>CM022393.1:10629465-11983160 GCA_011833715.1 Carcinoscorpius rotundicauda
GTCATCTCATGTAGAGAAACCTGTTTTACCAAGAAAGTTTAATGATATTCCAACAAGTTGGTTTAAAACCTCACTGTCTACAAAGAAGTAAACAACTGGTATATTTCAGTTCTCCGTGAAACCAACAGTTGGAAAGACAAGTGTTTCTCGCACAAGATCCTAATTTACTTCACCATAATACACAAAACCAGAATGTTTTTTTCTGTGGTAACGCCTCACTCAATTTGTGTATTCAGAAAACCACGAACTTAGTTACCAAGGTATAATCTTTGATACATAGTTTAATTACATGTTTTTGATATTTCTGTGATTCGATGTGACTTACACTTTGTTGTTTTTATCCTAAATATGGGATAAAATACAACAACAACAAACAAACAAAAAGGTCATACCATTAAGAGGTGATGTTGGTTAGGTTACTCATTAGTTTGACTTTACATCTTTGGAACCTGGAAAAAAGTTAATAATAAAGAAAAAATATACTCTTTTTCTAATCAGCGATGTCCCAAATCGTTATTTCTAATGTTGTAGTCGTAAGCGTGTTAAATGTGGTGTATAAAACAAGAACAACTAACGTAAACAGTTCTTGTGTGGCTTTGCTTTGCCGACTTTGTTGAAATATCGAAGACGATCAAATATTTTTAGTTGGGCTATTATTTTACTGAAGACGAGTTAGAACTTTCTTTACCAGAAACTACAATATTGTGATAATGTTATAAAAGTTGACAGTAAAAATTAAAATTTAGGCTCAGAAGAAAGCTTATCAAATGTTCATTACTTAGGATAGACAAGAATTGTTAAAGACTATATAGTAAATGCAAAATAGTATATTTAAATTATTTATGTTATTGAATAAACAGAACAATGATAAATAATATAAATAAATAAATGTCTTTCTTAATCGTATTACGAGATTGGTCAATATATGTTTTGTTTATTCAATGCAGGTAACACGATTGATTATGTCAGTAAAAAAATGATACATGGTTGAATATACTACCTAATTACATATTATGTCTTGAGATTACACTAATACACTAAGTCTGTATATACGTTTAGCTGAGTGCTGTATTTTTTGTACATCAGTATTTTTATCTGGTTTAGAAAGTTGTCCAGCATCGAGTGAGCACAGTCCGTTAAGCCAACCAGGATTTTATTTTAAATTTTATTAAAATAATCTTAAACTACAAGTATCACGTAATTTAGTGTTCCTGAAAGTAACCAATATTTTCAGTTAAATTGGTAAATGTAAGTAATAGTTTAACATTCATTTCATTTTAATATAAAAATGAGATATTTTTGCCACTTTCATTATTTGTAACTGTATATAAAACATTTATGGGTTTGTTTTTTGAATTTCGTGCATAGCTACAGCTGAGAGTTATCTGCGCTAGCCGTCCTTAATTTAGCAGTGTAAAACTGGAGGGAAGGCATCTAGTCATCATTACCCACCGCCAACTCTTGGGCTATTGTTTTACCAACGAATAGTGGGATTGACTGTTACACTATTACGTCCTCATATGTTTAGTGTGATCTAGTCATCATCACCTACCGCCAACTCTTGGGCTACTCTTTTACCAACGAATAGTGGGATTGATCACGGCTGGAATGGGGTTTCGATCCCGCGACCCTCGGATCACGAGTCGAGCGTCTTAACTGTCTGGCTATGCAGGACCAGGGGTAGGGGACTTTTATGTTTGTATTACATGTACCAGATGTTTGTTGGTAACACATGCACGAGATTATATGGTACTATTTAAAAAAGAAAGAAGACACAACTTACTCATATTCGTAATTATATAAGCTTTCCTTTTGGTATTACATATATGGTAAATCTAATATAATATATGATCTCTTCAGAATATGGAGCAGTAAATTAATTATTGTTTGAAGTTCTGATAAAAAAATGAGGTTATGCTTTCTTGTTTCACAAGATTTTCTGATTAGTTGATAGCTTTTATTTGTGACGTTAGGAAGTGACTGGGTATTTGTTTAATAATTGATTTTACATTTTTAAAACTTGGATAAAGTTTAATAATAAAGAAAAAGATTACTCTTTTTTTCTAATCAGCGATGTCCCAAATTGTTATTTCTAATGTTGTAGTCGTAAGCGTGTTAAACGTGGTTAATTTTCGACTTATAGTTAATAGCAAACGTTTCTTTTTTTACTTATGTTTTGTAAATCTGTGGCCAACATTTACGTACTTAACTTTTTAAATTGTTTCACAAAACCAAGTCATGGCTTCGAACAATTGACCGAGTACTATATGTAATATATTTAATATTGATATAGTTTTCATATTTGTAGATAGGATACTATGCAGATAATAAGCCGATATCAAATTTACATTTGTTAATATTTTCTGTTGCTATTTCAATTATATATTTACCTCCATCGTGACCCGCAGAACAAATGAATTGTTAAGCTTACAATAATCTTAAAACCCACTTGTTTGTGACCTAGTCTTTCCATTCTGTCAACATTTAAAATAGTTTTTAATTTATATCTATTTATCCCCTATTGCCTTGACGTTAACGAGAGTGTTGAAGTCCTCAAACTCCCAAAAAGTGTTATAATAAACCAAATATGTCGTAAACACTAATGGAGGTTATTCCCTTGTTTAGAATAAAAGAAAGTTACTCGTGGGCTTGTCTGCACTCGCCGTCCCTAATTTAGCAGTGTAAGACTAGAGGGAAGGCAGCTAGTCATCACCACCCACCGCCAAATTTTTGGTTACTCTTTTCAGAGGTATCTGTTGGACGTTGACATTTGCATTAAATACACATGTAAAAGTAAATGTCAAAGGACGAGCATGTGTGGCGTGACGGGGATTCGAACCCGAAATTACGAGTCCAGTGTCTTAGTCACCTAGCCATGCCGGGTCTAGTGGAAAGGGACTGTGGAAAATTTATATTAAGTAGTAAAACCAATCAATTCAATTTTCTGTCAGCCAATATACTTTGCAGTTTGTTTATATGGATTGAAATAAAAGGGTTCATAATTATATCGATTCATTTAAATCTGTCGGAATATAAAGGTTTATGTATTTGTTTCGTTTTTGAGATAGTAAATCTTAAGACTTTATGGTTTGTTTTATATGAATTATAGTCAAGTTGCCTCGATGTTATGTAATAAATTTGCATATAATTTTGACCCAACCTGTGCAGTTTAAGTAACAATACAACAGTAACTCTGTATGAACAACTTTAATAAAGTTACTGTGTACTTGCTTCATTAATCCAGATAAATCCTAGTCTAAACAACCTAAGTTAATCATTTTCTAGTCCTCTGAATGTGGTTTATTGGTTTTTTAAAACAGAAGAAAAACAACTATCCAGTAACTTTGTATAACGCTTAACTTATGCAATATAACACTATTTTCTGGTTTAGTCAACCAATTCAATTTAATATTTTTAAAATAAATATCCAATCTGAAAGTTAATAGAAAAAAACAAATTGTTTTAAGCTACATATATATTTTGAAAATATTTTCATTAGATGTATGTCATTAAGATCTAGAAAGTTCATAAGATATTTAAGAAGGTTACGATACAAATTCGAATGATAAGTTAATAAGCAGTATAGCATTCAGTAAGTTACTGATGAGTAGCTCGACTTGGTGTCAGTGAGTTAGTTAGTTCAGTGTAAGTAAAGCTATCGGTGTAAGTAGCAAAAAGTGTCGTGTTTATCTAGTTGCTAGGTGAGTTACGCATTCATATACCAAATCTACTAAAATTAGGCCTAGGAACCATTGAAATATTATATTCGAAGTTACGTCCACAAATGAACGTGATTGTACAAACATTTTTTTAAATAAATTTATTTATTTATTTATTACTTTATAAGGCGTGCACTCGTAATCCGAGGGTCGCGCTAAACATGCTCGCCCTCCCAGCCGTGGGGGTGTATAATGTGACGGTCAATCCCACTATTCGTTGGTAAAAGAGTAGCCCAAGAGTTGGCGGTGGGTGGTGATGACTAGCTGCCTTCCCTCTAGTCTTACACTGCAAAATTAGGGACGGTTAGCACAGATAGCCCTCGAGTAGCTTTGTGCGAATTCCCAAAACAAAATATTTATTACTATTATGTGGAAAGGATTGGGGTTATTTGGTAATACGTGTTTTTGCAGAGCAGAATCTCAAACGTTGAGTTATAAATTTGTGGTTAACATAAATCTTATTAATGTGAGAATCATATAAGGAATTGTTTATTTGATTCAAGATTTCAATTTGACAATAAAATATAATTTCTAATGAAAGGTAAGACAACTGAAAATGAAACAATAGACATTTCTTTCTCTTACATGTAATGCGAAGTGATATTCACATTTTTATTAACCAAGAAATGTGGATTTTGTACAGTTTATGAGCATATTTTCTTTAGAAGCTGAAACACTCACTTGACAAACACAACAAAAAGTTGAGTAGAAACAAAACGTAACCGAATATTTAAAGTACTTCTTAAGCTATAAACAATAGAACAATTGTCATATAGGTTAGGAAATTGGTTTCAATATTTCACTGGGTTCACTCCTACAAATATATGAATATTTTTCACTTTAAAAAGAAAACTGAAAACTCGTATAGAATGGCACTTCACATCTTTACACAGAAAACAATTTACTCACGTATTCACGTGCTGTAGAGTATAAGAGGTGAAGTATAATTTATGAGGAAGTGTGAAATTTATGAATACTTCTCATCATTTTTAGATAAATACTTTATATATATATAAAGAACAATTTATAAAGTGTAAATAAAACACGTGAATAAAAAGTTAATTTCAACAATTACCTGAATCCAGAGTAATATTGGCAAAATAAAACAAACGTACTCGCGTGTTTGCTTACTAACCCCTTCACACAAGTACATATACAGATAAACTGACATTAACTCACGTGATGTCTGATCTTATACACTATAAATAAAACATTTAGATATCATATAGTTTTTTATAATAAAAAAATTATGAAACTACTAACCCACAGTTCAAAATAAATAACAATAAGAAAAAACTAAACCATTTAGATGCAATGTAACTACGCCTCCTAATACAAATAATACAATAAAACACCAAGTATTATTTTTCTTTTTTTATCACAGAATTCACTTTAAAGTAGTCGTTACAATTAACGTAACGCTACACAGAAAACTAAATACATTATATGCTTGAATATATAAGTTATTCGATTACAATGACGTTTTAGAGAATCTAAGTATTACATCTTTATTGTCTAGGTCTTGACTAGATTATATTCTGCGTATTTTATCCCAAATCTATTCCTGTATAAAATGCTCTACTATCACTTCAGTGTATTCAACGTATATATATATATGTTGTTGTTGTTTTGAATTAAGCACAAAGCTACACAATGGGCTATCTGTGCTCTGCCCACCAAGGGTATCGAAACCCGGTTTTTAGCGTGTAAGTCCGCAGACATACCGCTGAGCCATTGGGGGGCATATATATATATACTCACACATTATATTAACTTATTTCGTATTTCTGAAACTAAAATATTTCACACTATCCCTCAGATATCCTGGACTTAATCCATTTGTTAGTCAAATATCCAAGCTTCACATACCTTATGCCTTTTAAATACAGAAAGCGTAAAATTCTCTGTATATTTTTTTTATTCTAATGAAAACATATCGAAATGGAAGCGCAAAGAGCTGCAGTGGAAGTAATCTTATTTCATCTTGTGCGAACTGTATATATAAAATCTGTAAGTTACAACTACTGCCAGTCAGTGTTAGGTAAAACGGTTCATATTTACATGTATATTGCGAACCGTGACGTTTGTCTGAGTGTTCATTTGTCTTCCTTCCGTTTGAAAAGCAGTGCGCGCAGACAAACCTCACCATTCACATTTGAAATGACGACAGAACATGTATGAGTAACGTTGATGCTAAATTTTACTCGTAAGCAGGATATTCTACACTAAATTGTAAAATTGTAAGGATTTAATAACACTATTATTTACATTTCAAAACGTGACGTAACTTAAAAAAATAAAATATAAAAATGGATATTTATTGTAGGTTATTGTTCAGCGGCTTCCAGAATGACTAAGATATTCAACAAATTACCTTTCTTGGTGAACAGTACAAGTGTGTGTGTTTTCTTATAACAAAGCCACATCGGGCTATCTGTTAAGCCAACCGAGGGCAATCGAACCGCTGATTTTAGTGTTATAAACCCTCAGTCTTACCGCTGTACTAGAGGGGGATAACCGTATAAGTCGTTCGATTAATTGGTTTCTAGTCCTTGAAATAATTTATATTGATAGATTAACTTAAACGTTTTTGTCGTTGGGGAGGGGAACTTTTGTTTGTTTGAGATGTGTTATGGCCTGGCATGGCCAAGCGTGTTAAGGCATGCGACTCGTAATCTGAGGATCGCGGTTTCGCATCCCCGTCGCGCCAAACATGCTCACCCTTTCAGCCGTGGGGGCGTTATAATTTGACGGTCAATCCCACTATTCGTTGGTAAAAGAATAGCCCAAGAGTTGGCGGTGGGTGGTGATGACTAGCTGCTTTCCCTCTAGTCTTACACTGCTAAATTAGGGACGGCTAGCACAGATAGCCCTCGAGTAGCTTTGTGCGAAATGCAAAACAAACAAACAAACAATTTGAGATGTGTTAAAATTAGTTAAATGACAGATCATAGCCACAAAATGGATTGTCGTCTCGAAGAATTTCGGTAGGCTATTCGTATATGTGAAAATGAGGAGACCCTATTCTCACTTCCCAACAGCACTATATGAAGGAACATTTTTTACAGATTTTTGGTTTAGTTCTCCGCTGATACAGCCATAACTATACGGATTTACAACGCTAAAATCCGGGGTTCGATTCTCTTCGGTGGGCTCAGCAGATAGCCTGATGTTGCTTTACTATAAGAAAACATACACACACACACATACATTTCAGTTTTAAGTAAATTAAAATCTCAGTTGCTTTTCGGCTCAATTTGTTCAGAACTTTTTTCCTTGAAACAATTCATTGCCAAGTTGCATCTTTGTATTATTACTTGATTTCTAAGTCACCTTAAGAAGTTATAGCAATCGTAAAAGAGATTGCTTGTTTTGAATTTCGTGCAAGTAGCCCTCGTGTACTTTTATATTGCGTTTGATTGAAACATAAGCGTAGTGCTCTATTCAGTAATCAGGGCCTGGCATGACCAAGTGTGTTAAGGCGTTCGACTCGTAATCCGAGGGGCGCTGGTTCAAATCGCGGTCGCACCAAACATACTCGTCCTTTCAGGCTTGGGGGCGTTTTAATTTGATCCCACTATTCGTTGGTAAAAAAGCAGCCCAAGAGTTGGCGGTGGGTGGTGATGACTAGTTGCCTCTTCTCTAGTCTTACACTGGTAAATTAGGGACGGCTAGCGCAGATAGCTCTCGAGCAGCTTTGAGTGAAATTCAAAACTAACAATAAGAAATTTTTAAAAAATTCCAAAAACATTTTTATATGAAGTATTTTCCGAAGCCACTACAAATAATTTCATTTAACGTGTTGTTAATCTCACACTTATTATCTGATAACAGCATGAAGCACTGTTTTTTCTGCCAAACTGGAGTGTTACGTCACGTTTTAGTTTTACGATACCAGCTGTGTACAAAGCACGGTCTGCACACCTGAGCTTATTTACAAACGAAACAATCCTTTTCCTACAGGGTATGCTATCTATTTAAATTATTTCATGGACTTTAAGATTTTTTATTTCTTTGTTTTTTGAATTTCGCGCAAAGCTACTCGAGGGCTATCTGCGATAGCCCTCCCTAATTTGGCAGTGTAAGACTAAAGGGAAGGCAGCTAGTCATCACCACCCACCGCCAACTCTTGGGCTACTCTTTTACCAACGAATAGTGGGATTGGCCGTCATATTATAACGCCCCCACGGCTTTAAGGGCGGGTATGTTTGGTGTGACCGGGATTCGAACCTGCGACCCTCGGATTACGAATCGAACGCCTTAAGACGTTTGGCCATGCCTGGCCCACTTTAAAAAGATTAATCGTGTTAAGCTTTTGGTTTTGTCAGAGCCAAAGCTATAAGCTTCGCATACTCACCCACTGCAAAAAATAATTATTAAGCACTTTAGTTATGCTAAGAGCCGTTTAACAATAGCACACGGAAAATTTACATTCTGATTCATTAATTTATTTCACATTTTGAAATTTGAACGGCAGCGTGATTAATTCCTAACAATTCAGTGTGGAATATCCTGCTTCCGATATACAATTTAACATCAACATTATTCATACCTGTTCTCTTGTTATTTCCAAAGTGAATGTTGAGCTTTGAGGGGGTAGTTTTTCTTAAACTTGAGACAGACGAACGTTCACACAGACGCTATGATTCTCAATACATGTGAAGTGTTTTAAAACATATTAAGAATTCCTTCAAAGTTAAAGCAAATCAACGTTAGAACTTTTACTTTTGAAGACGTAGTTTTTCGGCATACAAGGAGACTGACTGTCTAATAATAAAAAGTGTGATAAGCAGAACAGGACAGTGATATAAATATATCAAAACAAACAACAGCTGTACTGTCACTTTTTGCAAATGTTTTAGGAAACTAATAAATTTTTATGAATTAAAATTACCTCTTATTTTAGAGATTCTTCGAGTTTTCGTGTCAATGATGAAATTCTTTGTTTCTTCGTACTTACTATTATAAATGTCAGTTGATATAAGGCAAACAAAGCAAATCCTTTTAATCCTAACTTATTCTTTTAAAAGTTAAATGAGTAATTAAAACTTATAGCTTTTAAAGAAGTTTCTAATTTGCAGTTGTGTCAAAAAGTTAATGAATGTCTGGGTAATTAACCTCACAACTTACACTGAATCTATGCAATTACACAATTCCAAGAGATAGCTTGAAGGTTCAATAAAAGTATGGGTTATAACAACACACTACTTTAATACCAGTAATAACCTTAACTGAGAAAAGTTAAGCTGGTCTTAATATGTGAAGTAAATTGATAAAAAGCAGATATGTGAGCTTGATAAAATGGACTTTTGTGTTACCACGGTGAAACATATTCATTTGTTATTTCCTTCGACTAATATATTAATTTATAATCACAAAAATTGCTTCGCATTATAATTTTAAGTTATAAATCTGTAACATTGCTTTACGGTATCAAAATGTTCACAATAGACTCTCAATTTATTTGTTAGAAATCCTCTTTAAAAACAGTGGTGCGAGGCTTAGCATTAAAAGCATAAGCGTCGTGAGGACCTCTTGAGTGAGTCATTCATGTTATAATTTCCCGACTCTAAAGTTAAGCCTTTGTGAGGAGTAACTATTTAATATTTGTGAGATTATCTTATATAACAACAATGGACTGTAACAAACAGTTAATAATTTTACAGCATTGATTTTTACTTTAAGAATCATAGGCATACAAAATCTTGTGTGTCTGAGAAAATGTACTACCACTTGGTTAAACAAAAATGAGGGCACGACCAGTCACTCAGCATTCGAGTACTCTTACACATGTTTGGAGTTTCTCAGTGGCTCTGGGAGTTTATGTGAAAACTAAACATTATATTTCAAACATTGCTAGACCTTATAAAATATTTAATTTTTCGAGTTAAGAAATATGATTTCCACCAAGTAATGCTTATTTATTTTTGAAACTTTATCTAAAATAGCCAAAGAAAGCTTTAAAGTATAAGTGATTACGTTATGTAGCTATACGATTTTTAGTGATTTTCTGATACAGTTGATTAAAGACTTTACATAAACAAAACTGTTCGTTGCATCCAAATTAGACAAATATGTAGAAATAAATTACTTACATACATACCTTTCTCACGCCTAACTTTTAAAAACATACACACATATTATCTTAGGTTGAAAAATTATGAAACCAGGTAACTTTTAAAATAATTATTTTAATGAGTTTTCATAAACGAAATCTGACTAGTATTTTAAAATATTAACCCATTGAAGTAACTTTGGATTAGCTAATACCGCTCACGATAGTCAGAAAACATCGAAGACAAAAACATTTCTGAAACTTGATACATCACTGATTTCTGAAACTTCATACATGTTGCGTTTTCGAGAGATATACTTTCCTTGTGTATTAAGTAATCAGTTGGCAATGTGAAATTAAAGTTTATTTTTGCGACATTTATAGAGGGCGATGCAAGGATGTACTTGTGTTTGTTTCACCTACCTGATTCTATGGACGTGTGTGGATACAAAGATACACCACGCTGTATGAGGTTTAAAGAAAAATGTCTTACTTAATGTTTAGTTGAGAGTTATGAAAAGTTTTCGTTGCGATGAATTGTTATTCAGTTGAATAACATTTTAAACTAAATTTGAGGCTCCCTAAAAACTAACAAAGACCTACTTTGTTCTGTGCCAGTTTACAGTATTTTGGTTATAAAGCACTATTCCATTTTGTATTAGAGAAAAAGATGGAGAAATAGAAATGAGGAAGGTGAAAACGTTTTAGTAAATATTTAACGATTTTATATACATTTATAAATTGCAAACATATTAGATGCTTCAAACATAAGTGTGTATAAACAACCCTAATAAACACATTTAACAGTAATAGTGTTGTAACATACACTACTTAACGTACTTTATGTTCAGTTTCTACCTATTTTTTATATTTCTTTATGCTAAAACTTTGAGAATGTCATACTTTTATTACCTGGAAAAGATTAAATTACTAATGGCAGACACAGTTTAAAACAATAACACAACACTAATTTATATGTGGGGTAGTATGCAGAAAACGTTAAAAAGATAAAAACTTGAACTATTTTATAAAAAAAACAAAACATTGTCAAATAATTATAGTTTTTAGAATAGATGGTAAATGTACGTCAACGAATGATCTACAAAAGATGCACGCTTCAGATTGCACTGAAAAATTAGGCTTTCAAATATCAGTTACCAGTTGTTGAGTAGTTAAATAACCTACCACACCTTTCTTTGTTAACACGGAGCAAGCTTTCCAGAAAGACATTAAAACACATTAGGTCACATTCGCTGCTATTATAAATGAAATTAACCGAGAATTCCTTATATACATACATAAGACATGTATAATACAAGTGTATCACTTAAATACATAAAAATGATTATTTTACATCTTAAGCCTAACGCTTTATGTAATTGTTCTTCGCTACGGTGGATTATCAGTTGATCTGAACTACGTGTTATATGATTTGCAGGCACAAATTTAGAGCGTAAAAACTAACATTTTTCACACTTAGACAAACATACAGCAAGGTAAACTATTATGTTTATGTAATAATACTAAGCCTGAAAATACCATACAATTCTATACAACTACAAACATAAGGAAGGCATCAGTTGTTACACTTTCTTACACTATTCTCCAGTAACGTTAACAATACGTGGAGAATCGTTTGGTAACTCTGACATGCTTACCACGCAGCTGCCCTCTGCTGTTTTCAGCTGGCACAAAACGGGAGAAATATGTTTATAGTTTCTATAGCAATAAAAAAAAGTTTGTTTTCTGTGGTATTCAGTATCACAAGTTGGCTTGAAAAACAAACACATTTTCGTTTTATCTTTTAATATAAAATAGCCTCGACACTCAGACCTTTTCCGCCATATTCTTTAAAATATAAAATACTAGCTCCAATAAAAATGAAGGATTTATATGCAGTGCACACGGAGAGAAATGTATCTGTTTAACAAACAAATTATATTTCCTGTTATTGAGTTCACATTTTGCGAGAATATTGTCAGGTATAATGGTTTCCATAGAGATGTAAATAATGCCCATATCTTCAAGATCTTATCCACTCGGCAGAATGCTGCCTAAAAAAACAAAACAGGTAAGTAAATACACATAAACAATTTAGTATCATAAACCTTTGTATAGTAGTACTTACACTTAAGACTAGAGTTGCTCGAAGTTTATTTAGAAATTGTTACTGCAAAAGAAAATTAATCTCAAATTCAGCTAAGCCTCGTAAGGAAGAAATTTCAAGTTAAAAATCGTATCACGAGTAGCGTATGTATTTTTGAATGTTTCTCGCTATTACAGACACATACATAAAATCAGTTTGTATTTTTTTTTGTCGTGAACTTGTTAATTATGCTAGTCCTAGGTAAAAATGTTCTGTTTACAAAGCGGTTCATTCGGTCCGAAATTTGTGATAAGATTAACCACAACACTCCAAGTGGAATGTGTTACAAAAACAAATATTCTACTGTTAAAGTGCCCCCCAGTGGCTCAGCGGTATGTCTGCGGACTTACACGCTAAAATCCGAGTTTCGATACCCGTGGTGGGCAGAGCACAGATAGCCCATTGTGTAGCTTTATGCTTAATTCAAAACATACTGTTAAAGTAGGCTAATGTTTTTGTTTATTTTTGATGTTCAATACAATGCTACAGAATAGTGTATTTGTTTATGTGTACACAGTCATATTGAAACCCATTTACATCGTTAAGAGTTTAAACATTTACCACTATGCCACCAGGGGGCGATGAATAAAGATAGTTTGCATTTATACACGTATATTACTCTCACAATTTATATGACGAACACCTGGCAAATTGTATGTGTGTGTGTTTTGTAGCAAAGCCACATCGGGCTATCTGCTGTGTCCACCAAGGGGAAATTGGGCCCCTTATTTTAGCGATGTAAATATGTAGACTTACCACTGCCCCACAGAGGGACTCTATCAAAGTGCGTGACAACGGTTCCAGGATTGGTTTGTGTTTTTAAAATGCTTTATTAATATATAACGTTCCCTGTTTTGTACAGCAAGACACAGTTCTATCTGCACCAGTATTTCTTAATTTAGCAGTGTAAGACAAGAGGAAAGACAGCTAGTCATCACCACCTACCGCCAAGTCTTTGGCTAATCTTTTACCAACGAATAGTGAGATTGATTGTACATTACAACGCCCCTACGGCTGAAAGGACGAGTATGTTTGGTGTGACGGGGATTTATTTTAATCTGTGACTCTATGACTGCTCCCAGTGGCTCAGCGGTATGTCTGTGGACTTACACGCTAAAATCCGGGTTTCGATACCCGTGGTGGGCAGAGCACAGATAGCCCATTGTGTAGCTTTGTGCGTAATTCAACAAAGAAAAACAAACGACTCTATGATTACGTGTTAGAGTGGATACTCAGATGTAACTGTAAAAGATACGAACTCAGAAGAATACATTGGCCACCCGTGGTGGGCAGAACACAGATAGTCCATTGTGTAGCTTTGTGCGTAATTCAACAAAGAAAAACAAACGACTCTATGATTACGTGTTAGAGTGGATACTCAGATGTAACTGTAAAAGATACGAACTCAGAAGAATACATTGGCCACCCGTGGTGGGCAGAACACAGATAGTCCATTGTGTAGCTTTGTGCGTAATTCAACAAAGAAAAACAAACGACTCTATGATTACGTGTTAGAGTGGATACTCAGATGTAACTGTAAAAGATACGAACTCAGAAGAATACATTGGCCACCCGTGGTGGGCAGAACACAGATAGTCCATTGTGTAGCTTTGTGCGTAATTCAACAAAGAAAAACAAACGACTCTATGATTACGTGTTAGAGTGGATACTCAGATGTAACTGTAAAAGATACGAACTCAGAAGAATACATTGGCCTTTATAATAGACCCTAACTAAAAAACTTTGATTACAGGAACTGTTTGCAATTAAGCACAAAGCTAAACAATGGGCTATCTGTGCTCTGCCCACAATTAAGCACAGAGCTACACAATGTTCAGGAACTGAAAGCCGGTTTCAAGAGTTGAAAGTCCGCAGAGATACTGCTGTGCCAACGAGGGGGCTCATTAGAGGCACGATGAAAACCAAAAATGTTACTCAAAAGAGATTAAGCGTGTTTTTTGTTTTTTTTTTACAACAAGGGAGTTGTAAAAAATATAGAGAGCGCTCAGTAGACTTGCATTGCTCTGAAACCGTAGATATGGCGCTGTGTCACTGGGGTGCTGACTAAAAGCGTAGATAGAAAGGGCATTTAATTAAGAAATAATTAAGTGGGCAGTGTTGATACGTGTAGACACATTAAGCAAGATAAAGTGATGGGTAAACAGAGGAACTAGGAACACGAAGCAGCACAATTAACAGAATAAAACGATGTTAAATTTAGTTCATGTCCTATATTTCAAGTGTTAACCTCTTCAAGTAAGTTCTGAAATGGACTGTATGTTTTAGCAGTGCCCACGATTCAATTCCATATTTTCTTATTACGAAAGAAATAAGAGCTGTCCGTTCGGCTCGGCTTTCAGTTTGAATCTAAACCCGGGAGTAGCAACTACATACTTTTCTTTTTTAACAGATTAGAAGTCGAAATGTAGAAACGAAACTGGTTAGTAATTAGTACCCAGTAACATCTAAAATAACTAGAAATTATACTTAGATGTTCTAACCACGACAACGATTGATATAAATATGAAAAGACCACTGTTCAGTAAATGTTGGAGTAAATAAATAAAGACCGTAGGAAGGTGCGTATGGATAGCTCAGTATACGAAGATAAAATGGGTTGGTAATAAGAAAGTTAGGTAAAAAAAAAAAGCATTGGGACCGAGAACCTAAGAATGGTGTATATCAATGTAGGGTTAGAAAAGTTTACAAATATTACATAGTCTTGTAATTAAACAGATGTCAACTTAAAAATATTATGGCAGACTGTTAACGATTTTGTAAGAATGTAAGATAATATACGAATAAAATTCGAGGTAGATTTAAAAAAAATGTAAGTAGTATAAATAAGAAAACAAGGCTTAGCTTACAAAATTAGGGTCTCAAACCTGGAGATGATATTATAAGCGTACATATTTGAAACTGCTATATAATACTCACAATGGCAGTGCGAAGTTTTGAAGAGCTTGTTTTACCGACGAAAACAGAGCTTTGTTGTCTTCACGGTAGGTGTCGCTACACAACGTCTTTAGCTTTAACAAGTACGTGTCGAAATTGTCCGGCGTTGGCTTTTCATTAAAGTTTGGGAGTCGTACGTGATCCAGAAGAGAAATAAAATTGTTCTGGAGTGATTCATAATATCCAGACAGGTTAGTTGTCTTCTGAGATAGTTCATTGTTTTCCTCGTGAAAGAAAAATTGAGACAGAGTATTGACACAAATGCTTGAACATTTTACAATTTCTCGAAATAATTTTATATTTAAAATCCAACTATTTTATTCTAATGTTCCGGAGTTAACGACGTCACAGATTTGTTCTATACTTTTTGATTTTAATGCCTCAGTTATTTATTATTTTTATTAAGTGTAAATGTGAAATTACTGCTACTAATTTTGGACGAAAAACCAACATGGTTCAATTGTAAAACCAACAAATCATTTGTAATTTATATCACGAAAAGAATAAAGTTAAAGATTTGAAAGAAATACATAAAGTAATGAACACATGATTTAGGGCCCAAACTTATAATTAAGTGATCAGTATAAACTCTAATTAAAAAAGAATCACACCTTAAAATTACGATAGCTAGAAACTAAGTTAAAAGTAAAAGTAATAATAATCATAAAGTTAAGTACCAAGCTTTAAGACTTTTAAAGATTCTATTGTTACTCATATCAGGTACGGGCATGGCATGGCCTGGTGGTTAAGGCGTTCGACTCTCAATCTATAATGTTACGGTCAATCCCACTATTTGTCGATTGTAAGATTATTCTAAGCGTTGGCGGTGGGTGGTGTTGACTAACTGCCTTTTCTCGCAGTCTCTCTATCACTGCTAAATTGGGGACAGGTGCTGCAGATAACTATCGTGTAGCTTTAAGCAAAATTAAAACCTAATCATGACAGTGTTAGCGAAAGTACCAAGTAATCTCTTCATTTCTTCTGTCTTTCTTGCAAAGGTTTTACGTAAGTAACTTCCCAATTCCGAAATCTAATTGGTTTAAATTTTTCGTTCAGTGATGGTTACTGGTTGAATTCTAAATTTGAAATATTTCGAACACTATCAACAACTGAGTTGAAAGCTGTGAGAAATTTATAACATAATTCTTTTCTTCATCTTCTGGTCGGATTTTTCTCCCCTAGATTTTGACAAACGATTGTTTTCTAATTGTTTTCAAGACAATCTAATGTTCATTTCCAGTGTTTTCACTCTTTTCTTTCCTCTTCTACAATACAACTACTTTTAATTTGTTCTTGTTGGCTTTCCAGTACCCGTTCGTTTTTAGTTTACACTTTAAAGTTTTCTGTAATTTTCTAGACGAATTTTAAACTACCTTCCCGTTTTTCTCTAAATTGCAAATTCCTGTATCTAATTTTTTAGTTTTTAATATTTTGTTTTCTGTTGTAGTTTTACTATGATGCTTTCAATTTCCAACCGATGAAAGTGTAGAAGTTTTTTGTAATTCTTTCTATAGATTACTTTGTTCTTTTCTTACATGTTGTGCTTGTATTGTTATTGTAAACGACGTTCGTTTTACTTAAGTTCTGCGTTAAATTTTTTCATAATGGGTTTGTTTCCAAACTTTCATCACATTTTAATTCATTTTACGTTACGTAACATGCACAAAAATAATTAATGTACAACTCCTAAAACTTCTCTGTGCGCACATTTCTAAACTATAGTCCTGTTTTGCCAGTTACTTGGTCTAATAGTTTTTTTTTTTTTACCTTTTTGCTAAAGGTTCCATTATGGGCTTCAGTTTTGACTCAAATAATTCGAAGTTTCTATAACACGTTTTTCTATCCGTCTATAGTTCAATTGCATCAGCGAAGTTATACTGAAAAGCCAACTGGATTAAGCTAAATAACTTGTTTTCTTTTAGCAAATGTTTTACAGAAGTACATTTCGTTAGATGGTCTCTTTTAAAATCACGCACACACACACACATACATATTTGATAGCTCAGTTCTGACTTTTTTAAAAATTATGACTTGACTTCTGTCGTTTTGCTTCAAGTAATCGTAATTTTTTGTAACTACCATTTCTTGAGTAATTTAAATATTCCTTGAACTATCTGTTTTTTCCTAAGAATTAATATTCTACGTAATGAGTTTTTGCTGCGAAATAAGTCATTGGAAGATTAAAAGACGCACGCACACACAGAGGCCCGGCATGGCCAGATAAGTTAAGGCGTTCGACTCGTATTCCGAGGGTCGCGGGGTCGAATCCCCGTCACACAAACATGCTCGCCCTTTTAGCCGTGGGAGCGTTATAATGTGACGATCAATCGCACTATTCGTTGGTAGAAGAGTAGCCAAAGAGTTGGCAGTGGGTGGTGATGATTAGCTGCCTTCCTTGTAGTCTCGCACTGCAAAATTAATGATGGCTAACGCAGATAGTCTTTGTGTAGCTTTGAGCGAAATTAAAAAGAAACAAAACAGAAACACACACACACACATATAATGCATGAATTAATTGAAAATTAAATATTAGGCCTTAAGGCTTCCAGTTTCTTTTGGACACCTCTTCCGAGGTGGCTCATTGTACAACGATTAAGGACGGGTTTCGATTCCGTGGTGGGCAGAATAGAGACCATTGTATAAGTTTTGTTCTGAACAACAAATAGACAAATGAATGTTCTTGAAGTCTCTACAAATGAAATTGCTGACACTCTTTGGAATTAATCTACTTTATTACGAAAATTTCAAGTTAAGATAATCCGACTATAACCAGTGTGTGAGTACACGTTCTATTATTCAGTTAGTTTGTTTTTTTTAAATTTCGCACAAAGCTATTCGAGGGCTATCTGCGTTAGCCGTCTCTAATTTAGCGGTGTAAGACTAGAGGGAAGTCAGCTAGTCATCACCACCCCCTTCCAACTCTTGGCTACTCTTTTCACAAGGAATAGTGGGATTGACCGTCACATTATAACGCCCCCACGGCTGAAAGGGCCAGCATGTTTGGCGCGGCCGGGATGCGAACCTGCGACCCTCAAATTACGAGTCGCATGCCTTAACACGCTTGGTCGTGGCGGGCCTACTGTTATTTAGAGACATTCTTATTACATCACAACACCGCTACAGGCTCATCACATTAAAGAAAAGTTGAAGTCTCTTTGTATTTGCATTAATATCACTATAATTGTAAATTAAAAATACACGTAATTTATTTACTTATAACCTGATGTTAATGTTTATAAATAAAATGCAAACAAAGAATTTCACCCTATTTTATCGTTCTATTTCACGTAGATATATGCAATGGGTCAAGTCAAGCGAGACCTATGACCATCGAAATGAATAATAAATAACTGACGCTCCACTATTTGGAACAATAGGTAAGTTATGAGTGACGACCAAATCTCACGATTCGGTTTGACGGTCACCGATTGAGTGCTGTCAATTAGATGCTTTTCTTCTGGTTTATCACTTCAAAACTGTGGTCAGCCAGCGTCGGAAGCTCTCGTGCAGTTTTGCACGAAATCTGAAAACTCCAAGTAGACAAAGAAAGCAAGCAAACAAAAAACAGTTAAACACGTGATATACTCCAAATTATCATTACGTTTGGCTCTGGAAAGAAACGAACCGCCTTCACTTTAACATTGTTTGAAAAAGTTGTGATCTTAAAACCGACACAAACATCACAGTTATGTACTCATTTTCTACTTATTTGTTTGTAGTTACGCACAATTCTACGCAATGGGTTATCTGTACTATGCCAACCGCGGGTATCTAAAACCAGTTTTTAGCGTTACAAGCCCTCAGGTTTAATGCTGTGCCAGTAGTGGGAGCATCTTTGCGAAAATCGATCGAAATTTCAGCACCCGTAAATCTGTAAACTTCTAGCCCGAACCACCAAGGACAATACTAACACTATACAGAAAAAAACGTTCTTGAATATGGACTTTAGACTATTTGTCAATGCATAAAAAAAACTGGAAAAGAAGAACGTGTTTGGTGTTATTGATTTATCGAGTAAATTACCAGACAGTTGGTGTCTCAGTACAAACAGCGCCGCCGCTTTAACTGATTCGGCTGGGTTTATTTTTGAAACAATTTGTTTTGGAATTTCGCACAAAGCTACTCGAGGGCTATCTGTGCTAGCCGTCCCTAATTTAGCAGTGTAAGACTAGAGGGAAGGCAGCTAGTCATCACCACCCACCGCCAACTCTTGGGCTACTCTTTTACCAACGAAAAGTGGGATTGACCGTCACATTATACGTCCCCACGGCTGGGAGGGCGAGCATGTTTAGCGTGACGCGGGCGCGAACCCGCGACCCTCGGATTACGAGTGCACGCCTTAACGCGCTCGGCCATGCCAGGCCTTTTGAAACAATAATCATTTGTATATTAACCAACTTTCAGTTTATTTCTTGTGTAATTTGCGTTAACGATGTGGTCATAACGTACTGTATGCTAGTTTCTGATCAATGTTCATTAGAAACGTACTTGTTCCGTGGTTCGAATCTGTTCTTCCATGAGGCTTATGTCTCTTCTGAGTTTTATCATTTCCGACTCGACTTTAGCGTTGTGTCCTTGCATGCCTAGAATTTCTTCCTCCAAAGTCAAGATGTCTGAGCTGTTCTTGTTTCCTGGATGAAAAATTGTGAAGTAAACGAAACAATTCCACATATTTTAAATTAACTCGATTTAAAGGGCATTGGTGCGATGAAATTAAAAAAAAAACACGGATTTCAATACTTACTTTACGTTGTCTTCTGTAAGATTCAGGTTTTACAAAGCACGTTGGATTTTAAACGCTAGCTTTATTGAAAACATAAATCAACTTTCGTTGTCGAATAGGAAAAGTAGGGTTAACAGATCAGAATAGATTCACAGGAATAATACTCTTGCTAATTAATTTAGTTATCAAAATTGTTGTAGGCGTATAATAAACGCCATTTGTTACGTCTTTCCTTTGTTTATGACGTCTGCTGCGGGTAGCCACTGGATAATTGGTGGCACGGCTGACCTTTTTCCTATGTTTTTAGGAAATGCACGAATTAAAAACACTCCAAAGATCTATACTTGGATATTTCTAAATAATTCTAAAATACTCGTTGGTATATAAAAGAATCACGAGCTTGATGGATTGCATTTTTTTTTCATAAAATTTACAGAATAAAAATATTTTAGACTTAATTTTCTAAATTCGTATCAGTTTATAAAAAAGTAAAAGATAACTAAAAACTAGAACAAGAAATAAAGGGTTAAATTTGATTGATACAAAATACTGTATTTTTGGTGTTTAATATCGAAAAAGTAAAATGGAATAGAGGCAGATTTGGAAAACAAAACAATGTTTTCACACATACTTTGTTTTATTCTGATGCTACGAATACCAAACGAAGACTTAACATGATAAAAGATGATTGATGCTTGAGTGGCATTCTGGTAGTTGTAAAAATCTGAACTTGATCAAGAAGACCATTGTTAACTGGAGCATCATGCCTGTCTCTCTGTTTGTTTGTTTAATTGAAAAGTCGTATAACAGGCTATGTGGGATGTGTCCACCACATGGGTCAAATCCACATAGTTAACTTGATTAGTTTTGAGAATTACCTGGGCGCCCCCTTATGGTTTATTCAAAATATCAAAAATTAATTTAATTGTATTTTAGTCCGATGATTTTACTGAACAACTGAAAAAAAAGTTGAAGAGTGTGTGAAAATTAACTAGGAGAGCGAAAGGTTTGGTGTTGAACTTTCAAAAAATAGTTATAAAGTACATAAAATGAAAACAAACAAACAAACAGCCATCAGTGGAATATTAGAAAATTAGGCAGTTACTGGGTACATGGATGAACATAAATAGAAGAGAGAAACTTACTATATAGTTGAGATCAAACAGTGAAACCAATGAGACAATGTACAAGAGAAAATACTAGTGTCCTTTAACAAATTAGTCTCATCTTTATTTAGTGATGTGTTAGGTTTATATGGGAAAAGATTTCACACAAAAACCTGTAAGATACACTGCTGGCCAAAATCTTAAGGCCAATGAACATAAAGAAAAATATGCATTTTACGTTGTTAGACTCAACCACTTATTTGAGTAGAGCTTCGAAAGATAAAAATAAGAAAAAGAAAATAAAAATGAAAAACTTTTTTAGCATTTAATAGGGAAAATGTGAACATTATGAAATTAGCCGAAATACTAGCTGGTCAAAAGTTTAAGACCATACTGAAAAGAAGCGTTTATCGGAAAACACGTAACGAAATTTAGTCATTTGTGTTCAAACATCTCCCACTGGCATCTCCTGCGTTACATTGGGTAAAAACATGGCAAAGGCTAAAAAGTTGACAAAGTTTGAACGCGACAGAATTATCGAGCTGCAAAAGCAAGGTCTCTCTCAACGTGTCATCGCTGGTGAAATTGGGCGAAGTAAAACTGCTGTTGCAAATGTCTTAAAAGACCCTGAGGGATGCGGAACTAGAAGTTCAAGTGGTCGGCGCCAAAAAATTTCGTCGGCGTTGAGCAGGAAGATTCGACAGGTTGTTTGGCAAGACACCAGCCGATCGTCGAACCAGATTAAGGCCCTTACGGACGCAGAATGCAGCTCAAAAACAATAAGACGGTATCTACGAGAAAAAGGCTTTAAAAATGTAAACGTCTTAAAAGGCCACCTCTCCTTCCACACCACGAAACAGCTTAGTTAAACTTTGCTGAGAAGCACCAAACATGTAGAAAAGTGGACGAAAGTTTTGTTCTCTGATGAAAATAAATTTAACCTGAATGGTCCAGGTGGCTTCCAACTTTATTGGCCCCATAAGAATATCCCACCAGAGATATTTTCTGCATGACACAGTGAAAGAGGTTCCATCATGATCTGGGTGCTTTCTCCTTTCATGGAACAATGGAGCTTCAGGTTATACAGAGGCGTCGAACAGCAGTTGGTTACATTGGCATGTTAAAGAGAGAATCCTTGTTGAATGAAGGCTCTCGCTTGTGTGGAAATGACTGGATCTTTCAGCAAGACAACGCTGCAATCCACAATTCCCGCAGGACAAAGGAATTTTTCATGGCGAATAACGTAATCCTTTTGGACCATCCAGCGTATTCGCCCGAACTGAACCCCATTGAAAATGTTTAGGGGTAGATAGCAAGAAATGTCTGGAGAAATGGACGTCAATTTCAAACAGTGCATGATCTTTGTAAAGCCATCTTCACCACTTGGAATAACATTTTTTTACAGCCAGTTTTTTACAAACGCTTATATCAACATTGCAAAAGCGAATGTTTGCAGTAATTCGCAATGACGGCCGTGCAGTTCACTACTGAAACCTCTTGTTGGGCATTTCCTACCCTATTTAGGACTTCTTTACAACTTTTGACCAGCTAGTATTTAGGCTAATTTCATAGTGTTCACATTTTTCCAATTAAATGCTAAAATGTTTTTATTTTTATTTTATCTTTCAAAGCTCTACTCAAAGAAGTGGTTGAGTCTAACAACGCAAAATGCATATTTTTTTCTTTATGTTCATTGGCCTTAAGATTTTGGCCAGCAGTGTATGAGAGTAATCGTTGCCTATCCAGTCTAAACATGTGCAATAAGACTGATGTTTGTCTTGCCAGTCTAAACACGTGTAATAAGGCTGACTAAAGTAGCATCAGTCTTATTACACGTGTTTTGAAGGGTCGTTGTACTACATGCAAGTAATATTGCTATATAATCTTGAATTGGATAGGCTAGTACCAGTCCTATTATACGTGTGCATCCTAGCCTATCCAATCCAAGAGTGTATAGCAATATTAATTACAACGACTCTTTGAAATTATATATAAGGACGTCAACAAAACCCGGAAATATTTTTGTCTTCCTCTGCTTTATCCATTATTCTCTAATTTGTCCAGTAAACTAATATATATATAAATATTTATTTCAGCATATTCAATATTTAAAGGCAGTAAGGGATGGTGAGAGCTTACGGAGATTCTAGCAAAAGTTAAACGACAAAGCACAACAATGGTCATTAAATAACGTCAATAGTCACGAGTAAATCGTAATGTTATATGGTTGGTCGCTTAATATGTCCATTTCAGTTGTATAGGAAAGTAAAAGGAACACAGTGAGACCTCTGTTGGTAGTTTGAAAAACAGCAGAGTGTGTCTAGAATTCCAAAACAACAGACAAACGTCCCAGGAACCTCAACGGGCACACTTGGACGTTTTCCTGGATATAAAGTAACGTGGCAGCTGGAATTATGTCAGTGATAATCGGCGTTGAGTATTGGCAAGCCTTCCAAAGTACACTTACTTTGTTTTTGAATTTCGCGCAAAGCAACTCGAGAGCATCTGCACTAGCCGTCCCTAATTTAGCAGTGTAAGATTAGAGGGAAGGCAGCTAGTCATCACCACCCACCTCCAACTCTTGGGCTACTCTTTTACCAACGAATAGTAAGATTGACCACCATATTATAACGCCTCCACGGGTGAAATGGCGAATATGTTTGATGCGACCGGGATTTGAACCCGCGACCCTTGGATTACGAGTCGAACGCCTTAACACGCTTGGCCATGCCGGACCAGTACAATTAGTAACAAGTGAACTCGTTATCAGACCATTAATACATTTTACTTCGATAGGGTGTACCTTTTTTCAGAACATGAAAATCGCAACTGTTCAAAAATCAGGCCCCTCCGGTGGTTTAGAAGTAAGCATCAATGTTTAAAATTAAGTTTTGATACCCGTGATGAGCAGAGAACAGATAGCGTTTGGTAGCTTTGCGCTTAACAACAAATAAATAAAAGAAAAATGTAGATTGGCTTCAATTTTCTAGCCAAATCATTGTAGAAACCGAACAGCAAAATAACGTGCGAACCTGTTTAATAAACTCAGTTCATGTGCCGAACGACAAATTATTATGTGCTCTTGTAATCCATCTTCAACAAAACACAGCCTCCACTGATGTTGTGAACGCGCAGATGGATCAAACAATAAACAGACGAATATCTTCGTGATGACGAGAAACCCACTTGAAGTAAAATTGCATTCTAAAGACGGCTAGTTTGGGTATTAGAACTAATTAAAAGAAATTACAGAACAACGTCTCATTCTTATTAGGTCATCTTCATGTTAACGTGAATCGTATTGATTAATTTCTCTGGAATTCTTGGAATCATGCCATTAATTTAGGAACATGTGCATCTTTAACTACTGCGAGACTAATCTAGGTATTAGGTGTGCACAAGTATTTTTGTCATTTTTCACATTCTTTTAGAATAAAATTACAATGGAATACCCAGTGCAATGAAATGCAACCTTTCTTTGTAATTATTGCTAACTACAGTAACAGATAAATTACATGTAACTTTGGAGTTTCTAGCGTATCTGATTCAATTACAACTATAAATCAATACAATATTTTATATGGATGACCTTTGATCGCTAATGAGAGCACATCATCAGCAGACAACTTGGTCTTCATCATAACTGAAGAAGCTTTAGGACATCCTGAGATGCTACGGTGTGACAAGAAACTTCCGTTTGCGTGTCCATTTCCATCACATCCCGGAGTAGGACATCTGTTGGCAGATGCGAAAAGTAAAATAAACACAACAATATATTAATTGAGTTTCATTTCAACTATTAAGGAGAAGAGTTTAATAATTGTGATGTGATACACTTTCAGTTAAAGTCAGTTCTCAATAAATTCTATCGAAATTTTCCTGTCAATACGAAATATATTTCAAATTTCTTCATATCAGCTAGATATGGACATTACATGATGTTTATCAAAAGAGCTTTGAGATAATTTGAACATTGAATAACATTTTACTTCTGAATAAACCGTTCTTCTTACTGACTAGACAGCTTAATTATTGGCTCAGAAGTTTAGCACTCAATCATCCTTAGTTTAAACAAAAGGAAAGGTAACTAGCGAAATAAACTGAGCATTAATTACTTATTGTCTACTCTCGTCTGACCAAACAGTTAGATTTGACCATCACCTTTAAAGTGCATCTACGGTCTCAAACAGCTGTGAGCATGTTTTTTTTTTAGCCAGTGTAAAGCAAACCATGAATCTTCTGATTTTTCAATCAAGCATTTACCATCGGCCACGCTTGATCCGTATTAGATGACATTGGATTTTATTTTACTCATCTGGACATGAGATATTATATCATAAACATTTTAAAATATTAATAAAATAGCATTAATATTCACCAAAACCTTTAAGATATGTATAAACATATGATTTTGTTTTAATTTACTTTACTGTTTAGCATTAATATTCTATGGGTATTTCTACACATGGAATATTGATACTGAACGGTCAAGTAAAATAAAACAAAATCAAAAGGAATAATTCATTCGAAAGCATAAAATCCAAACCTCTGACTAATAACAAAAAGAAGCTAAAACAAAAATATAAAACGCTGCACTAATCAAAGGTATTCCCAGGATGTGGGCCATAAAGTGCAATATAAAATACACCTCAGGTTTTGGAGGTGACTGATGAAGTAGGACTTGCATTGCGTCTATCAGTCTATAAAGTGTAATATAAAATACACCTCAGGTTTTGGAGGTGACTGATGAAGTAGGACTTGCATTGCGTCTATCAGTCTATAATGTGTAATATAAAATACACCTCAGGTTTTGGAGGTGACTGATGAAGTAGGACTTGCATTGCGTCTATCAGTCTATAAAGTGTAATATAAAATACACCTCAGGTTTTGGAGGTGACTGATGAAGTAGGACTTGCATTGCGTCTATCAGTCTATAATGTGTAATATAAAATACACCTCAGGTTTTGGAGGTGACTGATGAAGTAGGACTTGCATTGCGTCTATCAGTCTTAACTAAGTTCGCCAGTCCTACATGAAGAATAATTAAATTACAAAATAATCAAAGGAATAGAAATATAAATTAGGAGAGTGAGATGTGGGAGATGAAGTTCACAACGTCCCACGTCTGTATCCACTGTCTGCAGACAGTTGTTGGAAGGAGACTGCTCTCCAAAGTAAAGAAAAAAATAAGTTATTGCCACTTGGAGTCAGGTAAGTTAAATATACTTACCTCATTAAGACAGCATTCCAGCCCTCATTATGGTTGTAAGATACTAATTAGTAGCCCAGTACACAAGTTATACTAGTATAAAGGGTCCCAACCAGTCATCTAAACTATCTAGTATAACTTCCAACTTCTACCCATTAAGTGTCGTGTAACTACCGATTTTCAGCCATTAAACAAGCCTACATATGCGATAAGGCGTTCATCCGCATAAAGTAGTGCCAACTTGTTTAAATGACCTTATTAACAACTGAAAATAGTTATCAGAAACTTTCAGTAAAATTTCATTAATCTGTACCTCTTAATATTTATTTAACACATTCTTATAATTATCACATAATATTTTAATAATTTTCTTTAAGGTTTGTTTAATTAAATCCATCAAATATTAATTTTTGTATCAATATTTCAACATTAATAATAAAATATTGTAATTTATTACACATTTTACAAAATCTGAATAATTGGAGGTTATAATGGTTATAACAGAAGGGTATGATACATTACTATTAAAAGATGCCAAATCATAATTAATCATTTTTTATCATAATTAATTTATAAACCTTTTTACAAATGAAACAATAATTACAGTTAGTTTTATCAATGTGAACCACAACATATCTTTCTTGTAATCATTTATTATTATTAACTGACGAAACGATTAATCTGTATGGTATTTCTTTAATTTTATAAGGGATAATTTGAATTTTATTTTTCAAGTACATAAAACTTACATTTCAAAAATCTAGATGGATAACATGTAATATAGTTAAGTTTCAAAATATATTCATCAATATTGTTTTCAATAGATTTTAGAATATTTTGCTCATTACATTTTGTGGCTATTATGTATTTATATCCTTTCTGAAGTATTTCCGACCCGGCATGTCCAAGCGCGTTAAAGCGTGCGACTCCGAGGGTTGCGGGTTCGCATCCCCTTTGCGCCAAACATGCTCGCCCTTGCAGCTGTTACGATCTATTCGTTGGTTAAAGAGTAGCTCAAGAGATGGCGGTGGGTGGTGATAACTAGCTGTCTTCCCTCTAGTTTTACACTGTTAAATTAGAGACAGATACCCCTCTAGTAGCTTTGTGCGAAACTCATAAAACAACAAAAACTTAAGAATTTATTATAATTTCCAAGTTACCAGTAATAATGTCTATATTTGTTTGTTTGTTTTGGAAATTCGCACAAAGCTACTTGAAGGCTATCTGTGTTAGCCGTCCCTAATTTTGCAGTGTAAGACTAGAGGGAAGGCAGCTTGTCATCACCACCCACCGCCAACTCTTGGGCTACTCTTTTACCAACGAATAGTGGGATTGACCGTCACATTATACACCCCCACGGCTGGGAGGGCGAGCATGTTTAGCGCGAAGCGGGCGCGAGCCCGCGACCCTCGGATTACGAGTGCACGCCTTAACCCGCTCGGCCATGCCAGGCCCAATAATGTCTATAAAAAGTTACAATGAATAAACTGTTTTCACACAGATAAGGTATATTATTAACTTTATCTACATTGAAATTAGTTAAAAATTGTATAATAGTGGACCAACTGAATCTTTGTATTTATACTAATGATATACTTTAAGATTTTACAAAATCTTTATTATTTTTTATGTACTGATAAATAATTTCAGAAATCTTCCAGTCATTGAATACTTTATGTTTAAATTTATCAAATATAAAGGTTTAATTTGCAGTTTCTCTTTCTCAAAACTTCATAATTCATTGATCTTTAATCGACATTTTATGACGTACAAGTAAATGCTTTGCACGATCGTTTCGAAAATAAAAAAAATTATATTAATTAATGCTTTAATTTTAGGAAGATTAAGTCGACAAATATTCGTGAAAACTAATTTACGTACACTAATATCGGAATAAACATTTTTTCTCAATTATAACAAAATTTTGAAAAATCAACCCATTTTAATTTATTGTTTTTATACCTCTGATTTTCTTCCTTTTATGAAAAACTTATCTAAAAAGAAAACAATGAGTTATGAAGTAATGATTACTTAAATTTAAAGCAGTAGAGTTATTTAAAATAGTAGGAGTTTTCTCGTTGAAATCTATTGGTGTATTTATAAATAACATTTGAAGTTCCCCCTCGCACAACGGTAAGTCTACGGATTTATAACACTAATATCATAGGTTTGATTTACCTCCGTAGACTCTGCAGATAGCCCGATGTGTCTCTTTTCTGTGAAAGGCTCAAATTTCTAATTCATTAAATTGGTTTTAACTTGAGATATATGCATATGTGTACGTATACATAATGGATTTAAAGTTTGACCTACATATTACATTCAGAACAAATTAATATGCCAATTACATATTATTTTAAATAATGCGTTTGTTTAAGTAATAGGATGACAATGCTTAGAACAAGACGTGATTTTATAACATCAGTAACAAATATAATGACTGTAATCACGTTGCTAGGCTAAATTATAGTTTACATAATATGTATTTTAGTTAAAGCAGCGACGCCTAGCTGCAGGAAGATGGAACATTATGTTTGAATCTGTATATATATATATATAGTTTATTTATTAGAAATAGTCGAAGAATTTCATCTCCATATGGTGGGCCAATATTCTGGCGAGATTATTCATATTACTATGTCTGGTTTATATAATCCCTCTCATGTTACCACGTCTGACTTATGTTATACCGTATTTGTATCCTTTGAAAGAACTAAGGGAAGACAGTTCCGAAACAAACGTTTAATAGATATATCTTTTATCATCTCGGTTTGGTTTGAATTTCGCATAAAGGCTACTCGAGGGCTATCTGTGCTAGCCATTCCTAATTTATCAGTGTAAGACTGGAAGGAAAGCAGCTAGTCATCACCACCCACCGCCATCTCTTGGGCTATTCTTTTACCGATGAATAGTGGGATTTATTGTCACTTTATAACGCACCCACGGCTGAAAGGGTGAGCCTGTGTGACGGGGATTCGAACCTACGAGTCGAGTGCCCTAACCACCTGGCCATACTGGGCTAAATATCTCGGTGGTACTGTTATTTCTTTTTACTTTATATCGGAAATATCATTATGGTTACCAACAAAGTGGTATTTATATTCGATCGAGATATCTTTTTCTTTTCTCAGAAGTCAGTGTTGGCCTCGTGATATAATTAACATATTTATGATGTACATTTTGATATTCAATGGGAAAGTACTAATAAAATTTGTGAGTCATGTGATACGGACTGGGCGTGGCTATGTGGTAAGAGTGTCAGAATTGTAAGTCTTATTATCGCAAAAATGCGCTTCGTACTTTGAGGTGGGTGCGTTATAAGAGTGATTGTCAGATATTACTTTTCAATCAGATAAGGGTAGCTCAAAATTGTTGGAGAATTCTGTTAACTACGTGCATTCTATCTTGTCAATGAGTTTACAGTTACGGACGTGCATTCTATCTGGTCAATGAGTTCATAGTTAGGGACGTGCATTCTGTCTGGTCAAAGAACTCATAGTTAGGGACGTGCATTCTGTCTGGTCAAAGAACTCACAGTTAGGGACGTGCATTCTATCTGGTCAATGAGTTTATAGTTACGGACGTGCATTCTATCTGGTCAATGAGTTCATAGCTAGGGACGTGCATTCTATCTGGTCAAAGAGTTCATAGTTACGGACGTGCATTCTATCTGGTCAATGAGTTCATAGTTAGGGACGTGCATTCTATCCGGTCAATGAGTTCATAGTTAGGGACGTGCATTCTATCTGGTCAATGAGTTCATAGTTAGGGACGTGCATTCTATCTGGTCAAAGAGTTCATAGTTACGGATGTGCATTCTATCTGGTCAATGAGTTCATAGTTAGGGACGTGCATTCCATCTGGTCAATGAGTTCATAGTTACGGACGTGCATTCTCTCTGGTCAATGAGTTCATAGTTAGGGACATGCATTCTATCTGGTCAATGAGTTCACAGTTAGGGACGTGCATTCTGTCTGGTCAAAGAATTCACAGTTAGAGAAAGTTATGCAACATAGATAGTCCTTGTGTACGTTTGTGTACCAGTTCAGATTAAAAAAAAATTGTGATTTTTTTGTTTGCTGTTGTTGTTGTTGTTTTGAATTAAGCACAAAGCTACACAATGGGCTATCTGTGCTCTGCCCACCACGGGTATCGAAACCCGGATTTTAGCGTGTAAGTCCGCAGTTTTTTTTTTGTTTGCTTATTTTCAAAAGGATTTTGAGTGGAGTATACTTACCCTGATCCCTCTGTTTTTACAACCTTGCCATCAATAGAAAGCGCCTCCTGCCGGTGAAGCCTGTTCTTGTTAACCAAAGGACACCCGGATACACTTGGAAAAAAATGTCATAAAACATGAGTTTTACTTCAGCCTCTTAAGTAATTTCATTTTCTTCCAGAAGTGTTTTAGTTTCTGAATAACAAAATGTTCGTTTCCTTGACAACTCATCAAACTACATTGTATTCAAAACATTTCAGATCTGTAGTGTTCAGCGGAGACAATTAACGGAAACATCTTCAATATATTTTAGTGAAATTAAATAATTACATTCAAATGAAGTTAAATAAATAAACAAGTTCACGAGAAAGGACTGCGTTAAAAACAGCAAATCCCAACCTCTGATTAATTGTATTATAACCATAAATTTTTATATCTTGAAAATGTATCATTATAATATATATATTTAGTACACGTTAAGGGCTTTAATTATTGATATATATTCAATCAAACAAGGTATATTATATATTATTTACTGCATTAATGTTTGCAACTTAAATTATAAATGGTACACAAATGGTATTATAAATACACATTATAAATGGTACACAAAATTGTATTATAAATACACATTATAAATGGTAATCTGTGTAATGTATTAGATTTTTTGATGACGAGTGTAAGGTGGAACTTAAGTTTTTATTTCCAAGTGCCTAAAAATATAGAATTCCAAAAGTAGCGCAGATAAACATACATCGATTAGAGCCTATTCAATATATGCATAACAGAAGAGAGGAAGGTTGCTAAATATTAGACACACAATTGGAAGAATGTGCTGATACAGAGGAATATATTAATTTTTCTTTGAAAAAATAAATATTATGAATGTTAATGGATAGATGCAGAATTGGTTAGAATACCAAATTCTACAGCAAAATGTTAAATGTTTAACCAGCTAATTTCAAAAATTGATTACGTGAACAAAGTTAAGGAATCTTTAAATAGAGGGTTCAGACAGAATATTTATGACGAACAAATGTGAAATGGACAGCAAACTAGGTAATTCAAAGTGACACTTTTAAGACAGTGGTTCTCAAATGTTTTCGTCCGTTGACCACTTCAGCGGGTCAAAAGACCGCGCGAAACACCTAACGCTCCAACCTCAACTATTTTGAACTCTCGAATAGCCATGGCTGTGACCGTGGCGTATCAATTATTTACGTTCTACACCAGCATCCAAGCCTGGAGGACCTTCACGAACCACCTCTAGGCTTAGGACCGATGACACTTTGAGAACCACTTTCGTAAGAGAAAGTCTTTGAAGACTACTTCATGAAAGAAGGTCTGGTAGAAAGATGACGTTTCGAAAGTTTTCCATCTTTCGACTTGTAGAGATTACCATTGCTGTCTTGTTTGTTGAACATTAATATTCGTAACAAAAAGATAACAACTAATTATTTTAAGATCTTTCGTCATTCACATCAGTCAAATAAAGCAAGACCAATGAGAAAATAAAGAGAGTCGTGTCCAGGTGACATCAAAATCTTAAAACGAGTTCAGGAAAAAGAACATAGAAAATATACAAATTAGTAAAAAAAAAATACATACCTGCGATGTGATTGGAACTTTCCAGTCACATGACCACCGCCATCGCAGCCTGGTATTGGACAACTAAGTGTACATTAAGATACCGTTAGTGGAAGCATACACAGAAAGTACTAAATTGTTAATAATCACTTTTGTCCACAATAAAAGGAAAACGTGAAACGGCAGTTTAAAAGTCATCGTGCTAATATTTTTAACTACAATATTTTAAGATTGTAACGGAAAACATACTGAAATACACTAATATTTGATAAAAAAACAAACGTGACAAAAGTGTAATAGAAATCTGGCAAACAACCTATCTCGTTTTTAATATAATGTGATGAAACTTTTTTACATGCAAGGATTTTTATAAAGTGTTACGTAATGAACAGACAGGAGTATCAGAGACTCTGTTATTTGGACAAAGACATTGGTCTCACGACTGGAAATGAACATTTATTGTCGTAATGACCATGTTTTGTACTTGGATATCTCATAAATCTTTCGTGTTATGAAGGGGAGAATGTCATATTTTGTCATTCACATATAGAGCGTTTACAAAACTTGTTTATTATCAAGTATTTAAAAGTCCAAATAAACCAACGTTTGAAGGAATGGAAAATAAAATCGTTGTGTTCAATTATATTTTCTAATTTGGGTTATTTAATTATTCGATATAAAATGCGATGCTTTTGAATCTTTAAATAATATTCTAGCAATAATGTTATAATAAAGAAACCCAGCACACAAGAAAGGTCCACATCCTACTGTTTCAGGGAATTAATTTGTCAGTTAATGTTCTGATCACATGATTTTTCTCTGATACTTACTAACAACGAGAACTGCAATGTTAAACATGACAATACTTTACACACATTGGCCAGTTACAGATCCTTAGAGACTCGGGTACAGCCATGTACCTAATATTTATTAACCACTGAACGAAGGGAAAACAACAGCACTTACTGTCAGAAGGGCTTTATCCAACTCTTTGAACTGATTAAACGTCACTTTATAGCTCGACTACGTGGCCGAAAGAACGTAACTTGCAAAGCAGCGTCGCGTCTGAAGCTTGTTTGTTTGTTTTTGAATTAAGCACAAAGCTACATAATGGGCTATCTGTGCTCTGCCCACCACAAGTATCGAAACCCGGATTTTAGCGTGTAAGTCCGCAGACATACCGCTGAGCCACTGGAGGGCACGTCTGAAGCCACAGACGTTTCGATATTCAGTCCGAAGTGTTAATCACTTGACTAAAATTGGCAAAGGACAGCACGAGAATAGCCTGTCTGTAAAATTACCAGGGATACATTGTTTTTCTGAACTTTAGAGTGATGACCAATGTATGTGGTAAATAAATAAAGAAGTAATCACTAATAATTTTAATATGGATTACGCAAAATAGGGGCCTGACATGGCCTAGCGCGTTAAGGCGTGCGCTTCGTAATCTGAGGGTCACGGGTTCGCGCCCGAGTCGCGCCAAACATGTTCGCCCTTCCAGCCGTGGGGGCGTTATAATATGCCGGTCAATCTCACTATTCGTTGGTAAAAGAGTAGCCCAAGAGTTGGCGGAGGGTGGTGATGACTAGCTGCCTTCCCTCTAGTCTTACACTGCTAAATTAGGGACGGCTAGCACAGATAGCCCTCGAGTAGCTTTGTGGGAAATTCCAAAACAAAAACGCAAAATAGTATAATTAATTTGATTATAAATATTTACTTCGAAACCGATAATAAATTACGAAAATTAAGCACAGTTAAACTCGAAAGTTTCATCTTAAAATTCAACAGGCCTCTCACGAGCTAGTGGAGGACATTTTATTGAAATAACAAAAAAACTACCCAATCTCGTTTTATCCTCAATTCGAAATTAAATTTTTGGACCTTTTTAATGGCTAAAAAGAAAGCATTTCCTACACTATTTTAGCTGCTAAAAGTGACTTGAAGTGGTCGGGTGACTGAAATCTGCCAGTGCATAGCGAACTTAACGACCAATCACAAGAAACATGGAAGATTCCAAATGACACACAGATGTATTCTGGAGCCTTTCAGAAACATCCTCGATAGATTTTATGTAGCAAGCTGAGTACATTATTATGTCCGTAGCTGCTTTCAAAGAGTTCCTGTCTTTATCCTACTGCTAATTATGGTGATGCTTCGACCTTCCTTACTGAATAACAGGTGAAATCGTTCATATCTCATTTGAAAGCTGAAGATAAAGTGTTACGTAATGAACAGACAAAAAAGGTTGAAACTGTTTAATTAATAATGTTGAGAATGTGGTTTTTATTGATATATACTGAATTTAGTCCTAGTGGGTAGACTTTAATACTAGTTGCTATGGAGACTTGAAGATGCTGTGGTTGATTTAAAGATTTTTCAACTAATAAATGGAAAATTGTTTCGTGAAGATGCGTCCAAAACCATCCTCTTTGGGAGTTTTCTGATTAAACTCACTTTTAACATTCAACATAAACATGTTCCCCGCTGGTACAGATTTACAACGCTACAATCAGGGGTTCGACTCCCCTCGGTAGATTCAGTAGATAGCCCGATGTGGTTTTGCTATAAGAAAACACACAAAACATAAATATAGAGTAAAGATATTCCTGATGTACTTGTTAAATTTTTCACACGTCTCTATAATGTGCACTCCGAAAGAGTTACGTTTTTTATTCTAATGTGTTTTTTGTAATATCATGTTCTTCAATGCAATCGAGGTTCAAATCCCCGTTACACCAAACACGCTCGCCATTTCACCCGTTGGGGATGTTATAATGTGACGGTCAATCCCACTTTTCTTTGGTAATTTGGTAAAAGAGTAGCCCAAGAGTTGGCGGTGGGTGGTGATGATTAGCTGTCTTCCCTCTAGTCTTACACTGCAAAATTAGGATAAATAGCGCAGATAGCCCTCTTGTAGCTTTGCGCGAAATTGAAAACAAAAAACAATTGAATGTAACTGTGAGTTTTTGAAGTGAAAAGTGATAAGTCCATTGAAAAGAAAAAAATCAACAACAAGGGAACAGTTTATTGGAACTCATATAAACAACTTTTCTTTACTTCATGGCCAAAATACTAACTCATTACAACTCTTGCGTCTATTTAAAATTTACCATCGGAAACCTACCGAAGAGGTTCGGAATCGTTTTTGTCTTCTCTTAATCTTAAAATATTTTTGGGTTTATTTGCGCGCGGACACCCGGACAAGCTGCGGTGTGAGGAATAGTTTCCTGTCAGATGACCTGATCCGTCACATCCGGGAGTAGGACATCTATCGGAATAAATATTGCCAAACAATCAACAAATATCACAAAATAACTGATGTAACAATTCAAGAATGTAACGTGATTTATAAAACAACAGATTTCAAACATGCGCGCTTCAATAAGATTTATATTTTGATTAAAGTAGCAACAAACTTTTGTTATTGAATTCGTGCATCAAAACAGTTCACTAAAACCACAAGATGAATCTAAATGTAGCATAACATACTTGGTAACATTACGCGGGCCTACATTTTTAAGCCTAAAACAATGCTCGCTAGAACATTCACATGGTATGTTATTATAGTAAAATGTTTTTATAAACATACATGATAGTCTGCCTTTCCTCAAATTATTATAAGTTAACTGATTTTACCACCCATTTATATTTTTACAAATGTATCAAAGACGTTAACACTATCAGATTACACTTTTCACACTAGCCGTACAGTACGGATAACAAGACCAGTTACAAATGTATCAAAGACGTTAACACTATCAGATTACACTTTTCACACTAGCCGTACAGTACGAATAACAGGACCTGTTACAAATGTATCAAAGACGTTAACATTATCAGATTACACTTTTCACACTAGCCGTACAGTACGGATAACAAGACCAGTTACAAATGTATCAAAGACGTTAACACTATCAGATTACACTTTTCACACTAGCCGTACAGTACGGATAACAGGACAAGTTCTACTTCCTTTCTATTTACTTGTGTTCAACGTATAAAGCTTATCAATATAACACGTTTATTACTGTACGTAATACATTACAAGTAGCTCTAAAAATTATGCATTTTCGATGGCTTTCGTTTCCTTATTATAATAATAAGAACTTCATTTTCTCACTTGACTTCTCGTTGTTGAAGTTGTACACGGTCAGCTTGAGGAGAGCTAGCCACACTAACGAGTTGAGAACTGGACAGTGAGAAATAAACACAAAACCATAAAGCGTTTACAGAGTAAAACATTCAGTATATTAGTTTAAGGGAAATACTGCAGCACCTTAATTGTTGTACTCAAATATTTTATATGAAATAAATTTTTTTATTTTTAAAAAGTCACCTGTTTTGTTTTTAGCTATCTTTTCTCATCCAAAGAAAACACGTGCTAATTGTTTATCACTTACTTCAATGGATTCATATTCCTTTAAACACTGTTCTTATAGAATATAAACAAGTGAACATAGATTCTTTCACACTTGACTGTCGTACCTTCTATGCGTTATATAACTTCCAGACACGTGACCCATGCTGTCACACCCAGAAGTTTGACTCTGCACAAATTCTTTGTTTTCTCGACCTTTCAAAGACGTCTTCATCATCTTAAGGGGTGGCAAGTTGCTACAGATGTGATAATTAGTTCGGAAAGTTATATACTAATGAGACCAAGTTTGCCAAAACACACACGAACACTAAGGCCAAGTCAATATTAATGTAACTTGCAAAATTCATGTAACTCGAAATAATGGAGATTATGACACGATTAAATCTAACCTTTTACAATGATTAAGATAAGACTTTGATCTAGAAAAAAGATTATCCACAGAATTAAGCTTATCCTAAAACAAGGGTTAAACTCTAACCTATCTGAATTATAACACGATGCCTGTCTTATTATAAGGGGGTTTATGGCACGATCACGTGGTTAGAGTGCGCTACTTATAATCTGAGGGTCACAGGTTTAAATCCCCATCACAACATGCTTGCAATGGGGCGTTATAACTTCAGGTCAATCCCACTATTCGTTTTAAAAGAATAGTTCAAGAGTTGGCGGTGGGTAGTGATGACTAACTGCCGTCCTTCTAGTCTTTCGTTGCTAAATTAGGGACGGTTAGCACAGAGAGTCCTCGAATGGACTTTCGCGGAATTCCAAAAACAAACAAACAAACTTATTACAAAGATTACGTCAGTGAATCATGTCAATTTGAAAGAAAGGTATATTTCAAGTTTTTAAACCTAATTTAACACATCATTGTACAACTAACGTATTGCTCTAACATGTCACAGGTATCCCAGTTCAAGGGCTAGTTTTTTTTAATAACACACAACTCACTGGACGTACGCGGAAACTAAAGCAATCAGAGAAATAACACATCTCACCTTTCTTTTTTGAGATACATACGTACATACACAGACCCAGTTGCAGTACTCTCTTACCCATTCTGGGGGCGAGAGTAATGAATAATGATAATCGACTTTACTGAATAAGGAACAGTAAAAACAGCTAATCTCACGGTGGCAACACGTAGTGCTAAGCCTAACCTAATTTAATGTATGGTATAGCCAGTAACGCAACACATAGATAGTGGCACCTAGTTTCTGTAAAACTAACTAAAGTTATTCAGTTATACCCATGGCGCGTTCGATAAACTTTCCCTTATACATAAAGCTTCTGCCACAAATCATACATCAAGGGTATAAGTTCCAACATTATAACAAACTACTTCGTTTTATATTAAAAATCATTATTTAGCTCAAAGAAAAACACATTAAAGAATTAACAGCGACGTTGGCATCTGCCACTAGCTGTTGAAAAACTACTACCAATGTAATAATTTTAACCTCCGGTGTTTTCGAAATATGTTCGCGTACGTAAAATAATTACGTTTTTAAAAGCTTGTTTGTTTTGGAATTTCGCACAAAGCTACTCGAGGGCTATCTGTGCTAGCCGTCCCTAATTTAGTAGTGTAAGACTAGAGGGAAGGCAGCTAGTCAGCACCACCCTCCGCCAACTCTTGGGCTACTCTTTTACCAACGAAAAGTGGGATTGACCGTCACTTATACACCCCCACGGCTGGGAGGGCGAGTATGTTTAGCGCGACGCGGGCGCGAACCCGCGACACTCGGATTACGAGCGCACGCCTTAACGCGCTCGGCCATCCCAGGCCTTTTTTAAAAGCAAGAAGCACAAAAGACCAGGTCGCTTTCCTGTAAATTCACACCTATATCTGTGTTTCTATCTACATAGGTATACATAAATCTTTGTTCCACGAAGTATTTCTAAGGATATACTTATGCTTTTAGTGGTTCATATAAGGATATATACTAGTATGTATATAGTCCATCAAAAATTACGGGGCGAGTATTATCAGCCCGTCACGGTTAGGTGGTCAGGGCGATCGACTCGTGATCTGATGTTCGGGGATTCGAATCCCTGTCACACCAAACATGCTTTTGGTGTTATAAGGTCAATCCCACTATTCGTTGGTAAAAGTGTAGCGAAAGAGTTGGCGGTGGGTGGTGATGACTAGCTGCCTTCCCTCTCGTCTGACACTGTTAAATTAAAGATGGCTAGCGCAGGTAGTTTAAAAACAAACAAGCACAAGTACTACCGCTACATTCCCCTCCATAGTATACCCTAGCCTGTTTACCGCGACTCGGATGCGAACCTGCGACCCTCAGATTACGAGCGCATGCCTTAACGTGCTCGGCCATACCTGGCCATAGCTCAGACTTAACTATAACTTGGACAATACAATTATAAAACCATTATTGGTTAAGAAGCTAATTATATATACCTTCTCTTTATAAAGTATTGTTGTTTTTTTAATTAAGCACAAAGCTACACAATGGGCTATCTGTGCTCTGCCCACCACGGGTATCGAAACCCGGATTTTAGCGTGTAAGTCCGCAGACATACCGCTGAGCCACTGGGGGGCAAAAGTATTGTTAGTATACTTACAAGAAAAGCTGAGCTACGTCACATCAACCGTCAAAAAAAACTGTGAATGAATTTTCCCTTTATGCTGGCCAAAATCTTAAGGCCATTAAACATAAAGTAAAATTATGCATTTTGCATTGTTATACCAAACCACCTTTTTTGAGTAGAGTTTGAAAGAGGAAAATAAGTAAAGGTAAAATAAAAAATAAAAAACCTTTTTTTTAATAGGGAAAATGTAAACACTATGAAAGTAGCCAAATACTAGCTTTAAAAGTTTAAGATCATACTGAAACGAAGCGTTAATCGGTAAACACAAAAACAAGGTCTCTCTCAACGTGCTATCGCTGGTGAGACTGGGCGTAGTAAAACTGCTGTTGCAAATATTTTTTAAGACTCTGAGTGATACGGAACTAAAATTTCAAGTGGTCGGACCAAAAAAATTTCGCCAGCGTTAAGCAGGTAGCTTCGACGGGTTGTCTGGCAAGACGCCAAGGGATCGTCGAACCAGATACAGGCCCTTATGGACGCAGAATGAAGCTTAAGAACAATAAGATGGTACGAGAGACAGGCTTTAAAAACCGTAAACGTCTTCAAAGGCCTCCTTCCGCACCATGAAACAGGTCGGTTAAGCTTTGCTGAGAAGTACCAAACATGGGTCCAGATGGCTTCCAACGTTACTGGCACAATAAAGATATGTCACCCGAGACATTTTCTCCACGAAACAGTGAAGGGGGTTCCATCATGATCTGGGGTGCTTTCTCCTTCCATGGAACAATGAAGCTTCAGGCTATACAGAGGCGTCAAATAGCAGTTGGCTACATTGGCATGTTGGAGAGAGCATCCTTATTGACGAAGGCCCTCGCTTGTGTGGAAATGACAGGATCTTTCAGCAGGACAACGCTGCAATCCACAATTCCCGCATGACAAAGGAATTTTTATGGCGAATAACGTGATTCTTTTGAACCATTAAGCGTATTCGCCCGAATTGAACCCCATTGAAAATGTTTGGGGGTGGATGGCAAGGAAAGTCTATAGAAATGGACGTCAAACAGTGCATGTTCTTTGTAAAGCCTTCTTCACCACTTGGAATAACATTGCAGCCAGCCTTCTGCGGAAACTTATATCGACTATTCCAAAGGAAATATTTGCAGTTATTCGCAGTAACGGCAGTCCAACTCGCCACTGAGACTTTATTGGGCATTTCCTACCCTGTTTAGGACTTCTTTTTTGCATGATCTAAAAGTTTTGACCAGCTAGTATTTAGGCTAATTTTATAGTTTTCACATTTTTCTTATTAAATGCTGAAAAAGTTTGTTTGTTTTTATTTTCCCTTTTTTATTTTTTCTTTCAAAGTTCTATTCAAATAAGTGGTTGAGTCTAACAACGCAAAATGCATATTTTTTTATAAGATTTTGGCCAGCAGTGTGTGTGTATATATATATATAATTATTTTCATCAGCAAATCGTCGAGTAAATTTTAATACTTTTAAATTATGAATTTCTGAAAATATCGGAAGTAAACGTAAGTTGATGAATCCCTGTCATCACCTGTCTGTGTCACATTCATGCTCAGCATGTCTGGTCAGGGACACTGGGAGATCTGAATTAAACGAATTGTTGCTCATATAACTTGGAGACCGTAGAGGGCACTGTGACGAGTTGGGAGAAGTAGTAAGGGACTTGGAAGAGTATGTTCCAATTCCAGTGGACGATCTGTCTGCTTGTGAACCCTCATCTTTGTTAATGGGAGGGGTAGAGAGTGAATGAGTCTGCAAGTCTACGCTAGGAGAGCTCGGACTTGAAGTGATGGAAGCTTCTTGTCCGTGTGAAAATGGTTGAGCAAGGTTTGTCCAGAGCGGTGTCCTAGGAGACGATGGGCCATCTGGTTGTGTGCTGGATGACTGTCCAGTTCCATATGGCGAGCGAGAACGAAGAATTGGGACACCTGGTGGCTGCAAAGGTATTAAGTGACCTCCACGATTCCTAACAGAACATGAGACCATATATGACTGAGGGGCTAAGATGGCCCCAAGTTCTTCTCCTCTGCTGGTCTTCGCTGCATGACCCCCACAGCTATGTGCAGCAGTTAAGTGGACTTTCTGCTCAATGTATTCGGAAGATGAGAAGGTGGGAAGTGAAAAGGCAGAATGATGATTGGGAGTATTGGCAGTGGACAAGGAGTGGGGCGAGGGTCTTCCAGCTGTCTGAGAAAAGGGAACATGTTGTGGAAATACTTTATTGGGCAATTCCGTTTTAGGACTAAAGTCTACTGGTTCTGTCTGTTCCATTGTTGACGAATGGTGTGAATACATTGGGCGCTGAGGGACTAACAATGATGCCTTTTGAGGCTGTACAGGAACAAAGGCTGTTGATAAACTGCAGAGAAAAGTTAATATTTAGTTTTGTTAAGGAACGTAGTTAAAACAACACGTTACACGCTGGTAATACAACACACGTTAGGATATGGTTATATGGATCTGGCTATTCTGAGAACAAAAGTACTTCTTACGTAAAGATGATTATTGGTTCGTGTCGACCAAAGTTACAGTTGTTTTATACTTAGCTAATAAACATAAAATGTTCATAAGTAACACATACAATCGGAAATACCAGATAATATATCACTTTCATTTACACATCAGAAACGAAAATGGATATTTTTAGCAAATTATGTAAACTTCATTTTATTACAAGCGAACGTGGTAATTTTACTATGATTTTAGAACACAGTATGAAATATTACATGATAGCATTTTATGAACACTCTTTTAACAAAAGGAATGTAATAATATATATATGTATATTTGGTAATATTTAAAGACTATTACATAAATAACAATAATATTGCTATGTTTACAGAAAACACAGCGGCGAAATATTCGTAGTATGTAATGGTTTTGGAATAGTTAAATTTAGCACAAATTTAAGATTGCTTAAAGCATTCTAAAAATTGTTTTGGAAAAATCCAAGGCTTTATGTAAAATCAATAACATCCTCTTCAAAATATTTATAAATCACTACAAAACCCCTGGTAATATAAGAACCATAAAAATATAAAGAGTGGTGTTTCATATAAAGTAAAACAAACCTATGCTACACTAGATGTGTGTGTGTTTTCTTATAGCAAAGCCAAATCAGGGAGCCTGGCATGGCCTAGTGCGTTAAGGCGTGCGCTTCGTAACCTGAGGGTCGCAGGTTCGCCCCCGAGTCGTGCCAAACATGCTCGTTCTCCCAGCCGTGGGGGCGTTATAATGTTACGGTCAATCTCACTATTCGTTGGTAAAAGAGTGGCCCAAGAGTTGGCGGTGGGTGGTAATGACTAGCTGCCTTACACTACTAAATTAGGGACGGCTAGCACAGATAGCCCTCGAGTAGCTTTGTGCGAAATTCCGAAAACAGACAAAGAAACAAGCCAAATCGGGCTATCCGCTGTGTCTACCGAAGGGAATCGAACCTCTGATTTTAGCGTTATAAATCTGTAGACGTACCGCTGTACCAGCTGGAGACGTACATAGTAGGTGTAAAGAAATGTTGGCGGTTTTTAATGTTCTCCCCAAAACACCATAATTAGTAACCAGTTTTTTTTATAAAATTTTAAGTTCCAAATTCGTTGTTTTTATACAAATAACAAATATCAAGCTATATTTAGGTCTTTTGAATTAAACATTTCTACCTTAATCTCAAATAACTCCACCGCTGGTACACCGTTAAGTCTACAGATTTACTAACACTAAAATTAGGGGTTCGATTTCCCTCAGTGGATTCACCAGAGAGCCCGATGTCGCTTTGCTATAAGAAAGCACACACGCCTTAAACTAACAAAAACGTTTATTTATTGAAGCAACGGAAATTTAAAGTAGTGAAATATTCAAGTCCTTTGAAAATTGTACGATCATATATCTCTTACTGGAATTAATATTCTGACTGGTCAAGACAATTTACAGAAAAAAAATAGAAACAATTACTTTTGTTGCGTCAGCGGTGAAGGTTGTGATGACATGGCCATTTCGTATGATTGTTGGACTGTGTGACGTGAAGGAGTGGAAGAAAGGTCCATCACTGTGTCTGGACATTTAGTAGACAAGTTTATGGCTCTAGGAATAGTATCTTCAAAATGATATTGACCCCTAAAAATGTCCAAATATCCAAATATTAAAATCTCAGTAATTTTAAAGACAAATAAGAAACATATACGAGCAGGCAAATCCTTTGAACTCTCGAAAATATGGTAGTGACAGTCGTTAGTTTCATTTTCCATGTATATCGACAAATAAATATTCCATGGCTATTATACAGTTGGTTAGGATATATATATAGAACATATAACCATAGCAACCATAAAGAAGTTTCAGTTAAAAATTGTAATGTTGACATATTTGAATGAGGATTCGATACTTCACCAATCTATACAACAACTATCAATAATCAAAAACTACAATTTATAATAATAAAAAAAATGATACGTTACATCGAATATGTTATTTTCTGGTGTAACCGAAAGAGGGAGTCTTAAAAACTCAAATTATTTTTTAATAATTACTTTCTGCATAGAATTTTATTTGTACAAGGTTTGAGGTTTTGGTTTCTTTATATATTTTTCGAAATTGCCATCTTTCGATAATTTTGACAATGCTGAAACCTGGTTGTAAAATGTAACTGTAATTGAAACCACTTAAAATATACACATAAATAAAGGAAGTGTTACCCTATTTACTTTTCACTAATTTTGCATTAGGTATATAACCTTTGGTTTATAAATTTTAAAAAGTCCTAAATCCTTCTTCGGTGTAACTTAAACTACATAGGATTTACTTAATAGCTCTACAAAGTTAAGACTGTGTAATTCATAACCAAGAAACTTAGATAACGATTTATTTATATTGTAATATGGAAGTTTTCTGTGGTCCTAGTGAAAAGACTAATAATCATCTTATCTTACATTTCTGCAAGCCTCATCACTATAGAACGTTTCTATCGCAAATATAAATCTCTATATACATCATGCGGTTTTCCAATATCATGTGATAAAAGAGTTAATAATTAACAGTAGATAGTTAATAATTAACAGTAGATATTAACGTTAAGTACAACCAACTAACTTCCGTCGCGAACTGCTCCACAATGTTTTAGGCTAAACTTCTAACTAAAAATTAAGGTCATGGACAAGATATTTAATTTCCGTCCGAATCCTCTCGTGATTTGTTTTACAGCTTTCTAGTCTTAACGTTTAACATAGAATAAAGATTTAAGTGTAAAGTAAAACAAAACAAAAACACAAAAAACATTTGAACCTAACTAAAAGTTTTCAGTGAATTTTGTAATATAAGAATTTTCCGAAATGTTGCCAATGTATTACTTTGTAAAAGGAACAAAAGTGTTTTGGGTGAGCATTACAATAATTACTTCTAGTAAGCGCCTGTACCACATAGCTTCCTACTGTTGCACGTTTCTGGGTAGGAATGTGTGTAATATCTGCCAAGAGTAAATATACATTTGGAAGAAGCTTTTGCACTTGGGTAGGAAGAAATACATAAACTAGATTTTTAAGTTACTTAAGAAATACATAAACTAGATTCTTAAGTTACTTAAGACTACGTATTTCCTCAGACTTTCGTGAAACACAAATGAAAGAAAAGTTTGTTTGTTTGTTTTGAATTTCGCACAAAGCTACTCAAAAGCTATTTGCACTATCCGACCCTAATTTAGCAGTGTAGGACTAGAGGGAAGGCGTGTTTTCTTATAGCAAAGCCACATCGGGCAATCTGCTGAGCCCACCGAGGGGAATCGAATCACTGATATTAGCGTTGTAAATCCGAAGACATACCGCTGTACTAGCGGGGGGCAGAGGGAAGGCAGCTAGTCATCACCAATCACCGCCAAATCTTGGGCTACTCTTTTACCAACGAATAGTGGGATTGACCGTCACATTATAACGCTGCGACGGCTGAAAGGGCGAGCATATTTGGTGCGATCGGGATTTGAACCCACGACCCTCGGATTACGAGTCGAACGCTTTAACACACTTGGCCATGCCAGGCCGTGAAGTAAAGAAAAAAATGTGTAGTGTTAGCAAACCCTTCACACGGCTTCGAATTGTTAATTCAACTGAGCATAAATGGACGTCATATTCTATGACCAAAATTCTCATTAGCCTTCAAGGCTGCACTATAAGATGCGAGCTCGAAATGAAAGATATATTGTTTTTTCACTAATTCTGAAAAGTTTGATAAAAATGTTAAAAAGTTAATAAAGACCCTTTTCACTTTCTTATGTGGGACACATAATTGTCCAGCAATGCGAGAGCACCGAACCAAAACTTGTACTAATGTTGAAGAATACCAGTTTCTTTAGCGTTTGAATTTTTACGTCCACTTTATTCAGCAACAATGCTGAAAAAAAAACACTCAGCGGAAAACACTGAAGGAAAAAATATTTAACTCAAACTTAAGTTAAAAATATACGTTTATATCAAACAAATTAAACGTTTCGTAAAACATACGAGACTTTAAGACGCTTGAGAAAATGCAAAACTGTACCTGTCTAGAAAATATTTGAGATACGAACTCTTTTTCGTATACAGGCTTTATCAACACCATTATTGTATAACATTTCTAACTATTCATGAAGAAGAACGTATAATAAAATAGTACGTCATTTACATATATCTCCTACATCAAGTGCCGATAAGGTATTTCGTTAAATACTAGGACTCATTTGTCCGGCTTGAAAATGTCAAACACAATGGTGGTCAAGATGCTATTTGTATTAGCAAACTTCAAGGAGAACACCAGTAATGTTTTTTAAACATATATTCAAGGTCGGGATGCTAATTTCTTTTTATTAATTGTATGCGAATCACCAACAAATTGGAATTAGGTTAAGGATGAATAACATAATTCAGTTTAACCATTTAGCGCCTCAAGAGATCTGTGACGTAAATATTCTATTGTCTAAAGACCTTGTTTGTTACATTCAGTGTTCGAAATCATCATTACCTAAGGCCAGGCTGATGCTTTGGTATAATGTTGGGCTTACTTGCTTCTTCAGCGGTTGGTTTTGGCGCAATGGGTCTGTTATAATACACGTATTCCGTTGCCGATTTATTGTACTTCCCCACGTGATTCGTTAAACTTGCGCTCGGAGTAGAGATGACCTGATATCCCGTGAACTTCTCGGGAATGTTCGGTTGTTTAATGCAGCACATTGGCCTCAACACGCTTTCATGTTCACCTGCTAATGGTAAACAATGTTTCAAATCAATCAGATTAGATAAAGATAGGTGGAATAGTAATAAACTACATTTAAAGTAGGCCTAATGAAGTAAAATTAGTTAAAGGTTCACATATTAAAAACAATAATCAAATATATTTAAAGTAGGCTTAAAACAATGAGATTATTTGATGGTTTACACACTAAAAACCGTAATATTTGAATTAACTGTTGTTGTTTTTTTAAAAAACACAGAAACTACAACTTCAAATGACCCGACTGTGCAAAAGGTCAGGAATATCAATATTTTATCTTTAGTCCTCAGTATACAACGGAGTTGAGTAAAACGAAATTTAAACCGCACAGGTCAGTAACGAAAATGGGTTATTATTAATAGTCTTGGTAATTCAGAGAAGGATGTTAAACACAATTAAATTAGGTGAAACATATCTGGTAAATTCTTAATGGACACATTATTTAGAAGTAGCTTGTTCAATTGAGGAACCAACAGGCCTGCGATTATTTTATTGTATTGAAAGTTTTATATGTTCTACAGTAAATTCTGTACGTTGAATGTGAAAATGATATCCATTTTTCTCCATTTTCGTTGAAATCGAATCACATTTTCTTATCTTTTAACTTTTGGCAACCACTGGCTATAGATTTCTCTAGACCAATCGCGACGTGAGAGTCTTATCGTTCGTTCCATAATCCACGTGAAACGCACCACTAGTATATAAACGGTTAGCAGGCTGCATGACGTTTTCTTTCTGTTATTTTTTCCGTATTATTTATTCGTCGCCATGGCAACAAGAGGTTGCGTAAATGACTCAAACATTTTCTCTTTATGGTGCATTTGTTGTAAAGAAATAAAGGCAAAACATTAAAGAATTCGTCAAAAAAGAGCGTTACGCGTGTTTTGGAATGAAGCTTGTGGACCAACATAAATCATTGGCTCCGGAAAAGAATTACATTATTTTTATGGAAGAGTTGAGTCGATGGATTAAAGATAAACAAAAGTCTTTAACATTTGAAATTCCAATACTCTGGCGTGAGCCTAGAAACCACGGAGCTGACTTCTAGTTTTGCTCATGTAACGGACAATGCTACAACATTCGGGATAGAAAGGAGATTTCTTATTCGAACCTTCAATCTGCTACAAGACCTGATGTTCATGGACCTGATGTACCTGTAACTGTTACACTGGAAATTCTTGTTACAGGTTCATCTGATTCTGAATCTAATGTCATCATAAATAATGGTAAAGACTGTTATCAACCTGAAACGTCTTGTGAACCACAACTTTTCACACAACTTAATGATTTCATGAGATATTTGAGCCTTACAAAGGTTTCGTTAAGGTTTTGGAATGAACGAAATAATAATTTGAATTAACTAAGACTTTTCTATTCTTCTCCATTTGTAGAAAAAAAAATTATTACGTGTTAGGAAAAAACGTATATTACTTTTCAAAATCTGCGAAGTTGAATTGTGGAAAATCCGTCATGAAAAACCAAAACAATTTTTATGAAGGTTCGCAGAATTGTGTAATTACGTAGAAGTTAGAAGTTGAAGCATATAACAGAACTAGAACATTTATATATGTATTAAGTTGGTATCAGAGACATGTGAACTTTATTTCATAATGTATAATGGTATATGTATTAAGTTGGTATCAGAGACGTGTACTTTATTTTATAATGTGCAATAGTATATGTATTAAGTTGGTATCAGAGACATATGTACTTTATTTTATAATGTGCAATAGTGGATATCGTAGCTTTCACTATTCTCTAGCCCTAATTCTTTTCACTCTTCCTCTGTTTACCTCGTGCAATGTGCATTGTTGTATGAAATATATACATGTGTTCTTACACACACACACACACACATGAGTACACAAAGACAGATTATTTGTTAATGGATTATACATACCTTGGCTGTTTCTTTGTGACAACGGTTTCGTAGAAGTCAATTTTTGTTCTCTGTAAGAAAGTTTCTCTATTGCTGCGATTGGACAGCCGGATAGACTACGTCAAAAAAAAAAAAAAAATCCAAGTAACAATGTGAAGCCAAATCTAAAGATACATCTGGTGGATATTTCAATTTAAAGGAATGCGAAACAAAATTAATGTGGGGTTTTACTTAACTAATTAGTGTTCTGTGTTTTCAAATATATTTAGCACAAATTATGACATCCCATAAAAAGACAAGCAAATGAAGTAAAACTCAGTTTAAAATAGCTTCCAGCAGGTATGAATAGAATATTTGGATAGTTACTTAGAGAAGCTTCGTAGGCTTATTATAAAATGAATGCATTACGGCGCGAAATGTTAAAGTATTGGTGTTTCTTCATTTTGGTATATCTCATCTACTGCAAAACATTATGACGGATTTGACAACTCGTTAAATCAGACTAACACATTAAAATAATGTTCTATGAACGTTTGTTATTAAGTGGCTAATACACACGCGAGTAAATCATACACACAATGGTGTCTCAAATATTTTTATTCCAGTCAAGTTTATTTGTGATATATATATATATATATATATCTTTGTTATGTGGCAAATTTGAGCCTCTGTTTTTCTAGATACTAATATAGTTATACACACTTACTGTACTAATATAAGATTATTAAAGTTTTATATTCTATAAGGATATTGATTTTAAAGAAACCGATATGTAGCGTCAGGAGGTATTAAACTTACTGCTGGTTATAGTGTATACAACATGCCTTTGCTAAGTCCTTTCTGCTCAAGTTTTAGTTAATAATCACCCTTTTGAGGACGAATTCTTCAATACGACATAAAGAGTTTCACATATTATTAACATAAAAAAGTTGGCCATTACTTCATCAGGACCATGATCTGAAAAATATCAGAACCTCCAACCATATAGGATGAACGTTTAAACTACAATTTAGACAAACCAATAATTCTCGTCTATCTTATATATAGTCGGATTATCAGTTGTCTTCTAAGGAATCATAGCATCAAATTTTCCATGAACATTCGATGACTCGGAATCCCTTTTCTGGCACCAACAAGGTTTAGAGACGATTTGTAAAGGTAACGAAGAAATGTTTATTGCCAGTTAAACACAATGAGAAATGAACCACATAAAGTCAAAGATCTGTTGTAATAAGATACTAGTAGATTATCCAGACTGAGAAATATAAATATATATAAGGTGTGAAACAAAGTAAATGTCTCATGTCTGTTACCCATTCAGACCGTCTCTAACCAATCGACTACATGAAAGCAAACAAACGTTTTCATTTTTCCGTAAAGGGGCGAATTTCTGGGCTGTGAATAAACAACGGAGGCGAAACATTTCACCACCACTATTGTTCTGTTCGTAAATACAGGGTTTGTTTGCCTTGTTAGGTTTAACGCAGAGCTAAGCGAAGGCTAGCTGCAACCGTCTTTAATTTTGCAGTAACAGACTACGGGTAATGAAACGAGTCAAAATCGACCATTGCTAACTCTTGACTTACTATCGTCAAAACATACAGTAGGATTTGACTGTCATTCTTATAACGCACCAAAATGCGGGAAAATGTTTTGTTTTGTTTTTTGGTAAAGAAACACACATCGCGGAATTTCTGCTGTACAGTTTGGTACACTAACCACTTAGACGTGTTTATTGATCCAATTTAAAACCAGGGTTTTAAACAAGACAAGAATCTCTCGATCTCTCGCATGTTGTCGTACAAACTATATTAAGAAGTTCTCACTATACACGTACAATTTAACAAAATTAATAAAAATTAATGACTTATAGTATTACTCATGTGCTTTAGTGAGCTTTTGTTCTATATTGTTGTCGCCTCTGATTTATGATTTACTATTTCGATATTACAGTTTAATTAATATAACAAAAGTGTAATTAAGTTTAAGTAACTGTTTTTGTTTACAAACCTACGATGAGAGTTTCTGTTACTGTTCACGTGACCTCTACCGTTACATCCTGGTGTAGGGCACCTAGATAGAACGACACTAAATAATAGAACGTCATGTTTGCAGAAGGCTTAGCTGAATAAGAAAACATAGAGCTTTAAAAAGTAAGTTACTGAATACAAACGATAAACTTAGCCGATTTTACAAAATAAATAGATTTATCAAATGTTAGAATGTCTTTGTAATTATTCCTTATTATCAAAGCCACCGGTTCTTAAATACACATTTTTTTTAAATAAATAGTTTAAATCTTCATCAGAGAAAAAAATGTTTCTTTTATTTTTCAAACGATTCTTTCTCGGTGAAATTCTATTTCTTGCGGTAAAACTAAACTAAACAATAAAAGTACGTCGCTGAAAACCGTTACTGGTTGGAAAAGAAAGTCATTATTCACAAATAAACCATGCCTTCCAGCGTGGGTTAGATTGAAACCTGTCACGTGAGCTATTATGTTTGTTTCGAGCGCACGTGTCCATACGTATGATTTACAGGTGACTAGCTAGGTTGTCAGTTTTATCCACTTTTAATAAACACGTGTCACAATTCTAAGTTAACTAACTTTTCATACATATTAATTTAAAACGAAATATCGTCATGCGTTTTCAGCAGTGATACCACGCATTATTAATTTGGTTTGGTTTGTTTTGAATTAAGCACGTAACTATACAATGGGCTATCTGTGCTCTGCCAACTACGGGTATCAAAACCTGGATTTTCGCGGTGTGAGTCCGTAGGCATACCGCTGTGTCACTTGGGGGGGGGTGTACTATTAATATCATTAACTTCATAAATACTGTGACATCGATGTTTCTCGTTTCGCACAAAGTCACGTAATGAGCTATCAGTGCTCTGTTCGTCACTGATGTCAAGTCTTGGCTCTGAGCATTACGACTGTGTTGTTGTGAAGTAATATCTAATGGATTATAACTGCTATAAATGTTATTATCATTTATTGATATAAATATGAAGTATGTTGAGGAATTTGACAAGAATGGTTGATTAAACTTTGCGTCTTTGTGCTAATACGTTTCGCGAACTCATTGAAATCACATATATTGTTTAATAAGCATATTGAGTAAGAAAGTTATGTTTTCATAAACCAATAGACATATATTATCTTAATTATATCTAATAAGTTTTCAATAAATAATGTTTCTATTAATGTAATGATAGGCTTTCTTCTTCGGGAGCATTTTGGGGTAATTGTTTGTTTGTTTTTGAATTTCGCACAAAGCTACTCGAGGGCTATCTGTACTAGGCGTCCCTAATTTAGCAGTGTAAGACTAGAGGGAAGGCAGCTAGTCATCACCACCCACCGCCAACTCTTGGGCTACTCTTTTACCAACGAATAGTGGGATTGACCGTCACATTATAACGCCCCCACGGCTGGGAGGGCGGGGATGCGAACCCGCGACCCGCAGATTACGAGTCGCACGCCTTAACACGCTTGGCCATGCCGGGCCTTTTTGGGGTAATTAAAATGACTGTAGATATTTCAACAAAATATTATTTTTGTTCTTTTTGTGGTAATTTCTTTGGTATACCTTAGGTGTAACATACATCGTCTTAAATATGGGACTTTCTTTATAACCAACTGTTTTGTATAACTCCCTGTTAAATATAACAGTAGGGACAGTTACGTCTGTGATAACTGGAGTGTGTGTGATTTAAAAACATTGAAAGGTTTTCAAGAGAACGAACGTTCCCATCGGTTGCTGAGTGGATACCTCACGAAACAATTACATAAACACATGAATCTGGAAAACTAAAATAGGTTTAGTTTCCATTGAAAATTATGATTTAAGTAAAACTAAGGCAATTTTCGTTAAGATAAATCATTAAATTTATCATATATTTGTGGTAACAATCACATATTAATGACTACTTATTTATGGTAACAATCACATATTAATGACTACTTATTTGGCTTTAGATTTGGCACAGCATAATAGAACAGGTGAAACAACTATGAAGAAAACAAACTTCAAGTTAATGTCACGTGAATAAAAATTAGCCACAATATCAAGTTTCTTACAAACACATAAATGAATGTCAGCTTTTACGAACCAAACGAACCTAATTTTGTTTTTTTATAATGAGCTACATGCTTAAGTATTTATAATTTCGGATTGAAGTCTGACAGTGATATCTAGGTACTTACTTGAGTATTGTCTCGTGCATGGCCATGACTGGTAATACAGAAAAGGAAAATGTTAGCGTAATTACATTTAATAAAGATTAAAAGTGATTTAATAAATCAAAGTGATCTCACAGAATCGATATTTATGAGCACACGTCTAAGTCAATTTCTCGAGTATTACAATAACTAAAGCTACACCACATCAATACGGTTTTTAAAGCGAAAATGTTATTATATATTTAAGTCAGCAAATCGAATGTGTACCTTCTTATGGTGGCTGTTTTGAAGTTACCGTTAATTCTAAGAACGTTCTTTTCAAGAAAGACGATTTTTCGATTGTGAATACAAAATACTGAGTTTTTGTTATATCTGACTATTTGTAAGCAAGGAAAAAAACTACGAATGAAAAAAACATGAGACATTTTTTCTTAGTCACAGAAAGTAAAAACCAGTAAAATATTTTATGTCGATAAAGATGTTAAATTCATGATTCCTTGTTGCAAATTTGTAATTAATAATGATACTCCACATATTGCGTTACAAACCTTTAAGCCTATAATAGAAAGGCTGAAGAAGGCAGTGAGATAAAGCGGTTATTTTTCAGTTATGAGGTGAATCACACTCATTTGTGTGTTGTCATTATTCACGTGACCTGTCAGACTGATTCGAATCTGACTGTTGAAAGAGCGACTTCAGTTGTTTTGTTTTTCAACAATTTTGGTCTTGGCGAACATTTTTAATTTTTTATTGTCAAAAAGTACATATTTTAGGAAGTATTGGTTTCTTTGTTTCAATGTTGTTGTTGTTTTGAATTAAGCACAAAGCTACACAATGGGCTATCTGTACTCTGCCCACCACGGGTATCGAAAGCCGGATTTTAGCGTGTAAGTCCGCAGACATACCGCTGAGCCACTGGGGTGCCTCTTTGTTTCAAACAATGAGGAATTAGAGACACCAAAATATATGTCGTAAATATATTTTAAAAAAATTCAAGTTCAGTAATTGTTAACAACGCCCTATTGCTTTACGATAAGTGCTTACCCTACAACAGTAACATGTATTTCGACCACACTGTGCGTTATTGTTGTCACAGAAAATGCGCATAATGCATGGCTTTTCCGATCCTTGCCAGAAGTGGTCAACAGAGGCAAATGCTAAATGTATTATTTATTGTGAACTGTAGTTGTTATGTGTTAAATTTGAGCAATCTTACCCTATCTTGGGCCTTAGTTTCTCAAGACCTTATTGGTGAACCGGCCCTCAATTAAAAGTATATATATTTTTAATGTCTAAAATTTTTGTTTTTACTAAAAATTACTTAAATTCAAACAGGATTTACTTTCAAACATTCTGCTTTTTACATAAAATTTCATCTTGATTGGTAAAAACCACATTAAAATCCAAGATGGCCTTCTCACCGAACCTTCTTGTACTTGACGACGACAAAATAAAAAATAACAGCCAGTCTGTTAAATCTGTTCATAGAATTGTTCTTTGGAAGGTTTTTGAAACGGGAGATTTTGAGTGGTCGAACAATGGATTCTAAAGAGTTCTACGATTGCTTGTGGTTTTGGGACTATTTTCAAGGTGTTCTCTATCTTGTTCACTTGTAACTATTTTGTGTTATCGTTATTATAAAGAAATCTTCAGTTAGTTTCTTTCTTAACAAGTAAAACAGCTTAACAGAAATATTTTGGATGTACACTGTTTAGTTCTCATAATATAAAATATAATTATAAATATAATCGTGGCTTAAAAAAGTATTGTCATACGGGAACTTAGTTTTACTGGAGTTCTCGTTTGTTTATTTGTTCGCAATTAAGCACAAAGTTACACAGTGGGCTATCGAAAACCGATTTCTAGCGTTTTAAGTCCGCAGACGTACCGCTGCATCACCGGGGGTGGGTCACTAGAGGCACACTGAGAAAAAAAAATGTTACTCAAAAGAGATAAGGCGTTGCACAAGATGTTTCGAAAAAATGTCACAGAGGGCGCTCAGTATGCTTGCATCACTCTGAATCAACAAATGAAACTGAGCTGTACTCGAAGCTATGAGAAACATTATCTGTTGTACACAGTATTAATTCATCCTATTAATAGTACATAACATGTATTTTATTGAAGGCCCTATTTTTGTATGGGACTTCGTGAGTACATATCCATTCTAATATTCGTTTGAAACACCCTGTACCATGTTTTAAATCTATGTGGCTCTCAATGTATCTCTGGTAAAGTTTAGTCTCCCTACCTTAACAGTTTTTTTAAGACGTAATCGTCTTAAATATTGGATCTCTTTATACTAACGATGAATTTAAAGCACATGTTTTAAACCCTAAAGGATTGACAGTTTTATATTAAGTATTACATCAGGCAACGCGAACTCACACTATATCTCTCACTTCCTTTTCTTTTGTTGTTTCTATATTTAGCTTAAGGATATACTTGAAATAATTTTCGTATTGCAGTTTATGCTATTTAACTTCTAAATCATCAAACCGACAAAAGTTCTAAAAACTCTGATGTAAACTACTTACTTTCTTGGGTGATCCTGTCTTTCCTTGGACATCCAGACAAACTAGAACAGTATTTAATGTATTACAGTTACATTTCATTTGTTCTTTTTAACAACATTTATTGATATGGAATTATCATTCTAAGATAAGCCAAAACTAATGAAAACCCATTATGTTTCTGTAGAAAGACAGTCAGGTAAAAAGAGTAGAAAAACCTAATGCGAAGAGCAAGGTGTATCTTAATATTATACTTGTTATGAAGATCATGGAAATACATAACGGAAGTACACGTGACATTTCCAAAAAGAAGTAATAATTAAGAGAAGCTGAAAGTATTTCTACTAATCACGAAGCAAATTATATTTTTTTATACGCTTCACAAAATGCTTTATTTTCTTCTGCAGGAAATTAATTTGACGAAGAAAATAAAATGATGTAACAGCCATGTTCAAGTTGACTCAGTTCTGAGTTGTTATGATCAGTTCTCAGTTGTTGTGATCAGTTCTGAATTGTATGATCAGTTCTGAGTTGTATGATCAGTTCTGAGTTGTTATGATCAGTTCTGAGTTGTTGTGATCAGTTCTGAATTGTATGATCAGTTCTGAGTTGTATGAACAGTTCTGAGTTGTTATGATCAGTTCTGAGTTGTTATGATCAGTTCTCAGTTGTTGTGATCAGTTCTGAATTGTATGATCAGTTCTAAGTTGTATGATCAGTTCTGAGTTGTTATGATCAGTTCTGAGTTGTTGTGATCAGTTCTGAATTGTATGATCAGTTCTGAGTTGTATGATCAGTTCTGAGTTGTTATGATCAGTTCTGAGTTGTTGTGATCAGTTCTGAATTGTATGATCAGTTCTGAGTTGTATGATCAGTTCTGAGTTGTATGAACAGTTCTGAGTTGTATGAACAGTTCTGAGTTGTTATGATCAGTTCTGAGTTGTTGTGATCAGTTCTGAGTTGTTGTGATCAGTTCTGAATTGTTGTGATCAGTTCTGAATTGTATGATCAGTTCCGAGTTGTTATGATTAGTTCTGAGTAGTATGATCAGTTCTGAGTTGTTGTGATCAATTCTGAGTTGTATGATCAACTACAAACGTTTTCACTTTCATTCATCTGTAAGTTATAAACCTAATTAAACCACATCAGTTCTTTCATTACTATAACCTGAAGTAAGGTATAAGTTATCTCTAATAATTTTTTTCTTATGTTACAAAAAACAAATTGATTTAAAACACAAAGCGAAGCTGGCAGACGAACTGCCTGAACATACATGTTATAAAATACTGGAGAAATGGTTTGCTAGAATTGTATTTCTATTTTCTGGAATACTTTGTTTTGCACCAATATATTTTGAGGGGCTATTTCACGACCAATGGATTGACATTTTGTACAACTGGTAAAAAAATAAATTATTTTGCTTTAAAGGTTTACGTACTCGAAGCGTTCGATAATCAACAAGTTTCCATTCGCCTCTCTCGTTCTGTTATGGTTGATAAGTTTTGTTGTTGTTGTTAGCGTGCGAAAATCAACAGAATATAGCCCTACCTGCGATGGTGAGAATAGAGTCCTGTCACGTGTCCTGTTCCATTACAACCAGGGGTAGGGCACTTGCTCTCTGGAAAATCATATAGGATATATAGAGAAGTAAGTAAATATTCCATTATGAAATGAAACCTTGTCAGTTTGATTCAAATACTAGATTTTTATAATTATCAAAAAGTTTTAATGAAAACATTTTCAAGAAGAATTAATTTGAAGTTTTCTATTTCAGTTTAAATTTGTATTAAATCTTTAAAAGCTCACAATATTATCTTATCGAAACCTATCTTTTCAGTTAAAACAAATCGTACAAACATCTACGGACCTAAGGCGACTGAAAAACAAATTAAATTTTATGTGAAGATGAGTCCATATCTTTTGTTAATTTCCAAAAAAAAAATCCATAATTTGACGTGTGAGAATTATTTATCGAAGTCCATTAAAATTAAGAAAATATTTTGATTTCGCGCCACAGTCAATTTCACAGAGTGGAACAGAAAAATGCAGGTCGCTAAATTAACGGTTTGTAATCGGTCTTTGATTTTCACGAAACAGTACGAGAGAACAAAATAGAACTTTCAGGAAATGAGTTTCTAATTATCCCCGAACTAGAATGACTCGGTAGCCATAATATTTTAGATACATACGTGGTTCACAGGCAACACCATTACCGTATTTCTCCTTCCAAGCGCCGACAACTAGGAAATTAACCGATCAAATGTGATTTGAAATGACAACAGCGTTCGGACTTAAAACAAAAGATTTGAAATTTTACAGGCGTTATCAAAAAGTTGATTAGAAGGGAATGTTTGCGTAAACGAACGAATAGCTTTACAAAATTAATAATAATTTCTACATATAAATGTTTAGATACGTATGCATCTATGCTCGCGCTGGCGTGCGTAGCGCGTGTTATCAGAAGACAAAAGCGGCTTCACGTTCCCTTCCGTTGCTGTTAGTTTCGGAAAGTTGTTTTACAGCTATAACTAACTTTCCTGTATGAGACGATAACAAGATAAACGTGTTTGTCATACAGCCTTATCTCTGTAGAATGACACCACTGAACAAACTCGATACTGTATACTGCTAATGAGAAACGATGTTCTATAGTAATGTAAAAAAAAATATACATATATAACAAGGTAAGACACAAAGAAAGTCAAATATTTAATTTGATATATCGCATTAACATCCATTCTTCTATTAGCTACGGAAACAGTATTGTCGTTAAAATGCTATTAGTAATAGTCATGCTGATGTCGATTGTTGCTGACTGGTGAAACGTTTTAAATTAAAGTTGGCTTCGCGTGGACCTTCGAGTCTCTGACTTAGCTGCTTAGCTGTATGTCAAATAAGGTGGCTTTCAGGTTAAAAAGTACGATATAATAATGAAAATACTGCTAAAACGTGCCCCCCAGTGGCTCAGCGGTATGTCTGCGGACTTACACGCTAAAATCCGGGTTTCGATACCCCATTGTGTAGCTTTGTGCTTAATACAAAACAAAACAAACTGCTAAAACGTAACATTTCCATCTCTGAAAAAGAAATACACGTATTCAAGTGAAATGACATAAATATTTTCCATAAAGTTTGGTATATTCATAAACGAAATTGACTTCACAAGTTTGTAACTGATTTAATGCTATGGTATTTTTCTCGAAACGGGGCCGAAGTCCACCTGGAGTGGTCACCTTTTTTCAATTACTCTCAGTACTTAATAGTGAGATATTGTCTGTCAGTAAGTCAGTACACACTAAAGTGACCTCACATAAGAGATGCTTAACGTTGCAATTCGTACTGCCGTGATGTCAGTAAAACTTTGCTTAACGTTGCAATTCGGACTGCCGTGATGTCAGTAAAACTTGAGCATGAACGATGCAATCAGAACACCACATATGAACTTCAAAAGTATGAACAATTTTTGTGTTATTTTCTCTTGCAATAGAACACTTTTGGACAATAGTATTCATGGCAAAGATACTAGGCTATGTGTTACCATTTTGGGTTACAGACTACAGCGAAGGTAAGCAGTCAACTGAGTTTTACCATTCACTCTAAGATATTAACTCCCACTCCCATAACACACGGGAATATTTAGCGTTTTGACAAGAATTCGAACCTATTTAACCAGTTCTAAAAACCCAAGTACTACCATAGGGACAACCTACGCTCTATTATATTATGTAGAATGGAAATCTAGATAATTTAAACAAGTATTTGGCTATTTTCCAATTAACCAGAGAAGTTATCTGGCGATATTGATCGTTTTCAGCCAAATAGGTTGTTTATTATTTATATGGTTTGTTTGTTTTTGGAAATTCGCACAAAGCTACTCGAGGGCTATCTGTGCTAGCCGTCCCTAATTTTGCAGTGTAACACTAGAGGGAAGGCAGCTAGTTATCACCACCCACCGCCAACTCTTGGGCTACTCTTTTACCAACGAATAGTGGGATTGACCGTCATATTATACACCCCCACGGCTGGGAGGGCGAGCATGTTTAGCGCGACGCGGGCGCGAACACGCGACTCTCGGATTACGAGTGCTCGCCTTAACGCGCTCGGCCATGCTATTTATAAGGACTTACTTCTACAGTTCTTATCTTTGCTATTACAGACTTCGTGTATGTGATATAGATTGGCCTTATTGATTCCGGAAGTGCTTTTGTTTAACTTTGATATATAAAAATATAGTTTATAATTACACAACCCAAACAAATGATTTAATCTATGTTGGAAAGTCTGTTCTGGTAAAATAACGTATATTAATATTCTGGTATACAGCTAAAGAATGATCGTGTTTGATAGAAACAGTCATATAATATCTAAATACTACATATTACCATTAGGAGCAAAATTATTTATTTTTTACGTTTCACACAACTTAGTTTTGATAACGTAGTTTCTCGAAACTGGAACTTCTAAAACTTCTAACCGGCAACCACTAATAACTTCATTTTGTAACATTGGGACCCTGTACGATTCTACAACCGTCTGCGAACGACTCACAAGGTAGAATCTAAACCAAAACCAACATATTTCAACACTATTTCTCCTTACCTCTCATTACTTAAATTGTTTAAGTGCACGTGTGTTTTTTCAGCCACATGGGACTATCTGATGAGTTCAATGAGAGGAATCGAACCCCCTTTTTTAACGTTGTAAATCCGTAGACTTACCGTTGTCCCAGAGGGGAAAATTAAATTGTTTAAAACAATACTTGGAAAGTTCTTATATACACTGCTGGCCAAAATATTAAGGCAAATGAACATAAAGAAAAAAATATGCATTTTGCGTTGTTAGAGTCAGCCACGATTTGAGTAGAGCTTCGAAAGATAAAAATAACGAAAGGTAAAATAAAACTAAAACTTTTTTTAGTATTTAATAGGGAAAATGTGAACACTGAAATTAGCTGAAATGCTAGCTGGTCAAAAAGAAGTCCTAAACAGGGTAGAAAATGCCCAATAAGAGGTTTTAGTAGTGAGTTGCACGGCCGTCATTGCAAATAACTGCAAACATTTGCTTTGGCATGGTCGATATAAGTGTTTGCAGAAGGCTGGCTACAATGTTATTCCAAGTGGTGAAAATGGCTTCACGAAGATCATGCACTGTTTGGAATTGACGTCCATTTCTATAGACATCCCTTGCTATCCACCCCCAATCATTTTCAATGGGGTTCATTTCGGACGAACACGCTTGATGGTCCAAAATAATCACGTTATTCGCCATGAAAAAGTCCTTTGTCCTGCGGGCATTGTGGATTGCAGCGTTGTCCTGCTGAAAGATCCAGTCATTTCCATACAATTGAGGGCTTTCAGTCAATAAGGATGCTCTCTTTAACATGCCAATGTCACCAGCTGCTGTTTGACGTCCCTGTATAGCCTGAAGCTCCATTGTTCCATGGAAGGAGAAAGCACCCAGATCATGATGGAGCTTCCTCCACTGTGTCGTGTAGAAAATGTCTCAGGTGGGATATCATTATCATGCCAGTAACGTTGGAAGCCATCTGGATCATCCAGGTTAAATTTTTTCTCATCAGAAAACAAAACCTTCATCCACTTTTATACATGTTTGATGATTCTCAGCCTAGTTTAATCGAGCTGTTTCGTTGCGTGGCCTTTGAAGACGGTTTTTAAAGTCTTTCTCTGGTAGATTCCGTCTTATTGTTCTTGAGCTGTATTTGCGTCCGTAATCTGGTTCGACGATCGGCTGGTGTCTTGCCAGACAACTCGTCGAATCCTCCTGTTCAACGCCAACGAAATTTTCTTAGCCCGACCACTTGAAATTCTAGTTCTGTATCCCTCAGGGTTTTAAAAGAAATTTGCAACAGCAGTTTTACTACGCCCAATTTCACCAGCTATGGCACGTTAAGAGAGACCTTTTTTTCAGTTCGACAATTCTGCCATGTTCAAATTCTGTCAACTTTTTAGCCTTTGACATGTTTTCACCCAATGTAGCACAGGAGATGTCAGTGGGAGATGTTCACAACGCTAATGCTTGAACAAAAAATCACTAAATTTCGTCACATGTTTACCGATTAACGCATCGTTTCAGTATGGTCTTAAACTTTTGATCAGCTAGTATTTAAGTTAATTTCATAATGTTCACATTTTCCTCAGTAAATGCTAAAAAGTTTTTTTTATTTTCCCTTTTCTTATTTTTATCTTTCGAAGCTCTACTCAAATAAGTGGTTGAATCTAACAACGCAAAATGCATATTGTTTCTTTATATTTATTGACCTTAAGATTTTGGCTAGCAGTGTATATATATATATATAGCTTGCCCCTGAAAATCCCCTTTCGAGAGCGCTTTCTACATGTTTTTCGGACGTCATGAATGTTTAGAAGGCATTTAACTAACGAACCTTTGCGGAAATGTATTGGCTAGTGGTCTTTCAAAGTGTTAAATGACGTGATTGTCAATTTTTTAACGTGTTAACCAGCATACGTATTGAATACTCAATGTATTCACCATTAAAGCACTTACTTGTCAATATTTCACCGTGCAGACCTTATAATAAGCACTTAAAATCTGATGTTTTAATTAATTTATCAACAACCATAGTTACACAATATTCTAAGCAGTTAAATGACATACTAATTAATATCTTAACGTGTTAACGAGTTTGACTGCTACAGCCGGAAACTGCTGAAAACTTAATTTTTTTCAGTAGCTTGAGGTGTTAACGAACATGGCTATCAATAGCTTAAGATTTTAAAGAACATGGCTTACCAATAGTTTGAGGTTTAAAATAACATGGCTTACCAATAGTTTGAGGTTTAAAATAACATAGTTACCAATAGCTTGAGGTTTCATAGAACTGGCTATCAATACTTTTAACTGTTAAATAAATTCGTCGTCTACATCTTGTTCCATATAACTTATAGAAGCTCTTATCTGCTAGTCCTTTAACGTATTGAAGAGCTAGATTGGCCAATCCGTAAGCTAATTATACCTCGTGAGGAAGTTTATCCACCTGTTTGATGCAAAAATGGTTGTTTTAACTGCTTGGGTACCAAAACTTCAAATTGTTAAAAGAGATTGGTTGTCAGTTCCTTAACCCATTGAACACTTTAACATAAATAATACAGCTATACATTACTTTGAAATACGACACTACAAAAGTAATTCTGGTATTCTTGACTGTTAAAAAGCAGAAAGTACAGATATGTCTGTAGCTCTCGACAAAATGAATATCATAGTTTAATTGAACAAGCCAACCCCTGTAAAAGTGCATTCTCTGTGAAGTAGCAATGTATACCGAAAAAAAAACCATTTTAACAAGTGGCGCAAAGTGGCAAAATGATAAGAGTTTACTGTTGGTATGTACTTTTATTTCTATAACTCCCTATAAACAGATACAGTCAATTCCGTAACTCCCTATAAACAGGTACAGCCAATTCCGTAACTCCCTATAAACAGATACAGTCAATTCCGTAACTCCCTATAAACAGGTACAGCCAATTCCGTAACTCCCAATAAACAGGTACAGCCAATTGAAAATCATTTTATTTTATATCGGTACTGAGGTTAATTAGATGTATTGGTTTGAAAATCTCTTCATTTAAGATAGGTACTAAGGTTAATTAGACGTATTAGTTTGAAAATCATTTTATTTAAGATAGGTACTGAGGTTAATTAGATGTATTAGTTTGAAAATCTCTTCATTTAAGATAGGTATTGAGGTTAATTAGATGTATTAGTTTGAATATCCCTTTATTTAAGATAGGTACTGAGGTTAATTAGATGTATTAGTTTGAATATTCCTTTATTTAAGATAGGTACTGAGGTTAATTAGATGTATTAGTTTGAAAATCTCCTCATTTAAAGTAGATACTGAGGTTAATTAGATGTATTAGTTTGAAAATCTCCTCATTTAAAGTAGATACTGAGGTTAATTAGATGAATTGGTTAGAAAATTGTCTATTTCCTCGATTATATCTGATTCTAATGTTAGTTGTAAAATTTATCGCAAGATATCACATAGAATGAACTTTTAGAAATTACTTATGGTAGCTTACAGAATTTAGGCCCTATAAGGAATTTCAGATGAATTAGGTAACTTGACACTTGTATTGTTTTAACTTTTGACACTTATACTGTGTTATAACTTGACATTTGTACTGTGCTAGTGCTTGGCACTTATATTGTGTTATCACTTGACACTTGTGTTAATTCTTGGCACTTATACTGTGTATTAACAAGCCCCCCAGTGGCTCAGCGGTATGTCTGCGGACTTACACGCTAAAATCCGGGTTTCGATACCCGTGGTGGGCAGAGCACACATAGCCCATTGTGTAGCTTTGTGCTTAATTAAAAACAACAACAACAACAGTGTATTAACAACTGGCATTTGTATCGCGTTAACTGAATAATACTGAAACGAGCCATATTTATGTTGCTTAATATAATAAATAGAGATGACTTTATGAAGTGTGTAGTCATAGTAACCGTATTTAAATTAACTACGTGATTCACAACTACTTTCATTGTTCAGGTCAGTTTGCTTCTGCTTCCGTGCAAATGTGCACTGATGTTCTTTTAAATATTGTAGTAGAAAGATGGTTGATTGTGATGACCCGTGAGTTCGGTACCAAAGTTGAGGTCATTTATAAAAGAGCAAAGGTAAAATATACATTCTCATTCAACCTGTTATTAATATTTAAGTCCAAGGTTGATCATGTACAAAGTCCAAGGACAGGGGCAGTATAAATATAACTTCCATAAATATAACTGATTTTTCCCCCTGTTTTTTCCCCTATCATGTACAATCTATAAGATTTACACGAACAACCCTTGATTTATTATTTTATATCTAGGTCGTCATAAAGGTGACTGAGAGATTTTATCTTTCGCTAATTCAATGCTTAAACGTTATTATTTTGTTGAAAGTACCACACACCAGCCACCTGGTATTAGGTAACAGTTACCAAGCATGAGACAATGTAAGTTGAAAACTTAGTATTAGGTAATAGTTATCCAGCATGAGACAATGTAAGTTGAAAACTTAGTATTAGGTAACAGTTATCCAGCATGAGACAATGTAAGTTAGTATTAGGTAACAGTTACCCAGCATGAGACATTGTAAGTTGAAAACTTAATATTAGGTAACAGTTACCCAGCATGAGACAATATAACTTGAAAACTTGGTATTAGGTGACAGTTACCCAGCATGAGACAATGTAAGTTGAAAACTTAATATTAGGTAACAGTTACCCAGCATGAGACAATATAACTTGAAAACTTGGTATTAGGTGACAGTTACCCAGCATTAGCAATGTAAGTTGAAAACTTAATATTAGGTAAAAGTTACCCAGCATGAGACAATATAACTTGAAAACTTGGTATTAGGTGACAGTTACCCAGCATTAGCAATGTAAGTTGAAAACTTAGTATTAGATAACAGTTACCCAGCATGAGACAATGTAAGTTGAAAACTTAGTATTAGGTAACAGTAACCCAGCATGAGACATTGTAAGTTGGAAACTTAGTATTAGGTAACAGTTACCCAGCATGAGACATTGTAAGTTGAAAACTTAGTATTAGGTGACAGTTACTCAATATTAGCAAATGTACCTTGAAAGTTTAGAGCAACACACATAAATACATCTGTTGAAATAGAAATGAAATTATAGGATTTCATGAAAAAAACTTCTAATCATTTTTGTACTATAGAAAAAAAAACAATTAAACGAATGAAATAATTACAGAACTATTTGTAACCATCATATCTCTATTTGTAACCGTCATATCTCTATTTGTAACCGTCATATTTCTATTTGTAACCATCATATCTCTATTTGTAACCGTCATACTTCTACTTGTAACCGTCATATCTCTATTTGTAACCATCATATCTCTATTTGTAACCATCATATCTCTATTTGTAACCGTCATATCTCTATTTGTAACCGTCATATCTCTATTTGTAACCATCATATCTCTATTTGTAACCATCATATCTCTATTTGTAACCGTCATATCTCTATTTGTAACCGTCATATCTCTATTTGTAACCATCATATCTCTATTTGTAACCATCATATCTCTATTTGTAACCGTCATATCTCTATTTGTAACCGTCATATTTCTATTTGTAACCATCATATCTCTATTTGTAACCGTCATACTTCTACTTGTAACCGTCATATCTCTATTTGTAACCATCATATCTCTATTTGTAACCATCATATCTCTATTTGTAACCGTCATATCTCTATTTGTAACCGTCATATCTCTATTTGTAACCATCATATCTCTATTTGTAACCATCATATCTCTATTTGTAACCGTCATATCTCTATTTGTAACCGTCATATCTCTATTTGTAACCATCATATCTCTATTTGTAACCGTCATATCTCTATCATTGACGTGATAGTAGCCTACAACCAAATGATTAATTAGATTATTTGTATTTCTATATATTATTATCTAGGCTACTAATTCAAACAGTTATTGTCTGAATCAAAACACTTTCATTGTTTAGTTATATTTGTTCTACGGCAATCAGCCACTCACCATTGTTGAGGTGAGGATAGCCATGAGCACTCAGTTCTCCAGATAGGTTAAAATAGACTTTAATAATTATCACTTAACAAGACAACTTATATTCTAGGAGTTTAATATACTTTTATGAATATAATTTCATATAATTTGTTAAGTTTTAAATGGTCGATAAAATTCCAATACCTGAACAATTTTGATATACTTTCAAATAATGTTTATGTATTTTCTCTCATTATCGGTATACAAGCTTAGTTTTAACAATACTTTTTGTATAAGTTATACAAAAGAAGAATTTGTATCTCATGTTTGAAAATAAAGTTAAATAAAGCTGTGACATGGTTTTTGTTCACCCTGTTTGTGACTTCACGTGCGACTTGTAATCACCTTTTATGACGTAAACTCACATTTAACGGTTACAGTATATTACTATAAATCACAATAAACTGTTAATGAAAGGTTTTCGTGCATCCTGTTTATAGAACTATGTAAAACTTGTACTTTATTTGTAACATACACTCACTTTAAAATATAGAAGTATCCCAAATATATGTTTTAACTAGAGGTGTTGAGCCTATTGAGTTTTTATACATTTTAACTAGAGATGTTGAGCCTATTGAGTTTTTATATATTTTAACTAGAGATGTTGAACCTATTGAGTTTTTATATATTTTAACTAGAGATGTTGAGCCTATTGAGTTTTTATACATTTTAACTAGAGATGTTAGGCCTATTGAGTTTTTATATATTTTAACTAAAGATGTTGAACCTATTGAGTTTTTATATATTTTAACTAGAGATGTTGAGCCTATTGAGTTTTTATACATTTTAACTAGAGATGTTGAGCCTATTGAGTTTTTATACATTTTAACTAGAGATGTTAGGCCTATTGAGTTTTTATATATTTTAACTAGAGATGTTGAGCCTATTGAGTTTTTATATATTTTAACTAGAGATGTTGAACCTATTGAGTTTTTATATATTTTAACTAGAGATGTTGAGCCTATTGAGTTTTTATACATTTTAACTAGAGATGTTGAGCCTATTGAGTTTTTATATATTTTAACTAGAGATGTTGAACCTATTGAGTTTTTATATATTTTAACTAGAGATGTTGAGCCTATTGAGTTTTTATACATTTTAACTAGAGATGTTAGGCCTATTGAGTTTTTATATATTTTAACTAAAGATGTTGAACCTATTGAGTTTTTATATATTTTAACTAGAGATGTTGAACCTATTGAGTTTTTATATATTTTAACTAGAGATGTTGAGACTAGTGAGTTTTTATATATTTTAACTAGAGATGTTGAGACTAGTGAGTTTTTATATATTTTAACTAGATGTGTTGAGCCTATTGAGTTTTATATATTTTAACTAGAGATGTTGAGCCTAACTGAGACAGTCAGCTTTTATTCAGGTTAATGTTATTAGACAGATCCAGCTGTTACAGAAGCAAAAACTATTTACTACAGGAGTCTTTCGTAGTTCTATTTGACCTCATACATGAGTTTTAATGCAACTTATGACGTAATTAGCAAGTAAATTCTAACTGATACAAACCTATTTCACAAACGTAGAATTGTGCTGGAGGCCTGGCATGGCCAAGCGCGAAAGGCATGCGACTCGTAATCCGAGGGTCACGGGTTCGCGCCCGCGTTGCGATAAACATGCTCGTCCTCCCAGCCGTGAGGGTGTATAATGTTACGGGCAATCCCACTATTCGTTGGTAAAAGAGTAGCCCAAGAGTTGACGGTTGGTTGTGATGACTAGCTGCCTTCCCTCTAGTCTTACACTGCTAAATTACGGACGGCTAGCACAGATAGCCCTCGAGTAGCTTTGTGCGAAATTCCAAAACAAACAAACAAAACAACTGTGCTAAAATTCCTCAAAATTCTGCTGTTTTTAAAATTAAAGATAATAAAAATTACAAAGAAAAACCCAAGAATTTTGTAAAATGTTGAGGTATTATTTTGAAAAGTATCCCGTTTGGGGAACGTTAGGAAAACATCTGAACTGTAATGTAATACATAACGCAAAGGATCTTTCGTATTACCGTTTCTCAGTATTAACCTTCACGTAGCGTAAAAGTTTAGTCAGAAAAACACAGAACGTAAAAAACTTTTCGAAGCGTTACGTTATTTATTTAATCCTGAACAAAGAACAAGAAAAATGAACGTAAGGTTAATATAGCATACGTTTCAGATCTTAGAAAAACAAATACATTTTATCACATGTTAAGGAGTACGTAACACCTATTCTGAAGAGCACAAAACGTATTTAACTTTTACCTTTACACCCCTTTTCCAGGAGCATCCACAATAGCTTAAAACCATAAAGCGACTCTCCAGTGTTAGGGGAAATCATTGTGTGTTGACAGCAGGAGATATTCGTGACCTTCTTTATGAGTGGTTAGCCAGAACTAGAACTCTGATGCAAAAGGCTGCCCTGTAACCTTTACACTAGCCTGCCAAACCAAATACGTGGCCATAAAAACAACCAGCTATGACGTTTCCAATTTTCATATGCAACTGCGTTCCTTCCATTGGTTGAGCATTTCAAGTGTTAATTTGTTATAATCCAATTAACAAACCCGCTCTCTTCATTAGTGTTCGTAGGAAGCTCTCGCCTTTGTACAACCAGAATATTATTGTAACTTACTGATGTACGTGGTGCTTAATTACTTAGTAACTTCATTAACGTTGAGGTACATCAATCAATGTTTAAATGAAAACATCTTTACAACAGTAATGAACAATGCAACAGCCTAATGAATTTCTCCTGAATATTTCACGGGGGAATGTGTCACATAAACACTAATTTATTTCATTTTTTTGTACACCATAAAAACTTTCTTGGATATACGTTATTTTCATTACAGACGGTTCTAACTCTTTTCATTGAGATCCACAATAAACTTTCCCAATTTGGGGATTTGAGTCATCGTTTCTTTGTTAGAGTCGTCACAAATGTTTTACTAAACTTCAGATTGCTAAGTTCTGAAAAAAAAGATTCGATTGAATTGAATGATTTTAATGATTTTACGAGTAGACACGTAACATACCAAACACTTTCACTGATATGAGATACGACACAAAGTCCTGATTATAACACTATATAATATACCAAACACTTTCACTGAAATGAGGTAGTACACAAAGTCCTGATAATAACACCACGTAACATACCAAACACTTTCACTGAAATGAGGTACTACACAAAGTCCTGATTATAACACTATACAACAAACCAAACACTTTCACTGAAATGAGGTACTACACAAAGTCCTGATTATAACACTATATAACACACCAAACACTTTCAGTGATATGAGGTACTACACAAAGTCCTGATTATAACACTATATAACATACCAAACACTTTCACTAATATGAGGTACCACACAAAGTCCTGATTATAACACCACGTAACATACCAAATACTTTCACTGAAATGAGATACTACACAAAGTCCTGATTATAACACTATATAAGACACCAACCACTTTCACTGATATCAGGTACTACACAAAGTCCTGATTATAACACACTATAACATACCAAACACTTTCACTGAAATGAGGTACTACACAAAGTCCTGATTATAACACTATATAACATACCAAACACTTTCACTGATATCAGGTACTACACAAAGTCCTGATTATAACACTATATAACATACCAAACACTTTCACTGAAATGAGATACTAAACAAAGTCCTGATTATAACACTATATAACATACCAAACACTTTCACTGAAATGAGGTACTACACAAAGTCCTGATTATAACACTATATAACATACCAAACACTTTCACTGAAATGAGATACTACACAAAGTCCTGATTATAACACCACGTAACATACCAAATACTTTCATTGAAATGAGATACTAAACAAAGTCCTGATTATAACACTATACAACAAACCAAACACTTTCACTGAAATGAGGTACTACACAAAGTCCTGATTATAACACTATATAACACACCAAACACTTTCAGTGATATGAGGTACTACACAAAGTCCTGATTATAACACTATATAACATACCAAACACTTTCACTAATATGAGGTACCACACAAAGTCCTGATTATAACACCACGTAACATACCAAATACTTTCACTGAAATGAGATACTACACAAAGTCCTGATTATAACACTATATAAGACACCAACCACTTTCACTGATATCAGGTACTACACAAAGTCCTGATTATAACACACTATAACATACCAAATACTTTCATTGAAATGAGATACTAAACAAAGTCCTGATTATAACACTATATAACATACCAAACACTTTCACTGAAATGAGGTACTACACAAAGTCCTGATTATAACACTATATAACATACCAAACACTTTCACTGAAATGAGATACTACACAAAGTCCTGATTATAACACCACGTAACATACCAAATACTTTCATTGAAATGAGATACTAAACAAAGTCCTGATTATAACACTATACAACAAACCAAACACTTTCACTGAAATGAGGTACTACACAAAGTCCTGATTATAACACTATGTAACATACCAAACACTTTCACTAATATGAGGTACCACACAAAGTCCTGATTATAACACCACGTAACATACCAAATACTTTCACTGAAATGAGATACTACACAAAGTCCTGATTATAACACTATATAAGACACCAACCATTTTCACTGATATCAGGTACTACACAAAGTCCTGATTATAACACACTATAACATACCAAACACTTTCACTGATATGAGATACTACACAAAGTCCTGATTATAACACCACGTAACATACCAAATACTTTCACTGAAATCAGATACTAAACAAAGTCCTGATTATAACACTATATAACATACCAAACACTTTCACTGAAATGAGATACTACACAAAGTCCTGATTATAACACTATATAACATACTAAACACTTTCACTGAAATGAGGTAGTACACAAAGTCCTGATAATAACACCACGTAACATACCAAACACTTTCACTGAAATGAGGTACTACACAAAGTCCTGATTATAACACTATATAACATGCCAAACACTTTCACTGAAATGAGATACTACACAAAGTCCTGATTTTAACACTATATAATACACCAAACACTTCCACTGATATGAGATACTACACAAAGTCCTGATTATAACACTATATAACATACCAAAAATTTTCGCTGAAATGAGATACTAAAGAAAGTCCTGATTATAACACTATATAATACACCAAACACTTTCACTGATATGAGGTACTACACAAAGTCCTGATTATAACACAATATAACATACCAAACACTTTCACTGATATGAGGTTCTACACAAAGTCCTGATTATAACACCACGTAACATACCAAATACTTTCACTGAAATGAGATACTCCACAAAGTCCTGATTATAACACTATATAACATACCAAACACTTTCACTGAAATGAGATACTACACAAAGTCCTTATTATAACACTATATAATACACCAAACACTTTCACTGATATGAGGTACTACACAAAGTCCGGATTATAACACAATATAACATACTAAATACTTTCACTGAAATGAGATACTAAAAAAGTCCTGATTATAACACTATATAACATACCAAACACTTTCATTGATATGAGGTACTACACAGTCCTGATTATAACACCAAATAACATAACAAACACCTTCATTGAAATGAGGTACTTCACAAAGTCCTGATTATAACACCACATAACATACCAAATACTTTGATTGAAATGAGGTTCTAAAGAAAATCATGTTTATAACCGTACATTATCGCTTGTTTAAAGTATTTGTTTTATCTTCTGTCGAAAACCTAACGTTGCATCCACACTTTACTACAGATTTAACTCATCTGAACTTATTAAAGTGCATGGTTAATACTTTTTGAAATAAAATTCCTTTTTTTCTTATAACATACCAACAATATATCGAAATGCGATAACGAAGACAGGAGTGCAGGGGGGATTCCCCCAAAAAAGAACAACAGAAATGCAGGGAAACATTCTCACAAAGAGAAGCGTGCAGAGAATATAACTTCAGAATAATAAAAGTCTGGAGGATTCACCCATAGAAATACATCAGATCAGGGTAATTACCTGAAAATAGACATAGGTTTAGGAGAAACGAAATACGCTCTTAAAAAACTTCAGAATGATGTGTTATGAAACAGTGTATTATTGATTATACTCAGTGTGTTTATGTGCATAAGTAATTCATGTTTACACTTCTTTGTTTTCTAGCTACCTTATCAAATAATTACTTCACTGTAAAGTTAGTGAGATTCGTATATGGTGCACACAATGTAACTCAACAGTTCTTAGGGCTCAGGTTATATGGTGCACACAATGTAACTCAACAGTTCTTAGGGCTCAGGTTATATGGTGCACACAATGTAACTCAACAGTTCTTAGGGCTAAGGTTATATGGCATACAAAGTATAACTCAACAGTCCTCAGACCTATGCTACATGGCAAACACAATATAGCACAATAGTCCTCAGAGCTATGTAATATGGCAAACACAATATAACTCAACAGACCTTAGGGCTAAGGTTATATAACAAACATAATGTAACTCAACAGACCTTAGGGCTAAGGTTATATGACAAATATAATGTAACTCAACAATCCTTAGGGCTATGAACTGATACGTATGTATTTGATTCAGCATCGTTTAATTTTGTGAGAAAGAATTCTGTTAAGTTCGACATCAAAATAACAACTGTAAATTGTGAGCTGCTCTCAGAAATTATTTTAATTGTTTTTAGAGTTTATCTTAATCTGCTGTTGCCATGGTGGTTTTCAGGTTTCGTGTTACCTGAATCTGATTTATTTGAGAACATAAACATGTTTAACGGTTTGATTATGGACACTACACACGATTAGAAAAATACTGTCTTGATTTTCACTTTCAGATGGCTGGTTATTCTTAAGGCTAACCAAATCAAGTTATATCATGATTTTAAACTATATTTTCAAACTGAGGAAAATTAATTACTGTGCAGTTCCTGAGATAAATAACGATATGAAAAACAAAACAAAATCTTAAATATTCCTTTCTCTGTTCACTGATGCCCAATCATATTAATAAGTCAGGCAGTGCTATTTTGTGACATATATATATATTGTAGCATTAAATGGAAAGAAAGAAAGATGAAAATGAATTACAAAAATAGAAGTGTATTGAGGTGGTGGATCCCAAGGATTGAAGTGTATTAAGGTGGTGGATCCCAAGAATAGAAGTGTATTAAGGTGGTGGATCCCAAGGATAGAAGTGTATTAAGGTGGTGGATTCCAAGAATAGAAGTGTATTAAGGTGGTGGATCCCAAGGATAGAAGTGTATTAAGGTGGTGGATCCCAAGAATAGAAGTGTATTAAGGTGGTAGATCCCAAGGATAGAAGTGTATTAAGGTGGTGGATCCCAAGAATAGAAGTGTATTAAGGTGGTGGATACCAAGGATAGAAGTGTATTAAGGTGATGGATCCTAAGAATAGAAGTGTATTAAGGTGGTGGATCCCAAGGATAAAAGTGTATTGAGGTGGTGGATCCCAAGGATAGAAGTGTATTAAGGTGGTGGCAAATAATTAAGTAAATCTGGTTCCTACTTACACCATGCTCAAGTCATGTGAAATTCCTTCAGATTTATCTAAACTCTTTGATTTGTTAAGAGCAGAGCTGTAATATACACTGGGCTCTCCGTGCTCTGCCCACGACAGGGTATCGATTCCCGATTTGTTGCGTCACAAGCCTGCAGACTTACTGCTGAGCCATTGGGGATTTATTTCAACTCTGATTAAACAAATAGTAGGTTTATGGAAAGTTATTGTTAAATCAGTTTATTTTTTTCTTATAGAATCCGGCCCAGTTGAACGTTGATTTTATTAAATAGTATGACTAAAAACGTTATTGTTGTATCAGCATTTTGTTTTTCTGACAAAACTATAAATGTTTAGATAAATTAACGAGTACAACAATTAACCATCAGCCAAATGTATCCAATAAAGAGGATCTCTTTCTGTGAGTTATCGTTAAGCTCAAGGGCTCAGAATTATTAGCGTTTGATACCCGCAATTGGCACAGCAAGGTGTAGCTTTGCGTTATAAACAAACGTTAAAGAATCGAAGAACTAATACTAAAATAAATTTAAAAATAATTACAATAAATATTATATATGAGTTTAAGCACCTTTTTGAGGCGCAGTATAAGAACATTACCCGGCTAACTTATGCTTTAAAAGACTTTGGTGTAAAGTGTGATAAAACATTTACTTAACACAAAATATTTAAAAAATAGTTAAATAGGTATTGTATTGAAATTACCTGTTTTTACAGAATTAAGATGAGCGCATTATTTTATTACCTTTAAAATATTCGTCAGTGAATTTCACATCAGTTTCCGTTGATGGCTTTTCTGAATTGCTGCAGATTGAAAGAGGCGTGCAGGGGGCGCTAGAAAAGGTTGTGCTTGGTCTTGGGGTGAGAGGAGACTGAGGGTCATCACCCTCATCTATAACGAGAGGATTCTCATCATCCGATAAAGGGAGTAAATGGTCATCCACTACAGATAACTTCTCACATGACGTATTCAGAAATGTATAACACTTGTTCTGCTTTGAATCTTTACCAATCTCATGCCTGATTGTCGGAGTAAGAACCGGAGTGTTGAACGACGTGTAATAATCTGTGGGGGATTTTGACCTCATCAACTGAGATTCCGAAACGTAAATACACGATTCTTCATCAGTAGGGCTGGTATTCGTTTGATCAGAAGCGTAAATGTTGGTCGCATATGGAGATGAATGTGACAGTGCTGTATTTAAGGGATCGTTTTGGGGAAATGGGAAGGAGGTGGATCCTTGAAGGACATTGGACGATGTCATATAGCTATTAGACGATGATGAGTGGCATATGTCATTTTTAATACAAGCAGTATACATTGAAGCGTACGGAGAATCTTGGACAGAGCACTCGTTTGAAGATGGCAAATGTGACCCCGAAGATGACGCCCTAACAGTCTTCAAGGGAGAGGAATGGAAGGGCAAGTGACTGTAGTTGGAGTTATCGTCCTCTGTTGTTAATATATCAGAATTTTTCATCAGATTTGTTTGAAAATTTGGACATCTCGGGCTTAATTTTTCTGATTGTAACAAAGGTTTTCCCCAAAGAAGTTTGCTATTACTATCTGGTTGCCTAATATGGTCTGACATATGGTCGGTTGCTAGAAAATATTTAGGTGACATTTCATGCGACAAACTTCTTTCAATATTTTCAGAATGGGCGTGATGTACATTATCAAAAGTAAGATGTGAGGTTTCTTGGTTTTTAATTACTAAACCTTTATCGAAGTTGTCTGATGTTTCTTTCCTCAGGTCATTCGTTGAAACTTCCTCTTTAAAAGAGTTTGGAATTGACTGTATGGTTGCACATTTTTCTTCAATTTTTAGTAGATTTTCCACATCGTAAGTATCTATTGATTCAATTTGAGTACTGTATTCAACATCAGTTTTAACGTCTTCATTACTGAAAGCTTTAATTCCATTTCTAAACGTTGAAATGGATTCCATATCAGCGAGTTGGGTATTTTTATCATCATCAGGTTCTGGTTGGATTGCTTCTTGTTTATTTCCAAAATCGGGATAAAAAAGCACTGGTGACTGTATTGGAGACCTGTCATTGCTACTGCAGGAAGAGGCACTCAGGGTCACGACCTCTTTCCAAGAGCTCGAACGTGTCAAACATTTTATTTGCGCTACTTCATCATCTTTCTTTTCAAACAGATTTTCGAACATCAGGTTTTCGTCCGTTATTCCAAAACAAGTTCCCTTTTCAGATTCTTCTAAATTTCCAGAGAGACTCCTCAAAGCAGCTTCTGCTTCTAGAATCCTCTCTGTGTCTGCGTCGATGTTCTGTTGGTCACCGGTTTCTTCGATGGCCATTAATGATGATTTACCACTTTTTTGGCTATCTGAATCTTTTTCGTCATCACGTTTCAGTGACTTTACTGAAACTTCAAGAAATTCTTTTTTCTTTTTATCACCTTCCATTTAAACAAAGTGCTACGTTTTGATTAGTTTCATATTTGGATAAAACTGTTGTTGTTCTCGATTAACTTTGTTTTTTAAATAAAAAATATTTACGTTTCCTTCATGTTGGCTTTCTTGTGGGTTTTTCTTTTAAGTCAGAAGGATTCTAACTTTTTATTCTTATTTCTCAATTAAAGCATTTAGGATTTGTGACATGACCTTAAATCTCGTTTGAACTTTAATACGTGTCAAGAGATTACGTATTATTTTAACCCTTTCATTTCTACACTCTGCTTTATTACGTTTATAACAATTTCTCTCCAAGCTTGACCGGCATTTGATTTGTTCATTTTTATCGAGGAAACTTTTCTTCGCTATGTAATATTTAGGTCTTTTTTTCCTTCTTCAAAGTCCTTTGAAGTTTGGTAGGTCTTTAGAACCTCAGAGTGGTGAGTTTCTTTAGACACTCTGACATCCAGGTGTGGTTATTTATACTTTAAAGTTGTTCTTTAACAGATATTGTCGTTCTGGTACTGGAAACAAAAACTGGGGATCTGGAAAAGTAAAACAATGGAACGTTAATAATTTTGTGTTGATATAACTTTTTGAAATCACATTTTAAGAAGTGAGAAAAAAAACTTTACAATTCGAAGATATCCTACAAGAGAGTCAGTGAAAAAATATAAATAAGCATTATAAATAATTATTTTATTTTGTTATAGCATACAAAGTTTTTATCAAGGAATTTTCTTTTTATTACTATATTTATGTATGAAAGAGCATACTATCAAGTATTCAGGTAAAATAAGATGGAAAACATAAAAAGAGAAATAAACATTTAATGACAAGAGTATGCAATTTCTTAAGAAAAGAATGTTGTGTAATATATTATAATATATTGTCCCCACTGGTACATAGTCTACGGATATAAAACGCTAAAACCAGGAGTTCGATTCCTCTCGGAGAACTCGGGAGATATCTCGATGTGGCTTTGCTATGAGAAAACACACACACACACACACACATAATATATTAATTACGAATGTTTTCTTAGGAAGGCTTCGTTCTGTACACATTTGTCCTGTCGGTTTAGGTATATTTATAAATTTTTACACACAATAAAACAACAGTTTTAAATAATAAAATATATTTTAAATACAAAGTTGCTCTTATAATGAGTGTGTGTGTTGTCTTACAGGAAAGTCATATGGGGCTATCTGCTGAGTCCAGAGAAAGGAATCGAACCCAAAATTTTAGCGTTGTAAGTCCGTAAACTTACTGCTGGACTAGCGGAGGGAACTTCTAACGATATAATAATAATATCTTACTTTTGGTATTTGTAAAATTTATTCTATTCGAGTACACGAGCCTTTATAACGACTGAAAGAAAAATTATGTTCATATTTTATTTTCTTTTGTGTTAATACAACACTGTTTTAAACCGCGTAGAATCTGCAACAAGAGTCGTCCCTTTAAACGTATTGCAACATTGGTGCGAGGTAGTTTTAATATTGGTATGAAAGTTTTCTTTTTGATATCTTAGGAGATATTAAGCACAGCGTGTTCATAATCCAATACAAAATACTGCAAAACTCAAGCATTAAGAAGAACTTCAAAAATAATCTGTTAAACGTCAAAAGAAAACTAAAGATATAGATATTAATTACTTTCTTCACAAGTAGCCTCCAACAGCTATTTTTTTATGCTTAAAATTGCTAAAATCCCAGTTTCGATACTCGCAGTGTACAAGTACAGATAGTCCGTGATGTATTTAACAATAAAGAGACAAGCAAAAAAAACCCTGACCAAGTGGTTAAGGCACTAGACTCGTAACCCAAGGGTCACAGGTTCGAATCCCCGTTGTACCAAACATGCTCGCTCTTTCAGCCGTGGGGCGTTATATTGTTGCGGTAAATCCCACTATTCGTTGGTAAAAGAGCAACCCAAAAGTTGGCGGTGGGTGGTGATGACTAGCTGCCTTCTGTAAATTAGGGACGGCTAGCGCAGATAGCCCTTGAGTAGCTTTGCGCGAAATTCAAAACAAACCAAACCTCACCAAGTGTAATATAAGATTGTTTCACTTTATCCACCATATTTCTTTTTCAGTAACGTTTGCTTGCTCTTTAAAGTTCGAAAGAGACCATTCGTTTTGTTTCAATAATTCTAAAATAGGGTTATTCAACAAATACAAACTATATCTATTTGCTATTGCATACTAGCATATTAAGAAATCTCTACACTACACTACATAGTGATGAAAATCTTTGTATAAAAACATTAATGTGTTAATTTAAACAAACTTCAAAAGTTTGGTTCAGACAGTACCAGGTGTGAGTATGGCCTATGGGCTAAAACACTCAGCTCGCAATTTCTGGGTCGTGGGCTTGAATCGCTCCACTGAACATGCTCCGGGGGGGGAGGTCTTATAATGTAATTATCAATTCTGGTAGGTCGAGCATTGTTGGTGTACACTATATGCCTTTTAGAATTAGGTATGGACAATGCAGATATTTTTATGAGGATCTTTGGGCGAAAAACAAACAAAACACATTTTTTGGGTAAGTCGATTGGCAACTTTAGTTTATTAATTTTATATTTTTTTATTTAGAGAATTCCAAATGGAAAATGTTTCTTAAATGTACGGGTGAATTCTTTCTTAAACGTATCTTTAAACAACTTAAAACACATTTGAAAAAAATGATAGAATTCACGTGGAATAAATGTAAAGTCACGCTTTATTTACATTAAATGTTCTTTCATTAACAAATATTGAAGTTCACGTAATATGTGAAAATCTAAAAATAGGGTTTGCCCGCTGATTTGTAACTTTTATAACTAGTTGTTTTTACTGTGCATATTTGACGCGACACCAACTGAAAAAGAAGTTTATTCCTACGCATTCTCGAATATACAGGAAAGCACCTTAAGAGCGTTTAAAACGCCAGTCCAAGTAAGGTCGTAGTTGAATTTCGACGAAAATTATATTTTTAGTAGCCTATTGCTTATTTCTTATTTGAAAGCTTCAACTAACACCATAATGGTTTAACAGACAGCCACGAGATGGTGACACAGTATTCAGAAAATTCGTTTGTACGGGATTTTTCAAGAGAGCGACATCCTGAATTGTATAAGAATTATGTTAGTTGTACTATAAATTGAATAACATAATTTAAATATTTAGATATTTTCATGATAATTGTATATATATTATTACTTATAACAGTGGAAGTATCCTATTGTAAATATCATTTAAAAATAAATATAAATATGAATTATCACCAGCACTATAACTTAAAATTGGTTTAAATTATTTTATTATTATTTTATTAATATTACTTTTGAATTTACATTTTCCTCAAGCCGATGTTTTTATAAGTCATTGTTTATACGTTTTTTTTAAATTCAAAAACAGATTAAACTGTGTCTCTGTAGTCACCGAATAATGGTATTAATAGATACACAAGAAATGTAAATCAGTAGTATTATCAAACATAGAATTGGTTGGAAATGTAGGGCGAATCTCTTTCGCAGTTTCACGTACCTTTGTAACCCCATAAAGTCTATGAACCTAAACAATCTAATAGGATTTTTGCGCACATGTGTATAATGTGTATAGTGCCCAAAATACCAAAATGTCGAGAAAAGTTCAAGAAACAACCATAACACAAAGTTAATAATAAATTTTTATATGTACAAAAACTAACTGTAAATTAAACAATTATCACACAAAGTTTACACAGATATTTACAACTATAGTTGTAAATTTATACACATAATTTTAATTTCTACATAGATGAAACACAAAGTATCCTAATTAAGGAACACACCAGACCCTTTCTTCGATATTTCGATCTAGTTTCAACTTGTTCTAGCTGTAATTAACAATTAGCTAGCTTTTTATTACACATTGCCCCCCAGTGGCTCAGCGGTATGTCTGCGGACTTACACGCTAAAATTCGGGTTTCGATACCCGTGGTGGGCAGAGCACAGATAGCCCATTGTGTAGCTTTGTGCTTAATTCAAAACACCAACAACAATTTTATCACACAAGGAACACGAACACAAGAAGAGAAGGTTTGCAAAACACACCACTAGGGATGATAAGCAAAACAAAGTTCGCTTTCCAGTGAAAATTCTTGATAAAATATGAGCAGCATAATGAACCTAACATGTTTTGGGAGGAATAGATTCTGCTACTAAAAGACAGTAATCTGGAAGGTTCACTACAAGTTCTAATAATGTAGTATACCTCCGCGCTCTTAAAATAGATGTTCCAATAATGTAGCATACCTCCGCCCTTTTAAAAGAGATGTTCCAATAATGTAGCACACCTCCGCCCTTTTAAAATAGATGTTCAATTATTCTAGTATACCTCCTCCCTTTTAAAAGCCCCCCAGTGTGTCAGCGGTGTGTTTGCGGACTTACACGCTAAAATCCGGGTTTCGAAACCCGTGGTGGGCAGAGCACAGATAGCCCATTGTGTAGCTTTGTGCTTAATTCAAAACAACAACAAAACAACCCTTTTAAAATTAATGTTCCAATAATGTGGTATACCCCCGCCCTCTTAAAATAGATGTTCAATTATTGTAGTATACCTCCGCCCTCTTAAAACAGATGTTCCAACATAAAGTCATAAGAAACAAGTTTGACATGTGTATCTCGTGTTATTTCTCAAAATTCTTGTTTTAATTACAATTTCATCTTTCATGAGAAGTTTGCGAATAAAAGTTAAAAACTGACAAATGCTTTATCCCCGTCGCTTTGTGAGCATTCATTAACAGATATCTAATTTGCGTGTGTGTGTTTTTTTTACTCATAACAAAGCCACAAAGGGTTATCTGCTGAGCCCAGGGGAAATCAAGCCTCTGATTTTAGCGTTGTAAATCCGTAAACAGATACGTATTTTATTAAGAAACATTATATACTTCAAGCATATTGCACTAGTTTTAAAGTTATGGTAAAAAGATGGCGAAGCAAAAGAAACCACTAGATTAATATTTGTGACAAAAATCACAAACCAGAGACCTTCTGTTAAACATTATCTTTAATTTATACATTTATAATTTCATACATGAGATGTGTTAAAACATGAAATTCCAGGTTTATCCGTCTGTCCCAAATCACATCCAAAGGAGCATTTTGTTAATTACCATGTGTATCATGTTTGACATGTGTATCTCGTGTTATTTCTCAAAATTCTTGTTTTAATTACAATTTCATCTTTCATGAGAAGTTTGCGAATAAAAGTTAAAAACTGACAAATGGTTTATCCCCGTCGCTTTGTGAGCATTCATTAACAGATATCTAATTTGCGTGTGTGTGTTTTTTTTACTCATAACAAAGCCACAAAGGGTTATCTGCTGAGCCCAGGGGAAATCAAGCCTCTGATTTTAGCGTTGTAAATCCGTAAACAGATACGTATTTTATTAAGAAACATTATATACTTCAAGCATATTGCACTAGTTTTAAAGTTATGGTAAAAAGATGGCGAAGCAAAAGAAACCACTAGATTAATATTTGTGACAAAAATCACAAACCAGAGACCTTCTGTTAAACATTATCTTTAATTTATACATTTATAATTTCATACATGAGATGTGTTAAAACATGAAATTCCAGGTTTATCCGTCTGTCCCAAATCACATCCAAAGGAGCATTTTGTTAATTACCATAACTCGTCAGTAATGTAAGTTACACAACTAAAGGTTTTAATGCTCCTTCAGAAGTGTAAGGTACACAACTAAAGGTTTGAATGTTCCTTCAGAAGTGTAAGGTACACAACTAAAGGTTTGAATGTTTCTTCAAAAATGTAAGATACATTTTAGCTCGATGTTGCCTTAATGTACATGTGTCAGGTGTAAAAATCACTTCCTATGAAAGTTGACTATCCCAAAGGCTAAAATGGGTACCTTAAATCAAACAAGAGGATGGTCAAAGTTGGACATAAAGTTTGTTTGATGCCAGAGGAGAGAAGAGTACCACAGTCAGTGCACAACATCTGCATCATGTAACGCTGGGTACTATAAAATTATAGGTTCCATCTTCGCTAGACGTGTTAGAAATATTCACGAAACTGATGGCACCTCCACTGCTGCAAGGTGCGACAGTTTCATATCAATCTCTGCTTAGTAACAATTATTTTGAAGCAAGGTAGTGACTTCAAACATGCAGTAGGTGTGGTGGAAAACAAAACATACAGATGGAACCCTCATGGTTTGAACTGAACAAAATCTGAGTTATGTTGTGTGGGCTTCGTGAAACAGAAAGACACAAACGTCAACCACATACAACTTGACTTGGTTGTGAACACATGCTGGTCTGTTCAAAGTTACTGCAAACTCTTAATGCATCAGCTTTACTTTTCAATTTTCTGTTGTAATATATTGTACTTATGATAAGTTAACCATACGTTTGGTATTACTCACAGTTTCTGTAATTACAGTCTCTTATATTTACTATTGTGACTACCCTAATATATACATAGTTATTATTAATATTGAAAACGGTTTTAAGTAAAATGTCGACAGAGAAAGGAAAGAGGCCCATAGGACCGGTATTTTTAATACCTTCATCCCATAAAGTATGAGCTTTGACCTTAATATTAACCTTCGTTTACTAACTCAAAACCTTTTTTCAACACATTTTGGAAAATTTCAATTTTGAAAGAAATTTTGTTATTATTACATTTAACTATGAATATTTAACCAATTAAAATTATTATTATCTCTGAATTATAATTTCTTATTTGAAATCTATTATTTTTATTGTATCATTCATATATATATATATATACAGGTTTTTACAACAAAAAACAAGTCAAAACAAAAATAAATAGAAAAATAAAAAACGCTGCATATAATGTGAGATATAAAATGTACCCTAGGATTTGGAGGTGACTGCCTAAGTAGGACCCAAATTGCGGTGGGGATACATTGTCTATCAGTCTTAACCTTTATTTGCTAGTCTTACATAAATAAAAATGAATTAAAGGAATAAAAAGAGAAATAATTGATATAGGAATAGAAATTAGAAGAGTGAGATGTGGGAGCTCAAGCCCATAACGTCCTACATCTGTGTTATCTTTAACTGTCGACAGACAGTTGTCGGTAGGTAAAAGCTTTCCAAAGTAGAAAAGAAGAAAATTAATTGAAAAATAAAAATATGAATAAGAAAAATAAGGTACTGCCATTTGGAAATAAGTAGGTTAAATAAACCTACCTCTTGAAATTAGAATTCTATTATACAGAAAGACACCAACTGGTAGCTCAGCAAACAAATTATCCTGGTATGAAGAGTCTCATCCAGTTATATATACTAACTAGTATAACTCTCAACTACAACGCATTAAGTCTTCTGTAAGTATCATACTCTAAACAAGTTTTAAAATGCTGTAAGGTGTACGTGTATGTATTACACGAATTATTATTATATTTTTACCGATATGTTCATGAGGATGAGAAGGGAAAACTTTGAGTACAATAAGGTTATATACAAGTCACGACACTATTCTTACCCTTGTGTTATGAATTTTGGAGATAGTCCCACCGTACGATGAAGTTATAACAACAGGCATATCTGGGATAACAAAGACAAACATTTAGGTTTACACAAACTCGAGCAGTCGTCAAATTTATATATGATGACGAGATGCCCACTTTTCAGAAATTAAAAGTCTGGAGACGACTTAAACGGTTAATAAATAAAACTTCTTATAAGTGTAAAACTATTCGACAAGATTATATTATAACCTCGTACGAGTAGCATACGTAGGCACATGGATGTACATAGAATATGAAACAAAGAGTTCACATGTCTGGGAATTGTTTAACAACTTGAAACAGGTATCTTGGTATCCCCTGGACACTGGTTTAGCATATGGCTACTTTATTCGATTAAGATAACCAACTGAATTCGCGTTTGCTGAAGTTTCGTTTTTTGTTTAAAATTATAGTGTTTTGTAGAGTTGCACTGGTGGTAAACATGGGAGGGATTTTTATTATGTTCGGTAAATTTGGTTTCTTACTTTATCCAGATTTCCCCGATCTATAATTCTGGATAGTTATTGCGCATTATTTTCTAACCAACGTGTGATTCTATATAATTTTATTTAGTAATGATTTCAGTTGAGGGTTGAGAGTTTGGGATGAATTTGAAGTCAACAAGAACTTTATGTGTAATGGGCAAGTTTTCTCCAAGTGTTGATTATTTTTATGTTCATGTCAGCGATGAATAGTAAACTAAAGTGTGTTGTTGTTTGATGTATTAATGTCAGTTTTGTTTGTAAGCTGAATGTGAGGTTTTGGTGGTTCTATGGGAATTTTTCGACAATGTTTAGTTGGTGTGAGATACTTTATAGATGCTTGAGCTTCGTTTAAAATACCAATAAATTCTTATTAAGGAAAAACCTGCTAACTCCGAGGGCCTGGCATGGCCAAACGCGTATGACATGGGACTCGTAATCCGAGGGTCGCAGGTTCGCGCCCCCGTCGCGCCAAAGATGCACGCCCTCCCAGCCGTGGGGGCGTTATAATGTGACGGTCAATCCCACTATTATCTGGTAAAAGAGTAGCCCAAGAGTTGGCGGTGGGTGGTAATGACTAGCTGCCTTCCCTCTAGTCTTAAACTGCTGAATTAAGGACGGCTAGCGCAGATAGCCCTCGATCAGGTTTGTGCGAAATTCCAAATCAAACAAGCCAGCTCCGATGTTATAATGGTCCAGCATAATCAGGTGGTTAAGGCACTCCACTCGTAATCTGAAGGTCGCAGGTTCGAATCCCCGTCGCACCAAACACACTCGCTATTTCAGCCGTGGGAGCATTATATCCTGACGATTAATCCCACTATTCATCGGTAAAAGAATAGCCCAAGAGTTGGTGGTGGATGGTGATGACTACACTTACACTGCTAAATTAGGGACGGCTAGTGCAGAGAGCCCTTGAGTACCTTTGTGCGAAATTCAAACCATTTTTTTTAAGGAAGCTCGTTAACTCCTAAGTATATGATATATATATACAGTGTAAGTTGAGGAAAGTGTTGAAGCTGTGTGTACAGGTTGTGTTTTAACATATAGATTGTTTATTTAGGTAAATGGATGGAATTTCCAGGAAGTGTAGAGACCTGTGTGAGTAATTTTTCGACAAAGGTATCTTGATTGAACAAACTATCCCCACCCTAAACCAACACCCAAGGGTACTAAGATACCTTTACTAAGCTCTTAAGCAATCTCAGATACTGTGAACTCTCTGTTCCCGGCATGGCCAAGCGTGTTAAGGCGAGCGACTCGTAATCCGAGTTTGCATCCCCGTCGCGCCAAACATGTTCGCCCTTTCAGCTGTGGGGGCGTTATAATGTTACGGTCAATCCCACTATTCGTTGGTAAAAGAGTAGCCCAAGAATTGGCGGTAGGTGGTGATGACTAGCTGCCTTCCCTCTAGTCTTACACTGCTAAATTGGGGACGGCTAACACAGATAGCCCTCGAGTTGCTTTGTGCGAAATTCAAAAACAACAAAAAAAACTCTCTGTTCCATGTTGTGTATATATTCATCTGTAAACTAATCGTGCCTGATGATAAAAGAATACAATGAAAACGTTCTACATTTGCTATAATTTTCTTCATTGGCTGTTGAAGTCATGCCCAAACTTTTGTATTCTCATTGTGTTGGGACACACACTCAAATTTAAAGTAGTAACAAATAATAACTAATGCTCGTATCTGTTTTTAACATATATGTTGTAATTTTGATTCCTTCACTTTGCATGTGAGTCTTACAAATAGATGTTAAACTAAAGAAATGGAGTATCTTCATCGCCTTCTGGGTCACACTCCAATATAAACCAATTTTGTTAAGGTACATTTTAATATTAGCAACTAATACCAGGTTTAACTGAATACTATATAAAAGTAATATTGTTTTGCTTTTAGCCTGGATTTAGTTTAATAATTCAAACGCACGCAGGTACTATTCTTATTTAGATGTAATCCCCTTAATGATACACTGATATGTCTGCGAATTCACACCGCTACAAATTGGGTTTCGATACCTGTGATGGACAGAGCACAGATAGTCCATTGTGTAGCTATGTGCTTAATTCTAAACAAACAAATGTAAGATACAAATTTAATTTTACATGTTATTATTATATTAACCATAGAAATAGATACAAATATACGAAATGCTTACTGTAAATCTGATCTTTGTGGTTTTTTTCGAAGAATTCTTCATTAATTGACAATAAAACGCTGTTAGAACAGACTTGTTCCTTTACGAATATGATATAACCGTTTCAGTAAAATGATTGAACAGTGATAATTAAAACACGCGACGTTTCGAAAAAAAAAAAGCAATCTCCAAATTCTCGAGACCAAAGTGAAGTGGCATCCCTAAAATGAAGGCTACGGTTACGAAGGAGAACCCCTTGACCCCACAAAAACCAGCATTACACTGAAGCTTAATATATCTCCTGTCTTTTTTAATAATAGGACTGGCATGGCCGAGCGCGTAAGGAGTGCGACTCGTAATCCGAGGGTCGCGGTTTCGCGCCCGCGTCGCGCTAAACATGCTCGCCCTCCCAGCCGTGGGGGCATATAATGTGACGGTTAATCCCACTATTCGTTGGTAAAAGAGTAGCCCAAGAGTTGGCGGTGGGTGGTGATGACTAGCTGCCTTCCCTGTAGTCTTACACTGCTAAATTAGGGACGGCTAGCACAGATAGCCCTCGAGTAGCTTTGTGCGAAATTCCAAAAACAAACAAAAAACTTTAATAATATAATAAATAAGGCAAGGAAACTGAGAAAAACTTCGAAGCTAAAGGTTCACTGTACTGTGAAATTAACAATGTCTTTATATCAGGAAAATGAACCAAGAAATTAAGATTGGAGTAATCACGTGCCTGTCACGTGTTCTAATACAACAACAGAGGACTTATTCCTTTGCTCTAGTGAAACGAAGTTTTGAAAGCCAGTGTCTACATACAGTGTGTGTGTGTGTGGGGTGAGCCGTAGAAATGTTATCTGCATATGTGGTTTAAGATTAAATAAGTATACATAACTGCCCTTTCCAGAGAAAGCTGAATTCTTACAATGCAAATTATGGTACCTGGAAGTATTGTATAATCGTAGCCATAAATATGGAGATAAATACAACCGAGGGGAATAGTTACATATACATATATATTGACAGATTGGTGGAAAATTCGACGGGAAAATATTAAATTAGAAAGATAAGTTTACATAAATGGTCAAGTATAATTAATTTTTCGTCATGAAATGTTTAAATTTATGATTACCTCATGAAATAATATATGATAATACATTCATATAAAAAGAAGTGTTCCAATAATACTCAGTTCCTGTCTGTCCTGAAAATGCGCGAGGATCTTATTATTAAAAATACGCATGTGCGCGCACTACATTTATTGCACCCCCCCAGATAACATTGGTGTTATCTACAAATTTAAAATGCTAGAAACCGGGTTTTGATAGCCGTAATGGGTAGAGCATAAATGGCGCTTTATGTCTAATAACGTTAACAAATAACTTAACGCTTATGAAAACTTTAAAGACATCTGACGTTGGATTGTATTACAAAAACATTATAAGCTTATTTATTGATAGTGTTAATGCCCCCCAGTGGCTCAGCGGTATGTCTGCGGACTTACACGCTAAAATTCGGGTTTCGATACCCGTGGTGGGCAGAGCACAGACAGATAGCCCATTGTGTAGATTTGTGCTTAATTCAAAACAACAACAACTGATAGTATTAAATAGAGTAAAGTTTTTGCCTTAATGAAACAAAAAACGAAACAAAATTATACACAAGTTATCACTTAATTTATCACTTTATCGAATGTAGGCCGTATCTATTAGGCTTAAGACAAATGAACTCGTATATTTCGGTGTCTGATATGAGAATTATTTTCTATTATTTTAGAAATTCTGTATTTAAAGGTGTGTTCTTGCAATAAAGATACTCATTTAACTGCACATTGTTTTGCAGGCGTTTTCCAGTTATAAATACTTACTTAGGACGTATTTTATTTTTACTCACACTTGAGAGATATCCAGGTGGGCCCCAGAACATGACACAATGAAAATTATTTTTGCTATAAAATTATATATAAATTAAAGTTCTGAAGTTTTGTTTTTAACAGCCGAAGATGAACACTAAATATAAAATCACCCCAGACATTACTGAAATATAGCAGAGCAATAATTTATCACTTCCTCTTCAAATATTTAGGCATTCCAGAAAATAGTTCAGATAGTTAAGGACGTCGTGGGACCCTTGTAATATAATTCGTTTGCTTTGTTTTGAATTTCGCGCAGAGCTGCACGAGGGCTATCTGCGCTAACCGCCCCTAATTTAGTAATATAACACTAGAGGGAAGGCAGCTAGACATCACTACCCACCGCCAACTCTTAGGCTACTCTTTTACCAACGAATAGTAGGATTGACCGTCACATTATAACGTCCCCACGTTTGAAATGGCGAGCATATTTTTGGTTCGACCGGGATTCGAACTCGCGACCCTAGAATTACGACTCCAGTGCCTCATCCACCTGGCCGTGCGGGGCCTGTAGTATAATTAAGGACTATGGAACCCAAACAACAAATAAAAGGAATGACATAGGCAAGCATGCATTTATTTACAAAATCGAATACGTTTCTATATTGATTGAAAATTTTAGGAAACAATGTTTGCTGCTCAAGTAAAATATTTATAATTGTTCATGTTAACTTTAATAACTATTAACATAAGACTGTTTCCGCTGTTATTTAACCTGTTCAGTGACGTAGACGAGATAACTCGTCCAAGCCGATGGGTAACATAGTGCGGTGGACGAGTTAATTCGTTTTCAATAATACATAACTTCAACGGTAGATGTCAGCGCCATACATGGATTTGGCCTACTCACAAATTGTTTCACTTTCGATTCAAAATGGCGTCACGAAAAAAGTTACAAAATGAAAAGCATTATAGTTGTATTGTAGCAGCTGAAATACTTAGCAGTTAACAGGTTAATTATTGCCTATAATTTCCCTTGGTCGGTCATCTTACAAATAAACTTACTCTTTACGCTCTCATCTGTAGAATTCCAAAATCCTCTTCTCCTTCATCTGTACAATTTCTGGGAATAATTTTACTTACTGAACTCCTAACTTTGCAGTCCTTACCAATAACCTCATTTACTAGTTTATACTTTTCACTCTAAATAAACAACTGAACAGAAGAACTTTTAGTTTACCCTAAAACTCGCGTCTTTTTTTAAATAAAGACATCCACTAGTGCTGGGATAAGAGCGGATTTTTAAATATATTGGCAAGTTTCGAAACTCATCTTCTAAAAGCCTAAATTTTCCCGAGAAATAATTGAACTTGGAATATCGAGTATATAAATTCATGATGCTCAGAAACTAAATAATATGAAAAACGTAATTAAAGCCCAATAACTCTCCATTTTACGACCGTTCTTCATTTAGAAGTGGTAAAAGTACGAAGAGAAGAGAGAAAATTACAAATGGCATTATAAACTTCTCCACTCGTCACATAAGAAGTGGTAATAAATCTCTCACGAGTATTGTCACACAACATACACTTCCTATGTGCCATTTAATGAAACCGTTTTCTTCTGTCAATAAATGGAAAAAAATGTTATTAAGAAGCATATGCCGCCTTGTTGAATAACTCTCCTTAACATTTGCTATTTTCTCAACATTTTAACATTTATTGGAGAGAAAGAGAAGGATCCGGCATGTCCGAGCGTGTTAAGGCGTTCGACTCGTAATCCGAGAATCGCGGGTTCGAATCCCGGTCGCCCCAAACATGCTCGACATCCCAGCGGCGGAGACGTTATAATGTGACGGTCAATCCCACTATTCGTTGGTAAAAGAGTAACCCAAGAGTTGGCGATGGGTGGTGATGACTAGCTGCCTTCCCTCTAGTCTTACACTGCTAAATTAGGGACGACTGGCGCAGATAGCCCTCGAGTAGCTTTGCGCGAAATTAAAAAAAAACAAAAGAAAGAGAAAGCAAAATTGTCGTTTTTATTATAAACACTGAATAAACGAATGGTATAATCAGAAGTGTCTGGTACAGCTGTGAAAGATATCAGTCTGCATTTTATCTTGAACGTATACTACGTCATGCCAATCTTTGTCAATAACACAACTGTAGAGGAATGTTAACAAACCGCACACCTAAAGACTCAATATCTTTCGTTTCATACAACTATAGAATTCAAATTTAGAAAGCTAGAAACACAGTGTACTTCATAACACTATGGCTCTGAGTACTTAAAGTCAGATCACTTTATCATATTTCAAAAGTGAGCACTTATAAATACACGAGTTTATTTACTACTTTAGTTCTTTCCACTTTAGGAGATAACATAATTCCTTCATTAATTTCAAGCATATCGCAATGGTGGTTAAACAACAATCAATCATATGAGATTTTTTTTTTATTCAGAAATGCTTGCTAACCCTAAAGTACAGCTTAACAAGCAACAATCGTTCTTATGATTCAGTAATTCTAACCCTAAAGAACTGCTAAATAACACACAATCGTTCTTGTAATTCAGTAATCCCAACCTTAAGGAACTGCTTAATAACAGACAATCGTTCTTATGATTCAGTAATTCTAACCCTAAAGAACTGCTAAATAACAAACAATCGTTCTTATGATTCAGTAATTCTAACCCTAAAGAACTGCTTAATAACAGACAATCGTTTTTATAATTGAATGATAAGAAAAAGATTTACAATACTCGAATAATAAACAAGAAGTATCAATGAAATCATTGGTAGTTACTTTTTACATTTTTACTTTATCTTTATTTCGACCCTCTGATAACGTATTGTGACTTTATTTAATAACGTAAAAACACTTGAAGATGGGAAATTTTATATGCAAAAACAGCTCGTTTGGGTTGAGAAAATATTTTACATAGGATGGGAAATTGTTCAGTGAACTTAAAACAATTCGTAAGTGGAAGTATTGTAAAGAGAATTTTAACCCTGCGAACTTGTGTCATTGATGACATAACAATAAAGAACCTATTTCAGTTCTTGTTGAACGTCCAGCATCTGTTATACTGTTAGGTATGCGAGCCTTACCACATGTGAAATTAATTCCGTGGTTCAGAATGTTACAACGTTTTATGTGAAAAAACTCACCACTTTATTGATATTTGTTTCTACAGTTTTAAATTCATTGATATATTTTGAACATCACGTGGATAATTTGTTTGTTTTGAATTTCGCGCAAAGCTACACAAGGGCCATCTGCGCCAGCCATACCTAATTTAGCAATGCAAGACCAGAAGGAAGACAGCTAGTCACCACCACCCGCCACCAACTCTTCGGCTACTTTTTTACCAACGAATGGTGGGATTAATCGTCACATTATAACGCCACCAGGATGAGAGGGCGAGCATGTTTGGTGCGACCAGGATTCGAACCCGCGACCCTCAGATTACGAGTCGAACTTCCTAACCGCATGGCTATGTCGGGCCTATATCATTTGGAACCATTACTTGAAGATAAGTGGAAGATACCATTGGTAATAACAATTGTTTTTACTTAAGACTTTACAAATTGATATAGAATTTTATGGCCATAGTTAAGTTAAAATACATTGTTATTATTATCATTTTTTTACTTGAATTGTGCTGTTTTCTCTAAAATATACCATTAATAAGACTATCGCGAACATAGGATCTCTTTAGAATGAATTTAATAGGTGTTCGAACTAGAAAAGTGCAACCATTCCTTTTAAGAATGTGATATGTATAATCAATCAATAAATAATTATATTTTCTCTGTCGGTATACATACAGCACCTACTTAAGTAGGAAACGGATTACTCAAGCATTTTGTTTCCATACATTCCTTGTAGGTGCATAGTACTTGTATTTATGGCAAATCTTTTAAGACTAACTGCCTTGTCATAACTTTGAACTATTGACAGCGAATCAGCATCATCTTACTACTCACCATCTACGCTAAAGAACTGATAATCACTCTTATAACGCACTCACAGTTTGAAGTGCTGGAAATATCTCGTGATATGACACGGATACCAACTCAGTTCACCATCTCTGAAATCTAGAACTCCACCACAAGGCCGCCTCGTGCTCGTGTGTATAAGCTGTAATTTAACATTCTTATGGATACTGTCCGAATTTATCAACAAGAACAACAAATATACTCACAAGAAGCAAATTGTGTCTTTCTGAAAATTACAACGCTGTATTTAATAATTGGAAAATGAGCATATCATTATTGACTTTATCCTAAAACAGAATAATCATTATTGATTTTATTACAGAGAAGTGCACTCCCTCACTCAGTAGCTAGGTTTGTTTGGAACTGTGTATCGTTAGGTTAAGAGTTTTTATAAAATATATTCGGCTAAAGTCTTATTATTTGTACATTACAAACAAAGAATTTTAGGAACAACATTTCAGACAAAAAGATGCTTGATAATCTATCTCACCCATTCTGTAGTTAACAGATACTGAATCTACCATAAAAACTAACTGATTTACCATGGTTCTGATTTTACCAATCTCATCCTTTCTATACTTGATACTAAATCTACCATAGACACTAAATGATTAACAATGGTCCTTATCTGACAAACCTCATCTCTTCTATACTTGATACTAAATCTACCATAGAAACTAGCTAATTCACTATATGGTTCTTATCTGACAAACCTCATCCCTTCTCTACTTGATACTAAATCTACCATAAAAACTAATTAATTCACAATGGTTCTTATCTGACAAACCTCATCCCTTCTGTACTTGATACTAAATCTACCATAGAAACTAGCTAATTCACTATATGGTTCTTATCTGACAAACCTCATCCCTTCTCTACTTGATACTAAATCTACCATAAAAACTAATTAATTCACAATGGTCCTTATCTGACAAACCTCATTTCTTCTGTACTTGATACTAAATCTACCATAGAAACTAGCTAATTTACTATATGGTTCTTATCTGACAAATCTCATCCCTTCTCTACTTGATACTAAATCTACCATAAAAACTAATTAATTCACAATGGTTCTTATCTGACAAACCTCATTTCTTCTGTACTTGATACTAAATCTACCATAGAAACTAGCTAATTTACTATATGGTTCTTATCTGACAAATCTCATCCCTTCTCTACTTGATACTAAATCTACCATAAAAACTAATTAATTCACAATGGTCCTTATCTGACAAACCTCATTTCTTCTATACTTGATACTAAATCTACCATAGAAACTAGCTAATTTACTATATGGTTCTTATCTGACAAATCTCATCCCTTCTCTACTTGATACTAAATCTACCATAAAAACTAATTAATTCACAATGGTTCTTATCTGACAAACCTCATCCCTTCTGTACTTGATACTAAATATACCATGAAAACTAACTAATTCACAATGGTTCTTATCTGACAAACCTCATCCCTTCTGTACTTGATACTAAATCTACCATAAAAACTAACTAATTCACAATGGTTCTTATCTGACAAACCTCATCCCTTCTGTACTTGATACTAAAAATACCATAAAAACTAACTGATTCATTATAATTGTTATCTTCTCAACCTCATCCTTTCTTTGGTTATCTCATACTGAATCTATCATAGAAACTACCTAATTCATCAGGGTTTTTATCTGACCAATCTCATCTCCTCTATAGTTCACTGGGACTGAATGTACCACAGAAACTAATTGATTCATTATGGTTCTTATCTAATTAATCTCATCCTTTCTGTGATTAACTGGCACTGAATCTATCATAGAAACTAATTGATTCATTATGGTTCTTATCTAACCAATCTCATTCTTTCTATGGTTAACTGGTACTGAATCTATCATAGAAACTAATTGATTTATTATGGTTCTTATCTAACCAATCTCATTCTTTCTATGGTTAACTGGTACTGAATCTATCATAGAAACTAACTGATTCATTATGGTTCTTATCTAACCAATCTCATCCTTTCTGTGATTAACTGGCACTGAATCTATTATAGAAACTAACTGATTCATTATGGTTCTTATCTAACCAATCTCATTCTTTCTATGGTTAACTGGTACTGAATCTATTATAGAAACTAACTGATTCATTATGGTTCTTATCTGGAACAATCTTTCACCTTCTACCGTTAAGGTCCGGCATGACCAGATGGTTAAGACTCGTAATTCGAGGGTCGTAGGTTTGAATCTCCGTCACATCAAATGTGCTGGCCCTTTCAGCCGTGGGGGCATTATAACGTAACGGTCAATCCCGCTATTCGTTGTTAAAATAGTAGCCTAAGAGTTGGCTGCCTTCCCACGAGTCTTACACTGCTAAATTAAAAACGGCAAGCGCAAATAATCTGGTATAGCTTTTCGCGAAATTCAAAATAAACAAGCAAACAAAATCTGTCCCCCCTTGTGTTGCTACCTTTTATACGCATTTGGCGAGATTCTCGAAAAGTCATTTAGTTGTCATACTGGCAATCATTAGTATTTTACATATATGGTACAAAGCTGGCGTTAGACAATTTTTAACAAATATATATATAACCACTACTGAAAGAAAATCAAATGTGGAAGTCATGGAACTCTCAGGATACAAAAGGTCCCTCATGAAAACTATATAAAAGAGACAAATGGAATTTCTAGGACACATCTGCAGGAAGAATGGGATAGAAAAACAGATGTTATGTGGAAAAATAGGAGGAAGGAAAAGCAGAGGGTGTCAAAGAACTAAATATATCGACAGCCTCAATAACTATGTCACTAAGAACTCAATGAGCAACACCGAGTTGATAAGGATAATTGACAACAGAGAAGTCTGGCATGCCATGGTCGTCGATGTCTGCTGCAGATTTGGCACATGAAGAAGAATATAAGCACTGTTGGTCAAAATCTTTCGGCCAATAAACAAAGAGAAAAAATATGCATTTTGCTTTCTTAGACTCAACCATTTATTTGAGTAGAACTTCGAAAGATGAAAATAAGAAAAGGGGAAAATAAAAAACTTTATAGCAATTAATAGAGAAAATGTGAACACTACGAAATTAGCCTAAATTCTACCTGGTCAAAAGTTTAAGACTATACTGAAACGATGCGTTAATCGGTAAACACGTAATGAAAATTTAGTCATTTGTGTTTAAGCATTAGCGTTGTCAACATCTCCCACTGACATCTCCCGTGTTACATTGGGTAAATATATGGCAAAGACTAAAACGTTGACAGAGTTTGAACGTGGCAAAGTTGTCGAACTGAAAAAGCAAAGACTCTCAACGTGCCATTGCTGGTGAGATTGGGCGTTGTAAAACTGCTGTTACAAATTGCTTAAAAGACCCTGAGGGATACGGAACTAGAATTGCAAGTTGTCGGTCCAAGAAAACTTCGCCGGCGTGGAGCAGTAAGATTCGAGGGGTTGTCCGACAAGACACCAGCCGATCGTCAAAGCAGATTAAGGCCCTTACGGACGCAGAATGCAACTCAAAACAATAAGACGGCACCTACGAGAGAAAGGCTTTAAAAACGGTAAAGGTCTTCAAAGGCTACGCCACGAAAAAGCTCGGTTAAACGTTGTCGAGAAGCACCAAGAAACGTAGACGAAGGTTTTGTTCTGTGATGAGGAAAAATTGAACCTGGATGATCCAGATAGCTTCCAACGTTACTGGTACGACAACGATATCCCACCGGAGAAATTTTCTACACGACACAGTGGAGGAGGTTTCATCATGATCTGGGATGCTTTCTCCTTCCATCCATTGAACAATACAGGGACGTCAAACAGCAGTTGGTTCCATTGGCATGTTAAAGAGAACATCCTTATTGATTGAAGGCCCTCGCTTGTATGGAAATGACTGGATCTTTCAGCAGGACAACGCTGCAATCCACAATTCCCGCAGGACAAAGGACTTTTTCATGGCGAATAACGTGATTATTTTGGACCATCAAGCGTGTTCGCTCGAACTTAACCCCATTGAAAATGTTTAGGAGTGGATAGCAAGAGACGTTTATGGAAATGGACGTCAATTCCAAACAGTGCATGATCTTTGTGAAGCCACCACTTGGAATAGCATTCAAGCTAGCCTTTTACAAACGCCTATATCGACCATGCCAAAGCAAATATTTGCAGTTATTCGCAATGACGGCCGTGCAACTCACAACTGAAACCTCTTCTTGGGTATTTCCTACCCTGTTTAGAACGTTTTCTTGGTGTGGTCTTAAACTTTTGACCAGCTAGTATTTCGGATAATTTCATAGTGTTCACAATTTCCCTATTAAATGCTAAAAAGTTTTTTATTTTTATTTTCTCTTTTCTTGTTTTCATCTTTCGAAGCTCTACTCAAATAAGTGGTTGAGTCTAACAACGCAAAATGCATATTTTTTCTTTATGTTCATTGGCTTTAAGATTTTGGACAGCAGTGTATGTACATTGATAACAATAGGTTAAACATAACACATTGTCAAAGAATTATACAATTTCAAAAATTATGGCATTGCATAACACAATCAAAACGAATTTCCTAATGATCATAAAAGTGAATAAGCAGAGATGCTATCAAACCCTACGATATGGATTATCTTCATACCATACTCTTATTTTGCTAAACTCCAATCTAAAACCCATGTGTTCACAAATCATGTGATTGAAAAATGTCAGTGGGTTGTGATCAATGTAAATGATAATAGGTTAAGATGTTGATACATGTCTACTGAAATATTCTAAAACTAATGCCCCCCAGTGGCTAAGCGGTACGTCTGCAGACTTACACCTTAAAATCCGGGTTTCGATACCCGTGGTGGGCAGAGCACCGATAGCCCATTGCGTAGCTTTGTGCTTAATTCAAAACAACAACAATCTAACACTGAAGCAAAGTTTTGTTTTCCACAAATGAATTGTTTTTTTAAGTTAAATTAAAAACAAACAAAGAAACAGCATGTTCGTCATCTGTCTCATCTGATTGTAATATAATGGTGTCAGTGTACAAATAGCTGGGATCAACAGTTAATACAAGACTTATCAAAGTGTCATCAATACCAGGTAAGTGCACAATAAAGATCTGACATCACCATAAGCAGACTGGTATGTTTCAGACCACTTGAACTTCTGATTTTTCTTTAGTACATTTGTTTATGGTACATTGATGTCAAAACAGTTTTTTAAAGATTACTGTAATAACAAGCGATTCTCAATATCTCATCACATCTTTCTTGTTTGTAGGAGTTAGATAATGCAATTAACTTTGACTTTAAATGGAAAAACTTAATGTCCCTAAGTAAAGAACTTTGGATTCACAAAATTCGTTTTTTTGACAAACTCATTGTAAGAGTGGCTTTCTTAAGCCTCTCAAAAACCTTCACAATACACAAAAGTGTTATTTCTAGGTGTTACTGCAAATTAAAATATGACCAAGATAAATTCCAACATCTGACAGATTGTTTAAACGCTGATTCATCATTTTATGAAAAGTTACCTGATAATTTTTCATCCTAAACATCACACACTGTACTGGTATAATCCATCAGAGGTAACAAAAGCAGATATTTCTTTTGCCCTGTCACTTAGATGTTTTGTGGTATTAAGCACAAAGCTACACAATGAGGTATCTGTACTCTTCCCCCCACGGGTATCTAAACCTGGTTTTTAGCGTTGTAAGTCCGCAGACATATCGCTGTGCCACAAGTGACTTACAAGGAACAGCTTAGTATTCTTCAGCATATCACATTTTGTGATACATCTGGTTTTTCCAACTTTATCAATACAATCCTCCATTCTTGGTATGGGATAGAAATGTGTATTTATCGAAACATTTATTTTACAAAAGTCTGAACAGAATATAACTGAACCATCAGATCTCGGAGCCAGTACACAAGGTGGAAACCAATCACTTTTACTGGATTCTATAACACCATTTTCCAGAATATAAGATATTTCTTTACGCATTTCATCAGCCTTGATTAGGCTCACAAAATAGAGACGTTGTTTCACAGTAGAAGCACCATTTATACTTAGATAATGAATAATAATATTAGTGACTAAGAACGTTCAATCAGAAAACTAACAGTTTGACGTTCCTCCTCAGAGAGAAAAGTGATCGAGTTTTAAATCAGTATTAGCCAGAAAGTCAGTATTACTCAGTTTGACGTTCCTCCTCAGAGAGGAAAGTGATCGCGTTTTAAATCAGGATTACCCAGAATGTCAGTATTACTCAGTTGCTTTCATCTCCAATATTTATAAACTTACGAGTGTCTGAGTCAAAGAGACTGTCATCAATATCAGGAGAACAATGAATGGTCACAGTGTTTTCAGAAGCATATCGGATATGATAGGGCTTCAATATATTAAAATGACACAGCCTGGTAGTCTTTTGACGACAAGGTGTCTTTGCAACATAGTTTAATCCACTGACTTTCCGAATACCCTCATGAGTGCATGGTACCTAGCTCTGAGCGAATATTTCACAGTGGGTAACAATACTAATACCACCAGGACAAAACTTGAATTCTTCAGCTTTGTTTTCATGAAAGTTTCTTATTCTAGTTCAGGATAACTTCAAATTTTCTGGAACTAATTCACAAACGTCACCTGGAGGTCTGAACAGAAACTTGAAAATATAATCTAGTAAGTGCATTTCTTTAATTTCACCTTTCAACCATTCTTTTTTCACCAACTTCAAATGACCACACAGTAAATAACCAAACACCAACCCGAACAAGCTAAATCCTAACGACTCCTTAAATGACTCATGAACAGTACATAATAAATTATCTCCTTCATTCCAACCCTTCTCATTATCGAAACAATAAGTCAGCATAATATTTTTCAAGTTGAATAAAATTTCTCAAGAACGCCTTTTGATTCATTTTGGGATCCACTAGATTTAATCTCTTTAGCATCAAGTTAGTAAACAACCTGTTGAAATAACACAGACATGAAATGTGATCCCCAATCAGATTGAATTTATTTGGGCAAGCTGAAAAAAGTACAAAAACTAATCAAAGCCTTCGAAATGTTATTAGCTGAAATGTTTCTTAAGGGGATAGCTTCAGGGTATTGAGTGGATTCACACAAAATAGTCAACTAATACTGGTTTCTTGATTTAGTTTTTAGTAAAGACCCAACACAGTCAATAATCACACTTTCAACAACATTAATACACCTTTAATTGGAAGAATAGGTCTTACTTCAACTATAAACTAAGTCTGGCGTTAAATAAGTGTTACGAAGAGAAATATTAACAAAGCCCCTCTCGGTACCTTGGGCAATAATAAACTCACTGGTGGCCAAACCTTCAATTCAAAGGCAGTATACCTTCTTACAACAATGACTTAGTCCTCAAAGTATCACGTAAAATAGTGACGAGTCTCTGATTTATTATGTTACGTATTACGATTTGAAATAGCTGGATATTTTAATTTTAATTTAGAAGCTAATTTAATATCGGTATATACCAAATTTATGATATTTGCCAGCAAAATTGACACATTATTTTCTTTCTTAACACAAATATATTTTAATATAAAAAACAACAATTTAAGTTATTATATTGATCATCACAAATAGTTATTACAAATAATGGTTTATATACAATAGTTTTACAGACTTGCAAACAATACTAAGTCTTTGATCTGGTCTGGAACTCAATATTTTATCGATGGTTCACGGAGAGTAATTTAAATCTATGTTGATACACAGGTACATTTAGCTAGCTAGCTCTATTCCTGGCTGGCCTCACATAGTTTATAAACTCACTTTTTATTGAGGAAGATATCTAATGTTCTCGTAGAAATACTAACGTCCGAAGTTTATTTGCTGAAGATGAACGGTTTGTAATGCTCGAGATATATAAACATTTCAAATCAAATATTTGTAATTTTTCAATTAGTAAGCGTTTGACACAATTACAGCTTCCGAGGTTTGTAGTATAAGGACTGCAGCGAACTAACAATATTAAAATTGTCTCACCGCGTGTTGTGACGGCTAACTTTTATAATCATTAGACGAGATTCTCGGAAAGTCAGCTGACAGTAATAATGTATGTAATTTACATACATCGTACATTGTCGATTCTTACGCTCCCAAATCTTCTACAAATTTAGAGAACAGATGGGACTTTCGCAATACCCATTTAACAATATACGTTACATGCACTTATAAATACATATTACACTGAAACAAGCACAGATATTGAAATAAATGTATAATAGTAAATTCGTAACACTAGTCTAATTCCTTCTGTCGTTCTATAATATTAAATCTACCAGAGTAACTAACTGTTTTCCTATGGTTTTAATCTGACCAATCAGAGTATGTCAGGGGTTGGGATTCAAACCCACGACTCGGAGACTGTGAGATAAGCGCTTTAACCACCAAGCCATGTTAGGCCCAATACTGCATGAGGATATCACTTTGATGCTTTGTGAGAATACATAATTTTAGTCCATGAGAAAGATGTATCGTTCTGGTGTTTTATAAAGATACTTTATGTTGATGCTGTATGAGTTTATGTTGTCCGTAATCTCGGTAGCAAAAAAAAAAAAGCATTATATTTGAGCATCAACGTGAAAGACGTATATTTAATGCAACATTTTGTTTACATTGATGTACAACGTGTGTGTCAACCGTAGAGTTCACCAGAAGTTCTTAATATTACTTACCAGACTTAGTAAAGTGTGTTTTACTGAACGACCTGACTGAAACAAGTCATTTACTTTTTTTTGTCGTGTTTATGGAGTATTTCGGATTTTTTAAAACCTTTTCTGTTTTGTTTTTGTGCTCTTAAAATGAAAAAAAAATGACAGAGAAAATAATGTATATATATATAGAAGAAAAATCAAAGAAGCTTTCTTACTCATTAAACAACGTAGTATCAGCCATTATTCAGGTATAAAATTGTACTCGTTCTAATTTTCCTCTTTCCATAAGACGAGTTTGACTTGTTTTTATTCCTAGGCCTAATATTATAATTACGCTGCCGAGTGGAACGTGTAACGGTTTTTTGTATCCTATGATATCTGCCTGATAGTGCCACCTAAGCCTATCAAAACCTAGTATGCGTTTTAAAAAACTAAAATAAGTTTTAAAAAAAATCTGTTCGTAAGCAAGAGTTAAATTTTCACGTTACAAACTGATCTACTAATTTATTCTGCGAATCAACAATCGAATAACAAGTTACAAAAATTCACCAGAGTGCTGTGCAGCTGTGTTTGAGAGTAAAGTCACACTACTGTGAATCGAAACCTGGATTTTAGTTTTGTAAGAGAACAAATTCCTCAGCACGGGATCTGCAAAAAGGTAATGCTTGAAAACCTTTATGATGACATAAGTATTCACAAAATAACATTATAACGTCACTAAACATTTAAAACTTGTGTGCTTGTCATAGTATACCAATAATATAGACACGTTCATACGTGTGTGAATAACATTATTAAAAATAAAGAAAAAATGTATCTTGAAGTTTGAAATAGAAACACAAATTTTAGAAAAATTTCCCGTTCGATTTCTTTCCATAATATAACTTTTGTAAACTGGTCTTGTATGTTGGATCAATCTAGTCCCTCGAAATCTTTTGAACAATGAGAACAAATAATTTTGTTCTTAAAATCTTTCTTGGAAGAACTCTTAAAAAGGTTTACGTCGAAATACTAGAAGTAACGTGGAAATTGGAAAGAGAGAAATTCGAAGTCCTTCTGGTGTAAAACTGGAAAAAATTTCGTACTCCCCTTACACAAAATACCTCTTAGAAAACTCAAGGGAACACCATTTGTTTGAGGTTTACTAATAAACTACAACTGACCAGCTGCGTCTCTCGTTCGTAGGTAGCTAGAAGTTTGCCAAAAAAAACAACAAACAAAAATCCTACATATTCTAGTATTGTCTTTATCCCAAGTAACTTCTCTTTGCGATAATAGACAATCAGTCACACGTAAGAGATTCCTAAGTTTTGTTTTAGTTTTATTTCAACGTTATTGAGTTCATTGTCAAGACGACATATAATATGATAGTAATGCTGCAAAAGAAGCACATTTTTCTATAGTGACCAAGAAATAAGAATGGTTACTACCTCCGTATAAAACTGAGAGCAAATAAGTTGCGTACATAGTGAGAACGAACTGCTGAATATTTACGAATAAAACAAAAGGATTATTAGTCATGTTTATATGCATAGAAAAGGTACCTCATTGAACCATGGTTTCCAATAGTCTTATTATCTGGTCTTGTCCAGGGAGGTATGGAAGACAGAAAGATGATCTGATCAAATATATTAGAAAATAAGGTCTAAAAGAAGAACATCAGTTGTTACGTTACGATTTGGTTTTAGCCATTAGACTCTTAATGAGGAACGTTTTATATCACTACCTCATATCCTTATTTCGTATGGAGGTTCATCGCTTTCATGGAGAAATACATACATATTACCATCGCTTTCTTGGAGAAATACATACGTATTACATACATACATACGTATTACCATTTTTGCATTTTGTATTTTGAGTTTTTTTACAGGCGTTTTTTGCACGTTTTACCACTCCTCTGCCCCCTCCTGTAAATGGGTCTTCACCAGATTTCGCATGAAGGGTCAATAGGGAAATAGAAGGAAACTTGTGATTTTACATTTTGAGTTTTACAGTTTTCTTCTTCTGAAAGGTCATAGGTCTCTACCTTTTCAAAAAGAGACTCTGTATATGCAAAACGGAGACATACCGTTGTACTAGCGGGGGACTTTACATAGAAGAGCGAACAACGTTTGACCCTTCTTCGATCACCGTCAGGTTCACAAAGAAAGAGGTAACAACCGGAAGCTGGCCACATGTTTGGAAGAGGTTGTGTAACTGAGTGTCGGAATGTAGAGGGCGGGGTTAGATGTTTGAATATATAATTTCGGTCAGTCACCTCTTTCTTTGTGATCCTGACGATGACCGAAGAAGGTCGAAACGTTGTTCGCTCTTCTATGTAAAATATTTTCTCAACCCAAACGAGCCGTTTTTGCACATATATTTCTCAACAAGTGGGTTTTCTCGACATCACTGAAAAAGAGACTGTTCTCACGAGCTGTTCCCCGTTCAGTTAGCAGTACGTTAATTAATCCACAACAGTAAAATCCAGAATTCGATAACGCGTCCTTGACAGAGCGCTGATAGCCCCATTTTGTAACGTTGTGCTAAAAAGCAACAACAACATACTGAAGATAGACCTACATTCCTTTGTGTGCAGATAATCTGCTGCCATCTTTTGAAGTAAACGTCAACTATGACGCAAATATAGATGTTTAACATTTTGAACAAAGGAAATATTTGTCATTGAAGGAATTCTGTCAGTATTCACCATCGTTAAATGTGCTATAGGAAAACATTTTTGGGCCTGAATATTTTCGGAAAGAACCTGGTTATTGTCGTGCTTAATTTCGTATCGACAGAGCCCACTTATGTATCTCGTGTAACGAGAGCCCCATGTTACAATATCGACGTGCCCCACGCTAGTACAGCGGTATGTCTTCGAAAAAGGAAACACAACACACACACACACAACCTCTACAACAAAGATTGCAGGTCTTTACTGCTACCTTGGATCTTAAATTGACCTATTTAATGAAGGTAACTCACAGTTTATTTCATTTTTAACTTTAACATGTTAATCAGTTGTAAAGAGTGTCATGAGAATGTTTATTGTGAACGACCTCAGCTTACATCCCTACATTATAGAATAGCATCACATGTAATTAATGTTTCGTGTGACTCATGCTTTTATTAATACATCGTCTCGTCTTTACTGTGTTTTTTGGCGCGTTAAAATACGTTAATCCATTATGAGAAAAAGTAATATAGCTTTATTGTGGTGTTAACACGTGGAAGTTGTTAATATTTGTAAGAAACATTAAAATTTGACTACGTTCCTGGCCTCCTAATGGCACATCGGTATATCTTAAGACTAACAAGGCTAAATACCAGTTTTAGATACCCCAGACCACAGACAGCTCTTTGTGTTCATAATGCATCATTTATTACTCAATTCCTGGAGCCACTCAGTGGCCCAGTGTTCCATTTGAAGATATATATTTCGTGCTAAAAACATGTTTTCGATGTGGCACAGATTAGATATATCTCACTACGTGGTTTCGTGTTTAAAAAAATAAATAGACCAACAAAAGAAATCTTAAACATAACAGCAAAATTCTGCATAGTTATTCACAGTATTTTACTTTAGGACGATGTGCAATTCATGTAGAAAGGTTTTAGATAACGTCAGTTAATCTGCTATGGCAGAATCAGTACTGTAAAATTATTATTGCAAGTAAGTCGGATGAAGGGTGAACAGTCAGTATGTTACCGGACAAGATTGCTGTGAGTTTCTTTTTTGCTTCTTTGTTTGGTGTTGGTTGAATCAACTCTTCGACATCCGTGCTGATTCCTTCATGACTTCTGACGGAATTACTCAGCATGTGACGTATTACGTCATCTTAAAATCGAACATCATCATGTTAAATATACTGGCTTAGCCCATCTTGAAAGAATGCAGAAAACATTGTAGAAACCGAGGGTGATGAGCGAAGCGTGTCAATAAACGAAGCTAACAATTAATTAATAATAGACAGCTGTGGATGTACAGTCGAGATTCAGCAATTCCCTATTTTATTACACTGTAAACTAATTTGTTTTCTAGTTATAAAGTCCAATGCTAGGCCTAGTTGAGACATTAGTAACTGTATTTCTGAATAAAATTGAATAAAAATAAAATAGTGTGTGTACAAAAAACACATGAAACTAACCTCACACCTAAAGGTTAAAAAACACGTGAAGCTACCTTCACATTTAAAGGCAATATAAAACACGCGAAGCCACATTCACACCTAAATGTCATATAAAATATGACTATTATGAAACTAACTTCACACTTAAAGGTTATATAAAACACATGAAGCTACCTTCACATTTAAAGTTAATATAAAACACGCAAAGCCACATTCACACTTAAATGTTATATAAAACATATGAAACTAACTTCACACTTAAAGAATATATAAAACACATAAAGCTACCTTCACATTTAAAGGTAATATAAAACACGCAAAGCCACATTCACACTTAAATGTTATATAAAACATATGAAACTAACTTCACGCTTAAAGAATATATAAAACACATGAAGCTACCTTCATATTTAAAGATAATATAAAACACACGAAACCACATTTACGCTTAAAGTTTATATAAAATACATGAAACTACCTTCACACTTAGATGTTATCTAAAACCCAGCAGAGTTTATATTCGTGGCACGAGTGTTATTACCGTATATGAATTACTAAACATTCAGTTTGGATGATTAGATGCCTCGCATAAAACGTCATTTGGTTTAAGTACCGATGTGTGAAATTAAAAAAAAACAGCTGTTTTAAAACACAATTTTCCATTTAATCATTGTGCAGAATATTATAACGTTTTAGCAATACTGTGTTCAACCAGATATTACTTTATTGATGTGAAAAAAACACAAATTAAATCTACGTTTTATAAAGTGTTATACAACTAAATAAACCATACAGATAATTCTAGAAAGTGCATGGACATTTCAGCCAGTCGAAGTAAATAGTACATTAATATGTTTTCATATTACGTGGGTAACAGTCTACATAATCTGTCTTAATGTATCCAAAGTGGCTTTAAAAGTATATGGAATGGTCCATTACGTGAAATACATACATCGTCCTCACACATCATTATATTCATAAAAACGTATATCAGAACATTTATAAGTTTGAAAATTCATTAATAGAGAGTTCTACAGTGTATTCACTTACATGGAATAGATATGTTGTTTCATATATGAGTGAGTCTGCTAATAATACAGTTTCCGAAAAATCTGCTATAAATTGAGACAAGTACTGTTTCATTTGGATTTGTATATACTGTACTGTACACGTTAAGAGAATATTCTGGTGTTAGTTCCACCTAATGGGCCTAATACTTCCACACCATTACTGAATGTATGTATGTTTGTTTGTTTGTTTTGAATTTCGCACAAAGCTACTCGAGGGCTATCTGTGCTAGCCGTCCCTAATTTAGCAGTGCAAGACTGAAGGGAAGGCAGCTAGTCATCACCACCCACCGCCAACTATTGGGCTTCTCTTTTACCAACGAATAATGGGATTGACCGTCACTTATAACGCCCCCACGGCTGGGAGGGAGAACATGTTTGGTGCGACAGGGAGTTGAACCCGCGACCCTCGGATTACAAGTCGAACTCCTTAACCCACCTGGCCATGCCGGGTTTACAGATTATAAACTTCAACAATGTGATAATTATTCACTGATTCATACTGAGAAATGAATGAGCCATGGCGAGAATACTTATAATTCTTTAGAATTCCCACATGTAGTTGTGCCAAGGACGTGATAAAAGGGTTCTGGTTGAATGAACGTACTGATAAAAGTTAGGGTCTGAAATAACTATCATGGTACCTCATGCAGTGTCTTAACTGTGTGGAGAGAAGCTACATATGATACCAGTATATGTTAACAGATATCAATTTAACAACAATCTACAAAGGAATCTTGATAAAAACAGTGTTTAACACTATATATTAAGTTTTGTTGTCATGTCACGGCCCAAAAAGCGTTGACAACTTTTACGTGATGCTGGTTGAGCTCTTTGACAAATTACTGAAGTGCACTACCACTTTCAGGTTCACCCTAAATCGTGAGACTGAAGCAGGTATATTTGAAAATAGGAAAGGAATATACAGAACACCTAAACTCAATGATACTGATGTCGAGTATCTCCGTTTGTGCAGCATTCAGGACAGAAGGAAAATTGGTTTGAATTTCGCGCAAAGCTCCACGAGAGTTATCTGCACTAGGCGTCCCTAATTTAACAGTTTATGACTAAAGAGACGACAACTAGTTATCATCACCCACCGCCAACTCTTGGGCTACTCTTTCACCAACGAACAGTGGATTGGCAGTAACATTATAACGCACCCATGGATGAAAGAGTGAGCATGTTTGGTGTGACGGGGATTCGAACTCGCGACTCTCAGATTATGAGTCGAGTGTCTTAACCACCTGGTTACGCCAGGTCGAAGGAAAACTGCCTCTGATCTCAAACATAAGATAAACAATCATTTTCCAAATGATAGAAAAGTGTCCAGATCTAAAGTATCAAGAAGACTTAACGAGCAAGGAATATTTGTTGTGTAGCAGCTAAAATAAAACTTCACTTCGATCTCCAAATATCTGAAAAAACTGAAATTTGCTGTAAAAAACCCCACAAAATCTAAACTGTTGGTGATTCCAAATGGTGTTATGGAAGAATGAGACCAAGTTTGAAATATTTGACCCAAATCGTAGGTTGTTCGTCCAACCGATAAAAAGGTAAAAGATACCCATCTCAATACATAGCACCGCTACAAACCGGGTTTCGATACCCGTGGTGGGCAGAGCCAATTGTGTAGCTTCGAGCCTAACAATTAAAAACAAACAAAATTACTTTGAATTAAGGTAACGCCAAGAAAATGTTTAACAAATTAAATGTGTTCCTATTATGTTAAGAAGCATGGGAGATACAGTGTGATGGCTTGAGAGTGTTTTACTACAGAGACCTTTGCAAAATAGATGAATTAATGGGCGAAAATACAGTAGAAACTGATCAGTCATGGTATACCAGGTACTTTGTGAAGTATTAGTTGGAGATTCTATTAGCAAGAAGATAACGACCCCATACACTCATCTGACCTGTACAGAAATTACTTAGCTAAGAAAGAAGCTGTGTGAGCTATTCAAATGATGCAACGCCCCCTACAGAGCTCCGATCTCAATCCAGTTGATCAGATCGGGGATTTGATAGATTAAAAACTTGATAAATCAAAAAGTTGTTGCAAAGAAACTTTATGGAAATGTATTAGAGACATTTGGAGCAAAATCCCAAAGGACACTTTGATTGAATATCTTGTAACAATGCCTGAAAGACTGTCTACAGTTATTAAACCAAAAAGAGAACACATACAATATTAACTGTTTACTGGACTCAATCACTTCCACTGAGTTTCTATTGTACTGAACATAAAGATAAATTAACATATTCATGTTTTATATGTGATTTATCTTCCACTGTTTTCTGGAAGTAGTCTGAAACCTAAATTTTGACTAACATTTATACACAGTACTATATTTCATTATAATATACTAAGAAATTAATGCATAGTACTTATTACCTGCCCCCAGTGGGACAGCGATAAGTCTACAGACTAGCTCACACCGCTAAAAACCGGGTTTCGATACCCGTGGTGGGCAGAGCCAATTGTGTAGCTTCGAGCCTAACTATTAAAAAGAAACAAAATTACTTTGAATTAAGGTAACGCCAATAAAATGTTTAACAAATTAAATGTGTTCCTATTATGTTACAAACGAACCTGTTTGTAACGAATTTCACTCACTAATCACGTGAGAATTTTGGAATCAATGTATACCAGTGTTTTAACTTCTATCCAGATTTAAGAGTGATTGTTACAATATTTAGATAACTAGTTCAATTTCGACATCCTCAGTGCAGATGTAAGTAACTATTGACATCCTCAGTGCAGATGTTACTATCGACATCCTCAGTGCAAATGTTACTATCGACATCCTCAGTGCAAATGTTACTATCGACATCCTCAGTGCAAATGTTACTATCGACATCCTCAGTGCAAATGTAACTATCGACATCCTCAGTGCAGATGTTACTATCGACATCCTCAGTGCAAATGTTACTATCGCGTATCTGTGCTTAAAATTATTAAATAGAATATTTTACAAAACAAGTTTGGAACAGCTAAGCAATCGGGAGAAAAACCTGAAAATGTTACTTATATCCTGCAAAAAAAACACAATCGTGGACTTAAACGTTTCTAGAAAGGGAAAATATAGTTCGAAGTGTAACATCAGAAGAGATACTTGACTCACCTATTCAATCAACGTGACAAATGGCTTTAAATTATTCATGCTGCTAAAATATTTGCAATTCACATCCGTTCCCTTTAAAAATAAATTGTGCGTTTTCTTCTGTCTTGGAAAGTAGAAAAGAGCTTATGTCTTGTGACGTATCTTTTTACCGAGTGCTGATAAGCACGAAACTACACAGTGCGTTATTTTTACTCTGCTCACTACTGGTATCGAAACCCGATTTTTTAGTGTTATAAGCCCTCATACAATAGTAGAAACACTTTAAATAAGCCATTTAACAGGCCTAATACTGATGTCTTATAACAAGCACAATTGTTATTATTATATATTAGTTTACAAAAGTACATCGTAACGATTGTTGCTATGCTTTTTGTGTCCTAGCCGGTCTGGTCTAAAGATTTCTGGATTGAACGAAATGCTTTTTCGGCAATGGAAATAGCAAATTGGGTGTGGTTGGAATACTATTATTGTACATTCTTCTAATTAAGTGTGGTTGGAATACTATTATTATACATTCTTCTAATTAAGTGTGGTTGGAATACTATTATTATCATTCTTCTAATTGAGTGTGGTTGGAATACTATTCTTATCATTCTTCTAATTGAGTGTGGTTGGATAATAATGTAATAGGCCTAATACTAATGTCTTGTGCAATAAAACAGTTCGATTAATAAAAGAACATAGTAGAAAAGACCACACGACGTGGAAAAGTAAGGAAATAATTGAAGAAACGTGTTGAAAATATGTTAAAAACACACGTGTATTACAAGAACTTTATACCAATTCGCAAAGTTTCTGGCAAAAGTGTTGCAAATTAATATAATTTTTTTTGTGATGGACGTATGTTTATACTTATTTTTAACACTTAAAAATCACAGCATTTCGAGGATTGGTGTTGATTTATGTTCATACCAATAATTAATAAAATAATATTTTTCGATGCGTTTTTATTTCATATTTCACTGAAAATATTTCAATTTGCGTTTTTTTTTATTAATCAGCTTTAAATATCCGCGCTTTGAAACGCTTTTCACTTTAATTCAACTCAATTGTTATAAAAACAACCTCTAAGTTGTTTGTTGACAGAGGGGAAAAGAAACGGCGAAACAACAACTTCGATATTACGATTAGACAGAATGGGACAAACGACTTTATGTTATCACTTACCTTTCCAAAATTCAGAAATCAATAACTCCAACAGAATAACCAGTTCTTGTTGGTTTTTAAAGATATGCACACTCGCAGGGAGCCAATACGACACGTGAAAATCGTTAACGATTATTGAACTAAGTTTGCGAGAGCAGCTGTGAGGTATATAATCATTGTTGGTTTTTTTTTGTCTTCAGTGATACAACGTTGTCTGTGATAAAGAGGCGTGGTTGCTTATTGCCGTCTGATGTCATGGTTACCATAGCAGCCCTTACCTGCCAGTCCCTTGGTACGTGTAATCCTTTTTGAATCTTCCGCCTACCAAGGAGAGATAAAGAGACGACAGAAAATGTTACCATATTAATTACAAATAATTGGAGGTTATTTTTACAGTAACAACAATCAATAATAAACCAAAGGCTGTAGAATTTACTCGCACGGTTACTGGTGTCGAATCTATCCATAGCTTTTACACTTTTTACCTAAACAGCTTTGGTATTATCATAAAAAATCAAACAGCATTTTAACTGTTCTGTTGACAGGCGTTTAGGAAGCATGTAGTGCCGTTGTCTGTGCGATATTACGAAAGAGTGGAATATTTAAAAACAGGATTGAGTAGGGTACAGTTTTGTTTGTTTGTTCTATAGAAAAGCCACATTGAGTTGCATTATGAATCTACCAGAAGAGATCGAATGTCGGATTTTAGCACTGTAAGTTCTTACGTATTATAAATTACTTCGGACAAGTCTCCGAATTATTTAGTTATGTATGTTAGTATTACTACTTCAAATTTTACCGGAAATTTTAATTTCTAATTTAATTAAATGTTAATACGTATCATATTTTTTATATTTGCCAACAAGTTTGATATACAGAATTTTCTTTCTTAAAAAAATATATTTTAGTATACAAACAACAATACAATTAATACTAACGGCTGTTACGAATATTTATTACAAATATTCGTTTATATGCAAGAGTTTTACAAACTTAAAAACTGTATTGAGGCTTCTATTTGGTCAAAAACTAAATATTTTATCAACGATCCAAGGCCAAGACGAGCAAATTAAATCTGAGTTTTTAATTGTTACACCTCGCCTGAGCTAACGCTGTCTTTTCTTGGCTGGCCTTAGACCGGTTCAATGCTCATTCCTTACTGAGGAAGATATTTAATATCCTCGTTAAATTAATAATGTCCGAAGTACTTCACTGAGGTTAAACAGCTTGTAATGTTTGAAATCGATAAACATACCTGGTCAAAGTTTGTAGTTTACCGATTAATAAACGTTAATCACAATTATGGCTTTCGAGGCCTATAGCGTATTGACTGTACCTGACAAATAATAACTGTCCCTCAGCGCGTCGGTTTTACGTACGAATCACGTGAGATTCTTGAGGTTTCAACAATTTTCGAAACAAGACTAGTGTTTTCGTAGAACAGTCATTGTTGATTTTTATTCTCAAGAATAACGCTAAATCCGTTACAAATTCTGTAAACTAACTGTTGTTATATCTGAGATTTAGTGTACAAAGCCTTCAAAAACACAAATACCCCAAATCTAAATTTATTACTTGTTATTTTGCACCAAAGATTTTGAAGAAATACACAGGCATTTTGTATGGACTAAAAAGGCAGCTAGGTGACAGCGTCAGCCATCGATTATCGAACCAAACTGATAATTAAATAATTATTTTTGTTTATTTTAAAAAAAAAGTTGTCTTATTTAAAAATGTAAATTCTTACATTGGTTAGTATAGTTATAAATGTAGTTGTAACTTTGGATATTAGATGGTATTTCTGCAATCAACAACAACTGTTGTTGTTTGTTGTCAAGGGCATAGTTACAGAATTCATCATCTGTGATGTTGGTATGACAAAGAAATATTAAGGCCCCGCATAGCCAAGCATGTTAAGGCGTGCAGCTTGTAATCTGAGGGTCACGGGTTCGCATCCCCGTCGCGCCAAACATTCTCGCCCTCCCAGCCGTGGGGGCGTAATTATGTGCGGTCAATCCCACTATTCGTTGGTAAAAGAGTTAGCCCAAGAGTTGGCGGTGAGTGGTGATGACTAGCTGCCTTACGCTACTAAATTAGGGACGGCTAGCACAGATAGCCCTCGAGTAGCTTTTGCGAAATTCAAAAAAACACACAAATAAACAAACCAAGTATTTATCGTAATAAGCTTACAGAATTACCGAAGTGCCAACTTTGAGGGCTATTTGTTATCAAAAATAGTCCTAATTCACATTTTTATCACTGATGTTATCCAAACTAATAAAAACACCAAGATATAAAATCTAAATAAATGAAAAGTGTAAAAAATACACAATGAATTCCCAAAACAGTGCAGTTACCCGATAAGTTTGCTCTTTTCAAATTGAGTGGTATTAGTTACAAAACACGTAATTCGCATAGTAGTAATTACTACTTTGACAAATATATTTTCGAACATATACTCCAGGAAATCAATTTACAAACTTGACTATCTTCCCAAAACAGCATGCAATATGTGACTATCGACTCCCAAATTTTCTATATATTATCATTGCATTGAAATGAACTTAAACAAAAAATAAAATCCTTTCACTAAAAAATTCGCGCAAAGCTTCTCGAGGGCGTTCTGTGCAAGACATCTCTCGATCCGAGGGGTTATATGAAAGGAATGATGGTTAGTTGACACCACCCAACAGAAACTTTGTCAACACTTGAAACGTCCATTGACTCTCAATGGGCAGATTCGAATTCGAGACTCATGGTTTACAATATTGAGCGCTTTATTCACCAAGTCTTAACAAGAACGTAACTCTCGAGCACTAACCAAAAGCTCTACAAATCTCGAATGTGTCAATTTCAGAAGACAATCTGTAGACGATTAAATTGGTTGTTTTTTGAAGAGGAAAAACCACATTGAGCTGCCTACTGTGTCCACATTGATGACTCAAACATCGAATTTAAGCGTTGTAAATCCGTATACTTATCGCTATCCAACCGTGGCCGAGCGCGTTAAGGCGTACGCTCGTAATCCGAGAATCGCGGGTTCGCGCCTGCGTCGCGCTAAATATGCTCGCCCTCCCAGCCGTGGGGGTGTATAATGTGACGGTCAATCCCACTTCTCGTTGGTAAAAGAGTAGCCCAAGAGTTGGCGGTGGATGGTGATGACTAGCTGCCTTCCCTCTAGTCTTACACTGCTAAATTAGGGACGGCTAGCACAGATAGCCCTTGTGTAGCTTTGTGCGAAATTCCAAAAAAACAAAACAAACAAACAAAGCTATCCAACCGTGAGACAAATGGTTTAGCACTCTTGATTAACATTCTTAGAGACCCAAACGTTTCACTCCAATAAAAGTCATGACAAAATTAGATAACATTCTGCACCAGTGATATAATCTTAGGTTATTACTAGACACGTAGAACGGGGTTAAATAGCACTGATATAATTTTTTACTTTAAAGCTCAGACAAACAAAAATTGGAACAATCGGAAAACCCATACAAAGACATGGAGGTTGTTTTCATGACGTGCTACTTGTTCCAAAACGCGTTCTGCAGTTTGGGGTGGTGTGTGTGGTGAAACAAAGGTGATCGAATCCCGTTGATTAATCAGACACGAATAGTACAAAAGTAGACGGAAGGTGTTTAGTTGGTTAAAATTAGGAACAACTACATGTCTTTGTGCAGGTAGATATGTGCTGGAATTCTGACGGTCATGTAGGATGTGTGACATACTTGTGCAATCAAACCGAAACGGCGTGATTCAAAAGAACGTGATGGAGGTGTAACACATTTGTGCAATCAAACCGAAACGGAGTAGTTCTCCTTTGACATTAGTTGTGCTGCCTTTAACATGTTTTACTCTCTTAACATGTGATAAATGGGTTTTGAAAGTCAACTTGCATGATTTTAGGGTATTATTGATTACATATCAGAGCCAGGGTTGTCGTGCAGGGCTGCGTGACGAGGGTTCTACGGTCCACGTTACATTGCTGCAAAATTGTTCCTACTACTCGGTTAGAGTAGTTCAAGAATTGTCCACCATTAAGGATTAGGGACAACAAGTTCATTATATAACTGTAGTCATGGACGGCTAGTGCAGACAACCATTATACAACTTTAGTCACGGACGGCTAGTGAAGACACTCATTATACAACTTTAGTCACGGACGGCTATTTCAGATAACCATTATACAACTTTTGCGAGGGACGTCTGGTGCAGACAACCATTATACAACTTTAGTCACGGACGACTAGTGCAGACAACCATTATACAACTTTTGTTAAGGACAGTTAGTGCTGAAGACCATTATACAACTTTTGTTAAGGACAGTTAGTGCTGACGACCATTATAGAACTTTTGCTAGGGACAGCTAGTGCAGACGACCATTATAGAACTTTTGTTAGGGACAGCTAGTGCTAACGACCATTATAAAACTTTTGTTAGGGACAGCTAGTGCAGACGACCATTGTGAAACTTTTTTTCGAAATGATTGAGTTAAAAATGGAAATTAAATGAAAACTGAAACTCATGGTACTCCAGATTGAGTCACACTTGGATTGATATTTCTCCTTTCATTATCAGCAGTTGGTGTTTCAATATTAATTTTTTCACTCACATTTTTTTCTCTTCTAAACATGAGTTGACTTTTGATTACTGTCATTGATCGTTTATCTATTGCTCCTAGCAGTCAGCTAGCTTATATTAACGAAGCACTATAATATAACTGAACACATTAATATATCTTTCTCTCCTCTGGATTCAAACTTAAGGTCCCCGCTGAAACAGTGGTAAGTCTTCGGATTTACAACGCTGAAATCAGTGGTTCTATTCCCCTCGGTGGATACAGCAGATAGTTTGATGTAGCTTTAGCAAAATAAAAAAACACATACAAGCTTGAGAGTCAATGGGACGAGTTGTGTTCTCGTTTATCAACGTGCAGTGAGATCTAAACCTTCATAACACACTAAAACTGATGATGCGTGTCGGATGAAAAACACAGTAAAAACGACTCAAGACGTTGAACAAGCAATGGAAAAAAACAACGTGCTCCAAACTGGTAAAACGTGCGCCTGTAGATGCTCATACAGTGAAGTGCGTATAACGACGAGCAAATGTTTGTTTGTTTGTTAGTTTGTCTGTTTTGAATTTCGTGCAAAGCTGCAGGAGAGTGCAAGTCTAGAGTGAAGGCAGTTCGTCGTCACGACTCACCGACAGCTCTTGGGCTACTCTTTTACCGACGAAAATAGAGATTGACTGTCACATTATAACGCCCCTATAGCAACCCTAACAACTTGGTCATAGTGGGCCCAAACAGATTTTATTCGCAGTAAAGTTAATAATTGTTTCACCGATCAATAATTTGTTAAATATGTACTTTACAATACACAGAACAATAATATAAAAATATATATATTTAAATAGTTAGTTATTGTTCATAGCATGTGGATTGCAACTGAATTTGTGATAAAGTTGTAATAACTTTTACAATATCGTAATTTATATCAGAAAGTTTTACTAATAACAGAGGCCTACGAACTTGAACTTCATAAAAGTTGTTTTGGTTTTATTAAATGATCTTCCCTAATTCAAATTATTATTTTATTTACTATTTTTTATTATCACGTATATTATTTCCGGGTTATAGGATGATCCATAATATTCTCACGTCGCAATTGGTCTAGAGAAATCTATAGCAGTGGCTGTAAATATTTTAAGCATACTTCCTTTCCGATGGTGTTTGGGTATTTGCCCTGGAGGGTCAGGTTCACTTTGACCTCTTCCTCCTTCCTTAACATATTTTCCCTAACTCGTGATGTTATGTTAGGTCCTTTTCAGGGCAATGTCCATTTATAGTCTCTTATTCACAGTAGTCAAGCTTGCTGGTGGCATTTTTTTTTTTTATTCTTATTATTATTTTAAAATACATAAGTATGCAAATTATAAATACAAGATTTAAAATTTATACACATACATATTTTAATTTAATTAATTTATTTTTTTTTCTTTATATTTAATATATATGTTAATTATTTTAAGCATAACAAATGTGGTTTGGTTTGTTTTGAATTTCGCGCAAAGCTACACGAGGGCTACCTGCGCTAGCCGTCCGTAATTTAGTAGTATAAGACGAGAGGGAAGGCAGTTCAAATAGAAGAGCGAACAACGTTTCGACCTTCTTCGGTCATCGTCAGGTGAACCTGACGATGTAAGACTTTCCGGAGTTGACGGTTGTTTTCTTCGTTCATGATTGTGTATTCCGTGTGTTTGTAATAACAAAGCCACTTTCGGGCTAGCTGATGTGTCCAATGAGGGGAATCGAACCTCTCATCTTATCATAATAAATTCGAAGACTTACCACGACCCCACCGAGAGTCAATATATGTACTATACTGCAGCGGCAAGTATTACGTAATTAAAAAATAAAAGTTTTGTTGTTTTGAAATAAGCACAAAGCTACACAATGGGCTATCTGTGCTCTGCCCACCACGGGTATCGAAACCTGGATTTTAGCGTGTAAGTCCGCAGACATATCACTGAGCCACTGGGGGGCAAAAATAAAAGTATCTTTGATATTTTTGAAACATTTAAATAATATCAGGACCCCTACATGGCCAGATGGTTAACGCGTTCGACTCGTAATCCGAGGATCGCGGATTCGAATCCCTGTTACACTAAACATACTCGCCCTTTCAGTCATGTGGGCAATACAATGTTACGGTCAATCCCACTATTTGGTGGTAAAATAGTAGCCCAAGAGCTGGAGATGAGTGGTGATGACTAGCTGCCTTTCCTCTAGTCATACACTGCTAAATTAGGGACGGCTGGCGAAGATAGCCAAAAAATAATATCAGTGATGCATTTTATTGTGTTTAAATTAAGTTTATTATAGTTTATGGGTTATTAGTTTATAGTATAACAAAATATATGAAGTTTCAACTAAAGTTAATTTATTTATGTTGTTTTTCGTAATAAATGATTTTCAGAGACTAACTATCGTTGTTACAAAAAAGTATATTTGTTCGGTTTGATGAATTTTTCCAAGGGGTGCCTCTTTTGTTTAACAAGGATAGGATAGAAAATCGGGATTTTGGTGTATTTGGAAACTTTGAAGTGTTGGAAATAAGCCATAGTAGGAGCGGTTCTTTAGGGATGCCACTCAGTATATTTGGTGCATTTTATGGTTGTTGGAAATGGGCCAAAATAATGACACTTTCGTAAGACCGGAGGATGGATTTACTGGTGAAACATTTAGTATTTTTGTTGCCTTCTGACGATCTTTCTTTTTGTGGGTAAGGATTTTTAAGACATTGGTTAGTCTTGTATTTTCAGGATATTTCTGATAACACCTGATTTTAGCACCTAACTTTTATAACACCCCTAGAAAGTATCGTTAGAATGTTTATTTACCTTTTAAAATCTTTTATTTCAGAACTTTCAACGAGGATTATTTTCAACAGCACAATTATGCTTTAGTTTATTCAGGTTTTAACACATGATATCTTATTGCAAGTCAAATATGCAAGTCCAGTGACACATTATCCAAAAATTGAGGAGTATTTTAGTCAATACATTTATATATCAACTCTGAAACTTAAGTTCATAATCTCAAGTATGATTTAAAAAAAAATGTTTATCCACTTAAACTAATTCACCTTTTATTCAGTGTATATGTGTTTTTTCTTATAGCAAAGCCACATTGGACCAAGGGTAATCGAATCACTAATTTTAGCGTTGTAAATCCGTAGACTTACCGCTGGACTAGCGGGGGGAGGGGACTTTTATTCAGCAAGAATTATTGAATGTCGAGTTATATGTTTCATCAGCCCAAGATTTCGCTGTTTGATTGTTAAAAGCATTTTTTGTACATATAAAGTGTAACGTTTTCTTTTCTACCTACAATAGTACATAACGATGACAGTGTTTGTTTTTCTATATTTAAAACATCTGGTGAATTTTTCATTATGATTTTTAAAGTTTACTTTGACTTGCATGCTTTCTGTCAAATAACAAAACTTCTCTTCTTGAAGTATAAGAAATATTTTCCATGCGATACTTATTTTAGAACAAAAAAAAGCAAACATTTATGGAATAATTTAAAATCGGCTCCGATATTTGTTGAAGCGTATTTCTTGAAACTGTGAATCATGTTGGCGCGAAGTCGTTAAGTGGAAGTCCAGTTTTTTTTTTATGACTTAGGGTATCAGCATTGCATCACTGCGTAAGCTAGTAATCAAACCCGTGGTTTACTGTTTTTAGAACATTATCTAAAGCTTGACTTATGTGCTTCAACAGACTTCTTATTTTGTTTGGTTTTTTTTTCAAAGAATTTCGGGCTAATCTAAATTTAATGACTTACGTTTACCCAGATTCCTGGTTTCGCAGGATTATTATAAAATAAAATAAAAAAATCGTCAGTGCGGTTAGAAAGAAGTTGAAAATAATCGGATTGATCACTGTTGCTGAGGGAAGTGAGTTACAATCAGCATCATAGAAACTAAAGAAAAAATACCACAAGAAACAATTGTGAGAAAGGTACTAACTTGACGCAAGATGGAATAAACACACGGAAAACAAAATAACATATTCATAAGAACAATAATTAATGTTATTTCTGTAAATAATTCCCGTACGTGAAAAACATTAAATATCAAGTCTGTTTGTTTTGTTTTTTAATTTCGTGCTAATCTGCTCGAGGGCTAGGTACACGAGCCGTTCCTAATTTAGCAGTGTGAGACTAGAGGGAAGGCAGCTAGTCATCAACATCCACCGCCAATTCTTGGGCTACTCTTTTACCAACGAATAGTGGGATTAACCCTCACATTATAACGCGCCCACTGCTGAAAGGGTGAGCATGTTTAGTGTGGCAGGGATTCGAACCCGCGATCCTCGGATTACGAGTCGAGCGCCTTAACCACCTGGCCATGCCGGGCCATAAATATTAAGATTCGATCGTAGCATTAAGATCACTTCAGAAATGTATGCTTTCAGACCAGTGACGTACATTTTAAACATATGTAATTACAAGCCAGAAACAAGATATTCGATCCGAATATAGGATCAATCCAAGAAGTAAATTAAAGCTCGAACATTGAATGAAACTTCTTCGAAGTTTAATTAATTCTATTTTAGTTTTGTTTTCAACGAGCTAATGTTTATCTTCCAAACATAATGTCATTAGATTCTTATAAATCCTTATCCGTTTAACTCGTCTTTACAAATTCCAGTTTAAATAATTTTATGAAAACTTCACGAATTCACACTTATTCTCGTTTTACTGTCTAACTATATCAATGACACGTATTTTGTAGGTTATTATAGAAAAGATTGCATTTATGAGCCATTGTAGCTGGTTATTACCTGTTGGTAACAAGTCACCTTGCTCAGCTTCCAAGAAGTGTGTAATATATTTGAATGATTAATTGTTATTGACTTACTACTGACTTAATAAATGACATTCAATCGTCGTTCACGTCGTCTTCACCAACACGTAAATCTACGAATATTCTTTAAATGTTCTGTTCCCACAGTAAACCTTAAATTAATTTATTAATCGACCAGTGCTCCAGGAACTCAATCCTTAGCAGCAGAACATTTCTGCGGACTTACAACGCTAGAAACCGGGCTTCGATACCTCTGTGGGCAGAGCACAGATAGCCCTTTGTGTAGCTTTATGCTAAACTTCAAACATACAAATAATCCGCGAACTTGAATGTCGGTAGTGAAATCACCTATGAGGGGTTATCGTTAAATGTAAATTCTATGCTTTATTAACTGTTCATTGGTTCCATGAGATATTGTATTTCAAGTAGTGCGTATCTCCTTCGATATAACGTTAAAACAGCGTTACTTACTAGGTCATTCAGTATATCAATAAAAAGACTATATCGTGAGTATTTGGATTTATAACGCTACGATTCCCTCTCGGCGGATACAGCAAATAGTTCGGTGTGACTTTATTACAAAAAAAACAAAACACAAACACACACCCACAGTGTATAGAAACACCGTGATATTCAGTATAACTAGCGCTTTTATATTACGTAAGGATAACAATATTTTATTAGTTTCAATATCCAAAATGTTATTTGAATTGTTCAGTATATTTTCCACTTTTAATAGATTTTCTAACTATTATAGAAAGCTAGGCTTAAACTTAGCCCTGACCTTAATCCACAAGTACATAAATCTTTTCTTAAACTTAGCTCTTAAGAATAAGAAAAAAACCCGTTAGCACAAAATAAAAAAACCGGAAGGAGGAAATATAATTACATCTTCAATATAACAGCTCAACCCAACTAAAACACCGCCACGAAAATAACCACCGCTGATCAATAAACACCCTTTATTATTAGAACATTATTTGAAAGAATAATTTTGGATGCATTATTAATCAGCTCAGTTAAACCTGACAATATAAATGTTCATACGTGGAGACTGGTTAGTTAGTTATTCTTTGACAGATTGTTTGGACGGAGCATTCATGATGAAACTTTGGTTAGTCAGTTTGTTTTAGGGCAAAGCTGAATGATAGATAATCTGGGCTCTCTCCATTGTGAGGATCCAACTCTAAATTTTAGCTCTGGAAGTCAGTAGTGCTGCTGCTTATCCACCAGAGTGATGAAGAAATGGAAGTGGTTACTTCTGACATTCAAAGTCCCATTAAATGTACGATTATATCAAATTTAACACTTATTTGTGTCACAATAAAAATCGATTCTTTTATTTAGTGAAAATACTGATAATTACATTAACAGTTTAGATGGAATTAAAAGTCACGCCCAGTGTCACTAGATCAGTACTATAAATAAATAAAGCGCTTAAGAAAGCTTCTGAGTTGTAGTTTCGAAAGAATATAAGATATTAGAAGTAACATAATGAATACTTCTCTATATGCATTTTCACTATTAACTTTTGTTTGTTTGGAATTAAGCAGAAACTACACAATGGACTATCTATGCTCTGCATATCACTGGTATCAAAACCTGGATTCTAGCAATGGTGGCTCTATTAACCTAAAACAACCACCAGAAACCTTTACAAGACTATAAGTGAACAGAAACGAATTGTACTTGTTTGCGCTCCATGATTTGTGGTTGGATTCTCAACATTCATTCTGGTTTTATCTAAAGAGAGTTGTCCCCTGTTGGTACAGCGATAAGTCTACTGACTAACAACGCTAAAATCAGGGGCTCGATTCTCCTCGGTGGACTCAGCAGATAGCCCAATGTGGCTTTGCTGTAATGACACACTCACACATGCTTCAAAAGAGTTGTTGAAGCAGCTGAAGGTGCGAAACGTTAAGAAACGACAGGGGTGTCGAAATTCGTTGCACTTTTCTTCTGCGCTCATTGCACAATATTCTCAAAGAAATTTGCAGTTTCCCGACATTACATTAAACATTTTATTGATACATATTGTTTTACTGTTGTGATAACAAGTTTTTGTTTGTTTTTGAATTTCGCACAAAGCTACTCGTTATCCGTGCTAGCCGTCCCTAATTTAGCAGTGTAAGACTAGAGAAAAGGTAGCTAGTCATTACCACCCACCGCCAACTCTTGGGCTACTCTTTTACCAACGAATAGTGGGATTGACCGTCACATTATAGCGCCCCCCACGGCTGAAAGGGAGAGCATGTTTGGCGCGACGGGGATGCGAACCCGCGACCCTCGGATTACGAGTGGCACGCTTTAACACGTCTGGCTATGCCGAGCCTTTATGTATTGTTAATATATGCGATAAGAATACATATCATTCAGGGCTGGTGATTATAAGGTTATATGCCACCCGGTGACACAGTGGTATGTTTGCGAACTTACAACGCTAAAATTTGGGTTTCGATCAGCAGGGTGGGCAGAGCACAGATAGCTCATTGTGTAGCAATGTACTTAATTCTAAAACAAGCAAATCATTATGCTTACGTCATTAATGTTGTAAGTAACTTCAATTTATAATGACATAATCAACAATGTAAAATCGCAATCATGTATGAACTTCAGACCAATATGTTTTCGTCAGGACTATAACATCAAAAAATAGTTTCTATCCAAAATGTTACAATTAGAAGTTTGTATGTATTTTTAAAGCATAAAAAAGCTGTGTGTCTGTCTGTTTGTCTGCTATGTTATTACTTCTAGGTCTCTGGGCCAATTTCAACTAAACTTTGTGCGATGATAGGTCATAACGAAGGACATGCTGATGGTTCTTCACAACTACTTTCTTTTTTATAACACTAAATTGTGGATTTATGAATTTTGACGTACGTTAGCCGTGCTCATAGATGGCGCCACGTCCGTCAAAAATACATCAAGTTTACTGTGAAACAGTATACAGTGTGAGGGGAAAAGTATATAAATGTCTTATATGTTTCAGAAAGAACTTTAGCAGAAATGCAGTTAAAAATAGTCAGCACTGATGGAATACTATTTACACTCAGCCGAAGTTTCTACTTTAACAGCAACCATAAGGATGATATGAAGAGCCGTTTCTTGTGTTATACTCACTTCCTACATTGTGTCGTTGTATTTTTGCGATTCTTAACCTTGGTTCAATCGAACCCTAGGGTTTTGGCGGAGGTCAAGACACACGGGAAAAGTTGCTGAATGTGTTTCTGCCATGCGTGTAAAATTAACCTTGTTTTTGCGAGAGTACCAACATTGTCATGCAGATCACTTCGAAAAATCTGAGTTCATTCTCATTTTGACGTACATGGCCGATATCTTCAATGCTCTCAATCAACAGATGCAAGGCGATGGAGTCAACATCATCGAAACGGAAGAAAACCTGAAGAATTTTCAAAAAAAAAGCTACCGTTATGGAAACGACGAACAGAGAATGATAACTTCGCAAACTTCCCCTGCTGGACGACTGTGTGAGTAAGATCGAAAATGTGGCTGATATTGGAGACATTTCTATACCCGGGAAACTGAAGCAAACAATTTTCATGCACTTAGATAAACTCGCAAAGTCTCTCGACGAATACTTCCCCACCAGAGAGTCATATCCAGCATGGGTGGGACAGCAGTTCACGTTTATTGTTGTGACAACAGATGTCAATGATGAATACCTTGACGAAATCACTGAACTTCAGCAGAGCCAGGTTTAACAGCAACTTTTCAGAACAACAACGATCTCAACGTTTTGGTATCACCAAATCGTAACATACCTTCTTATTGCTTAGAAAGCCCTTGAGATACTCATACCGTTTCGAGGATGGTACACATAAAAACGAAGAAAAGGAACAGACTTTGTTGCGAAAACGATATGAGAGTGGCACTTGCCAAGGTGAAGCCGCGCATTTCTGAACTTGTCTCTGAAAGGCAACAACAAAAGTCACACTGATTTGCAGTAGATATTCATTGAGTTATATTGTTGTTTTTGTATGAAATTCGTGTTTTGTTGGTTTTGTTCTTTGAACACAGTCATATTGTGTGCAACTGATGCATAGTTCATTTTGTGCTCTCATAAAATATCTACTCGTGTTTTGTAGTTGATAAAAAAAACATATTTTATTTTTTCAATTACTAAGGGTTCAGTGAATGCAAGTACGAAACTTACGGGGTTCAATACCTCCAACAAGGTCAAGAACCACTGTTGTATTTCAACCTCGGCCCATAACACACTTCTGCAGCCAATTAATTAATCACATGATATAATATGGAATAACATTAAGCGCTGGTTGTTGAAAGCAGATAACAGAAATCACCCATACCGCTATCAATGTTCCTGCTGCCTCTTCCTGACCATTGTATGTTATGTTTTCGGTCTGTGCATGTTGAGTTCTTAAATATTACAGAAAAAAATTAGTAATGCAGTAATATGTACTGTAACAATCTGCTGTGTTATACGTAAGTTGAGTGAAAGCTAGCATGTTGGTGTCATTTACGATATAATCCACACAATTATAAGTTCATAACCTCGACAACAGACGGGTGTCTCAGCTTGCTACCAACTAAACGGTTCCAGAAGGTTACTATCAGAAATGTAATATCGCAAGTAGCTTCAATTCAGAATTCTACAATTAAAAAGGTACGTATCAGGAATAACATTTAGTTGAGAATTTTATCAGAAATGTAATGTCTGAAAACGACTTCTCTTCGGAATAATTCCTGTTCTAATGTCATAAAAATTGTGGATTTACAAATATTCAGATCTTTGTTTCAACAAAATCTTCGACAGATTTATTGAGGATCTTTCTACCGAAGTTCTTTTGTCTCTCTAGGTCTATTTGTAGGCGCAGATAGCCTTCGTGTAGCTATCCGCCAGATCCATAAAAACACACGAACTCTACTGGATATTTAGTTCCATCTTTTTCTCCTAGTTTGGTGTCCCTCAGTGGCTCAGTTTATAACGTTAAAAATCACATTTCGATACTCGCAGAAATCCTTTTCTGTACCTTCTTACTTGACAACAAAACAACGAATTTATTTGTTCTTGAATTTCGCACAAAGCGACTCGAGAGCTATCTGTCCCTAATTTAGCAGTGTAAGACTAGAGGGAAGGTAGCTAGTCATCACCACCCACCGCCAACTCTTGGGCTACTCTTTTACCAGCGAATAGTGGGATTGACCGTCACATTCTAAAGCTCCCACGGCTGAAAGGGCGAGCATGTTTGGTGCGACCGGGATTGAAACCCGCGACCCTCAGATTATGAGTCGAACGCCTTAACACGCTTGGCCATGCCGGGCCACAATAATAATAAAAATCAGTTGTCGTGATGCGATTTTGCTTGTGTAAAGTTGATTTATATTTCACCAGAAACCAGTATTTTCTTTTACGCAGTGCGTTAGTTGCAGAAAATCAAAAACGAACAAAGTGCTGGTAATGACAATAAAGGTTAAGAAACGCGGATTGTGTTGCTTTGTGTACGAAGAGTAATCAAACTTTAAGCCTAATTGTCGATTGTTACTGACTTATTTTTAAGTCTGGAAGAGAATAGGAATTAATTTGCTTTAGTGTGCGTTTCATAATGATTTTGAATTAATTAACTTTGATGCCACAATCTTCACCGTTTCGCACTCCTCTAAAACGCTAGAAATTAAACGTCCTTCATTTCTATCGATGTAAAAGTGTAACCTCCACTTGTAAGGTAGGAATGGTAGGTTTCTAAATAGAGCGAGTAGTCAGTCACTAACAACCATTGTTACTTTAATTATGAAGATAAATCAGAAACTCTGTTGTGTTATTCAAATATCATACCTGCACATGAAAAGGATCGAACATCAGACATTCCGCGTGTGTGTTAACCAATACATCATATTGGTTCGTCCTATTATTTTGCTATACAAATGTATTGCTTGAGGTACTATTATATACGGTTTCTGGAATTTTCTTATCATATTATATCACTGGACAAGTCTATGGTTTCACAACAGAAAATAAGCTTCACGTTCACTATTTTATTTCTCAACACTATCCAACAAGAAAGGTTACAAAAATGTACCAAAATTCGTAGGAAATAAACTATTGTGTCCAATAATGAAGATCTTCCAAAAGAGAGAATACTTACTTGTGAGAGAGGGAAAAATATTTGTTTGTTTGTTCTTGAATTTCGCACAAAGCTACTCGAGGGCTATCTGTGCTAGCCGTCCCTAATTTAGCAGTGTAAGACTAAATGAAAGGCAGCTAGTCATCACCACCCACCGCCAGCTTTTGGACTACTCTTTTACAAATGAATAGTGGGATTGACCGGATATTATAACGCTCCCACGGCTGTAAAGGCGAGCATGTTTGGTGCAACGGGGATTCGAGCCCCCGATTCTCAAATTAGGAGTCGAGCACCCTAATCACCTGCCCATGCCGGGCCTTGAAAACAATAAAAAAAATGAACTTGGTTTAGTGTTCATAGTAAAAAATAAATACAACTTAGCTAAGAGAAGTTCATTACGGTAACGTTTAGTTTCTATGGAAACAGCAGTTTAGTCTCATGTTTGTTAAAATACATTGTTACACAAAAGAAAGCTGTAACTTCAGAATAGACAGCACATGTTCAGTTTTGTTCATTTTTTATGTAAATCATAATTTACAAATCATAACGTATAACATTATTTAAAAATAGATATATACATCTTACTTACGGTTATAAAAGACATTCGATTTCAAGTATAACTGTATTTAAATGACAGTATTGTAACAAATTACTGGTGGGTTAAAGCGTGCGACTCGTAATCTGAGGGTCGCGGGTTTCGAATCCCCGTCACACCAAACATGCTCGCCTTTACAGCCGCGGGGGCGTTATAAAATTATAACGGTCAATCCCACTATTCGTTGGTAAAAGAGTAGTCCAAGAGTTGGCGGTGAGTGGTGATGACTAATTGTCTTCCATCTAGTCTTACACTGTAAAATTAGGGACGGCTAGCGCAGATAGCCCTCGTGTAGCTTTGAGCGAAATTCACAACCACAACAAACAACCTAATGGTAGTATTGCTCCAAAAAGCGCTTCAGTAGAATTCTTAGGCCAACTGTGTACACGACACAGAATATAAGCACACATACATTTACGAGTGTATCTATATTTACGTATATTGACAGAGAGACATAAATCTATCATTGAATTATGACAATGTTCTCTTAGAAACTTCTAACATATTAGCAGTAACCATATGAATTTGAAAACTAATAAGTCTACTGCTAAATGCCAAACTGAAGTCGTTGTTAATAACATATAAACTAAATAAAAGTGTAAAACTTTCAAAAATAAGCAACCACATTTATATAAAACGAAACTAAAAATCATACCGTTTATAAATAAAAGAGAAAAGATATAATTCTCAAAGAAAAGTGCCTGCAGTAATAGCTTCCAAAAGATTTAAAGATATTCTGTGTAGCAGACACAATCCAAAGAAAAACAGACGAAAATGAATAAAAAGACTGCTATCACGAAAATTCGGTTAGGGTTAAGTGGTGTTTTAACCCAGAATACTTTAACACCTACTACCATTCATTGTCAACTGTCAGGAGTGGGGGCAGTCACCTCTAAAAAGATAAGATTTTAAATGTAGCTTCACAGAAATGAATTTGTTGTTAACAACCTCCGTTAATTTGTACTCGTTGTTATATACCTGACTCTCACGCAATTTTGTAAAAAATTCACAAGTAACATCCCAACTCAAATTAATTTGAAGTTAAGAACCACTCATATTCTCTACCCTTGTCAAACATCCAGCTATCCCCCTTATAAGTTAATATACAAACGGGTCCGGCATGGCCAAGCGTGTTAAAGCGTTCGACTCGTAAGCCGAGGGTTGCGCGTTCGAATCCCGGTCGCACTAAACATACTCGCCATTTCAGCCGTGGGAGCGTTATAATATGGTGGTCAATCTCACTATTCGTTAGTGAAAGAGTAGCTCAAGAGTTGGAGGTGGGTTGTGATGACTAACTGCCTTCCCTCTAGTCTTACACTGTAAAATTAGGACGGCTAGTGCAGATAGCCATCGGGTAGCTTTGCGCGATATTCAAAACAAACAAAATACGAACTTGTATCATTTTTATATAGTACTGATATTTTGATCATGTGATAAAAGTTACAGCACCACACTTGTTTCATTTTTTATTTATATAGAAAGATCTGTATTACAAATAATCTATGGCCAAATGTAAGCACCTTTATTTCCAGCCTCTTACAATCTTCAATATTTTTTTGAAGTTACTTATCACAGTTTTCCCTTTTAAAATCTGCTTCTTAAAATCTTAATTAACAACACACTGATAGATGCTAGTTGTCAGGTTATAGTAGAAAATATTAGGGTCGCATGTTCGAATCCCCGTCCAACCAAACGTGCTGGCCCTTTCAGTCCTCTGGGAGCGTTATACTGTGGTGGTACGTCCTACCATTAGTTGGTAAAAGACCTGGCGATGTGTAATGATGACTAGCTGCCTTCACTATTGTCTTTCACTGCTAAATTAAGACCGGCTAGCGCAGATAGCCTTCTTGTAACTTTGCACGAAATTCAAAAGAAATAAACATTTCGAATTCGTTTATAAATAGCTAAGAAAACCTTCTTGTGTATCAGTGTTAATTCTAAAAATTAGTACTGTCAAAGAGAGTGTTTTGGTACTCTCAGTGGACGTGGCACAAATAGACCAATGTGTTGTTTTAACAGCAAACAAACATATAGTTTGTCAAAAGCAATGTTTTATTAAAAATTAAATAATGTTTTACACTTCCATCATATTAACATCATCAAATTCGTCATCGGTAACAAACATAGCTACCCTGTTTCTAATTACAATTAAGTTTTTCAAACTATGTTAAAATAAAACTTTTTCAGCAGAAAATTTAAATGAATTTTAAGCAAGAAGAAAGTCGTTATAACCCAACTTTAAACTCTAAATGAGTAGAAGAAGTAATGTTTATTTTCATTATAGATCAGGGCTTGCAGGTTATCAATTAAATCCTTGATTTTCTGTTTGTAAGTTAATTAATGATTTTTTTAAACAATTTCTCATTTAATAACTATCTCTCTTAAAGGGATTTCAATACAACATATTTTATTCTCAATCGAAAGTTATAAGAATAATATAATTAGATGACATTTAATATGAAGATATGCCTCGTAATTAAGAATAAGTTAAAGCTTAACTAGTGTTAATTGCAGTATTTTAGGGGTCGCCATCAGTGGGTAATTAATTATCGGCTCTTGATAACGTCCAACAGATGTCGCTATATACGATGAAATATTTTAAATTCCGCCAAAAGGAATCACACAGTAATGAACAAAGAGAGCGTCTTTGCCAGAAAGTGATTTGGTGATATATGGAATTTCAACAACCACAAAATATTTAAAATTAGTTCAAAGCAAACGTACATAACATAACTATCGTAATTTATCTTCAGTTGAAACATGTCAAATCCATTTTATCGACTTTTGATTTGTGATTGTGCAGACGAACGTTAGGAAGGTTACAAAGTATTAGTATTTTTATGCTTATTAAAAATTACAACAATATTTTTATCAGAGTAGTTATTTAGACTAATGTGTTTCTCAAATGCCTACGACTGAAGTTACAAATAGAGACATTTATTTGAATTATTTGATCACATATTAATTATACATCAAAATAGTAAATTAAACAATATTTTTGGCCATGTGTGTTTTCAACCAATTAATATTAGGTAAACCTATCCTCGCACAAAATATGTGCTGAATCTTAGATACAAGATTTTATGTAAAATATATTCTATACATAGGTTTGGTTTACAGGCGACACATAACCAATAGTTTTTCTCTTTTTTGATCTGTCAGAATTATGTTCTTTTTCTATACGTCTTACGGGTCCCACAGTGGCACAGCGGAAAGTTTGCGGACCCATACTACTATAAACCGGGTTTCGATACCCGTAGAAAGCAGAGCACAAATAATCCATTGTGTAGCTGTGTGCTTAATTAATGGCCCTGCATGACCAAACGTAATCACGGTCGCGGGTTCGAATCCCCGTTACACCAAACATGCTCGCCCTTTAAGCCATGGACGTCATAATGTTACGTCAATTCCACTATTCGTTAGTAAAATAGTATCCCAAGAGTTGGCGGCGGGTGGTGATGACTAGTTGCCTTTTCTCTAGTATTACACTGCTAAATTAGGGACGGCTAGCACAAATAGCCCTCGTGCTACTTTGCTTGAAATTCTAAACAATCCTTAAGGTATAATATTTTGCTTTGTACTCTATCATAAAAAAGTCATTACTCTCATAAATCACGTGACTGCTTCGATGGCCTTTATCACGGCAGATGGAGCTGAGGTTGCAATGCTTTACAAATAACTTTGTCTGTTTTTATTAACAATTTATTTCAATACCAAAATTTTCATAGCTCACTTATTTTCTAATTAGTTAATTTTTTTATAACGTGCAAAAAATAGTGAATAAGAATAACATTTGTTTTTATGTACGTAAATTAAAATTGTGTAAACCAGTTGTATCATTTAAGTTTCATTCATTCGTTTAATATTTTTCATAATTTTGTTTATTTTTGAGCATGGGTTGAACACGGTAGCGAAACCCTATTTTCTCAGTGGAATGCAAAATATTCGTTTGCTGAAATTCGCCAGGAGCTATCGAAGAATATCGAGACTAGTAGTTCCCAATTTTGAAGTGATAGACTAAACACACGGCAGTTAGTCTCACCTGAACAAGCGCGGACTCTTAAGCTTTTCTTTTACCAATCAATAGTGGGATTAATCGACACATCACAAAGTTCACACAGCTGAAGAGACGAGCATGTTCGATAACGTGATTCCGACCTGCGAACACGCTTTGTGAGCCAAGTGTCATTAATACTAGACCCTGCTTGGCAAAAATAAAACTGTTAGTTTTGTAGTCTCTATCTAAGTGCATCCTGCCATCTATTAGAGAATTCCTACATAAGTTAAACTGTAAACAATTTTTTTAAATCCTAACATTTAGTGCTGTATTTTCTATTTAAGTCAAATAAGGAAGGTCGCTTTTTACGTATATGCTGTCACGTATAATAAAACTACCTTTAAAATACATATTATAAAACTACCCTAAATGTGTTCCTTGCGGTTTAATAATAATATTTTTTATCCAAGCAGTAACAGTTTTGTAGCGGCTATCAGTATAATTATTATTTAAGTAAACAATTAGATAAGTATATTTTTTGTGACATATATCGGAAAATGTGTTTACTATATTTAATCAAGCCTAATATACTTTAGTTCTACGTGAATTCTAAAAGCCGCCTTGATAAATGAACGTTTAAGTTTTGGGAATAACATAACCCGCAAAATACAACAAACTAATTTACAAATTGCATGCACCATACAGCCTGCTTGTTTTAAAGATATTTTTGTGTTATTTACTTTAAGTTTAAAACCATTTATCGTTCTACGCTGAGTAAAGTAAATGCCTGTTCAAAAGTGTGTAAACCGAAGATGGTAAAATTAGGTTCAACCGAGTGGAAAGCTGTAAAAGCGCTTTTATTACAAATTTTTGCAAGAAAACAAACTGAAACGTTTTGACATTGACATAGTGGAATAAAACCAACCAGGATTTATCATACTCATAGATGGATAACCAGATAGAAGGAGGATAAATAAAATGATAACAGATAGATAGGTAGAGAGATGATAAAGCTCTTCTGAATTATTTTATCTTCAAGTTATTCGTCATCGTGATGGTGAATGTTTTTTTTATATCTGTATATTTCGTGCACAGATTTGTTACTAACACAGTTGTGGTTCTTTTTGTTTCACAGCTGTATTGGTTAATTTCAGCAAATTTGCGAAAACCTATATACAAAAAAAAAGTACAATAAGCCATTTTTCGTTTGTTTGTTTAATTTCGTGCAAAGCTACTCGAGGGCTACCTGCTCTAAGACTAGAGGAAAAGCAGCTAGTCATCACCATCCACCGTCATACTCTTGGGCTATTCTTTTACCAACGAATAGTGGGATTGACCGTCACATTATAAGCCCTTTCTTCGGCTGAAAGAGCGAGCATGTTTGGTGTGATGAAACCATTTTGCTACCGTAGTTCTGAACGTTCAAAACAACACTTGACTTTCAGGAAATACAAGCAGGCTGTTTCTTAAGGTCATAACCTTGGAATTATGATAAATTCATCGACTGAATATGGCTGATATTTTTATTCTATAGTTTTTCTAAGGAAAAGGGATTACAAAATGTTTGATTCTTATTTGAGTTTCGACTTCAACGCTTTTCGGATAGACAAGTATCTCTTTGTTTGATGGCGTGTGTCTCAGAAACTAGCCTAACTCAATAGAGAACGAAAACTTGGAAATAACCACGAAGGAAGATTTAAACTTGGGGGCATTCGAGACTTGATAGTGTTCGGGGTTAAAGCGTCTGTTTGGTAGGCAGATCTGCGGTAACAAATTCCCAAGTGTCCCTGTTTACAGTACTCCAGACAAAAATGTAAGTCTCATAGAACGAGATAGAATATTTAATATTCCCGTGGATAAACCATTTAAAACCGGTAGGCCCAAAGAAAAGTCGCAGTAAACGGATTCTGATCTTTATAAACTGACTGTTGGAGCTCAAACAAGCCCTTTTCGAATTTCGTACGTAACAACTAATAAAAGAAAGATTAGGCTTGGTTTAAAGAATTTGTTCGGTGGCCACGAACAGGAGCTGAAGTATCGTCGAATATCAGTTTTCGCTCTATTTCAGTAAACAATTATAACATGAGGGAGCTCTCATCGTGGAGTATTGAAGAACTTATTGGTACATTACATATAATCAAAATAAATAATAAAAAGCCGACGCCTTTGTCTAACTTTTCATGTATTGTAAAACTAACTTCTTGGCTATTGTATTATATGATTTGTCTCAGCACAAATTTAAAAATACGATGTTTGCTCTCTGTTAATCGACGCTTGAAATTTTGTGCTGTAGTCCAAAGAGTTACCGTTGACTTTGCATACGTAACTCAGCACATGAAACCAGGTGTTACCGTTGACTTCGCATACGTAACTCAGGACATGAAACCAGGTGTTACCGTTGACTTCGCATACGTAACTTAGCACATGAAACCAGGTGTTACCGTTGACTTCGCATACGTAACTCAGGACATGAAACCAGGTGTTACCGTTGACTTCGCATACGTAACTTAGCACATGAAACCAGGTGTTACCGTTGACTTCGCATACGTAACTTAGCACATGAAACCAGGTGTTACCGTTGACTTCGCATACGTAACTTAGCACATGAAACCAGGTGTTACCGTTGACTTCGTATCGTAACTTAGCACATGAAACCAGGTGTTACCGTTGACTTCGCATACGTAACTCAGGACATGAAACCAGGTGTTACCGTTGACTTCGCATACGTAACTTAGCACATGAAACCAGGTGTTACCGTTGACTTCGCATACGTAACTTAGCACATGAAACCAGGTGTTACCGTTGACTTCGTATACGTAACTTAGCACATGAAACCAGGTGTTACCGTTGACTTCGCATACGTAACTCAGGACATGAACCAGGTGTTACCGTTGACTTCGCATACGTAACTTAGCACATGAAACCAGGTGTTACCGTTGACTTCGTATACGTAACTTAGCACATGAAACCAGGTGTTACCGTTGACTTCGCATACGTAACTTAGCACATGAAACCAGGTGTTACCGTTGACTTCGCATACGTAACTTAGCACATGAAACCAGGTGTTACCGTTGACTTCGTATACGTAACTTAGCACATGAAACCAGGTGTTACCGTTGACTTCGCATACGTAACTCAGGACATGAAACCAGGTGTTACCGTTGACTTCGCATACGTAACTTAGCACATGAAACCAGGTGTTACCGTTGACTTCGTATACGTAACTTAGCACATGAAACTAGGTGTTACCGTTGACTTCGCATACGTAACTTAGCACATGAAACCAGGTGTTACCGTTGACTTCGCATACGTAACTCAGGACATGAAACCAGGTGTTACCGTTGACTTCGCATACGTAACTCAGCACATGAAACCAGGTGTTACTGTTGACTTCGCATACGTAACTCAGCACATGAAACCAGGTGTTACCGTTGACTTCGCATACGTAACTCAGGACATGAAACCAGGTGTCTTAACAACCTCCGACCTGATTTGAACAACAGTAACACACCTTCGAAGCTTTACAGTTTTTACTTAGCATTTATTTTCCACCTGTAAACAAATATAGCCTTCGCAAATCCGTACGATATCTAAAGTACATCGCACGTCCTTGTGAACTGACAGATTACGCGGGGCGACGTTTATGCGAAGGCTAACGATGTATATAAATGTTCGCTGACAATGTGTGTTACAAACCGAACTTGAAGGAAAGAACGTCTTTCGTCATGAACAATCACTTTGTTGTCATATTGATAAGCTTCAAATACTTTGCGTATTTACCCACTATTCAATATATATAATACGTAAAGGGTTGTAATATCATGGTCTCGTGACAAGAACTTTGTTCTGTTGAAAAAATGCTTCAAAGGAGAAATGAAATTATTTTAAATAATGTTGGTTGAGACGCTCTGTGTCGGCTGTGTTAGTTATTGTGAAACGTATAGCAAAGAGGTGATCTTTTATGTCAATATCTAACATACATACACGTCTAACTAAACGGAACATCTGTTTATAATTACCAGTCGTATACAGTTTTACATTTTGGTATAAAATCATGTGTAGAATACGGCTAATAGGCCACAGGAAAGCGAGATTGGGGCGAGTTAATAATAATTCACTTCCAGTCCTGTGATGTAAGAATTAGTCTTATGATAAAGGAAGCTAAGAAATACACAAGTTCAGTCAAACTGTGCCATAACATAGGAAAAATATTCAGTTAATCTGTTGATACAAAAGTAAATACACATAAGGAAAACTAAGAAGAGTACGTTATGATACAGAATACTGAGACAAATACACAGAATACAGGACAAATACACAGAATATAGGACAAGTACATAGAATTCTGAGAAAAGTACACAGAATACTGAGACAAATACAAAGAATACTGAGAGAAATACACAAATACAAGACAAGTACAAAGAGTACTCATACAAATACACAGAATATAGGACAAGTACATAGAATTCTGAGACAAATACACAGAATACTGAGACAAATACACAGAATACTGAGACAAATACACAGAATACAGGACAAATACACAGAATATAGGACAAGTACATAGAATTCTGAGACTAATACACAGAATACTGAGAGAAATACACAAATACAAGACAAGCACACAGAGTACTCATACAAATACACGGAATACTTAGAGAAGTACACAGAATGCAAGTACGTAGAATACTAAGACAAATAAAGGAAATATTAACACAAATACATGGAATACTAAGACAAGTACACAAAATACTAAGACAATTACACAGAAAACAAAACAAGTACACGGAATACTAAGACAAGTACGCAGAATATTAAGACAAGTTCACAGAATACAAGAGAAATACATAAAATACTAAGACAAATACACGGATTAGTAAGAGAGTTACAAATGATACAAAGCAAGTACGTAGAATACTAAGACAAATACAGAGAATACTAAGACCATTACAAGCAATGCAACACAAGTACATAGAATACTCAAAAATACACAGAATACTAAGACAAGTACACAGAATACTAAGACAAGTACATAGAATGCTAAGAGAAATAACCAGAATATTAAGATAAGTATACAGCATACTGAGACAGCTACAGAGAAAAGTAAGACAAATACATAGAATTTTAAGATAAATACATGAGACAAATAAATAATTAATTTCATGATACAACAAGCCAAGGAGAACGGATAACTCATGTTATGCCACTTAAAATAGAAAACAGAAAAAAACGGGCGAGCATGTTTAGCGCGACGGGGATACGAACACACAACTCTCGGATTAGGAGTCGCACGCCTTAACACGCTTGGCCATGCCCGGCTAGATAGACAGAACGGAGCAGACTTAAATGTATGAATAAGCGTGTGTTTCTTATAGCTAAATCACATCAGGCTATCTGCTGAGTCCATCGAGGGGAATCGAACCCTTGTGTGAACAGGCAAACATACAGATGGTTAGACACGTGTCTTTAACGTTAAACAAACAGTACGATCTAGTGAAGGTGTATTTTGAAAAGATATTTCAGCTGTCAATGTCATGTTTGTATCAGACGTTAAGAGATAATGAGTAAAGCTGTCATGTTCATTTGACTCAGCTGATATTTTCGCGGATCTTTTCCAAACAAAAGCTATCCTCACCCAATAAAACTGGTTCAAAAGCTGTTATACAAATCAATACGATGACTGAAAACCTGAAATACTGTTTTCATTTTACGAAAGCTTGGTGATATATATTTTACAGGGTAGACGTTTATGCGGTTAAAAAATATCGATATTACATTATCAAATACACCAATAATTTACACAAATAATGTGTTCGTTTGTAAAATCTGTGCTGGTCTTACGTGAATGGTTCCCCCATCTGCTAATGAGTTACATTAAGTGGTAGTTTTCGTATGGGCTATGTTGATTTTTATAAATGCCCCAGATCGTCGATTGATCTTACAAAAGAGAAAAGAAGAGTTTTGAGATCTTGTCCAACTAGCCTCGTGCCTGAAACAGAAACCTGCAATTATAGAACACTGATATACACCAACATACACGGCTTTCGTGACTAGCTCTGGACGAAATTAAAAATATATCAAACAAGAGTATATATTTTTTAAATGGACGTAGAAATCGTACGGCTCTATCATGGCCTTATATTCATGTTCAATTTGATTGAATTTATTCCAGTTTGTTTCTGGTTTTCTTCTTGTCTTGTTTTATTATTACTATTGACTATTTCTGCAGTATTAAGCAATGGCCCAATATTACGTTGTGTTGGATTTGTTAGAGTGTGTCATACTGCTACGAGCTGATGGCAGTGTGGGAAACCGTTCTGCTTGAGGCAGATTCCACGCTGTCACGTGCATCAGGCGCGAGAAGCCCCAGTGGGCTGTTATTACCACCAGCCTTCCTTCCTTTCCGGGTGCGTGGAATTAATCCGCGTCATTCTTTTGTGGTTGCTATGGTAACTCTAACGTCTCTTGTAACGACAGACTGCCGGTCGATTTCCCTTCCTCCTTCCCCCTTCCTACTCTCCATTCAAATGATGGTTCCTAGCGAACCTCACGGCACGTATTTCACAAAGAGCTGAAGTGTTTCCGCCCTGGAGCGTCCCACTCTTACTAGCGATTGTTTGCCCATCTCTTTGATACCTTACCTCCAGTACACTTTCTGTGAGTTGCTCAGTGTCAGTTCCACTAACGTCGTTTCCGTCCGCATGTCATACAACGAAAACTAACTATCAGGGGGTTTACAACCCCATTTTCGAATTATTCATGCAGTTACTTCTTCAAAGGACATTAGAACAAACCACGCATTCGTTCGCTGAAGATGAAAGAACTTTGTTCTCCTCATTTTTATCTAGTTATGTGATTGCGTACGTCTCAGTAGGCCTATCGACTCGTGCGTCTGGTTGTCAGTTGTTTCTTTGATTGTCCATATTCTATTTATTTAATTTCAACATTGCATTACAACTAAACAGACATTAATTCTTTGCTAAAGAAACATCTGCCCATAGTTGTCTCTAATTCTGAAATGAAAAACTAGAAGGAAAACAACAGTCAACATCACTCACCACAATTTTTTGGAACATGCTTGGCTGATCAAATAACGGAATCTGACTGTTGTTCTAATAACGCACCCAGGACCTAAGAGTGCGAAGTGTTTTACAACGAGTCAGGAACCATAAATTCTGGGATTTACTTTTCGGACATGTGACAACAGGATATATACGGCCAGAATGCATGTTAAAAAATATTTGTGTCCACTGTCTTTATTTATTACATTGGTAATTTCTATTCCTATTCTATTCTAATACATGTACCTATTATAAAAGAAAATTCTAATTTACGGGTTATAATACATGTATGTGCCTATTATGAAACGAAATTCCAATTTTCGGGTTATAATACGTGTATGTACCAATTAAACATGTACCTATTATAAAAGGAAATTCTAATTTACGGGTTATAATACATGTATGTACCTATTATGAAACGAAATTCCAATTTTCGGGTTATAATACGTGTATGTACCTATTATAAAAGGAAATGGGGTCCGGCATGGTCTAGCGCGTTAAGGCGTGCGCTTCGTTTGCGCCCGAGTCGCACCAAACATGCTCGTCCTCCCAGCCGTGGGGGCGCTATAATGTGACGGTCAATCCCACTTTTCGTTGGTAAAAGAGCAGCCCAAGAGTTGGCGGTGGGTGGTGATGACTAGCTGCCTTCCCTTTAGTCTTACACTGCTAAATTAGGGACGGCTAGCACAGATAGCCCTCGAGAAGCTTTGTGCGAAATTCCAAAACAAACAAACATAAAAGGAAATTCCAATTCTCGGGTTATAATACATTATGTACCTATTATAAAAGGAAACTCTGATTCACTTTTTTTTTCAAATAAATTCCTGTATTAGTCAAACGACGAAAATAACTGGACATTATACACCTAAATCAAGTTATATTTTATTTACCAACGAACTTCACCAAAAACATTTCTAAATTTTCATCCATTAAAATATTTCTTCCACCTGAGAAATGTCTCAGACGTAAGAACAGATTTAATGCTCACATGCATTAAGAAACAAAGAATTAACCTGATTGTAATTCACCATTAGAAGTGAACCAAAAAAAATGTAATTATATTTAATCAACAGATAGAAATGAGCCAAAAAGTGTAATTCCAATTCACCAATAGAAATACGCAAACAAATAAGCTAGCTATAATTTAGCAACCAAGAAAAGGTAATTATAAACCTTCAACAAAAATAAGCAAACAAATACGTTTATTATAATTCACCAACCACATTTGAAGTATCATAAGAAAGGATTACTTTTATTTTTACTTTCTTTACCTTATTAATGTAAAAATAATTTCCATGGAAAATCTACAATTGTCAATTTTAAGAGATATATAATTAATTTTTGCAAGAACAGTGATGCAAAAACATAAATTATAATTATTAGTAATTTAAAAACATATATTTGCTTTAGTTTTCTGTCCTTGTAATTTAGTTTTGGTTTGTTTCACAAAATATATCAACATATAAATATATAAAACCAGTTTTTCTAGCCGGATTCATTTACTTTACCGAGCAAAGTAATTTCTCTCATTCATTCTCTTTAAGCTAAAAAATCGTAAATAAAAGTACGAAAGCTACACTACAGGAACCTTAAGGTTGTGCGTGTTTAAAAGTTGTTCTGACAAGAAAGAAAATGTTTGTATCGTTGCAGCATTATCCAAGTACACGGAAAAGCTGTCTGTTCGTTAGTAACACAAATGAAGAGGCTCTTTTGGAACTCCACGTTTATTGTGTTGAGAAACCTTATGATTCTTCTGTGGAAAACTGTCCCCCAACAAATGCTACCCTGGAAAGCTGTCCCCCTAATAGAATTTTTATCCACAAAAATACAAGTTGGTGTATTGAATTTTTTGTTATTTCAACAGCATTTTTGTGGGCTAAACGTACAGACGTGTACAAACACGTCTTTTGTTTTTAAAAACCAAACACGAGGTGCATACATGCAGACCTGGCATGGCCAGGTGGGTTAAGGCGTTCGACTCGGAATCTAAGGGTCGCGGGTTCGAATCCCCGTCGCACCAAACATGCTCGCCCTTTCAGCGGTGGGGGCGTGAAAAAGTTACGGTCAATCCCACTATTCGCTTGTGAAAGAGTAGCCCAAGAGTTGGCGGAGGGTGGTTGTGACTAGGTGCCTTCCTTCTAGTCTTACACTGCTAAATTAGGGACACCTAGCGCAGATAGCCTTTGCGTAGCCGTGTAGCTTTGCGCGAAATTAAAAAAACAAAACAATCTTCCATTCCATATTATACCCTAACTTCACATTTCATAGGTTTGGTTTGTTTTAAATTTCGCACAATTTTCGTATTACGAGTCGAGTGCTGGACCCGTTTCACATCTAATTGGAATATATAAATTCTGATAAATCATGCTTAATGAACAAAAAGCAGAAAAATGCAGTCGACGCAATCAGAGGTCGATAAATTATTTTGTAATCAAATCAAAATCAAGAACATTCATGAAACCAAATCGTGTTCAATAATTATCAGTAAAAATAAATTAGATTACCAACTTTTAAAACAAAATATAACCAATGCATTTTGGTAACAGTACGTTCCAAACATGACTTTTATATCATGTTTCTTAGCAACAAGATATAACTTAGTATTGTTGCTAGTTTATGGACTGAAAGTATAAAACAAAATGTATAGACAACAAAGCCAGAAAATATTTATTGATTTATTAATTTAGTTTTGTTTGATTATAGAATGTTTTTTTTTAATATTGGTAATATAACATAAACTAACTTAGTTCAGAAACATTTGAATTTTACAATTGAATCGATATATCCACTTCTACGATAAACGTTATGCACTTGGCTCCAGATTAGGTGTTGCCATGCTATGTCTTTAATTTAGGCTTATTTTATAAACACTTACTACACTTACAAGGCTTTACGGCCCCTTGCACCCTCGTCACTAAAATCGTAATGAGCAGACGGTAATTAAACTATTCTATTTGGATAAATGTATCTTGGTTGTTTTTTTATGACTCCTGCTATTTCGAGAAATAGAAATATAGAAACTTTTTAAAGGTTAAATGAACGTAAAATCAAAGACAAATGATACTTTTATCATTTACAAGATACTTAACGAGTACGCGTACAGTGGAACGTGTAAGTATAGTACTTAGACTATAATATGTGTTTCAATAAAAGTTGTGCATACAATATTGGGGCAGCACTGAGAAAACGCTTCCCTACGTTGTAAATTTTCAAAAGCATAAACCATACAAATATTCAAATATACATACAAATATATATATATTCTTTTATATGTATATTTAATGAAATTTAACAGTACCAAGACATATAGTGTATGATGTACGAACTATTTATCAACGATGTAGTAAGTGTTGCGTGTTGGTATTAAGGGGTTATTAATACAATCCTTCCAACTTTGGGGCAATTCTATAGGGGTTATTCCTCAGAATGCAATTATCGAAGAGCATTTTTCTTGATACTTATTGTCTGGCTTACGGACCAAAAATGTCTCAAGTTATAGATATGCAAGATTCTTAAATAATTATTTATTATGATATTTCATCTAAATAATAGCCATTGAAAACTCTCATCACTCTCTCTTTAAATATAAATATATATATATATTAATACATATAGAGAGAATATTAATACTGAAAACTATGGCAAAATAATACAAATCAAAAGAAAAGACTGCGTTAAAAAACAGCAAATCCAACCTTGTGATTAATGTTAGTTTGTTATAAACAAAATCAATCCCAAACAAAAATGAAAAAAAAACGCTACACCATTTGAAAGGATCCACAGGGTACGGGCTACAATGAGGGGTGTAAAATGTATCCTAGATTTTGGAAGTGACTGTGGAAGTAGGTTCTACACTGCGGTAGGGATTGATCGTCTATTATTCTTAACCTACGTTTGCTAGTCTCGCCACTGTATATATATATATAGTTAAGGCGAAGTGAAGAAACTTGGAACTTACATAAAACATGGCATACTTTTTTATTTTTTGGGCTTGTCGTTGTGGGCTCTACATTGACTGTACTGTAATGACAAGTAATTTATTTTGTGTAACGTAAGGAACCTAAACTATCTTTATAATATGACAGCTATATGTAATTTTTGAATTACTCACTTTTAAGTATCGGCAAAATACATTTAAAAATGTGTTCGTTAAAAGCCAAACATTAAGCGAAACAATACAGTTACAGCTGCAATAGATTATTTTTATATTGTTTTCTAGTCTATTCATCTCTGAACACGTACACTCTTGAGACTTTTCCATATTTTTCCTTCAATTTTGCTTTCAATACTCGTCACATAAATTACAAATTTTCAACCTAATTTACAAATATTTAGATAAAACTAAAAGTCCTTTGATGCAGTAGCGGGAAGCTTAATGTCTTAAAATACTAAAATTCATGATTGAATTCCTTGCGGTAGATGCAACAAATAGCCCAATGTGGCTTTTCATTAAGACAACCAAGAAAATAAAACTGATGAAGGGAATCAGATACATTTAATTTGTTCACGTTTGAGGTATAATTTAAGAGGAATTTCAGTTTCGTATTAATTGTGTTATTCGTATTGATGTTTCTGTTAAGCCTTTTACGTATAATTCAAATAGATTTCCTCATCTTATAATTGAAAGTGGCCACAATGATTTTTATCAGAGCTTAGCAGTGGCTACAATCAGTAGCATTCCTAAAATATGGATTGAAACCTTTGTCAACTCCTCAATCAAATCCAAGAAGGATCACTTTTCTTATAGGTTATCGAATCATGATCTTATAAAACATTATAGTCAGATCCAAGGTCATGCTGGAGATGAAACAAATCATTGTTGCTTTCATAATTAGCTACTGATCGCAGAAGAAGTTAAACTAGATAAGCAATTTGCAACTGATACATAGTTAAATATGCCATATTGAATATGCACCAGTACGTCATGTGTTGCACCACTTATCAAAGCATACATCAGGAATAATCAAAGTTGGCAAGCAGGGGACCGAAAATCCAAGAAAATTGACTCGTCTTAAGAATGACCATGCTTGTAACTCTCTTTTTCATCATTTAAAACTGTAATTTAGCTCATTTTCATAGTCCGATCAAATACAGTATACTATTTTTTTCTGAAGGCATTCTGAGTTACATCTAGTCTGATTGCAAGTTGCAACTTTCCTTCATAAGGGTAAGAAAAAGGTGATGACACAGAAGTGGTCATCAACCTTACCTAAACCTCAGCTATGCGCATACATTCGACAACAGACACACTAATTAGGATACACCATTCTTTGCTCGTTCTATTATCCCTTTGTAAGAAATATTTTAAGTACCTTTAAGTATCATGTGATAGCTATACCACCTTAAGTAGGTTGACATCATGATATCCAGACCCACCAATGACTACAATTCACTGAAACATAGTTAAAGATAGAGCTGAGTGACATAGCTTGCCTATACACTACCAAAGTCTTATCCATTCTATCTTGAATTAACGTTTTACTTATGCCAAGACATCCTCTTAAAACTGGTTATCGAATGTATTTCAAGCACATACGTCAAAGTGTTATTGCATCCCACATACCACAGTAACACCACAGTGAACCGATAATGCTTATAAGCAAACTCTTCATCAGAGCTTGACAGTGGTAAAAGCCTTGCATGTTGAAACACTTTTTAATTGGGACAATCGAGTTTCAGAACTACGCCACAGATGAAAACAAAGCAGGCGCTTTAAAAAACCTTCATCAGTGGATATTTACTATATATTCATCATTTAGATAATTGGTAATCACTAGATATCAAACTCCATCGTGTATAATCAACAATTAGCACTACAGTGATGTGTGGAACTAAGCCTAGGCAGAACATGTATATGTTGGCCAGTATTTGTAATTGCAGCTGCAGGTAGTAAGAACTTATAGAAAACAAAGTAACATATGTTGCAGCTTGGAAAAGCGAGAGCGCGATGAATACAACAGTATATAGTTAAGGGTCACTGGTGACGTTGGTCAAGGAGTTTCTTCAACAATCTACGAGGCAGTCGATCCTCACGTAAGAGATTAATGCCTGTCAGAACAACCTGGCATTGTTACATATTTATCAATCCAACATATGATTTTGCATTACCACTGATCAAGTCAATAATTTCATTGTTTTACATAAATATCGCAAACACAAATCAAAGATAAACTGACCTCACTATCTTAGAAAAAAATAATTAATTAACCGACCTCACTAACGCAGCACAACACAAAACTTATCTGACTTCACCAGCATAATACAAAAAAGAAACTAACTCTCTTCAATGCTATAATAAAAGAAATAAACTATTTTTTTTTCGTAACACAAAACAAAAAGTAATTGGCTTTACCATTTAACAGAACAAAGATTAATTGACTTCATTGTAGTAAAACAACACAGAGATTAACTGATTTTTATTGTAATGATACAACACATAGATTAAATGCCATGCCTTCACTATTGCAATGCAACACAAAAATTTACTGACTTCACTATGTAACACAAAAATAGAGCCTAATCGACTTCACTACCTTAACACAACACAGAGATTAAGAGACTTCATTATCGTATCACAACATAGAGATTAATTGGGATTACCATTTAGCTGAAAACAAAAACTGGCTTCACTATTATAATACAATAAAGATTAACTGATTTTGCTGTTGTAACATAAAATAGAGACTGACTTCACTATCGTAACATAAAATAGAGACTGACTTCACTATCGTATCACAATACAGGAAATGACTTCACCGAATGTTCCTTTATCTCAAGAATAAAAAATTATGTTGATTTGCTTTCTTCACTATCTCAGCGGTAGAGTCTTGAATCATTTGTTTATACCTGGTTTTCATCTAACTCATTAAGCTACATTCTGTATCAAAACTTGTTATAAATCCCCTGGTATCGCTTTTCTTCTGTTAAGTGTCGATTTCTCCTTATTTATTTACCTGACTTCAAGCTAGTAGGCTCGTGTTTTCTGTTCTCAATCAGTTTCAATTTGTTTGTTTTTCGCTAGAGCTCGAAGGCTGAAAATGTGCCATATATGACTTGTGTGTTAGTTAGTAAACAGAGATCTGTTTATAAATATATATATATATTGGAACAGAATAGCATTAGTTACATCGTCTTATATAACTATGTCAGAAATATAAAGATACAAATGTCTTTTCCTTCTTTTACTATTGTATTTTAAAATATTAAGAATTTCTGTTCAAATAATTTATTTCGATGGTCAGCATCCCACACATTATTTCCACTACTCATTTTGACCTTTTCTCCAACATCATTGAACTCAGTTTACTTCAAACGGTCAAGAAATGAAAGCCTGGATTTTCTCTCTTGCATTACAGTACATAACAACTCTATAAAGATGAAAATCAGATACTATTATTTCATTCCCATACAATAAGAATAGAACAATTTACTTCGTTCCATACCTATGACCTGTGGTCAACATCTTTTTTTTCTACTTAATGGTCATGCCCCCCAGTGGCTCAGCGGTATGTCTGCGGACTTACACGCTAAAATCCGGGTTTCGATACCCGTGGTGGGCAGAGCACAGATAGCCCATTGTGTAGCTTTGAGCTTAATTCAAAACAACATCAACATTAATGGTCATTCACTTTTCAAAGAGTCTTTCAAGAATGTTGTCTACCGTGTCATATAATGTAACATGTTACCTACTTGGGAAATCAGTGGATTGTTTAAAGTCATTTAAGTAAGAATCAGTTAATTAGGTAATTATGAAAATCCTCACGTCCCTCGCTGTTTATCTTTGTATTATATCAATGCACTTGTGCTAACTATCTTCTTGCCATCACAGAAACAAAACATTATGACTTTACCATCAAATCTGGAATTTTCCTTCCACTGTTCACAGTACATGAGAACTTGCAACTCATCAGCTCGATTCATTCAAAGTCTTACGGTTCGTGGACACTGATATCTCCTAGAGCAGCTGTTACCATAGCTCTTTTGTGTCTACGGAAAATATCCCTGAGGAAAAGTAATTTCAGGTTGGAAAACAATTCAGACAAGTCCTTGGCCATCTGATGACTGTAACTTCACTAAGCTGTTGATACTAACATTTATCTTTCGTGGTTTGAACGATCTTCACACTTTAGAAACATCCCTAAAGAAATACCTTAAAGAAAATCACCGATATTTGTTTGTTGCATCAGAGTACGACTAAAATGTTTACGTGTTTTCCTTGCAGAACAGCATTCCAAACTTAAAATAATCTCTGATATCTTAACTTTTAAGATATTCTTCTTTACGTTTGTCTGTAATTAAGCGCAGAGCTACTCATTGGGCCATCTGTATTCTGCCCATCGTGAGTATCGGAACCCGGATTCTAGTGTATTAAGTTAGCAGACGTTTCGCTGTGCCAAATGGGGGCGGGGGCATTGCCCTTCCCATTTTTCTTGTTCTTTCATATATAAGACTTTCTTCGTCCTACAATGAAGCCCAACTTCGTATTGGTCCAACATCCTGTTGTGTCTCATTTTGGTTTATACTTTCTTAGGGCCCGGCATAGCCAAGCGTATTAAGGCGTGCGACTCGTAATCTGAGGGTCGCGGGTTCGCATCTTCGTGACGCCAAACATGCTCGCGCTTTCAGCCGTGGGGGCGTTATAAAGTGACGGTCAATCCCGCTATTCGTTAGTAAAAGAGTAGCCCAAGGGTTGGCGGTGGGTGGTGATGACTAGCTGCCTTCCCTCTAGTCTTGCACTGCTAAATTAGGGACGGCTAGCACAGATACCCCTCTAGTAGCTTTGTGCGAAATTCCAAAACAAACAAACAAAGACTATAATTGCAAACTAGGCCTAGTTACTTTTATGTAAATTAAGAACGTAACGCTGCAGCAACGTCTTGGAGATGGTGTCGAGGAATCACTCGTTGTGGATCGTTAGGATGAAATTAATTGTGATTTTTTTACTTTGATACAGATCTAAATGGCATATTGTATATTTGTTTGCCATTCAATAAACAAAGTGAGAATGCAGGTTTTTGAGCGGTAATTTGTGGTTCTACCATAAAATACAAACCAAAAGTGGTAATACATTACCACTTTGAAACTAAGTTTTATTCACATAAAAATTTAGTCAGATAATTCTTCTTAGCTCAGTAAATCAGTAAATGATAAGAAAACTCAGATGTAGATTTAAAGGTATGTTATTGGGGACTCTTCCATAAGCGGGGCCCCAGGTAATGTGTGGGTGGGTTTTTCTTAGAGCAAAGCCACATCGGGCTATATGTTGAGTCCACCAATCGGAATCGAACTCCTGATTTTAGCGTTATAAATCCGTAGGCTCACCGCTGTATCAGCGAGGAATGGATACAATATTGATACTCTTAAATGACTAATTATATACCTATCTCAATGTATAATATATACTTATAATACTCTAGTGGTCAGATATACGTATTTTGGCTCACAAATAAAAACATTGGGGTTCGAATCCCCGCAGTGGGTTAAAATTCAGATAGCCCAATATGGAGCTTTGCTTTAAGAAGCCCCCCGTGGTGGGCAGAGCACAGATAGCCCATTGTGTAGCTTTGTGCTTAATTCATAAAACAAACAAACTGCTTTAAGAAAATGGCGCCAGCTCATGGATACACACATATTTGTGTGTATTTTTGTCTTTGTTCTATATCATACTATTGGACGTCTATTCAAGCACATGAGCTTTCTGAGCGTCTGATATCTATTTGCAGCATTTCGTAAAATGCATGTTTGCATAAATGATCTAAACATGAGAACTAAAAATCGATACAGAAAAATTGGAATTTGCATTTAACACGTTATTTTAGACATATCGTCCATCTACACTGTATACAGTTTATACATGTACAAAACCACTTGTGATTGTTTCGCGAGGTTATTCCATTGAGATAGGAAGATCTTTATAATTTATTTTAAAGTAATTTGTAAAGACCAATATTTTACTTTTCTTCACATGGTTGTACGGTTACAAAATATTTTTCATACTGTAATTAAAGTACCAATATCACAGCACTAGCCTTTATAAACCTATCTTTAAAAGGATTTTGTTCGACTTGCGTGAGGCCTGATGTGGCCAAGTGTGTTAAGGCGTTCGATTTGTAATCTGATGGTCGCAGGTTCGAATCCCTGTCGCATCAAACATGCTCGCCCTTTCAGCCGTGGGGGGCATTATAATGTGATGATCAATCTCGCTATTCGTTGGTAAAAGAAAAGCCCAAGAGTTGGCGGTGGGTGGTGATGACTAGCTGCCTTCCCTCTAGTCTTACACTGCTAAATTAGGGACGGCTAGCGGAGATAGCCCTCAATTAGCTTTGCGCGAAATTCAAAACAAACAAACAATCGATTTGCGTGAAACTATATTCATGAGCTATACGAGGAAGCTAGAAACAATGAACTTTTCAAAAGATTCCTTTTGGGACACATATAAATTCATAAACAATATTTTTGTTTCAGGTAATTTTAGTATTCGCAGTCGTGGCAAAACAGGAAGAAAGAACGTCTTAATATTCAATCCTAATTTCCTATTAATCGACTACACTAGTCAAAGCAAAAGGCAACAATATGATTTACTTCATCTAACAATAACTGGTTGTGTTTATTTTGACAACAATGTTTACTGTTGCCACGGGTGAAAACACTTGTACGTTAGGTGTACAAAAGTGTTTCGAAACATAACAGGAGATGCAAATTTTACTTATTGTTAACGTACGAATAATTTTCAATACATCAGCATTTTTCCTATGTATTACTAACTGCTTCTAGTCGAAATACATAAAGGACATTGTGAAGCGTAACTTTGTATTCATAAAGAAACAAAAATCTAAACCAATTCAATATAAGATAACAGTGAAAAAAATACTGATACATGAACTCTTCTTTGCTAGACAAACCTAGCCATTTAGTGTAAGCTGTGTTGTTTCTCAATATGAGGAATTAAAAGTATTAGGCAAACCAAATGGTATAGTTCTTAGAGGACTTATAACTCCCTCCTAACAAAAAAACATGCGCTGTAAAAATTACTCCCTAAAAAAGCACTTGATACGAAAAACAACAAAGTAACACAAGCAAAGAAATGATGTTTTTAACTATTTTTTCTCATTCACAACACAATGGGCTTTAGTTTCTATAGAAACGAACTAGTGGCAACTAATAAGGGATTTGCGTGACCCTAATCTCTCTTCCAAGGTACCTCTTATTTGACTTTTTCTGTTGCTTTTCATGTAATGATAGAGCTGGTGTTGTGTCTGTTAAGCCTGAAGAAGACTATTCTGTGGATTTCGCAGAAGAAAATCTACTTTACAGTTCTCTAGAAAACAACGGAATTTCGTAAGAATGTTCAGAATGAGGCAAATGACCTAATTTAATTATTTTTATATGCTGTTATGGATAGCCTCTCCAACTTAATCTAGCTTCGTTGTTTTAAGCCTAATTATGTACATATATACACTTTCAAAGTACGTGTATTACTCGAGTTAAAAACCTCAACATATTATTTATTATAATAATATAAATTAAGTATAGGAAACGATGGTGACAGACGTTACCGTTAGTGGGATAACGGAATAGATCTTTAAAATATGAAGATACGACTTTATATTTTGAGTTGTTATTGTGAGCCCTTTCTTCTGTTACTTTGTTAATAGAGGCTTTTAAGTTCATTATTCATATCAGGATAATTTTACTTCTTAAAATGGTGTTTTTTTGAAATATCAAAAGTAGTGAAACTGCCAGTTACTTCAATTACATTGCGCGGAAAAATAAGATTATTTTATTTATTTTTGAAACCTAATTTACTTGGATATTATCCAAATAAGTGATACAATTTTCAAACAAGTGTGAAACTAGAAAAAGGTAGAAAAACAAGGCTTTACTGCTGATCTCTCACGTAAGAGAAACGCATTCATGTGGGTAACATGAAAATCTATTCTTTTCCTTCACGTAAAGACAAAACTTCGTTCGAGATGAACTTGAAGATAATTGCAAATACACTTAGGGACAAGTTAAATGTTGAGCAATGGAAAGAATGGAACGTGAGCATAAGCTGTTTTTAGTAAGGAAACAAACTGTCATTGAAGTGCATTAAAACACAATTGTGAAGTTATTCGTAAGTTTCCTATGAAGTGAAACAAACCACTATTATAAAGCTAACTCACAATTTTATTGTGGAAGTTGAAATGAAACATTCTTACAAAGCTTATTCACCAACTCTATTTATTTAAACAGGATCCTGCTATAAAGCTAATTCACAGATACTGTATGAAGCGACACAAATATTGTTATAAAACTAGCTCACAAGTGCTGTACAAGTGAAAATAAATATTGTTAAAACTATCCTACAAGTAGTGTAAAACCTTTTTATAAAACTAACTAAGAGTATTGAACGAACAAAACGTCTCCCGGTGTAACAGTGGTAAGGTTTTGGATTTACAACGCTCAAATCAGGGGCTCGATTCCCCTTGATGGAAACAACAGATAGCCTAATCTGGCTTTGATATAAGAAAACACATACACAAAACAAAGCATAGTTTTAAATCTGGCCTACAAATAAAACTTTATTATGAAGCTAACTTACAAATGTCATAAAAACCGAAAAAATATATCATTGTGAAATGTAACCCAGCAGAATTGTTCGAACTAAAACAAAACACTGTTATGAACGTGATTCACGTGTGCTATAAAACTAATACTAAATATTATTCCGAAATTAATTGACAAGTAAAGTCTTCTTTGTTTGTTGCTTGAATTTGGCGCAAAGCCACACAAGGGCTATCTGTGCTAGCCGTCCCTGATTTAGCAGTGTAAGACTAGAGGGAAGGCAGCTAGTCATCACCGCCCGCCTCCAATTCTTGTGCTACTCTTTCACCAACGCCCTCACGTCTGAAAAAAACGAGCATGCTTGGTATCACGGGAATTCGAACCTGCAACTCTCAGATTACGAGTCGAACGCGTTAACCCACTTGGCAATGCCGGGCCTATCTATACTCTAAGTGTTGATACTTAGAGTATGCACTACAAATTTTGAAAGAGAAAAAATGTCGACAATATGTTTAGAAAATGTAAGGATAATGTAGAATGAATGTGTAGTTTGATGGAATAATACTTGTGAAACTGGATGTTGCCAAGAAAACGTGGAAAACTCAGAAGAAAATTATTTTCCATTCAATTTTTCGATCTTCTTCAGGAACCCAAAAGAAACATTATTGTCATTAGCTATTTTTTCTTAAGTATTGAATTTTTAATCGAATATAGGGCTTTTTGAGAAATGTGACAATCACGGTTAATTTAAAGTCAGTTGGAACGGCATGTGTAAAAACTACCTTTTGACGTAGTTTAGCGTTATGTAGGAAGTTTGACGCCATTGAAAATAGTTAGTTTCTGGAAGGATGTGCAAAAGCTCTTTCGAACATAAAATATCCATACACTTAAATCATAAAAATGCATTCAGACCAGGGAGTTAGAATTTCAAGGACCAGGATACCCTTCGTTCAAAGTGGTATTGGAAAACAGAGAAGTATGAATCAGCCTAAGATAGACCATCCAAAATGAGACCTTCAACAAGTCGTACATCTGCTGTGGTAAACACAGAACAGTGTCTTATAACCGTTAGGAATAAAAGAACACAAAGTTCAGTGGTAAAAGCTGTCCTCGTTCTCCAGGCAACAGTATGTAACATAATCAAGGAGGACTTGGTGAAATGGACTATAATGACATGATGAGCCTCCAAAATCGTTCTTATATAACATACCCAACCTATGTAGATGTGGTTATGTTATAAATTAAAGGAAAATAAAACAATACCTGTTTCAAACAACTTATTATAAATATCTTTTTGATAAATATCCCGTAAAAGTGACATTAAAGTAGGTCAGCATACAGGATTTATGTGGGTTGAAACAAGATGCTAACACTAGTTGTTTCGACGCGGCTGTTTCTTGATGTTATTTTATGTACGCACTAAACTTGTATATCAAATTTGTGGGATATTTTAAACGTCTTCAATGCGTAATTTTAATTCTATAGTTGAGATTAAAATTTTGTGTCGCATGTCTCGTTTATTCTCGGATTAAAGTAGATGGCGCTAGAGATGGAGTTGCGAGTGTGTGTGTGTGTTTTCTGCTAGTAAAGCCACACCGGGCTGTCTGCTGAGTCCACCATAGGGGAAGAGATGAAGGCACACATTACAATAAAATTATTTGCTACAAGGTAGTGGTAATCGGATATCTAACGTTGTCGCAGTTAGTAGCCTATATTACAATCTAAGTCTTCTTATAAATTAATATCTACTTTTTTACAACTAGATAATAATTAATAATCCACAACACTAGTTGGTAATTAGTATCCAGTAATAAAAAATATCGTTTAATTATCAGCTTAACCGATCCCATTGGCTAGTAGTAACCATAACCACACTACATATTGAATGTAAAGTCAATGGTGTTGCTGGTCATAACCCTAATGATTATTTTTGTTAGGGTTAAATGAACATTCCAAGTATTGTTGCAAAGAATGTGTTGTGTAAGCCTTTTTATGTTGTAAAAACTATCAAAGAAGATCACATGTGCTTACTTAGTGAATCTACAGGGTGGCCCGTAAGTCCCTACCCATCCATATATCTTATGTATCCAGTGTATCTGTGTGCTGTCCCTCATTCTCGCTGTATAATATTATGCGACGCCATGTTCTGTGAGACGTTTTCAAGTGTAAATGAGCTTACATCGGCCATGTTTCTCTGAAAAAAACACCAAATTTATAATACATGTGTAATTGAATATAACATAATAACATATGGATGGGTAGGGACTTACGGGCCACCCTGTATAATGTTAAACCATGAACATAAACTCTTAAAATCTGGTATTGGACTTCTTACTTAGACAGTACTGTGAAAGTGTCCATAGTAAACACCATACAGAAGAAACGTAAACATACACAGACGCACAAAAATTTATGTCATTACTCTCCGTCACTTATAAAGCGCTTTCTAAAGTGACAATTCAAAGAAAACCCTTACGAGAGATAACGGAAGTAAATTTATAGACTGCATACACACACATTTATTTATATGATCCGAATACTTCAAACGATAGCTAATCCCAATTTCCTATAGGCATTCCTGTTGTGATATATTATGATTAAAATATAAATACATTTATAAAATAATATTTTTTTTCTTGACAGGCAGTCAAACAGATCACGTAAGACTTACATTCCTTTTTTCTAATATAAATTCTTCAGCATTCGCTGCATTAATCTTCGTCATTTTGGGTTCATTCATTTTTTATTTGTCGGTTCATGATCATTACGTTCTCGTGTATCGGTAGCAGAGAGTGCATGTTAACATCTTTCAAGGGTCTTCTCTCTTCGCGTATATCTTTTACTTCTCTATTTGTAAAAAAAAACTTAATTGGACCTGCAACACGCACCGCGGTCACTAGTCACTTCGCACAGAAATGGAGATTCTATACTGTAACTATAGTCATGACTGCCTTCACTAAAGCTTCCGCTGAAATTAAAAGTGCCTTTGATCGATATCTGTGCTTAACTCCGCATAATACGTGGGCTTGATCGTGTCTGGGTTCTCAAGCAGAAATCGTCGGTAGATTTATGTAAAGAAAGCAGAAATTGTTGAACCCAAGAATCTTGTCAGATCAATAAAACATCGATTTTTTTGAATATCAAGTGCACCTGACTACAGAACGAGCTCGAGGAGGTTAAAGTGTGTCTGTCCGATATCTCTTTTTAACAGTACAGTGTCCCGAGGGTGTCAAGCTTCCATGGACGGAATAACAACAGTTACAAACTCTCCAAACGGTTTAATGAGCTCACTACACGTACAGTATGCTACAGAAAGAGTGGCCATGATCTGTTTTGTAGATACTTGTAAGGAGGTTAAAAATGTTCATATATAGAGAAAAAGAAAATATATGTTGTTTCAAAACACGCACAAAAATAATCCAGTCGATGAAAGTTATCGTTACCGAGGGAGGAGGGAAACAAAACTGAACATTTTAAAACTCAAAATGTGGGATGTGTTAAGCACAACCTGAAATCTGTGTCTTGTGGATAGTTTTTTATAAACTTCATTGTGTATGACTTACAGTTTATCTATTATGCTTAACATGAGATATAGCAAGGTACGAACGTAATGTGATTTGTATTAGCTATGCATGGACTCGAATTAGAGAAACATGGTTAATAGTAAGTGAAGAGCGAAGTGATTTAGACGCGCATGTTACAACAGTTTTTTATGTTCTGCATAATATGAGCCCCGATGTCACAGTGAAAAACTACCCGCTTTAAATTATGAGAGATTATCTAATGAGAACAATGAAGCTCGTAGTTCATAGAATGGTATGTGTGAGAGTGTCATTTCATTACAGCCAAAGGCTAACTGGTTACTGGAGGGCAACGCCTCACTTCAGCCACGAGATGTGGCGAGAAAAAAGTACAGATAAATAGATGTTGAATGGATAGGAGAAAACTATGGTAAGGGAGTGGATGCACTGAAAAGGAAGAAAATTAGTGGTAGTGATGACAATGGTATTTCAAAGTGGATAATAATCGGAGGTTCTTTGATTTATTTAATTATACATTTATATGTTTCTTTCTTTATTACGATGATGAGTTACCCATGTTTAGGGTTGCCTGTTCTGCACAAGAGGCAGTGAATCCCCTTGGTAAATATAATCCCAGAGATGTGGCTTTGAGTGATCAAAAGGTATACCAGATGTTCCAGAGGAGGAATGGTTGTAAAGGATTGTGGACTGAAGATCAAACTTGTCAACAAAGATAAGGTGAAAATGTATGTATGAGAATGTAATACAGTCATGAGGAATGTTATACATCCATAAAGGTCTTTAGTAATATTCTGTGCAGGACAGTAAACGTCAGTCTGAGAGCATGACATTCCAAAAGCTGTAAAAGAAAATGAAAAGGAAGAGAGAGCAGAACATCACATAGTTTAACCATAAACTTAAGTCGAGAGGTGATTTTATTAGTCAAAGATACAAGATGCATTTCCCAAAAGTGTCTCCAAAATTGTATTAGAGAATTGGAGCTGGGTCACGACATTACCAAAACTTATGTTTCGTAAGGTAATGCAAAATAGCCCCAATTTTATGAACTTTAAAGATAGGACGCCAGTGAGGACTCCATATAATGTATTTTTTGACAGCAGCTTAGGGTCCTGTTAAGAGTAGCCATCGTCTTGTATGTGATCAGAAGGACATCAGAACCAGTACATTTATATAGAAACTGAAGGAGAGGAAAGCACCATGTTACAAAAACACTTTACATAAAGCAGAAGCAATAAGAGTGAGCTTTAGGAATTGTAGGGCTCGATAAAAAAAAGATTTGCATCGAATGCTCTCAGTGAAAACTGTAGTAAAGCAATCCAGAAGAAATGAACGAGTCAGACAAATGTCAGTGGAAGTGACAGATGTTTGAGCTTATAGATTAATCCTTGAAACCAGACAAAGTCGGAAGCACTTGTAAAGCCATAAAGAAAAGCAGAAGATTATTTAGAATTGTTAAAATGTGTGATGATGCATCAGATAACTTGATAAATTAGTCCATTGTTGAAAGATGAAGATGGAAGCCAGCTTGAGTGTGAGGGAAAACGTTACACTAAGTTTCATGAACATGTAGCTTTCAAACGAGAATTATTTGAAGAGTTTTCTTAAGAACACCAGAAAGGCTGTTTGGATGATAGAATGAAGACTTAAACTGTTTCACAAAGAGATAATAGTGGATTCCTTCCAATAATATGGATAAAATTTTACTGGAGTAAGTAGTAAAAATGACTAAGAATAGCAGAATTCTTGGTTGAGCGTGTTGGAAATGAAAAAAAATGTTGGTCTGTCTAAACCAGAAGGTGTATTTGTACCTATCTCGATCATTCATAGAACATTTTAAAGATCATTCATAGAACATTTTAAGAAAATATTCTCGACCTTAGGAGAGAAGGATTATTCTGAAGGATTATATTATAAGAATCCTCGTGATTCAAATGGTGTCAATCTGGATCGTGAATCTGATATTCTGGAAAAGAAAGCAAACATGTTAGCTTTGTCAACGGAGGAAAGGCGAATGTGGATAAGATGTTGTGCATCACTACATATATGTACTGATATTTGAATCACCAAAAGAGGGCGTATCTAGCAGAGGAAGAGCAGATGTTAAAAAATAAGAAATTTAACACAACGTCTCGCGACAAGTTGGTTCTTTGGGTTTCCATATTAGAATAAAATAAAAGTAAGTGTTCGATACAGAGTAGGTGGCATATAAAAAGATATCCTCAGTTAATATCAAGAACAAATGGTATTTAATAGAGACATATACCCTGTAGAACAAGGGTAAGAAATCGAAGAATTTCTTCGACAGTAGGTTGTCAAACTGAGTTTGAAGGAGGAGAAATAAAGTCTGAGATATTTAATAAAGTCATTGTGGATGGACATATTTCCATGACATTTGTAGGAATAAATAGGGTAGTTCTGGTAACAATTATTACTTACTGCAGGCAAATCCTAGTCAGCACGCTGACAGGCAAACCATTCATTCCCATTATATAAGCAGACGAGTGGATTAGAACATTTTGTATTTGTGTGAGAAAGGTTACACATGCATTCTTTTCATCACTCTGTTTGTTGATGTGGTGTTCAAGAAGACTAAACTGGATAACCTACGCAAAAGATGAAGAATCCATGGTCAAGAAGACGGTTAATAAAGCCATTGCTTTTAGAATAGTAATCTGAGTGTCGCGGGTTCGCATCCCCGTCGCGCCAAACATGCACGCCCTTTCAGCCGTGGGAGCATTATAATGTATCGATCAATCCCACTATTCGTTGATAAAAGAGTAGCCCAAGAGTTGGCGGTGGGTGGTGATGACTAGCTGCCTTCCTTCTTGTCTTACACTGCTAAATTAGGGACGGCTAGCACAGATAGCCCTCGAGAAGCTTTGTGCGAAATTCAAAAACAAACAAACAAACAAGCTTTTAGAATATCAGGTAGATTTCACCCTGGTCAGTTCTAATCCTGATGGCTCAGCGATCTTATCCTTCGATAATTCAGAATTATGTTCTTTTCAATGATTGGGTGATACACGTCATCGATAACACATAAAAACAGTGGAGTTGTTTGAGAGAAGAAGAGCTGAGTTTCTGATTGGTTGTGTTTGGACACAGACGCAAAAGTTGAATTTGATAACAAAGGAAGTCACAAAGCTGATTATTGTAAATATTGATAATTGTGAGTTGAGACAAGTTGGTGAATATTGGCCTGGAGACATTTTTTTTCTTTAGCTTCAACGTAAGGTGGCCCAATATACTATAAAATTGAGGTTCCATCTATGAAAGTATAAACACAAAACTTGGAGTGGTAAAGTATAATCTATATGAGCAGATATCAGACGATGGCCTAGAGAAAAAGGAACAGAAGGGGTCACATTTGACATTGTAGGTGATAGTTGTGACTTGAAGAGTCAAGAAAGCAATAATATGTACAAAAGTGAGCGACGCGGGAAGTGTAGAAGACACACAAATTAGAAATGTGGTTTGAGTCCAAATGAGATAAACGGCATATTTCGGGATTGGAACCAGGTCTGTAATACAGCTTTGTTTGTTTTAAGTGAAGCGCAAAGATACATCATAGGCCAATTGTGCTCTTTCGACCGCGACTTTCAAAATCTTGTTTTATGTTTCTAACGTTGTAAGTCTACAGACATATCACTCGGGGGACGTCATACGAATTTGCATAGCAGTGAATACATATAAGAACAATCCCTGGGCACCTTATCACATTCACGAACGTACAACGAGCGAAAACCAAACGAGTGAAATAGATTCAAATAGACATAACTCACGATAACTTAGCAACTGAAATAGCAGTCTGAGGGCAAGATGAATCACGCTTCTGAATAAAGCCTCGAAAACTTCTGGTGCTCCAATTTAAAAATGTTTTTTTTTTAACTGAAATATAACTTAGGCTAACCTCTTTTGTTGTCTTACAAACGCATCCTCGAATGTCAGTTTAAGATTAGTAGGTATAATATATTTTCCTAGGAATAATTTGTTTGACTGTAGTTAAGCACAAAATTACACGATGTGTTTGCTGAATTTCGCGCAAATTTATTCGAGGGGGGCTATCTGTGATAGCCCTAATGTAGAAATGATATACTGGAGGGAGAACGGGTTGTTTAACACCACCAACTGTCAACTCTTGGGCTACGCGATTATAAAAGTGAAATTGGCCGTCACGTCATAACAGCAACACTGCTTAAAGAACGAACAAGTTCATTAAAGGGATTGAAATTCACGAACCGCAGATTACGAATCGCTCGCACTAATCGCTGGGACCTTTACCCTTAGAAGTGAAGAATGAATTCTTGTGTTTCTATGTTGAGAATGTTAGAACAATACCTACGGTTGTTGTTTTTTGTTTGTTTTGATCCAACTGATCAAATGGATGAGAAACATTAATGACAACACAGTGCTTGGTAAGACTGCTACTTTGATCATTACAAGTTGTATTTAGATATAATTTTAAATGATGCTACATGCGATAGTATATTACTGGTCAATTTATCAGGACTGACCAATTGTGACAGCCGCATATGCCATATTACGTCAGGTCAGAAATGGATTTCTACTCTATTTTCTCCAATGATCGGCGGCAAAGAACCTTAATTGGGATATAGAAAAAAATGTTCACAACAGTTATTTTTGTCCAGGACCAATAAGTGTCAAAGCAGTAGGTCTGTAGAATTACAGTGTTAGATACCTGGTTTCGATACTCGTGACGGACAGAGCAAATTCAGCTACCACCGTATTAGATGGCACAAACTATTTTCGTACAGACGTAAGCGCTGTCAGCCACGTGCTTCTTTACAAATCTGTCAATAGTTTGTTATAATACAATAAATTCAAACGAATTAAAAAAACTACCATTAATTGTTTGTTTGTTTTTGAATTTCGCACAAAGCTACTCGAGGGCTATCTGTACTAGCCGTCCCTAATTTAGCAGTGTAAAACATGCTCGCTCTTTCAGCCGTAGTGGTGTTATAATGTGACCGTCAATCCCACTATTCGTGGGTCTAGAGTAGCCCAAGAGTTGGCGGTGGGTGGTGATAATTAGCTGCCTTCCCTCTAGTGTTACACTGCAAAATTAAGAACGGCTAGCGCAGATAGCCCTCGAATAGGTTTGCGCGAAATTCAAAACAAACCTTTCTTAAATGTGTCTATGTTTTATCTGTATCTAAATATCTCTTTCTAAAACAGCCCGACTTCTGCTGTTTAATTTTCATTGTTGCTTCAGAAGTTTGCCTTCACTTACTAACAGTATAAACACATTGTGTAGGTTGTAATACTAGTAGAAACCTACGTTCTGTTTATCGCATTCTATGCCATAACGCCTGGTTTCCCTTGAGGAAGCGATAATTTTAAAACGTTAATGTTTTGACGTTAATCTTGCAGAATATTTGAAGATCCAATAACAATAATTTCGTGTTTTTTTTCCTTAAGCATTTGGCACATTTAGAGAGATTAGTGGCACGGTTCATGTAATTTTATGAAGTTATTCTAAGCTTTGTTATTTTAGTATTAGCAACCTGTACCTCACCAGTAATTTAAAATAATGTTCTATAAAAACTTGCTTGATTTAGTCAGAATAACTCGCTATCACATTTAGATATTTATTTTATTAATTTGTAATTTTTCAACAAAAAACAAATTATAAGGTATATATTTGATAAAGCTCTTCTTTCAATAAGGGCCCGGCATGGCCAGGTGGTTGAGGCACTCAACACGTAATCTGAGGGTCGTGGGTTTGAATCACTGTGACACCAAACATGCTGGCCTTTTTATCCGTGTGGACGTTATAGTGTGACTGCCAATCGTTGGTAAAAGAGTAACCCAAGCGTTGGCAGAGGGTGGTGATGACCAGCTGCTTTCTTCTCTCTAGTCTTACACTGTTAAATAAGGGACGATAGCCTTCGTGTAGCTTTGCGCGAAATTCAAAACAAACCTTCAATAAATTGTTTTGTCTTTCAAATAGTTCTTTAAAAGAAAACAGCTATTTATGAAGTAAGTGTAACTGAGTGTTTTTCTGAACTTTTAAAAGTAGATCAATAAAAGAGATTAGATAATTATCAGTGATAAACAAAAACACTTACACGTGGTTTTCTTGCTTCACGTGAAGTTGTAAAGCTTTCTTTCTTTAAATTTAGTTTTATAACTGGTAAAAATGATTAACGTATTATATTACAAATGATAACACCATATCTATTGTGTCAAATGTATTAATATGAGGATTATTTTGCGTTGTTAGCTTTGTATATGGTATAAAGATTAGTGAATCTGTCTTAAACTGAACGAACATTGTTAGATCAAAGTCGAAAGTATGAAAAATACGTGACTAATGCATCAATACATTAACCTTTGAAGAGCGTTTATCATTAACTGATGCTGCTACCTGCAACATTCCCGCTGTTTGAGGGTTAAAACCGTCACGGGTTATTGCCTAATGGCATTAGTATAATCCCAGTTAGACCGACATATCAAATTAGCTATAATATTTATAGGACTAAGGTTTAGTTCTAATATATGTGGACATCTTCCTTTTGATCTGAAGTTGTTGATAGTGTTTACATATGAAATTAGACATATGCTTTAAGATTTAGCTAGAAATATGGAGCAGCAATATGGAGTCATTATTTTTCTGTCATTTAGGTTTATTTAGAACTTTATTTTGAAAGTTTGTCCATGAAATACTGATATTTTGTATCAAGCGTGGAGATGGTAAAAAAAAAAAAACTACACCAGTTGCGTTTGTCTACCACTAGGATAAAAATAAAATTCGAGGGTTCACTTGTTTGTTTTTTAAATTTCCTCGCAAAGCTACAGGAGGGCTATCTACGCTAGCCGTCCCTAATTTAGCAATGTAAGACTAGAGGGAGGGCAGATAGTCATCATCACCCACCAGCGAACTCTTTGGTTACTCTTTTACCAACCGTACATTATAACGTCTCCACGGCCGAAAGAGCGATGTTTGGTGCGACGTGGATTCGAACCCGCGACCCGTCAGATTACGAGTCGAACGCCTTAACCCATCTGGCCATGCCGGACCAATAACCTTGGTAAATTTTAGAAACTTAATGAAATGTACATTGATTCCAAAAATAATTATACATTTATTCAATGCTTCTCTGGACTACCAGTTTTGAATTAATGGAACAAAATATATTCCAAGACGGCGAGATTATCGAATGACGACTTTTATATAAATATTAGAATGAGAGATTCTTATGAAGCATTATAATAATATATCCTTATAAATTAGGATGATATATGTTTTTTTTAATAAAGGACCAGAGTGATATATCCCTCGTAAATCATGAGATCGATATGTTATCATAAACCATCAGAGTGATGTACCCTCGTAAGACATAAGAATCATACAATCTCACGAAGTAACAGAATGATATATCTTCATAAAACATCGTAATGATATACGTATTGTAAAATACAATTATTTAGGTGTTGAATGTGTGATCTGAGAGTCGCAGATTTGAATTCTCTTCACCGAATATACTCGCCCGTTCAGCCTATATGACAGTCAATTCCACTATTTGTTGGTAAAAGAGTAGCTCGAGGACTCGCGATGGGTGTTGTTAGCTACCTGACCTCCCTCTGTTTTATCACGGCTAAATTAGGGGCAGCTGGCGCAGATAATCCTCGTGTATCTTGGCGCGAAATTCAAAACAAACAAGTATAAAGCATCAGAACGATATATCTAGGATCAACTCCAAAATACATTTAATACTCACACAGATCCAGATATGAATACAAACTTCTACAATAAAGTCACTAATCACATAGCAAACAATAAACATCAATATGAACCAATATTTCCAGTAAACATAACTGATACAAATACAAGTTCTAACACTGATTATGAAAGCACATTACTAACAAAGGAAATATCCCTACATGAAATACTAGAAGCAATAAAAAACACCAAAAACAAAGCGCCAGGAGAAGATGAAATACAAGCTATTCTCCTAAAAAACGGCACTCCGAAATTGTTTGACCATCTAAATTCACTATTCAACTTATCGCTATCCTCAGGATATATCCCAGTTTCTTGGAAGCTAGCAAATATATTAATGTTCCATAAGAAAGGAAAACCAGCGAATAAACCAAATAGCTACCGACCAATCAGTCCGACCAGCTGTGTTGGCAAAATTCTCGAAAGAATAATAAGTAATAGACTCTCTACATTCTTGGAGGTAACATCAAAATTACCAGAAGAACAGAATGGATTCAGAAAATTTAGACAAACGACAGATCATTTAATAAGATTAACCGAAACCATAATAGATAGTTTCAACAAAAAAGAATGTACAGTCGCTTGCTTCCTCGATATCGAGAAAGCATTCGACACCGTTTGGCACGATGGTCTAAGGTTCCGAATGAATGAAATGGAACTACCGCGAGGAATTATTCGCTGGTTATCTAACTTTCTGGAAAACAGAAAATGTAGAGTAAACGTAGAAGGAACTTTTTCCGAATACTTTACTCCACTAGCTGGTGTCCCACAGGGAGGGGTGGTTAGCCCTATACTCTTCATCATGTATGTAAACAATATGCCATTGAAGGATCCAAATCATGGATTCTCATCACAGTTCGCAGATGATGTGGCAATCTGGAAAAGTGCTGAAATACCCACGATAGCAGCTACAAACATACAACCACAATTAAATAGAATTAGTGAATACTGTGAAAAATATAGAATTAAAATAAACACAGCAAAAACTCAGCTCGTACTCTTTACGAAATCGACAAAACACAAAAAACAACAGCCAGAAATATATGTGAATGGCACTCTACTCCAGATTGCCCAATCAGCAAAATTTTTAGGTCTGACTTATGATTCAAAATTAACTTGGATCAATCATGTCAACGAAATTAAAAATAAAATTTGGCGAAGAACTAACTATGTAAGGAGTCTAACTGGTAAACACAGTGGAGCATCTACAGATAACATTTTGAAAATATACAAAACATATATTAGACCAGTAATAGACTATACAGCTCCAGCCTGGGTAACTGTAAGTAATAAAACAATCAAAACCAAACTACAAACAATACAAAACACACTTCTCACAACAGCATACAGAGTTCCGAGAGCAACATCATCTAAATTCATTCACAATTACTCGAAAATACCAACCATATCAGATAGACTCCTAAATATTACAATTAGGTATTTTAACAAAAATTGGATGAAAAATGATTTATTATGCGAACTAGATAGGTACCTCATACATGATGAAGAAAATCCTAAATACCTCTCCCCAATTAACATATATTTTAAACATAAAGAAAAATAAAGTAAAGTAAAATATGTATGTATATAAACTTTAAATCTTATATTTATAGTTTACATATTTATGTATTTTAAAATAATAATCAGATAAAATAAATAAATTGCCACCAGCTAGCTTGACTACTGTGAATAATAGACTATAAATGGACATTGCCCTGAAAAGGACCTGACATACAAACAGTTAGGGAAAATAAGTTCAGGAAGGAGGAAGAGGTCAAAGTGAACCTGACCCTCTAGGGCAAAATACCCAGATACCATTGACCAAGAACGATATATAAAGAAAAAAAAGGGGCAAATCAAGACAATGCATGGACATTGCTCTAGAAAGGGCCGGAGTACTGTGGAATACTCTGGCCCCAAATCTACAACAACAACAACAAATTCTTACTAGTTGCCAACATGAAAGTTTGTGATGGTTAAAGAGGTCTTGTGTGTGTACCTGACCTTTATGGGTATTCAAAAATTAAACATGCCCAAATACCCACAAAGAGAGAGAGAAAACGATATATCCTCATCAGAGTATGTCTTCATCAAATATCAGATTTATGTATTCATGCTATTCTCTTTTTTTCGACTGTGATTCTCAATCTAGTTTTATGCAATCCGTTTATTAGTGACGAATAACCTTATAGTTATTGTAAAAGAAATAAATAACAATAACCAAAGGCATCCGTAATTGATACTTGACCTCCATTACGTGTTTCGAAGGTATTTAAAATCAATGCAACATCATACACCTCAATTCGAATGTTTCGGGCGATAGTTTTTCTGCCTTCAACTCTTTTTTCTTTTAACTTTACGCTTTGAGACGGGTTAACACCCACGTGCCACGTGTGCCATTAGTCTATTTCCCACGAGCTGAATGTCAATTCAATTTATCCGACAGTTTTTGTCTGACGGCAGAGTGACGTCAAACAACGCCATCAGGGAGTTTGTATGTGCACAAGCCTTGAGCTCAACAGCTCATTGTGTGTCTGTGTATTTTATTATCTGCGGCTCAACATCTTATCAATCTGGGGCTAAAAGACAAGATACGCCTTCAGCATGCTCTCTGACTTTCCACGGTTGAAGTGACTGGTATTTAACTGGTATTATGTGGTTCTTGATTAGAGAGCTTAAGCAACATTGATACTAGATCATTTTCGTTTCAATACATTACTCCATTTAGAATAAAACTAGCTTGAAAATAATGATAAAAAAGACACAGATTTTGTTACCACGTCCATTCATTTCAGACCAAATTAGAGAAAAAAATAAGAAACAAACATTTTCTTTTATTGGTACCAAATGCAGTAGGTCGATGCTTACTGTGAGGAGGGACAACATTGGTCGGATTGGATGTGATGGAATATTCTTTAGACCTTTAACTATCTACGAACGCGTGAAATACAACTGACAAATACAGTAGGTCGATGTTTACTACAGGGAGAGACAATATTGATCGTTTTAATAAGATCAAATGTTTTTTAAACATTTAATTATGTGCAAGCTAATGTATTACGACTGTCGAATATCTCTCTATTTCTCTTAAATGTATTTCTTTCCAAATATGGATGTTGGGGGAGGAGGAAATATTGCTGACGTCAGATCTTCTGGCCCAATTTTCTTTCTTCATTGATTATTCATTATAAAACAGTTGATTATTATTAAGAGACTGCCAAATGTTGAATTATAACTTAAGCCTTCCTACTTCCTACTCAACGGCACAGCGGTACGTTTAAGGGCTTAAAACGCTAAAAATTAAGTTCCGTTATTCGTGGAAGGTACATTAAAGACAGTCCATTGTGTAAATTTGCACTAAACATTGAACAAAGAGAAAAGCAATTATTTTATTCATACTTTCAATTTTATGTTTTCATCCACAATTTTCACTGACTTTTTTAAAACCGTTTTTTAACACAAGTTATTTTTGTACGAAACAGTATCGAAATTTACGTAAACAGTTGTTGGTGTTGTTGTTTTGAATTAAGCACAAAGCTACACAATGGGCTATCTGTGCTTTGCCCACCACGGGTATCGAAACCTGGATTTTAGCATGTAAGTCCGCAGACATACCGCTGAACCACTGGGGGGCATACGTAAACAGACAGTGTAAATTTTCGGCCCAGCATGGCCAGGTGTTTAAAGCGTGCGACTCGTAATCTGAGGGTCGCGGGTTCGCATCTCGGTCGCGCCAAACATGCTCACCCTTTCAGCCGTGAGGGCGTTATAATGTTACGGTCAATCCCACTGTTCGTTGGTAAAAGAGTAGCCCAAGAGTTGGCGGTGGGTGGTGATGACTAGCTACCTTCCCTCTAGTCTTACACTACTAAATTAGGGACGGCTAGCACAGATAGCCCTCGAGTAGCTTTGTGCGAAATTTCAAAAAACAAAGGGTGTCATTTATCTTTTCAAAGTGTAAGAGTAAAAAGTGCTCTTGATAAAGACGTTTCTTAAGTGTTAAAAGTCGCGTTGCTAAATATCCCCCTTTATAAATTAAAAACCTCATAACATAACGGCTAAAACACACTTGCTAAAAAATTTTAGTGAACGTTTTATACACTTGTCGGTTAAAAAAGCTCTCATCACACCATTTTAATCAATCAAAATTAAATTCGACAGCAAAATGAAAACTAATGTCTCCTTGTGAGATTTACCAGGTGGGATAACAAGAAAATGCGACATCTACGAGTTTCTGTATGAAACCATAAATATATTTTTCTCTTACCGTCCTTGTAAGATAAATAGGTTTTTTTTTTGTCTCATCAGATTTCATTGAAACTGAAGCAGGTTTGAAATAAGAACTTATTTTCGTCAATATTCTGAAAAATACGTTTAATTTGTTGCATTAGTTTATGCTGTAAAATTAGTTCGTCAACAGATCAGTTGATACACGATTTCCCAATATGTTAGCGTTGCGTCAAGTTAAGACTGATAATTATAATGTGGTGTTGCCTCAAGCACGTGAGCACCTCAGTTACTCTTAGCTATGAGCAGTAATATAAAAACTTAATTGAAAAATAATATTTTTCATATTTGTAAACTGAAAGCCGGTACTCGTTTTACTGTGTTTTAGTCGTGTTAAACTACTCGAGTTAAAACGAAAATGTATTGCATGTTACATCTGAATAAAAACGTGTTGACGTATGTCAAATGAAAATGTGCAGCTACGTAACATCTGAAAAAATACACGTTGAATTACATGAATGATTTGTATTACATGCATGTTATATCATCCACAGCAAAATTTAATGATAGACTAATAAAGTATTAGAAATGCTTGTGTTCAGTTTTCTTATAGCAAAGACACAGCGGTTTATCTACCCACGTGAATCGAACAACTGATTTTAGAGTTGTAAATCCGCAGACTTGCTGAATACTGCCCACATCATGAGTTTGTATATTTGGGCCCGGCATGGCCAAGCGTGTTAAGGCGTGCGACTCGTAATCCGAGGGTCGCGGGTTCGAATCGCGGTCGCACCAAACATGCTCGCCCTCCCAGCCGTGGGGGCGTCATAATATGACGGTCAATCCCACTATTCGTTGGTAAAATTGTAGCCCGAGAGTTGATGGTGAATGGTGATGACTAGCTGCCTTCTCTCTATTCTTACACAGCTAAATTTGGGACGGCTAGCGCAGATAGCCCTCGAGTAGCTTTGCGCGAAATTCAAAAACAAACAAACTAGCGACAGGACAAACAGTTATATTCCACCAAAAATAAAACTTTTTCATTATACTATGCACCATTGTTTGCTCACCTAGTAATGCTCAAGGTTTCAGTCATCAGGTCGTTATAATGTTCGGTTTAATCCCATTATTCGTTGGTAAAACAGTAGTCTACGAATTTGCGGTGGGCAATATTAACTAGTTGCTTTACATCTTCTTTATCACTGCTGAATTTGGGACTATTAGCACAAGAAAGGCCTCATGTGGCTTTGCGCGAAATTCAAAACGGAAAAAATCCTTCTGGCAAAAACCATGAGCCAAAGTAGCATTTTGGTAATTAAATTATCAGAATAAACAAATAAGAAACAAATGAAATTTGCGTAAAATGTAATACCCTCTATGAGGATTTTTACGGTTTTTTATAAAAGAAATGAAAGGCTACTAAATCACTATTAAAGTTTAAATGTTTCCATTTAGGTTTGTGTAGCTCAGTTACAAACAAACCGTCCGCTATGTGGAATTAATAACTATGGACGGCTAAGGCAGATAGCCCTCGTGTAGCTTTGCGCGAAGGCCCAGCATGGTTAAGCGCGTTAAGGCGTGCGACTCGTAATCTGAGGGTCGCGGGTTCGCATCCCCGTCGCGCCAAACATGCTCACCCTTTCAGCTGTGGGGACATTATAATGTGGCGATCAATCCCACTATTCGTTGGTAAAAGAGTAGCCTAAGAGTTGACGGTGGGTGGTGATGACTAGATGCCTTCCCTCTAGTCTTATAATGCTAAATTAGGGACGGCTAGCACAGATAACCCTCGAGTAAACAAATCAAACTAAGCAGATAGTCCATGTCTTGTTACACTATATTTGCGTGAGATTTTAGATGGCAGTTATAGTATGTTTCTTACTCTAATTAGAGCTATAGTTTCTCTGGTTTGCACATGAATACAAACTTAACATATGCCAAGAGTGTTATAAAACGTGAAAACAACGGTAGCCGCTTAATACTGGCGTTTGAGCCGGACACATATTTCAGTCTGTCTCATTTAACAAATGATCATTAGGCTTACAGGATTAGACTGTAGGACTTCTTTCCATTCCTTTCACCCTCTTATGAGGTAATGTTTTATTAGTTAACATCTCTTAATTTTATTACAGACAATTAATTGCCTGTTAAAATTAAAGAGCTTCGTTATGCAAGAGTTCTTTTAATTTTTCGTCACACGTGAATCTGGAAAAAAATGTCAGTCGACTAACGGTGGTCTAATCTTCGTATACACATGAAGGAAATACAAGCAAACATGATACAGGTACATGAAGTAATCTTGAAGAAAATACAGATTACACGGTGTAGGTACATCAAACTCGTATAGCTACAAGCCTTAGCCACGGTTACTCTGAGCATTGTGTGAGTGATGAATTCACGAAAGTACGGGTATAATACCAGTTGGGAACCTACTAGTGCTAAAGCCACTGTAAAGAAGAAAAACCAAAAGCAAAATTCTTTAGTTGATACTGCTACATATAATAATATCTTTAGGTGTGGATAATAGTATATTGAAATTGAAGTTTTTGTAGATAGTTACGAGAATTCCTACACTTATGACCAGGCTTCTACCTCTATTGATTATTACCCAGTGTTCAACTGTTTACGTCTTCCAATTTTAGCTCTTGTATTTACTTAGAGTGGATAAGAAACATTATAAACTAGATTTAGTTTCGCAGGATACTTGAAAATGTTTTACATCACGAGTAAATCGAACCGAAATTACGAATGAAAAGTATTTTTACTTCTCGCGTTTAAAGTTCACATGACACGATGTGTTGTAGTCTACTGAGTGAATAATTCTTCTCATGATTCATAGCATGCGCACGTTTACTGACGTCACGGCAGTAGAAATTGTAACACTAAACGTCCTTTATGTGACTTTATTTTAATGCCCACTGATTCACTAGTAAACAACACACTACGCCAGGTGGCCTTATGTCCACTTTAAGAAAAAAATATTGTTTTATATACGTTTTAATTTTTTTCTTCGGCTTAAATGTTTTATTTCCAAATAAATGCTAAATTGTTCCATTAGATTCAGAAGAGCATATAAAAACTATGTTTTCAGAATGCAGTCAACAAGATATGTTCAAATATGATTTCAAATCCTAATTTTTACACGGAATTTCATAAATATCTGAACTTTTCGTGATTTTATAGACAGTGTGTGTGTCTGGTGTAGTTTGTTAGATCCGGTTTTTTGTCCACCCCTGTAGTGTGCCTGTGTATTTTTTTCAACTGGTTAATTGTATTTAGAGGAGAAATTCCCGTTCTTTAACTACATGATAATTATCGTATTTCTCATACAGATTAAATATCTTTGTAGCTGGTCCAGGCAAGGCTTAGTGCTTAAAGTGCAAGGAATGTGAATGTGAGATTATTTTTCACTCTTCGCGGTTCGTTGATGCAAAATATTGTTCTTTACTTTAGCGTCATTGATGCGCTACGACAGACATGTATAGCACCAGAGTTAGTTGTGAGTGCTGTTAAAAAATTCCTTTCTTTTCTCAGTCTATCACTCCAAATTAGGGACAATTACGTGTAACTAAAAGAGAACATCTCCGAACAACCAAATACATTTTAAGCAATTCAGTAAATACACAATAAAAAATTATAAGTTTTATTTAAGAACAAAATTTTATACCACCTTTTAAAAAAAATAGTTAACCCCCGATGAGACTGGGGCAAATTTACTAATTAACAATGATATAATACGAGGTTCGATTCTCCACAGGCGTTGTTGTTGTTTTGAATTAAGCACAAAGCTACACAATGGGCTATCTCTGCTTTGCCCACTACGGGTATCGAAACCCGGTTTTTAGCGCTGTGAGTCCGCAGACATAGCGCTGAACCACTCAGGTCTCCACAGAGGATAAAGCAGATAGCTCGATATGAATTCGTTTTGAAACAAGTAAACAACTAAACTAAAATTACTTTCTGCCAATAAAGAGAGCCGCACTCTTAGCTATTTTACTCTTCAGCCATTAGGCTTAAACAAGAGGGCAACCTTAATAGCTGCGACACTTGAAATTCTTTTAGGCAGGACGAGAGTTAATTAACCGATGAGATCTTGGGCGTGGTTAAATACGAAGTCTGAAAGGGTTTTCCCGTAAGTTTAAAACTCTAATTTTCTATCAAATCGTCCAAGAGTTGACGGAGCCACAAACTAAAAGTTTGTACCTAGGAAAATATTGAAGCCGTTTTATGAGCTGTTTTCCGGCAGTTAGAAATAACACTAACCTATTGTTAAGCCCCCCAGTGGCTCAACGGTATGTCTTCGGACTTACAACGCTAAAAACCGGGTTTTGATGCCTGTGGTGGGCAGACCACAGATAGCCCATTGAGTAGCTTTGTGCTTAATTCAAAATAACAAATAACACTAACCTATTGTTAAATTCGCAATCGAAACTAAATAAAATGTAAATTAGTCAAACCTTTTTCTTCTTTCGAATAAATTATGAATTTTTATTCAACGTCCCCGCTAGTACAGCGGTATGTCTCCGGATTTACAACGCTAAAATCAGGGGTTCGATTCCCGTCGGTGGGCTGAGCAGATAACCCTTTGTGGCTTTGCTATTCGACAAACAAACACTTCTATACCAAAAATGTTTCTCTTCTTCAACCAATATATTCTTTCATATGCATAACATAAAACATTTTAACAGTACATTTAGAAACGTCAAATTAACTGCTGACAATTTGAGGTTTTCTCAATTAATTTTCCTTTTTATTGACGCAGCATCTGAAATCCAAGATTCAAATATTGTTTATCCAAGTTATAAACACCTAATTCATAAAAACCCAAAGTGAGCAGTCAAAAAAAAATCTTATTACTGAAAAAAAAAAAATTGAGAAAAGTCTGTTACTTAAGTTGGCCGTGTGGTGGAGCTCTGAATTTCAGAGCTGGCAATATAGCAAAATCTTCCGCGCAGTTTATAAAATTGACAATTAGTATCTTCACTTGAAATGTTAATAATCATCCGGTTTCCCTCAGTGTAGCTCAAAATAATATACTGCGGGAGTAAACGACCTGAGTAGCTTCCAATAATTGCAAAACGATTTGCAAAAGTACGGATAAATGCATTCGTAAAATAATAGTTTATTAATAACGCTGAAATAAGGCGGTAACATAAAAAACCTGCCCGTTTCGATTATTTTATCACGGATATCGGGGTGTTTTACCTCATCAAAAAATTGGTCTTAAAATGATATGCAACTGTGATTGTTGTTTTGAATTAAGAACAAAGCTACACGATGGGTTATCTATGCTTTAGCCACCACGGGTATCGAAACCCGGTTTTTAGCGTTATAAGTCCGAAGACATACCGCTGAGCCACTAGAGGGCTTAACAATAGATTAGTGTTATTTGTTATTTTGAATTAAGCACAAAGCTACACGATGGGCTATCTGTACTATTTTCACCACGGGCATCGAAACCCGGGGTTTAGCATTGTAAGTCCTCAGACATACCACTGAACCACTGTTGGGCCTATTATTGTGAAATTCTTTCATTTCTTTCTTTAAACACATTAGAACCAGATGAAACGTATCTTTATACCTATTTACTTTCTTATTCACATGATGTTTTTAATTTACTACATCTTATTGATAACGTTCTTATCACTTGTATTTAGTTAAACTGGTTCATATGAGTTTAAGATATTTTACTTTTTTTCTGACTCAAGCGATTTAAGAAGAGCATAGTTTTATAATTGGTGTCGCCTTTTACAATAAGGTAAATAGTGAATAAATAAATGCTTAAGAGACGAAAAATCGTAAGTATAATGCCTTTACGAAGTTTTTCTTCTATTTTGTTTTTCCTTTACTCACAAGATGGCGCAGTACGCTTTTTGTGAAAAATATTTGTTGCTTGTTATTTATTAAGCTCAAAGCTACACGGGTATCGAAACCAGGTTTCTAGCGATATAATTTTGCAGATATATCACGGTGCCACTGGGGGGCGTATTACTTTAACAGATTTGTTGGTCATCTCTAACACTGTGTTTGTGGCGACAGCTGTAACCTTTTATCACATTAGGTTTGTAACAGCTGCTATGAACTTTCATTTCTTGTAAAATTTAGAATGTTTTTTTTCTGTCTGTCTGCGTTTTTGAAAATTGATATACCTGAAGGGGTTTACTAGATACTCATGAATGAAGAAGACAGACGCCATCTGTAATGTACCTTCATCTGCATCAGAATACTTTGGCCATCTCCATCTTTACTCACTAGAAAGAAGAATGATACGTTTCACCGTTGGGTCCCATTGTAAGCGGGATTCATTCCATCTTACCATTATTCACTGTCATTGATCTTTCATCTTTATATTAATGTTGTCTTCTGCTTACATTTCATGATTGCGATAGTCATTGTAAGGACTGCAGACTATCAAAGAATTCATCGCAGTAAAACCTAGTTGTGGATTCACTGGATATCAATACTTTGATTGGATCCTAAGAGATGGATTTATTGTCAAATCTATCTTTTACTTCCACGACATGTTTCGGACTTCGCTTTGACTGAATTTGACTATTATTATGGCTGGACGGTATCTGAAATTAGCACGTACATTTATCTTCCATTTCTTCAGAACATTATCTACATCGGAAATAGTTATACGTAAATGGGCTGATATGTCTTGGATATCATTACCTATTTGCTCCAATAATTAACAGTTTTTGTCGGATGATTTTTTGTTGCAGCACGTTGTCCGTGCTAGCTTTTGTTTGGTTTTCACTTGAGTAACACCTCGTGCATACAGTAGACTAAACGTCTAGGTCAGAAACACCTGTGTTTCAGAAAAACTTATCCCTAATTTTGAAATGCCGGCCAGAATAAAGAAAACCAGTTTGAAACGACTACTATTAATAAAATAGAAGGAATAAGTTATCTATAGCTGAAAGTGTGAAGCGTGTCTGATGCATTGCAACTTGAACACAAAACCCTTGGATCCTAAGGCCGACACGTTTATCACAAGGCCACACACTCGAGTTATTAGCTTCGGATAAAACAATAATCCATCATAACAGATGGACATGGAATGTATCTTATGTGTACGCGTATAATTGATTTATTACAGACAGGTGGGCCAAGCACAAATAATAACAGTTCTTCGGATTTAAGACTACACTATGTTTGCACAGCAGACAAACAAAAGTTATACAGACTTTAATTCAATGAAATTATGCCAAAAGAATGACTTGTAACAATAGCTAGATTGGGGTTGTATACCGACCTGTGCAAAATATATTTCTGGTTGTTTTCTCAGCTACCAGGTACCATTGTATCCTCCATCAATTATACTTTGTATTCTAAAGACTCATCTCTGACGTACGATGGCCAGACAATGGTCAGGTGATTAAGGCGCTAGATTCGTAATCTGAGGGTCGTGGGTTTAAATCCCTGTGACACCAAACATGTTCGCCCCTTTTATCCGTGTGGGCGATATAATGTGACGATAAATCCCACTATTCGTTGGTAAAAGAGTAGCCTAAGAATTGATGGTTGATAGTGATGACTAGTTGCCTTCCCTCTAATCTCTCACTGCTAAATTAGTATCAGCTTGCGCTGATAGCCCTCGCATAGCTCTGTGTAAAATTCAGAAACAAAAAACAATCTAATGTATGATCTATAAACGAAGCAATTTAAGAGAATAACAGTAATAATATTTGAATTGTTTTAATACAATAATAAATTCACAAAGTGATATTAAAATACATTTCATGTTTTATCACAGAGTAGGAAAGACTCTTATTCGTTCAAACGAGATGTTAAAACAATTTGCTCTTATTTTAAAACACGTTACTCTATCATGGGTGATACCCAGTCAGTAATCTATAGTTTCATGAACTGTTCGACGATGTGTTAGTTTGTACCTGCAGTATATAAGGTATTGAACGTGTTAGCAACACTGTCTAATAGGAACAATTCTTTTATGATAGGGATTGCCTACGTAAAATGCAAATATGCACGTGCATTTAACCAGAAATAAATAATTGCCAGCTATACCATGTTTAAGCTAATAAAAACGGAAGGCTATTTTTTTTATGTGAATCATTCTTGGATTAAATTTTCCGGTTAAAATGGCACACGCGTCGGATGGTACCTTGATTTAATGACGTTTTGCGAAAATCCCCATAAAATGCCTAAACTGTAGTTAAATTTAGTCGGAAAATCTTAAGGACATATTTGTAACCTAGGAAACGTTTTATGAGAACAAGATTGACAGAACAAGTGACAGAAGAATTAAAAGTTGACGGTGTTGCTTGTTTCTAGAAGAAGCCCAAATAGGTCAACTGTTCACCGAGACAGGTCAGATTCCTCTGAGAAGGAAAATAATGTTAGAGTCGATTTGCCCCCCAGTGGCTCAGCGGTATGTCTGCGGACTTACACGCTAAAATCCGGGTTTCGATACCTGTGGTGGGCAGAGCACAAATAGTCCATTGTGTAGCTTTGTGCTTAATTCAAAACAACAACAACAATAGAGTCGATTTACGGAATTTTTGGAACTAAATGATTAACTTCGAACGGTGAAAAGAACGGTGTGAAAAACTGGATTATGTTAGAAAGGAAAAATGATAACCTCAAATACAAAGACAGAATGAATATGGAGAATAAATGTTGAAGAACGTGCAACTAAGAAGTCAAATAGATATAAATAACATAAGATTTTAAAGGTGAAACTGCAAAGTTATAAGAAACATAATTTTTGGAAAACAAGATTTTGAAATGGAAACATACAGCTGTGAGTATAATCTATTATTGTCTGAAATACCTATTTGGAAAATATGTTTTTAACAATGAAAGTATTTTTTAAAAATAAAAATACATTTATAAGTACTTTTAAATAATAATACGTTTGTAACTGTGGAAGTCTTTTTTAAAATAATAATACGCTTATAACGGTGATAGTACTTTCAAATAATAATACGTTTATAACGGTGAAAGTACTTTTAAATAATAATACGTTTATAACAGTGAAAGTATTTTAAAATAATAATACGTTTATAACAGTGAAAGTATTTTAAAATAATAATACGTTTATAACAGTGAAAGTATTTTAAAATAATAATACGTTTATAACGGTGATAGTACTTTTAAATAATAATACGTTTATAACAGTGGAAGTATTTTAAAATAATAATACGTTTGTAACTGTGAAAGTCTTTTTTAAAATAATAATACGCTTATAACGGTGATAGTACTTTCAAATAATAATACGTTTATAACGGTGAAAGTACTTTTAAATAATAATACGTTTATAACAGTGAAAGTACTTTTAAATAATAATACGTTTATAACGGTGAAAGTACTTTTAAATAATAATACGTTTATAATAGTGGAAGTATTTTAAAATAATACGTTTATAACAGTGAAAGTATTTTAAAATAATAATACGTTTATAAGAGTGAAAGTATTTTAAAATAATAATACGTTTATAACGGTGGAAGTATTTAAAAATAATAATACGTTTATAAGAGTGAAAGTATTTTAAAATAATAATACGTTTATAAGAGTGAAAGTATTTTAAAATAATAATACGTTTATAACAGTGGAAGTATTTTAAAATAATAATACGTTTATAACAGTGGAAGTATTTTAAAATAATAATACGTTTATAACAGTGGAAGTATTTTAAAATAATAATACGTTTATAACAGTGAAAGTATTTTTTTAAATAACAAACTCGCCATGTTTCTGGTGGATGTGGATTTTTGTTGTTGTTGTTGTAAATATTTCACTTGGTATCGTCAAAAAACCCTCAAAAATATCGGCGGTTACGAACAGTTGTGGAGTTTTGCAAAACGTCTTTATGTTTATTATAGTAGCAGTAACAGAGGGCTATCTGTTGTGTCTATTCAGAGGAATCGAACCTGTGAATTTAGTAATTTAAGTCCGAAGATTTAACATTGCCCTTTTCAGGGATTTGCAAAGCTACAGGAACAAATAAAGTTATAGATATGTTAACTACACTAAAGATGATGAATTTACCTTAACAAATCAAACAATTATAAGTGTAATGGTCAAATCGTATAATGAAAAGACAAAAACAAGAATAGATTAGAGAGTGGGTTAAAGTTACTAATACTTGGAGCCCGGCATGGCCAGGAGGGTTAAGGCATTCGACTCGTAATTCAAAGGTCGCGGATTCGAATTCCGGTCGCACCAAACATACTCGCTCTTTCAGCCGTGGGTTATAATGTGACGGTTAATCCCACTATTTGTTGGTAAAAGAGTAGCCCAAGAGTTAGCAGTGGGTGGTGATGACTAACTGCTTTCCCTTTAGTCTTACACTGCTAAATTAGGGACGGCTAGCGCAGATAACTCTCGAGTAGCTTTGCACGTAATTCAAAACAAACTGCATACCAATATTTTTTGTAAGTAGCGTACGAGACGCTTAACAATGTATTGCAAAAAAGCCAAAATCAAATAAATGTATATATTGTAATTTTTAAGGATCTGAATACTGTCTGTGAACAGTAACACGGCAGTATTCCAAACGTTAGAGAAACAGTTAAGAATTTTTCTTTGTTTTTAAACAGCCACAAATTTAACTGTCAAAACAACGTTTTTTACTACTAACTACAGTTAAATTAAGTAGAGCTAAGTTTAAAGGCATGACCACAGAGAACGTTAAAGAAACAGGGTGTAAACACGTTTTTTAACATTATATGATAACAGTTCTTTCAAAGAAGGAAGTTTTAAGCATTTTCTCTGTACTTTGAAATTTGTTTTTGTATGACGTTTGTTGCTCATACACTGATATTTAAGCTACATTTTACATTACATGCAACAGAGAACAACTTTACAAAGATAAATAAGGCTGAGTAAAAGATACTGCGATAAATATTAGAGGGCAAGCAGACAGCAAAAATAGAGAAGGAACGTTACAGATCTATAGGTAAAAAATCTTCAATTTTTGTACACAAAGGAAACTCATTTGGAATAGAAGTACAAACAGAATGGGAAGGAAAAGTCTTTCTTAGTTCTTTGAATTTTTCAACAGGACGATTAGCTTTGTTTTCCAAAGGAAAGAAGTTTTTGTACTATGAATGTTGGTTTTCTTTCAAACGTTTAACTTTGATTTCTCTGTATTCTATAAAAAAATGAAACAAAAAGAGATAAGATGGATTGTCTTGACTTGATAGAAATGCCTCGTACGAATTTGTTTATGTAAACGTATCATGTTATAGAGATTGGAATGTAATGGTTGTATTGCTTTTAATAAACCCAAATATTAAGGTGTAATTTTTTACACTATGGTTTGGTTTGTTTTGAATTTCTCGCAAATTCGCGGATTACGAGTCGAGTGCCTTAACCATCTGGCCATGCCGAGCTCAACATAATGGAATGTCACGGTCTTATAGACACGTGGAGATCATTTCCTTCGTCTAGGAGAAAATACAGCACTTAAAAACAACTTTGTTTTCATTTTATTATAAAATCTATCCTCTCCTAGTGGCACAGCCGTATGTCTGCGGACTTACAACTAGAAGCCGGGATTTGATATCCGTGATCTGCCCACCACGGATATACATATATATACATATTTATTTGTTTAATTTAGTGAAAACTAGTGACATAGGTGTATGTTACTGTACTGATAATTTGGCTAGATGTATCAAGTTAAAATTACTCAACGGATTAAGTGCATGTGGTTGGAATTTAATAATTTGTTTTTCTATGATATCTATGTTGCTTGTTTGTCTTTTGAATTTCACGCAAGGCTACACGAGGGTAATCTGTGCTCGTGCTCTCTAAAACTAGAGAGAAGGAAGCTAGTCGTTACCACCAGTCGCAAATTCTTGGGCTACTCTTTTACAACGAATAGTGGGATTGACCGTGACATTACAACGTCCCAACTTCGGAAAGGGCCAGCATGTTTGATGTGATGGGGTTCTAACCCGCGACTCTCAGATTACGAGTCCAGCGTTTATGCTAATAACCATGTGATCGTAACTGAGAAAAACAATTATACATCGTACTGAAAAACATTTTAAAGTTTTTTTTTTTACTTATTATAGAATAAAGTTAAATAGAGACGATATTATCGATTTGTTATATTCAAGGAATCACAAATGATTAATAGGTTTTATGAAAAGATCAAATACAAATAAGGAATGGATTCAACAATGGTTTACGAAGGATAATGGAGGGCGCTGATTTATTTCCTTCCATCTATCACTTATAAACTAGAGACAGCTAGAGCACGTGTCTCTCGAATATCCTTGCGCGAAATTCAACAAACAAATCAGTTGTACCCCCGTAATAGCTCAGCGGAGACTTTCTGGGTTTATGACGCTAAAACAAGGGTTTCGATACTCGTGATGGAGAGAGAATAAACAGCCTACTGTGTAGCGAAGAATATGTGGTAATAAGGGATTATAAAATATTTCTAGAGTAAAAATCGATTCTCATATAACTAAAAGGCGGATGGTGTAAGTTGAGAGTGTAATAAATTAACAAGTGTCGATTTATAAGTACATTGATGTTATTAAACGTACTACATGTTTCAACAACGTTTTTTCAATTACGTTATATGTTTGTGTGTGCGTTCAGTAAGTTAAGTTTACTCTTTTATTTCGTTGTTGTTAACTTCACTAACATTATTGTTAATTATCTGGAGCAACGGTCCTCTGGACTGAAGTTGTGTAAATTCATGATCAATTGAAGGTTATGATAGGAAAAAAAAGCACAATGCAACACAGAAAATCTGTATGTATTTCCCACGAACTCAAAGAATTTCCATCCTAAATGTGGTTAAGATCTATCCACAGGAGATAAGGCTGTGGTAAAGAACACATTCATAAAAACCGCAAAACGCAGAACTGAACACTTACTGATCTAATGGATCTCTGTACCAGTTTTGGTAAACCTCGTTAGATATTATTGGGTTTACGACCGAAAATGTTATTTCCATTGAGGATAAACAAGTGATGAAACAATACATTCTAATATTTACAAGTAAGTATGTAGAGAAATGTAGTACACCTAATAAACTATACTCGATACTGGACTAGATTCATTCTTGTTAAAAGCTGATAATTTGAACCTGATCGTTTTTAATGTAAAAGCATTAAGGATGTTTTGATGATACGACTAAATTTTGGAAAATCTTTCGGTTCTCTGAGAACTAGGATCATTAGATTGATCCCTTAAGTGGTCAAACTCAGACACTTTCTGAAAAGGTGAGGTTCGACCACCGTATAAACAGTTTTATACAAATAATATTTGTTGTTTACTTCTTTTGAACTTCATGCAAAACTTGAGGTTAAACTACGTTAGTCATCCCTGATTTAGCAGTCATGGATCAACTCTTGATCTACCCTTTTACCAACAATTAGTGGAATTAACCGCACATAATAAGAGCCTGACGGCTGAAAGGACGAGTAAGATGGAGGATGACATTCAAAACAACTCGCAAATGACTGCGTATATAATAAGTACAACATGTTTGTACATCGCCGAACGTGTTCCAAACATTCTTCTATTACTAATTCACGAAGACCAGGAAGGCTTCTTATAAGTATGGTTTATAGTCGATAAATACATATTAAGTAAGACTGTTGTCATCTGAAGGTTTTGATAGAATCTTTTGAGGTTTAATTTTTAACATACTTACATTTTCAACTTTGGAAACGAATTTGATAGTGCAGTCTGTGGGTCTCAGGTTGAAATCCCCGTCAAACCAAACATATTCGCCCTTTATGCCGAGAGGGACGTTATAATGTGACGATTATTCTCACCATTTGTTTGGTAAAAGAGTAGCCCAAGCCCAAGAGTTGGCGGTGGTGGGTGGTGATGAGTATCTGCCTTTCCTCTAGATGTACACTGCTAAATTATGGATGACTAGCTCAGATAAACCTCGTAGCTTTGCGAAAAAGTCAAAGCAAGTACTTTAATACTAGGATTAAAAAAAAATTTCCGTAATGATCCGGAAGCTGATATCCTTCAAAATTATCACACTTCAGGAAAGTTCAATATCTAAGGAGAATTCAGAAAAGGAGATCCGTTATCTCCGCGTTCATTTCTTCTTTGAGAGAAATTTAAATTTTGAATCGTGATAATAAGAATATAAAAGGGATTTACAGAGGAGATAAAGAAATTAAACTCATCCAATGTGCAGTCGATGATAGCCCGTCCGTCTTACACAGTTTTCTAAAATCTCTTGAAAATGCATTAGAACTCTCAAATTGCTTTGAGGTTAAAAATTAATTTTCATAAGACAAAGGTTATTTGGATAGGATTAAAAGCTTATAATTCTGAAGTAATAAATGCCAAATAGAAACTAAATTGAAGTAATAAGTTTTCTTTACTGAGTTTAGAGATTTTGAAACGAACTTAGAAAACGTGGATGAAAAATTATAGAAAACAAATGGTTAAATGTCGTGATAAAATAAGGTATTGGATAATGGTAAAACTAAGAATTAAAGGTAAGGATAACTCTTATAAAGCTATTGATTATTCCTATGTTTGTAAACGTGTTGAATGTTGAGACAAAAATTAATCAAAGAAATTCAGACTAGCGATTTTTCATAAATTTATCTGGAGAAATAGTTTGTTTGTCTTAGAGCAATCAAATCTCAATGTTTAGCTTTAATAGTCAGTAGACTTACATCTGTCCCACGGGGAAACTGGAGAAATAGTTTGTTTGTTTTAGAGCAAATCAAAATCAGGCTATTTGCTGTTTCCACCGCGATGAATCAAACCCCGGATTTTGGCTTTCTATCTCCTGAGACTTGCACCTGTTTTACCGAGGGATTATGCCCCCCTGTGAAACAGCGTTAAGTTTTCAGAGTTACAACGCTAAAATTAAAGCTCCGATTACCCTCGTTGGACACAGCAGATATCCCGATGTGGTTTTTGTTGTAAAAAAAACACGCACCCAAGGGACTGGAGAAATGAAAAAAAAATTGCGTATATATCACAGTGAAGGTGATTTGGAAACGATAGAACTCACGAGATTTATGGAAGTTTTGAAATATTCAGAAATCAGGCTGCATCCTTAAGAAAAGAAATAGAATAATTTTGTTTTAAAACGAATAATAAATATACAGATTGTTTATAGTCAGGATTATGTTTCATTGAAAATGTTATAGGTTCAATTAAGAATGCCTTTTAGACTGACATGTTAGGAAGCATTTTCGCGGTAGTATAGGGCCTGAAACGACAAAAAATATATAGCTGCTTATAATGCAACATTGATAGAGTTTGAAATAGGAAAACTGAAATACTTTTTGATGAGAAACCTTGTGTTAGTTTTGAAAGAGAATAGTTTGGCTGATCAGGCGTTTAAGAGCTATGTTGATTGTATCTTAAGGAAGACTTGGAAAGGGAAAGATTGAAAGTAATACGCATTTTAATGAAAGAATTGTTTGTTGTTCTTTTGAACTAAGCACAAAGCTACACAATGGGCTATCTGTGCTCTGCCCACCACAGATAAATTAAGTACAAAGCTACACAATGGGCTATCTGTGCTCTGCCCACCACGGGTATCGAAACCCGGTTTTTAGTGTTGGAAGTCCGCAGATATACCGCTGGGCCACTGGGGTGCATAATTGTTTGTTTGAAGTTAGAAAGCTACACGATGGTCATTCGTGCTCTGCTTATACGGGTATCGAAACCAGGTTTAAAGCGTTAAAAGTTCGCACACATACCGCTGTGCCACTGGGGTGGGCTTCGTAAAATAAATGCATATTATTCTCCAACATACAGCCTCTCTTTCCTAAGAGTAATTTGTGTCTGTGTGTTTTCTTATACTACGGCCATACTGGACTTTTTGTTGTATCCACACAAGAGAATCCATCCTCCTTGATTTTAATGTTGTAAACCCGTAGACTTTCCGCTGTGCTAACAGGGAGCTATAGAAACTAAACCCTCCAATCAGCATATCAGATATTCAGATAGTTGTTTTTGAATTTCGCGCCAAGCTTCTCCAGGGCTATCTGTGCTAGCCGTCCCAAATTTAGCAGTGTAAGACTAGAGGGAAGGTAGCTAGTCATTACTACCCACCGCCAACTATTGGGCTACTCTTTTACCAACGAATAGTGGGATTGACCGTCATATTATAATGACCTCACGGCTGAAAGGGCGAGCATGTTTAGCACGACGGGGATGCGAACTCGCGACCTTGAGATTACGAGCCACACGCTTTAATACGCTTGGCCATGCCGGGTCACGAGGATTAGAATGCCATCACTTGTGGATGAAGTTTTCCTTACACATCACCCACGATGGTGAGACTTTTTCTTTTTCGTATTTCTTTCCCACTCATTAACTGAAAGTAGTCACTCTCGTTCAACTGGAGAGAGTGGAGGGTGATATAGCTTGAATATCCACATTTTGCTCTGTTATTTTTATTTTTATTACTCTCTCATTACTTCCCCTTTATATGTTAGACTTCGCGAGCGGTGGCTATGACTGTGTGTAATCCATCCCACTGTTATTTGTAGCCCACTTTGACAGAACACATCTGACACTTCACATTGCATTCCGTGCCATAGTGACTTTGTTATGCAGCGTTTTATTTAAAGTTTCGTTTCATATTATTAATGCTGTATACATTTCCTGAACCAATTAAAAATTGTACAGCAAAATCTTTGTTTACATAAGCTCAGTGTATGTGATGTGTTTCATAACGTTGTTGGTTTACTTTTTCTTCTTAGTGCAAAGCTATATATGTATTCATTGTGGGATAAATTTACCTCCGACAAACCAGGATACATTATAACATTTGTTTAAGAAAATAATTATACTGCGATTGTTATTGGGCATAGCATAGACAGTTTTGGGCTTATGAGTGTGTGTGTGTTTTCTCATAGCAAAGCCACATCGGGCTATCTGCTGAGCCCACGTAGGGGAATCGAATCTCTGATTTTAGCGTTGTAAATCCGTAGACATACCGCTGTGGGGGCGTTATAACTTTACGGTCAATCTCACTATTCGTTGGTAAAAGAGTAGCCCAAGAGTTGGCGGTGGGTGGTGATGACTAGCTGCCTTCCCTCTAGTCTTACACTGCTAAATTAGGGACGTCTAGCACAGATAGCCCTCGAGTAGCTTTGTGCGAAATTCAAAAAAACAAACAAACTTTAAATACAGAATTTCTAAAATAATAAAAAATATTTCTAGCTTCAGACATCGAAATCTGTAAAGTCCACTTTACTTAAACCTAACATTAGTTAAGCCATGATTAAGTATGGCCTATATTTCAAAGAGAGATAAGTTTATACTACAACCTGTTCAAGTTTTTGTGTATCGACAAAGGGAAAATATATTTTTATGGTTTCTTATTATTCTTTCAAACTGATCGCCACTCCTTCGTTTCTCGTGAATTGACATGAAACTTGGTAGGACTAAACCTTGATCAAATACGTCCAGATGCCTTCTTCAGTTTTCTGGTTTAGTCCTTTTCAAGGAAGTTTTTTGGGTCAAAAGTTAAAGAGCACAAAAATATATATTTTGGGCTTCTGTACGGTCGCTTTTAAACATAAATTTTCATACGACCAAGACATTGATATTCGAAAAAAAGTTTGATTTGCCCATTTTGAGTCAATTTAAGGGGTCAGAGCTTACAAAAAATATAATGCTTATGGGTTTTTCTTGTCAACTATTCGGCGGTATTTTGACTAGTTTACATTGGACTTAGTGGAAAGGTATTTTTCTGCAGGTTTCATTCATAAACATACAAAAATGTGGGATATGTCCATTTTTTAAGTTATTTTAGGGGGTCAAAAGATAAATTAACCTATAATTGTAAGAGGTTGAGTCAATTACTTAGTATTATTTGGAACAATGTACATGGAATTGGACACTCAGATGTTTTTTTACTGGCAATACATATTGACAAACAAAAATGTTGCACTTTTACCAATTATAGAGGGTAAAGATATCATAAAAGCATAACTTTAGAGTTTTGCCAAATACTCCGCAATATTTCAACTAGTTTACATGGCATTTGTTACAAAGATACACTTTCATAGATATAGATAACAGTAAAAGAAATGAACTTTTTCAGCGAAGAAAGCACAATTTTAGACTTTCGTAGTACATTCATTTTTATTCCAATTGATGTGTGTGAAATTTTGTAGAGCAGTACCTTCTCGTAAGTCCTTTGTAGGGATGTATTCATTTTTAGAGTTTCCTATATGTAAAACGCTTTTCCTGGTATCAAAATTGGCCATGTTGGGATTGCGTGGCGAATACATATTGCATTCACCAGCGAACGTTTGGGTCTTTTGTTTGTATTAGTTTAATTAAGACGAGCTAAAGTTCACTACACTTAATACTGTATTCTCTCGACACAGATAGCCTAATGTGGCGTTGATATAAAATAGCCAAGTCGAAGTTGATGCTGTCAATAGATAAATATATAACGTTATTGTACGACCTAACGTTAGAAATTTTGGAAACGTTTGAGAAGTTTTTTTAACATGTTATCGTACAGAATGTCTACTGAAGTGTATTCACATCCGCCTATGGATTTGGATTATATCCGTTCAGGTGCGCGTCCATGCTTAGTAAGACAATAAGGTGCGCGGGTATTTACAGAAAAAACAAAAACTGAGTTATTTCACTGAAATACTCTAGTGTACTTAATGAGATGTGAGGTTAGAGGAAATGAAAGCAAAACGTTCGATTTATCATACAATCACTCAAATGGCACAACAGCATCTCTGTACTTTTGTAGGCTGTGCTGTACAAATGACGCTGTTATAATATATTTTAGCTCATCTAAACATTTCCTTCAAGTTTAAACGTCGTTGCTTGAAAGCCAAATACACCAGGAATTATCTTCTCTGAGTTAACCCTGGGGAATCGAACCCTGGATGTTAGTGTAAACTTCCGGCTGCCCCAACAAGGAGACTTGTTTATACATCATAAGAATGACATTAAGATTCCAAACTTAGCGAGGGCACTTCACTCGTAGATAAACAACATGACAAGAGATCACTGGCGATCCGCCAAGAGTTGTTGTGTTGTTTCTTCAGAAGAATCTCTCAGTGGGTCAGCGGTAAGTTTCCTGACATATTACTCCGGGGATCGATTCCCCACGGTGGACTGAGCACATACAGTTTGTTGTGTAGCTTTGGAATAAAAATTCTGAATAAATCAGGCAAACCAACAACAGGATCTGTTTTAGCCAACTCACAAACTTATCGTTTGAAGATAAATTTCGTAAACCGTTTAAAAGTTATGGAAAAAAAACTACAGGTTTTTTACTATTTTGAATATTAATGCAAACACTTGTGTGATATGACAGAGTCAAGTTAAAAACAACAAAAACACTTGTGCAGTATGACACAATCAAGTTAAAAAACAACAAAAAACACTTATGTGATATGACAGAGTCAAGTTAAAAAACAACAAAAACACTTGTGCGGTATGACAGAGTCAAGTTAAAAAACAACAAAAACACTTGTGTGATATGACACAGTCAAGTTAAAGAAACAACAAAAAACACTTGTGTGGTATGACAGAGTCAAGTTAAAAACAACAAAAACACTTGTGCAATATGACAGAGTCAAGTTAAAAAACAACAAAAAACACTTATGTGATATGACAGAGTCAAGTTAAAAAACAACAAAAACACTTGTGCGGTATGACAGAGTCAAGTTAAAAAACAACAAAAACACTTGTGTGATATGACACAGTCAAGTTAAAGAAACAACAAAAAACACTTGTGTGGTATGACATATTCAAGTTAAAAACAACAAAAACACTTGTGTGGTATGACACAATCAAGTTAAAAATAACAAAAACACTTCTGTTGTATGACAAAGTCAAGTTAAAAACAACAAAAAACACTTGCGTGGTATGACACATTCAAGTTAAAAATAACAAGAACACTTGTATGATACAGTCAAGTTAAAAACAACAAAAACACTTGTGCGGTATGACAGAGTCAAGTTAAAAAACAACAAAAACACTTGTGTGATATGACACAGTCAAGTTAAAGAAACAACAAAAAACACTTGTGTGGTATGACATATTCAAGTTAAAAACAACAAAAACACTTGTGTGGTATGACACAATCAAGTTAAAAATAACAAAAACACTTCTGTTGTATGACAAAGTCAAGTTAAAAACAACAAAAAACACTTGCGTGGTATGACACATTCAAGTTAAAAATAACAAGAACACTTGTATGATACAGTCAAGTTAAAAACAACAAAAACACTTGCGTGGTATGACACATTCAAGTTAAAAATAACAAGAACACTTGTATGACACATTCAAGTTAAAAATAACAAGAACACTTGTATGATACAGTCAAGTTAAAAACAACAAAAACACTTGTGTGGTACAACACAGTAAAGTTAAAAAACAACAATTACGCTTCTCACTTTGCAGCTGTGTGTGAATGTGACCATTAGATATCATTATTCTTTCTGAGAAGTTTAGTCGAAAAGGTTCCAGTAGGTAGTGTTGGTGTCCATCGTTCTAAAACTGAGGTCGGTCAGAGCAGATTGTCCTCATATAGTTCAGTACGAAATACAACAATTAAATAAAGTTGGGTTGTTGTTGTTTTGAATTAAGCTCAAAGCTACACAATGGGCTATCTGTGCTCTGCCCACCACGGGTATCGAAACCCGGATTTTAGTGTGTAAGTCCGCAGACGTACCGCTGAGCCACTGGGGGGCAATAAAGTTGGGTCGAAGGTGGCCTGGTATAGTTAAAGTTCGGTCCAAGCTACACAGTGAAAGTTCAAAAGTTTGATCCCGCGATATGTCATCTACTACACTCTGCACTTTCAACTGTGAGTGCGTCATAAAAGTGACAGCTAATCATTCTCGTTTCCTTTTTGCTGTTGCATAAGGCAGTAAGTGGTTCTGAATGGTTATCCTCCTTCTGTTAAGAAGTTTTAAATTAGAGAATACTGTACAAGGATATGATTTGTATCTTAACCGCCGCTTAACCCACGTGTCGTATAAAATTCCGTTCGTATTGAAAATAGCAAATACCTTACAAGTTTAAGTAAAATGGAAAATAGCCTTTCTATATGCATGTCTGGATCAGAAGTTGCCAAATGATAAAAATAAAGCAAAGACACGTGTCTAAGGTCAAAACGTGTCAAATGATAAAAATACAGACACGTGTCTATGAACAAAACGTGTCAAATGATAAAAATACAGACACGTGTCTGTGATCAAAACGTGTCAAATGATAAAAATACAGACACGTGTCCATGATCAAAACGTGTCAAATGATAAAACTACAGCAAAGACACGTGTTCATGATCAAAACGTGTCAAATGATAAAACTACAGCAAAGACACGTGTCAATGATAAGAATGAGTCAAATGATAAAACTACAGCAGAGACACGTGTCCATGATAAGAATGAGTGAAATGATAAAACTACAGCAAAGACACGTGTCTATGATAAAAATGAGTCAAATCATAAAACTACATCAAAGACAAGTGTCAATGATCGGAACGTATTAAATGATTGAACTACAAGAAACTAAAACCATTTGAGTACATTTATTTAACCCTTTCTTTATGGTGTACCTAATATGTATTATTAAATAGTGTAAGGACGTTTATTTCGAAGTATATTTTTACGGAAATGACTCCGTGTATACATTCTCGTCAATTTAAATATAATGATCTCATATTTCAAGTATTATAGTTAATGTAAGGCCTAAGAACCATGTTTGACACGATACACCACAAACGTCGCCGTTATTAGACTGTTACATACTTACGAGGATTTAAAATGCTGTTGGTTTAACATCCACAAATGTGATAATACACTGGTAGCATTTTTCACAGAATTTTATTTTGTTATCAGTGACGTAGATGGAATAATACATAAATATTTCTGAAATATACGTACTTTAAATGTTTGTGTATTATATTAGTAAGCATATAAATATTTATTTCCTAAACCTATTAGAGAACGTGACTGACGCTAAAAATACATGTTCATTATTGTGTTATTCGTGTAGTGTACATCGATCTAGATATTTCGTAATAAGAGGAACCTCTCAGGGTGATATTAATGTTATTTAAATAGTAGCATAAACATCTGATACTTTATCAGATTTCAAGTCGTTTTAGAGAAATCCATTTTGCGAATTTCCACCAGAAAGATGCACGAAACTTCTTGTTGCACTGCCTATAACTGGTACATATTGTTGTAATCTCACTAGTACATATTGTTGTAATCTCACTAGTACATATTGTTGTAATCTCACCAGTACATATTGTTGTAATCTCTTTGCGCTTTAAAATTAACAACCGGGTTTCGATAGTGTAGCTTTCTTTTTAATGATAAATAAACAATTCTTCAAATATAATATAGTGATAAAGGCATTATTTTACATAATTTATTAAATATCTATTTTCAAAAATATCATAAGTCGTTGTTTTTTTCCTTCTCTTTAAACACTTGCTTCCAAGAAAAGAATGTCAAAAAAACACAACCAAACTGATGTATGTTGTGATTGGAAGATACAGAATATTATTCCACGTGATACGACAGTTTATAAAAGACGAAGTTGGCCTGTCAGTAATACGCTAACACTCACTATCCACACAAAGGAATTAACTGACATTCTTATTACGCACACATACCTGAACGTACAATGAATATTTTGTGGTATACGGCACGTATTTTATGCCACATCAGAATTTGATCGCATGAAAAAACTAAACACATTCCAACTTTAACTGAACTCATTGCTCTGAGCGATAAAAAATCGAGTTCTGTAATTTTAATGATCGTGCAGTAAACGAGAAAAGAAAAGTAGCCGAAACACATTATTGTGTTCTCTAATTTAGTATTCATGTCGAAATGTATCAACATTCTATTTCAGTTCTGGATTTTATAATTAAATTATATACAAACAAATTATTTTTTATATGTAGAAACAATTCTTTCCATTACTCGAGTTTTTAATAAATATAAATATTTCCATTTTACACTAAAACTTCAAGATTACTCTGATGATAAGAATTATCAAAATATTTATAAATCCTTGTTTTTTTTAACATTTTCTCAAATCTTGATCAAATTTACATATTTTATTTCCGTTTGTTTATTTTTCACATAATTCTTTCGGTCTGTTTTTTTTTGCACGTAAGGAACTGCTAGATTTATACACGTAAGTAGCAGACGATAACCATGTAACGTACCAAAACAACACTAGCAACACCAGGCTACACTTGAATGTAAATCACTGGTAAGATTTAAGTTGTTTTATTTAAAAATACTTTTGAAAAAGAATTATAACGTTAAATGAGAGATATGAAATGTAACGTTACAATAAGGAACAGTGAGTTTGTTTGTGTGTATTAATTTGTTTATCTTTCTCTCTTTTAAAATAGAGAACGAAAGAAATTGATTTAGTTGAACAAAAGATTACATTTCCTTCCCCAGACAGCTTGTGTTCCTCAAACATTATGATTAAAACAGAATTTTCTAACCGATTTTAATCCATGTCGTGATATACATTAACGTGAAACTAGTATTTATCGATATCTCATTGTATTTTAAGTCTTTCAACGTTGACTGTAGTTTGGAGTTCATCTTTACATATCAGATTATAACTTTAGTGCTAACCCTTAAATGTAGTGCATGTTCGTGTGTATATACTAAAAAATATAATATATATATACATACATATATATATATATAATATAAAATATACTAACGTAAAGATCTATATCCTTCAGCGTGTGTATGGTATTTTTAGGACGCGACTTCAACACGTGCAGTAACCAAGAGCGGGTAACTGAGCTTAGAGTCCTAAACACGTTCTTGCATTGTGTGTCTACCTATTGATTTCTGTTTGAAGATCGAACAAGTAAAACATAGAAGGTATGGTTTAAAACCCTATCACTCGTCACACCAGAAAATGTTATTTATTTCGGCTTTCGAAGTTCCGTGCCAGACCACACAAGATACACCCTTCCTAATCTTCAACTGATTGATTAGAAGGAAACCAGCTGGTAACAACACTCACTAGTATCTCTTATGCTGTTCTTTTCTCATCGAATAGTAGGATCTGACAGTTACTCTTATTGCCCTTCTAAAGGAACAGCTTTTGAAACTTGTCATAATGGCAATGGACGATAAATATTCGGATTCACAGCTGATGTGGTTCGCTTTCATATCGCTTAAGTTTTATTTTTCACAACTTTATACAGCTTTTTTATCTATTTCATTACCTGAAGTTTACCTGAAGCAAACTCCAATATTCTATTTCATGAAATACATTTCTTTTCACCAATAAACTGCTCAATCATCACGAATGATTACTTATTAGAAGGTGTATTAGAAATATGTTTGGTTGTCTCAGCACTGATTAGGGCACTTAACTCATAATCTGATGTTCACGGGTTCAAATCCGACACACCAAACATGATTACCTTTACAGCCATGAGAGCGTTAAAACATGATGGTGAATCCAACTATTCTTTGATAAAAGAGTAGCCGAAAAGTTGCTAAATTCAGGATAGGACGAGACTAGAGACCTCTTACGGCTTTGCGCAAAATTCATACTAGACTCTCTCAAAAATGTAACGTATTTTCAATCTTTCTAACATATAACAAAAAAAATTCTATGGTCTTAATTCACTTTGTTTAGTGTATAAACTTTTAGTCTTTTGGCTAAAACGTATACTCGTAACAATTCACTATTCAAAGTAGTTCGAGGAAAACTAAGAAATGCCTGTCCTGTAAAATGCGTCAGTGTACTTTCTGAACAATTTTTATTTTCTCACTGGTATTTCTAGAATAGTTTGTGCAACAAACCTGACATGTTTAGGAACTTAGAATACTCGACTCTCAATCTATGAGTCGTACGTTTGAGTCGCTTTATCGAAAATACTTGCACGATCAGACGTGGAGGGGTTATAATGGTACTATCGCTCTCACCAGTTGTTGGTAAGCAGTAGCCCAAGAGCTAGTGTATTTTCTAGCTAACTTTGCAGTAGTCCAAAAGTTAGGGTATTTTCTAGCTAACTTTGCAGTAGTCCAAAAGTTAAGGTATTTTCTAGCTAACTTTGCAGTGGTCCAAAAGTTAGGGTATTTTCTAGCTAACTTTGCAGTAGTCCAAAAGTTAAGGTATTTTCTAGCTAACCTTGCAGTGGTCCAAACGTTAGAGTATTTTCTAGCTAACTTTGCAGTAGTCCAAGGGTTAGGGTATTTTCTAGCTAACTTTGCAGGAGTCCAAAAGTTAGGATATTTTCTAGCTAACTTTGCAGTAGTCCAAAAGTTAGGGTATTCTCTAGCTAACTTTGCAGTAGTCCAAAAGTTAGGGTGTTTTCTAGCTAACTTTGCAGTAGTCCAAAAGTTAGGGTATTTTCTAGCTAAATTTGCAGTAGTCCAAAAGTTAGGGTATTTTCTAGCTAACTTTGCAGTATTCCAAAAGTTAGGGTATTCTCTAGCTAACTTTGCAGTAGTCCAAAAGTTAGGTTGTTTTCCAGCTAACTTTGCAGTAGTCCAAAAGTTAGGGTATTTTCTAGCTAAATTTGCAGTAGTCCAAAAGTTAGGGTATTTTCTAGCTAACTTTGCAGTAGTCCAAGGGTTAGGGTATTTTCTCGCTAACTTTCCTCTCGTCTATTACTTCAAAATTAGAGATGGAAGTGTAGGTAGACTTCGATCATCTTTCCATGAAATCCATCATATAAAGAAAACAGTTGGTGTAAGGATGCTTTTCTAAAAATGGTGGTAGATTAAAGATTGGAGTTTCATCCTTCGTAGTTACACTGTATATATATTCTTGGTTCTTATCAATACGTTATACTGCGCATTGCCATTTCATCCACTTATTCATCAATTTAATGTTGTCTTTCTTTCATAAGTTTCACGAAACAGAATAGGATAACATGGAGTAGATTTGATATGTTTTACAGTACTGATGATATATTCGTTTTCAGTGAACGGGCTATATATATGTATTTGTACGTGACGATAACTCTCAGAATAATAATTTGAAAAGCTTTTTTGTTGATTATCTTCGTTCTGTCTACCTCGGTTATTGAACCCCTAATTTTATGGTCCAAGTACGCAGACTTGTGGCTGAGTCACCGGAGGTCAAGCTGAAAAGAAATGTGTCGTTATCAAATACTAACCAGACGCCTTCTTTCTTTTCTAAGACACGCCCTATTCAGCATGAATACCGATTTTTCACCTGTCATACAGTGAAACAGCTGTAAGCCTGCGGAATAACAACGCGAAAATCCGGAGTTCGATTTCTCGCGGTGGATACCGCAGCTAACTTAATGTGGCTTTGTCCTAAAATAAACAAACAAACAAATAAACATAACGAGTCTATTTCAGAAACGTGAGACGGCCAGCGTTTGGCGCCAGTTATTCTATGGTAATCAAATTTTGTATCATGTGGTTTGCAATAGAAACCGAAATCTTTCTTGTGTCATAAGAACAGCCTAGCAAGTGAAATAAAGATGATAGCCCACTAGCATTTGCTAAGCAACATCAGTTTTTGTTGCTAATAAATGCAAACATCCACGTTGCGCTCTGATTACATAAGAGTAAATTACATGTCCCCATAGGGTGCTCTCAAACTTTCTATAATGCTCTCACAATTATAAATGTTTTGCGATATAAAGTATATGAATCACTAAACGTAAAAACAAGTAAAAATTCCAATGTTAAATGTATTATAAGTCATTAATTAACACAAAAAGAACGTTACGCAAACTTACCATAAATTGATCACGGAAATAGGAAATGTATTTCAACTGGAATCTCCTAAGTGTTACATAACTTTCATACACTCGTAATATTTCATTTTCTGTATCTTATTATTATAATTTACACTTCAATATCTCGTAATAGAATGGTATTATATTACGATAGGTCGCCTTGTAACCACGAAGCATTTGGAAAAGACAACGCGTAATTAATCTCATTCTATCACGTGCTCAACAACACCCAAGTTGTAACGAATCAGAACAAAACGGATTGGCAAGAGTTATGGTAAGGAAAATGGACAGAAACACCCACGAAGTTTTGAACATGAACAGTAATTGGGAGTGGTCAGTTTTCTAGCAAGACCTAGTGTTCACTACTAATTAAGTTTCTAACTGGTTAGAAGAGAGTAACCAAAAGCTATAACTTACTCGAAATCTAGACACCCGCATCTTCCCTTGGAAGGGTGTTTCTAGTCCAGAGTTATGAACACTTCGGTTTTGTAAAATTTTAAGATGCTTTTGTTCATACACCACTGATCGTGATCGAAGTCTAAAGTTTTGTTGTTTCAATAGCAAACTTTAAGCTTAACAACCACAGGTTTATTTTATCATAACATACAATACATGTGAGGTTTGAGGATCTCCCACAGTTTTCAGCATGACATTTTAGCGTTACGGTACTTGACACGCCCAATTTAATTTTATGTCTATCAAACGGTGAAGGAGAAATAAATTGTACCCAAACAGCTATTTTCTCTGTTAAGCTGCATTGAGTGCAGAGGTGAATGCAGTTTTACAGGGTGATACAAAGGATTTACTGTTGTATGAAGTATGTTCTGTTTTCAGAAATACATTGCTGCGAGGTTTTACAGTGTAACGGGTTTACTGTTGTATGAAGTATGTTCTGTTCTCAGAAACACATTGCTGCGGGTTTTTGCAGTTTAACGGATTTACTGTTGTATGACGTATGTTATGTTCTCAGAAACACATTGCTGCGAGGTTTTACAGTGTAACGGGTTTACTGTTGTATGAAGTATGTTCTGTTCTCAGAAACACATTGCTGCGAGGTTTTACAGTGTAACGGGTTTACTGTTGTGTGAAGTATGTTCTGTTCTCAGAAACACATTGCTGCGAGGTTTTACAGTGTAACGGGTTTACTGTTGTGTGAAGTATGTTCTGTTCTCAGAAACACATTGCTGCGAGGTTTTACAGTGTAACGGGTTTACTGTTGTGTGAAGTATGTTCTGTTCTCAGAAACACATTGCTGCGAGGTTTTACAGTGTAACGGGTTTACTGTTGTGTGAAGTATGTTCTGTTCTCAGAAACACATTGCTGCGAGGTTTTACAGTGTAACGGGTTTACTGTTGTGTGAAGTATGTTCTGTTCTCAGAAACACATTGCTGCGAGGTTTTACAGTGTAACGGGTTTACTGTTGTGTGAAGTATTTTCTGTTCTCAGAAACACATTGCTGCGAGGTTTTACAGTGTAACGGGTTTACTGTTGTGTGAAGTATGTTCTGTTCTCAGAAACACATTGCTGCGAGGTTTGACAGTGTAACGGGTTTACTGTTGTGTGAAGTATGTTCTGTTCTCAGAAACACATTGCTGCCAGGTTTTACAGTGTAACGGGTTTACTGTTGTATGAAGTATGTTCTGTTCTCAGAAACACATTGCTGCGAGGTTTTACAGTGTAACGGGTTTACTGTTGTGTGAAGTATGTTCTGTTCTCAGAAACGCATTGCTGCGAGGTTTTACAGTGTAACGGGTTTACTGTTGTATGAAGTATGTTCTGTTCTCAGAAACACATTGCTGCGAGGTTTTACAGTGTAACGGGTTTACTGTTGTGTGAAGTATGTTCTGTTCTCAGAAACGCATTGCTGCGAGGTTTTACAGTGTAACGGGTTTACTGTTGTGTGAAGTATGTTCTGTTCTCAGAAACACTTGCTGCCAGGTTTTACAGTGTAACGGGTTTACTGTTGTATGAAGTATGTTCTGTTCTCAGAAACACATTGCTGCGAGGTTTTACAGTGTAACGGGTTTACTGTTGTGTGAAGTATGTTCTGTTCTCAGAAACGCATTGCTGCGAGGTTTTACAGTGTAACGGGTTTACTGTTGTGTGAAGTATGTTCTGTTCTCAGAAACACATTGCTGCGAGGTTTTACAGTGTAACGGGTTTACTGTTGTGTGAAGTATGTTCTGTTCTCAGAAACACATTGCTGCGAGGTTTTACAGTGTAACGGGTTTACTGTTGTATGAAGTATGTTCTGTTCTCAGAAACACATTGCTGCGAGGTTTTACAGTGTAACGGGTTTACTGTTGTGTGAAGTATGTTCTGTTCTCAGAAACACATTGCTGCGAGATTTTACAGTGTAACGGGTTTACTGTTGTATGAAATATGTTCTGTTCTCGGAAACACATTGCTGCGAGGTTTTTACAGTGTAACGGACTTACCGTTGTATATTTATTTGAGTGACTGCGCTTGTGTCTGTATAGATTTCTTTTTTGCATCTGACGTATATTTTTACTGTGTATCACGCAAGTTCCGCCTATTCTCTAAACTTGTAGAGAATTTTTGACAGTGACAGTCAACAATATTTGTTTACAAAAACTTGCTCGATCATTACTGAAAATTCTAGAAACTCGCGTGATTGGTATATAAAAACCAACGTGCCGAAGGACAGAGATAGTTCTTAGTGGACAGCTACATTCAGCGTGGAATAGGCCTAAACTCTTAAAACTGTAATTAATTCTTATTAATCGGGAAACCAGATAATTTGACCAGTAGTGCTAAAGGATTTCGAACATTACAAACCTTTTAACGTCATTGACTTTGGACGTTAGAAGTTTTACAAGGACATTAAATATTATCGTCGGTAAAAGTCAGCGGTGTGAGGCCAGTCAAGCTAGCTAGTTTAAGCAAGGTGTAACAATATCAACTAAAAACTAAATTGCTCATCATGGACTTCAAAAGTTGATGACATATCAATTCTAGATCGGCTATAAGACTCAGTATTGTTTGTAAATTCGTAAAACTCTTGTATATAAACCATCACTGATAATAAATATCATTTAATAATCGTTATTACAAAACTTCATTGTTTTTATGTTTATATATTAAAATGCATTTGTCTTAGAAAAGGAAATTGTGTCTATCAGTCCTTTGTAAAATACCATAAATGTGAAGTATATTAACATTTAATTAATTTTTATTCTAATTTCCGATTATTTACAGTAATCGTACGTGACGTACGCAATATAATAAATCGGGACTCATCTGAAACAAATTATAATACGTAACAACAGTAATTATGTTTAGAGTACAGAAGCTGTATCAGATAACTGAACTCTACTGTTACCAAATGTAACGTACAAAAACAACTTCAAAAATGCACTGACAGCTTTTCATTCAATAGCTTAACGCAACGCTACAGAACTCTATATATTTGCTTATATACAGATACAAATTTTAAATCTTTTTTATTAATTTATAAATAACGTCTAAACAAAGTACGTTCAATTAGTTATCTAACAGTCCATGCCCGGCATGGCCAGGTGGTTAAGGTACTCGACTCGTAATCTGAGGGTCGCGGGTTCGAATCTCCGTCTCACCAAACATGCTCGCTCTTTCAGCCGTAGGGAGGTTATAATGTAACGGTCAATTACGCTATTCGTTGGTAAAAGAGTAGCCCAAGAATCGGTAATGGATGGTGATGGCTAGCTGCCTTCCCTCTAGTCTTACACTGCTAAATTAGGGACGTCTAGCGCAGATAGCTCTCGTGTAGCTTTGCGCAAATTTCAAAACAAGCCAAGCAAATTTAACGGTCGTATTATGTAATTTGGCATTATTGAATTTGTCCATAGTTTAAAAGCAAAGAAACTGAAGAATTCGCTGCTCAACGTTATTAGTAATGTCTGATTTGTAAATATCACTGTCGTTAAACACTACATATAACAGAAACTATTGATATTTTACTGTTGCATCTCGCTTCGAAACTTGTAGGTAGATAATTACGTTTTCTTCGGTGAGTTACGGTGTGTGCGCTCGTACGATAACTAGGTGGCACTAAGTAGTCTAAAATACATTAATTGGCATCAAACACACTTATAATAATATGCTATGAGTGGTGTTTGTAACAACAACACTTGATATTCAAATTTAATCCGTTTCTTTGGTCTCGTTAAAGATGTAAATGCTGTTTTTAACTTAACCTGCAGACAATAAATCCCCATTTTCCCTCAGTCTTTTTTTCTGATCTAATAAATGTCCTTTACAACATATGTCAAAACAGTTTTATTTTCTGACTGATGGAAATATCCATTTTGTTAAAAAAAATCATTATTTTGCGTATAAATCCAGTAAGACATGCAGTTAACTTGAAGTTTTTAAATTTTCCGTAATTTACGAGGACCAGTTGAAGTATAATTCATTTTATACAGATTATTCCTAAGGAGTTTTATAAAATTCACATACATATTTACTTAAATTTCGTAAAAACTTCGTGAAAACAACTTTCATGCCAGTATAGACGTCACATCTTTACGCATTAAAAACAAGTTTCAAAAAATCATATAACTTGTTGTTAAGGTATTTGTAAAGACCGAGACAGTGAAGGATATATTACATTTCTATATGAATTCTTGGTCTTATAATTATACACAAACAAATTACTTTTTATATGTAGAAACAATTCTTTCCATTACTCGAGTTTTTAATAAATATAAATATTTCCATTTTACACCAAAACTTCAAGATTACTCTGATGATAAGAATTCTCAAAATATTTATAAATCCTTGTTTTTTTTAACATTTTCTCAAATCTTGATCAAATTTACATATTTTATTTCCGTTTGTTTATTTTTCACATAATTCTTTCGGTCTGTTTTTTTTGCACGTAAGGAACTGCTAGGTTTATACACGTAAGTAGCAGACGATAACCATGTAACGTACAAAAACAACACTAGCAACACCGGCCTACACTTGAATGTAAATCACTGGTAAGATTTAAGTTGTTTTATTTAAAAAATACTTTTGAAAAAGAATTATAACGTTAAATGAGAGATATGAAATGTAACGTTACAATAAGGAACAGTGAGTTTATTTGTGTGTATTAATTTGTTTATCTTTCTCTCTTTTAAAATAGAGAACGAAAGAAATTGATTTAGTTGAACAAAAGATTACATTTCCTTCCCCAGACAGCTTGTGTTCCTCAAACATTATGATTAAAACAGAATTTTCTAACCGATTTTAATCCATGTCGTGATATACATTAACGTGAAACTAGTATTTATCGATATCTCATTGTATTTTAAGTCTTTCAACGTTGACTGTAGTTTGGAGTTCATCTTTACATATCAGATTATAACTTTAGTGCTAACCCTTAAATGAAGTGCATGTTCGTGTGTATATACTAAAATATATAATGAATATATACATATATATATAATATAAAATATACTAACGTAAAGATCTATATCCTTCAGCGTGTGTAAGGTAGTTTTGGGGCGCAACTTCAACACGCGCAGTAATCACGAGTAAAGACTGAGACAGTGAGGATGTCGCAAGTTGACGTGTTGTTTTTTTTAACAGTGGGAGGGTGGAGGTTTGAACAAACGTGTTTTTTGTAAATGATCAAGAAAGAAAAACATAAAACAATCGCATATATTATTCAACGACCAAGTTTATGATCAAATCAGTGACATTGCCGTATGTTTCACTGTCAGACTCGTTTTATAAAACGTATATTTAATTGTTTAAAATAATTCTCAGAACAACGTCTTTAGTTGTAATGTGTATTATACAAGAGATACTGATAATACTTTTGTGGTATTCAATGACAAAGAACGTATCTGTAGGTTTACTCAGTGCGTGAATACCAGTATCTAGTTTACAACGGAGGAAGGAAATTAATTCATAATACTTTTTTATAGATGCACAACGAAAATAAAAAAAAATTAGTGCTAACCAATATCATAAAACATTGCATTGAAGTCTTGGTACATCGGGCATGTAAGTTACTGGAAACATTTGAATTGTTCCATAAAGAAATACTAATATTTTGGAAAGTTTATCAACCCTATTAGATCAATAAACAAAGTACGTAATACTTTTATTCTATAGAATAATCTCTGGGACTAACTTTATTGGTCTTAAAAGAAACACAGAAAGAGTTGTTTTGACGTACGTTATAACGTACAGTTTGAGTTCATAAAAATACCTAGGTAATTTGAAAGATTTATTCTCGCTTTAAGTTGATAACAGTATAAAAATTCCACTGATGCCACAAAGAAAATTTATATTAAATATTGAGTGCTGCAGCTACGAACCTCACTCGTATGAAATATATATATATCAAATGTTAATTTATATAATATTTGAAGAGTAGTAAGCGCCACCTGTAGTAGGAAAGAACATTCACTGAATACTCCGAAAAATAAGTACTTACATTATTTACCAGCGCGATTTGAAGTGCGATGTACCATTAATAACTCAACTGTTTTTCATTATAATTGCAATACACAGAACACATTATTTCTACGAATTACATATACCATACCAATTACACATTAAACGAAATTGAACAGTGGAGACTATACAATCACTTTGTTTTCACAGTATTTTAAAATTCAATGGCTTCTTATCCGTTATGTACATAAGAGACCAGATAATAGATCAAAAGGTCGGGATATAGCTATTCGGGATAAATCAAACAGTTAGCAACATTTGGTCCTGGACGGATATTTTATACGGAATATGGGATTGACTCACGTTTACAAAACTCACGGATTGAAAGTGCGAATACTTTTTAACGGCATATGAGTCTTGTATGGCCTGGTTGTTAGGGCGTTCGATTTGTAATCTGCGGGTCGTAGGTTCGAATCACCCGAAACACCAAATATGCTTGCACTTTGAGCCGTAGGATGATACAATGTGACGATCAATCCCATTATTCGTTAGGAGAAGAATATCCCAAGAGTTGGCGGTAGGTGCCCTTTCGTCTTACACTGCTCAATTAGTGACGGCTAATGCAGATAATTCTGGTGTAGCTTTGCACGAAATTTGAAAATAAACAAACAATCAACGGCAGTTTTCGATTTTGGATTTCCGATACACACAACTCAACCAAGAAACTGCTATTCCAGCCCGAACCACTCATGTTGATAAATTATTTCTAAAACAACCGTCAAGAACTGTCACGATTACAAAAAAAAAAAGTAAACAGTGGAGCAACCGCAAACTCTTCTATATTCATTGTAATTAATTCATGTTTACAAAAGAAACAAAGACCCCTGCTGTTTAACTATTGTAAGCAATAAAAGTCGAAATAAACCTCAGTCATAGAATCTTATTACGTCAGAGGATAAACTTTATTAGCGGTGAGGGTACCCAGGTGATGATGCAATGCATTCTAAGTTTTAAAAGAACTTAACTTCCATTTTTTTTAAAAGGAGTATTAATAAATACATAATAAATATTGCTAAATAACTCAATCACTCCAATGTTTAGATAAAAATAACCATGTGATACAAATAAACCACTTTATTTTTGCTTCTGTAAGACTCTCAGCTTCCTCACAGTAATTATTACAAAACAATGCCCATTGGAGGAGGTTGGTAGCTCGAATAATTATTGTAGAACTATTAAGGTAAGAGTTCTGATTCTATTTAACCCGATTAATTAATTAATAAGGAAGAAAGCCTGTTCTCCACACAGTTCACACTTGTGGCGGCTTTAGCTTCTATTCAATGTAAACAAGGTCTGTAGCAACGTTTTTTTCCAAATATATTTCTATGTGTAAGAACATATTTGTTTGGAGTATCCACAGACGATAGTATGGAAAACACATACCAAAAGTACAGGATGGTAATGATTTCAGAACTACCATATGATCTGAACTATGCATAGTGTTGTTATAGTAACGACATCGTAGTAACAGTACCTTTATGAAGTAATAGATGCATATATAGAACAAGTATACGACATCGAGGAAACATTATGGAGATATATTTGAGGAACAGCTAAATTTCTTAAAGAGATCATCAGTTCCAACAACACAAGATCGAAATAATTGTAAGAAAAAATGTTAATATGGATAGATATGTAATATAACATAAATATTTGTAAATGTTCATCATTCTTACAGGTTCCTGGGACTTCCAAGTCCTCGTTTTGGATGACTAATGTTCAGCATAGCTTGAGCTCTGAAAGCTTCCTGAAATAACATCCTTACAATAAGTTTAATGATGGAGTTTACAGATCGTAAACATGGGGCCTACAGAAGAAATACTTAACGCAGTTTGGTGTGTTAGTTTAGTTGTCATAAAGCTATCCTTATTTGTCACGTGCGGAACCATTGATATTTCGTGAATGAAATGTTCCTCAATAACTTTGGAAGAAAAAACAACAAAGAATTCGTTACTTGATTCGCAAACAAAAACAGTTAAAACTATTTATATCAAAGTTTTACAGTAGCTTAAATTTAATATAACAGTTGAGAAATTGTAATTAACTCAACAACCAACAAAAAAATATGTATAATTTCAAACAAAACCAATCACCTGCGTTAAGCCGATAGAAGTGATTTTAATTCAAACTGTATAGACTTTTGTTTATTGTAAAGCACAAAGCAACAAAATGGGCTATCTGTGCTCTGCTCACTACCGTTATCGAAGCTGTATTTTTATTGTGTCATCAGATGTACCAATAAGCCACTGAAGAGCAGAATAATGGTTATCTAATTAGTATTTTAGTGAAACTGGATTAGGACTAATAATTATACACAATTATTAACAGTTTTTTTTTTCATTTGCTTAATTAAACATGAGATTAAAAACAAGATAGATCGGCTGTACTCAAAATTTTGTTAATTTTTTTACCATCAAAGCGTAACTGGAAAATTGAACTGAATTAAACGTTTATAAGTGGTAAGTACAATAATATATATATATATGTTCAAATGGGAAAAATGAAAACAGTCATTTGTCATTGTGAAATTGTAATTCCATTTGCTCTTAGGAATAAGAAAGCAAAGAAGGAAAGGTGGCAAAAAGTTACATGTTTAACAAAACGCGATGTTAAGCCTGTCTCTTCATTGAAAATATCATTCACTCTATCATAACTTCTTCTAACTGGGCTCAGCATGTCCAAGTGAGGTAAGGCGTTCGACTCGTAATCTGAGAGTCGCACCAAACATGCTCGCCTTTCAGCTGTGGGAGCGTTATAATGTGACGGTCAATCCCACTATTCGTTGGTAAAAGAGTAGCCCGAGAATTGACGGTGGATGGTGATGACTAGCTGCCTTCCCTCTAGTCTCACACTGCAAAATTAGGGAGGGCTAGCGCAGATAGCCCTCGAGTAGCTTTGCTCGAAATTCAAAAAACAAAGAAATAAACAATCTTAAAGTCCATGAAATACTTTAAATAGATAGGATACCCTGTAGGGAAAGGATTGTTTCGTTTGTTAATAAGCTCAGGTGTGCAGACCGTGCTTTGTACACAGCTGGTATCGTAAAACTAAAACGTGACGTAACACTCCAGTTTGGCAGAAAAAACAAGTGCTTCATGCTGTTATCAGATAATAAGTGTGAGATTAACAACACGTTAAATGAAATTATTTGTAGTGGCTTCGGAAAATACTTCATATAAAAATGTTTTTGGAATTTTTTTAAAATTTCTTATTGTTAGTTTTGAATTTCACTCAAAGCTGCTCGAGAGCTATCTGCGCTAGCCGTCCCTAATTTACCAGTGCAAGACTAGAGGAGAGGCAACTAGTCATCACCACCCACCGCCTACTCTTGGGCTACTTTTTTACCAATGAATAGTGGGATCAAATTATAATGCCCCCAAGCCTGAAAGGGCAAGTATGTTTGGTGCGACCGCGATTCGAACCAGCGCCCCTCGGATTACGAGTCGAGTACCTTAACCACCTGGCCATGCTGGGTCTTCAAAAAAAACTAACCAGTGAATTATGTCTCGTAAATTTCTTTGTTTCAGAATCTTTGCCCAAAGCTGCTTAAATTGCTATCAGCGCATAACCGTCCGTGATTTGAGCTGTAGGCTGGAGGGGATGTAACTGACCAACAATACTATCCGCCAACTCTTGAGCTAATTTTGTGTAATCGCGCAGCAGGATTTAACTTAACTCCAATAGTACAACAACGATACAGAAATCCGAAACGTGTTTTAGCGACAAGGGATCCCAGCTTCACAGTCCTAACACGACAAACGATAAATCACGCGTCGCTCTTGTTTCCTGAGACGACACAATAAACGTCAACATTTATACAAAAAAATTCACTCCAATCCTGATACAAATCACACACTACTAGAAGGGACTTTATTTGTCTAACAAAAACAGTGCTTATGTTATGGATTGAACGTGTCCATTCCATGGTCTTGTCAACTTTAAGCCTCGTTATATTTGGAATTAATTACTGTTGAACTTTTTCAAACAGCAACAACTGTGTATAGTGTTATACAAGAAATGTAAAGTGTATCAATGTTACTTTTATAAGCACCGAGAAAACACGCTCCGCAGTTTGGGGCCGTGAGAACTTTAAAAGAGTGACTTTCAAATTTTATTACTCAATAAGGGTAGTCTACGATGTGCCACATGGTGGAGTTGACGAACTATCTTTGCTCTAATCTATCACTATGAAATGAGAGACGGTTAGTTCGGATAGCCTTTTAGTTGTGAAGCAAGCAAGATATAACAGCTTGTCTGAGGGAGAATTGACAAATCATTAAACTAAAAACTGAGTGATACGATTGAAAATTGAAATGGTTGATAGAAAAGAGAAATAAATAATATATTGAAGAAGAAAATAATGAACGTATTGTATTAACTCTCACTCGAGGCCCAGCATGGCTAACTCTTTGGCAACTCTTTTAGCAACGAATATTAGAATTGACCATCACATTATAAAGAGCACAGCTGAAAGGGTGAGCGTGTCTGGTAGTGACGGGGATTTCAAACCCATACCACACTATCTAGCGTCGTATCCACCTAGGCATATCAGGCCATTTATTTATGAAATGTTGTACAACATTAAATAGTGAGTTAACGAACGACATGGCTAATAGAATCAATAAATGAATAAATCAATCGATAAATGAACCCAAAATCACCAGAAGAGCACTGTCACAATTTCTACTGATCTTTATTGTAAGCAGATATAAAGTTGAATGTAAAAGTAAGTCACTCAATCTTAGTGGTAAGTCTGCAAGCTTAGGACGGTAAAGATCTGGGTTCGATACCCACGATGGACAGATAACCCAATTGAAACCTTAAGTTTCGTTTTACCTTAAAATCCATGACAACCTAGCATTCCATCCCATCAAACTTAAGATGGAATTAACGACTTAAAGAAAGACATTATTACAGTTGGAGAATGTTCCAGCATCATCATTAATACTACACACACACAGACACAAGTGAAACAACCAGGCTCATTGAACATAAAAATTTAGATGAAAATATGAATTAAAAAAAATGACCAGCACCAAATAAAGAAATAAACTTCAAACAATGGATTACTTTGTTTGTTTTTAAAGTTTGCGCACAGCTACACGAGGACTATCTGCGCTAACTGTCCCTAATTTAGCAGTGTAAGACTAGTCATTACAACCAATCTCCAACTCTTAGGCTACGCTTTCACCAGCGAATAATGGGATTGACTGTCACGTTATAACGCCCCACGGCTGAAAGGGTGAGGATGTTTGATGTGATGGGGATTCATATTACCGTGAATTATAACAAACACTCAAATATCGATAAGTTTTGTTTAATTTATTTTTACTGTGTTTATCAGCTTGAATGAAATTCAAATATTTTAAGGTATTGAGAAAGATAACAGAAATAAATTCTGAACCATGGAAACACTGCAACACAATTAAATACTTTCTAATGAAGGAAATTCCAATGAATAGTGGGATTGACCGTCACATTATAGCGCCCCTACGGCTGAAAGGGCGAACATCTTTGGTGTGACGGGGATTCGAACCCACCACCCTCAGATTGCTGGGCTCACATTACTTACTGTAAAAATTACTTTTTAATTAGTATACTGACTGTGTTTTCTTCATAATAGGAGGCTTAGCTTTGTTTTTAGGTCCAAATGAACTCCTTTATCGGAATTATTAAACATTCGATCCCGAAGTTGTATTAAACATATAAGGAAACATGTTTACTTCTTACTGAATAGTTTCGTCAATTTTCCATAACCATATTGATATTTTTTTTTACTGTAAAGTCTCATGTATTTCATAATTTCCACTTCTGGTTCCTATAAAATTTACTGATGACTAAAAGAACCAAAACTTAAAAGTCAGGTATATGATGTCCTGTTTTGCGATGGTTAAGCAGGGGAGATCAGGGTAATAAGTTTTGATTTAAAGTACGACTGGTGCACACATGTGAATTGTAATGTGAAATGCTGTACTTTCAACATACTGTCTTCATTTAATAATCGATTTATTGTAACAGACTGGCTGATGACACTACTATCAGCCATTGATTTCCGTTTCATTTTCTAGGAAGCTGTAATTTTTTCCTTCGGTTTTATCTCCATAATTATTGGTGAACCAAATAAAAATGGTTCATGTTTAGATCCTGACCTACTAATCTTCTTACCTTTCATCATCGGAAATTATTCTGCAACGAAATAACACCGAGCGTTTGTTTTTCTACAGTGGCAGTAACTGAGTATTCATAAGTGCTTCAGCGAGTAGCATATTTTCCTAGTCCGCAGCTGGTACAGCCGATAAGTCTATGGATTTACAACGCTCAAATCAGCGGTTCGATTCTCTTCGGTAGACGCGGCAGATAGCTTAATGTGCCTTTGCTATAAGGAAAAGAAAACATGCACGTATTTTCTTTATATTTCTACAAATTCTGTAAAAATTCAGAATAAGCAAATTATGATTAAACGAGACTGCTGTTGTTTTTGATTTGAGCACGAAGCTACACGATGGGTTTTCTGCCCGCCACCGGTATCGAAACCCGGTTTTTTTGTGTTGGAAGTCTGCAGACATACCGCGGAGCCACTGGGGAAGTCAAGTAAGATATTGACAAATAAAAATGTAGTTTGCAGGTGTCGGTGTTTATATATATCGTCATCGTTCATACCACGTTGTAAGCACCAGTTCTCGTCCGAAGCGAAACAACGTCCAGCCTGGTTAGTTCCTGGTGACCACCTGGGAATTCCGGATGATGATGACATTTTAAAATGGCCCGGCATGGCCAAGTGTGTTAGGGCTTTCCACTCGTAATCCGATGGTTGCAGGTTTGAATCCCGGTCGTACCAAACATACTCGCCCTTTCAACCGTGGGGGCGTTATAATATGATGGTCAATCCCACTATTCGTTGGTAAAAGAGTAGCCCAAGAGTTGGCGGTGGGTGGTGATGACTAGCTGCCTTCCCTCTAGTCTTACAGTTTTAAATTAGGGACGGCTAGCGCAGATAGCTCTCGAATAGCTCTGGGCGAAATTCAAAAAACAAAACAAACAAACAGTTTATACACATCCTACTCTTAATTCACTTATTGTCTAGAATAACAAATGTCACGAGCATTACCAAAAGGCAATATCTCTATTTAAACCAATTTTCTGAGAGTTGTGTGTTAAAAGAAGAAAACAAAACAAGAGGTTTACTATTAGCCACTTAGGTAATAACGGTGTATAATGAATGTTGATATGAAGTCGTTTTTATCACTAACTCCAAAATTGTTAAACGTGAATAAGAACAGTGGTGTGTTTCTTGTCCTGTTTATTGGTACTGGCTATTACAGTAATTCATATCTTTACATTAGATGTCTTTTAATTTAAATGCCAAATTGATATTCTGAAAGCTATGAATGTGAAAGCCCCCTTGTGGTACAGTATTGTGTCTGCAGACGTATACTACTATAAATATAAATGCTTATTTGTGTTGACTTTCGTGCAAATGGTTTCGTGTTCTATCTGAGCTAACCGTCCTTAGTTCAGAAGTGATAGACTAGATGGAAAGATGGTCAACGTCATCCACCGCCAACTCTTTGGCGACTTTCTGTTAATTAATAGTGGGACTGATTTATACATTATAACACCTATACGACTGAGCATGTCAGGACAACGATTTATATTCAACCTATACATTTTCATTGACCAAGTGGTACCAATCCTTTGTTACGTATAAACCTTGTTTGGTAAATAAAAATCACAAAAAGTAGTTTATATTCCTATTTTCTCAGTTTTACTTTATCGCTACTTGATCTTATGGAATATAATATTTTTAAAGGCAATCTATGGATACTTTTTATGCAAAGTGTTGATCTAACAACAACCAGACCACAATTTTTGAAAATAAACTGGATAAATGGTCTAAGTTATTTTGAATAAGATGATCTGTTTATTTTCAGAGATTGTGGTCTGGTTGCTGTGTAAATTCTGAGGATATTCTGAAGCTACTGTTCCTAATCTTCAGCAAATCATCACCTCAGGTCTCAGCATTGAAATCTGAAACTATGAACTTTTTTCTCTGTTTGCAAAAGTTATTGGATATTTCATATAATTAACCATATTATAAAAAAGTTTGTCAAATACACACACACACACATTAATATGAATTTTTTATTGAGCTTTATTATAGAATTTTTTTTCTCTTTATTTTTGACCAGTGTTTCCACTTCCACCCACTAGGAGAACTTCCTATACACCGACTCATATTTTACTTCTACATTCAAGCGGTTAAATGGTAGTGGTCAAGACAGATAAACAGTTTATCCTCAGAAGCAGAGAACATTAAATGGATCGCAATATCTAATTTCTGGTTAAGATGTTTAAACAAAAATTTACTTTGAAGATAGGAGATCGTTCTCATATAAGTTACAATGTCTAACTTCCGTACAAGAATAATAATTGATTTATGCTTGGAAAGAGAGATAATCACTCTGATATATATATATATATATATAAAACTATTAAACAATCTATACAAAGCAGATATTTTTTATTTATTTACCACAAAGATGATGGAGATTGTGTTCCTTTCTTAGGTTTGAATACACGTCCGTTTAACGTCTTTGCTACATTTCTTGAAAAGCTAATCCGTGGGTCGAGGGTTCGAATCCCGTTCGTACCAAACATTCCCACCCTCTCAGCCGTGGGGGCGTTATAATATGATGGTCAATCCCACTATTCGTTGATAAAAGAATAGCCCAAGAGATGGTGGTGGGTGTTGATGACTAGGTGCTTTCCCTCTAGTCTTACACTGCTAAATTAGGGATGGCTATCGCAGATAGCCCTCGAGTAGCTTTGAGAGAATTTCAAAACAAACAAACAAACATTTCTTAAAAAGCACTCATTGTTTTTAGCCTAAACCACTATCAGTAAGACGATTCGTAACAGGTATGAGATCTATATTTTAATTATCATTCTTGAATAAATTCTAAATAATCCCAAAACTCATGCAATATTTATTGAAAGAAACATAGAATGAATTACAGAAAATTTTCAATGACAGAAACGGTTGTGTTCTAATAAGAATCACAAAAGCTACAAAAGCTCTTCTCGTACCTCAGTGGCACAACGATATGTCTGCGGAATCTCACGGCTACAAGTGGGTTTCGATACTCCTGGTGGGCAGACAACAGACGACTTATTATGTAACTTTCTACTTATGGTGGGCAGAGAATAGATAGCCCCTTGTGTATCTTTGTACTTATGGTGGGCAGAGAACAGATAGCCCCTTGTGTATCTTTGTACTTATGGTGGGCAGAGAACAGATAGCCCCTTGTGTATCTTTGTACTTATGGTGGGCAGAGAACAGATAGCCCCTTGTGTATCTTTGTGCTTAATTCTAAACAAACCAAACCTTTTATTGATTTTATTTTCCATCAATTTATCTTTTCTTTTCTGGTTGTCTGTAACTGGTATACGATAAATCTCATTTTTAGTCCATAATTAAGTAACAATACTAGCAAGATGACCCAGATAGGGTTCACTTCTTGCTGCTTGGGTTGTTGATGATATTTTATCTATTTCTAATTTAGAACTATTTCAAGTAGTTTTGTCACTGTCCTATTTATCCGTCGAGCTGTATTTTTAATGTTGATTGACTATAAGGGACACTACAAGTATTGCAACTTGTATAGTCCTCGTCAGATCAATAAAACATGAAAGACGCTCAAACTGCGCTTTGTAAAGTTGGTTTCTTCAACATTTTTCCCAGTTCTTCAAAAGTAGGTTTAAGATATTACTAGACGGATCTTAAATTTTTGTCTGTTATTAGTAATTCCTAGACTGAACACGGAATATGCAGCCTGGTACCTTATTTGGCATGAATAACTTAGCATTGGTTTCAAGCTTATCCTAACCTTGTAACCTCATTTCTGATTAGTTTGGATTATATTTAGATGCTGGTTTAGTCAGTCTTTAGGTTTGTTTGATATGTCTTTATATACACACCACACAAAATGTAATAAACATAGATTTCACATTTTTCTTTATTTTAATGTTGTTTAGACACTACTCTGTCGATGTGTACTATTTTAAATAGGCTTTGGGGTGGGTGTATAAAACAAAGACATTGGTGATGTTGCTGTTTTTAATTTTGGATGATATTGAATTTACCCATGTAGTTCCATTTCAATAGGTTCTAAGACATCCTGTGGCTGCATTATGCCATTTACTGTTTTACTAGAGTTTGTTGACATATCAATAGCATTAGTGTCTAACGTTGGTTCAAAAATGTCTTCAAACAAATTCTGGTTAACTTCCCGTGTGTCTAACTTTCCAAATCCTGAATGACTTTCCATGTGTCTAACTATCTCAATTCTGGTTGACTTCCGGTGTGTCTAACTATTTCAATTCTAGTTAACTTCCCGTGTGTCTAACTTTCCAAATCCTGAATGACTTTCCATGTGTCTAACTATCTAAATTCTGGTTGACTTCCCGTGTGTCTAACTATTTCAATTCTAGTTAACTTCCCGTGTGTCTAACTTTCCAAATCCTGAATGACTTTCCATGTGTCTAACTATCTAAATTCTGGTTGACTTCCCGTGTGTCTAACTATTTCAATTCTAGTTAACTTCCCGTGTGTCTAACTTTCCAAATCCTGTATGACTTTCCATGTGTCTAACTATCTCAATTCTGGTTGATTTCCCGTGTGTCAAACTATTTTAATTCTAGTTAACTTCCCGTGTGTCTAACTATCCAAATTCTGTATGACTTCCCCTGTGTCTAACTGTCTCTTACGTCTACATGATGATACATATATATACACGGGGTATACTTTAAGTTACTTGAAGACATGACAGAACTTCCTTATTTTCTTGTGAAAGTAAATTAACGTTTCTTTTCAGTAAATGCAAACCAGATTTGACGTCTTTAAAATTTAGACCTAGATGTTGACTCTTCCCTAAAATGGTTCTAAACTTCAGTGTCTTATGTGGTGTGGCATAAACTTAGGTCTTTTGGTTTATCCAGAGAAGTACCTTGAATCGGCAGAAGCCAGCTAGTTATTTTTTAACATATTGTTGTCATATGTGTGGTTATGTGAGCTCTTTGGCTCCATGGTATAATGTGCAGATTGTAAGGTTTGGCACCCTTAAGTCCTGAGTAATTACTGAAATATTGTGGTATAATGTGCTAGTAGTAAAGCGTGGTACAAATTGCGTCTTTAACACTCGAGTTTAAGTACCAACAATATAGAATTGATAGCTGTGAGCTAAGAAACTCATCATTTTCATAAAGTAATTGTAATGTATCGTAGTTAAAACAAGGATTAGGAGTTGAGGTGACACAATCCGCTTGGCTGTTTTCATACAAATAAATAAAAATATATGTAGTTTCTAAAACTCGGTTTATAACTCGGAAATTGTTGTCATATGCCTACCATATCTATCAAAACTCGGTTTATAGCGTTATAAATCTGAAGACATGCCACTGTGCTTTGTGGGTTGAACTCAAAGGTTAGATGGCAGATAGTTAAAGCCCCTCATCATTATCACTTGGGCTACTTTTATTCGAGTGATAGTGGGTGCACGGCCCCAAAGATTGGCGCGAATTTCTGCTGTAGTTGGTAACAAACCAACCAGCAAGGGATTCGCCCTTTAGGTGCATTAATCATTAGGCGACGCTCAACCCTGTAAGGTAAGATTAAACGATGATGCGTATCTAGAAATATTCTTTGCAATTATTCTCTGTATAATTGACTCTAAAATAATTTAACAATAAAAAATAATAACCGTATTTAGTTATTGTCCACAATGAACTGGTTTGTTATTATTTATTTATTGCGATATTTTTCAAAGTTGAACAGCACTAAAATTTAGAATTATATTATAATTCGTTGTTTCTGCTTTATAACAGAGCTACACGGCGATGTCTATATGTGCTCTGTCCACCGTTGAGAACTGAGCTTCGGATTTTTACCAGATAACCTGAATATAAATTTTACACTTAAAGGCCAACGAGAGTTTTTATCTTTAGAATTTTTGTTCAAAGATATCCAGTATATATATGAGTAGTGCTGTCACTAATTGTAACTGACAAACTAGTGGGAAGATTTCTAGTCAACAACATACACCGCCAAATTCTGGGCTACTTTTGTCTGACCGCATGGTGAGATTTGACTGTTACTCTTATAATGCAGAATGTATATTTGCGATAAAGTCACGAAAACCATGAAATAACGGATTTAAGGTTCGTGCAAGCTAATCTGTAGGCCACAACCGACCAATTAATCGTCAATTATGACCTGTTGTTAAGATAACGTTAATGTACAGAGTACCACTAATTAAAGAAAATATACAAGGCTAAAAGGTAAATAATCGAAACAACAGTTGTTTAACAGAGTATAATGAAACAAAACTAATGGGAAATTCGCAATCTATGGGCTGAGAATTAAAAACTTTTGGTCAAGTACGCTTGCTGTTTCGGTCGTGAGGCCATTTTGATGTGACAGTCAATCCCACTTTTTGTTGGTAAAAAGAAGTCCAAGAGTTGGAGATAAATGATGCTAACTAGTTTCCTTCCTTTTATATATCTTCCAGCGTTATGTCTCCGGATTTGCAACCCTAAAATCAGGGATTCGATTCTCCAAGGTGGGCTCAGCAGATAGCCCATGTATCTTTGCTATAAAAAAATCACACTCTTATTTCTGCTTGCAAATACAACCAATGAATTTCAATTAATAAACAAAAAAGAAAACTAATTAATAAGTTGTGTTCGAAAAGTTCTGAACTAATAAATAATTATAATGAAAGAGAGTAAATAAATATATTTTTTCAAAAAAATGTAAGATAAACAAAACAAACTTCTTAAACTGAAATATTATTAATATTAATACGTTTTGAAGAATATTTCAGCTGAAATAAATTATTTTTTCTCTTACTAGTTAAAATTTCTGCCTAGAATAATTATTACTTCAAGCTCGTCCATTTAGTCATGGGGGCGTTATAATATAACATTCAATCCCATTATTCGTTGGTAAAAAAGTAGCCTAAGTGTTGACGGTGGGTAGTAATGACTATTTTCCTTCCCTCCTAGACTCACACTGCTAAATTAGGAACAGCTAGCGCAAATAGCCCTCGTGTAGCTTTCTGCAAAATTCAAAAACAAACAAACTAGTCGAAACTATATTTGTAGTTGATATGATTGCCGTCAGGGTCAGCTAGCTAGGTAAAAAAAATAATTCTTGGCTTCCAAATGTTAACGGGCTACTCCATCTAGATGGGATTTAGGTCATTACGGAGAAAAAGATTAAATAAATGAATGTCCCAAATAATTCTAAATACGTTATTTATGGTACTTTTTATTATAACTTTTATGAATTGTTAACAGAAATAAATATTTCATTTGCACCAGAAAATTTAGAATAACTGTCGCAGGACGCGGCCCTGTAGCAGAGCTCTATATTTTGGAGCAGGCGAGCAGGTTTCGAATGTCTGCGCCCTCCGCTAGTGAAGCGGTATGTCTTCGGATTTACAACGCTAAAATCAGGGGTTCGATTCCTCTCGGTGGGCTCAGCTGATAGCCCGATGTGGCTTTGTTATAAGAAAACACACACACTCAAATTCTGCAAATTGCCAAAAATATTCCTCACCCTTGTGTGAACGTTATAAAAGTAGCAGGCAATCCATTAGTGTAGATGGTGGGATTGTTGACTAGGTCTTTTTTCGTGGTCGGTTTTTTAATATTCTAGAAATTTGAGATTCTTGACGACGAAAGACCCACTCGAGGTAAAACTGTATCTCAAGACGGCTGGTATGGGTATTAAAACTTTTATTAAAAAAAGTAGAGAACAACGTTTTGACCTTTTTAGGTCGTCTTTCAGGTTAAATAGATCCTTTTTTGTTTGTTTCGTTATTTACTGATATATACAGTACTGTACCAAAGTGTTAGCATAAGAGAATATTTTGTAATTATTTCCATTGTGTAGGACTAATTTCCATACCATTACATAATGTAACTTTCAACACCATGATAATACTTCCGTGATTCATGTTGCCAATTGAATGAATTAGGGTGGGAATACTTATAATTCTCTGGTATTACCATACACTTGTATCAAGGACATGTATTAAAGGTTCTGGTTGAATGAAAGTACCGATCAAATTTTCGGTCTGAAATGACTGTAATTGTACCCCATGCAGTATTTAAACTACATAGAAAGAAGCTAGCATATGATAACAGTATATTCTAGAAAAAAAAAAAAGGTTAATAGCACGCTACAAATAAACCTTGATATAAAGGTTTAACACCATATATTAAGCTTTGTTATCATGTCACGTGGAGAACTGCTCCTATAACTCTATCATGTACACCCTGGATATGAGACCGAAACAAATAAATCTGGATATAGTCAAGTAAGAGACAGAACACCTAAACTCAATGATACTGATGTTAAGTATCTTCGTTTGTGCAGCCTTTAGGACAGAAGGAAGACTGTTACTGATCTCAAGCATGAGACTAAACAATCATGTAACAAATGACAGAAATGTGTCCAGATACACAGTATCAAGGAAACTTAACGAGAATGGAATATTTGGTTGTTTAGAAGTTTAAAAACAAACGAACTTAACGTGGATTTTTAAGTATAATTAAGGGACTCAAATTGAACTATTGATGATCAGTGTGTGTTTCCTTATAGCAACGCCACGTCGGGCTATCTGCTGAGCTCACCGAGGGAAATCGAACCCTTGATTTTAGCGTTGTAAATCCGGAGACATACCGCTGTACTAGCGGGGGCATTGATGATCAGTGAAGGGTAGTATGGACAGATAGGTCCAAGTTTGAAATATTTGATTCAAAGCGTAGGTTGTTCGTCCTGCAGAAACAAAAGTGAAATATGCTTATCTCAATACATATTACCTACCACGAAGTATGGGGAAGGCAGTGTGATGATTAGGGGTGTTTTATCTGCTGAGACAACGGGAGATATTTGCAAAATAGATTGAAAAATGGACCAGGGCAATTACCATCAGATGCTGATTCGTCACGGTTTCCCAGAGTTGTTTGCGTATTGTTGGTAAAAAATTTTATTGCCAAGAAGATATTGACTCTAAACGCACTCATCCAACCAGCACAAAAATAAGTTAGTTAAAATAGAAGCTGTTGGAATCATTCAAATGATGTAATGACCCCTGATCTTAAACCAGGAGTATATTAGAGACACTTGTAGTAGGATTCCAAAGGACACTTTCATAAAATATGTTCCTACGATGCCTGAAAGACGGCCTGAAGTTGTTAGAGAAAAAGGAAACACGAAATATTAACTGTTTACTGACCTCAGTCACCTCCACTGAGTTTCTGTTGTACTAAACATGAAGATTAATTAACATCTTCATGTTTTATATGTGATTTATCTTCCACTGTTCTCTGGAAGTTGCCTGAAATATAATTTTTGACTTTGTCCTAACACTTTTTCCACAGTACTGTATGTATTATCTCGTTATGAAACTTAGTTTATTTACATAATAAAATATTTTAAACAAGCATTTTTAGACCAGATACACTTATTGTTTAAAATATTAAAACCACAAATTCTTAATACGACAGTCAATAATATTAAAATATTTAATTTTCTGAAACCTTAGTACAATTAATTGTTTGAAAACAAACATTTCTTATTGAAATACTTTAACCTGTTCAGTGCCGTAAACGAGATAACTCGTCCAAGCCGATCGGTAACACAGTGCCATAGGCGAGTTAATTCGTTCTCAATAATACCAAACTTCAACGCTAGATGTCAGCATCATACATGCATTTAACCTACTTACATATTGTTTCACTTTCGATCCAAAATGGTGTCACAAAAAAGGTTACAAAATAAAGAAGCATTAGAGTTGTATTTTGAATTTGGTTCGGAGTTGCCGTAGCAGCTAAAATACTTGGCAGTCAACAGGTTACTATGTTTCTTCTAACTGCCGAATTACGTTTCTTTGTTTTGTGTGCTTTGGAAATATGTAGATAAATCATTAGTTTCAATACATATCTAACAATTCACGTAGATCGATTCAAGAGAAAAGAAAGGTGATTTTATTATCCTACATAAACATGACCAAACATGTTACTGTCAATATTTTGTTATTTTTGTCTTTAATTTAGTACTCTGAAAGTCCAAATCTTACTTCAAAATATTACTCCCTTAGTCGCTAAGACTAATTAACTTATTATTCAATTTAAAAAATAACTATAAATACGCTGCTTTCAGTACCACTTTGTTTTGCACAGAACAAATACTGCGAGATAATAATATAACTTACAGATTTGATCCTCTATTAAGCAAAGTTAGAAATTTTCTGAGAAAAGTGAAAATTAACATGAAAAAGAATTTGATTCCCTAATTAAAGAAAAGATGTTTAGCTTAGCAGCTTGATGAAACATTTGCCAGTAAGCATAATCGTGGGTTTGAATTATACTCGGATATAATCTCCACTCTCTTCCTTATCACAAGTGCATATTCATGCAGTTTTGAATGATACAGCAGCAATGATCATAAAATGTTTTCTTTATCATTTCATAAAAGTTGATAAAAGTTAACTTTAGAGTCGAATATGAGTACAATTTAATTAATGTTTGGTATATTTAGCACTGGAAACATGTTGAATTTTAGTTCACAAAACTAGTTAATGAGTGAGAGACAACTATTTCAGTAACTGTTTAGGCTGCACCAAGAGGTGTTCATTAGACAGCATAAGTACAGGTGGTCAGAGCATCGACTCGTAATCTCAGGGTTCGAATCTCCGTCACACTAAACATCCTCTCCCTTTCAGTTGTAGGTGTGATTTTCATACATTTAGATACCGTTACTGGAACGTCAATGTTATAGCGAAAAATTAAAACTGTTAACGGTTGTTTGTTTTGACGCAAAGCCACACGGGAGTTATCTGCACTAGCAATTCCTAATTTAGCAGTGAAAGACTAGAGGGAAGGCGAGTCAATACTACCCACCGCCAACTCTTGAGCTACTCTTTTGCCGATGAATAGTGGGATTGAATGTTACATTATAATGCTTCCCCAGCTGACAGGGCGATTATTTTTGGTGGAACGGGGATTCAAGTCCCCGACTCTTACATTGCGAATCAAACGCTCTAACATCGTGGCAATGCGGGGTTGATTTTAAACGAGCAAGAGACTTAAACAACGCGAATATTCTTAAATTAAATGTGATATATCAATTTCAGATATGTCAGTTATCTCATCATCGCACAGTACAAAAGATGTCGTCCCTATCCTGATTGGCTGATTCAGGGAGAAGGTGGGGAGATACCACAAAGTGAAATTATGTCATAGTTCTTGATATTACGACTAGAGGGAGGGTTCTTACGGACCTTAATTATGCAAATATTCTAACAGTGAATGAAAGTTTGTTTGTTTTTGTAGTGTAAGACTAGAGGGAAGACAGCTAGTCATCATCACCCACCGCCAACTCTTAGACTTCTCTTTTACCAACGAATAGTGAGATTGATCGTCACGTAATAACACTTCTACGGCTAAAAGAGCGAGCATGATTGGTGTGACTGGGATTCGAACCCGCGACCCTCAGATTACGAGTCGAACACCTTAACACGCTTGGCCATGCCGGGCCAAAATAGTTTAAAATATTTACATGAAATGATGTCTTGAAACTAACACATAAAACAATCAATATTGTAACACACTTGTAATAAACAAGGTTACAATCTTCAGATAAATTTGTTTATACTTATCTTAAAACCAATGCAGACGACACTATGATACAATATAATATAATTTTAACATGATATGTAGGTGATCAAAATTTATTAATAATGTAATTTGTAAGTTATTCTAGATTCCTAAACTTATTACATTAAATACAAATTTATAGCTGTAATCAAAAAGGCCTCTCTTATTATCTCTTTATTTTATTTTATTTATCTCTTTTAATAGATAAATGTTTTCAGTACATCAGAGAATACTTGTAGAAATATTGTTTGGACAAGAAAGGACAGTTTTTAACCAAATTATCACTTAGAAAAGTCAACAGAATATAAATGAAAGAGAAAATATTTCCTATCTAAAGTTTTTAAAACATCTGAATTCACCAATATTTATGCTAACCGATCCTTACGAGAGTAACTTGAGTCTACAGTTAGTATACATGTTAATAAAACAGACAAAATAATGAGTTTTAAAGGTGAATTAAACAGTAGACTTGTTTAGTTTTGAACTTGAATATAAATACATCACATGAATACATAAGACTTAACAAGTTAACGATCAGGCAGATACATCGATGACACATCAGAACGAAGTCTATCAAATTGTTTTTGTTCAGTAAAGAATATACAATCAATAGATATAATATTTGAAAAGGTTTAACAAATTCTAGTACACTATCACGACTTATACACCTATGTTTCTTATCAAACATTGTGTTTCGAAACTTGCAATAAAACAAATTATTTAATAGACCTCTCATGAGCGAATGAGGTACATATTTATTGAAAAGAAAACCAACAACTATACTCAATGCGGTTTTTCTTCATTTGAACTGAAATTTTTGTACAGGCTAAAAAGAATGTATTTCCCCCACTTTTGGTGGTGAGGTGACTGAAATCTATCAATGAATCACGAACTTAACAAACAATCACAAGAAACATGAATATCTTGAAATGACACACATATATATTTAGGAATACTTTAGAACCACCCGAGTGGATATTATGCAGCAAGCCGGGATCAATATTATATCCGTAGTTGCTTTAAAAATGTTCCTGTCTGCTTATCCTACTGCTGACTATAGTGATGCTTCGACTTTCCTTACTAAATAACAAGTGAAACTGTACCTACCTCAGTTGAAAGCTGAACATGAAAAAGTTATGGTAGAAATATTAAACGTAGGACTTGCTTAATAATGATGCCGAGAATGTGGTTTTATTGATACGTACAGAATTTACTCTTAGCGGTAGACCTTCGTACTAGCTACTATGGAATTTTGAGGATGTTGTGTTTCACTTAAATATTTATCAAATAACAAATTAAAAACTTTTCTCGAAAAGATACGTCCAAAACCACCATTAATTGGGACTCTCGCATCGAAATTAGTTTTAATATTCAACAAACTGAAGTGTAAAGACACTCCTTAACTCCTGAGGGACATATTGAACTGGAAATAAAGATAGTTTCGAACTGCATCTCACCACAAATAAACAATTTTAATTCGGTATTAGGAACACAGCACAAACGACTCAGAGAATAGAATAGATAAAAGAATATCTTAAAATGTGTTATTATTTTATTTATAGAAAGGCTATTATAAAAATATAAATCTGTAAAAAAATATATAACGTTCTATCTACTGAAAACAAAGAGAGAAACAATAAAAAGATAAAGTGTCTCCCCAATTTACTTTGTTAACATAAATGGATGTGCAGTTAAGTCGGTTGCTCTGCAAAGTAAAATACCCAAATTTAGTTTTTATTTGATTTTGCTTTACTAATAAATATGTATGTTATAGCAATAATATATTTTATTGATGAAAAAGCTTTCTTCTTAAATTGTGAGATTGGACAGTTTAACTGAACAAACATAATTCCTACATTCTTTTGACTTGAAGTCTGAGGGTCGTGAATTCGAGATCCCTGTCACACCAAACATGGTCACCCTTTCAGCTGTAGAAGAGTTATAATGTAACGGTCAATCGCACTTGTCTTTGGTAGAGGAGTAGTTCAAGAGTCGTGGGTAGGTGGTGATGACTAGCTGTCTTCCTTCTAACTACACACAGCTGAGATAGGTTACGGCTAGCGCCGATAACCCTCGTGCAGCTTTGTACGAAATTGAAACAAAACAGTAACATTTTCTCTGGTCGTGTTTAGAACTTTAAGATGAACGACGAATAATAACATCACGAACCTCTTTTCGATATAAATATAAAAATAAAAGTAAAAAAGAAGTTTCTTACACAGAAAATGTGTCCGGCTGGGCCAGGAGAGTCAAGGCACTCGACTCGTAATCCGAGAGACGCGGGTTCGAATCCCCGTCGCACCAAACATGCCCGCCCTTTCAGCCGTGGGGGGGTATACTTTGACCGGTCAATCCCACCATTCGTTGGTAAAAGAGTAGCCCAAACGTTGGTGGTGGGTGGTGATGACTAGCTGCCTTCCCTCTAGTCTTACACTGCTAAATTAGGGACGGTTATCAAAGATAGCCATCGAATAGCTTTGTGCGAAATTCGAAAAAAACAAAAAAAACAAATGTAAATAACTTGATACGTGAAGCTGATTGGTAGATTAATAACCGTTGTAAAATGTCCTAAATTACCACTCTGAAATGTGAGTAGAAATATTCAATATTTATTGGAATTACGCTCATAAGTTGGGCAAACGGAAAACAATTAAATCAATTAGGTTTTAAAACAGATAAGGTTACGTCAGTTTTAACTTCAACATTTGTTTGTTCGGTTTTTGCTCTCTTTTCTCCTGTGCCCAACATGGCCAAGCTTATTAAGGCGTTCGAGTCGTAATCCGAGGGTCGCGGGTTCGAATCCCCGTCGCGCCAAACATGCTCACCCTTTCAGCCGTGGGGGCGTTATAGTTTGCGGTCAATCCCACTGTTCGTTGGTAAAAGAGTAGCCCAAGAGTTGGCGGTGGGTGGTGATGACTAACTGCCTTCCCTCTATTCTTACACTGCTAAATTAGGGACGGCTAGCGCAGATAGCCCTCGTGTAGCTTTGCGCAAAATTCAAAACAAACAAACGAGCTCCTTCCTCTCTCCCTTACTTCCCATAATAGCGAAACCCAGCTCAATTTAAAGAACAGTCAATACCCGTGACGGAACCTCATTCTAAATGTTATTAAAAAATATATTCGCTTTTACTGACAAATTTTAGAGTTTTTTCACAGAACGTACTGTTACGTTTCATTAAAAAACAAAACAAAAAGAAAAGAAATATTCGGAACAAAGGTTGTTTTTTTAAAATTCGTCTGTTTCACGGCGACGGTATGAAAAATTCTTTAAAATATTAATATACGTGTGAATAGGTTGCAATTTTTTTCTTCTTAGCTTCAATACTATTCAGTAGGTTAATGGTAAATTAACAGAAATAAATACTAAATAATTTTTAAGGTCTAAACATTTTCTTACAAATAATAATTTCATACTTCAAACGAAAAAATAAAACCTAATACCTAACACGTCTTTTAATACAAGATCGAAAGTTAAAACATAATACGCATGCGTCTCACGCGTCGTAAAGAAATGATCTTCCAATTAGCTGCAAGCAGATGTTTGATATGAAAACGCAAGAAGGTTTTGAACATGCAGCTTGAGGCGCTCATTGTTGATATTAGAATGAAGTACTTGAGGATATTGAAGATATTTACAGAGTGCTGAGGGTAAATGAAACCCTTATCTAAAAAGCCTCGAATCCTCATAGTCTTTCCAGTTTAACAAAGCCGTTTCAGTTTCAGAGAAACTGTTTTGAATGCATTTAGCTGCTCAGTTTTAATGTGTATTTATTCACAAGTAAGACAGCTTTTTTTAAAAAAACAACAACAACAAAGCCCGGAATTTCTTGTTAAATATAACAAGACACAATTACAGATAGTGGAAATAAATGTATCTTAATTTTATATACATTTAGTATGACGTACTATTTTAAATAAGGTAAATATTTCACACAAGTGAAAGTGAGATATAGCTTTCAAAAGAGCAGAATACCGATGTTTTTAAAGAAAGAAACGTCTCTGAAATGAGACAGTGTCACTAACTTCGTTCACAAATATTTAAAGTAGCACGTAGATTCAAAAGGGTGAAAATCCAACATATTCTGTAAGTTACAGCTGATTTTATGAAGCGAGTTTAACGACTTTAGTCCATATAAATATAATAACTAAATACAAGGTACTTTGTAAAGTAACTTAAAATAAAATTTAGATACAACACCGAGTTGAAATGAATAATTTTCCATTCTCTGTTTGTAAGAAATAGATATATTTAAATAAAACAACTGTGAAATAGTTCGCCTTGAATAAAGCGTAGTTATATCTCGTTGCCTGAATAACGTGATAATGTAATGAAAGCTACAGCCACTCGGTATGTTAGGACACTCGAGTTGTAATCCAAGGGTCGGAGAGTCGAATCCCCGTTGCCCCAAACATGCTTGTTCTTTCAGGGGCGTTATAATGTACGATAAATCCAACTATGCGTTGGTAAAAGAGTGGCTTATTACTTGGTGCTGATGACTAGCTGTCTTTCATCTAGTCTTAAAACTGCTAAAGTAGAGACGCCTTGCGAAGATAACCCTCGCGTAGCTTTGAACGAAATTGAGAAACAAAGAACAAGTTATTTGTTTTGTTGTTAAGCACGAAGCTACGCAATAGGCTTTCTGCTCGCTGCGAGTATCGAAACCTAGATTTTAGCGTTATAAACTGAAATTCAATCCAAATAAACATAAAATCTAAAATAAATGAATTAATAATACATACGTGTATATATATATATAAATATATCAATAATACATTACACAAACACACACATTATACGTGTATATTTGATATATATCAAATTTCTAAAAAATCAAAACCAAATACAATTTGCTGTTCAGATGAATTTTTTTACTTTCTGTTTCTCTAATACGTTGTGTAGCACTGTATGTGTTTCAAACGTGCCTCTCATATTTACAGATGTGTTATACACTTCTGCAGAAGAAATCGAAATATGACGACAGTGTTTTTTACAAAACCTTTTATTTATCAGTAACGTGAAACTTTTTTCTCTTGCAACATAGAAACGTTTCGGTGTTCAAAATAACAGTTTAACGACAATGTTGAACAGAATAATCTGACCACTGTCCATGGAAACCGAATTTTTTGAAATTTGTTGTTTAAAGTACTTCAGAATTAAACAAAACAACAACCAATGGTTTTCCTAAACTCAAGATTTCTATTATTGTGATAATTATAACCACGAGACGTTACAAACTGTCTGGAACACGTGTAGAACGGTGTAAAACTTTTAACATAGATTTTACAACATCTTTGTTGATTGCGTCTCATTATGAGCATTTAAATATGAATTGTTCCATAAATCATTCTTCGGTTATATATAGTTTAACTCGTTTCTTGGTTATATTTTGTAATGTTTAATCTTTTATTAAAGTTACACCACATAATTTCACAGTATTGTGAAATGTCTAAACCTCTTATTTATACTTAATAAAGATCATAATACGCTTAACTGACTTTACGTAATTTTATGGAATGTAAGAACCGGTATCTTTCGTTCGAACCTTTAAATTTGTTCATTCGTGTTTGTTTTTTTTTAAATACAGGAAGAGTAGGCGTAGAATTAGTTGTTGTTTTTAGCGTATCTCCCCAGTGAAACAACAGTATGTCTGGATATCTACAGCGCTATAATGCATGTTTCGATACCCGTGGTATGCAGAGCATAGATATCCCACTGTATTGCTTTACGCCTAATTTCAAATAAACAATCATTTTAACGTTGTTGACTCATAAACAGACAAAGACAGAACTATTATATTCGAAATATGAAATAATTAAGCGATAAAAATACAATTATAGTGACAAAAAACTGTTTCTAAAGTGAATTCATATTTAACTTTGCATAGAAGAGAATGGATCGAATCGTCACCAAAGATACCGAAATTCGATTTGAATTTTGAACTGACTTCTATAGTTTATCTCTAAGTGTTAAAATCATTATTGTAGCAATACTTATAACATTTAACATTAAGATTCTTCCTACACAACAGAGAAGAGCGAAGATGACCCTGCAGAACTGACGCAGGTCGCAAGTTGTTAAAGTAACTCATAATGGTCACCTCACAACACCCGTTAACTTCAATAAAATTCAGAGAAATGGTGGGTGTTATTAGTTAGATTAAGAAATGTTTGTTTGTAATTAAACAAAAGCTACACAATGGGCTATCTTTGTTCTGCCCACCACGGGTATCGAAACCAAGTTTTTGCAGTGCAAGTCCGCAGATATGAAGCCGTGCTAGTGAGAGGCATCAGTGAAGATCATCTAATGGCCACCTCACAACACCGACTGCAATTATGTAGAAAATCAACGAAACGACAAGTTTTATCAGAGAAAAAAATCCAATGGTCACCAACACCTTCAGCAAGTGTTTTGGAATTCTGGAATAGGGTGGGTTGTCTTTGAAGATTGTCACTTCACATCATCTGTTCAAACTGTGATGGAATTCGGAGAAAATTCGTGTGTTTTGGGAGAAGAAAATTTTCGCAAAAATGTAGTACTATATCAGATTCATACATTCAAGTCTGGCCTAGCCAGATGGGTTAAGGCAAGGGTCGCGGATTCGAATCCCAGTTGCACCAAACATGCTCGCCCTTTCAGCCGTGGGGGCGATATAATGTCATGGCCAATCCCACTATGCATTGGTAAAAATGTAGCCCATGAGTTGGCGGTTGGTGATGATGACAAGCTGCCTTCCCTCTAGTCTCACACTGCTAAATTAGGGATGGCTAGAGCAGATGGTCCTCGTTTAGTTTTTCGCGAAATTAAAAAACAAACACAACAGTTCTGGGGCATCACTACGTCGTTACATCACGTGGATCTTGACGATACCAAGACAGTGTAATGTTCACTGTAATCTAACTAGTGTTCGAAGATGAAAGTTTCTTGAACTTTCGTTTCAACGACTTATCAGATTTTTACAATCAACACTGTGAAAGTTGATCCCTAAGATATCAAAACTATTACTCCTAAAGGATATTGATATGCTATGGACCATTGATTTAGGATATCTGGCTTATCCCTAAATCGACAACACTTGGTTAAGCGACATCTTGTGGTCAGAGAAAACTTATTTCTCTATTCACAATCAGGCCAACACTAGCAACAGTGTCAGTAAGAAAGAACTTACATTGGTTTTCTAAATGGTCTCTACACAGTGTGAAGGTAGAGTGTAAGTTATTTATGTAGCCCATAAATAATGAATTTCGCATATTGCTGATGAATAGAGAACATTTCTGGTCCTTGTTACCTCCCTAATACTTCGGATAAGATGAAATGAAAATCAAACAGCTTCTCGTATTAAAGCGCACCACCTCGTATTTCAGAATTTATTAAGGAATTCATTAAAGAAATTCATTATATTTTGTGTTTTTTTTTTGTGGGAAATGAGAGGTCTATTAATTAGACATTTTAGACAATTACCCAACTCCAGGTCTCTCTGTTACTCAGTCCAGCCAGTGGTACTGCGTCGAGTCACCGATACGTCTCGGCGTTTCCTCTGTATTGGAAAACCTGAAAGATGTCATATAACGCCAAATGCACACAAACAACAAACAAATCGAACGGCTTCTTTCAGTTTTCAATGTTACGTTAAGAAAGTATGCGGATTTCACGGTCAATTCTTCTAATGGTTTTAGAAATTGTGTTTCCCTCGTCTAACTGATTCATTTGCAAAATATGATGTCTCGAAGGTAATCAACTAGACCAGGTAACATTGTGTCTTTAGTGTAGAATGTTTCTAATGCGTGCCTTTAAAAGTGTTAGGAATATTTTATTCGTTAAACGCTCAAGTCTCATTTTAATGTTTACGAAAATTAATGTTCTTAATGCGGATAAAATTTGAGAATCTAAGTTATGGTACCATTTAAAGCATTGTGTGTTTTGTTTGTGTTACAATCGCGCTATTTCTAGAATATTTTCTAAAATTATAATTCGACATTATTTAAATCAACAAGTTTTATTAATAACAAAACAATAAGCAATGTTTAAAACGTTACATTTCATTCGAAAGATTTGTTTCTCTCCAATGGCTCCAGGGTTAATTTCTGGACTTTTGGAGTTATGTAGAGAGATTTGATACCCACAGCTTCCAGCGGTTCGATACCCATAGTGGGCAGAGCACAGCTAGCCCATTGCGTAGCTGTGTGCTTCACTTCAAACAAACATATGTATGATAGGCGCAGCACAAATAGTCCACTGTAGTTAAGATTGTCGTTTTTATTTTGTAATTTTGCGCAAAGCTATTCTTAGGCTCTCTGTGCTAGCCGTCCCTAACTTAGCAGTGTATGATCAGAAGGAAGACAGCTAGTTATCACCACCCACCGCCAACTCTTGGGCTACTCTTTTACAAATAAATAGTGGAATTGTCTGTCACATTATAACGCTCCCATGGCTGAAAGGGCGAGCATGTTTGCTGCGACGGGGATTCGAACCCGCGACCCTCAAATTACGAATCGAATGCCTTAACCCTCTTGGCCATGACGGGCCATGCAGCTAGTCATCACCACCCACCTCCAATTCTTGGACTATGGATTACTCTCTTACTAACGAATAAGGGGATAGACCGTCACAATATAACGCTTCCACGGCTGAAATGGCGAGCATATTTGGTGGGACGAGGGTTCAAACCCACGAATCTCAGATTACGATTTGAGTGCCTTAACCGCGTGGTCATGAACCCTCGTTTAACAACCTCAGTACATTTTAAGACATCAACCCTTGTGATGATCTCTCGATGTTACAGATAAAATTGAAGAAAGCATCAAATGGTACGTATATTCTAATGACGTATATTCGTCAGATGTGCGATTAACCTCTGTCCTTAAATCATAATAATTTTCATTATTCCGTTTCTTGGATGATATTTCATTCTAAAGTTGATAATACCAGAGAAAACTATGAAAACATTTGAAGAATATAATTCTTAACTTGCTAATGTGTCCATTCCACGCAAAAGGAAGACATAGAGGGCCAAAAACGTATGCACGTCTTTTAGCATTAATTTGCCTTGTTTAATTTGTTTCTGAAAAAACCACATTCAGCAGTATAAGTTATTTTTCTCTCCTTCAGTTATTTTAGTTTTTGATAAGTTTACTTAATTTTGTCAAACCGACAATTTGCTTCTTCTTTCTCTTGCTAAGTGAAGTTTTCATGAATTATTTTTAGTTTTATTCAGAAATTTAGTTTAGAATTAATTTCATATATTATGTTAAACGTGTTCGAATAAAATGAAAAATTGAAATATGCTGACGCTGTAAACACTAGATTCTTTAATTTGAATATCAACCAATATCTTAAACCTTTGAGTTAATGTATAATAATATTGAAAAAATAACAAGAAATTTCAGCTCGACTGGGATCTGAACAAGAAACACCAAGACGAGGGTTAAATAAGTAGACGTAAACTAAATACAAATGTTCAAATGGATAATGCATTTCCTTCAAGTCAATGAAAATGTTGTTTTTTGTATTTTTACTTCAGGTGTATAAACAGATGGTATACTGTGAAAAACAATTACTCATTTAGCTAACTTTAGAATGGTATTTTGAAAGAAGTTTACTGCATAGAACGTAAAAAGTTATTTTGAAATTAACTGTGGCTGTTATTTGGTATTAGTAATGAGCATCGGGTATTAAATGTACATAAATAAGTGAACTTACTTCATTATTAGTAATGTGCATCAGGTATTAAATGTACATAAACAAGTGAACTTCATCATTAGTAATGTGCATCAGGTATTAAATGTACATAAACAAGTGAACTTCATTATTAGTAATGTGCATCAGGTATTAAATGTACATAAACAAGTGAACTTCATCATTAGTAATGTGCATCAGGTATTAAATGTACATAAACAAGTGAACTTCATCATTAGTAATGTGCATCAGGTATTAAATGTACATAAACAAGTGAACTTCATCATTAGTAATGTGCATCAGGTATTAAATGTACATATACAAGTGAACTTCATAATTAGTAATGTGCATCAGGTATTAAATATACATAAACAAGTGAACTTCATCATTAGTAATGTGCATCAGGTATTAAATATACATAAACTATTAAGCTTGCTTCATCATTAGTAATGTGCATCAGGTATTAAATGTACATAAACAAGTGAACTTCATCATTAGTAATGTGCATCAGGTATTAAATGTACATAAACAAGTGAACTTCATAATTAGTAATGTGCATCAGGTATTAAATGTACATAAACAAGTGAACTTCATCATTAGTAATGTGCATCAGCTGTTAAATATACATAAACAAGTGAACTTCATCATTAGTAATGTGCATCAGGTATTAAATGTACATAAACAAGTGAACTTCATCATTAGTAATGTGCATCAGGTATTAAATGTACATAAACTATTAAGCTTGCTTCATCATTAGTAATGTGCATCAGGTATTAAATGTACATAAACTATTAAGCTTGCTTCATCATTAGTAATGTGCATCAGGTATTAAATATACATAAACAAGTGAACTTCATCATTAGTAATGTGCATCAGGTATTAAATGTACATAAACAAGTGAACTTCATCATTAGTAATGTGCATCAGCTGTTAAATATACATAAACAAGTGAACTTCATCATTAGTAATGTGCATCAGCTGTTAAATGTACATAAACAAGTGAACTTCATTATTAGTAATGTGCATCAGCTGTTAAATATACATAAACTATTAAGCTTGCTTCATCATTAGTAATGTGCATCAGGTATTAAATATACATAAACTATTAAGCTTGCTTCATCATTAGTAATGTGCATCAGGTTTTAAATATACATAAAGAGATCAACTCAGCAAACATTGCTAATCTGTGTAAGTAATAATTTACAAATAAACTTTCGTATTCAGTTCCCAAAAAGAACTCAAATTATGGTGTAGAAATGACATCAGATGATTGAGTTCAACGAGTCACATACTTCTGTATTGAAGATTTAATTTTGAACATTTTTCCCCTTAGACTGTTTAATCAGCGTATAAGAAAATAAGCTGAATATTACATATCAAAATTGTCTTCACAGAATTAGGCCTTACCTGGTCGCCTCGATAGAGCATTGCCAACTTCTTAAATAAATAACGAAGTTATGTCTGCTAGCAACACGTGAGTGTCGGCTTCAACCAAATGGGATGCGAAGCCCTTTGTTGGTTCTTCGACTACTAAGTTATGCTTGCCTGTCTACCACAAGAGGCGGACTGCCACATCTTCCCAAGAAACACTTCGCGCACCTTACTTCGCACGTAATGACTTTTATTGATCACTGAGATCTCTGTTACCAGCTGCACATACGTCAATATTGCACAGTAGAGTCCATTATTTGTGCAGGAGCGTTATTTAGTAAGTTAGGAAAGTGAAGTGGAAAATAAAAGTAAGAAATATAATGAGAAGCTACTACGTCCACCTAGATAACATTTCACATTTAATTATTGTTTTAAATTTAAACACCATCAAAACAGTTTATATTAAATTTTCACTGTTTGCTATGATCTCCCCCTGGTGGTAAAGACTACGCGTTTAACATAGTTTGCGTGCTTGTTACTTCCTGCGATAGCTCCACTCACGTTATAGATAAAAAAACAACAACACAAAACTTATGTAGAATTTCCAATTAGTTTAATATACCTTTGACGCTGAAAAGTGAAAGTTCAAGGTTACAGATATGTAACTGGACAACGGTGGTACGTGGAATCGTCGAGATATAATAAAGATTTTCTTTATGAAGTTTATTAGAAAAAACGTTATTTTAGAGTTCAGATACGCAATTTTCACAAGTCGTGTTTCAGTCACTGAAAAAATTAGTTCTTTTGGATGGGTTTAGTAAATACGGGTCTTTTGACTTCGGTAGAAAAGACCTGGAATAAAATAGGAATTATAAAACATGAGAACATAATGAACACAATATACTGTGCTGAGATATTTGTGTCTCCCACTTTATCTGCAAATTATATAGTCATTTTCAGTTTTATGGTGCTATTGTCAGACCCATATTTTTCGTTGTCAAATGAGTTCCACTTAAGCCTGAGACGTGGACGCTCGTAAGCAGAAAAGCTTATCTCTTTGATTACGATTTTTCCTGTGATTCTTTAGGTAATGTATCTTGAGCTCCTAAAAATCTTATCATACACGGAGTTTCCTTGTCGATAAACAGGTTTTACTCCAGTGATTTACTCCTGTGTTGTTGTTTTTTAAAACTCTTACTCGGTTAGACAAGAGATTTGATCTGTTATGAGGTTATTCGTGTTAAAAATATACCGTATTGTAATAAGCAATGTTTGAGTATACTACATTTAAATAGAAACAAAACCATAAGCGTCAGAGTATTAGAATATTCCCTGAGTTCGAGTACAGTAACATCAACATATTTGCAAGTGTACTGAGGCGTGTAATACGAAAAATACTGAACTTCTATTTGTTGTGCTGAGAGCAAACTAACAACTTATAAAAAAATATATGAAAAAACAACACATGCAATTCGATTGGTTCACAACTTAAACACGTAAAGCAGCAGTAACAAAAACATCTGTTTCTATTTAAACAGTAGATGGAAAACCAAATTTCGCTCATCAGAGACATTAGTGTTTGTGTGAATCGTGTAAATATGTGTGTATGTGATTTAGAAACGAAGATAGTGGGGAAAAAGTGAAAGTTATAATACGTTTTTTTACTTATGTTTGTTTCAGATGGACAGGTTTGAATTTAATGAAAACCTGGACGATGTTTGGATATGAATGTTATGGTGACCGTGAAGAACAGAGGAGCTGTGAAATATCGTTGTGTGTGACTGGCTTGAACTTATGTTACTAAGAGTTAGAAAAACAAACACCATCACAAATACAACATATTCTGACACTCCAGATATGGTTTACGCTGAGTGCATTGATGATTTCTTTGGTTTCAATTTCGCGCAAAGCTACATAAGAACTATATTCGCCAGCCGTTCCTAATTTAGCAGTGTAAGACGGTCCAACTTTTACCATCGAATAGTGAGATTGACTGTCACATCATAACGTTCCCTCAGCTGAAAAGGCGAGCATGTTTGGTGGAAAGGGAATCAAACTCGCCATCCTCAGACTTATGAGTCGAGCGCCCTCACCACCTGACAATTCTAGGCCAAACTGATAGACATTGACAAAGAAGGACCGCATTGGCGTCAGAATTACAATGATTCATGTTACAACCTATCCTGCAGCATATTTAGACAAGTTATATCGAGAATACTGAAGCTACTTTAAGGTGCCACTCGATTTACCATATCTAATGAAGGAACGCAGAGATTCTATTCTTATTATGAACACGGTGAAACTCACTTATACCATGTGTAGTGAACTGTTTGAAATTGTCTCTTTCAGAAACGAAATTAAAACAATTGGTTAAATGACACAATAATGAAAGAGAAAAGTGGATGTCTTAAAACTGTTTGTTTTACCAAAAAAAACTACAAAATGGTTTGTTACAACTCACTGGATCGAATTTCGAATTCTAGCATTATAAGCACTGAAGCTTACAACTAAGCCACGGGGGGGAGGCGCTATTTTTTAAAAAAAAGATAGATTTCCCATCTAAAAAATAATGATAGAAAATATAACCTATTTTATTTGTCTGTGATTTAAAGTCTTAAAGAATTACATGGTATTCTTCAGAAATGTGCAATGACACTTAAATACTTTCGTCCGCTAGGTGACAAGATATGTTGCGCTTGTGTAGAAGGAAAAGGCAGGGAGGATACTGCTGTACCTAAAAGTTAACAAAGTAAGGAATCTTCTTTTAAAATGTTCTTAAAAGTAAGTGTGTGTGTGTATGTTTTATAGCACAGCCACATTGGGCTATCTTCTGAGTCCACCGAGGAGAATCAAACCCCTGATTTTAGCGTTGTAAGTCCGTAAACTTAGAGCTGTACCAGCGGGGCACTCTGAGAAATGAAACCATTCAACACGGCGCTGGCAGATTTAACAGAGCTCAGCAGAAAACTGTGGTCATTAATTTTAACAGAAAACAACCCTGAACAGACTCATGTACACATAAAATGTGTTTACATTTCTGTAATCTAAAGGCATGCGTACAAGTATTTTTTAAAAACTTTAACGTATCTATGACGCGCGTGTTACTCGATTTGTTCCTGTGTCTGCTTAAAAAAGTCTTTGTTCTTCTCCGTCACGAGGGGTCAGGCATGACCAGTTTGTTAAGACGCTCGACTCGTAATTCGAGGGTCGTGGGTTCGAATCCCCGTCACACCAAACAGGATTTCTCTTCCAGCCGTGGGAGCGTTATATTGCTATCGTTGGTAAAAGAATAGCCAAAAACTTCGCGGTGGGTGGTGATGTGTAGCTAAGAAATTAGGAACGAGCAGCGCAGATAGCCCTCGTGTCCGAAATCTACAACAAACAATCATCATGAGGATAGTATAAGTTTACGGGTGCGCCACTATGAAACGCGTGCTACTCATTAAAATACTTAAGTTTACATTAAATAACAAAACCAAAACCAACTCAGCAACTGCACTCACACTTCGAGCAGTGATAACTCCTACAGGTTCAGTTAGCAGGGTGATCGATAATTTTGTCTAAAAGACATATATATGTATATATATATATACGTGTGTGTATATTCACGGTGAGGTCCTTACTGATTTTGTTTTCTGTTTATTTTTCCAGCTGCGGTGGACATATTTTCTTCATTTTACGGTTATATAAGATGTAATTTGTAATAAATGAAGTGAAGAAACCAGCAAATAAGTTTTATGTTTCTACAATTTAGCCAGTGAACTTACTTAACTAAAACTGGTCGCTCGCTGATACAGCGGATTCACAACACTAAAATGAGGGGTTCGATTCCCGTCGGTGGACTGAGCAGATAGCTTAATGTGGTTTTATCATAAGAAAACATACGTACACATTATAACTAAAAGTGAAAGAACTGATAACGTACGTTGTTGTTTTTGAATTAAGCACAAAGCTACATACCGCTGAGCCACTGGGGGGCACTGATAACGTAACGGGCTAAACTTTATACTTCTGAATTGAAAGGCCCTGCATGGCCAGGTGGATCAAGAACTCGACTCATAATCTGAGGGTCGCGGGCTCGAATTTCTGTCGCACCAACCATGTTCGCCCTTTCAGCCTTGAGGGCGTTATAATGTGACGGTCAACCTCACTAGTCGTTTGTAAAAAAGTAGCCCAATAGTTGACGGTGGATGGTGATGACTAGCTGCCTCTCCTCTAGCCTTAGAGCTGTTAGCTCTCGAGTAGCTTTGCGCGAAATTCAAAACAAACCTAACTGAACGAAAATAAATAAATTACCTTGTTGACAATGGATATTACGTAATTTATTTTTCTTCGGAAGTTTACTCGAACAAAAATGTTTCATACAATTTTAGTCACTGTTATATGGTTAATACAGTTCATTAAAGAAACAAAAATTAATATTTACTATATAAAATGTATATTTTACATCCTGATTTCGATATAAAAATGATTTGGAATTTGTTGTTCTAGTTTCTTTCAAATATTACGGTTTTTACTGTTTTATTTTTAATGTTTAATCTGCGCTTATATCCTTATTTTCTCTTCTTAACTTTTAATTTGAGAGTTTTTGCTTAAAATGTGATTTCGTTTGTTACTGAGTTCTGTTTAGTTTCTTACGTGTACCACTATTTAGTTTCTTACGTGTGCCACTATTTAGTTTCAACTATTATTCCATATAACGCTGTGGATGTTACAACAATAAACCGAGTTTTTACTTTAGTTTCCAGTGGTTTATCGCCTACTTTACGGACTTACAAAACTAAATTCCGGAATTTAATTCCCTCTCAGTAGACAGAGCACAGACAGTTTATTGCGTAGTTTTGCCATAAAACAAACACAAAGTAATTACTTTAGCCTGTTTTATTCCGTATTTAAAGCCTTATTCAAATTTGTTGTTTTATTATACAATCAACACTTTTCTTAAACTTCGATTCTGGTTTATGTGAAAATATTCCGCGTTTGCCATTACCTAAAATTTGTGTTTGAGATCGATACTGCTTTCTCGAGACCCAGACGAGAAGCAGAAACCAGAATATTATTTTTCAACAGCCTACCACTGAAATGGAACTTTCTCTCGACTTTTCAGTAGTTATTTATTCTCACTTTTACTGACTTCTTCTAAACTTATTCTTTTATCTGCTATATTATGTCCGGTTACAGATCAGTGTTGGATACCAGCACCTTGTTTCTTTTATACTAGCTATAACACACTTGTGAGCACGAATATTTATTTCCACGTGTAACAGGTACAAATTTACACGTCAGTGAAAAAATAATAGTTTGTTTCAGGACAACACCCGCTTAAAACTGAATAGATTTGTTATTTGGAAAACTTTTCTCTTAAAGAAGCTGATTTTATGTGTGTTAATGTGAATAGGCTTTACTTAAGAGAGTTAATATCTTAGCGTATTGATACAAGAACGAACTCTCACAACGGTCTTATTTTCTTATGAGCAGTATATTGTAGAATATTGAACTGTCATTGACTCAATACATCATACATCATGTTTTATAAGACAGTTATTGTTAAGAAACATTACTGATGGTTATCTTCTAATTTCTTTGTTTAGTAAAGTGTGATTACTGACAATTTAGTAAGCACGATCTATTAAAAGCTTCATTAAAGTAACTTTCAATTACGTTTTAACAACTCTATCAAATGAATATATAACCATGAGCCTCCCTCTAGTATGTCTGAGGACTCACTCCGCTAGAAACGGGGTTTCGATACCCATAGTGGGCAGAGCACAGACAGCCCATTGTGTAGCTTTGTGCTCAAGTACAAGCAAACATAATATAGCCATGAAACTATTTATTAATGTTCACCTTACTTTAAACATACAGTGTTGATTTAATATCGTAATAAAAAACATGTCTTACATTCATGCATTTGTTGAATCGTAATTTTTATTTTTGAATATTTTCTATTTAAATAGTTAAACAGTGGAGTAGTTCAGAAAGGTGATCTTCCAATGAAAGGATGTAAATCTAATGTGAGTTGAACCACATTTTGGTCCAATGATAACCCTGACGGAGAGTAGAAGACGCTAAAAAAGGTGATAGATAATGTACTCTTCAAAAAAAGAAACGCAAAAGGGGGTATTTTTTTGTTATTTTAAAGAGAAATATATTTAATAGCGTTACAAGCTCAGAGTATGTGATGTTACACGTATTAAGGCACTGATTGTCAGAGCAAAATGACAATAAAAGTTGTGCACTTTGAAAACGGAGGGAAACGTCGGATTTTTCGCCAAAACGCATGCGTGTCCAATAAATTTGTTTGAGAGATCTGCATGTTCTGCAAGTGCAACATGTGCAAAATCCCTATAAAAGTGACGGGTTCTCAGTTTCCATAGCTCAGTGTTAAGCCACCGACACCCAATACAGTTACTCCAAGACTGACTAAAGCACAACGCAACAACGCCATTGGCCGCTTGGAAACAGGCGAATCTCGATCAAATGTAGCCAGAGCTGTGAATGTCCACCCAAGAACCATCACAGGGCTATGGAATCGTCACCAACAACATGGATCAACTCGTGACCGTCCACGATCTGGCAGACCTCGTGTGACCACGCCCGCACAAGATCGCTACATCCGGTTACGTCATCTTCGGGATAGGACCACCACTGCAACGTCTACTGCCTCAACTATACCAGGGCTGCGTAGGACTTTCGATCAGACCGTACGCAACCGTCGACGAGATTCTTAGGCCCCACGCGCAACCCATCATGGTGAACGTCAACGACATTTTTCAACATGAAAACACCCGTCCTCACACAGCCCGACTCACCACTGTCTTCTTGACACCACAACATCAACGTTCTTCCCTGGCCCTCCAGATCACCAGATTTAAACCCCGTCGAACATCTTTGGGACGAGTTGAACTGACGTCTGCGACGGCGACAACCTCAACCGCAGACTCTACCTCAGTTTGCAGCAGCTTTGCAGGCTGAGTGGACAGCCATTCCACAGGATGTGATTCGTCATTTCATCGCTTCCATGGGTAGGAGATGCCAAGCAGTTATTGATACTCACGTGGAGCATACTCGTTATTGACGTTGAGTGACGTTAAACAACTAGTAAGCGTGGACTTCGCCTTTGCAAACTTTGGATGTTCAGCAGTGAATGTGCAAAGTTTCACACATGTCATACAGAACTACCCGGAATAAACTTGTTAATAATTTGTTTCAAATTTTGCCTTTTGCGTTTCTATTTTCGAAGAGTATATATTTGTGTCAATATATATATATGTATGTGCCAGATGATGTATTTTTCAATTGTAGCTAAGTTGTGGAAACTTATAATTAAAATTGCCTGCAGCTTTGCCCGAAATTCAAAACAAACCAAACCGAACAATGCCATCACAGATGTTTGTTATGGCGAATACATCTTTTAAATTCATTTTTAAATGTCTATAGGATTGAGATTCATTGACTGTACTAAACCATGAAGATGACTCAAGTTATTGTCGTACTGTTCAAACCAAATGCAGATAACAGTTTAGTCAACTGTTCCATGACTATTTTGAAAGTTGTCTGGTCCATAACGGTAGACACGTTACAGTGTAGAGTGTATAGAATCAGAAAGATCTTTTATGTACAGGCCTGGCATGGCCGAGCGCGTTAAGGCGTGCGCTCGTAATCCGAGGGTCGCAGGTTTGCGCCCGCGTCGCGCTAAACATGCTCGCCCTCCCAGCCGTGGGGGTGTATAATGAGACGGTCAATCCCACTATTCGTTGGTAAAAGAGTAGCCCAAGAGTTGGCGGTGGGTGGTGATGACTAGCTGTCTTCCCTCTAGTCTTACACTGCTAAATTAGGGACGGCTAGCACAGATAGCCTTCGAGTAGCTTGGTGCGAAATTCCAAAACAAACAAACAAATAAACTTTTAGGTACACTCTTTCTAAAAGGACATAACATCCGTCACAGTAATGTTCCTCACACCATTAAACCTTTATGCATTCGAAACAGTATAGACAAGATCAAGTTTCTCATATGACTTTCATCATATTTTTCACAATTGTGTCTTTCAAACGGTTAATTTCAATGTTCCACATATTGTTTATTTCTTCCATTTTTGAAACGAAACAGAAAGCATCAAGCGTCTTATGTAATCTTCGTCATATTTCTCACTAGAATTTTCTTTCAAACGGTTAATTTCTTTATATGTACTCGATTGTCAAATGCAAGCATATATAATTCTTTCAGAAATATCATATATTTATTTTATTTATAAACTAATCCAATAACATGGTTTTTACAAAGTGACGGGAATCTAACTCAAATGTTTAGACATAGTTGATAATAATGATATATATATATCTATATATATATATGTATATCGAGAGAGAAAATTCAAACTAAAAAAGTTAAGTAAGCAAAATCAAAAGATTTGTTTGTTTTTAATTTCGCGCGAAGCTACACGAGGGCTATCTGCGCTAGCTATCCCTAATTTAGGAGTGTTAGACCAGAGAGCAGGCAGCTAATCATCTCCACCAACTCTTGGGCTGCTCTTTTAGTAATGAATAGTGGGATTGACTGTTCATTGTAACGCCCCAACGGCTGAAAAGGCGAGCATATTTGGTATGACGAGGATTCGAACGCGCGACCATCAGATTAAGAGTCAAACGCCTTATCCCACCTGGCCCATCTGAGCCTAAATCAAAAAGAAGGATTGTGTTAAAAAGAGCAAATCCAATCCTTTTACGAAGTACATGAGTTTGTTATAATCTAAAAACAAACTGAAATAAAAAGTAAAAAAAACACCCCACTTATTGAAAGGATACCAGGGTACGAGATATAACGTGCTATACAAAATGAACTTTAGGGTTTGGAGGTGATCATTTGAGACATGTTTTAAGACATTTTATAATATTTGCAGCAATGTAATTACTATAATCAGTTCGCTTGGCTTAATTATAGTTTCACAATATGTCATTAGTTTAGGTTATTACACTTAACTTCATAAAGATTGAACACTGTAAAAGAGAAGTATGATGTAGTCAGCAACAAATCGCATTCATTGAATATATTATAAGAGAAAATTAATACTAGTAGAGTTAAGTAAAAACAGCAAAAGGATGGACTGCTTTAAGCACAGCAAATCGAAACCTGTGACTAATTATATTAGCTTGTTACAACCTATAATGTTGAACATAAAGCTAATATTAGAAAATTAGTAATTATTCACATTGCAAAAGTGTATGAAACCAACAACAACAAAGAAGTAATTTGTGATTTGGATGCTGAATTTGTTTATATTTATTGTCATTCTACATCATAACGATCTGTGATTGGATAAAAAGTATCTCCCTCTCCAGGCATTTCAAACATGATCCGTGATTCAAGTGTAGAGAGCTTTATTTATGTTTGATTAAAACTAATTTGGAGCATCACAACAATGGTACAGTCCATGTAACCATGTGTGGTTGTACTCTGTCAGACCTCGGTGCACTGGGCTGCTGAAGTGTGATTCAAGTTACAAAAAAACATTGTCGTAAGACTGTAATGCACACAGCACACTACCCCTCTGTGGTAGTGCTCATAAGCCGTGTATTGCACGAGAACGACAGTTTTCCATGGATCGTTTTAATAGTTATCACACAGAAATCCATCTGGGACTTGAACGGTATTTTTTGTTGAAATAACCATTCATTCTCCAACTGTTTGAGATATACGACAGCTCAGCAAATATGTCGTGAAAAGAACGTGCGTACAAATGACTTGTGTCACTTTTATTTACTATGTTCTATACTGTTGTCTAAGCACGTGAATGGCTTTTGCCACAAACTTTCACGAATATTTATTATTTACACAATTCGGCACCTTACTCGAAACGGCTATGACCCGACCTGCTGTCTAGTTTTTGGATGGTTTTGATGACCCAAATTAATCCATATTTCTTTGTTTTCCAATACCGTTAAGTTTAATGGATGTTATTGTATTGGAACATTATGAACACATCTGTACTGAAGGTTTGAGTGTATGAATTTATGTGTTGAAAAGAATTGTTCCATAGTCTTTAAAAAAGTCAATTTTTAATGACTTTTTTCTTTCTAGAAAATTCTAAATAACGCTAAAATATATTTTTGATACATTGTAATCTGTCGTGACTTTACATCAGCTGTGGTTGTCACCTAATTTGTCGATTTCCAAAATTGTTGTAATATGACGTACTAAGCCCTAACCTCAAATGACCAGGTTGTCATCGCCCTCGACTCTGAAGGTTACGGGTTCGAATATCCATTGCACTAAAAATGTTTGCTCTTTCAGCTGTGTGAACGTGACAATATAACGACCAGTTCAACTATTAGTTGGTGGAAGAATTAGCGGTGAGTGGTGATGACTAGCTGCTTTTCCTTTAGTCTTTCACTGCTATATTAGGGACCGCTTGCGCAGGTAGTCCTCGTGTAGCTTTGCGCGAAATTAAAATCAAACTAAACCCTGTGCTGCTCTTGTTCACAATTTCATGGATAAGAAAAATACGTTGCTTTAAGTGAGGCTTTCTGGGTTATACCCATCACGGGTATCGAAACCCGGTTTACAGCATTATAAGTCCACAGGCATACCTCTGTGCCCCTCGGGGTGAATAAAAATGAAGAAAGAGTAATAGATTCAATACGAACTTTGTGAGATGACTAATTCGGGTATCAGAATCTATATAATGTAACATTACAGAGAACCGTTTATCTAAAAATATGTGTTTTAAACTTTATACAGAGGTAGACAAACTTGCTTATGAAAGCAACAACCGATGTCTCAGATGTTTGAGAGCCGCACGCAAGACATGAACAAACATAACACACACGTTTTTCTTGTGAAATAATTTAATAAAATATTAAGAACTACATATACGTAATAATATTTATTCATGTATGTAGTTGTTAAACTGTTAATCTGTATTAGTGTTAATAATCACAAAGTATACATATATATATACCAAATGTTTTCTGAATCCTGTTTCAGTATTGTTTTAACTATATTGAGCGTATTTAATATGGTAATGAACTATGGAAACATCTAAGAAAAATATTCAAATTTGCATTTCATTAAGATAAATGAGAGACCCAAAAATATAAGAGGTTAAAACAGATGTTTTTAATGATATTTATTTGTTTTAGTAAATATCTGGTCAAAACATAGAAGAAAATATGTAAAACATTAAAATTACAGATATTTTAATCAGATACCACCTCACAAAATTTTAGCCTTAATATTTTTCTTACACAAACACACATCAATACAATTATCAGGCTACTTACTGCTAGTAGAGGTATTGTGAGTGGTTGAAGTTCCAGCTCATATGCTGTCAATGTTGTACGAATTAGCTCCGTCAGGTGTTGATAGGCCAGATATGGCCAAGCGCGTAAAGGCGCGCGACTCGTAATCCGACGGTCGCGGGTTCGCGCCCGCGTCGCGCTAAACATGCTCGCCCTTCCAGCCGTGGGGGCGTTATAATGTGACGGTCAATCCCACTATTCGTTGGTAAAAGAGTAGCCCAATAGTTGGCGGTGGGTGGTGATGACTAGCTGCCTTCCCTCTAGTCTTACACTCCTAAATTAGGGACGGCTAGCACAGATAGCCCTCGAGTAGCTTTGTGCGAGATTCCAAAACAAACAAACAAACAGATGTTGATTTGTAAGAATTGCACAATGCTTCAACTTCACAAACTTCATTACAGGGTACAGTGATTCACAGCAGTATGTTGTGCTGGAAACTGAGAAAAGTCGCACACTGGTTTTCTTTAGTTCAAGATATTTTATTTCTGGAACCTATTTCCAGAACTCAATTGTAGAATGGGATGTATGGATCATCTTTAGACCCAGGACCTCCTGTAGTTCTATTAGTTCCATTTCCACAGCAGATGATTCTGTAACCAGAGGTTCAAGAATTGGACAACCATCATTGATCACACCAACCATGAATGGATTTACAAGAAAGGCGAAGCAGGACTTCTGCTTCTGCAAGTCCTCAAATCTATCTAAAAAAATATTAGGCAGTCATTGTAATTTATCATTGTATTCTTCCAGTTTGTGGTCTTTTATTTCAATATCAGGGAGTGTATTTACTCTCCTTTTGAGATTGGGAAAGGGACTGAAGTTTCTTTCTAATATGTCTCTTTAAAAGAGTATTGTTTTAATCAATAAGCTGAAAAAGATCAGAAACAAACAATCTTATCCTTCCTTTGGAGTACAAAGTTGACAGTTTGTAGATGATTCATTATATCAGTAATGAACATTAGATCTTGCATCCATTCATCATTTCCCAGTTGAAGATACAATCTTTTCTTCAAGAAAAGTAATAATAGGCTTCAACAGATCCACAAACCTATTTTAGACATTATTGGTTGACAGCCACCTTACAATGCAGTGGAAAGAGACATCACTGGGTTTATCTTCAAGTTCCAGTTCTTTAATAAAATGTTTGAACTGTCGGTGGGTCTTCCCATTTAAATGTATTAAATTGACAAGTTTAAGAACAAATTTCATAACATCTTCATACTTGAAGTATTTGACTGCCAGGTGTTCGTGATGAATAATGCAATGAACAGGAAGAAACTCTGAGTGATGTCGAGAAATCCACTTGTTGAGAATTTTATATGCAAAAACGGCTCGTTTGGGTTGAGAAAATATTTCAAATAGAAGAGCGAACAACGTTTTGACCTTCTTCGGTCATCGTCAGGTTCACAAAGAAAGAGGTAACTGACCGGAAGCTGACCACATGTTTGGAAGGGGTTGTGTTACTGAGTGTCGCAATGTAGAGGGTGGGGTTAGATGTTTGAATATAATTTTATCTATAATATTAATATAGGTATAATGGCGTTCCTTTATATTGGTTTATTTTTGGTTTAAGTTGTTGTATAAGTAAGGCTTCTTTAATTTTGCGTTTGTTTATGTTTGTTTCTTTATTTAGTATTTTAGTGTTTTCTATGGTTATGTTGTGTTTATTTGACTTGCAGTGTTCGAAAACGTGTGAAGGTGACTTTTTATGTTCTTTGAATCTGGTTTCCATTTTTCTACTTGTTTCTCCAACATAGAAGTCGTGGCAGTTATCACATTGTATTTTATAAATAATGTTGGTGTGATGTTTGTCAGTGTGGTTCTTACATAGCATAGACCTCAGTTTTGTGCCTGGTTTTTGAATAAATTTAGTATTAACTGGAATATTATATTTTGTTACTAGTTTTTGCCAAATGTTGGTTATTTGTTTGCTGATGCCAGGAATATATCGTATACAGCAGTATATGGTTTCGTGATTTTTTGATTCGTGAGATATATTTACTTTTGTTGGTTGATTTTGCTTTCTGTCTAGGTGTCTGCGTATAATGTTTTCTACGGTTTGTGGAGGAAACTTATTGATGTTGATGAAGTATTGTTTTATTTTGTCTAATTCATCGTTAATTTTATCTGGTGAGCATAGTTTTATGGCTGTGTTTATCTGGTTTCTTAGTATGTTGAGTTTTTGTTTTGTTTCCCACCATTGCAGGTGCTCCGTCTATTGCAACACTAACCAGTTTATCCAGTGCAATATCAGCAAGGCTTTGTCAAGTGCATTTTTAATGTCAACACCACGAGTTGTTTCTTTTAGTGCCACTAAATCCAACATCTCTTCTTTCAGTTACATCAGAGGAAACCTAACGATCAAATACCTCCAGTTGTTGGTTGTCTTGTATGTCTGTAGATTCGTCAAGGGCTAAGTTGAATATTAGGGAATTCTTTAAATCATTTTGCATTTTGCCTGCAACATCAACTCTAATCTGGGAGATACGTCTCTCTGGTGTTTGTGCTATTAGTCGCTGAAGTTTTGTGCTATTTGGATCTAACACTGGAACAACTTCGGCTATATTCTTCTTGACAAATTCACCATCAGAACATGAGCGTTTAGCACGAGCAGTATTCCACGATATAACAAAACTAGCTTCAATCGTTGTATCAACTTCCTCACCGAGCGTTGTCAACAGTGTCTGTTGGCTAGTTAATGATGAATTTAACACAGTTAATTTATTTTTCCGTAATTCTGATTTAGCTGGATAATCAGGCGAAATGTTTACGTGATTTGTTTCATAGTGGCGTTTCAATTTACTGACTTTGTAATAACAGAGTAACATATTGCAGATAAGACACAAAGGTTTACCTTCTTCAACGGTGAATACAAAACCTTCCTTCTACTGTGGATTAAAATTTATATTTTCATCTTTATACTTTCGATAATTTGATGACGCCATCTTCCTTCATAAAATTTTCACAGACACTTCTAAAAATTTAAAGTGAAAAGAAACTATAACTTCCAACACGAGCAACGCAACCAATCTCTACAATGCCCAGTATCATACTAACACTTTAATAAATTCACTGTCCCCAACATAGCCATACACGACACAATAACATGATTGCAAGCCACGCGCGCTAAAACTAACATTGTCAGCACCTGCTTGTACGATTACAGATTCTCCAGCACAATTCCTCTGTAATCCTTACTTGTATGATTACTGATTCTCCAGCACAATTCCTCTGTAATCCTTACTTGTATGATTACAGATTCTCCAGCACAATTCCTCTGTAATCCTTACTTGTATGATTACTGATTCTCCAGTACAATTCCTCTGTAATCCTTACTTGTATGATTACTGATTCTCAAACACAATTCCTCTGTAATCCTTCCTTGTATGATTACTGATTCTCAAACACAATTCCTCTGTAATCCTTCCTTGTATGATTACTGATTCTCCAGTACAATTTCTCTGTAATCCTCACTTATATGATTACTGATTCTCCAACACAATTCTTCTGTAATCCTTGCTTGTATGATTTCTCACCCTTCAGTACAATTCCTCTGTAATCCTTGCTTGTATGATTTCTCACCCTTCAGTACAATTCCTCTGTAATCCTCACTTGTATGATTACTGATTCTTCAGTATAATTCCTCTGTAATCCTTGCTGATCTGAAATTTCTCTACTTCCCAACTCAAATCTCACATTAAAATTAGAATTTAAATTATTACATATATTTACTCACCGTGAACATAAAACTTGTGTTTTAATCTACTGGACTCTCAGTTTATACCAGGTAAATAATTATAAAACTTGAAAATTCTTTACCTACCTTTTGTATTAATTATAATGCAAAAACGAGTTTGTCCAACATATTTTCGCGAGTCGCGGTTTGGCCACCCTTGATTTATGTGAATTTTCTTTCAAGGACACTTTTTTTTCTCACGAGACTCTAAACTAAACACAGAAAGTGCTCTGACATGCAACGTTCTAATCAGATATCAAGTTGTGGTAAAACCGGCTTAAAAGTAGACTTATATCGTAATGTACACGTTTCAGTTCTTACATTTCAGCGCTTTTGAATTACTATTACACAATTATAAATATTAGTGTTATATGTATTTTTCGTACAGCCAAGCCACATCTGGCAATTTGCTTTGTACACCGACGGTAATCGACCTCCTTATTTCAGCGTTGTAAATCCGAAGACTTACCGTTGTCTCAGCGTCGAACTTGCGTTCTTTAAAATATAAACCTTACTTTGAGGAATCATTCATATAATAAAACTGGGTCAATACTAATCAAGTTTCTGAATCCTCAGAAGAAACTCCAATCCACCCTCTCAAGAAGTGAATTTATTTCCCTATTCTTTGAGCGCAATGATCAATATATGTGTAAGATTCCGTATAATCGTGCACGGTAGTTTTTTTGTATAACTAATGACATATTCATAGAAGTACGTACAAACAATATAGTCCCATACGTTATGGTAAGAACTACCTCAGAAATAAGACAAATGTTTTCTTATTCTAAATTTTGTATTGTATAGGCCGCGTGTCATATTGTAAGGTAATATACTAACACCGTACGAAGTCACTTGTGAAGTAATATACTAAAACAGCACGCAGTTTCAGTGACACGACGCGAAGTCACTTGTAACGTAATATTCTTGCACAGCACAAAGTCACTTTTAACGTAATATACTGACACAGCACGAAGTCACTTGTAAGTAACACACTGTCATTACACTAAATTAGATGTGTTTAAAAACCTATGGAACCATCTTAGGTTGCTTACATTTTCAAACAGATTTTAACGACCAACTTTTGTGTTTCAACTTATTATAATGAATAAAAACCATTAAAAGCAAACTTGTAATGTACTAAGCTGTCACGAGTAGTTTGGTTGACATTTTACTTAGATGTTTCGACTAGAAGGAGTGTTTGTTGAATTTTGTGAAGAGGGTTTGATTGTTCTGTTTCGTGCAAAGTTTTTTCGAGGAATAATCTCACGTAGACATTTCTAAATTTAAAATAATAGACTGTAGAGAAGGAAGGAAGTCAACATCAACCTTCCGCCAACTCTTGGTCTGTTCTTCTGAATCATGACAAGAGTATTCAATGATCACTCTTATTACGCACTTAAAGCGCCAAAGTGCAAAGCACAATCTTTTTTGTCTGGCGGTTATAATGCGCAAAACACACAACCTCAGATCCATATTTCGACACTCTAACCACAAAGGAAGAAGGAAAACGAATACGTTTTTTGGTTTAATAGTTGTTTTTCGTGTTACCACTGGGTTTCAAATAATATCAGATGGCGCAAGAAAATATAAGTTTTCAAGATTGCTAGATCACAGTCATAAATTTTGTTCTTTAGGAGAAGTTGGTTTGATTGTTGCTGTCAAATGAAAGAAGTTTACTTTGATACACAGATGTTAATAAATATTAAAAATAATTTATTTGACCTTTAATCTACTCCATTAATAATAAAAGTTTTCAACTTATTTAGTTTTTTTTCTTTTTCAGTGAATTTATTCAAAATATGTGGGATTATTTTTTACTTCTTAAGATTATATTTTATAGATAACTAACGAGAAACGCAGTATAAAAAATTTCTTATGAGATTTGATGCTCAGATGAAGAACCTTTTACATCTAAGCTTGAAATATATATCATATCTTATATTTTAAACCACTTTTAAACTTTTGTCGTTGTTTGTGTCTCATAAAATGATTAAAACCTTAAACGTTAGGACAATTAGAATATTGTTCAGGGTCACAAGCTTTGAAATTATTATAAATATAAATTTTACGTATTAAAAATGGCCCAGCATGACCAGTTGGGCTGAGACGTTCAACTCCTAATCTGAGGGTTGGGGGTTCGAATCCCAGTCACACCAAACATGCTCACCCTTTCAGCCGTTAGGACGTTATAATGTTGCAGTCAGTCTCAATATGTGTTGGTAAAAGAGTAACTCAAGAGTTGGCGGTGGGTAGTAATGCCAAGCTGCCTTCCCTCTAGACTCACACTCCTAAATTAGGGACGGTTAACGCAGATAGTCCTCATGTAGCTTCTTGCGAAATTAAAAAAAAAACTTATTAAAAATTACTTTATCCTGATAATAGTTTCATAGTTACAATCTTATAAATTCAGAAGTGATTCGAACTCGACCAAAAGCTTTAAATTTAGTGTTTTACATTTTATATAAATGCTGAGTTTAATGAAGCCCTTATTCAAAATTCTGTAGTAATCAGATAAAACACATTTGTTTCAGGTGTGTTTGGAAACCCTTGACACTTCTTCCCTTCTGTATATTTGCATACAAGTTCAGGCGTTTCTGAAGTCTTCTTTTTGCAGTATCGACAGATCCGTGCAAAACCAGCACTACTCACCATTTCATCGATTTAGTGGCGACGTTTCGCTTGAAACATCCGAACCTGTTTTAATCTTCAGTTCGATATCTAAACACATCTCGTCTGTTCACATGAGTAAGACGTATGAATAATAAGCCAAAGTATCTGATTTTTCTTTTGCCACAAATACGTGATTTCTTGTACAGGAAAATACTACGAAATCGCTTATTGCGAAACATTTTAAACTCCAACTGTTTAGAGTTGTTAATGGTACAGAGATATAGACTAGGGTTGTTAATGGTACAGAGATATAGACTAGGGTTGTTAATGGTACAGAGATATAGACTATGGTTGTTAATGGTACAGAGATATAGACTAGGGTTGTTAATGGTACAGAGATATAGACTAGGGTTGTTAATGGTACAGAGATATAGACTAGGGTTGTTAATGGTACAGAGATATAGACGATAGTATTCGTGATAAATCAACTGAACTAGTTTTGGAAGAAGTACACATGTGTGATGTTAGTTTTGAAGTAAGTGTATGTTGAACTTATGCAGATGTATTAACATTATTTGGTTACCGGGAAAGTAATCTTTGTACAAGTAACCGACAACAGTTCAAAATTCAGGGCTTTCATACATCGTAAAAAATAAAGTCTTTCATCGAATATCAAAGTTAATACTATATTCGTGTAATTATTTCAATACATAACATTCTTTTATTTTTACTCCGCTACTGTTAGACTTACTACAATCCAAATATTAATGTCTTCTCATTTCAAAATCCCGTAATGTTCGTAAGCCACTTATTTCGCGTGCTCATTAATTATTTAATCTCACGGTTGTATCTGTTCTTTCCGATTTTTGTTGTAGAAAACATCAGAATAACCCATAAAAAAATAAGGCACGATAGTAGGCTTAAACTGATTCATTGCTAATATCAAAATTATGTAAGCCGTTTATACGTAATTTTGTAAAGAAATATGGCCATGTTATCTCAAAAAGTGATTGTTGTGTATAAGATTCATACATACCTAGTTTATGTTATCACGTGATATTTTTTAATTTTTTTAAAAATCAAAACAGAGGTTTGTATTATGAAAGTTATAATATTAAAAATAAATGTATTCGTTGAAAGTGTCCCTTCGAATTATCCCCAAGGTGCCACTGATCGTTAAAGCCCTTCCTAAGGGTGATTTATAGCTGTTAAAATTATTTGTAGGATGATTCCTAGGGATTTTAACTGCGTTATTGTTTTGAACATGAAAACTGTTACTTGAGTGGTTCGATTGATACGCTTAAGTATAATACGCCATCATGAACGAAACGGCTAACAATGGATTTTATGAAACCAAGCGTGCTATTTTGATTCTCTGATTGTTACTAGACGTATAAGAAAAGTGGAATTTTCATTCAAACTACCATGTAGTCAGACATCGCGATTATGACAACCAATTATTTATTGTTGGAGTAAAAATATCTTTATATGTTTAAGTATCACATGTGATACCCAGGTTTTGTAAATATGACAGTCATGATCATACTCTAATTAATTAATCTATAACACGTTTAATTCAAATTGTGTTGGTCAAACAAAGGTCGAAAAGCGTCGCAGGTTAAATCAGGAATGTGTGCCAAGCAGCAAAAGTGTTGTATTAGTTGTTAAACTGTTCGTGTATTGAGTGATGACCTCCAGCAGTTACATTTCTTTGGGAGATTTGTTTCTAGGGTCGTTAAAGAAAACTTCACGATACTCTGTGTGTTTGAATTTCGCGGAAAGGTACACGATGGCTATCTATCTAGCCGTCCCAAATTTAGCAGTGTAAAACTAGAGGAAAAGCAGCAAATCATCACCATCCACCACTAACTCTTGGGCTACTCTTTTACTAACGAATAACGAGATTGACTTAACATTATAACGCCCCCAAGGCTGAAAGGGCGAGCATGTTTGGTCGAACAAGCGACCCTTGGATTACGAGTCAAACGTCTTAACCACGTGGTCATGCCGCGGTCTTAAGGATACTTTTTAGAGACCAGCAAAATATTCAGTTTACAAGTAAAATTCCAGTTTACTCACTTATGTTTACCATAACAGTTACATAACTCCATCTCCAGTGGAGTTACTAATGCTGTCAGTGTTTCTCTGTTGTAAGTTGTAAGTAAAAGAACTTAAAACGGTAAAACCCAGAGTTCGTTTCTAACTGGTGGATAGAGCGCAAATATCACATTGCATAATTTTGCCCTTAGGAAATCCCAAATCTATTTGTCAATAAAAATGCTTCCAGGTTTTATTAATATCGATATAAAAGTTAATTAATTAAGTTCGAAAATCTTCTACATCGTTGCTGAGAACAGTATAACTCATCTTTGCCCCCTAGGGTCTCTCTGTTTATTTACCCAATTACTTTCAGAGTTTGCCATCGATCAAGTAACACCCTCCTTTAGTAACTAGGTAAAACCAGTAAAGAACCATCTCGTGGCAAAAACATAAAATAATATAAAGCCAACTTCATCGTTCCAGTTTCCTGGTTGTAGTTAAGAGGAAAACCACAAAATTTTACTCGTTTAAGAAAGACTGTGTAGTGAGAAAAATTATTTACTACATACATTATTCATTGGTATTTTATAAGAAAAATAATGTTCCATTATTTCAATATTCCAGGAAATACATATGTACGCCCATTCTCAAACAACCATGATACTGGGATTTTTACCACGTAAGGTGCCCCCCAGCGGACTTCCAACGCCAAAAACCGGGTTTTGATACCCGTGATGGGCAGAGCACAGATAGACCATTGTGTGGCTTTGTGCTTAATTCAAAAACAACAACCAAGTACTTGGACTACTATTTTACCAATGAACAGTGGTATTGATAGTCACATTATAACACCCTCACAGCTAAATAGGATAGTATGTTTGATGTGACGGGAATTCGAACCCGCAATCTTCAGATTGCGAATCAAGCGCCCGAAGCACCTGGTTACGCTAGGTCATTGCTACTGGTTAAATAACTATTGTATTTTCCTTTAATAGTTTTTGCTTTAGTTTAGGTAAATAGCGAAATACTCAAGAGGAAAGAAATAGATAGTATTGAAAAATAATAATTTAAATGTATATACCTTAATAAAAACATGATATCAAGGAAAGCGATTTTATTACTGAAATTATCATTTAAAACGTTACAAAGGTAAGAAAAACGTATAAAAAGTGATATTCCTATAGATACAAAAGTCTTTTCTAAATGAATAAATTACAATCCATCGAAAGTTTCTGTAAAAACAAGAAGTATGATTTTATTAAATTCTACGTCAATTATTGACCAAATGTTCAAATGTCCAACCTCTCAAAGTCGCTTCTTCTATTACAAACGTAACGAAAAATTAATAATTCTAGTGACGAAATACAGTGTATTTATGAAATGAAGTCCAGTTTCTATTCTACCAAATGATACGTAGGGGAAATATTATAAAACAGAAGTTAATATTTTAGCACAAATTTAGAGAACTCAAAAATCACACAATAACAGTTTAAGGATAATGACTCTAACGTGAGTATTAAATTACGCTCAAGAGCTGTCTATCACACTTTGAATGAACATTGCACACATAGAAGATGAATGTCCAGATCAGAGATTCCTGTGGATCCTTCCCATTGTTGTCCCTAATTTTGAACTAATGACTAGAGGACGGACAGTCATTCGAAAGTATTCATCTCCAGAAATGCTCTGTTTGGCTATACGAACCGAATTACCGAATTCAGTGACATTTTATAAGTCGCCTTCTGCTGAAAGTGTTGACAGTGTTCCAAGGCGTAACGTCTCGAACCTTAGCCTCTTAGTTCCGCATCCTAAAATGGTAACCACAAGGTGGCGTCATACCCAACTTAGCCATAAAAAAAAAAATAACACCGCTTCATCTTTTGTTTACTTTTCTATCATGTGTTCTGTAAACTGTAAAGTTCTCAGTTTCTTCCTGATTTTATTTTATCTTATGCGTAACTACACTGCTACCCCTGCTGCAATATACAGCTTCTGTTATGAATTAAAGCCAATGGCTCTCTCAGTTAATTTTTTGTGTAAAACGATTGCAATGTGATCTAGGAACCACGTCTCCTCTGTACAGTAAAGAAAATAAAATGTTGTATTATCATATAGCATTTTAAATTATATCAGAGCAGTTAAATAGTACAGATTGAAGGTAAATCGGTCTAGGACACAAACAAAGATTTGAGGTCTTTTCGAAGACGTTGAGCGAGATAGGCAGAGAAGAAATTCGTCAAACACAACAAGTCGTTTCAGAACACTTCCAATTCTCACAGGTATGATTAGGATGACGTAGACTTGCCCTCAAACCACCAGTATTGTTAGCCAGCGATGTCGTCAAGATAAACCAATGTCGACTAACTCACAAGACGTCAGCTATTTGATAGTATGGAGCCTAGCATGCCGGTCTGCAGAGTCAAACTTCTGTTGTTCACGTAACTGTGTTGCAAAAAAACACAACAGAAACAGAATCTGAGAATCGCATTCCACACTCTTAGGTTGTGAGTACACGAAAATATTGATGTTATAAGACTTAGTGGGGGACGGTGATGAGTAGGTGCATTTTCTGTAGATTACCATTTTAAAATTACGGACGGCTGGTACAAACATACTTCGCGTAACGTTGCATGAAATTAACCAATCAAACAAAAAATGAATATAGGCTTAAAGCAACGGTTAAGTCTCAGTTCGCCAATCTATTTAACTGTTGAAATAGCCATCGGATGAAATATCATTGTGAAAACAGTCAGAAACTGATTTCATAAGGGTTAGCTTTCATATCATCTGATCATCGGAGTGGTTCTTCTAACTCATGGTCGGCCTGACCTATGGGATGCCAAGAAAAGTCACGCATGTAATGGTGGTCACGTACTAGTTAGGACAAAGATCAGTATTGATGTAGTCATAGTGTATATTAGGTGCTAAAACTGAGTAATGTGAATTTTGTACAACAATAGTATTGTAATATGAATTTTGTACAACAATAGTATTGTAATATGAATTTTGTACAACAATAGTTTTGTAATATGCAAATGAATTTGGTGGTAATTTGTTTACTAGTAGATGAGAACACACGTCGAATCCGCCGAGATAGTTAAAAAAAAATCCTACAAAAAGAAAAATGTCGAAAGAATGAACTTACCAGCACGTTCACTAGGTTTGAATATGATTGACCACACAGAAGTTCTACAAATTTACTTCTAAACATGGAAGCAAATTGATTTACCCCTTTAAGCTTGCCACATCGACGTACAACTAGTATTCACCAGTTTGCAGAGTCTTTAATACCAAATAAGCATTTGTGAACAAAATAAAATAACACGAACAATGATCTATTTTTTCTTTAAAAATCAAGGACTCCACTGACATCATTTGTGTTTTGTGACAGAAAGAGACTAGAAAACTCTGCCTTTTCCACAGTTGCTGTTTTGAATTAAGCACAATGTTACTCAATGGGTCATCTGTGCTCTGCCCACCATGGGTATCGAAACTCGTTTTTTTAGCTTTATAAGTCCGCAGACATACTGCTGAGCCACTGGTGGGCTTTCCACAGTTATTTTCAATTATTTGTGTCTTGACAAAACATTGAAAACTCTGATCATCTTTTCCATTCCCCACTGTTATTTGTGTCTTGTAACTTCTGAAACCTAAAAGCTCTGATAGTCTTCTCCCTTCAACATAATTATTTGTCTTGTAACTGCTAAAACCTAAAACAGAACTGTGATCATCCTCTCCATTCCCCACAGTAATTTCTCTCATGTAACTGACAAAACCTAGAAAATTTTGATCGTATTTTTCCTTCAAACAATTATTTATGTCTTGTAACTGCTAAAACCTAAAAAAGAACTGTGATCATCTTCTCCATTCCCCACTCCCCACAGTAAATTATGTCTTGTAACTGCTGAAACCTAAAAAAACTGTGATCATCCTCTCCGTTCCCCACAGTAATTTCTCTCATGTAACTGACAAAACCTAGAAAATTTTGATCGTATTCTTCCTTCAAACAATTATTTATGTCTTGTAACTGCTGAAACCTAAAAAAACTCTGATCATCCTCTCCATTCCCCACAGTAATTTATCTCTTGTAACTGACAGAACCTAGAAAACTCTGATCGTCTTCTCCCTTCAGCACAGTTATTTGTGTCTTGTGACTGCAAAACTTAGAGAACTATCATTCTCCACATACATTCGTATCTTGTGATTTTAAAACCTAGAAAAGGCTGTTCGCTTCTCCCTTTTAACAGTTGTCTTTGTTTTATTATTGTACAACTAAGAGAACTCTGATTGTGCCCTCCTTTCCTCACAGTTATTTTCAGTTATTCGTGTCTTTTGACTGCTAGGACCAAGTAAACTCTGACCATCTCTGTTCCCCACAGTTATATATGTTTTTTGAATGATACAACCTAGAAACCTATGATCATTCTCTTTATTTTCCACTGTTATTTTCAGTAGTATATATTAATCATAAATTTATATTCGCCTTATGTTGCAAAATAGAACTTTGTGTTTTCGTGTACCAGCTAGAATGCATTGGTATATACATATACATCGTCATTTGTTTTACAGTTTAGGGTTAACACACAATTATTGACCCTCATATGATGTCGATATTGTATATCAATAAGGCTTTTTGCCTGTGGCACTTTGTAGTGAAGATATTCAAAAGTGAAATAAAATTGTCCATGCCAGTTTCTAAAATAGGGAAATAGACCCCATGACTATGTTAAGTTATTACTAACATTATCCAATAAGATGAAATAAATACTGAGGTTTGTACAATTCGATGTGAGTTAATAGTTTTGAAACATATTTCCCCTCCAAAAAAATACTATAAAGTTTGTTTGTTTTTGAATTCCGCGAAACGCCAGACGAGGATTATCTGCGCCAGCTACCTCTAATTTAGAAGTGTAAAATTGAATGGAAGGCAGCCAGCTAGTCGTCATCACCAACCACCAACTCTTGGGCTACTCTTTTACTAACGAAGAATGAGATTGACGATCACATTATAACGCCCCCACGGCTGATAGGGCGAGCATGTTTGGTGCCACGGGGGAATGAACAAACGACCCTCGGATTACGAATCGAGTACCCTGGCCACCTGGCCATTTTGGGCTCCCAAACGATAAAACTATGGTATTTTACTGTAATATTAACATTAATGTGAAATAATAAAGCATATACTACTTTATAACGACATTGATTTTAAAATTATTCCGTATTGCTCTTATCTATTTACTGTGACGTTGATTCTAAAATCAAATAACTCGATTTTAACACTTCCAAACATAAATAAACAGTAATATTTAGAAATTTTATAATTTTCAAAATACGATAGTCCATCGTGAAATAAACGTATTAGGTACTATTCTGTTTGAATTCAGTACGATATTTCGAGAAAATGCTAGCAAGAATTTATATATTGTCCATAATAAGTCCTTATTGGATCAGTGTGTTTTAATCGTGCTACAAAAACTTCTACAAATTGTTGCTACAACGTCATGCATGCACGTCAACAGCCTAGATAACCAGCTAAAACTGATATGATTTGTTGACGGGCTATCAACGTAGCATTGAAATATTATACAATACGTAATGCACTCTCGGTCACTTACGGCAAGAAAGTCACGCGAGAGGGCAGAATAAAAGTTATTGAACCTTACAGTAATATTAATTCTAAGCAACGAATTAGGAATGGTCTAATTGTTAGCGAACCACGTGGCAGATCAGAAAGCCCAAGGCTCAAGTCGCGAAATGCTGTAGAAAATTATTTGCAATTTCAGCTGTTATGGTCTTGTAAATTGACAGTAAAAATTCGGTAAAAAAATAACTGTGAAAACGATTGGTACGGATGACTGGCTGCAGTCATAAACTGAAATTGTGTGAACCTTGTAATTGCTGACTAGGCCGTTTTGATTTTGTGCTTTGAATGATAAGTAGCATACCAGATTTTAAACGAAACTAATTTCGCCAGTTCTGGGCTATGCACTTTCACTTTACTCAGATACTGTAGACAACAGAGACTTAACATATGAAACACTTCCAAACGACAGCAAACGGTCAACAGAGTCCATGTTGAAATCAGTGTTTATTCTCATATCAGTAAATTGGTTATAAAGTTCAACTAATTCAATAAATGGTTTGCACAAAATATCATTTTCTTCGGGACTGTTGACCTTGACTCGCCCATATCCAAATACATTTACATTAGTATCGTTTTGAAAGGATTATAGTATAGCTATAAGCTCCCCGGTGGCTCAGCGGTATGTCTGCGGACTTACACGCTAAAATCCGGGTTTCGATACCCGTGGTGGGCAGAGCACAGATAGCCCATTGTGTAGCTTTGTGCTTAATTCAAAACAACAACAACAAAAGTATAGCTATAAAAACTGGTCGCTTAAAATCGAATACAATATGTATTAAGCATCCTTGTGTGTTTTGAAAATTCAAACATAGTTGTTCTAAACTGAAGATATTTTCTTTGAAATCAAACCACTATTACGTTTGCAAAACTATGACAGTGGTTTTAATATAAAACAGGGCCTGGCATGGCCGAGCGCGTTAAGGCGTGCACTCGTAATCCGAGGGTCGCGGGTTCGCGCCCGCGTCGCGCTAAACATGCTCACCCTCCCAGCCGTGGGGGTGTATAATGTGACGGTCAATCCCACTTTTCGTTGGTAAAAGAGTAGCCCAAGAGTTGGCGGTGGGTGGTGATGACTAGCTGCCTTCCCTCTAGTCTTACACTGCAAAATTAGGGACGGCTAGCACAGATAGCCCTCGAGTAGCTTTGTGCGAAATTCCAAAACAAACAAACAAATTAATATAAAACTTAGCGGTTTTCATTAAGTGACAAAAACCATAATAAATTCAGTAAATTCAGGTAAGTCAGTCTGAAGCACCACTGAGAGATAAAGTTAATTTGTACAGTTTAAATTGACAGTTTTTATCTGAAAAGTATAACTTATAAGTAGACACTGTAGAGTCTTGTTAGGGTATAGAAAATATAGTTTGTTCTTGTAGCTAAAATCTGCAACATCTACTTCAAAAGTATCTTTTGTCAACAGAAAGTTGGTTTTTATCCACTTTAAATATCATTTCGTATTTTATATGCAAAAACGGCTCGTTTTGGGTTCAGAAAATATTTTAAATAGAAGAGCGAACAACGTTTCGACCTTCTTCGGTCATCGTCAGGTTCACAAACGATGACCCCAAAACGAGCCGCTTTTGCATATAAAATTCTCAACAAGTGGGTTTCTCGACATCACTGATCATTTCGTATTGTTCTTACAGATTTCAAAAATGGTTTTCAGATGTCGAGTCCCTGCTTCGGCCCGAAATTTAGTGTTTTTTTTAAATAATTCCATCTAAATTTCAAGATAGAACTGAATTTTTTATCAGTGTTATTAGTTGTATAATGTTTAAAAATATATTGTTCGGAAGTATTGAAAATTACCTCTTAGACAATTTATTCTCTTCGTAACAAAGTACATATAAGCAAACAATTTAAAAGTCGTTGAAATCTAACAACAAAGACTACCGTGTCAAGGTTTCATTGAAATTAGATACGTCTGAAATGAAGCCTTTAACACTATTTATTTGTTATTGATAAGCGTGTTGGTACATTTGATGAAATGCGAGATAGTAAGCCAAGGAAATGTAATAACAAAGGCAGTTAACAAGAGATCTCATGACTTACCAGAACAACAGAGCGAGATGTTAGGATATTTACAGATCTTGAAAGATATTAAAACCATGTAGAGGAGTGCAAAATATTTTCAATATTCTTTGTAATCGAAACTATGTTTATTGCGCAAATAAATAAATAAAAGATAAATAAAAATTGTATTTGTTTTTAAGCAGAAAGCGAAACAATGAACTATTTGGGTTCATTGGATACCACGGATATCGAAACTCAGTTTCAGCGTTGCAAGCTTTCAAACTTAATGCTTAGTTACCGTTGGGAGGGAGGGTTAAAGCAAAGATTTGCTTGTTTGTTTTTGAATTTCGCGCAAAGCTACACGAGGATTTTCTGCGATAGTCATCCCTAATTTAGCAGTCTAAGGCTAGAGGGAAGGCAGCTAGTCATCGCTACCCTCCGCCAACTCTAGGACTACTCTTTTACCAACGAATAGTGGGATAACCGTCACATTATAACGCATTTACGGCTGAAACGGCGATCATGTTTGATGCAACGGGGATTTGACCCCGCGACCCTCAGATTACGAGCCCAGCGCCTTGTCCACCTGGCCATGCCGGGTGTAATGCTGGTGTAAAATGATTACAGTAATCCACAGCAACACCAGTAATTAAAAAAAATGATATTTATCTTTCGAGTCTCTCTGAATTATTTATTTGTCAGTTTGTGCTTCCTTTTACAGTGGCACAGCAGTTGTGGTAGGCACAGTACAGATGGTCCATTGTGTAGTGTTTCTTTCTTTTACGATTCCCTCTCAAAGCCACAGAAGGAAGGAAAATTTGGCAGTATATGACACCAACTCTTGGGCTAAGTTTATCTGAACGAATAATAAGATTTCAGTTTAATTCTTATAAGGTAATGTTGCTCTGTTACGTTTTTATGTGCGGACTGAACGCAACAGAAAGACACAGATAGCAGCTTGTTTAATTTATTATAATTATCTACTTATGTGATAGACACAAAATATATTATCTAATGGCAATAACAGATATCCAGTTTCAACCATCAAAACAACTTACAATACAAAAAAGTACTGGCCTGTGCTTAATAATATGATCCAGGATAAGTGTCCAAATCCGAAATCCAAAATTCTAATCTAAGCGTTGAATTCAGTCCCACGGAGAAATTTTCGAAGTTTGAATGGGTAATTTCAAACAAAAGTTCACAGTCCAATTCCTATTGACTTTCGATATAATCCGTAATCCGACTGAATTGTAAAGGTTGACGGAATAAAATTTTTCACCGCTTTAATCGATCTAGCTCTATTCACAAATTCAGTTTAAACTTTCTCAAACAAGACAAACTTCCTGATCCGAATAAAATGGATGACTTACTTCTTGACCCGAGTAAAAGTGGATGATTTCCCTCTCATTGCCGACTGTTTATATACTAATCGCGTAACTTCCCAGAATTCCACAGTACAAACACCAGGCCAATACAAGTGATCATTCTATTTAGTTTTAAAAATTTCTACATGAATAATTCTAAAATGTTATTTTAAATTTCACCAATTTATACCTCAAAACAATAATATAAATATAGAATTATAAATAATAAATATGGGAATTCAAATACGACATTACATTATATTTACATAACATATGCATGATATTTACATGACATTTACATAACACTCGACATGGTTGTCGTTTACATAACATTTACATAACACTTTCGACAACATTTACATGATATTTACATAACATGCTTCCAAAGAGTATAAGGAGTTTAAGCGGTAGCGAGTTGTGTACCAGTTTTGTTTGTTTGGACTTAAGCACAAAGCAATACGATAGGTTGTCTGTGCTCAGCTCACCACGGGTATCGAAAACCAGATTCTAATGCTGTAAATTCGCAGACAAAGCGTTGTGTCACTGGGGAGTAATTGCATTAGGGTTCATTAGATTCACAGTCCTAGCAAGGACTATATCACGTTAGGCTTTAAGTAAATAGGTAAATATAGTGATTTTTATAAGATCTATAAAAATGTTATTGTGGATCGTCTCTTATATGGAAGACGAACTTAATGTGACAAATATATGTAATCAAACGAATTATACTAACTCGATGTTCACTTTAATCAACTGAGGTCTTAAAATCAACTCCCTCATAACATTCTTAAGATAACGTACGAATATTAGACTAACTTTTATATTTGTTTGTTTGTTTTTGAATTTCGTACAAAGCTACTCGAGGGTTATCTGTGTTAGCCGTCCCTAATTTAGCAGTGTAAGACTAGAGGGAAGGCAGCTAATCATCACCACCCACCGCCAACTCTTGTACCATCGAATAGTGAGATTGACTGTCACATTATAACGCCCCCGCGGCGTTAACGCGCTAGGCCCTAAAGAAAAGCGCTCGTCCGGGATAAACTTTTATAATATTTCGCTAGGACTTCTGAAGAATGTAATATTAACAGTCGTAGTTCTATTTTTTCCATCTTACTTTAACAAACTTTCAGTAATATTAGATTTTTATTTAATCAATTGGGCCTGGCATGGCCTAGCGCGTTAAGGCGTGCGCTTCGTAATCTGAGGGTCGCGGGTTCGCGCCCGAGTCGCGCCAAACATGCTCGCCCTCCCAGCCGTGGAGGCGTTATAATGTGACCGTCAATCCCACTATTCGTTGGTAAAAGAGTAGCCCAAGAGCTGGCGGTGGGTGGTGATGACTAGCTGCCTTCCCTCTAGTCTTACACTGCTAAATTAGGAACGTCTAGCACAGATAGCCCTCGAGTAGCTTTGTTCGAAATTCCAAAAACAAACAAACAAACAAACAAACAAAGTTATTTAATCAGATCTCTAAGTCCTGCGTGATTTCATTCTATATTTCATTTTAGTTCACTCTGAATCCCACATAACTTTGCTAACCCTTTCATTACACAGTTATTGTTGAATACCACCTCACATCAGTATTTGTTTGGAATTCCATACAAAGCTACACGAGAGCTGTCCGGGCTAGCCGTCACTAATTTAGTCGTGTTAGACAAAAGGGAAACAACTAGTCATCACCAGCCATCGCCAACTCTTGGGCTACCCTTTTACCAACGAACAGTTGAATTGGCTAAACATAATAACGCCCTCACAGCTCAAAGGAAGAGCAGATTCACGAGTTGAGAACCCTAACTACCTAGCGGTGCCTGGCCTTCACGTCAGTAATTCTAGAAGTTTGTATCAATTCATTTTTCTAGCTAAAACCGAGTTAGTGGAATAAAATTAATAATTCAGTAGCTCCGAGTCTTTGTTTCAGCTTTTTCTCTGTTTTACACAAGGTTAGTGAAGTTAATGTGAAATATCCGTTATTACAGATGACCCAATGTATCCATAAAGCTTCAGCGGTATCCTCAACTTATTTTTATAGACATGTCTTTTGCACATGCTCAGCTGTATTTTAGTAAATGTTATAAATAATGCGCTACGCAAATGTAAGCCCATTAGAATACCCGCTAACGATAATTGAGTACGTGTGCCTAGCTTAGATTATCAGTGGGGGGCACGAACCCTATTTCAAGCAATTTGCTCCAGATTTCCATATCCCGCATCCAGATGCAATAGTCATTTTAAAAAAAAAATATTGAAAAACTATTTCTGGAATACATCATACGTAGCTGGTCTTTCAGGAGCATTTCAACGACCTTTAGTAGGGTTGGCTTCACCGTATAGATATGGGTAATCAATACCCCAGATCACTCCAAGTCCAACTGGTAAATTTGGTTTTTCTAATTCCAAATCTGTAGGAGAGAAATTGGATCGATATGGGATAACGAAACAGGTTAGTAAATGTGGCTCTTTCTCTCGGCTTATTACTATAAATTAGATGAATTTAGTGGAAAAATAATACTCATCTAATTCTAAGTCGCTGTTTTAGTTCTCTTTTCTGAAACTAGTTTTGAAATTATTACTGTATGTATCAATAGCTTTCACTTTAACCAATCAAATTACGTTATTAAGCCTTACTTCAAGTGTTGAAATTAACTAACGTAAATGGTTTTACCTTATGCTATTCCTTGGAAGGCAGCCAACTGAAAGCACATGCTGTAAAAATGCCTGCCTACAGCACGTTCAACACTATGGAAATTTTTACTACCGCCAGGTTTGTTATTCAGCTTTAACTTCACAAGTAAAATATACCACAGCTACTCAAACTTCAAATCTGGAGACTACTAACATTAAGGGTTCAAGTTTGACCTAATTTCCTCAGCTTAGTGAAGTGAAAATTTAGAGATGTAAACATAACTAGTAACCATCCGAAAATGTGATGGCGGCGTATTGAGCTGTAATCTTAAACAACATTATCTCTGCAATTGAAAGAGCAAAGAGTTACTAAGGTTTCCCGTCTAACTCTAACACTTAAATTGTAACATTAAACAACATTATTTCTACAACTGAAAGAGTAAAGAGTAACTAAGGTTTCCTGTCTAACTCTTAAATTGTAACATTAAACAACATTATCTCTACAACTGAAAGAGTAAAGAGTAACTAAGGTTTCCCGTCTAACTCTAACACTTAAATTGTAACATTAAACAACATTATTTCTAGAATTGAAAGAGTAAAGAGTTACTAAGGTTTCCCGTCTAACTCTTAACACTTAAATTGTAACATTAAACAACATTATCTCTACAACTGAAAGAGTAAAGAGTAACTAAGGTTTCCTGTCTAACTCTTAAATTGTAACATTAAACAACATTATCTCTACAACCGAAAGAGTAAAGAGTAACTAAGGTTTCCCGTCTAACTCTAACACTTAAATTGTAACATTAAACAACATTATTTCTACAACTGAAAGAGTAAAGAGTTACTAAGGTTTCCTGTCTAACTCTTAAATTGTAACATTAAACAACATTATCTCTACAACTGAAAGAGTAAAGAGTAACTAAGGTTTCCCGTCTAACTCTAACACTTAAATTGTAACATTAAAGAACATTATCTCTACAACTGAAAGAGTAAAGAGTAGCTAAGGTTTCCCGTCTAACTCTAACACTTAAATTGTAACATTAAACAACATTATCTCTACAACTGAAAGAGTAAAGAGTAGCTAAGGTTTCCCGTCTAACTCTAACACTTAAATTGTAACATTAAACAACATTATCTCTACAACTGAAAGAGTAAAGAGTAACTAAGGTTTCCCGTCTAACTCTAACACTTAAATTGTAACATTAAACAACATTATTTCTACAACTGAAAGAGTAAAGATGAACCAAGGTTTTGTTCGTCTAACTCTAACACTTAAATTGTAACATTAAACAACATTATCTCTACAACTGAAAGAGTAAAGAGTAACTAAGGTTTCACGTCTAACTTTAACACTTAAATTGTAACATTAAACAACATTATCTCTACAACTGAAAGAGTAAAGAGTAACTAAGGTTTCCCGTCTAACTCTAACACTTAAATTGTAACATTAAACAACATTATATCTACAACTGAAAGAGTAAAGAGTAGCTAAGGTTTCACGTCTAACTTTAACACTTAAATTGTAACATTAAACAACATTATCTCTACAACTGAAAGAGTAAAGAGTAACTAAGGTTTCCCGTCTAACTCTAACACTTAAATTGTAACATTAAACAACATTATCTCTACAACTGAAAGAGTAAAGAGTAACTAAGGTTTCCCGTCTAACTCTAACACTTAAATTGTAACATTAAACAACATTATCTCTACAACTGAAAGAGTAAAGAGTAACTAAGGTTTCCCGTCTAACTCTAACACTTAAATTGTAACATTAAACAACATTATCTCTACAACTGAAAGAGTAAAGAGTAACTAAGGTTTCCCGTCTAACTCTAACACTTAAATTGTAACATTAAACAACATTATATCTACAACTGAAAGAGTAAAGAGTAACTAAGGTTTCACGTCTAACTTTAACACTTAAATTGTAACATTAAACAACATTATATCTACAATTGAAAGAGTAAAGATGAACTAAGGTTTCTTGTCTAACTTTAACACTTAAATTGTAACATTAAACAACATTATCTCTACAACTGAAAGAGTAAAGAGTAACTAAGGTTTCCCGTCTAACTCTAACACTTAAATTGTAACATTAAACAACATTATCTCTACAACTGAAAGAGTAAAGAGTAACTAAGGTTTCCCGTCTAACTCTAACACTTAAATTGTAACATTAAACAACATTATATCTACAACTGAAAGAGTAAAGAGTAACTAAGGTTTCCCGTCTAACTCTAACACTTAAATTGTAACATTAAACAACATTATATCTACAACTGAAAGAGTAAAGAGTAACTAAGGTTTCACGTCTAACTTTAACACTTAAATTGTAACATTAAACAACATTATATCTACAATTGAAAGAGTAAAGATGAACTAAGGTTTCTTGTCTAACTTTAACACTTAAATTGTAACATTAAACAACATTATCTCTACAACTGAAAGAGTAAAGAGTAACTAAGGTTTCCCGTCTAACTCTAACACTTAAATTGTAACATTAAACAACATTATCTCTACAACTGAAAGAGTAAAGAGTAACTAAGGTTTCCCGTCTAACTCTAACACTTAAATTGTAACATTAAACAACATTATATCTACAACTGAAAGAGTAAAGAGTAACTAAGGTTTCACGTCTAACTTTAACACTTAAATTGTAACATTAAACAACATTATATCTACAATTGAAAGAGTAAAGATGAACTAAGGTTTCACGTCTAACTTTAACACTTAAATTGTAACATTAAACAACATTATCTCTACAACTGAAAGAGTAAAGAGTAACTAAGGTTTCCCGTCTAACTCTAACACTTAAATTGTAACATTAAACAACATTATCTCTACAACTGAAAGAGTAAAGAGTAACTAAGGTTTCCCGTCTAACTCTAACACTTAAATTGTAACATTAAACAACATTATATCTACAACTGAAAGAGTAAAGAGTAACTAAGGTTTCACGTCTAACTTTAACACTTAAATTGTAACATTAAACAACATTATATCTACAATTGAAAGAGTAAAGATGAACTAAGGTTTCTTGTCTAACTTTAACACTTAAATTGTAACATTAAACAACATTATCTCTACAACTGAAAGAGTAAAGAGTAACTAAGGTTTCCCGTCTAATTCTTAAATTGTAACATTAAACAACATTATCTCTACAACTGAAAGAGTAAAGATGAACTAAGGTTTCTTGTCTAACTTTAACACTTAAATTGTAACATTAAACAACATTATCTCTACAACTGAAAGAGTAAAGAGTAGCTAAGGTTTCCCGTCTAATTCTTAAATTGTAACATTAAACAACATTATCTCTACAACTGAAAGAGTAAAGAGTAGCTAAGGTTTCTCGTCTAATTCTTAAATTGTAACATTAAACAACATTATCTCTACAACTGAAAGAGTAAAGAGTAGCTAAGGTTTCCCGTCTAATTCTTAAATTGTAACATTAAACAACATTATCTCTACAACTGAAAGAGTAAAGAGTAACTAAGGTTTCCCGTCTAATTCTTAAATTGTAACATTAAACAACATTATCTCTACAACTGAAAGAGTAAAGATGAACTAAGGTTTCTTGTCTAACTCTAACACTTAAATTGTAACATTAAACAACATTATCTCTACAACTGAAAGAGTAAAGAGTAGCTAAGGTTTCCCGTCTAATTCTTAAATTGTAACATTAAACAACATTATCTCTACAACTGAAAGAGTAAAGAGTAGCTAAGGTTTCCCGTCTAATTCTTAAATTGTAACATTAAACAACATTATCTCTACAACTGAAAGAGTAAAGAGTAACTAAGGTTTCCCGTCTAATTCTTAAATTGTAACATTAAACAACATTATCTCTACAACTGAAAGAGTAAAGATGAACTAAGGTTTCTTGTCTAACTCTAACACTTAATTAGCTGAAAGCTTTTCGAATTCGCCTGTATCAAGGTTATTGTTTTCTTATAATCTACCGTACGACAAAGGCCTCAAAATAATCCAGTTTGTTTACTGTACCGATTTGATCTGCTATACACTTAGGTAATGAAATTTTATGTTTTACTATAAAGTATAAATTTGAGTTTAATAAGAGTTTAGAAATATAACACTGTCACATGTAATATACTGTATACAAATAGTGTTATCAGCATGTAATTAACTCAGTATTTATAATCTAACAAGTTAACAATAGTGGAACTGTTGTCAAGTAAAGGATGCCGAAACACGAGTTTAATGTCTCTAAACACACAACAAAAGTATAGAAAAAGAATTTAAACGAATAGATATATGTGAATGAATTTACGACAACAGAGAGTCCTTATTTAACTTTATGCTTGTATTTTTTAGAATTATGATAACTTGAAACACGATATTTCTAAAATTTTCTAATGAGGTGGAATTCAGAGCAAAATATTCGTCTGATATATCATACACATTTATTACTGTAACACAAAATATAACTTCAACACTTTCGACAAAAGTTAGAACTTCAACAACACAAAACCATAGTTTAATGTCAGTCAGGCAATGAATCTACTAGAACTTTGATTTTCAGAGTAAAAATAAAAACAAGTCAAACTAATTCATTTAATAGCTTCCGGAAATGGCTTATCTTTCCTTCACACAATAATCCTAACAACAATTTCCTCAAGTAAAAATCATCTAAATAAAAATAAGAATTTTCACTGGGAATGAAATCCAAAGATCATTTATTGGAAGGAAGTGTAAAGTTTCGGGGCTTTTAATGTTTGAGGAATAATTTAACAGTTTGAAGAAATAAATTTAAGCACTAAATCAGATTTCACCTCCAGTGATGAAGCCTTAAGTCTATAATGCTTAGAAACCTGATTTTAACACCTAAGGTAGACCTAAGAAACCTATTGTGTGTAGCTTCGTACTTAGCTATAAATAAGCAAAAAAAAACTATAAACCGTACTTTGTTTTTTACAATTTAACTATTTATAAAACGAATCACTTTGCTTGCAAGCTAATATATATTTATTAATTCCATGTCTATTGGCATTTTTTCATGTGACGCTATCATAAATACGTAATTAAAGAAACAAACTAATGTATTATACACATCTATAAACTTTTGAAAATATATACAACTGCAGCAACAGTCAGCCAACTACAACTGTTATTTTCATTTTTCAGTTGTTCAGCAATCAGGGCATTTACTTTGGCTTTAAGCCGAAAGACCATAAGGCGTTTAAGTACAAAGATATTAAAAAAACATATTTTTTATTTCTATTTGAGTTATAAGAGGATTAGGAATACGAAACCTCTTACCGATGTTTCAGAGAAAAGTGTTATTATGTTGTGTTTGAAAAATATTAAGAAATTTTTATTTTTTTTTTATTTTTACGAGAATATTAAATAAATTATCATATGGTCAATCCTCTCTTTTGTTTTTCATACAAAACGCAGAATCATTTTTTAAGTAACGAAAAACTACGTTAGGGTTAGTTTACAATTCTGTGTTTTTACATTCAATATCACACGCGTGCATGGTGTTCAACAGAGTTAATATTTAAGACTATGTTAGGCCTCAACGAGATAATTATTTGTATTTTTTGTAGTTATCAGGTGTCAGTAACGTCATTGTTTTAATGAGAATAATTAGGATTTAAACAACTTGTATAGATTTTTCTTCATTAATGTTTACGGGTGCTTCTTATTGAGTTTCTGTACGTGAACTGTCTTTTATCTTTAAATTATTTATTAGTGTTTGTTTTGTTTCTATTGCAAGCTCTCGAAGACTTATCTCTAGTAATTAAATACTGTGTATTATTCCGAACCCTCTATTTGTCAACATACTCAGTTACGATATGATATTTGAAACTCATTTCCGTTCTCTTATTCTGTTTGCGATTGTAAATTTCTTTATGATAACCACTTAATATGTATTTTTTTTAGAGTTAACCTGTCCTCCTTACCTCAGATTGTTTCTATCCAGTCTCTCGTCGTGAATTTATTTACCGATTAATTATTGTGTACAACCAGTAAAATCTCCAGTAGAAGGCGACGAAAGCTCGCAAATAAAGTGTTTTAACCTAGAAAAATGTCCGTATATAATTTAACATAACACTGTAAATGACTCTTCTGTTTGTCATAGTGATGAGTTATGACAAATTAGTCTATAAAATTAATTATTGTTCTATTCTTCTGCCTTCTCTGTGGTCAATGTTGTATATTATTTACTATGATTGTCTAGATGTGAGTAGTTATTTTTTTTCCAGTGGCTCAGCGGTATGTCTGCGGACTTTCAACGCTAAAATCCAGATTTCGATACCCGTAGTGCGCAGAGCACAGATAGCCCAATGTGTAGCTTTGTGCGTAATTTTAAAACACAATAACTAGGTATTTTTTGTTTTTTCTAATTTCGCACAAAATTATTTGAGCACTATCTGCGCTAGCCGTCCCTAATTTAGCAGTGTAAGACTAGAAGAATTTGTTTTGGAATTTCGCACAAAGCAACTCGAGGGCTATCTGTGCTAGCCGTCCCTAATTTAGCAGTGTAAGACTAGCGGGAAGGCAGCTAGTCATCACCACCCACCGCCAACTCTTGGGCTACTCTTTTACGAATAGTGGGATTGACCGTAACATTATACACCCCCACGGCTGGGAGGGCGAGCATGTTTAGCGCGATGCGGGCGCGAACCCGCGACCCTTGGATTACGAGTCACACGCCTTACGCGCTCGGCCATGCCAGGCCGACTAGAAGAAAGGCAGCTAGTCATCACCACCTACCGCCAACTGTTGGACTACTCTTTTACCAACAAATAGTGGGATTGAACGTCACATTATAGCGCCCCCACAGCTGAAAGGGCGAGCATGTTTGGTGCGACCTGGAATCGAACCCGCTAGCCTCAAATTACGATGCCCATACCGGGCCTACTGTGTATTATATATTCATTTCACTTTTTAGTTATATATCGCTACGTTTATTTCACCATTTAGTTTCTATATGTTGTTGCAAGTTGCCTCCTTCCGTATTGTTTTATTGTTAGTGCAAGTTTCTTTCCCATATTTTTAGCTATACTGTTGTATTATTCATCCAAATTTCAATCTTCTTGCCACTGTTGGATAATTTCTCATAACTGGTAGTTTTACTTTCCCAGCTTTTCGCGGTTTATCATTATGGGCTTAAATCAGTTGTTGTGAAATTTTGCGAGTTTAGTCCACAATGATACTTGTATTTTAGTGTTGTTGTTTTTTGGCCACATTCAGTAGTCTTTCTTCTAATAATTAGCTGTTTTATGTTGTTATGATTTTTATTGATTATTGGCTTCTTATCTCTGCTAATTTGGCAGTAAGCCTCAGGGGTTTGTGACATTTAAGAACGTATGAATGAAAGTCAACCATAGTAAATCTATCATATTCGATGTCGGGGAAGCCTTTTGCCAAATACCATGGCTCATCAGGCCAGCTGGATCAGTAGAGACAGTAGTAGTCTCGACTCTGTAACATAATCAATATTCATGAACAAGGACCGTTATAACATGAATGATATTTCTCATTGTATGTTTATTACTAGTCGGTGTTTACTGTAGACTCCTATAAAGAAATTTATTTCACTTGTGTAGTCTTTACCCTTGTAGGCTTACTTTCAATTTACCGTTGCACTTTAATTTTTGTAAGGATTTTTTATGCAAATAATTAGCATTTATTATTGTTTATGTAAGTAGTTGCATTGTTTTAATTGTTCTTCACGCTGTGAATAACGGTGTTTAATTGTTTGTGTAAATAGTCTCATTGTTCTAATGGTTCTTCACGCTATGAATAACTATTTAATTGTTTATGTAAGTAGTTGCATTGTTTTAATTGTTCTTCACCCTATGAATAACTGTATTTAATTGTTTGTGTAAATAGTTGCATTGTTTTAATTGTTCTTCACGCTATGAATAACGGTATTTAATTGTTTGTGTAAATAGTTGCATTGTTTTAATGGTTCTTTACGCTATGAATAACTGTATTTAATTGTTTGTGTAAATAGTTGCATTATTTTAATGGTTCTTCACGCTTTGAATAACTGTATTTAATTGATATTTTCCCGATAGGATTCTTTATTTGTTTTCTTTAATAACAAGATATGCGTTCTGTGTTCATAATACAGATCGAACCCTGAATTTTAGCAAAGTAAATTATCAGTCTTATTTTTGAGCCAAATTGGAAGTCTCTATTAGAATGTACTTTTTTATTTATTTGTAGAATAGAGACAGGATATGTGTTGTCTGTGTTATTCTGTGTTGTCTATGCTATTCTGTTTTAAAATCTGCATATCATATTTAAGTTTAGTGGAAAAGAAATGTATGCAAATTCAAGTTTTAAATAACAATATTGGAACTCTTTCAGAAGTGAATATAGTTATACAAATTGTATAATTTTTAGTTTTAGACTTATTTTTGAAAGGTTCTTATAAATAGAAAATTCATTAGTTTGTTTAAGAAAGTCACACTGGAATACTTGATGTGGTCACCTGCGGAATCGAACTTCAAATGTTTGCGTTTTAAGTCCGTAGACTTACTGTTGTCTCACCGAGGGACAAAGGTAACTCCAAAGCTCAGTTTCAGACCAACAACAACAAACTGTGTCATTGTTACGGTGTGAACATCTCTTGCTTGTTTGTTTGAAGTTAAGCATAAGCTACGCGATGGGCTATCTGTGTTCTGCTCATCACGAGTATCGAAACCCGTTTTTTAGCGTGGTGAGTCTACAGACAAACTGCTGTGCCACTAGAGGATATGAACACCTTTTACAAGCCGGTGCAAAATGACTAAACTTATACTTGTTATAAGACATAACTAGTAGGCCTACTACATTCTTAAGTAATACATTCTTTGACAATTTCTCAAGACTTAAAAGAGTATAGAATACTAGTGTTCTAACCACGCCATATTTCTCACATTCATTCTCGAAGACGTGTTTTGCTCAATCCAGCCTTTTTCAAGCTTCGTAGAATTCAACAAACACAAACCACAGCACTGGTCGGAACACTTTCTGTATATATGTATATATGTTTTATTGCTTTAACTCAAGATATAGCTTCAACTCTTAAAACAAAAGCTAGGACTTGAACAAAACAAGTTTATGACTTGTTATCAGGCTTGAAACTTACTGCCTGTCACTGAAACACTTTATACTGTGACATATTATGTAAGAACCTGGTTATTTGATCAGCTTAGTTTTAAAATCTTTCCATAACAATCAAGTGGTAACTCGTGTGATTCAGCATTAACAATATATTATGATGTGTACGCGTCTTACAAACCAGTGGAGAATGTTTACTGTTAGGTGCGTCATAAGATATTATTATTAGGCCTATAATATTTTAAGCCCTCCTTTTTTAATCTCTAGTCCATTTAGGACTTTAAGGACTTGCAATAATATATAATTTCCCGACTCCTTGAGTGTTTACTCAATTCCAGCCAGGCTGTAAAGATCTAAGCTCAGTGAAACGCGTCGTCAACAATAGATCCTATTATCATATAAGTTTCTATTTCCTGATAATTCCTACGAGACTAGATTTATAATTCAGTGCTTAAAATGTAAAATGAGTTAACCCTAACACTACAGTCTTATGACAAATAAAATTGTTTAATATTGTTTGGTTTCATCCTTGAAATATTCACCTACAAGGGCCCGGCATGGCCAAGCGCTTTAAGGCGTGCGACTCGTAATGCGAGGGTCTCGAGTTTGCATCCCCGTCACGCCAAATATGCTCGCCCTTTCAGCCGTGGGGAAGTTATAATGTAACGTTCAATCCCACTATTCGCTGGTAAAAGAGTACCCCAAGAGTTGGTGGTGGGTGGTGATGACTAGCTGCCTTCCCTTTAGTCTTACACTGCAAAATTAAGGACGGTTAAGACAGATAGCCCTCGAGCAGCTTTGTGCGAAATTCAAGAACAAACAAACAAACAAATTCATTTACAGTCTTCCACAGAAACATAAATATATTTTTGTGGAGCAATATTAGCTCGAAACATGATTTTAACAAGCATTTGGACGAATCATTTTGCGTTTCCTTCGTAAAGTTTTTTGTTTCTCTTCAGGTATTATGTTATTACAAAAAGAGAGTGGTTAATTTAGAAATAAACATTAAATAAACCTTGATCCATTTCAAATGATTAAAACGTTTTCAACATTCTGAAGTAAATTCTTTCTAAATACATAAATATATACATATATTTAATGATGTTATTAAAAGGGTCTGTGCTTATACCTTGAAACGTTCGTGATATTATTAGAAAAGCCTCAGCTTACGTAAAATCTTTAAACTTACATAGAAATACTTTACGCTGCGACATACTATTTGAGAACCTAGTTATTTAATCTGTTGAGTTTAACATATTTTCATAACGATATCTTGTGAAATATATCGATGTCATATTGACTCCAGCTGGAATATATATTGAACCTTGACGATATTAGCCCCAGTGGCTCAGTGACTTATAAAGCTAGAAACCGGATTTCTCTACCCGATGTGGGCAGAACACAGATAGACCCTTGTGTAAATTTATATTTATTTACAAACAAATTTGACGATGTCCTATTAAGACAATGGAATGCATGTTAAAAATAAAATCCAAAGGATAGAACATAAATAGTGTTAAGCCTAAAGCGACAAATTGGACTATCTGGACTTACCATCGGTATGAAAACCTAGTTTTAGCGTCACTAGTTGCAAGCTTGATACTGTGCCACTAAAGGGTTATTCTTAAGAAGAGTATTTATCATGGCTGTTAGAAAGAATAATGCACCAGTTGTACTAAGCTCATTAATCACCCGTTATTTAAACCAAACAAGGACTGAATTATTACGTTTGATACTTAGTTTTTGAATTGAAATTACTTAAAATAAAATAATATAAAATATGGCGTTAAATACAGTCATGCAATATCTTATTTAGTTTAAAATTTTGAGCTTGGACCACCTTGAGGTTGGCGGCGGGTGGTATTGGCTAGCTGCCTTCCGTCTAGTTTATCAGTAGTGAAATTAGTAACGGCTTGCGCAGATAGCCTTTCAGTAGCTCTTGATAATATTCAAAATAAACCGTTCAATAGAACAGCAAATATATAAAATGAGTAGGTTTTGGCTATCATAACGTGTCCTCTTTCTTTAAGTCAAGAAAATTTATAAAATATTGCTTTTAATACTTCAAAATATAACACTATGTAACAAATATTTTGTTCCTGGATAGTATGTGTTATTTCTTGATTTCTTATGTTGTAAAAGTACAAAAAATGGCCATTGTTCCTTTCAGACTTTGCTTTAGTGATTTGAATAATGAAATTTATAAATTAACCTCTTTTTTTATGTAAAAAGGGCTAATTTGCACATTTTCATTAACATAAGGCCTGAATAAAACAACATATGAATCAAGATTTACATGTATTTATGTTAATGTTATACAAAAAAATAACAAAAATGTTTAGAAGGGAGTAGTTTTTCGAGATTTGCGACTGTAATGTAAATCATTTTAACGTATCAGCCTTCAGATATAGTCTTCCACCATGTTTTTGCTATATGCTTCTTGGTAGTGGCGTTCAAAGTCCAGTATATCTTGGTGTAAGCGCTCGCCTTGCTTCTCTGAGTATACTCCCATGTCTTCCTTGAATTTATCAAGATGAGCGTTAAGGATATTGACTTTCAGGGACATCCTGCAACCCATTTTACTGTAGTTATTCACCAGAGCTTTAACCAGTTCCACATAATTTTCTGTCTTGTGATTGCCCAAAAAAACCCGAACTACTGCAACAAAGACCCCCAAGCTTTTCTTCCTTTTTACTAAGTTTCTTGGGGAATTCCGTTCACTCCAGGATCTTTTTTATTTATGGTCAAACGAAGACACAAGTTTTGACCTTTGCCTCATACAGCTTAAGGAAGAATGCTCAAAGGTATTTGAAGGCTGGTGATTCCTTATCAAGAGCTGTGACAAATTGTTTCATAAGACCCAATTTTATGTGCAATGGTGGGAACAACATCTTCTGGAGGTTCACTAGTGGTTCACACTTGACATTGTGCCTCCTCACAGAGAACTCGGTCCGTTGTGGCCAGTGCTTCCTGTTGTAGTGCGCTGCAGTTTCCCTGTTGCCCCAAAGGCAAAGATAACAGGGAACTTGGTAAAGCCTCCTTGGAGACCCATCAGGAATGATACCATTTTGAAGTTTCCGATAGCCTCCCTGCCATACTCGTCATACTTCAAGTCAGATGCTGTCACAGGGTACTGTTTCGCTCTAAATTGGTCACATACATAGCAGAATGCGTTTGGAGAATGCTTGCAGCTTCTTCACTCAGTCTCTGATAAAATCAGATAGGTCCATATGTTCACTTAGGCAGCTGGTACTCAACTGAAGTGGAGAGGGGTGAGCCCCTGTATGAAAATTACTATGGAAAGTTGTAGAAAACTGTAAAAGGGTCTTGAAAATTCTTGTAGGTTTGAGGTAATTTTCTATTAGCTACTTAGCACTGAATCTTTTTGGAATGTTCTGGAAAATAGTTAAATTTGAAAATTTCATTACCCAGGTCACAAAAGCAAAGTTTGAAGAGAAAAATATGTTTTTTTCATTTACTTTAGGCATAAGCAATTGAGAAATAACGCTCTCAGTTCAGAAAACAAGAAAAAGTAAAAATCTTGTTTCATAGTGTAATCAATAATAAATTATACGAATAATTCCTATTCTTATATACTAGTGGTCTTTAATTAACTGAGATCGGTAAAAAGTCGAAAATTAGCGAAATTACACAACTGTAAATAAGTACAGTTTGATATAGAATAACTTCTGAAATAATGGGTTAAATTAGACGATGTTTCATGACACCTAGTTTACAGAAACCTAATCACACCTTATATTTCGTTATTTTTTTACGAAAAATTCAATAATACCATATTATAACACCTATGCAATTATAGGTTATGAAACCGATTTTTAGAATATTGTTCAAATGGTAAAACGCTCAGTTACTGTTATTTGTTATCTAAACCTACATTAATCACTGGTGACAATCCATCTCTATAACCATGGATACAAACCAATATGTACTTCTAGAGCGTCGCACTAGTTTTATTTTATTTTGTGCTGTGAGTAGAAATAATATCAGGAAAAAAATGTAGTTTATAATCTGAAATTTGCACTTAAAAACATAATTCGAATTAATAGTTTATTTTTCATCTTTCGTCTCAGTAGTAAGTATAAAAACTTACAGTACTCCAAACCGGGTTTCAATACTCGTTGTAGGCATAACACAAGTAGCCCGTTGTTTAATGTTCTATCATTGCGCTTGACGACGAACAAACAAAAGGCTTGCAGCAAACATTTTAATTATTTAATGACGTGATTAGTTTGTTGATTGGTTGGCGTTTTATGGTAAAAATAATTAAAACTAAAGTACAATTATTACAATTCATAAAAGGCATCGTGTTAAAACAAAACAAAGTCAAATTTCTGAATAAAAACTTAAATGATATTAAAAAGGCCAATGACCATTAAGAAACTATAAACATTTGAAAGGTGGACAGTGTCACCATCACCAATGACACTGTCTAAAGTCTTGAATAAACTTTGGAAAAAAAGATGTCTAAAATGGCGTCGTCGTTGAAAGTTTTTTATGACAACATGACAGTAAAATGATTTCGCATGTTATTAATTATTTACAGTTGTTTATTACACTTTTCTTGAAAGTGATTTGGTATTTTTGAGTCTTCTTGGATGTTTCTGATTTGTTATCTTTTGTTTACTTTCAGTTTGTACAGAGTGTATTATACAATATTGTCTTCATGTTAATCTTTATTATTGTTATAATGTATCATTGAAGAATTATTATCTGCCTTTTCATTCTTAAAACGAGTGCTATCTACACCGATAACACCCAGTTTTTATGTCCTGAAATGCGGGGGTTCCTTATTATCTAAATATGCATGAGCGCATCCTTCATTTCAACCAATATAAACAAAAGAAAGATTAAAACATAACTTAATAGACGTTTTGTATAACAGTATATCAAAAGCTTCTCAAAGTTTTTTAAAAGTTCTAACGTTAGGTCGTAGAACAACATTATAAGTTTATTTGTTGATACTGTCAAGTATGGAAAAGTTTAGGTATAACTAAAGTAAATTAAAAAATCGTATAAAAGTTATTGTTAATTTTTTTTTTATTTATCAAATAAGGACCGTACGTAATAAAGTCTTAACTATTGTTAGGCCTAAGATTTATATATAGATATAAAAATAACAATAGATAGGTCAACTACTATATCAGAATGCATCCGCCATTACATTTCGTTGAATTTCAAACAAGTAGAAAGTGTCTAATGGCTGAGAGCGACAGTCCAGTAAGTACCTAAAATAATGTAGACGGAGTTGTTACATCTACCACAACCAAAAGTCACAGGGATAGGGTGTTACAATCCACAAGTAAGTAATTTTTTTATTTATTTATTACGTTACAAGGGGAACATTGAAGTGGAAATTGTGGCGACATCGTATTGGCTTTCTCATTTCCTTTTTTTTCTTAAAGTATATCACCGATTTAAGTCTGTATGACAGTTTGACAGCTTTTTATTTTGAAGTGCTGACAATATTACGTACTCGTGTGAGTCGAAATAATCATCCACGACATTCTAATGTCGCTTGCTGGCGTAGCAGGCTCTACAGAGACGCCTCCAAAACGTACGCTATCTACGTGTACAAGTTCTGTGTATATTCACTTTTTATGCTACCAGTAAATGTCAAGGTAGACGTTTATTAAATATACCACTTCTCTTAATGAGTGAAAGAGGAAATTTGGATTAATTTATATGTTTTAATACAAGTTCAGTCTTATCAGTGACTTTATTACTTGCCTAGGAAACAGTTGAAACGTAGGCCTAATACGCTCGATAAGACTAGTTCTCAGAATTGCATGACAGATTAAATTTTTGCAGGTGGCCTCTTCCAGTCCAAACAATTGAGTTACAATTGATCCAAACAACAAGAAGAAAAAGCCATTAATGTATATGCGATATACATAGAAGAGTGCTTATAACAAAGTAACCCTAGTTTTATTACAATATATATGTGCATGCCTTTCTATTTTGTTACATTTGATTATGATATATGTGTGACATATCAGTTAATTCCTGCCGTGAATGTTCATGTCGTTACGTATTATAATTTATTTCGAACAAGTCTTCGATTTGTCATGTTACGTGAACCAAGTATTAAAATTTCAAATGGCCGGAAATGTGAATGTAAAGTTGATTAAGTATTAATATGTCTTAGATTTATAGTATTTGTCAACAACATTGGCATGCACAATTTTCTTTTTTAGCATAAATGTACTACAATATACAGACAAAAAACAATACAATTTACAATAATGGTTATTACTAATAGTTATTATAAATGATGGTTTATATACAAGAGTTGTTTTACAAACTGTACTGAGACATATATCCAGTCTGGAACTGAATATTTTATCGACTTTCTAGGTCCATGACGAACAAATTAATCCTGTGTTGATTTGCCACACCTCGTTTAAAGTAGCTTGTTCGGTTGGTCTAACGTCCTTGAAAGCTGACTATTTGCCGAAGAAAATATTTTATGGCATCGTAGAAATAATAACTTCGGAAGTAATTCACTAAATTTGAACTATTTGTACGTTCGAAATCTATCAACATTGCTGGTCAAATTGTATAGTGTTCTAATTAAAGGACTTCAGTTACAATTATAACTTTCTTGGCCTATAGCACATTAACTGTAGACGCCCAACAATAATCTTTTTCCGGCACTTTGGTTTTATATAGCAGTCAAGTAAGTTTTAAGAATTTTCAAAAATGATCTGACACACCAGCGTTTTCGTAAAAAAAAGAAAATTGTTGATTCTTACTCTCAAGAATCTTCTACACATTTAGAGAACAGGCAGGACTTGCGCAATACACAGTCAACAATATACGTCACATGCAAGAGAAAAGACCAGCACTGAAATAAAGGTAAGTACTGAAGTAAATGTACAACAGCAAATCTGTTACAATGTTCACAAGCAAAGAAAGTAGTGTACAATATTCACAATAAAACAATGTTCACATGAAAACAAAGTAGTGTACAATGTTCACTGTAAAACAAAGTAACAATGCTCACAAGAAAACAAAGTAGTGTACAATGTTCACAATAAAACAAAGTAGTGCAGAGATGATTATCACATGAAATAGCAGAATTTAGTAAGCACATAATTACAAGTTGCACATTTCATGGTCAAACTTCAGTATGTTGTAGATAAATACACACCTGCAGTGTTTTTGAAATTTCATACGCTCTTGTGTACTGTATTCAGTTTAAAAAGTCGGTCTCATGTTCGTGGTATTTCTCTATTTAATCACGTTTGTAAGATTTGTGAAATTACTGTGGCATACATTACCCACATGCCCGCTTCCTGAAAAACAAATTAATAAGTGAGGTATCGAGAGAAAATTGGATTTATATTTTAATCTTTTTATTTGCTACTATATATATTGGAATTCCAAAACTGTTAGACAATTTTAAATTTATAAAACTTGAAAAAGGATCGTCATGTACTGTTTTGAAATGTCTATAGAAGAAAAATGTACTGTTCATGAAAATGTAGATACTTACATGGTAGAATAAGACGTAAAGATACAACAAATGTAGATACTTACATGGTAGAATAAGACGTAAAGATACATACAACAAATGTAGATACATGGTAGAATAAGACGTAAAGATACAACAAATGTAGATACATGGTAGAATAAGACGTAAAGATACAACAAATGTAGATACATGGTAGAATAAGACGTAAAGATACATACAACAAATGTAGATACTTACATGGTAGAATAAGTCGTAAAGATACATACAACAAATGTAGATACTTACATGGTAGAATAAGACGTAAAGATACATACAACAAATGTAGATACTTACATGGTAGAATAAGACGTAAAGATACAACAAATGTAGATACTTACATGGTAGAATAAGACGTAAAGATACATACAACAAATGTAGATACATGGTAGAATAAGACGTAAAGATACAACAAATGTAGATACATGGTAGAATAAGACGTAAAGATACAACAAATGTAGATACATGGTAGAATAAGACGTAAAGATACAACAAATGTAGATACATGGTAGAATAAGACGTAAAGATACATACAACAAATGTAGATACTTACATGGTAGAATAAGACGTAAAGATACATACAACAAATGTAGATACTTACATGGTAGAATAAGACGTAAAGACACATACAACAAACATTGGACGTATATTATTGTAAGAAGTTTAGACGATGACAAACAAATGAGATAGTAATGAAAAGTGACACAATATCATGTTTTTATTATTAAGTTTATACTCATAAACCTGACCGATTTAAAAATTACAGCTTTATTTGGACGTGAAAGTTTATATAATTTCTAATTTTATAGCTTCTTATATTTTTCTGAAGTCAACATCAGTTAAACATACATTAGATCAAATGTAAACACTATTTTCATGTGTAGCTCTGTCCGAAACTTAAAATCAACAAACAAAACAAAAAGGACATAACACGTTACCTATTATTAAATGGCGACAACATTGGTTAAAACAACGAGTCAAAATAATATTCTAATTTTAAGATTTCCTTCTGGGATAAAATCTAAGACATTATTTATATGACAGGTCAGGCATGTTTGTTTTGTTAATGTTTCTTGCACTCATTTCTTAAGGGCCTGGCATGGCCTAGCGCGTTAAGGCGTGCGCTTTGTAATCTGAGGGTCGCGGGTTCGCGCCCGACTCGCGCCAAACATGCTCGCCCTCCCAGCCCTGGGGGCGTTATAATGTAACGGTCAATCCCACTATTCGTTGGTAAAAGAGTAGCCCAAGGGTGGTGATGACTAGCGGTCTTCCCTCTAGTCTTACACTGCTGAATTAGGGACGGCTAGCGCAGATAGCCCGCCTTCGTGTAGCTTTGTGCGAAATTCAAAACAAACAGACTTTCAGCTAACTATTTTCACTTAACTTAACTTATACTGTTACTTCTGGGAAGAATTCTGGTTTGTAAATGTTTTCACTTTTTTATTTCGCGTAAAGCTACTCGAGGGCTATCTGTACTAGCCGTCCCTAATTTAGCAGTGTAAGACTAGAGGGAAGGCAGCTAGTCATCACCACCCACCGTCAACTCTTGGTCTACTTTTTACTAACGAATAGTGGGATTGACCGTCACGTTATAACGCCCTCACGGCTGAAAGAGCGAGGATGTTTGGTATGACAGGGATTTGAACTCGCGACCCTCGGATTACGAGTTAAGTGCCTAAACCATCTGGCCGTGCTGGGCCCATAAATTGGGAGTTAAACCGTTACAGCTGGGACGTACAGGTATGCCAATGGGAAGGTAGAAAGGAAACACATGCGGTTAAATGTTAGAAAAACACTTATCTACTGGACAAACTTTTCAGGCTATTTTAGATTCAGAGCAAATATAACAAATTAGAGTTCACTTATGGGTTAATCGTGCTTTACAAGAACGTTTCGATTGTGCTTATTTAATGTTGTGTCGTAGCAGACGTTGCGGATGGTAATGTTTAAGATTTGTTTTTTTAACGCCAAACAAGTTGACAGTGCAATGTCTTCATGAGTAGAATTATCTAAGTAATAATATTTTACAATCCTTTTCTGTGGAAAAATATTCAAATAACAGAGCTATTAAAATATAATTAAAAAGTAATCTTTATCCTTCATGAAAACGTAAAAAGGTCTTCCTGTAGTGTTCAGAAACCAACAGGTTCCAAAACCACAACCAAGACAGTTTCAATAAACGCCCTTACCTGCAAAAGAAGGTTATGATAACGAACCGAAAAGGCACTGTGGTGAAACTGGACATTTCTCCTGGTACTGTTAACTGTACAAATACTTGCGGTTGACCAAAGCTCAAAAGCTGCAACTCACACTTTAAAATGAACAGCTGGTTTTATAGAGAGGGTCGGATAGACTGATATTTACGTAATTTCTTTCAACCGGAAATTTCTTATTTTTTGATGCTACACCAATGGACACTTGAGTTTTGTTGTACTTACAAATGGTGTTGGAAGCCAGAGATCAAGTTTAGTGTATCGTCCTTGAAACGTTTATCCGGATTGATTGAAGTAAATCAAACTGTTTTTCGCAAAAGTTGTCGTTGTTGAAACTCCAGTGTCGAACAACAATGTCTTATAATATGACAAGCATAATCAACAGAATCAACTGCAGAAGAGAAACATTTAAGAGCAACACGAGATCTAAAACATTGCTCATTTGAAGTATGTATTTCTCTACCTGATTCTCATTCATTTTTAAAGACAAGTATAAACTATATATGTTTGTTTGTTTTGGAAATTTGCACAAAGTTACTCGAGGGCTATCTGTGCTAGCCGTCCCTAATTTAGCAGTGAGAAGACTAGAGGGAAGGCTGCTAGTCTTCACCATCCACCGCCAACTCTTGGGCTACTCTTTTACCAACGAATAGTGGGATTGACCGTCACATTATGGGTATCGAAACCCGGATTTTAGCATTGTATGTCTGTAGACATACCACTGTGCCACTGGGGACAATTCCATTGTAAAATGATCGTCAGGAAAGAACTGGTGATAATACTATTATTAAAAGAAGGCGACAACAGATGCAAATTCAAGTTCGAATGTGGCTCGAACGAAACGGGGTGAAACACATAACCTGACGTATTATGGTTAGAGCACTCGTCTCGAAACCTGCGAGTCGCGAGCTCGAATTTCCATCACCGAATTAGTTCGCTTTTTCAGCCCCGAGAGCGTTTGACGGTCAATCCCATAATTTGTGGGTAAAATAGTTTCTTTGACGTCAAGGACAAAGCTGCACAATGAGCTATCTGTGCTCTGCTCATTATGGGCATCGAAACCCGGATTTTAGCACTGTAAGTCTGTAGACATACCACTGGGGAGCTGGTAAAAGAGTTCAAGAGTTGGCTATAGTTGCTTTCTTCTCATCTGTCATTACTAAGTTAGGAACGACTAACGCAGATAGCCTTCAAATAGCTTCGTACGAAATAAAAGCAAACAAGCAAAGAAGCTATAACCTAAAGAAAAGTTGACTTTAGGTGATATAAGCAAATGTAAAAAGTCAGTTAGGAGTTTTTTAGTGTTCTTTGATTAATTTTTATGCACAGTTGATTCACTTCATACCACATAAAACGTACGAATAGAATCTGCCATCCTTGCAACAGCTGGTTGCTGGTAAGTTTCAAGATCGTGCCTTCGCATATAGTATAGTGCCTTATTTGTTTAAATTTATGAAAATATATCTCATTGAATACTTTTAATTCTGTGCGGTGTCTTGAATATTTGTCCCCTGCTAGTATAGCGGTATATCTCGGATTTACAACGCTAAAGTAAGGTCTTCGATTCCCCTCGGTGGGCTCAACAGATAGCCCATTATAGCTTTGCTATAAGAAGACAAACTTATATATTTTTTTCTCATGTGACATCTATACCAGCATGAAATATCTTCAGAGAATCCTAAGTCAGATAACTAGAGAAATATATAAATGTAATAAGTTCTTTACTAACTTCACCGAATGATTAATATTAACTGATTTGAGTAGCTACACCATATTAATCTATTATTATTCAATTGTCAATGAAATATTTCATTAGATGGATAAGCGTGAATAACGAAAGGTATTAACAATGTTTTATTAAATAAAAATATTTTTTATCATAATTATACGTTGTGATAGCTTTTTTCGGAAATGGGTTGGTGAGGTTGTTTGGCTGTGTAACCCATCCCAAGAGTTGATGTTTTTACGTGGAGGATGGAACAATTGGCCGTATTCCGATTGTTGGTTATTTTATTTGATGTTGTTTCCTGGATAGTTATAGGGTTAACGGAAAGCTCCCTATTGTTCAATATTATACACAACTTGCTGAATGCGCATCTTTACCAACCTCATGTTATACTTGTTAATTCACAGGCAATGTGCACAGGCAAATTTTCAAATGCATTATTCAGAAACACCACAGAGATATTGTTTACGATCTTATCTGCACAGACAGTTGCTTCTATCGGTTAACAAAAAATTCTGATTGGTATTCCAATTATTATCTTTGTCAGGATGAATAGAATGTTAGTGAGACTTTCAGTAACAGAATTAGTACTACCTTCACCAGGAACGTCATCTTGTCCATGGTCACCATTACCTTTACTGGATTACAGTGCAAAATTAACAGAATTATCTCAGGTTTATTTTTTTAATTTAAATTTAATCTTCAGCCATTGTAAAGAAATTAGCATCGCTCTCAGGATTCTGTGATTAAGACATGATTACAAATAATCGTATGATCATAAGTTAGGTATTATATTTAATGTAATGTAAAATAAAGAAATTACAAAATAATATCTCAGAATTTTACCGGAAACTTTAATTGTAGTACTTATTATATCCTGTAATTTTAAACGATTTCCTTAGTCTTAAAGATATATCTCTTACGGACTCTCACACAGTTTATATACGTAGCATTATTTCAACAGGCTTTATTCTACTATATGAAACAAAATATAGATAACTCTGTGGCGGTAGAAAACTTCTGGTCATTGCTCATTATAACAGGTACCTCAAGAACAGTGTCAGTGAAAAGAGATAGCATTCGACTTCAATGATTGGATGTTAACCATTATACACTGGAGCAATTGTTGGATAACTTATCCCCATAAGACTACTTCCTGGAAGTGATTTATCATACTTCAGTCACAAGCAAAGCACTAGTACAGTTGTCCTTGTTTTGAAAGATGATGTTATGAGTGTGTTTGCGTTGATGTTTTGTGCCGACGTCAGGGCATCTGATTGGTTGGTGGAGTGGGTCTTGGCAAAGATTTAGAAAATGGTGATTTTAGCATTCTTTCCCCATCAACACTTGGAAAACGCCAAATCAGTGCGATGGGGTATCGTTGCATCTGTAGCTTATCCTTCAAAAAAATTGAAAAAAGGAACCCATGTGGTGGACGAGAAACGTCCATAAAAAAGATATGTTTTAACTATTGGCTGAATACAGCGACGTTCTTTCAGACCATTCGATAGTGTTCAGGTCACCCATAATGTTACAACCTGAAATATTTTACTGAACTTACCACACTTTCAACGGAAACATTTGCCATTCATGTTGGTTGCTGGATATAAAAGATCAGGAAATCCATGATGTATACCCAGTTTGATAGAAGCTATATATATATAGTTCAATCCAGAAGGTCTGGAGAAATTAGATCAACGCAATGGGAATAAAGTACAAAGCTAAAGGGTCCGACACGGTCAGGTGGGTTAAGGCGGGTTCGCATCCCCGTTGACCAAACATTCTCGCCTTTTCAGTTGTGAGGGTGTTATAATGTGACGGTTATTCCCACTATTCGATGGTAAAAGAGTAGCCCAAGAGTTGGCGGTGGGTGGTGATGGCTAGCTGCCTTCCCTCTAGTCTTACACTGCTAAATTAGGGACGGCTAGTGCAGATAGCCCTTGAGTACCTTTGCGCGATATTCAAAATCAAACAAAAACAAAACAAAACAAAACTAAAGTTCTTGTAATGTTTCAAACTGTGGATCGGAAAGCTGCTAAATACATTATAGTGTGTGTGTTTTTCTTATAACAAAGCCACCTCGGGTTATCTGGTGTGTCCACCTGAGGGAATCAAACCGCTGATATTAGCATTGTAAATCCGTAGACTTACCGCTGTACTAGCGGGAGGTTTAGCCATATACTCCTAAAAGTTATTACGAAACCCTTGGCTATTTGTAATTAAACTGGCTAATTAGTGTGAAATTAACTTTCATTAACATGCAAGTTACATTTGTTTGATTTTGCCTTTATAAAAATATTCAAGAAAAACAGTAGTGAATCCTCGTGACTTTACCGTTTTATCTCGTGAATATTTTGCTAGTTTTGATAACCTGGGAATAGTTTTTACTAGCTAGGAGTATTTTATAATTCTGTGTAAAATAATGGAAGTTGCTATACGACTATTAAAATCTTACTATACTCATGTAACTTGTATAATGTGTGGTAATATTAAAACTTCTAATAACAATCCATCAGTTAACAAGTTCTATCCATGATGCTATGAGGCGTTCTCGCTTCCTGATCTCTCTTTCGTAATGATTCTTATCTATGGTACCAAATAGGTAAGACTTGGTCTCTCATATTTCAATAAACTCTATACTTTGTTTCTGTGTTGAAAATCCATTCGTACTTGTGACGGCCTTTTTGTGGTTTGGTTTGAATTTCGTGCAAAGGAACACAAGGGCTATCTGCGCTAACTATTCCTAATTTTGCAGTGTAAGACTAGAGGCAAGGCAGCTAGTCATCTCCGCTGACTTTTGGGTTACTCTTTTATCAACCATTAGTGGGATTAACCATCACATTATAACGCCCTCACAACTGAAAGAGCAAGCCTGTTTGGTGGGACTTGGATTCGAACCTGTGACTCTTGCATTACGAATCGAGTGCCTTAACCATCTGGCCATCCCAGGCATTGTAAAAATATTTTTGCTGCAGGCAAAATTATTCACCAGTTTTGAAGAAGCGCATTCATCAAACAACTTACAAAAGTAGGATTTAAAAATTTTTGAAAGATTATTTCATTGAATTTGTCATCTTAATGAAGTGGTAACATGAGCAGAAAGTGCAAACTGTACCTTCCTGATGCTTTGTTGAGATTTATTGAAATTTAATATTATAAGGCGAGAAAATCGAAGAAAACAGCTTGTTAGAGACTGGCAGATTTTAAACAGTAATGCTAATTGAAGGACGATAGTAAACATCCCGCGGTCAGCTCAAAATAACTAATTTGCAAGGTATTCAGAGACTTGGGATATACAGTTACTTCACTGCGGAAGTTAAGATCAGAAAGATATGACATTTTAGACGTATTTCAGGAAGAGAAGATAACCTTGATATATGGTTAGGTGAGGTACAATTTCAGAGAAGTATTTCTACAGAGGAAGGATCATTCGGTGAAAGCACACCATAGAAGATTGGTTGTGGGTCACAATGATGGTTTGTTTGTTTGTTTGTTTTGTTTGTTGAATTACGTGCAAAGCTACACGAGGGAGTATCTGCGCCAGCCGTCCCTAATTTTACAGTGTAAGAACAGAGGAAAGGCAGCTAGTCAAAATCACCCACCACCAACTCCTGGGCTACTCTTTTACTAACGAATAGTGGGATTTTCCGTTACACTAAAACGTCCACACGGCTGAATGGGCGAACATGTTTGCTGTGACGAGAATTCGAACCCGCGACCCTCAGATTACGAGTCGACTGCGTTATCCATCTGGCCATGTCAGGCCGCCATATTGTGATTACAAAATCCTGAAACATTTTATTAGCGTTTAATCAGTGCTGCAAACACAGTAAACTTTTACCTCTTACCAAAAGCCAGAAACTTTTCAACATACATTGTTTATATTTGTTACCGAAACAAAATTTTCGTAACATATATGGTATCTTCTGGGCATAACTCTTCTGTTATACAAAAATCATCGAATGAACAAACAGGACTGAATCCACAACATTGTTTAGTGATGACAAAATCCATAATGTACCTTTTCTGATGATTCTAAACCTCATAGACATATGATTCATCGTACATATTAACTTAAACCTTCAATTACGTAGCGCAATAAGTTTATTTCTTATACGCACGTACAACGTCAACATATATATATAATATTTTAACCCATTAACGGGGAGCATGTTTTAACACATTACCTACAATAAACAAACGACTACAAGACTGATATTCTAACCTATAAAAGGACGCCAATAAGACTACTTGTCTAATTATAGTGTGTGAGAGGCTCTGAATAGCAGAAAGTTAAATGGTAATATTATTTTTCTAGTGTTCAGGTTGTTTAGAACCACTACTTAAAAACAGATAAAACACTATTACGTGATATAAACACATGTTTATTAACACTAATAGTTGATCATGCCGATAAAAGTAAAGAATTCACTGAAATCAACCTTCAGACTTCACGTAAGCCTAAAAAGTGACTGTAATAATACATTTATTGCTGTTGTTTTTGTTATTTTTATATATCGTGTCACGATTATTTTTAAATATTTACGCTGTGAAGCAACACACATTAATTGCCGAAATATATATATTTTATTTATGTTTAATAAGAATATTGTCAACAATTCTAGAGATCTCAGAGGATAGAATGTTTTTTTCACCGTGTCTGGATCCAGACTCAAATTTCCAGCTAGAGCGTATTACACTAGAAGCAAAGATCGCGGGTTCGAGACCTGATGCAACCAAATAAACTTTGCATTTTCAGTTGTGCATGCGTTATGAGATAAATATACAATTCCGTTATTGTAATAAAGGTAGCTGTTTTATTTTTAATGCGGTGTATCCCGTTGGATTGTTTTCTTACTTCTAACCCACGGGGGCTCGGCATGGCCAAGCGCGTTAAGAGGTGCAACTCGTAATTTGAGGGTCGCGGGTTCGCATCCCCGTCGCGCCAAACATGCCCGCTCTTCCAGCCGTGAGGGCGTTATAATGTGACGGTCTATCCCACTATTCGTTGGTAAAAGAGTAGCCCAAGAGTTGGCGGGGCGTGGTGATGACTAGCTGCCTTCCCTCTAGTCTTACACTGCTAAATTAGGGACGGCTAGCAGAGATAGCCCTCGAGTAGCTTTGTGCGAAATTCAAAAAAACAAACAATCTAATCCACGGCTCAAAGTCAGCTTTGCCTGAATCATAGTTTGAGGCCAAACAGTTTCGTTCACTGTCTACATAAGATGTCTTTCAAATGAAAAAGCACGCATTGTGTGCGTACGTTTATATTCAGGATTTATACAAACAACAATTGCCTCTAAATAACCTAATATTCCAAAGTAACGGGATTCATTTGGGTTGATCTGAGCTTAACCGAATTTTAAACGTAAAAAGTTCATTCGTTTGCTTCTTATTAATTAGAACAAATCTGCACAATGAACAACCTGTGCTGTGCCCATCATGTGTAATGAAACCGTTTTTGTTTGTTTTCAGGAACTAAGCCCACAGCTACACAATAGGTTGTCTGTGCTCTACCCACTACGGGTTTTTTGCGTTCTGAGTCCGCAGACATACCGCTGTACCATTGGGGGCAAAATGTGTTTGTTTTGAATTTCGCACAAAGCTACACGAGGACCAACTGTTCTACCCGTCCCTAATAAAGCAGTGATAGACTAGAGGGAAGCCAGCTGGTTATCACCGCCGGCTCTTGGATTACTCTTTTACAAACGATTAGTGAGATTGACTGTACATAATATCGCCCCGATGGCTGAATGGGCGAGAAAGTTTGGTATAATGGGGATTCTAATCCGTGACTCGCAGACTGCAATATGAGAGCCATAACCACCTGGTCGGGTGAGTCCCAACCACGTTTTTAGTGTTATAAAATCCCACATTAACAGAATTCAATAAACGTTAAGGCATATTCTCTTTCCTGCTTGGAAACATATATTTATCGGCAAGGCAGTAACACGAAGTCCAGAAATGTAAATGTTCATACAATTCACTGTTTATGTGCACGTGGGTATAAAATCAGTCAATTTAATGTGCATTCTGATTTAATTATGAAGATATTCTTCAAAGTTAACTTGCTTGTAAAAATCGTATTTTGATTCTAGCAAAATAAAGTTGAAAGAAATAAAATTAACACAAAAGCGACATGAGATTGTTTTTACAAAATGTGATAAAAGTCATTTGAAACACATTCTAATATTTGGTGAGGTGGTTAAGGCGTTCGACTCCTACTCTGAGAGTGGAGGGTTCGAGTCCCTATTACACCATACGTCTTCGCTCCTTCAGTCGTGGGAGTGTTATAACGTACAATCAATTCCACTATTCCTTGGTGAAAAGGTAGCCCAAGAGTTGGCAGTGGGTGGTTATGTGACTACCTGCCTTCCCTCTTGTATTACACTGTTAAATTAGAGACGGTTAGCGAAGATAGCTCTCGTGTAGCTTTGCGCGAAATTTATAAATAACTAATTTAAACTTAAAAAAAAATTGAAAGCTACTAAAGAGATGTTTCTTATAGTAGGTTGGTGGTTTGCTGTAGTTATCTTTCACTGCAATGTGCACGAATTTAATTCAACAATATTTATGTCATCTGAAACTTGTTCTTACTTCATTCGTTTCTTTTATTTTAAAGATGTCGCCACATTAACAGGTGTTCACAACAGCTTCTAAAATATAGATGTCACTTTATATTTGTGGTAGAAATGCCTAGTTGCTGAAATAAAAGCTTACGAACTAATTAATCTCTGTAAAGTAATGTTCACAAATTAAAGTTTAATGAAGTTTCAAATATGCAAAACTAAAATCAAGTTGTACTCATGTTGAGACAAGATTTATTCAGTAATTTGAAGTCGTGAATGCGTTATAATAATGACAGTCAATCACACAAGAGTATCCCAAGAGTCAGGAGTTATTCATCAGTTGGTTGTCTTCCACCTGGCGTATCAGTTTGAAGAATTAGTGACGTCTGTGCGCATACAGACCTTGTTTAGCTTTGCGCCAAATTCTGAAACAAACAAACAATATTCATCAGATTGTGCCAATCATCGTCTTATGAGTATGGTGTGGTTTCGTTATTTAGCACTGAATATTTTGAATTCCAAAGTTTAGACACAAAGAAATCAGAATTTTGGGATATTAAAGCATTAATTTTTTTCAACAACACAGATATTCACACATGATTTTAGGTCTACGTCCCGAAATTCTATGATTATATGATTATCGGATTTGTCTTCTTGCGCTTGTTTTTGTTTTTCGTGTCCCAAATTAACGAAATCATTTTCAATGTGGATGGATATTCGATCACTAACTGTCGACTTAATACTAACAAATATTAGGAATACTTTAATATTAAGAGCATAATAAATCCGTAGTACCTATTTTTTATTGATTCTATCCACCCAGTGGCTCAGCGGTTTGTCTGTGGTCTTACAACGCTAAAAGGCGGGTTTTGATACCCGTGATAGGCAGAGCACTGATAGCCCATTGTCTAGTTTTGCGCTTAGTTCGAAACCACCACTAACAACAACATTTATTGATTCTAAGGAATAAAATTGTATGAATGAACTTCAAAAATATATAAAAAAAATGGTTTTTACCCCGCGGTCTTCCACCAGCTATTTCATAGTGCAATAGCTGTAGAAACTAATGTATTGAAGAATGAAGTAGAAGGGGGGATTTGGTTCTGTTAAATGCAAAAAAAAACAACACAAAAAAACACCAAAGTTTCGAAGACTTCCTATCGTCCAAATATCCACGTGGCAGCTTGGCAGGTGCAGTTCAAACTATCATCGTGCCTATCGATTCCAGTTGGTAGCTGATTTAGCGACGTATAAGAAAAGTTGAGATGTGCACATGGCCCAGGGTGCTACGTAGACTTTCTTGTTGACACGCACGAACTAACTTCTCTTTCAAGTGCCTGGTCGTGACAGTATCCTGGTTTGGGTGATTTGCTAGATCGGCCAATACAATACGAGCAGCCGCGAGGGCGGATTGATTGATTTGTGAGGGTTTAAGGTTAAGAAGACAGGTATTCTATTCTATCGCAGTGAAAGATAGAACATGAGAAGTTTTGTTTTTGGTACCAGTTTGTTGGAAGATTAAAATGTTATAATAAACTCCATTAAAGTAATGAGACGTAAGATAATATCAGATAACAGTGGACATCGTTGATAAGACAGAAGTTTTTCAGCTGGTTCAGCCAATTAGAAGTAATAAGACACAAGATCACTGGCAAGACAAAATCTGAGCCAATAAGGAGCAATCAAACGTACAATTATATTAAGTAATAGTGGAAACCTCAGGTATAGCAAAAGCTATCCAACAAGTCGTAATTAAACATATTATAACATTAAATAATGTAATGATATGTAAGAAAATGAAAGCTAAACCAATAGTAAATCATCAGACATACAAAAATATTAGGAAGTAGCGGTTGTCATAGGAATGGAAAAAGATATTTATCAGGTCACGCTAACAGGAAATAAACAGACATAAAGTAAAAACAGACAAATATAATTAACAGCAATTGAAATAGTCATTAAGAACCGTAGAATGAGGGTCCGTTTCTCCAGAGACATATGTAACATATACGGAATAATCACACAAAAAAATATACAAAGCGAAGAAATTCTAAACTGAAAACTGAGCGGACCGTAAAAAGCGAGTAAAAGTAAAAGGGAATCTAAAATGTATCTCAGAAATCTGTGTACAATAAAGATCATGGTGAAAGGAACGCTACCTAGTGGGAGTGTTAAGCTTTTAACTTTGAAAGTTATGCCTGCATCTTTTCTTCTCGTCTGTTTACCAAACAATTTAAATGCAACAATGTTATTTGTTTGTTTCAAGTTAAGCATAAAGCTACACAATGGCTATCGAAATCCAGTTTCTTGCGTTGTAAGTCCGCATGTAGACCGTTGTACTACTAGTGGATAACAGTGTTATTAAATACAAGAAAAAAATAGTTTACAAATATCACTGAGACGATCGTCTCGTAGCAGATTAATGTGCTTGGCTGAGTTTCGTAAGACACAAGGTTCGAGCCGAACAGAAGACGATGGGTACCATTATCTCGCTTCTCTCTCCGATCAGCAGCCTTAAATTAGGATCTTCACCTGGTTCACGTTTAGTAATAAAATATCACTGTTGCACTTGTTTTTATCAAGTGACGTTCGTTTGTTTTTTGTTTTTTTTAAATTAAGCACAAAGCTACATAATGGGCTATCTGTGCTCTGCCCACCACGGGTATCGAAACCCGGATTTTAGCGTGTAAGTCCGCAGACATACCGTTGAGCCACTGGGGAGCAGTGACATTCAAAGTATTTGACTGATTTCTGCTGTTAATATAATGTTTGAACATATTTATACGAGGAAATGTTTCAAATGTAACGTAGCTCGTTTGTGTGACAATAAGTTATTTGTGTTAACCACGCGTGGAAGGCCAACACTGATACCAAGCCTTTTTAAATATCAGATCCATTAAATATGAAGCGTCAGGAGTAATTATAACAAAAGGAATGTTTTCAAACAGCTTATATTAATAGCGTTCCGACCACTAACAAGTTTCTTTGATTAATTTACAACTACAGTGAAACAAAAGGATTAAGTGAGAACTTATTATATATATGAAAGCAAAAAAGTACAGTAATTGTAAGACACGTGTTTGGAACAGAGTGGAAATTTATTGACAATACACTGTTTAATTTCTTTAGTGGGTGTTGGTGTATAGGAGACGTGTAATTGATCTTACAACACGAGTTGTTTCTTTAATTAATTAAAGCGTTATAGATTATGCATAAAACTTAACTGACAGCAAACCTGTTTTTATTCAAATCATTTCGGTGTACAATACAATATCGTTAAAATGATTTATATATGTATATGTATAAAATTAGAAAAAATTAAGGTATGAATGTGTCAAAATATTAAGAGTAAAATTCATATTTTATTATTATCATAAAGTTTAGCCCTTTTTAGTTACTGATCTTTAGCACAAATTTTTGAATATTTTGTGACAAATTACCCCAGAGAAAGAAAGGGAAACCTTTCGAAAGCGCTCTGGTTATAGTATTTTTATTTATTTTTATTGTGTAAAATAAGATCGTTGCTATTAGAATGGAATACAAACACATTTAGTGCTGTCTAAACGAGAAATGCGTATTATATTAAACGTCAAAATATGTTATTTGTATAATCAGAGACGTTCTGCGCATGTCGTAAACGATTTATCAGAACAGCAGGTAATTTTATTAGACACCTATAAAAGATGTGAAATCAACATTTTATTTTTCACGTCAAAATCTTATCGAAACGTATTTAATATAACATTAAATTATTATAGGTAACTTCTGTAACACTTATGTCAGTATATATTAAACTTTCGGTTGGCCTGGCATGGCCGAGCGCGTTAAGGCGTGCACTCGTAATCCGAGGGTCGCGGGTTCGCGCTAAACATGCTCGCCCTCCCAGCCGTGGGGGTGTATAATGTGACGGTCAATCCCACTATTCGCTGGTAAAAGAGTAGCCCAAGAGTTGGCGGTGGGTGGTGATGACTAGCTGCCTTCCCTCTAGTCTTGCACTGCAAAATTAGGGACGGCTAGCACAGATAGCCCTCGAGTAGCTTTGTGCGAAATTCCAAAACAAAATTGTTTGAAGTTAAACATAAGCTACGCGATGGGCTATCTGTGTTCTGCTCATCACGAGTATCGAAACCCGTTTTTTAGCGTGGTGAGTCTACAGACAAACTGCTGTGCCACTAGAGGATATGAACACCTTTTACAAGCCGGTGCAAAATGACTAAACTTATACTTGTTATAAGGCATAACTAGTAGGCCTACTACATTCTTAAATAATACATTCTTTGACAATTTCTCAAGACTTAAAAGAGTGTAGAATACTAGTGTTCTAACGACGCAATATTTCTCACATTCATTCTCGAAGACGTGTTTTGCTCAATCCAGCCTTTTTCAAGCTTCGTAGAATTCAACAAACACAAACCACAGCACTGGTCGGAACACTTTCTGTGTGTGTATATATATATATGTTTTATTGCTTTAACTCAAGATATAGCTCCAACTCTTAAAACAAAAGCTAGGACTTGAACAAAACAAGATTATGACTTGTTATCAGGCTTGAAACTTACTGCCTGTCACTGAAACACTTTATACTGGGTGTATAATGTGACGGTCAATCCCACTATTCGTTGGTAAAAGAGTAGCCCAAGAGTTGGCGGTGATGACTAGCTGCCTTCCCTCTAGTCTTACACTGCAAAATTAGGGACGGCTAGCACAGATAGCCCTCGAGTAGCTTTGTGCGAAATTCCAAAACAAACAAACAAACAAACAATTAAACTTTCGGTGCTCAGTTGATCTTCGCCATCTTTAATCGATTCCGCAAGGGGGCGTGGCGTACTGTCGATAGCGTTATTAGCGTAATCCAGCGTAATTTCATCCTAACTTGTCATTAGAAGGTGCTGCAACTTAGATAGAGTAGTGAAGGCTCTGCATAACACCTTACTGCTCGTGCCAATCTTATAACGTCCTTTTGATTGAGAAAACCCTTACAATACACGCACTGTGTGTGGGCAGTCGCATTGTCATCCTGGAACAAAGATTTTGCCAAATCTGACCTTAGTAAAAATATCGTCTTTGGGTGATACCTGTAGGAGGTGCCATTGACGTTTCTCTAGAAGCTAGGAAGAGCAGTTTTCCACCATGATGAATAGCTGTCCCAACGTGTACTGCACCTTCTACTGTGTGCGCCCTGTGGGAAAGACAGTATTTCCTCGTCTATTCTCTGAAAAGACAATGAGCAGAAATCATACCATGAACTTTTACAAGCCGGAAACAGGATTACCCTGTGAAGATGACATGTTACCAGTGTTGTACCTGTAATTTGGTGAGATGTCTTATCCAACTGACACTATCAAGAAGGCGAATTCTGATTAATATATATCGGATTATAGGTAGCATATTTTACAAAATAACTTTGTTTGGTCAGTCTCTTATTCACTTTTCTTGCACCTGGAATGAATGTTATTTCTGTCCGAAATGTTACAATAATTCTTTTGTCCTTCATCGAAACACGATAGTTTTAGACAGTAGTATTTCTACGTCTACCAGTAGACACTCCTGGAACAACGTCTCTTGCAGTCAGTCCAATGACGTTTCAAGATTCTGAATACAGTGCAATGGGAGGAGTTCCCACTGTTCCGATAATGTTCAGCTGCTTCATACCATTTTTGGTATGAGGGCTATCTGAGCTAGCCGTCCCTAATTTAGCAGTACAAGACTAGAGGGAAGGCAGCTAGTCATCACCACCAACCGCCAACTCTTGGGGTACTCTTTTACCAACGAATAGTGGGATTGACTGTCACATTATAACGTCCCCACGGCTGAAAGGGTGAGCATGTTTGGTGCTACCAGGATTCAACTTTGCGACTCTGAGATTACTTGTCGAATGCCTTAACCCACCTCGTCATGCCGGGCCTAACGTATACAGAACAGAACAACAACTCGAATATGTTTGTCTCATCTAACGCTGTCTTCTCTGTTACTGCTTGAGCATTTACTCAATAACTTCTCCCTATATCTAAACAATAACATCAATATATAATAGTATACAGTTATTTTGGTCAAGACTGTATTATAATAGATTCTTTGATTTTTTTTTTACCCGAGTCATTATTTCCTTATATTAATGGTTCTGCCTTATGCAGTGTTTGTTTTCATCTTTGATATCCATGCATTTTCATGGAATGTTCTGTTCTTGTTTTCTATCATTGAGACTTTGGATGCATTTAGATGCTGTATGTTTGTGTCCTATACCTTTCTAAAATGTTACGCATTTACTTTCTCCACCGTACTTGGATGCTGTACATTTGTTTTCTCTGCTGTACTGCGACGTTTAGTCTTTGTTTTCCATGCCGTTCCCAAATGCTGTACATTTTGTTTTCTATACCGTACTCAGATGTTCTACCTTTGTTTTCTGTACCTTACTCAGATGTTCTACATTTGTTTTCTGTACCGTACTAAGATGTTCTACATTTGTTTTCTGTACCTTACTCAGATGTTCTATGTTTGTTTTCTGTACCTTACTCAGATGTTCTACATTTGTTTTCTGTACCTTACTCAGATGTTCTACATTTGTTTTCTGTACCTTACTCAGATGTTCTACATTTGTTTTCTGTACCTTACTCAGATGTTCTACATTTGTTTTCGGTACCACACTAAGATGTTCTACATTTGTTTTCTGTACCTTACTCAGATGTTCTACATTTGTTTTTATACCACACTAAGATGTTCTATGTTTGTTTTCTGTTCCTTACTCAGATGTTCTACATTTGTTTTTGTACCGTACTCAGATGTTCTACATTTGTTTTCTGTACCTTACTCAGATGTTCTACATTTGTTTTTGTACCGTACTCAGATGTTCTACATTTGTTTTCTGTACCTTACTCAGATGTTCTACATTTGTTTTTATACCACACTAAGATGTTTTATGTTTGTTTATTGACAGCTTCTATTCAATGAATTGTTTTTATTAAAATAGATTTTAAAGGCTTGCTAGTTTTTTATGAACCTGTTTATTAAGTGTTCCAGGAATTTTTAATTCTGTCTCAGCTGAACGGTCATTTTTTATGAACCTGTTTATTAAGTGTTCCAGGAATTTTTAATTCTGTCTCAGCTGAACGGTCAGTTTTTATGAACCTGTTTATTAAGTGTTCCAGGAATTTTTAATTCTGTCTCAGCTGAACGGTCAGTTTATCATTTACGCGTGATATAATTCACATAATTTCCTTTTGAATTTTCCATTTTTATAACATAAAGGGTTGTTCTTTATTGGGTTTTTTTCTGGGATTGAACTCTCGTTTTAGGAGTTGTGTATTTCAGTGAAGGTTTGTTTTGTTTCGTAAATTTATCATTTTCTCTCTACAATGGTTAGTTTGTTTTTAATTTTGCGCATAGCTACACGAGGGTTATCTGCGTAGCCATCCATAATTTATCGGTGTTAAACTAGAGGGAAGTTAGATAGTCATTACCACATATCGCCAACTCTTGGGCTACTCTTTTACCGACAAATAGTGGGATTGACCGTTACATTATAACGTCCCCATGGCAGAAAAGGGCGAACATGTTTGATATTACAGGAATTCGAACCCGTAACCCTCGGACTATGAGTAGAGAGTGCCTTAACCACCTGGCCGTGCCGGGCTTTCTCTTTATTGATTCCGTTTTTAATCATACATAATGCCTCGTTCTTTTTCTGGAGGGAATGCGAAGTGTAGCTTAGACGTTAATTGTTAGTTTGATGCTATTTAAATTATTTATGTCGTACGACTGCCAATAAAACTGAACGACAGTGTGTGTAAGAATAGTAAAGATTTATTAGCTGTTAAATATGTTGAATGAAATTCGTCAAGGAATGAAGTGTGTGAAGAAATTCATGTCAATTTATGAGTAGGTCTGAACCTGAATTTCATATCCCAAATATATTTTGTATAAAATAGTATAAAATTGTTAGGCATATACTATTTCTTTTAGTTCTCAAAATCTTAGCTCAGAATTAAACTAAACAGGTGTAATAGAAATAATGAGTTTATTAATCCACAAATATGAAAGACATAAATTGAAAACCTCATAATACACAATTTATTCAACGACAGAGCAAAAAAACAACAGAGCATTTATCTATTTCTCTGTGCTGTTTAACAGATAAGCCCTCGACCAATATATTGTTTATTTTTAACCCCAATTGTTTACATGTAATGGTACTAGGATTTTGTTTTAATAAGATATTTTTCCTATTACTTTATGCTGATTTATAAAACACTGTACAATATATCTCTAATCATTTCCAAAATTTACCCTCTCACTTTACCTTTCACATTCTCAAAATTTTAACAAAATCGTCGACTCATTTTATATTACAGGTGAGAGTTTGTGCCTAAATTATGAAGAGATTTGGTTAAAAAACAAACTAAGCTGAGATTGCTCTTGCAAAAAACGAACAATTAGGTTCCACAGTGTATATGGTGAATAAACCTGATGTTTCACAGTTCTTTAACACAGATCCGGAACCACCTGGTGAAAAGCCGACAAATCGTTTTGAACAAAAACAATGCGTAACTTATTAAACAGCAATAGAAGTTCTCAGCGTTGGTGTCTTGAATTTGAAAACAAAAAAATCTATAATGCAGGCTTAAAATACATCTTAATTGAATCACATAGTAACATTTATGGCTTGGTTAAAGGTATTTTTTTTTATAAGAAGGCTATTTACGAATGTTGAGAAATACCAAATGTATAGAATGTTACGGAAACTTACACTTAATTGTATGAGGATGTTCTTCTCATAGTTACGTTTGTTTGTTTTGAATTTCACGCAAAGCTATTCGAGGGCTATCTGTGCTAGCAATCCCTATGCAAACAGTGTAAGACTAGAGGGAAGGCAGCTAGTCATCACCACCCTCTGCCAACGCTTGGGCTACTCTTTTACCAATGATTGACCGTCACGTTATAACGCCTCCAAGACTAAAAGGGCGAGCATGATTGGTGTGATGAGGATTCGAAACAGCGATCCTAAGATAACGAGTCGAGTGCCTTAATCACCTGGCCATGCCGGGCCCATAATTATGTACCATCCGATTTATTATGATAAGTAGTAATCCATATTCTATAAAAATATTCTTGGTAATACCAAGTTTCCTTATGAATAAATTAAGTTTGCATGGGACGTTATCACCACTTTCGCAGAGTCGATTCTAATTAGCCTACCAAAGAAAGCATTACTCGTTAGGATTGTCTACTGTCATTTATATACACAAGGCCATCTGGTGTGAAAATTGCTCTTGTAGCTTTGTTAATTCTGTGGCTGTTATTTCTTTTTTGTTCAATTACTTTTTTTTATTTTTAGGCTTATCATTACATGAGAATACTCCATTTTAGACCGATATTACTCTTATCAGAAACCACACTCTCGAAACAATAAACCTGTGGTATTTCTGTAGAAAGAGAGCTTTACAAACAACATTTGAGGCGAAAGATTAATTTATTCAAACCAATTATATTATTATCTTTTATTTGGTAGCTAAAATGCGCAGTAGATGTATAATCAATAAAAACACTTTTATCCGGTTCATCTTTTCACGTAGTGAGTAAGCCTTAGACATGTCTAATAACCTCGGTAAAGCAACTGCGGGCAACCCATCACAAACCAGCGAAGTAAGCAACAAAGACTAGTGTTTGAACTGAACGAACTGATTGTGGATTGTTAACACTGACGTTTTTATATTCAATATAATGAGGGAAAAATGAAGTGAAATGAACATACTGACTGCCTAAGGCGCAATTTAAAACAAACGTTGAAAAAGAACAAAAACATTTTGCAGGTTGATTTAATCAATTGAAGGGTTGTTTGTATTTAAGCACAAAGCTACACAATGGGCTGTCTGTGCACTAAGGGTAACGAAACCTAGATTCTAGCGTTGTAAGTTCCCAGAGATACCCCTGTCACTGAAAGGAAGGGGGCAAATGAAGAGTAAGTTGATATATGATTTAGAGTTAAAACTCACAATACAAACTATTAATAAACAGTGAAAGAGAAGATTTCGTTATTAAACTGTCTTTCAGTCAAAAGATTAAATTTTAAGTGTATTTTTTTAATAAGAAAAGAAGTGATTCATTCACTGAATACAGATAATTAATCAGTATTTTTATTATTATTAGCCCTATACAACTGATGAAATGTGGATATCCTCAAGTTTAGAGGACATAATGTAAGCTGAATGAACTTGTTTGAAAACGTTCAGTTTACTAAATCATGGATCTCGGTAACTGTGAACATACTGTTTTTATTGCTCAGAATTTCTGGTCTCACTTCACACATTAAATGTCATACTGCTTGCACTTCACACATTAAATGTCATACTGCTTGCCCTACTGACACATCAGTACGTAGTCTAGCAACAAATATATAGCAGTATTTATCTCAACATTGTAAACAAATGTTGAATGTACATCCACCAGGAACTGTACTATTTCTGTTTCCACATGTACTTAGTTATACAGGGCCAGCATGGCCAAGCGCGTTGAGGCGTGCGACTCGTAATCCGAGGGTCGCAAGTTCGCATCCCCATCGCACCAAACATGTTCGCCCCTTTTAGCCGTGGGGGCGTTATAATGTGACGGTCAATCTCACTATTCGTTGGTAAAAGAGTAGCCCAATAGTTGGCGGTGGGTGGTGATGACTAGATGCCTTCCCTCTAGTCTTACAGTGCAAAATTAGGGATGGTTAGCACAGATAGCCCTCGAGTAGCTTTGTGCGAAATTCAAAAACAAAACAAACATCTTAGTAATACTTAAGTGACATTCTCTATAGATGCGTGTAATAATATGAAAAAAAACATTATTTGATTGAAATGTAATTATATATGTAAAAAAGTAAATAAACATATTTTCATACATTACTGAACGTGAATTGAAACAACAATGAAATGGCAAATTGTATCAATATTAATAAATTACCCCCCCCAATGGTTCAGTAGTAAGCCATTAGGCTAAAAGTCGGGTTTCGAAACCCATGATGGCCAGAGCAGAGAAAGTTCCTCGTGTAGCTTTATGCCTAACGACACCTACTACAACAAAATACAGTGTATTTGTTAAGAACCAACTACAGCAAAATACAGCACATGTTAAAGCCAAAGTGTCGTTTTCAGTGAATAACATGAGAAAGTGGATTAATCAATTTATTCATCTTTTTAATTAATCTATAAATAAAAAAGGAAAGTTTAATGATTAGATTTAACCAGAATTTTTTAAAGTAATTATGGAAAACAATAAAAACTATCAAATTTTCTTTACTATATACAACTAAAAATTATTAAATGGAAAATCGGTGACTATTGACAGATGACAGAAAACATTCAGTTTCCAAGGTTTGAATATGTGTATCTTACAAATAATAGAATCTTACCTATTTCTGAAATGCTTTTCAACTCTACTTATCCACAGAAAGAAGAGACCTCTTAAAAAATTAAGTTAAACAGAGAATACAAGATAAGGTAAGTTAATTCGCTTGTTTTTATACCCCCTCCAGTGACACAGCGGCATGTCTTCCGGACTCACGAGGTTTTGTGGTGGGCAGAGCACAGATAGCACAATATGTAGCTTTGTGCTCAACTAGAAACAAACCTATTTGTTTTCAAGAGTTTTTAAAAAAACAAAGACATGATAATGTTCCTATTACTTCATGTTACAGTGGGAACATTGGGATATATTTTATTTTTTGCAATATTTATTCAGTTCAAACTCACATCACAGTCTGATTAGTGTTACCAAAAATATCTGCTATCTACAATACTGTAAGCAGAATTGAAAGTATAATAATAATAATACTTTTTATAAATACCCAAGAAAACCATTACTAGAAATAATTCATTTTGGATAACATAAAAACGTACTGTGTCTTCTGTTGTTTTAGTTTCAGTTCGAGTGTCCCTTCACATTCTTACTCTCGGGGTTTGTTCTTAGCCTTGCAGTCGTATAAGTTAATGATCTGCTGTAGTCAGTACTGAGACCCTCGAGAGGAAAGTTAGCCCAATCGATGTAAGAAATTTTGGATTCTTCTAAAGCATACATAGCCTAGTAACAAGCAGAACACGCACTGATCTGTGACACTTAAGCAGTGCACTTTATCACAATGGTTTCTTGAACATTTAAAACAAAATCAAGTCGCATGTGAAAAAACTGATTTTCCTCGATATTTATTTTAATTCTTTATTTGTTGTTAATGAGAGTTTCCAACCTTTTCCAGGTAACTGTGCTTCTTCCGTTAATAAACTTCTGGAATGTTAGTGATGAAATTATGTTAAACAATATGGTATTTAAGGATATAATTTGTTAATTAGAACACGTGTCTATGTATCTCGATACATCCTTACGAGCTTAACTTGGGAAATTTTGAACCTTCACATAAATCAGACATATTATTGAGATCTTGCATATATTGTTTTTGTTATTATGTATCTTATCCACGTGCTCCGTTTATCTTGTTTTTGACTTGCATTCCTTTTTATATCTCTGTTAATTACCTCTCTACAATTGTTCTTTCTAGGACTGTTTTCGGTGTTCGTTTTTCACAGTTTCTTTCTTGTTCACAACATCTTAGGTTTACAGCTTTGCTCCATTGATTATCAACAGTTTCCCGCCAATCTTAACAGAACTAGTAGTTTCCAAACGGGTTCCAAGCTTAGCTTGGTTTTTCTCTTCAACCTTTTAGCACGCGCCATCTTCTTAAAGTTAGCATTTTTATTTTTACTTCTTTACAAGGAAACTAAAACTACTTGCTCTATTAACAAGTGTACACTGACCTGAGATATCTTGGTCACGTGTGTATGTTTACACGTTGAGTGATTTTGTATATTGTTGACACTAATCTTTCTCCAGATAACATTCTACTTTTTTCTTTGATGCTGGTTTCAAAATTTCTTTGTTCAATTTACATTCAATCCGAGTCAAACTAAGTCTCTTGTAGTCTGTTTTTGTTCTTTCTTAATACAAGACCAAGAAACCACATGTTAAATCTTCTATTGATTCACTTAGAACTGCAAAAAACTTCATTCCTTCACACACCAATCGATTCAACTAGACGTAAACTCTTTAAGCCAAGTTTCTTTACCTCAAATCCAACGTGGTTAGCTCATCTACGACATTTTAATATTCTTCCAGAACACGTCTTTAAGATTCTAATGCTAATCTGTGCATGGCCGACATTTTCTTTTTTTCTTTGTCAGTTTCTTTGCACTCTAAATCAGTTCGCCGAATTCCATTTCTTAAGAAGGTTAATTTCTATGGTAACTGATATTGTATTTAATTTTGTACCTTTCCCTCTGGGTCCGGCACGGCCAAACGTGTTAAGGCGTTCGACTCGTAATCTGAGGGTCGCAAGTTCGAATCCCGGTCGCACGAAAACATGTTCGCCCTTTCAGCTTTGGGAGCGTTATAATATCACTATTCGTTGGTAAAAGAGTACCCCAAGAGTTGGCGGTAGGTGGTGATGACTAGATGCCTTCCCTCTAGTCTTACACTGCTAAATTAGGGACGGCTAGCACAGATAGCCCTCGAGTAGCTTTGTGCGAAGTTCAAAATAAACAAACAAACCTGTCCCTCTATGTCATCTTTCAATTAACTTCCTACCAACTGCACTTTCCAGCTGGATTTATAAGCGTTTCTCGCTGTTGTTTCTGTTGCTGCTGGCAGAACTGGAGTTGATTATTCTTATTTTTTCTGCCCCCCAGTGGCTCAGCGGTATGTCTGCGAACTTACTCGCTAAAATCCGGGTTTCGATACCCGTGGTGGGCAGAGCAAAGGTAGCCCATTGTGTAGCTTTGTGTTTAATTCAAAACAACAACTTATTTTCTCTTTTCATTTCAGATTTATTCTCTACTAAGTTTACTTTTATTCTATTCAGGCGATATTTTTAAATTCAAGTGTATCAATAAGTCCATGATTTGTTAAGTTATTCTATTTTAATCATTTTTAATATACTTAATTTTCCCGCCTGATTGAACGAAGAAGACTGTTGCCTTTAAACTCTCTTAGACTCATCTCAACAACCCATTTTCTTTTTAAATAAAATGTTCCTTCAGATCATTCTGAATAATATATAACATATATGTCTGTCGACCTCGTTTGTGTCAAGTATTTTAAAACAATTCGTTTTCGTTATCCCCAAAACAAAACTTCAACAATATATTAATACAAAAAAACAACAACAACTGGAAATTAGAAAAAAATATATTAATGAAAAGGCATTAAGAGGATGGTGTTTATAAATGAGCCATTCGAAATAGTATTTAGAATACGAACAATATTCGTAGGTTAAAAGCGAACTATTTCATCTATTGTAACATTTAGAAAATAAAAACTGTTCAAACAGCCCAAACTCTCTCATTATAATCGCATTCACAGCTCTATATTATTGTATCTATTCTTCTTCTGTAGCTTTTGATATTTAATGTTAATTTATTAATCATTTCCAAACACATATTGCACAGATGTATCGATATATCATGATGTACTGTCCGATAATACTTTTCTGTTAACAGCTAGTTCGAATATCCAATTATACTGCTAGAAATCAGACTTCGATACCCGTGGTGGGCAGAGCACAGATGACCCTTTGTTTAGCTTTGTGCATAATAAAACAAACAAATTGAATATCCATAACGGGCCCGGCATGGCCAAGCATATTAAGGCCAAACATGATCGCCCTTTCAACAGTGGGGGCGTTATAATATTACAGTCAATCCCACTATTCGTTGCTAAAAGAGTAGCCCAAGAGTTGGCGGTGGGTGGTGATGACTAGTGGCATTGTGATAAATATTAAGTAAACTGCAGCGTTATTATTTATTTTGGTTTTAGATTTGATCCATTATTAAATTTTATCACTAGTAATTAATTATTCCCCGCCCCTCAAACAGTGGCTCAGCGATACCTTGCTGGCTTATTTATTACATTAAAACTATACACTCAATCTTCTAGTTGCAAGTAACACTTGAGTAGTTGGTTAAGTATTGCCATCTAGTGTTAATCATCAAATTCATTTTTTTCTTTTTTTATATTTTAAAAGGTTCAATAATTTAATCCAAAACTTAATGTTGTACTTGAAATTTATTTCTTAAATATCATATTGTTTTTAATCAAGACTTTCTAGAAAACGTAACTTATTTTCACACTTCATTGGATTTCAATATTGTATTGCATATTTGAGTATTTTCTCAAAACTTTGTTGCACTATTTTATACCTCGTAATTCTATCGAATCTATCTGTCATTATGTTATGCACTCTTCTGGTTTCAATACAACATATTAAAATTTATCAAATTACCACTTGAAACTAAGTTAGGAATAGTGTCTGTAAAAAATATTTTTAATGTGTGATAAAGCTACTCTTAACATTTAAAAAGATATCTGTACCTTTACTTAAGCTGTGTTGCCTTTTATATAGTCGGTTTTTTTACTTTTGCTAAGTGAAGTTATTTGAACGAACAAAAACTTTAATACTTAAAAATACAATATGTCGTGATTCTACAAAACGTTCATAAAAATTGTAAAAGCCTAAATAATAAATAATTGTAATTTTAGTCATGGAATTATCAATTCTGAAGTTTAAACTAGAAGCTAAACACAGTTTAGTTGTTGGTGAGTGACTCTGATCTCGAAATATTTTGCTTAGGTATGGATATAAAGTCACAGAAGATACAGCTCAATTGTATGATTCTAACGATTCGTGAAATTATCATTGACTGTCACTTCTGTCAACCATCATATGTTTGTTCATTAACACAAAACATTCTGTAATTTGTTTGCACAGATGTATAATTCACGCACATGTACGTAAGAACGGAGGAACTTCTCTTTAAGTTTGTAAAATAGTGGAGATCACAGTGTGTTAAATATATTTGTTTATTCTCATACAGTGAAATAATAAGGATAATGTTTTTAAACATTCGTAAATTACTAGATGAAGCAGGTTCACGTTAATTTTCAGAACATTTCATTAATAGACAATTTTATATCTTGCAAGTATTTCACAATGATTTTCTAATTGATTTAAATTTTAATTTTAGCCTAATTTTATCGTCGAGTTTCTGTAAGATACTTTTTAGTTTACTTTTCTTATGTTAACAAACTAAGTGTGTTTTATTTATCTGAACAATAATTATTGGATTAATATATTTATAACTAAATATTTTAACACACTAGCTACTTAATTTTTGTTACCAAAACTAGCATGCAAAGGCGATGTTTTTTACATGTGGATGTTTTGTGCTTCAAGATAATTTTAAAAATGCTCAAAAATAGTGGTATATCTAATATTATTAATTTTTTTCCATAAAATCAGTATTATCCATGTTTTGACTAAATCTATTTTTTAAACAATGACTTTATTGTAGTCCGGTGGCAAGTTTTTCAAATTCGTCAATTAATATTTTGCACTACTTCTGTTGAGTATAACATATTTTTAACATTAAATTTCAAGTTTGAATATTTTTTTTAACTTTAAAATGGTGAAAGAAAAATGAAAGAAAAACATGCTATATCTTTGAATGTGTTTTAAAAACACCCAAATTTCTATAGAGTTCTTCAAGAATATTCTTAAAATCCGAACAGTTGACTGAACTCTCCATTTTAACTTAACTAATTATTTATGTAGTTCTGAAATGCGACTACTTGGTGTCGCCTTATATGTGAAGTATTCAAACTCGACTTATGTAATACTAATTGTAATATACTACAGTTTAACTTTATGGCTTACGTAATGAACCGAAATATCTCGTTGTACAAGTAATTTTGAATTAGTATTATGTGAAGAAATAATAGTGTAAACTTACCTTTGCATTCTGATAATGTTATTACTTCTGGAATGAGCTATGGTCTCCCAACTATCATATATATTTCATATCTAATGCCATTTGAGAAAAAACTGTATATAATAAAGACCTAATGTTTCCCAGTTCAAAATGAATTTTTTTTTTTACAGAAAATCGCACGAGTTGTGATGTTATAATGGGCTTTACGAAAAAACTAAATGTAATACTTGTTGATATTTATCTACTGAGTTGATTTAATATAAAACCTGAAAAATTTGCTCATATGAAACAGACTTTTATCTACGGTAAGTTGTTCATTTGGAGAAAAATAACAACAAAAACACTTTTGACAAAGTTTCATATCAGTGTTACAATACTTATTAGAGCAATGTAATATCGTACACAGTGCAGAAACTATAAGATAATATCATACGTGGGATAAAATCAGGGCTATATAGACCACGTTAGACCAAATACTGTCTCACTATTCATTATTCATTTGGACACCATAATATCTAGTGTTTGAATGGTTTAGGATAATATAGAAAATAGTTCTCTGCGTATTTTGTGAGCTAAACTACAGTTTATAATAGCTTGAGTGAATTAGTGAATTACGAAACACTGCAGTTAATTAATGTGACACATATAATATTACTGTAGAGTTTGAACTTTTTATGTATTAATAGATATGGTAGCCATTTCAGAACGATATAGATCTTAAGCTAAATTATTTATGAATAAGAATACAATGCATAGAATAAGTCTAGTTTAAATTTTTCATGTTACCTTAGCAAGAAACACAGAGTTTAATCATCTGAAAAGATTGCAAGTTTAACTATTCTATGAATGTTCCTGAAATACTTTACTCAAGCTACTCAGTCTGTAAAACATTAACTATTAATTTTACTCATTAAGTTTTGTTATTATTGTCATTGAAGACGGACAATAATGTTGATTCTAAATAACAAAGCAGGAATTTACATCATGTTATGAACTGTAGCAGTATATTTATATAAATTGAGAAATTACGACATTCATGACAAGCCTCTGTGATACCCCTTTGGATTTACAATGATAAAATCAGGGGTTTTATTCCCCTTGATGGACATAGTACATCGCCCTATGTGGCTTTGCTTTTACAAAAACACACACACGGCCTCTGTAGCACATCACGTAACTATCTCTCTTCTGGCACCACTTTGTGGAACAATGACGTCACATGTATTCCCAGTCTTAAAGGATATCACCAGCTGGGTGAATCCATTTTTTATCCATTGAGGCAACTCGTTTGTCTTAGGGTTTGCTCTATGACTACTAGGTCATTAATAAACATTGTTCAGATGACCTCACGTCCAAAGATTGAAGTTCTTCGAATTATAAGACCAGTGGGGAAGACTTCCATTGAGGAAGACATTTGTAAAATTGAAACAATTACAGAAATCATATATTGTTGGTATCCATAAAGAAAAAATTATGTTAGAGTAACAACATAAATTGTTAAAGAAGAATGTAAGTTATAGTTGATTCTGCCAAACCAGAGAAGATGAAATATACGCTTCTGGCTGTTGAGAAAATCCTTTACGTTAAGCATGAGCAAGGAAAAGATACCATTAGGAATATATGTTTAGTTAAAATGTAAGCAATAATTCATAACTCCCTTGCTTTTCAAGTTATTGGACTGGTTGTTTTCTTTTTCATTGTATGCACATTATTTTCGTTATATATTTTGCCATTCATTTATGAGTCAAAATCAACTGTAGGACATGCAACTGTTTAACGTAAGAAAATGTTTCCTTATCTAGGACATGCACCTGTTTAACGTAAGAAAATGTTTCCTTATCTAGGACATGCACCTGTTTAACGTAAGAAAATGTTTCCTTATCTAGGACATGCAACTGTTTAATGTAAGAAAATGTTTCCTTATCTAGGACATGCAACTGTTTAACGTAAGAAAATGTTTCCTTATCTAGGATATGCAACTGTTTAACGTAAGAAAACGTTTCCTTATCTAGGACATGCAACTGTTTAACGTAAGAAAATGTTTCCTTATCTAGGACATGCAACTGTTTAACGTAAGAAAACGTTTCCTTATCTTGATGTCATATGAACTGAAAGGCCTAAGGAAAAGTTTTATACAAGTGTGAGAGGTAGAACCGTATGTTATTTTAACACAAATATGAAATTAACACTTGATTCAGAGCTGGAGTTTCTTAAAGAACATGCTACAGTGATGAGACAAATGACGAAGGCACTGGACATTGTGCAATCTGGAGCCAACGTTAAAATGTTGTGACAGCTTCCTACACTCTATCATCTGCAAGTAAGACTTGATAAAGTCTACCATTCCACAAAGCTATATTGTCTCCTAGTAAATAGCATCACCTTAAGGTTACAGAAGCGGTTTGCCACCATGTAGCAGAATCCAGATTTTATTGCTGCAGCCATCCTGCTACCGAATTCTAAAACTACATGGATTCACCAAGATTATCTTTTCAATAAAGGTCATAAACTTAATGTTTTTAGTAGCTTTTGCTGATATTCTTTCAAAAAATTCAAATCAGCTTCTTTCAAATGTCCATAACTCTTATGGTACAATGTAGAAACACTGTTACACAGGTAAATTTTTCAAACAAAAATTGTCCTCCCTCACAAGATACGTCATGAGATGATGTATCTGTCTTAAGTGTTTTCGCTGTGTAAAAGTTTGCAGAAAAAACTTTTTTATACGTTGAAGATTTTTACTGTTAACTTCTCTCATACAAGCAGTGTTCTACTGCTATTTATGCCAACAATCGTTACATAACTTTAAGAGGTGTGTTTTTTTTTCTGAGAACCAGGTTCTACAAATCTTTACTGCAAATGATTATTGCTTCATGGTCTTTCTTGCACCACAGAACTTCATGGCTAAAGACCGATGTAAACATCCTCCTCTTCTGAGCCCATCCTTACCTCTCATTAGCCCACAGTGGCATAACGTTATGTCTGCAGACTTATACTGCAAGAAACCGGGTTTTATATCTGTGATAAACAGAGCACAGACAGTTGAGATGCTTGCATCTTTCTTTGATGTCACTTTCCCTTACTGCTTGTGACTGGTGTACAACACGAAAATGTTGCTCAAAAGGTGCACACGCCAAGATGCTTGCCTTGTGTACTGCTGGCTTTTATGTTCTCTAAATGAATCAAGAGCTCTTTTCCAACAATACATTAATGTTAGATCTGAGGTATTTTAATTCAGAATTATAGTGTTTCAACAATTTAAAATGTTCAGACATACATTCAAATGGTGAAATGAGAGGTTTTTTTTTGTTTGACCCGAATTGCTCATAAGGTAATTTGCTACACTAACTTTGATTCCATGATATATAATGTATTATACTTTATTTTGGACAAGTCTCTGATTTATTGTGTTACGTGTGTTAACGTATTACTATTTTAAATAACCTAAAATTTGAATCTGAATATAGAAGTTAATTATGTATTGAAATGTATCAAATTTATGTTATTTGCCAACAAGAATGATACACACAATTTCTTTCCTTTTTAACACAAATATATTTTAATATACAAATATAGAAACAATGCTTTTGTTTGTTTATTTTGGAATTTTGCACAAAGCTACTCAAGGGCTATGCCAACTCTTGAGCTACTCTTTTACCAACGAATAGTGGGATTGACCGTCGCATTATAACACCCCCACGGCTGGGAGGGCGAGCATGTTTAGCGCGACCCTCGTATTACGAGTCGCACGCCTTACGCGCTTGGCCATGCCAGGCCAATAAAAACAATGCAATATCCAATAAGGGTTATTGATAATAGCTATTATAAATAATTATTTATACGCAAGAGGTTTACAAACTTACAAACTGTACTGAATCTTTTACCTGGTCTCGAACCGAATATTTTATCGACTATCCAGGTCCAAAAGGAGCAAATTAATTCTGAGTTTATATCATTACACCTCGCCTAAGCTAACGACGTCTTTCTTGGCTAGCCTCACACCGCTGACTTTCACGGAGATGATATTTAATGTCAACACAGAAATTTTAACGTTTCAAGTAATTCGCTGAAGTTGAACAGTTTGTAATGTTCGAACTCTATAAAAGTTCCTAGTCCAGCTTTACTGTTTTACGTTTAATAAACATTAATCATAATTACAGTTTCAGAGGCCTATAGCATAATGACAGTAGTTGTCTATCAATAATTTTTATTTCGGCGCGTCCGTTTTTATATACCAATCATGTGAATTTCTAGAATTTTCGACTATGTTCTAATGCGTTTTCATAAACAAATGTTATTGAATGTCACTTTCAAGAATCCTCTGCAAGTTTCGAAAACAAGCGGGACCCAATACGTAGTCAAAAATTTACGTCACATGCAAAATAAAAATATACAGAAAGAAGCATAGGCACCAAAATAAATGTACAATGTAAATCCGTTACAAGAACATTTTCTTTATTTTCGAAACGAGAAGCCTCACTTCCTTCACTAAAATCCATTGATGTGGTAAAACTTGATGTGTCTGTTTCATTTCTAGAGCCATAGACTCTTCAGTCTGTGTAATCTACTGCTTCTCTTCGTTCCTTGCATCTTTACATTTGAAAAACTGCCTGATATTTATTCCCTGCGGATAAGAAGAATTTTGTGCGAAACAACAGCTAGTCTGACAGACAATATGTTGATCTTTTCCAACCCTCTTTTGTATTTAGATTAAAGTGTTTTTATTTTGAAAGCAGTTCATAATAATAATAAAAAAATCTAGGCCTATAAATAACATACGTGTATATGTATTAAATTAAAGCCCTCGAGTTGCTTTGTGCGAAATTCAGAAACAAACAACCAAACTTTAGTGTATAAGTAAATAGGCTGGAAAACGTAAAAGGAATTAATAAAATATTTATTTAAATAAAAACAACAAAAAACAAGAAGATGTCTACTCGCTGTTAACGAAATGTATTATTTCCTGGCTAATCAGCATGGGAATAAGATAGTTTTTTTTTTAGATTATCTTGGAGAAAACTAGATTGAAAAATGTGTACATCGATTTTAAACATCAACTTGCTTTCTTTGTCCAGCAAAAAGTGTCGCCCATGATATATGTTCGTTGATAGCAATGGCTAAGTATCAGATCCAACTGACAGTCATAATTCGGTCAGCAAAGGATATTTCAGTTTTGATCAGTTCAACCTTAGGATATATGACAAAAATTCTTGGGAGCAGAAGACTAGAATATGGTTATGTTAAATGCATTGGACAATATGTTGCCAATAATTTTAGTTAATCTGTAGTCCGAGGCAGAATTCAGTAAATTGGGCCCCATAATGATAAGAAAACTCAGATGTAGATTAAAAGGCACAGTATCGGAGCATCTTCCTTATGTGGGGCCTCATGTGATGTGTGTGTGTGTATTTTCTAATAGCAAAGCCACATTGGGTTATCTGCTGAGTTTACCGAGGGGCATCGAACACCTGATTTTAGTATAGTAAAACCGTAGACTCATCACTGTACCAGCGGGGAACCCCACGTAATTTCCAAATTTGTCCAATGGGTAGGACCACCTATAATAACATCCTCATCTTTCTTTTGGGCCTGTCCTCATACCCACAGTTAAATTTAACTCTAACATAGCCAGGTGGTTAAGACACTCGACTCGTAACCTGAGGATCACGGATTCGAATTCCCGCCACACCAAACATACTCGCCCTTTCAGCCTTAGGTGCGTTATAATGTGACAATCAGTCTCCCTATTCGCTGGCAAAAATGTAACCCAAGAGTTGACGGTGGGTGATAATGACTAGCTGACTTTTCTTTTGTCTTACACTGCTAAATTAGGGACGGCTAATGCAGTTAGCCCTCGAGTAATTTTGCGCGAAATTCAAACCAAAGCCAAACTTAAAACTAAAACCAATTAGTTTTAAATTAGCGATATGATGATTCAGAAATGTGTTAACATGTGACTTTAAATTATTCTTTAAACGTTCACGCATGAAAGAAAAATCACAAATGTCCTTTAATGTAAGAGGTTACTGTCATTACAAACTTTTACACTACACAACAATAACAAGAAGAACAACAACTACAAAATAATAATAATAAAGGAAATAATAATGTTGTTACAAGAACAAGGATAATAATATAAATGATGACTAAGAAATACAACTCTACTGTAGGTATACGCTTATCCTACCACAAAATATTACTAAGGGAAAGTGTAGTAATACAATGCGTATACCTACTGTCAACTTTATGGATAAGCTGAACAATATAAGAGAACGCTAAATCATAAAACTAATTTTAAAAGAAAACGAGAACCACTTTCAAATTTTAACTTCTAACTGCGATAGACAGAAAGAAAATACCAAGAGGATTACATTAAAATATAATTATTTCATTCTAAAACATGAAATAATAACAAGAAAAAGAAACAATTAAGCTATTTTAACGCACCAGTATATATATTTATATAAAGATATCTGTTGAATTAAATGTGTTATTTGCTGACTCAGATCATAGCTGATAGAATTTTTTTATTTTGTTTAAAATTCATTTTAATTACACTGCACAACAATTTGTTAAAGTTTTTGTTAAGTGTGACAGGTACCTGAAGATTTCGATGAAACGGTGATGGGCAAATTTAGATGTGATTTTCGTGATCAGCAGTCAAAAATCTATAAGGAACACCCAACAGTGTTCAAGAAGTAAAATCTTTATTGTGCAGTGGCCCCCCAGTGGCTCAGCGGTATGTCTGCGAACTTACACGCTAAAATCCGGGTTTCGATACCCGTGGTGGGCAGAGCACAGATAGCCCATTGTGTAGCTTTGTGCTTAATTCAAAACAACAACAACTTATTGTGCAGTGTTTTTTGTATTAAAATTTAGACTAAAGTTATGAGTGTATTTGATGACAACTGCTCGAGATTTTTCTTCGCATTTTTACATGACTAGCTATTTTAAATTATTTTTTTCATTGTGAAGCAGAAAGCCACACAATGATAAATTTGTGCCCTTCTTGGATGTGTTGCCCCAGAGCCGGACTAGCCATTGGTGAAATTCATTTCTTGAACTATATTTTATTATATTATTACTTTAATATTTATTTGTTATTATTGTTTAAACTAGGTTAGAGGAACGTGACAAATTTTCATTCAAACTTCACGACGATAACTGAAAGAAACCTCATTGATTGAAAATACTTTATTTTTGAAGATATTGATCATTATTTAAGCACTTGTTTGTTTGTTTCACTAATTATAACTTTAATAAATAATTGTACTGTATTGTTGCCAATAGGTGGCATTAAAGTGTGCTGACGTGAGCAAGCTCGTTAAAGTTCACCGTATGTGAACGTTATCATTCCAGAAACATGTCTACTGGTGGGAAGTGGGAAGTTGTAAAGTCTGGTAAACATAAAAATGCTTCCAATCTCCCTGGGTTTGGTAAATCAAGTAAAAATCAAAAGAAGAAAGTTATAGAAAACATGCCTAAAATTGAACATGCTCGTAAGTAACCAAGAAATGCGACTCCAGTGTATTTGTTAATATAAGTTGATTTATTTTTGTGCACAAGTTGTGGTTAAATTTTAGTATTACAAATTTCCTACAGTTGTTCAAATTGGACCTGGTAAGCTAACAGAAGTTCGTTGATCTGTACGGGTTAAAATGTTTTTAGTTTAAATTATTCAAAGAAACCTTGTAGCTGCTGCTGTGTTGTTAGCAATTTAATATTTATCTGTGTATTTGTATTTCATAAAAACAAATAATGAATGAAAAAAAAAGTGAACTGTTTTATATGTTTAGTCATTAGGTTGTTCATTTGGTCCTTTCAGGTTACTTCTGCGTCTCCCATCCTAAATAAAAATAATAAAAGTTAAACTTGGCTTTTAGTTTGAGGAAGTCATTCATTTGTGATTCTCATCTTAAAACTTAAGTTATTGACATCAGGTTTCATTACCAAGTACCACTGATGGTGATTTCTCCCATTGAGTGATTATTCTTGGAAACAAAATTAAAAATACATTAACTCGAACCATATATTTATTTCATAATTCTAAATGTGTCAATACGTCTTTTTTCAAAATGAAATCCAAGATCCTTATCCATCCCTTGATAACACTTTTATTTATGGAAAACCTGATATGAAAGCAGGAAATAATTACCACAACATGTATAGTATTTTAATGTGTATATTTGTGTTATATCTGATCACTTAACTCGCTATCATTAATTTAAAGTGTGTGTGCATACAAGAAATTGTATATTTATTGAAGGGTAATGCTGCTTTACTTGTATGTTCAAGATGGTTTAGTGTTTATAATATTGTAACAATCATGGCCAGTGTTTCTTAATTGCACATTTACATCAATTAGGTGTGAGGGTTGAAATGTGAACTTGTGCACAAAAAATTAGTAAAATATTGCACTTGATTTTGTAGGAATCCACTGTTCTTCATTTTATATTAATTTCTGTCGATGCAGAATTTGATTACTTTTCAATGAAACCCTTCATTTTACTTTATCTTATGAACATCTGTTTGAAAATTGTTGAACTGGGAAATTCCGATATTCTAATATATATATTATTATAATAAATAATGCCTTTGTTGTTGTTGTTTTTTATTAGCTCCAATTGAAGAAAGTCAAACCATATTTGATATTTTTTTGGAAAAAGAAGCTAAGCAGGAAGAGAAAAAAAAACGAAGTCAACAGAATTCATTGGAACAAAAATCAAATGAAAGCACTGACCAGAAATCCCAGTCCAAAAAACATATTCAACAGAAAAAGAAATCTCTTGATAAGAAAAAGGATTCCAAACCTGTTAATCTTGATGAAGTTGCTTCTCAGGTAATAAAACAAATTTTGGACAGTGTAGTGTTTGAAAAGGAAAAGACTGGTGACCATGTACAAAGTCCCAATATGAATTTTACTGTCAAATAGGTTGGTGTGGATTTAACATGTGGAAACTGTAAAGGGTAATTGGGCATCAAGCAGTTTGGTTGAATTCTGTTCAGAAAAATGGGACATCTGGAAAACAATGTTTTACACTGATAAACTTTATACTAGTGCATTGTACAACTTTAAGTGTTTTTTTTTAATTTTCTGTAATAGTGTTCTGTTCTAATGATAAATTGAACATTCAGCTAAAATTACTTAGTTTGTAATTTTTATGTGTCCATCACTTCTACACACCATCAACACGCTTTTTCCAGTATCAGATGGAGTTAAGTTGAAAAAATCTTTTTGGAAAATAAAAAATAATGGGAACCACTGTCGGAAGAAAGTAATATCCCAGTTTGGGTTAGTGTGTATGTATTGACCTGTAAGCATGTAGGATGTACATTGCTTGATGTGTGACTGTGTGCTGTTACTTGTAAACAAATTTCAACTAAAACTGCTGAAAGCTTTTCGTAAAAATAAAAACAACAGTTCAGTACACTTTGTTGAAGTAAAACTAACAGTTTCCTGGAAACTTTACTTTCTTGTCCAGACTTGAAAGGTGATGGAAATGAACCATTATGAAATATCCAAATAGGTGCATATATATCGTATTAGTTAGTCTTATGTTATGTACAAAGGTTAACAGAGTGTGTGTACATGACTCTAAGTGTATATGACACAGTATCATGTGGGTTAGATCAAGCCATCTACTGTGAATGTTGGAATATCTTATTACTTCTTTTCCTTACAAAACAAAATGCAAACCTGAATGTTGAAGTATTGAACTTAGGAATGAAATGTATGAAAACCCTTTAATTTTGCACTCATTAGAATCTAATGAGTGCTACAGTAAATATCAAAAGTAATTTTTTATGTATTGATTTATAAGTTATTTTGCACTTAATGTTTTCAATAAACATTTTAGTTAAACTCTGAAGATTTCCTTTCACTTCTTGAGACTGTCCAAACCAAGTTTCCTAACACACCATCTGTCTGGTTGAAGGACCTGGCTTCCTACATCAATGAAAAAATCAATGTCCATATTTCTGATCCAGTTTTTACTGGAAAGCCTTTCAGTAAGTGAATTATATAATTAATTATATACTGAAAAAATCTTGACATGAGATTTGTTATTGGTCGTACGATATAGTTCTATTTAAAGTAAACCTTGGTTTGTGACCTAAATTCATTGACAAATCATATGAAAAGTAAGTTTTATATATCGCGATAAGGAAGAACTTGAGTAAGTTTTATATATCGCGATCAGGAATGTATGAACATCTTAATCATTTTACAGTTTGTGTTATGATCATTTAGAAGTGTTAATCTACTGCTAGTGAGAGTTCAAATTCGTTAGATGTGAATGTATTATAGTTTTAGATATCTGATCAGCGATATTAGGATATTTCATTCATATACACGGCACGAGTTATGTTGGTGTTGGAAAAATTTCGATGGAGAAAATGTATGTAATGAATTTTACAACTGTTATGATAAACTTTGATTAGAAAACTTTCCAGTGAACAATACTGCTAACGTAACGATTATTAGAATCTTCAGAAAGTAAATGGCTATAGTTCTACTTGTATAATTTACAAGCACTGAGAATAATATATGCATTTTCTTTCTGCAAACCTTTCTGTTATGTCTAAAGAAAACCAAACAGATTATTTTTAGTTTTCTAAAAACCTCATTTTAATGAGGTAACAATTTTTAAATCCATGAAATTTATAGGAAAGTTGTGATCACATTTAAGTACATTATATAAGATTCTTTAAAACTGAGTGCTGACTAGAATACATGTTTCAGTCAGCAGGACTTTAACTTGTAGGTTAAAAGTATTTTGTTAAATTGACCATTTTGACCTCAAGCCTTTATCAGGTATTCTTTTATATATTTGTTAAACAAACTGACCTTTAAATGGGAATGTGATAATGATTCAATGTAAGATATTAAAAGAATGAAATGTTTTGGAGGCTCTTTAACAACTCGTGTATAGGCCTTTAAAGTTCTATAAAGTCATGAAAATGAGCCAATAAAAATGTTTGCAGTGGAAATCCTGAAAAAATGACTTTTTTTGAATCTTTGTTCCACAAATGTTCTGCAGTTTTGCTTAAGATATGAAAGGGAAGATTCCAACTCTAAAAGCAGTTTTTTCAGATACTTTCAACAAAATATACATAAATGAGGATTTAAAGATTAATTTATTCTGGTTTCCCATGAATCTTCATTAAGTAACAGTAATTTTCTGTTAAGTTACTAATACAACTGAAGGTGACTTTTCTATATTTGATCTGCTTAAATGTGGCCATGGAAATCACTGATGTGAGTTTATGGGAGATTTGTCAGGGTGTGCGACGTAAGACTGACCTTGTCATCCTTTGTTGAAGCTCGTCGATTAGCAGCGTATAATCATGTCTGAGTATCTTTGACACAACAGGATCTAGCTTTAAAGACTTTGATTACTGTGGTTGTAAACTGGTTATTTTTCATATAGTTAAAGTATCATCAACTTTTCAAAGAAAATTAAATGAAAAGATAACTGTGGAGTAACAGTTCAACAAATAATTGTTGAAAATAATTCAACAGGCTATTTAAGTAGAAGATTAAATTATGAGTTAGAGCAAAACTTGTTACAGGAAAGGTTGTGGAATTTTTAATTTTTTGCATATTTTAATACGCGCATTTGAATAAATATATGGCTTTGTGTATTCGATTCACTGTATTTACAGACATCTTTGTTTTTATTTCAGCTTACCCACTTTCATTGTTACCAGGAGATATTCAAAAAATACTGAATGAGACACTGAATATGTGCACTCCCGAGACGTTACAGCTGTTTACTGACTTTTGCTTACATACAATGGTACAGGACATCGCTAAAGGTAATACTTGCACTTTCAATTTCCATTAAAAACTAACTTTTCTAAAGTGGAAACTTCAAAAAGAAGAGAAACTTGAGTTTTTTAAAATTTCAAATCTTTTTTCTTTTTATTTTGTTTTTTTACTTTTTCAGCTTTTTAATTGCTTTTAGTGTTTATCTCATTTGTTTTAAAATGAGTTTTGGCCAGTCCATTCTTTATTTTCTGTTCAAAAAAATGTCTCCACCTTGTGATAACTATTTCATCTCTTCACCTTTGATTTTCTATTCAGTTGTATGTAGTTCTTCTATCACCTTTTAATTTCATTAGTACTTTTCCTTTTCTTTGCTATCTTTTATGTGAAACAGTACTGTGTGAAATTCTGCAGATTAATATAAAAATGTTGGATTATTGGGAAATTTATAATCCATAAAATTATCAAGATAACATTGAAATAAAATATTAATTTAGTGAATAAAATGTCAAAATGAAGTTGGTTATTTTACTCAGTTGTTTTAGATTCTTAAACATGTGTAATTTTATCTGAACCTTAAATATGTTTGTAACAAAATTTTCATGTAAATGCAATAATACTGATTGTAAGAAAAACACAACAAAACTATATTTACATTTTGTGAAAATGTAGGGTGTGTTATCCATCTAAGTTCACAGTATATGACTAAATAGTGAAAAATAAACAGGAGATAATATTAAACGAAAGAAAGTCTTTCTTGATCTTCGCAAAGAAACAGTTCCTCGAATGCAAATAGAATGATGTTCCTTACATTCATATGAGGACTATTCAACTGAAGCAGACCTTAAGATGGCTAATTTAAGTTTTAAATTGTTTTGTCAATTCCAAAATGTCATAAAGAAGATTGGCTTATCGGCATTACCAGTAATAATGTCATCTGTGTTAAAGTTTCAACTTTGCAATCTGCTTCACCAGTATAACATGTTAGATCAACACTTATGCAGATGAAGGATTTGTATAGATACATCAGTTACCTTTATCTCACAATCACCATGTAGTTCACCAATGAAAGTACTGTTACCCACATTATTACAAGTCATATGCTGTGATGTTTTATAAGGAGAACATCATACAATATGTGTGACTTGAGTACACAGTGTTGTCAAAACTGGAGCAAACCAATAAATTTTATAGATAATGGTTTTGTATATGCAACCTCAGGTCTTTCAGTAAAAGATTTTTTAATGGATGGATTAGTTTTTAAAATGAGAAGGTTGTTACTAGTTTAGTTGCAAGTGGAGACACAGTAGGATGTTGTTGATCTGAGGAAAGTTTTATAGTGTTTTATGATTTTATGAGCAATGGTTTAAGTTTTGGGATATAAGGTTGGATGTGTGAAGAACTCTAGTGTGACAGGAGACAGGTAAACATTTGCTATAGTGTCTTTACTGCTGTAGCAGTGCTAGTATGTAGGTAACGATCTAATTTCCAGTCTCCTCTAATGAGACTTCGTGACACTTTTCCTTAGCTTGATAGCATCATTTGCAGTTAGCATAAATAAGAATGTTTCTGGATGTGTTTATTTCCTGGTCAATCACTGTTATGCAATAATTTGTTATGCTTTTGTGAACACATACCACAATTATTCTTACTGCATATGTTTACTCAATACGAGGAGCATTTGAAATGCCCATAAATACTGCAGATGCTACATAACTGTGTTCAGATGCTTTAAGAATTGTATGTTTAAATAAATCATATTTGAGATAACCAAAAATATGGAAGCCCAAAGATCTTTTATCTGGTCTGTTAAGGTCAGAGAAGGACTTTTTCTGTTAACATCTCAACTGATGCTGTTGTAGCAACAAGGAATACAGAATCTAGCCTTCACATGTTTTATGAGGACATCTAATGATGGAAGGATATGCATCGATCATGACCATCCATGACCCACCAATGACCAACATGAGAAAAGTGTGACTGTCAACATATTAATTCCCTTAACTGTTTAAATACTACTGACAATGATTTATTTTGATTGCATGTTACATGTGTAAGGGTTTGAAGTAAATGATTACTGGTATTATAAGTGAAGAAAAAATATTTATTTAATTTACAATTTTCAGGACATCCAACATGTGGTTACAGACTGTTCTTACAATGTGTGGCTCATGAAAAACCAGAAATAATTTTGAAAAACTTAAACAAGGTAAGACGTTTTTATCTGAAAGGTCTAATTTCGATGTGGATACAAAATAAAAACAATTCAGTAGGTCTAGTTTAAATTTCTTAGTTTCATGACTTAAGGTTAACTAGTGAGTGTTATATGTTATATCATATTCTGTATGCTTCTTTGAATGTTATTCAAGTTAAAAATTTGTATAACTACAGCTGACCTTGGTTTCAAACTTTTTGTAACACTCCTAAAACACTGAGCAAACACAGTCATTCCATGACTTTTCAACCACTGTAAGTTCAACGAGATTTTGAGATTGTTTTGATTGTCAGCTTCATGTACTTGCTGAAATAACGTGGTTTTTGCTCACTGACATTTCACTTGTAGTTATTCTATAGTAATGTTTTAATAACTTCTGATAAAATGCAAGTTATTACAATTTTGACTTGTACTAGACATATAATAAATATTTATCAAAATCTAGAATGTGTATTTCATGCATGTTAAATTACAAAATACCACATAAATTTTTCAGTAGGATACGAGGAAATATAACAATAGGATAGTGAATATTTTTATTTTTCTTTCCCAGTGTAGTGATTTTAGGAAGTCATACCAAAACTGTCAACTTGTGTGTCTGTCTGTTCTGTGGGCTGCTGGACAAGCTGGTGCAAAAGATCTGAAAGCCGGATTGAAAGGTTTAAATATAGTTAGAGTACTAATAATATATTACAAAGTAGTATCCACCAAGTATTGTATGTGAACTCTTTGAAGAATTTTTATTTTACTATCGACTTGTAATTATTGTTGCATTTGCTCTGGAATAATTCTGAACATATTAGTTTTAAACATATTTTTTAGAGAATATATATTTATGAGAAGGGAATTTTATCTACAAGTAATGAGAGAAAAAAAAATAAAAGTTTGTTTTCATATAATAAAACTACCATATTGTGTATTTGCAGAAATACACATACACAACAACAAACAAAAAACTTCTGTGGGTGCCCATTATGTATTTTTCATTTCTCTGTATTCAAAATTACAATCACAGTGACATATCTGTACTAGCCACGTCTGTTTCTTTCTCTGTATTCAAAATAAGTCAGTGAATTATCTGTTCCAGCTGGGTCTGTTTGTTTGTTTCTTTTCAAAATAACAGTCACAGTGACTTGTTTGTACTAGCTAGGTATTGTCTGTGTCATGCAATCACAAGAATGTGATATTGTGAACTTAGGTTTAGATATTGGACTCAAACAGGATGGAGGTGTACAGGTCCACAAAACCAGTTTCTTACCTAAAGCTGTACAGAATGCTTTGGGTGTGTCATGGATAAGATGAAGAGAGATGTTTGTGGTTCTTTATTTAATGTTCATTATTTGCCAGATAAGATGAACAGTACGTGTAAATAAAGAAATTTGAAGAGTAAACACAATTATCTTAAATGTTGCGAGCTGGTTTCCATAAACAGTAAAATACTTTGATGCTGTAACGTGTAAATTAACATAGATAAGCTATGTATGAAATTGAATAAATTACCTTATGATAACACAACAAAGTTTTTGCTCCTTGAACACTGTTGGTGTTCTTTATAGATTTTTGGCTGCTGATCACAAAAATCACATCCAAATTTGCCCATCACGTACCGTTTCATCGAAATTTTCAGTTTTGCTACAATGGAAAACAATATCAGGGCAAATGGAATCTGTCAATGTGTGCTGATTACTGTTGGATACTGTAAAATGATACACCGGACATTGAATAGAAACGAAAATTAGGAACAAAACACTTTTAATTACGTTGAACTTAATAACGTATTAGAAACGTGAATGCAATTAAATACGTTATTGCCGGCAAACAGTTAACTGTCTATTTCTCAGAGTTTTCAGGAAGCAAAACTTTTCAAAAAAATTCTTGTGCAGTGTAATCAGTAAAGACATCTTTTAGTTCCAATTAATTAAATCATAACTTATTCTTAGAGATGTCCTTTGCAAGCTTGCATTGTTCTGTATTCAAGGTCCTATTTCTACCAAAAGACCACGAGCAGAAGTGTTGATTTGTTACAGTTTTAGTTAGATAACAAATTGAATGTGATATGAACTATTCTTATATGTACTTACTTGTTAACATTGATGTAGCTTTTAATGAATAGGATGTCCAAAATTTGACAATCTGCTAAAACACACTGAAATCTTACTAAATGTATTATATGAAAATCTCTCAAGCATTTTTAACAGTTGTACAAATTTTCTATAATTTGAATAATAATAATCTAATAATATTCTATAATTATAAAACTGTAAGGTGAAGAGAAACGTTGGTACTGGGGCTTGAACTGAGCTGTCCAAGAGTAAAAGTCATTGCTGCCTCCCTTCATTAATAGGAGTTTTTAAATAGGAGTATGAAATTTCATGCTATTTTGTGTTGTTGAGATCAAGCAGTCAGTGCTCTGACAATTTTACTTGGAGTAATGTTTGTTATAAAAGTTACTTCATAATAATAATTAGCACTATAAGTAATTTAAGAAAAGAAAACCTATCCAACCAGTTGTACGAAATGTAGACAAGTGTCAAAAGTATGATCCACAAAGATACTTTTAAGACAGTCACTGTAAGCAGCGTTTGTGTTGATGAAAGTTAGTGGAATGGATGGTAACTTTCTGTTGTAGAAACAGAAGTGTAGCATTCAATGTTTTGAAGGATGCAATACCTTGGAAGCATCATCCTCTACGGTTGTTTCTGTGACAGGCAGTTATTGTCCATTCTACTAAGTGTCATCATGGATGTTTGTACTTGCAGACCTTGAATATTTGTGATTATATGAAGAAGTCAAAGAAAGTGACCTTTCTTATTTGATATGCAACATTAGGAAACTTGACCATTTCTATTAATCACTCCTTTTTTCCCACCGTGAAACCTAAGTTGCATCAAGATCATTAACATATTGAATCTGGAAATAAAATGGTGTTATTTTGTATACCACATAAATCATTAGGTCAGTAGGCTTTAAAATCTGAAAAATTGTCTGAATGCAATCGCATTTTTTTGTTTGTAAAGTTTGCTAGTTTTTCACTCAGTAATTGAATAATCTTTGTGTTTGTGTTTTCAGTTTGGCTTGAGTTGATGCTTCCTATTGTTGGGATGAGAGCATATTCAAAGTTTGCTATTGATTACTTGGATAACTTGTTGAAGTAAGTTTTCCATTGAAATGTAGATCACTCTTTACCATTTATAGTTGCATTTCGTAATGTATCATATATTTAAGGTTGAACATTTTATAGTGTGAAGTAATTTATTTTTTTCTGACACTTAGGTATGTTGTGTAATAACTTAATTCTTGTTTTCATACTATTTGTATTGTGTTTGAGTGACAGATCTTTTCATGGCAGTCTATGGCTGGTTGTGCACAGAATTGTAGTGAACATTATGAAATTAGATACCTGACTTATAAGTACAAAAGGTAACTGCATGTTAAACTCAATTTTAACGTATCATTAAGATATCATTTTTTGTCATGTTTTTATATTGTTTCTAATCTACATTTATGACCATTAAAATCTCTCTTTCATATGCCCTAGACTTGATGAGGGCTATATGCCAGTTGTTTTGGCCCAGATATTCCGAAAACACTGACACTCCCAGGAGTGTACCATAATGATTTTGTGAGATGCTCAGGGGTAATATGATACCCTGGGGCATGGCACAAGGAGAGTAGAATTTAAGCTATGAGATTTGCTTTATGAATATACAAAGAGCTATTTCTTTCATTTATATTTTAACATAACATTAAGTGTTTGAAATTGTAATTAAATTTAATATAGGTAAAATAAGTATATTCAAAGAACTGTATCACATGAAACAACAGCACTGTAGGAAACCAAACATAAAAGTTAGGTTTTTGTTTTTGATTCAAGCATGTATTTTTTCCTTAACAAACATTTTCTTCTGAATGCTTTTCTAATGCTCATTTTTAAATCATTAGTTTCCTAACAGAGAATTATGTTTTTGTATATTCTTGTCAGTATGCATCCAAAGGTTAAATCTGCTAGCGATGTTCTTGGAGTTCGGGAGTTTTTCTCTGTTTTTGACTTTCTCTTCACCTCTACAGGCCTACCTGATAATTTGCATAAGAAACTGCAGTCCTTGTATCCAAAGTTAAAGGTATGTAAGTTTAGTGTATACATGTTGAATGCCAGACACTGCATGTTAAGGTCATGATGAATTTAATCACATTCTTAGTAACAAGTTTTCTATATAACTTTATATGGAAGGTATGTATAATTTTCTAGCACAGAATGATGTTCCTGTGATGGTGTTTGGTAAAGTCATATTAAAAACAATTTTCAGTTCACTCACCACTGTTTTAAAACAAGTCTTTTTTTTCTGGTGAAGGTTTTTTTAATCTGAAATGAATGTTAAATTTAAATGGTGTGTTAAAACATTTGGTTTTTGATTTTCACCTATATCCAAGAACAACAACTGCAGTATGAAGAGGTAGAAGTGAATCATTAATAATAAAATGATTTACATTTGCTATCAGTTGGTTGTTGACAAAATATATTAAATTATGAAAATAATTTCAACATTATAGTTAGAAGTGTGACATTTGTTTCCATTGTTCCAGTGATCTCAGTGTGTGAAAGTTCAAGTAATAAGCAACTTAGTTTTTGTTAGCACATTAAATCACTGATTGTATTTTAAGTCAGAAATAAAGACAGATAACGCTCTATGAAGACGAGGGTCACTTTTTTCATATATTAAAAACAAGTTTTGAGGAAAATTGTTGCATGGTAAAAATGAAATGCAGAAAACTGTTGGTACTTGGATGGCGTGACAAGCGTGATGTGCACATGTTCACTACCGTCCACAGAGGAAATGTGGAAAACTGTTGGTACTTAGATGGCATGACAAGCATGATGTGCACATGTTCACTACCGTCCACAGAGGAAATGTGGAAAACTGAAAAAAACATTTATAAAATTAATAAACCAGTAAGGAAACATGATATTATGTAAGACTATACACTTAATATGCATTTGATTGGTAAAACAGACATGCAAATAACTACAGAATAATGCATGAGGAAATTTGTAAAATGGTACAAAATCTCTCATGTGATGTATAATTTGTATCTGGTAGAAACAGAAAAAAAGGAATTTGCCCTAAAAACTTCACTTTTAAATTTATTAGCTAACTGCTTGAAAAATATTGCACACTAACTGTGAAATGACATGGATGACAATCAACCCAAAATATAAATAGACTACTCGCCTTAAATTTCATGAAAAGACATGTTCTGGTACATGTTCCTCCACAGGGACTATGGGGAAAACATGTAACAACATGGTGTGCTTGGTGCTAAGTAGATCTGGAGGATTGCTTTTGTACACATTATAACCAAAAAAAGTACTAAATTCTGTGATATATGATGTATTTTATATATCAAAAAAGTCTTGTCAACATATATGAAAACTAATTTTAAGAATTGTGCATTTAACCAATTTATTTGTGGTCTGGGCAATATTTGTACAAACATTTGTGTACTTAAAGGGTTAAGAGTCTTTTTAAGCTTTAGAATCAAAGTTCTCATTTATTAGTTTTTCTCTTTGGTTGTATTGTACATAATACAGCTGTTTCTCACTACAATGTGCATTTATTGAAAATACTTTGTGTTTTTAATGTTCTATTCCTGAACTTTACATTTATCTAGGTTTTATAATTTGAGTTTAATTTCTATTAAATTTCTTTAATGTTTTGTCTTATCTTTTACTTGTTTGATGACATTTGTGAAGTGTTAATTTTAGATTAATTTTGTGTATTTTTAAGCTCTACAAGTTGGAGCTATAAACATTTTTTTACCAAATATAATTAGAAAAATAAAATGAAAAAAGGATTTATGTTTAAACAATTGTACATGAGATCATCTCCGAGAAGATTCTACAGTGTACCAATAATAGTTTGTACAAAATCTTAAAGAATAAAATCCCACAAATTCAACTTCAGAATGCATTCTAGGATGTAAAATAGAATAACAAAGTTTTGAAACAATCTCTGTTGAATATCTTTATAGGCATTAAGCTATGGAACTAGTCCTGAAAGTAATTACAGAAGTTTCTTTCCCTCTTACTTGCGAAGGCTGCATAACTCCTGTTCACCAGCCTTAAAAAAAGAGGTTTGTATTGATTTTAAAATAGTAATTGTGTATTCAAAATACAAATTAACATTTTTTTTAGGAAAGGTTTGTGAAAATGCTTTAAATATATGGTGCTAAACATCAATTTTTTAATTGAATATTTTGTAATAGTGGAAAGTTTTAATAACCACAAAACAAAGAAATTCCATTCACTAAACATTGTCACAATGGGCATACTACCACATACCCTCTTCACATTAACATTCATTTATTGATGGCTAAGCTGTTATAAATTTTGAAGTTTGTTTTTTCCCATTATATTTTTATTCTTTTCAATGAAATAATACCTATTATGAGCGTATAATACACAGTTTGTGTACATGTGACATGTTTTTGTACTTTTCTGTGGAGCTTTGCACTTCAGGTTTATCTTTTGGGCATTTCATCTGAGTTTGGAAGAATACGAGGACTGACGTCATAAAATAAAATGTAGTTTATTTAGAAGTCACAGGTCTGGGACCCCATCAAAGTACTTTTCTCCCCAACGCACACACTTATCCCAATGGTGTTTCCACTTGTTGAACCAGTCCTGGTACGCTTCTTTTGTAATGTCCTCCAGCTCCTTTGTTGCATTTGCCTTGATCTTGAGAATCGTCTTAAATTTTCTTCCTTTCAAGGGTCTTATGAGTTTGGGGAACAAGAAAAAATCACAAGGAGCAAGGTCAAGTGAGTAGGGGGTAGGGAAAAACAGTGATCGAGTGTTTGGCCAAAAACTCACGAATTCTGCTTTGCACAAATGTCGCAGCAACGCGGTGCATCTTCAATTTTTTGGTCAAAATCTCGTAACAAGATCCAACTGATATCCCACACTCTTCAGCAAGCTCCCTGACAGTCAGATGTCGATTTTCCTGCACCAGGGTGTTGATTTTGTTGACGTTTGAGTCGTCAGTTGACGTGGAAGGATGTCCAGGACGCTCACCATCTTAAATGGACTGTCGACCATTTTTAAAACGTTTATGCTACTTGAAACATGCCGTACGCTTCATAGCAACATCACCGTATGCCGTGTTAAGCATAGCAAAAGTTTCAGTTGCAGATTTTCCAAGTTTAACACAAAATTTCACAGCAAGTCGTTGCTCCTTCAGGTCATTCATTCTGAAATCCATCAAACGAAAAAATCGCACTTCACTTAAAACTGCGTAACTTATACACAAATGAAGATATCTGCAATCGGGAAATGTTCTCGTAATCAGCTGATCTGTGTAAACCTAGCGACACCAAGCAGATTCCCCTGGAACCAACTGGAGCTGTGCAATTCAAACTGACCTCGTATTTCACATGGTTATGAAAGTTTTTCCAGATTTTGTTTATTTATTGGGCTTTATAAACAAAACATGTGAAAGTAAATAATAAAACAAAACATTTATTTATTTGACATTAATTTTGTCAGTGTTTAATGTATACACTAGCATTAAGAGAGTGAGTAAAAAGTTTTTGCTGTTTAGCTAGCTAGTACTAATAATGTTGCCAAACTTTACAACATATGTTATCTGAAAACTTTATAGTATATTTATTCCTTTTAGGTTTTTGTGTTTTATAATGCACAATGTATTCTTTTCAAGTAGTATTTTGTAGGTGATTGACCAGATATTAAAACAATGTTCATACTTGCATATCTTGTATTTGAGACCTTTTCAGCATGTGGTCTTTTTATGAAGCTAACATTATTAAAATCTATTTTTTGAGATTAATGCTTTTTATATCACTAAACATTTTTTTGTAATTATAATTCTGTTCAAAAAATACTGAATTGTTATTGGCTAACAGTTTTAAAAAGAAGCATTTGATTTCAAGTTGCTTACAATTGAAGTGGATACTTCAAAGTTCGTGGTGTACAATTGATTAGTTTTAGTTTTGTTGTATTCGTTATTTGTAAAGGACAATTTAAGGTAAAATGATTAAACCTGGAGTAGAGGAATGTAAAAGTGGACCATTACAGCACGTGAAGTGAAAGATATTTTCTGTTGAATTAACTACATTTGGAAATACAGTGAAATGAAGGTTGTATAATATAAACATGAAAACAACAACAGACTTTTTACAGTGTGTTAATGGTTTTGTCAATGTAAATTGGTAATACAAAACATAAGAGACAAAGGTGATGAATAACATTTCCAAATAAAAACGTACTGTAATATAAATAAATATTGTCAGTAAATATTTCAATTTTATATCAATAGTAAATATTCTTAGCATTTGGTGCAACTCTTGAAGTGTTATTTTTCAACCATTATTTTATTGAAAATAACGCATCCCACTTTTATGTCAAGTTCTCGTTTTGTTTAAGTGTTTTTTTATTTATATTTCTAGAAAATTGGTAATGTTGAGTTTTCACTTTGTTTGAAGCTATTGCATGGTTATTAGTACCTTTGCATTTTCTGAGTATATTTGATGAAATTTCATAAATGAAGATTTATATTTTTGGTATTTAGTTAACAGTTGCTGGTGAGTGAATGGTTTTTAAATGGCTGTTTCACACTTTTTCTTCATTTGTTGAAACTTCTGTAATTATTGTGGAACAAAAGCCATTGATCGCATATTTTAAAATAATATTTGCTATTTCCTCAGAAAACTTAAGTTATTTATGCACTGCCCTCTGTTGGTAGCTCACAAACTGTTCTGAGAAAAAAATTAGGTCAGAAGTATTTGGAAATATAACTGTGTACTTGTTCTCCTAATTCCTGAGATACTGTAGTTATTTATCGTCAGAAAATACAATACAAATGTTTTATACAAACATGTTTCATTATGTGATCAGCTCCTGTCAAGTCTGGATACGTGTTTGATCCAGGACAAGATGTGTTATAGCGTTTGGAGACAACTTTATACAAAGCACCTTGTTCAGTCCAGGTACTGTATTCTAGTATGTGCAGTTTATGTATCTTGAGTGACTACAATGTACATGTGCTCAATAGTTTACTTATTTTCATTATATTTAGTTTACAAGAAAGTGTAAGAATGCTTTGATAGAAAATTGGTCTTAACTTGTTGACTGCCAAGTTTTTCAGCTGCTACTGCAACTCCAAACCAATTTCAAAATACAACTCTAATACTTCTTCAATTTGTAACCTTTTTCCTGACGCCATTTTGGATTGAAAGTGAAACAATTTGTAAGTAGGTCAGATGCATGTATGGTACTGACATCTAGCGTTGAAATTAGATATTATTGAGAATGAATTAACTCATCCATAGCACTGTGTTACCGATTGGCTTGGATGAGTTATCTTGTATACGGCACTGAACAGGTTAATACCTTATTTCTGTGTGTTGTCTAAGGAACTTTAGTTTATTTGTTGGTATTACATTGCGAGTACATAAAGTTATGTGCTTAGCGTGACTTCAGAGTTTATTTCTGATAATAGTTATAATATTAACATTTAAATATTAATATTTATTGTTATTGGGTTTTAATACAACAATGTAATTGTAGTAAGTGGTGTGATATGAATATTGTACATAGCAGGTAAGTGCAACTGTGAATAGGGTGTACAGTGGCTAGTTATAATAATATTAATGATGGATATGTGTGTAACCATAAGTGTTGTGTTTTGATACTCTGTATAACTGCCATCTTTGATAGTAATGGTTAATATATGTGTAATCTTTTATTACCCAATGTAATTACAACAATTAAGATATTAATTGTAGAGAGATACAAAACAGTGGTGTTTATTAATTATTGAAAATTTGCATGTATAACTCAGATTGTAAACAATATCTCAATCTTCAACTCTGTTTCTATAATTCAGTACTGGAGCTGTATTTAGACTGATGCCGAAATTCGACATATAGATATTCCATCTATTGTCCAAGCACTACTTATGCGTGCATCTTAAAGGATATGTGTGCATATTATGCATTGTTTAATTTTAACATATTTGATATTAACTGTAGTTACATAAAATTGATTGTTGTTAGTGTTCTAGTTTTTGAATAAAGTGAATAAATAACTATACTAATTTATTTTGGTGGTGAATTTTACATATAAGCAAATAAAATGTATAATTATTTAGAAATAACTTAAAGGTTTATAAGTAAGCCAATTTGGAATTGAAGTTTGTTTATATTGCCCGAAACTTCAGAATTTACTTTTGACCAGAAAATAGTAAGATATAAAGGAAATGGGTGTTGTTGTATTTTTAGTATTCTGATGAAGCACCTTCTTGATGAATGGGATAAACTTCCATCCAGTTTTCCACAGAGTTTGTTGAAGGAGACTCTGAGTACATTCCGAGTTACAAATGAAGAACTTTCCTCTCAAGGAAAGATCAACCAGGAAGGATTTACTGCCTGCATTAGCAACTGTAATGTAAGTTGATGAATAACTTTGATATCTGCATTCAAAGATGTGTGAAAAAACACTTAGGTTCTGATACCTTTCATTCTTCTTTATTGTTACTTGTTCATCAGTTATGATTATTTTATTTGTATTTGTATTCAGTTAAACCAGATTAATTCTCAAATGAGAAGGTTTATTATGTATTTATTAGTATTTACAAAATTTCCCAATGTTTGTTCTATTGATAATCTTTGTGAGATGGAAGTATTTTTATTTCATCTGGTAATTTGTTGACCAAAACATGTTAAGTAAGATGAACTTGTGTATAAAGTTTTGTTCCTATGGCTTAAGGATGTTGGAACACAATAGTCACATGTTGATATGTTTATTTTGTTTAAATTGTTTAACCTTATCACCATTGGTCAAAGGCCACATCATCACGCTTGTTGACTTTAGTTCAAAATTTTATTAAAGTGCTCTTTTTATGTATTTATGTCAGTAAGTTTTGAATCAAACTGTAGATTATAATTCAGATTTTAGTAATATACATTAGTTAATTTCTTAATTTAATAGTAGTAATTAAAGCAGCACTCCTAAATATTGATTTTTTTGTATGTTGAATGCAGCATTGGTTTAAATTATGTTTGTGATGTCCAGATATGTTTCATACAAATTAGGAACTCATAATTACCAATATTGACAAGCTAGAATATAAAATAAGAACCTTCTTTATTTTCTATTTGCAAAGATGTTGCTTTATATAATGAACCAAACACAGTTTTTCTAGAATGAAAAAGCATAGTTTATATTCCTAATTTTGTGTGGTGGTTACGAGGTCAGTCAAATAGACAGATCTCACGTAGTTAGGGTAGAGAAAATAACAGACGAAATATAGTCTTACAGAAGCAGTAAGTTTGAAATTATTTAGGAAGTTTAAAAGATTACACAATTATATTTGGGATTTTGGGGACAAAAAATAATTTTTAATGGTATAAAAAAAATCCCTTTACACAGACTGTTGTGACAAACTGATTTTTGTGTAAAAATACTTAATTACAAAAGTTATTTTTTGTGTGACAAAAGACTTGCATGTAACCACTAATAAAAGTCTACAAATGTTATGAACATTCACATACCTACCTCATCAAAAGTTAAAGCATAAATACTTGATGTGTGCTAATGTGTAGACAGACTCGTGAATTTTATAGTGAGCCTGTCGTGAAAGGGTTAAAGAAGGCATGGAAATTCAGTTGTTTTGATTTTGACATATTTATCGTATTTGACAAATGTGGATAGCCCTTGTGTAGTTATGCATGAAATTCCATGTTATTGTATTTTTTGTATTCTGATGAAGCACAAACAAGCATTGATAAATGCGACTAAATTTGACTATTTTAAATAAAGTGCATCAGTTGGTGTCGGTGATCCTTAAAACCCGTGTAACAAATGTGTATTTACAGAAATGTAATGTGTTACTTCTTCAGTTAAAATATAAAATTTAGTTTCAAGTTATAGCTGTCATATAAATGTTCTAAATCAGACACTCATTGTGGCCAATTAGGAATATTCTCAGTTGCAGGTTAAGAAAGATTATAATTAATTTTTAGGCAGGAGGTTGGAAACTGTGTTTTAGAAACTGTCTATTTTAAAGGCAGACAGCATCAGACATTAATGTTAACGGCAGGCTTGCATCAGTAAAAAATTCTGAAAAGGAGGAATATATTGATACATAAAACAAACACAAAGGGCATAAGACATGAGTATTGCTATTGTATTAATTTGTTATTATAAACAGTTGCTCCCCTGGGAGTGGATTCCTGTACGTGGTGAGGGGACCTCCCAGGGAAGGTTCTGTTCTGTCTGGTTACCTTCTCTGGGATCTAAACATCCACCCACGTGTTTGCCGTGCGTGGCGACCCGTGAAGGGGAGGAGAGGATCCTGGTGGTTGAGGGGTACAACCCTAACACACCACTTTGGCCTCGAATTCCTGTAGACGGGCGGCCCTTGGGTGGCCCCCCTTGGGTCAATCGGCTGGTCCACCTGGGCTAGAGCCAACCAAGTACCAGTGTTGGAAGTTCTCAACGGGTGTTGTGGACATTGTGCCTGATGCTGGTGTTTGGGTATAGTGCTCACGAAAACCCTGGCGTTGCTGCATTGTCCTTGCATGACTTTGTAGTGCGTCCCCTTGTAGGGCTCCATGGTGGGTGGGGTCAGTGAGTACTGAAACTTTTCTCTTTCCTATGGATCCTTCAAAAAATTTAAATAAAATTGTAAAAAAACAGTCAATGGGTAAGCGACCACATCTTGAATACTCAGAACAGCAATCTCCAACATCAGTAACACACGTACCTCATTTTCTGATATTGCATTCTCTTTCAGAAAAACCTTTAGGGCAAATGTCCCCTTTTTTTATTCAAAAGGGGCTAGAGGGACTTGCTGGCTCTCCAAAGTCAGTAAAGAAGCTTCGATCTGGTGACATACTGGTTGAAACATCCACATCCCAACACAGTGAACTCCTCTTGAAATCAAAGGTAATTGGCGATATACCTATTGAGGTTACACCCCATGCTACTTTGAATACTTCACGAGGAGTTATTGTTGAAAGGGATTTGAAGAATGTTCCTGAATCGGAGATTCTCGCCGGTCTTTCCACTCAAGGAGTTTCTGCAGTGAGGCGCATCTCCACTCGCAAAGATGGAGTTACACTGCCAACAAATACCCTTGTTTTAACATTCACTTCACCACGAGCACCCGCCACCATCAAAGCAGGTTATCTCATTTGCAGGGTTCGGCCATACATTCCAAACCCTCTTCGATGTTTCCAATGTCAGAGATTCAGCCACTCAAAGACATCTTGTCGTGGTTCCCTGACATGTGCTCGTTGTGGAGGCAAGTACCACGATGCCTATGATTGTGACATAAACCCACATTGCGTCAACTGCAATGGTTCTCACCCCTCTTACTTTCATTCTTGTCCAAAATGGTTGGAGGAAAAAGAGGTGCAGCGTTTGAAAACGACACATAACATTAGTTATCCTGAGGCTCGGAAATTGATGTCCACAATCCCATCTCAGACATATGCGCTGCACTCCATTCCACAACTACAGTGGAAGTGCAGACAGATCTCTCTGTGCCTCCAAAAGAATCATTTTCAAAACAAATGAAAAGCCTTTTGACCTCCGTGGTTAAAACAGTCGATGAATCGACTTCCACACCCATCTCTGTTCCTCCCATAACTTCCAACAAACCTCAAGATCCATGTCCTTCAGTTTCAAATACAGGCATTTCTTCTGATACATCATTTTCTCCCACCACAATAAACAAAACAATTATTCGTCCGCGTCCTCAGTCACTTGATTCCTCTTCCAATAACAAAAACCTGCCCACTCGACCCAGAGCAGGATCCATGGAGGTTGATAGACCTCCTCCGAAGAAAGACAGTAAAGAAAAAAGACGAGGTCGTAAACCGAAGGGTTCTCCAACCACTTCACCTGCCCGTCCTTAAAAATGGCCACCTTGATACAATGGAACTGTCGAGGTTTACATTCTAATCTGGATGATATCAAAACGCTGATTGCTTCCTACCATCCTGTTTGTCTTTCTCTACAAGAAACATTTCTCAAATCAGCTGATACAGTATCCATTCGGCAGTTTTCTCTGTACAGAAATGACAAGTTGTGTGATGGTCGAATACATGGAGGGGTGGCACTTTTGGTTGATCAACATGTGCCCACCCTGTCTTTGTCACTCAATACACCCTTGGAGGCCGTAGCCATCCGTATTTCCTTGGGTCGTACCATCACTGTTCTCTGTACCTGTCACCTGGAGAGACATATGATCAATCAGACCTGGATGCTCTCGTTGAACAGTTACCATCTCCATTTCTAATCCTGGGGGATTTTAATGGACACCATCCCCTCTGGGGAAGTGCTGTTATTGATGGGAGGGGTCGATCTGTAGAGCAGATGCTCTCTGATCACGATCTTTCTCTTTTCAATACTGGTTCTTCCACTTACTTTCATGCACCAAGTCAGTCATTCACTGCCATTGATCTCTCAGTTTGCTCCCCTTCATTATTCTCCCATTTATCATGGAGGGTTGACAGTAATCCACTAGGCAGTGATCATTTTCCGATCATTTTGAGAGAGACTGGCCGTGGTCGATGCCACCCTACCCGCGTGCCCCGGTGGAAGCTGGATCAGGCAGACTGGTCCAATTTCACTGCTCTCGCAGAACTTGATCCTGTCATCGTAAATCTGCCATCAATAGACAACTGTGTTGCAGCGGTAACTGATTGTATTATACATGCAGCTGCTCAGTGTATTCCTAAAACCTCGACACGTTTCCCACAATATCCTCGTCCATGGTGGAATTCTGCTTGCAACTTAGCACAGAAGGCTCAAAAACGGGCCTGGGACACTTTTCGCAGATATCCCACACTTTCAAATCGGGTTGCTTTCCAGCGGGCCCGAGCACATGCTAGGTGGGTAAGACGTCAAAGCCAGAAGGAATCTTGGATTAAGTTCGCAACCAGCATATCTTCTACCACCAGTTCCAAGATCGTATGGGACAAGTTTCGAAAGGTTAATGGGCACTACACTTCTGTTCCCCTCTCGATCTTACTCTCTGATGGTCAGGAGGTGACTGATGTCCGAAACATCGCTAACACTTTAGGTGAAAGCTTTTGCCGGGTATCTAGCACTTCTGCTTGTTCTTCCACCTTCCTGGCCATCAAGACTCGGGCAGAGCGATCACCTCTTTCCTTTCAAACTGACTGTTTCTTTGACTATAATAGTCCCTTTACCCTGGTGGAACTAAAAATGTCCCTTCATCGGTCTGCCAGTACATCTGTTGGACCTGATATTCATTATGACATGCTACACCATCTCTCTCCTGATTCTCTTGATGTCCTTCTGACTATCTTCAACCGGATTTGGCAGGAGAATGTTTTTCCTGATGGCTGGCACCAGGCTATTATTTTACCTTTCTCTAAGCCAGGGAAAGATCCGAAGATTCCTTCAAACTATCGTCCAATTGCTCTGACGAGCTGTCTCTGTAAGACCTTAGAAAGGATGGTTAATGCTCGTCTTGTTTGGTTCCTTGAATCAAACAACCTCCTCTCACCCACCCAGTGTGGGTTCCGTCGACAGCACTCCACCATAGACCACTTAATTCGTCTTGAAACATCTATCAGAGAGGCCTTTCTCAACTGCCAACACCTTGTATCGATATTCTTTGACATAGAGAAGGCTTACGACACAACATGGAGGTATGGCGTTTTGTGAGACCTCCATACATATGGGTTACGTGGCCATCTACCTATGTTTATTAAAAATTTTTTGATGGACAGGAGATTCCAAGTTCGTGTAGGTTCGGCACTTTCACGTTCTTTTGTACAGGAACTTGGAGTCCCTCAAGGCTGTATATTGAGTGTCACACTCTTCAGTATAAAGATAAATGTCATCACTGAACAACTCCCTCTCACCGTTATGAATGGGCTATATGTTGACGACTTTCACATCTCATGTCAGTCATCAAACATGAGATATATTGAGCGGCAACTACAAACTGCCCTCAATTGTGTACAGAAGTGGACTCTTGCAAATGGCTTTAATTTCTCTCTTTCCAAAACTGTATGCATGCACTTTTGCCGCCGACGAGGTATTCACCCTGATCCTGAACTTCATATCGGTGAAGTTTTGCTGCCAGTGGTCCCAGAGACAAAGTTCTTGGGGCTTATCTTTGATCGTAAATTGACCTTTATACCACACTTAAAGCAGCTTCGGGTCAAATGCACAAGAGCACTGAACATCCTCCGTGTCCTTTCTTCTACCAGCTGGGGGGCAGATCGCCGTTCAATGTTAAAGATATATCGTGCTCTTATTAGATCGAAACTCGACTATGGATCAATGGTCTATGGCTCTGCCAGACCCTCGGCCTTAAAGATACTGGACCCCATTCATCACCAAGGTCTTCGACTCTGCACCGGAGCTTTCCGTACCTCTCCAGTTCAAAGCATATACATTGAATCTCATGAACCTCCTCTACACCTTCGCCGTTTGCAACTGTCTTTACAATATACTTCGAAACTTCGTTCCTTACCAAAGCATCCCACCTGGGAATGTGTTTTCCTTCCTCGGTGGGCAGTACTTTTTCAGAACAGACGATCTGTCATTGCTCCATTTGGCCTTCGCATCTGGGTGCGATTGGATGAATTGGGTCTGTCCTTGGATAATATTGCAGATTCCACATGTCGACGCATCCCACCATGGCTTATTACAGCCCCCAAGTGTGACCTTTCTTTCAATCACCTAAAAAAGGCGGATACTCCAGACTGGAAGTACCGTCTTTTATTCAATGAATATCTTTCAATCATTCAGTTCCCATTTATACAGATGGTTCCAAATCAGGAAATTCAGTGGGCTCTGCTATGGTTTGCTGTGGGTCAGTAGTTGCACACAGAATCCCTTCTACAGCTTCGGTGTTCACTGCTGAACTGTATGCAATATCTCTTGCCCTTGATCATATTGCAGCTGAGCAGTACTCCAACTGCACTATTTATACTGACTCGCTTAGTTCTATTCTTGCCTTGGAATTACTTCACATTAGCTCACATCCTATTCTAGCAGATATTCGAAACCGACTGGCCCATTTTTCATTAGCAGCTACTTCAATTCAGTTTTTCTGGATACCAGGCCATGTTGGTATGCATGGGAACGAGCTTGCAGACATGGCAGCTAAATATGTATGCCTCAGCTCCATCACCCCTATGCCTATTCCGTACATAGACTATAATGTTGTCTTCAAAGCTCGGCTCCGTGCCAGTCGGCAGTCCACTTGGAGTGAACAACGCGACAATAAACTTTTTCAAATTAAACCCAAAATTGGAGTTTGGCCATCTAGCTTCCGTAAAGTTCGGAGGGAAGAAGTTGTTCTCACTAGGCTACGCATTGGTCACAGTTTTTTAACTCATCATTTTCTTTTATCTGGAACTGATGCACCAATGTGTAGTTTGTGTAACACTCAAATCACTATCAGCCATGTTTTACTTTCTTGCCATCGTTACAATCCTCAACGACGGCAATACTTTAAACATATTTTTTCCCAGGGTCAGTCTGTAACATTGGACAGAGTTATTGGTAATGGTGACTATGTCCACCTTAATAACGTTTTTAATTTTTTAATGGCCATTAATCTTTTTAATCTCATTTAAGTGTGGTATATTTATTTATTACACCTTTTTAATTGTGGCTCCTTTTTAAAGTTTTATTCTCTCTCATTCAATGCGACATTACACAATAGCCAGAACATTAAATAACTCGACACCAGGACTGGAAAGGCCAACTTCAGGTGACTAACACTTCTGTTTGAACTGTTTGTTTGAACTACTCGTTAGTCTTCCTGGCGAGTTACTGTTATACTTTCGCTGCATATCATTTCGTACTTTTACAACCTTTTTGTACTGGCCATATTGACTCATAACCCGGAACCAGGACGGAAAGACCAACTTCAGGTGGTTGACGGTGGTTTATATACTACCTGTTAGTCTTCCTGGCGGGTTGTGATCATTCCCATTCTGCTACAGGTTGTCCTTTACAACTTTGTTGACTGGGTGTTGTCATTGGTTTTTGCACCATTTCCTGTTTTAATTGCCATTTTGTTTTTATCTTCAATTACCTTTACACATTTTACTCCATTTACTTGACTTTTATCTTTTTACTGGACATTTGGCTACTCTTTATTATGATTTTGCTGAGTGTCTTTTAAAACTTTTATTCCATTACATTTTGATAATAGCTACTATGACACATAACCCAGAACCAGGACTGGAAAGGCCAACTTCAGGTGACTGACGGTGGTTCTTGAACTTGTTCGTTAGTCTTCCTGACGGGTTATGATCATTATTATTATGCTAGAGTAAATAGTTTATAACTTTGAAGACTGGGTGTCACCATTGGTTTTTACACCATTTTCTGTTTTAATTGCTGTTTTGTTTTTACCTTCATTTTCCTTTACAAATTTTACTCCATTTACGTGACTTTTCTCTTTTTACTGAACATTTGGCTACTCATTGTTGCGCTTTTGCTGTGTGTTTTTTAATACTTCTATTCTTTTACATTTTGATACTAGTTGCTATGACACATAACCCAGAACCAGGACTGGAAAGACCAACTTCAGGTGACTGACGGTGGGTCTTGTACCTGCCTGTTAGTCTTCCTGGTGGGTTATGATTATACCTTTTTGATAGAATACCTACCTTACAACTTTTTACACTTTGCCTTCTATCTTAACCTTGTAGACTAGGTGTCAACACTGGTTTTATACTTTTTTTTGTTTTACCTTCATTTCCATTTATGTCTTTTACTACATTTTTACCGGTTGTTTGGCGCAGATAGCCTCGTTGCTTTGTGCCATAAAACACTAAATCAATCAATCAATCAATAAACAGTTGCTTGTCATGTACATGTTGTAGTGTTGATAAAGGCCGGCTTATGTTCACTATTAGATATTGTAGTTTTTTTGGAAACTTTAAAATATATAATATATTAATAAAATATATATAATATAATATATTTAAAATATAAAATATATTTTAAAGTTTGATCAAGTTATTTAGAGTACAGATAGAGTAAACCTTCTAGTTTTTGATGTTATATAGTAATCACTAAATCATATTACAAATGTGTAACAGTCAGAGTTCTTTTTATTTATCATTAATAATGTCAAGATTACTTAGATAAGTACTGGTATAAGAAGTAAAAACTGCAGCTTAAAACTAGTTATGACAACCTGAATTAAATCTTTCTAATGTCTTCTTGACAGGTTGCAATACTGTATGTACAGTTTGAATGTAAAAGTGTATAATAACCCCATTCAAATAGGAAGAAAGTGTTGCTGAATTAATGACTATTAAATGTTTTGGTGATAAGTTAGCATAACTTTACCTAGGTGCTTTTTGTTGGAGAGATTTCTTAAGTTGAACATTCTAAGTTTGAAAGTAGACGGTAGGTAGTCTTTTCTACTGGTAGGTCGAGTGATACCTTAAGAATACATCCTCCGTACTCTTCTGATGGGATTGACTAACAATGACGTGTACTGCATGCACCCTTTGAAAAATAGCTTCCTGTATATACCGTTAAGTTTCCTCAGTTTAAAGTGAAATTTAAACAATTCTTAAGGCACCCTATAGGTTTATATTCTAGACTATACAGATGCATGTGACTAACCCTCAGATATGGAATCCTGGAAGACAGGTAGTCAAACTGAGTTGAAGGTAGTCCAGTCAAATTAGTGTTCATTAATAATTAGTTTGTAGTTCCTGTGAAAGAATGTTCAACTTAATTTTTTTTCTTATCATGTGCTTTCTATAAAACCAATCACGTGTATCTGTTATGATTACTATGGTGTTTTCATCTTTGTATCTATCACATGACAGAAATTGGGTACAGACAGCTGTCTGTCTAGATGCAACACCATTCTCCAACAAATATATTTTGGGTTTTCCAATAGTTCAGAAGTTAGCAGAGCATGTTTTGGTTGTTATTAGATCTGATGTTCATTCTTAAACATGTATGGCTTGTATAGTCTGTTGTTTGTATCAGAAGTTCGATGTGAAGAACAATTTTTGCTTATATCTCTTCTATCAGTTGTATTGACATCTAAAGTTGGATGACTGTGATGTGTTGTATTATAAGCTTGTTTCAGCATATGGATGCTGTGACTGTTCTAACTGGTTAAACAGTGAGATAATATATATTTTTTTCTTTTAGAATTGTTTGTAATAATCAGTGTAGTCCAGTCACATTGGTGATACTTCGGAAGTCACTTTTTCTAATTATGGAGTATTTACATGAGAGTATTCATTTTGTATTGTTTCATGACAAAGAATATTTAATGTCAAACTAGAAATGGTTCAAGGAATGTTGATTATCTTGTGTAAATTTATTAGGGTTTATTAATTAATAGACTATAATTAAACAAAAAATTATTGTAATACACATTAACCATGTGAAATGACTATTGGGAACATAATTACCATATACATAGCAACCCAATACACAATATCATACACTTATTAAGTAATAAAGAAAAAAAGTGTATTTTAGCGTGATTAAAATGTATTTTTGTTATGGACTGAAACATGAAATTTTACCTCGCCTAGATGCGGTATGTGTATTTATACAGTTACAACAGAAAGTGTTCTACCCCTGCATCATGAGTAGTTTTTTCCTCATAACTTAAGTATCATGATTAGCCTAATAGACGTACAATATGTTACAAATATTATACTAACACACATCTACTTAAATGTTTATGTAAATTGAACAACAAATAAACTGTTTATAAACAAATAACCAAAAATGGGAGGAGCAGAAAGTGTTCGTACAGTTCAGAACGTGTGAAAAACTGATATTCCCATAAAATTTTTGTTTAGTTTGGCAAATCAACTCCATTATACTATTCCAAAACTAGACACTGAATCATATTTATTGGAATTTAGCCAGCAAAAAATGTACTTCTGGCAATTTACTGCCATCTCTGTAATTATTTGCTTGGTCATCATGGTGAACAGGAAACAACTGTCCAGTGATTTTAAAAATCGAATTATTGTAAAATACAAGTCTTGTGTGTCTCTTTCCGTTATTGCTACACAACTTAATGTGTCGAGATATACTTTTCAAAACATAATTGCCAAGTTTAAGCTGACAGGATCAACTGCTGACCTCCCTCGTTATGGATGCCCCACCAAACATACAGAGAGAACCAAGAGGAAGGTTCTCAGAGAGGTTAGTAGGAACCTTCGTTTAACACGTAGTGACATACAGAAACTAGAAGGGAAATTGGGGTTGAAGTAAGCACCTCTACAGTTATGAACATGTTACGCTCTTCTGGATTCAAAGCATGCCATTCTTGTAGAACTCCATATTTAAAGCCTGTTTATTTAGAAGCATGACTGAGGTGTGCAAGAAAGCATCTAGATAAACCCTTTACCTATTGGAAGAGTATTCTTTGGTAAGATGAGAGTAAAATCAAGCTTTTCGCCCACAATGATGTTCGCTATATTTTCCGTAAGAAGGGGGAACGAAATCTTCCAAAGAACACTGTCCCTACAGTTGAACACGAAGGTGGCTTGATCATGTTATGGGGTTTCTTCAGCTCTTCTGGTGTACCTAGCCTTCACCTTGTCAATGGAATCATGAAAAAAGAATAGTACGTTGACATATCAGGCACTTGTATCAAGACTGATGCTCGGAACTTGTGGCTTGGGCGTCGTTGAATCTTCCAGCATGACAATAACACTAAGCACATATCGAAATAGGTGCAATCCTGGTTGCAGAGGAACCATATAAACATTCTGGAGTGGCCATCGCAGTCATCCAATCTCAGCCTAATTTAAAATGTTTGGCATGAGTTGAATACCAGGGTCATCCGAAAAACTTGCAAGAGTTGGAGGCCTTCTGTAAAGAAGAATGGAAGAAAATACCAGTCAAGTACTGTCAAATAATCACGGAGAGCTATGAGGAGAGATTGCTCCAAGTAATTAACCCGAAAGACTATACAACTGACCAATAAAGTAGATGGGTGAATACTTTCTGCCCCTCCTGTGTATGGTTATTTGTTTATAAAGTGTTTATTTGTCATTCAACTTACATAATTTATGTAGATATATGCTAGTATAATATTTATAATATACCATACTTTCATTATCCTAATCGAGATACTTTTTAAGTTATGAAGAAAAAACTACTCATGTTGCAGGGGTACGAACACTTTGTCATAACCGTACATGAGTTACAACAGGGCAATTAATCATAACCGTACATGAGTTACAACAGGGCAATTAATTTATATTCTTACACTGTTCATTCCTTTTACCTTCATGTTATTTCCTGTATAAACAAATACGACAAGATTAATGCTGTGAATGAAAACCATTTCCTACAACAAACTTTTGTTGGTACCCATTTGTGTTACTATTAATGTAAATTAACATGTTAATATCTGGATATTTCCTGTGAGTATATGCTGCATGGTAACATGGATATTTAATGTTTCTGTTTTTCATATGGTAATGTCTTGATAATTAATAGCCAGTAATGTTTCTATATTTTGCATGTTTATAGCTGTATATATAATAAAAACTAATGTCTACATTGTAGATGGTAATTCCTAAATAATTAGTAGTCAGTAATGTTTCTATATTGTGCATGGTAATAGCTATATAAATAACAACAAATATCTACATTTTTCATGGTAATATCTGGATAATTACTTGTCAGTAATGTTTCTGTATTGATCATTGTAATATACCTGTGTGTGTGTATAAACACAACACACATTGCATGGTAATATCTGGATGATGAATAGTTAGTAATGTTTTCATATGTGGTAATACCCGTGTGTGTGTGTGTGTGTACATGTAACAACATTCTTATTATATATACAGATAATGGGACCAGAAGTGCTTAGAGTATTATAAAATTTTAAAAACTTTCACATCTGAACTTCAATTTATTGGTATACAAATAAGGTAATAGTTAACAGGTTTAATGTGCTGATTGCTGATGGTTTTACCTTCCTTTTAAGTGATAAAGTTTTCAGAAGCACCACACATTGTGTTTAGAATGTTGTTGTTTTTGTATCAGATTTAACACTGTTGTACTTTCATGTGTTCAGTTGCTACTTTTAGAATTTATCTGTATAAGCATTAGTTTTTTGTGTATTATGGACAAATTACTGCTAATAACTTGACACCATGACATATGTCATTAATAATCAAATATCACCATCTACTGGTGTTGTATAGCATGGTGGCTTAATGAGTGTGTTTTGTTGTACCGAGTTAACATTTTCGATGGTAGTTAAAGCCGAAAACTACTATGTTTTGTTGCACGAGTATGCTATATTTATTTGTTACTTTCTTCTGCAGTATTGAATATAGCATTTCGTTAGTTGTTTAAACTTGTTGTTTATATTTTTATTAGTCTAACTTACCCGCCCCCAGTAACAGTAAGTTAATCTATCAGTTTACACAATTTCACGAACTTTTACAAAGTTTATTCGAACTACTTGTACATTCATCATGAAAAAGTTATTGAACATTTCAGTTATGCTGAGAACCACTCAACAATAACGTACGTTAAATCTATATTTTTATTATTTATGCCACATTTAAGATGTAAATAATAATGTAATTAATTTAGTGTAGAATATCCTGCTTGCGAAATAAAATTTCACATCACGTTATTTATGATTGTTCTCTCAATTCAAAAATGAATGTTGAGGTACGTTGCTTCTCAAACGGAAAACAACCTGAAGCTGAGACGGTTCGCAGTATACGTAAGATACTTTGTTGTGTATTAATTAAGGCTTAAGTATTCTTAGCTAACCTAACATCGTTAAATATTACTGGCTTTACAGCTGAAAGTATCCTTAACAATGTATTCTGATCTTTCTGACCAAAAATGTAAGAAATTAATTTCAACTGCTATACCAAGTTGATTTTTAGGTTCCTTCTTAGTACATTGGAAGTTATTTCCTATATTCGAATGGTAATATAAACGGATGTTATTCAATAGTTAGTAACGCTACCACAAAAAATATCACATGTAACTAATTTATATATCGAGTATTTTCCATATGTAACTAGGTTAATTAATCATTAAAAACTTTACACTTAGTACGTTTTACACACATTATTTTTTCTATATTATTTTATATCTATTGTTTCCACACACAAACATGTTTTGATCACCCAAATAAAATCATTAGAACCACCTGAGTTTGCCTGTCAAGTTTCGTTTTGCTAGCTCCTAAACTGGGGTTTCAGTTAGCGGTTAAACAAATTAAACATAACGTGAAATAGTTTTTTATCTTTTTGTTTCAAAAAACGACAATACTCCGCAACTTTACTTAAGGAATATGCGTGGTCAATGTGTTTATAATTATGGTATTTGGCTAAACGTCAGTGTTAACCATAACCCTAAAATACTGTTTAAATCGATTGCTGCACACAAGTTTATAGTGAAAGAATTCCGACAATTGTCTTCAGCCCAACTGAAAACTAGGTTCCGTATATATATTCCCGTTATAATAGATATAAGCCTTATGTTAAATTACACGGTATTACGTATTTACTGACATTTACCAACATGTTTGATAACTCTTGGTAAATTTTGTTTCACCGTTAACTGTATTGTGTTAGGTGAAAAGGTCTCAGTGTAAATCGTAGGGATTGTTACAAATATTATCGTTGCCCGGTTTAAAATCATATTTTACATTTCGTTGTTTAGAACTTTAATAACGCTTTGAATACTTTTTTGTACTGAATTATTTCTTTATATTAATTGAATTTATAAACCCACGCGACTTTCGCTCGCTCTTTTCTTTCCCGTTTGAACAAATGGATTTGACTGCGCTCGTAACTCACGAGCAACTTTGCGACGATTGTAATGATAGAAAACTACGGTACCGCTTGTAGTGTAGTGGTATTACTAATTGATAAAGCGAAAACGCCATTCGGTAAAGGAAAACAAATGCCAGATGTAGGTGTAGGTGAGTTATGTACATATGCGTGCCTATTTTATTTTGAGGGTAAATAACACTCAGTTTACTTTTCCCATTTCATCACGTGTTGATAGGTTCACAACCTTTTTGTTCTTAATCGTGTTTGTCAATAAGTGGTATTAGTATTACTACTTTTGTTAGTATTTTGAAATGTTTGTATGTTTTAAGTTTAGACTATAAAGGGTAATGTATTTGACATTCTATAAATATGCACATTTATCTATTTTAAGTTGACATCCAATATTATAAGTTGCAAGTTTAGTTATTCTTGTTAATGAAAAACAGCGATATTTTCACATAATCTCTACCATGGGAGGACAGTGGTAAGTTTGTAGACTGAAAACTAAATCCTGGGGTTCGATGCCCATGGCAGACACAATGTGCCTTTGCTTTATCGTTATAATTTACGTTAAAGAAATATCCATGTATATATATCAAAAAAATATTTATTTTGTGTAACCAGTAAGCTGATACGAACTTTACAAGAAAAAAAAATGTGACAATTATCAGAAAATAGATTTCTGTGTTGAAAATAATATTAGAGATAAAACTAGTTGGAAGAAATACCAAGTGATCGAAAAAAAATTACTGATTTAACCAATAAAAACAAAGGGAATTCTTGAATATTGTTTTGATATATATCTGAAATACAGGTTGCAGTTGAATAGTTGACTTTAGTTGGAAGTTTTGTGCTTTTGTTTTATGCTGTCTTGTATCATTTTTTAAGTGCTGTTATTTTAATATTAAATATAACTCAGTTTATTATTATTTGAATCAAGGACCAAGCTTATATTTTGATTCTTTTAATTACACAATGTAACAAAATTTTTACTTTTTCATGTTCCTGGTCAGAAAGTGTTATTTCCCAATTGCTTATGCCTGAAGTAAATGGAAAAGACCTATTTTTCTCTTTAAACTTTGCTTTCGTGACCTGGGAGCATATAACAAAAACATGATGGGAGACTATATTTGCAGGTTGACACATGAAAGTGATTTACATTACAGTCATAAATCTTGAAAAACTACTCACTTCTAAACATTTTTGTGTTATTTTAGTATCAATACATGTAAACCTCGATTCATATGTTGTTTTGTTCAGACCTTATGTAAATGAAAATATGCAGATTTGCCCATTTTTACAAATAAAATACATTATTTTCTAAATTTCACTATTCAGGTTAAAAAAGCAAAGTTTGAAGAGAATAATGGTCGTTTTCCGTACTTTTGCATCATAAGTAATTAAGAAATAACACATACTATCCAGGAATACAATTTGCGTTTCATTGTGTTATTGTGATCTCTTGTTTGTGTTGTGATTTATATTTATTGCTAGTCAAGACAGAAACGTTGAATATTCATAGACACTTGTAACTAGTTTAACATTTGACAACCCATGTTTTTCTACAATTGTATCTCAGTTTTTGTACCTAATATTTTTTAAATGTGTACCTGAATTTTCTTCCAAAAATAACAAGAAAATCATACTCGATATATATAATATTTTCAAAATTCAGTTTGATAATTATTTAAGAACTGTTACTAATTTTGATTATTTATGCACATAAAAAGATTATTTTAGATTCCTGTTTTAAAATTAACAATGAATATTTGTCTTGCTCATTTTAAAACCAAAGTTGATGGGATCTTATTGCATGATTTTTCCAGGATCTTATTGCAAAAATGACTGCACGAAGGTTTCCATGGAGAAGGCTGCTAATGTTTTTCATGTTTATTGTGTGTGCTGCACTTGCCTATGACATTCATGTACACGGCTCTTTCCAGAGTGAGTTTCAAGTACTTAATCTTCCACCTAAATATAACTTTTTCTAGAAACAAAATCTTTGACTTAGAAAGGGGTTTAACTTTGTTCTTACATTAACACTGATTATTACTAAAAGCATTACAAAAATTCTCAGTTTTCTATCCACAGTTATGCAGTGTGAGCTGATGAATTTGTTATAACATACAAAACAAAATGTATCATTTTCATATTTCACTTTCATCTTTAGTAAATTCGTCTTTAAACTTTGATACACAGCCAACAGTGTCTATATGTATTCACACAAAAGAATGAAATGGTGTTAATATGTTTGTTTTAAAAATATTAATGTTGCTTTGTCTTGTATGTCCAGAATAAATACAACCATCCCTAGATATACTGGATCACAGAAATATCTTTTACACTGCTCTCAGTTCAATAGTTTGTTTTTGTTTCTAATTACTTTTATTTGCATTATTTTAAACTATTTTGAAATTTACTGATACAATCTAAACTGTTGTAAGGCGACAAACATTTTTTGTTGTTGTCATTTGTATTGTCAAAACTATTGAAATTACTTGGTTGGTTTGATTTTATTGGATGGTTTAAAATTTGGATTGTTCTTTCTGTTTCTTTTTATGGTACAATTTCTTTACTACACTGAAATATACAAAGCAATTTTCTCAAGTTGATCTGTTTTAGTATCCTTTCTGCTTTAGGATCTCAGACTGGGAAGTTCTTGAAGGACATTGGTGTGCTGGCAGTTTGTCAACAAGCATGGGGGAAGATAACAGTGTATTCTAGTAAGGCATATAGGTAAATACATGTGGATAACAGTGTATTCTAGTAAGGCGTACAGGTAAATACATGTGGATAACAGTGTATTCTAGTAAGGCGTACAGGTAAATACATGTGGATAACAGTGTATTCTAGTAAGGCGTACAGGTAAATACATGTGGATAACAGTGTATTCTAGTAAGGCATATAGGTAAATACATGTGGATAACAGTGTACTCTAGTGAGGCATATAGGTAAATACATGTGGATAAGTGTACTCCAGTAAGACATATAGGTAAATTACATGTGGATAACAGTTTATTCTAGTAAGGCGTATAGGTAAATACATGTGGATAACGGTGTACTCTAGTAAGGCATATAGGTAAATATATGTGGATAACAGTGGATTTAGAGATATAAAGCTGACACGATTCATGTGTCTTGGGCTCTGAAATTGCTTTCCTTCATGTTTTTCTCTTGTGATTGCCCGTTCACTGTCATTGCCAATAACCGATATGATGATCTAGGTCTAATTACTAATTTATCATTATTAAGAGCTAATTATTAATTACTCTGTACACTGTTTTTCTTTTGATAGTCTTAATCTTTCTTTATTGGCATCCATTAATAATAAAACATTAGAAATTTGTAAGTTATTTTATCCTGTAAGCTGCTATTAAACAATAATAATAAAGTTCAAGGCCTTGAGAATTCTTAGCTTATGGAAAGTCCTCAAATTTTATACAATAAAAATATAAGCAGCACACCTAATACATTGAATATACTTGTCTTTATTTTTAAATACTCTAATCTTTTGTTAAATAATTATTTCTTAAGTACAAGCTATTATACATCTATAACTAGCTACTATGTGTTAAAAGAAACTGTTTTACAGTGAAAAACCTTTGAAACAATATCACTGTCATAACAAAAATTAATTTTTTTAATATTCGTGTAATGATAAAAGTTGTATCTTGACTGTTTTCATTACTTATTTTCTAGTCATTCATTGGTTAAAAACAATGTTCATGAACATTGTGTGTGAAATCCTGTTTTTTTATAGTTAGTTCAAGGCTGTAGTTTTAAGCACCACTAGACATTGTTATTCAGGAAGGTCAGTAATAAGAGATTCTCCGTAATTAAACAAAAATCCAAATGATTAATATTCATTTTCCAGGTGGGCTGAGAATCATGTACCTGTTTACTATAGAAAACTGTCTACCTTCTGTGGCTATTATCTAGAGATATTTTGGACTAACTTCTTTGCCCTGTGTACGTATGTATGGAACAGTACCCAAGGTCTACGGGACTGGATAAACATGAAGATTCCACCTTTACTTGAATGGGTAATTTTGTTTTATATGCTGAGAGCCAAAAAAGACCTGTATAAGTACTCCATATTTGTATGATTAACACATGCAAGTTATAAAAATGATATAAAATAACATTTCATAAATAGAAAATATTTATTATGCACCAAATAACTGAGTAACCAATTCTGTAAAATATTGTAAGTGAATGATTTAGTATCTTCATCTATCTGTTTCATTTAATAATGAACAAATCCATGTATGTAAATCAGAAATATGCTAATTTTGTAACTCAAAACTACATAAGTCATAAAGATGACGTCTGTGGTTATGGCACTCAATTGTGTTGGGGATACCCCATCTATCAGGCAAAATGCCAATGAAAAAACTTGATAGCAAACTGAGGGAGATAAATTAGATGTTAGGAGGTGAGTGCATAAATTAACAGCAACTCAACTGCCATGGGAGTTGTTGTTTTTTTAATTAAGTGTGGCTAAGTTCTACTATAAGAGTATTATAATTTATTTTCTTGTAACATCCCTTAAAATGGTAGAGGTTTGTAATTTTTGTCAAATTGATTTAATTTTACATGAAAGTTATTTATAAATATTAAGGGCTAATGTCTTCCCACAACTGATTGCAGACAGCAAAATACAGTTAGAGTTGATGTTGTAGGTTCAAACACTCAACTACTAGCCCTTAACTGATTCTCCTTTGTTGCTGGTGAGGTTTTCTTCAGCATTTGAATTTTGCCCAATAGATTGAATATCCCTGGTACATTTGGATGCTGTGACCACGGGTATTACCCATTATGACTTGAGCAAGACAACAAGGAATGGTAACAGAATTGTGGTTTTGAGTTTCAAACTTGTATTGTCTCTGGTTTATAATAATTTCATTATTGTTTTAGAGTGCTGATTGAAAAACAGTTAAATGAACAATTAATGTATTGCATAGCATTGTGTTTACATGTGTATATAATTAATTTAAAAAATTAAAATTACATTACAAGGAAGAATACTGTGTGTTTTATACAGTGTATTCAAACCTTAGATGAAAAATAATTAACTTTAATGTTACATAGAAAGCAGCAAAACCTACCAGCTTTAAAAAACGTGTCATCTGGACATACACCATAAGATGGGTAGTAGTTATGCAATGTGCCCTGAGTTTTGAGATATTTGTGGAATTAAGCCACAAGTTGCATTGTGGGTACACCGTATTTTCAGTTTAACCTAAGTTTTTCAGTCCTTACATTCTTACAAAATAAAAGAGCAGGTGTGAGTACTTCTTGTTCAAGTTTTTAATTTTTAATTTGATTTTTTTGAGCCAGCCACCTTCCCACATTTTGTTGAGGACAACAAAAGGTGGTAAAAATGCAGGACCTTGTGGGCTATAGAACCCACATTAGCATTTTTTTAAACATTGGAGGCATGTGAAACTAATGTTAAAATGGATAGACAGTGAACACATAATGTAAGTTGTCTTTCTTCCACTAGTAGCTCAAAAACCAGGGAGTGTTTAGAAAACTACGCACCTGATGGTGTATGCTCATGTGATGCATGCTTTTCTTTCTTTAACTACAGGTCATAGGCTTTTTATTTCCTTCTAAAACTATGAGATTATTTATAAAATAACTAATGAACATGGTATATTTGCTACCACTAAGGAAACATTTTGTTACTTTCTTCATATAAAAAATTACTGATTTGATAGTTAATACACAGTTTGGAGGCAGGAAAGCTAGCATTTTAACTTTTAAATATCAGAAATATTGTAGTTAGCAGCATCAATTGATGATGGCTGTCATTTAAGGATTAAAGGCAAGTGAAATATTGCTGAACTAAACAATAGAAGGTAAAACATGCATTAATTATAAACCAAAATTCTACATACAATATAAATTTCATGTTTCTATCTCTCTAAGAGAATAAAAGAATTGCCAATAGTCGCTTGAAGTGCTTAATTTTCTTCTATACATCTCTAGCTCACGGTTTAAACAATTGATTTTTAGAATTTTGTAAGTTGTTAGTTCCGTAACTTGTTTCATGTCTTCAGTGTTGATATGTGTGACAATCTCATTTTATATAATCTGTTGTTTAAGTCTCTTTCTGAAACATAGAAGATTTTAAAATAGCTAAATCAGAATTCAATTTACAATAATTGTTGTTGATTTAAGAGAAATTACAGATGAACACATTACTTTTGTCATTTATCACACCAGTGCATCGACAAGCTTATATCCTAGATTAATCATTCCACAGTTCGTGAACTGCATTCTTTGTATTCTGCTTTTTTACTTTGCTTTTCAAACTAGACAACAGTACTTTCAGGTAAATTTCAAGACTGTACACATTCATAACATTTCATATTAGCTTGGGCTCATGTTAACAGTTCCAATAGGTAATTTTAGGTAATGAATAGTCATGTTAGATCTATGTTATCTAAATATTTGTGCTCTCTGTTGCTTATTAGTACGTATAACACTGAAGAGTATTTTTGAATTACAGATTTAACCATAATTATGATATTCAATTTGTAATTTAAATTTCTAAGTAGTTGGTAATGTTTTCATTTTATGAAAAGTTAAATAGGTAGGAAACTGTACATCACAAGGCTTGATATGTGTGTGTGAGTTATAGGAAAGCATTTTTAAAGTGACATTAGTGTTGGCCAAGCATGGAATTCTCGGTTTATCTCTGTTCATATGACAAGTAAAGGTTACTCAGACTAAAAATATATTTATACTGTATTCATGTGAAATCACCTTTGTGAAATATGTTAACTGACATTAGGCCTAACATTTTTTATGAAAAATCATTTGTTATCCCATGAATTTCATGCACTAATACATTTATAAGAAAAACAAATCAAACCAATTAAATACAAATGTTCTTTGTATTTTTCTGTATACTTATAGATTGCTTTGAAGTAACTGTTTAAATGCAAATGAAGTGAGATTACTGAAATATTCATAATAAATTTCATGTGTGATTGTTTGAAATAGAATGAAATAGTTATTTTGTGTATATATTTTTTTTCCAGCTGAACAGTAAGCTTCCCAAGTTCACAGAAAAAGTGGTAGCTGTGTTATTAGATTCTTGGTTGGTGATTCAGAAGTATTTGGTTTGGTTTGGAAGCCACTTGATGTATTACCTCACAGTCAGTGGAACATGGTTGCAAGAAAATGTGTTTACGTAAGTCGATTATCCAGCCAATTTTTGTGTTTACGTAAGTCGATTATCCAGCCAGTTTTTACACATTGAGCAAATTCTATTTACCATATCTTTCAACACACTTTCAGTTCCTTTTAGACTGGCCTTATAACCATTTTGTGCTTGTTAAAATTTTAATGTTATAACTTACTTTTAAAGTGGTAAGTGTATGTTCATAAAATTTGGAAGATTACCGGTAAACAATACAAGATTTATTGAGTTTTTAAGGTTTCTTAAGCCTTTTTTATTTTTCCATGTTGCCTACCAAATGTGCATAGTAATTCTAATTTTAAAAATACCTTTATGCATCGGAAGATTTTCAAGTTTCACGTGTGGATCCTTTATAATATCTGATAGTTATCAACTGTTTCTTAAGAAACACTTTTATATTTTATCTGTTTTCACTATTGAATATCTACAGGTTTGGTCAATTTGACCAATCTTGTAACTACTATAAAAATTAGGAAATAAATATAAATTATACTTTTTTGTTTTAGAATGAATACAAAACATAATATGAAAACATAAATGTGTGGTACAAGTACCTTAAATCTTATAACTTTTATTATTTTTTTATTATATTGCCTGGCTAACGATACATAACTTACAATGTTGCTTGCACATGCACTCACGTTCACTGTATCCAATAATGTGTAACTAGCTTTTACAAAGTGACCTCTGTTAACTGTGCTTTAGTGGAGTAGAATTTTGTAAAATAGCACACATTATTGTACATTATATATGTATATACATTACTATTTATTTACAAATAAGTTCTTAAACTTGGTTTTCTTAACATAGAACTGTAAATAAAGAAGTGATGCGAACAGTCATTTTGGTTACAACTTTTGCACTCATTTGCTGGTTATCATAGGTTGCTAAGCCTTACAAAATTTGGTACATTGAGGATGTAAAACAAAATTTTGTTTTCAAATTTTATATATACGTTTGAAAGAACCAAAAGAAATTATAGTTTACAATGCCAATATCATAGAATTTCACTGTAATTTATTAAGTTTAGTAACTAGATTGTATTTTGTCTGAAAACAAATATGCAGTTTTGAGCACCTAAAGACACAGTGGAAACATTTTGAACTTTCAGTTGCTTACTCTCATGTCATAAACAGAGGTGTGTATAAGGGAGTGTTTTCAAAAATAGAAAGAGGTGAGAGGGGCCACTGTATTTGTTTATTACATAAGCGAACTAAAAAAATAGGTGATTCTTATTTTATATTTTGGCTTTGCAATATTGGTAACTTGTTCATAATTTATACAACACTGTAGACTTTGTATTTTGACATCACAAACATCCAAATTCAACTAATGCTACATTCAACATAACACAAAAACAAAATCAATGTCCAGGCTACTGGTATTTCATTATAGTATCTAATGTTTATTTGCATTTTAAAAATAATACATTGATTAAGGCTAGTTTAGGGATTAAGTGTTCTCAGGTTGGTAAGTGCATTGAATTGGTTTTATTTGAGTACTCTGAACTAATGTGTATTTTTAAGGAAGCTAGTAGTGAGGATGTATTTATATTTAGTTTGCTGGTTGGAGGAGAATATGGAGGCTGTTGTAAGTGAAGTTTAGGAAATAGATAAAGTATAAACTGGGAAATGACAGTGCAACAAGAGGAGGTTAAGCATTTAAATGCAAAAAAAGCCATCAGCTAAGATTAACAGATATACAGGAATTTAGAAAGGGTAGTGTTAGGATTAAAAGTAGTGAACTTAACCCTATTCTTTTGAGCAACAGATATCAGCTCTCGACTTGTGTAGGTGAGAAACTATTTGAGGGGGGGAAAGCAAAAGGAATAGAGAAAAATATGGATTATGGACTTAATGATGTTATTGTTATAGGTGATTCCTTGACATGGCATCTGGATAAAATAGTCTGTGAGGTAAATAGGGAGAAAAAGAGTTAGATTATAATACCCTAGAGCACAGGTGGAATAATAACTGAAAGAGCAAGAGATTGGAAATGATGTATTTAGAGGCTGACAGTGTAAGAAAAAGTAAGTCAGAGGAGCTAATTGAGAGGTTGATAAAACATTTAAAGATAAATGCCATAAGTTAAGTAAGGGATATTGCCAAGAATTAGTTGTAGAAATGAAACTTTAGTAAGTCACTAGGGCTTAAATGTTAAGCTCCAAAATTAACGTGTAAGGATGCAGACAGGCTGATTGGATTTGTGGGATCAGATCAGTGGGAGTAGGAAAAGTTTTTTGGAATGGATGGTTTAGATTTAAGTAATAAAGGGTCTGAAATGTTTGCAAGAGTTATTAACTCGGCTGCAGAGAAAGTTTTAATCTTGGACTTGACAGAGGTGAGAGCAAAGATAAACCATATGAAACATGGGAAATTGTTTTAAAAATACTTATAATAATAGGCTTAATTGTTAATATTGTAATGCTAAAAGTATAAGAACAACCGATAGATGAAAACAAAGTTGAACAAGACAACTGAATCAATTTTGATTAAAATCAAAACTAAATAAAATTGGGAAGTTTAATGATAAGGACCTTGGGCCAGATAATATTCTTCACAGGTTTTAAAAGGAGGTCAAGGATTATATGTTTGAGGCACTTGCCACAATTTTGTGTAAGTCTGAATCGTGGACAAGTGTCAACAGAGTGGAAATTAGCTAATGTAACTCCTGTTTAAGGGATGTAATAGAAGTTGTCCTATAGACCTGTTAATCTTGCATCAGTTGTGGGAAAAGTTTTAGAAAGTCTGTTCTTTGTAACGTCATTTAACAACAGAGTTTTAAAATTTTATTGACTACTCAACATTGTTTCATTAAGGGAAAATGACATAGATAAGTCGTGGGGGAAAGGCCTAAAGTCTAAATTTCTTTTTTTCTGGCCAGTAACCACAAAGAAAAATGTATTGGTTAACCACTGCATATTTATTTAAAGCAGTTAATGTATGATTTGTGAGCACACTTTCCTTATGTGTGTATTTCTGTTTAGTGATCTTAACCAGGAATGTGAATGTTTATTTAAATGTGACAAAAAGAAGTATGATAGATGGTAAAAGTTTAACCAAATTACAGTTAAACAAACTAGTGAGAATGTAACTATACATACAAATTTTTACTCTGCATTCATATGTCTCCATAAGTTAGAAAATAACTATAGTTCTGATTAACATACAAGTTTTTTAGGTTTAATCAACACAAAATGGTAGTAGTTATGGTTTACCTGAAAGTAACATAATGGTTAAAAGGTTAAATCTACTTTCATTCTGTTTTTCAGTTTAGATTATTTAATGAATGCACCTATACACAGAACTGGTTAGATTAGGTTGTTACTGCTGGACCTGAAACCCTTTTGGAATTTAAGCATACTAAGAGTAACCATTATTTTTAATAAATACACTTAAATTAAGTTTTTTCAGGAATGAGTGATTTGCAACTTTTTTGATTGTTGACTAAAACTGGTGTAACACGTTTTTAATATACAAGATCCTAAATCTTCCACAAAGTTTACAGAAAACTATCTCATGACTTTGGTCATAATGTATATATTTTGTAAATGGGTAACACATTTCAGAAATCTGTTCACAAGGATGATGAGGTAAGAAAACAGTATTTATGCTATAACTTGTAATGTTTCTGTTGTTACAGAGGAAGTCTTTCTGTAGAGAACCTTCAGAAGTATGCTGTTGATACTGGAGCTACTGTACAGAAGTACGTAGTTTTGGTATACCAATGGTCAGCTCAGCAAGTTTCAGGTTTAGTGTCCTCAGGCAAATGAAGCAAGACCTGTGGTAATTTTGCTGCTCAGAAACTAAGTACATTCTTTGGAGAAAAATTTAGTGATTCATGTGGTTTGTTGAATGTGACCTGACATTTAAACAAGTTTTCTTCTCTCCTCCTCCCACGTGTTCATGATATTGAGAATATTTGTTCCTAATCTTGGCAAACTGTTTTGAGATTTAATATAAAAAAAATGAAGAATTTCATAATTCTATCACTGTCATATATACGTAATTTTTTTAAAAGGCAAGCATGTTTTGAAATTTTATATTGATATTGGATGTCTGTGTCATATTCTAATAAAGAAGCAGAATCGTATTCCCCTGTATCAGTTCTTTTATACATCTTGAGTTAATATGTTGACTCCATTGTGGATATTTTTACTCTTACTCTGTACGTACAATTACGTAAGAATCACTGGTGAACTGTTTGAAAATCTGTGTATTTCAGAATGGGTGAACAGTTTTATTTCAACATTTTGGTAATGGTGAATATAGATGTAATTTTGAAAGTACTTAGTGGAGTACTGGAAACTATACATAAGCTTGCAACTTTAAAAATGAAATTAACTCAAATCTCATTAAATCCTTGCACTCTCAAAAAACAAAACTATATTCAACTGTATCTGAAACACCCCTGACAAACCTTAACATAATCTTTGTACATGGTTGAATGTTTCTTACATTTTAAGGTGTTGTTTGTTGGCTTTATTTATCAGTAACTTGTCATGTTTGCTGTTTAATATCAAGTAGTGATAAAGTAGGTAGAGTTGTTTGTAACATGCAGGAAAAACATTTTGCACAAACATAATTTGAGTAGTGCATACCATTGGATCTGGAAATAGCAATAAGGAACGTACACATTTAAGCAGAAGCAGGTGAGTGTTTTAATGTCAGGACCAGTGGAAGATCAAACAGTTTCAATATTAAAAAGGAAGGTAATGCTAATGAAACTGTACCATTATGGGAAATGCAACCATAAGAGCCATAATGATCCTGCTTCAAATATATTAATTAGGAAGTTCTCAACAGCCACTTTCATCATGTATTGTTCCCATGTTTTCTTTACCATTAGTTCAGGGGTCTACTGGCTTATCACAGCAGCCATCATAATGATTAAAAATGGAGTCCATTAACACATGCTAGAGGGGCACACACGTGCACAGTTTGTGAAAGTCAGGGTAACTTTTTTTTTTTTTGCAATCCTTTGTTCAAAATACAGGGTGCATAGAAAGTCAGTGTATTTCGCCAAACATTTTTTTCAAAATTCTAAATGCAAACCAAACTAATACAAATATAAATTTAATATAAATATTCATGATTTACAACGTTCAAAAAATACATTCATTGCATTTTCAAATAAAACTGTTGCAATTTCTTCAATGTCCTGATCACGAACTGCGGCAAGCACTTCCAGAACTTGGCTGTAGAATTAAAAATGTTACCCCATAATGAAAACTTCAGTTAAACAGAAAATTATTTTTGACAATTTTTTTCCTAAAATAATTTTGTTATGCAAGTCAAAAACATTTTCAACATTTTATCTTTCATTGAGGTAAAATCTCGTGTATACTTACATAATATTTGATGGCTCATTCCTATTTTTAACCAGAAATCCTGACTGAAATTTTTCTTTCTTTTTGGATGGAAAGACAGTTTTTACGTATTTCGCGCTTGCGTGTGAAGGCCTGATTTCACACCATGGTGCATCTGTTGGAAACGTTTAACACAAAAGAAAAATTCAATTTTTAAACAAGATAATACAGTTAAAAGCTTGGGAATATTAAATGTTAATTACATTTCGTTAAAACATTTTCGTAAATCTTAAAAGTTTTGAGAGAAAGTAATATTAATGATCTAGAACAACATAACTGCATCCGGTGATCTTAACTTTGTCAGTTATACGTTTGTACAAAATAATCCATTTATTATATACCCAAAGTTGAACACAATAAAATTAGTTAGAAATATTTGTTTTGAAAACTTAACAGTGAAGAACTCAGTTTAAACTTGTACATACAAGTTTGTTTTTTTACTTATCAGAAACTGAAACATGATGTATGAGAAATATATACATCAGTATGTTATACTGGTTCAGTTTACTTTTTACATGCACATCCTGATGAATCTACCACTGAACAAAAACCCTCAGCACATTTCTCAAATATTCCAATTGCTAGAATGTTGCTTTTTAACAATGAAATAGTAATTTTTTACCATATTCTTTAACAGCTTCTATACTTTTGAAATTATTGTTCAAACTTATTTTGGTAGCAATTTAAATTAGAGCAGCACACAAGCTAATTCAAACAATGCAGGAAAAATACTTCATTGTTCCCTTATGCTATACATTATTCTGAATATTAAAATACTTCATTGTTCCCTTACGCTATACATTATTCTGAATATTAATATACTTCATTGTTCCCTTACGCTATACATTATTCTGAATATTAAAATACTTCATTGTTCCCTTACGCTATACATTATTCTGAATATTAAAATACTTCATTGTTCCCTTACGCTATACATTATTCTGAATACTAAAATACTTCATTGTTCCCTTATGCTACACATTATTCTGAATACTAAAATACTTCATTGTTCCCTTATGCTATACATTATTCTGAATATTAAAATACTTCATTGTTCCCTTATGCTACACATTATTCTGAATACTAAAATACTTCATTGTTCCCTTATGCTATACATTATTCTGAATATTAAAATACTTCATTGTTCCCTTATGCTATACATTATTCTGAATACTAAAATACTTCATTGTTCCCTTATGCTATACATTATTCTGAATACTAAAATACTTCATTGTTCCCTTACGCTATACATTATTCTGAATACTAAAATACTTCATTGTTCCCTTATGCTATACATTATTCTGAATACTAAAATACTTCATTGTTCCCTTATGCTATACATTATTCTGAATATTAAAATACTTCATTGTTCCCTTATGCTACACATTATTCTGAATATTAATATACTTCTAAGGAAGTGATGCACAAATTCTGTTCCGATTTGTAAGTTATGTTCTTTAACACATCAAAATCTATGAAGTATAATAAACACTTTAACATTTATAAAACAGTATTGAAAATAATTATGGAAAAGTACAGATAAGAAAAAAAAAGCAAGCAAGTTATCCATATTTATTTATATTTGCTTAAAACAGAGCAGAATATCTTATACAACTATGACAGTTTCAATATGGGGTTGTGAAATGTATATTTAGGTATCCTGTATTACTCTCCACTATTATATGGTTGTTTTGACCTCAGCTGTTTCCACACAGCCTTAATAACCAGGCCAAACATTGGTTGCAGTGTCCTATTGGGCTTTTTTTTCTATACAAGCATCATTTTATAATTGTTACCACACACCCTGTGTACATGAACTCAATGAAGGACGATGGGCAAGATAACTGAACTTGTCTTAATAGCAGTTAATGTCTTAAGTTTTATGGAGATCTCAAAACCATTGCACAAGGGGCTGCCTAGCACCATATTATTCACTAGCATGCTTGTATGTATATATCATAAGTTCACTAGGACATCCTTCCCCATTGCACCAAACATGCTCACCCTTTCAGCCCTAGGGGCATTATTATGTTACTATCAATCCCACTGTTTGGTGGTAAGAGCTGGTGGTGGTGAATAGATGCTTTCCCTCTAGTCTTATACCACTAAATTAGGGACGGCAAGTGTAGATAGCCCTCGTGAAGCTTTGCACGAAATTCTGAAAACAAAACAAACATCCTTCTCTCCTCTGTAACAAACAACATATAGTTTCCTGTTGTTAACCAATCTGAACTGATCACTTCATTATTTGGAAGTCTGTTTCCCAGTTTAGTTCTCTCTCCTATTTTGAAGCAGCTTCATATCCATCAGGAATGCTTTGTGCATCATACTGTTCTGAAGGTATCACACATAGCTGTATTATTGACTGTTGGCAGAATCTGTCTGATGCATTGTCATATGTAGTGTAAACATAAGGTTTAGGCACAAAAAGGGACCTGTTTATCCATCTCAGCTGTCCAATTCTCTCAGTGAGACTAATAAATATGTAATCTAGAACCAACCCTTATGATTCATATATCTATCAAGCTTATTTAAATTCACTGCCTCTATGACATCCAAAAGCAACTCCTTCCATAGGACAGCCACATATTTGCAAAATAAAACTGTCTTAGATGAAGATAGCTTCTATCTTGTCTACATCTATATTTGTATCTTCTAGTTCTATGATTCTCACTGTTAAGTATGAAAAATGTTGATCAATAAACATGATCAATTTCTTTTAAAATTTTAAATGCTTCAATCAGATCTCCTATAACTTCTTTTTTAAGAGAAAACAAATTTAAGAATATTAATCTTTCCTTATATGGAACTTCTATCACAAGTAACATTTTAGTAACCCTCCACTGAACCCTTTCCAACGATTCAATGTCTTTCCCAACCTAAGGTAAGAAATCCAAGATTGAACACAATATTCAAAATGTGGACTATACAATGAAATTATTACCTCTTCAGACTTGTATTCAATATTTTTATAGATACAAACTAAAATCATATTTGTCCTGCCACTAGCAACATCATACTGCTTGGATGGCTCAAGAGACTGATCAACCATTACACCAAGGTCTGTTTCTTTTAGTAGCACTATTAAGGTAATTCCCATCCAAATTATACGTGTAATTATGATAATCCATCAGCCACTTGTTTGCCCAACTTATTAAATTATCTTCACAGTTAGCAACATCCAAGACCTTGATATCATCAACATGGTTAATAAATCTATTGATCATTCCTTCATCTTTGTTATTAATGTAAATGAAAAAGAACAAAAGGTCCTAAGACTGAGCCCTGAGGTACACCACTAACAAGATTAATCCAGTTGGACTGAAGTTAAATTACGCGTAGAATTACGTTTCTTTACAAGTTTTTTTATGTGTCATTTTGTCTTTCTCTGAAAAGTCAGATAAACCAAACCTCCATCCTTACCCTTATCTACATTATGCAGTAATATTTTCAAAGCATGTCAAAAAATATGTAAAGCAAGATTTTCCATTAGTGAAAACGTGTTGACTATTTCATAAAATTTTAAACTTTGTTAAACGACTTTGCAAAGTATCTCTTATCAGACTTACCAAAACCTTTCCTGTAACTGATGTAAAATTAACAGGCCTATTGTTACTGGTACAACTAATACATTCCTTGAAGATTGAAATGACATTAGCTAATTTCAAGTCTGTTGATACTTGTCCACTATTCAAGGACTTACAAAAAGAAAGTGGTAAGTGTCCTTGACCTCCTTTAAAACCCTTGAGGAAATATTACCTGGCTCAGGAGTCTTAGCAGTCTCTAGCTTCCCAATTTTATTCTTTTAGAGCTCAGAATTTATGCAATTGTCTTGCTCAACTTTGTTTTCATCTATCAGTTGATTAAGATGAGGAAAACCGCTTATGCTTCATTAGTATAAAGAAAAAGGAAAATGTAATAACCTAACCATCAGTTACCAGCCATCCTTTGTTATAAATCAAGAGTCCTATCCCCATCCTGACATTGCTCCTAATGTACTTTTAAAAAAATCCTTACTGTTAGTTTCTGTGCTTACAGCCAAATTTTTCATGTCCTTTTGGATGTTGTAATTTCCTGTTTGACCAAATTTCTTGACCTTCTATAATTCCAGTCAATTTAAATTTCTTGAAGTTGTGATGCTTTTTTTCAATTTTATCTCATACCCTTTGTGAACCAAACAATTTTTTCCCCCACTTGCAGCTACCCTTTCTTTCTGTAAGGAATATATTTAGTTTGAATGTTGAAAACATTTCCTGAGTGTCTCCAAATAATGCAGTTTCCAAATTCACAACAGATAATTCTTGTTGTATACCTTCAAAATTTGGAATCAAACTATCATTCATTATTCTTGGTTTTCATTTGCAGCCAAACATCAAACCTAATACATTAATAACTTGTACCTAGGTGTTTCCCAATTTCCAGCATCTCAAACATTTCTGTACTAGAAGTTAACAATAAATCAAAAATAACAATTGAAGATCACAACCACAGCTTCTAAATATCACTTTTGATATTTGCGAGTTATTTTTATGCTATTAAGAGCACTAGTTTTACTTCAATAGATTGAATTTTTTAGCCTTTACCAATCATAAATTTACTTTGTGTGTCTTTCATGCCTACTTTCAAATAGCATTCATCAGAGTTTCATCTGGTGTACCAATACCTAATTGGTGTGAAAGTCAATCTACACGTCACATAATCAAATCAATGTCAAACATACTCGACATATCAACCATGAGGGCATCATAATGTTACAATCATTCCCACTATTCACTGGTATAAGAGTTGCCTCAATGCTGGCTGTAGTTGGTGTTGACTAGCTACCTTTGCTAAATTAGAGGTGGCTAGTGCATATAGACCTCGTATATCCATGTGCAAACTTTAGACCAAACCTTAACGTGACTGTACTCTAGCATAGTTCATTTGCATACAAAAGAGGGAAGTAATTCCCTAGTTCACACATTTCATACCTGCTTTATTCATTGTTTCTATAATTATTCTCCAATACTGTGTAGATATATTTCTACTAAGCACTTCATTCATTTGATAAAAGTCTTATAAAAACACACTACCAGTTTCAATCATTATTCTTTCTGATGGAAGAGAAGCAACTACCTCCAAGTTTTCTGATGTTTTCAAAGAACTGGAAATATAGAGAAAGCTCCATAAAGAGAAAACAATGAAATTTGGAAACATTTTTTTAAATAACACTAAACATCACAGCCAGTGATTGGGAATTATTTATTTTCATAAATTTCCACAGGTTTTGTTACAATTATATTTCCTACCAAATCCAATTTATTTTGTTTCATCTCTCTAGCTGAATTGACCTCATCTAGTTATTGTATTGTTTATATGTCATGTTTCACAATTTTAAGTCAAGACTATTTCCACTAGTTTTATAAACAAATCATAAGACTCTTTTTGTCTAGAATTTACTCAATACTTGAATTAAAAATTATTGCAAAAATGATAAAATAAAAATTACTTGCAGAATGTTTTACAATATATGAAATACACTTGTTAACTAAGAAGAAAGGAAGCATTTAACATGTTACTTTGGTGTTATGTGACACTTGTTTTGTTAAAGCAATAAAAGATTATATTATTATGTGGATAAGAAAAAAATATTTAATTATAACTCAAATAATTTTAGCTTAATATTTACCATTATATATTTGTTGTCATTATTATTTATCGTCAACAAAATCAGTTACAAAAATGATAACATCACAAAAATTTTAATATGAACTTAAATCTAAAGGTTTGTGGAAAAATGTGCAAGAAGAATTTATCAACAACAACATAAGAAAATAAAATAATGTATAAAGAAGCATTAATAGTATACACGTGCACCTTAAATACCAAAACTGATAAAAAATGTTTTAACATGTACATGCTTTCATGCTACTAAATCATGCTGATGCTTTGACTTACCATCCATTAATACCAATGTACAAACCAAGATCCAGAAACTCTCTCGCCTCATCCTTGGATCCATCAAAAGAATGAACCTTTTGAAAGTGAAGTAATAAACGAGTTTCAAACACTGAACCTACAGAAAACAACTGTCATCAATGGGCATACAATCTTCTTTAATATGTACTTCTAGATTGATAGTTATGCATGTGTATATTGTAACAGTAAAATTTTTGAGCATTCTGGACATTCTTGGGTTGTCATTGCATTACCTTGTGTATTACTTGCATCTCTCTGTCTGTCTGTCTGTCTGTGTGTATTAGTTTGTTATGACCAAAACAAAAAAGAGATGAAACAAAAATAAAAAATGCCATTCCAGTTGAAAGGATCCCATGGTACAAGCTGTAATGTGTGATATAAAATGTACCCTAGGTTGTGGAGGTAACTGAAGAAGAAGGAACCACATTGTGGTGGAGATACACCATCTATCAGTCTTAACTTCCATTTGCTAGTTTCACATAAAGAAATAAAGTAAAGGAATAGTAACAGAAATCAAAATGAAAAAACAGCAGATATAAAAATAGAAATTAGGAAAGTAACATGAGGATGCTTAAGTCCACAACATCCTACATCAGTATCACTCTCCATTACTTGCAGACAACTATAGGATAGTCAGATGGTAGCATACTCATTTCAGAAACATATGTATCAGAAATGATAATGCCACTATCTGGTTGTCCACACAATTTGCTCATATCTAGTGAAATAAATTTTAGAGTAGTAAAGGCACAAGGGCAAAACACAAAATACTAGGCTTAATCAAAAACTGCCTTGTCTATTTTGATGTAAAGCTCCTTGAACAGTCAAGCAGCTACACCAAAATAATTCAGAAATGCATGAACTTCTTTCAGGGGTTAGTTAATTAGAGTGACCACGTACTGGAGAAGGAATGCAGATTATGATTTTGAATTTACTGTATTTAAACAAATATGTTAAAATGTGCAAGTCTGTTGTTTCCAACATACCACGTGTTACTAATAAAGTATTTGTGCTTAAGATACGTCTGTGAAATGATGCAAGAATGACTCAGATGAGTCAAAAGTGTAATGTGACATTCATGCGATACATAAAATCAATTTTGTCTGATGAACAGTTTGTAGAACCTGGTGAACAACCTTCCAAAAAGGAAGTGCCACCATGTTTAAGTTAGTCTTCAACCAAACTATTTCAGGAGCTGCAACATAATTGAATAGGAATACACGAAATATTAACATCTTGTGATAAACAATACAAAAATAAACATTTTACTCCCTGTGCTTTTATTTTACAATAATAAATATGTTCTATTCAATATTTACTTTTATTCTTCTTAGCAAAACAAACAGTTCATCTTTAAATAACTAGATATAAAAACATCTAATTTTGTTAAACTTATCATCACTTTTAATATTATTTCTGCTGTTGAAATTCTTTCAAGAGTTGCTCAATGTTTGGCAACCTTGAGATTTCCAATTTGAGGAAGGTCTCAACACTTAAATCCTTTAGTTGGCTTTTTTCTTTTATAAAATTCATGTTCAAAAACACTTGCTTACAAAAGAATATCGACCTGAAGGTTTATGTAAGTCCAGATGCCTATTGTTTCAGTTAAATGTAAGTGTCAGGTAGACAATTCCACACTTCAATTACAATTTGGTCTTGTTTAAGATAATCTATTTCTGCTGTTTTGCAATTTAAAGGAAGATTTCTCCCCCTTCAGATTCTCATGTTCAATAAGGAGTTCTTTGAATTTGGAATTCTAAAAATCTTTGTCCTGACAATCTGCAAATTCAAGTTCAAACCAAGTTCAGTAAGATACAAAAAACATGCTGCAAACTTCATTGTGGATGTGTTGGATTGACGAGGTTTCAGCAAAAATGAATTTTTTAAAATCACTCAGCAAATACATCTTGCATTTTGAGAATTGTTTCTGTAAGATACTTGAGGTCAATGTTGAAGTCACTTGGTTGTTTCTATCACTTCAATGTTAGGAAATGCACCAATTATCTCAACATCCCTGTCAAATAATGACAGATTCCATTCAAATGAATTTGAATACTTCTTCCAAAAGCAAAATAGCAGTATTCCTCTGTCCCTATCGTTTCCAATTTAGTACTTTTTAAGTGAGAAGTTATATCAACTACAAAGAAAAATTTCTGTAATCACTAAATATCTGTTAGCATATTCACTGACATTCTCTTGCATGAACACATTCACTGCTTCAAGACAGGATTGCAAAATACTAAAGCACTTGATCTCTACAAAGTTATCATACCTTGTTATGCAAAAGGTCAGAATACTGGCTGTTGATTGCAAAATGTTTGCCACAATGCCATTAACACCTTCTGCCACTTCTGTAACACTAAATCCATAACTCTTTATGACTCCCCTGAAAGAGTGCTTCCTGGTTGGTTATGTAGTAAAATGAGACTACGTCAAGCTCAAAATGTTTTAGAAATGGAAAAATGGAATCCCTGTGTGCAACATTCATTATTATTCTGTTGAAGTTCCTTTCTTTTTGTTTCAAGAACTTGGTGACAGCATATGTAGTGTCTTCTTCTAGGGTCTGCCCTTTAAATGGCACTAATTTCATAAACTCTTCTTGAGGTCCTTGAGAGTCCAGATATCTACTGAAAAGGGCAATTTGTGCAATGTAATCTACACAGCAGGCAACAGAAAACTCTGGTGTTAAATATTTGTCAATAACCTGCTATTATTTTATGTCTGTGGTCATTTTTATTGCTGTTTCTTTGTAGATAAATATATCATTTTAAAAACAACAACTTGTTTTGGTTTTTGAAATTGTTTTTGAAGAGTATTTACAGAGACTCACAAGTAATTCCACAAAAAACTGCATGCAGCTCTTAAGCTGTTGTATAAAAACAATGTACAGTTATTTTTAGCATTCTTGTATCTGGTACTTAATCATCTCTACTACAAACACTGACTAAATCAGCAGTGTAGAATAAAATAAACAGCTAACATCAAGTACATAATACCATGTAGAATGGCACTGTAAAAGATCACAGTCTGCACACTGACCAGCAACTGTGCACACAATGTTAAAAGGGAACAACGAACAATCAAAGTGAGCTGCAAATTAACATTTTCACCACCTGCCTTATAAGTTTGAACCTTGTTTAAGCAACCTTTTATTAATGAACATTATTTTCTGTGTAAATTCATAAATCTAAATTGGACAGAGATGTGATTCTATGAAAGTTAGGGAGAAGAAAAAGAATACAACATGGAAATAAATGGGTGAAAAGCAACTGAAAGACCTTACCGAAAAAAGATGGGTTGGTGCCTTCAGAGATATTATTACATCACCTGTTGCTTTACTTTGCTATTCTAAAGACATAAGATGACATTTTCTTAAGTGTCTGACAGCTATAAATATATTCTCATTATCTTTTCAGTTGTATTTAAGGCTATTCTCAACTGCATCACAATGGAATTTTTCAGTTAAAAGACTTTATTTCATAGCTATAACTTTCACTTTGAAGACGAAATCATTACTTTGAATTAGCAGGATATGATTTTGGAATCTATTGCTCCTTCAAGTCTTGTGCTCTCCAAGACATCATACTTTCATGGAGAAAACTAACAGCTCTAAATACTTTTACAATTCAGCTGTATCTATAATGCTTAGGTAGTTTTAGACCATCTTGACATTTGTAGGGAAATGGTATCTCACTTGCATGCGTATTTTCATTAACTGCAAATGGTCCTTTGTAAGTCAATACATTACTATGTTGCATTACTTCTCTGCAATATAAATTCAAAGTAAATCACCAAAATCCACAGAATAACTATATTTAAATGTCTGATACAGTTCTAATGTCTTACTAAAACTAAAAATTAAAGTCAATATTCTTTATGTAGTGTTAAAAACTTCATGCAAGTTGTATATATGAACAAAAAACCATACTTTGTGTATATGTTTTTGATACTTAATATGTACCATTGACATACACTTATAACCCTTAATTAACTTCCATAAACTTTTGCGCGTTGTATGGTAAATGCTCATATTAGCATCAATATGCTTTATGGAGAACTAATTAAATAATCTGTTATTTTTGTTCTTTAGTTTTTAGCTGTAAAATGCAGTAACAACATATAGCATTTCACAGCTAATTTCAGAGCAGAGCTTATAATTGGTTTTATAAGAACAAAGAATTATTAGCTTTAAGGGAAAAACAAACTGACTTCTTTCTTCCAACATACTACATCAAGTAACTAAAGCTACAAATAATACATTGTGGTTAGAATTCTGACTTTAGTTATTAATACATGATATTTATATGTCTGTGCAAAACTTTTATAAGTTCCAATCGTTTAAAATCATTATATAAAAAATACTTCTTGGTCTATAGTGTAATGTATATAATAACTGGGGTCTAATGGATGTTTGGAAGAGAAAACGCACCTACTTAATTATACAAATAATTAAAAAGTTACTAGTTTTTATGAAACTGAGAAGTAAATAACATAACTTATCTTAAAACTATTATGTTAAACTTTACAGTAACTGTTACATTTAGTGGGGCTAAAAGCACTTGTACAATTATAAAAATTTTTAGTTGTAAATTTGTCATGATGTAAAAATATTTGAATAAGTTGAAAATGTTTCATGACTTTGTGACTAGCACTTATCTAATGAATATACAACATAACCTACTTGTTAACTTTAATAAAAGATAAAAAAAAATGTATCAGGACATAAGTATCTCAAAATATTAATTATTTCAAAACATTTATTTTCTCATTAGTAGTAAAATAGTTTATCTGAAAGTAATATTAAACATGAAGCTTTATTTTATGGCAAAATAGTAACAGAGTACTTCACAGAACTGCTTCATTTATAGTTATTTAAAATGTGATACAAATGAACTGAAACTGAAATAAGTGAATTTCTAACTTTTTCCAAATGAAATAATCTATCAATTTTCTTTACCCAAGTCATTTTGTAATGGTACATGTAAAAAGTTAGTACTCAGACTTACCACTGCTGTGGAAAACCTCTCTCTGTTTCGCTTCAGTGTGGTGACAAGATCTGAGGCAGAGTTACGACAATGTAGAAACATTGGCAAACAAGTTTCTTCAGCTATGTCAAACTGATGCTCAAAGTACCTGAGATGAATATTTGATACTTGTCATAGTGATATTAAAGATGTTATTTAACACTTGTAAAAGATTCTTTGATACAGCATGCTTCAGTTATTATTTGGCAATGGTTCTCAAAACTTAAAAAATATAAATTACCACTTTGTAATGGATACTGTTATGTACTGGTGAAACAAAAAGTCAATTTATACATGTATTAGAGACTTGATGGATATTATTTGATATTCACACTACACATTAAAGTTGGCCAGAGTAAGTAATTGCAAAGATTACTGGAAGGATTATGTTGCCAACCTTTATTTATATAAGCAGGACAATTGTCCAGAGTACATCCAGAGTATACGGCTAAAGGAGTATTCAGGGAGTAAATTGTGACAGAGGAAAGGGTGATAGTGAAAAAAGGTATCACTAGTGAGGAAGGGATGAAGAAGATAAAGAAAATAAAATATGAAGAAAAGGGAGGAAGAGAGAAGTGAGATGAAGGTAGAGGACGAAAAGCAAGAAGAACACAAAACAGACGATACAGAAACAGAAAAAGGAGATGAAATCTTAGAACAGAAGGAGATTAGCTATTTCTCAGATATTAGTGAACTATTAGAGATTAATTCGTAGAAACAATGTTTAGTGAAAAGCTGGAAAAAGAAACCTTTAACACATCAAAAAAGAAAGTGAAAATGACGGACATAGTGAGAATGGTTATAATGCAACAAAATGTGATTTCTCATATTCTTGGTGAAAATTTGGAACTTAAGAAAAATATTGACACTATAAAAGAAGAGAAGAGAATGGCTACTTTTGCAGAAGTCATGAAGATGAAAGTAGAACTGAAGAGTGAAGGGAAAATAAGAACAAGAAGCAGAGAAAGAAGTAATAGTAGGAAAAGAAACATACCTACCATCATACCCCCCAAAAATATGACATCAATGGAAACCAAAAGAAAAGTACAAAGTTTGGTTAAATCCAAAGAGCTGAAGATAGGTGTAAATGTTGTAAGAACTACAGCTAATGGTGGAAGAAAAAAAGATTAATTTACTTAAAAACGCACTATTAAAAGTAAAGGATTTAGAAGAAAACTTTGATATAAATGTACCTAAAAAGAGATATATACAAATTATTATTTATAATGTAGATGATGATATGAACGACCAAGAATTTGGCACTAGTATTAAGGAACAAAATTCAGAAATATTTGAAGAAAATGATGTAATTATTGTTAATAAGAAATTTAAAACATTGAGAGGTTTCAATTATATTGTTACAATTGAACCAAATAAGTTTAAAAAATTGTTACAAGATAATAAAATTAAACTGAATTGGGGAAGATATGGAATCAAAGAACATGTAAGACCCACAATTTGTTATAATTGTGGAAAAGTTGGACATTTTGCTAAATATTATAAAAATATTACCACCTGTTTAAAATGTGGACAAGAGGAACATCATTATATAGATTGTGAAAAACCCATATTTTGAATAAATTGTTTTAATCATAATTAGAAATTTAATACACAATTTTATGTGAATTATTCTTTTAAGGATTATAATTGTAGGATTTATCTTAAAGAAATGGATCGATTAATTTCACGTACTGATTATGGCTGGTGTTTTAAATTCCTTTCTTTTTGTAACTCATTAATTTGGCAGTGGCACGAGAAGCCAAGCTGTAGTTAAACCAAGATATCCTACAAAGAAATATGGATATTATTTCCAGAAATGAACCGTATTATTTCGAGGAAAATACAGTTCATTTCTCTAAAAGTATGAAAATTGTGTTTTGTTGTGATGTCCCTGAGGCAGAGATTATCATTTAGTAACAAAAACATTATTATGTTTTTTGTTGTACAAACAATTTAGTTGGTATTAGAATTACTTATGAAAATTTTATTACGATTGTGATTAGTATTTACTGCTCCCTGTCCGGAGTGAGAGCTTTACAGAAAAGATTTCAAAAGATTAAAGATATCAATTTAAGACAGTATTATAAACTGGAATATAAGAAATAGCAAGAAAAATAGAATAGTTTAATTATTTTCACTAAAAAAGAAGCTTTAAGAAATGATGTTACAAGTATTACTGGTAATAATATTTTTGGTATTCCATACAAAACTATCATGGATCAAAAGAAGAAATATTTACATATTAATGAAATAAAAGATAAAGATGGGAATATAACCAAAATAGAAATGAAGCTGAAAATGAAATTCTTAATTATCATTTTCCATGGGTGAATTTTGATCAAGTGGTCTCTGAAATAGGTTTTTGCAATGAGATACAGAATAATAATGATACTGATGTGAACATAAATGAAGATAATATTACAGAGTATGAAATTAATAAAGTCAAGGGGAAGATGGAGGATAATAAAGCTCCTGAATATGATAATTTAAAATTGCCTTTAATCAAAGAAATATATTTGGCTAATAAAAATTGGTCTATTAAAGTATTAAATTTTTGTTTTAATAATGGTATTTTTTGTTAGTTTGGAAAAAGCCTGAGGTGACTCTCATCCATAAAAAAAGATAACGATAAAATGATTCCTAGTGGTTATACACCAGTGTGTCTTTTGCCCATTTGGGGTAAAATATTCAATAAGATTTTGAAATATAAATTGACTTATTTTATAGAGAAATATAAATTATTTGATGATGCACAATATAGTTTTAGGACTAAGAGATCTACTATTCATGTATTACAGAAACTTAAAGATTATGTTTATGAAAGTATAAATAATAATTGTATTACATAATTAATTTCTTCGGATTGTAAAAATGCTTTTATCTCAGTGGACATCACTTAATAAAGCATTTAAATAATCTAAAAATATACTTGAAGTTCAAAAAGGTGATTACTGATTTTATTCAAAATTGAGAAGTTTTTATAGAAAGTATAAGAAATATAATAAGGGGATTCCACAAGTATCTAGTTTGGGTCCTATTCTGTGGAATCTTTATATTGATGGAATGTTAAAATTAAAGAGCACAAACAATGTAAACATACAAGCATTTGCTGATGACATCATTTTAATGTGAGCAAAAGATTCCTACCTATTTACGTCTTTGTCTAAGGATATACTAAATAAAGTTAACAACTGGATTTTAGATAATAAATTAGAACTTAATATAGATAAATCAAATTTTATTTTAATTTATAAAGGTAAGAATATCACGTATATATCTACAATTACTATTAGCAATAAAAGAATTAAATTTACTAAAGAGCTGAAATACTTAGGTTTTATAATTGACATAAAATTAAACTGGTTATCACATCTTAATTTTGTTTAAATTAAAATAGTTAATGTTATTCACAAATTAAAGCAGATTTCAAGAGCCACTTGGGGCTTGAAACCAAAAATTTTGAAAGATATTTACAAACTAAGTATAGAAAAAATGATAACATGTGGATTTGAAATCTGGTTTGAATATACAGAAAGGATTAAAAATAAAATTTTACAAATTCAAAAAAATTGCAGAATTACCCATTGCCAAAACCTATAAAATTGTAGCTAGTTTAACACTTTACGAGGATTAACCCTTTAGATATAAAACTAGAATTTGGTGTTGAGCTCTATTAATTGTTTTTTTCTTAATCAAAATATTAAAATAGAAGATAAAGTAATTAAATTAAAAATTACTGAAGTTCTAATGGAGCTAAATTTTGCTCCTTGGATCAATCGTAGTTTTAATTAGTACTGTGATGAAGATTTAAATAGAAATACAACAGTATTTAAGGCTGAACTGTTTGTAATTTTTAAGACTATTGATTTCACGCTTAATAATAACATTTATGAAGCATTGATATATTCTGATTCAAGGTCATCATTAATGGAACTTAAATCAAGTGAAAATAAATTATTTAGTTAATAGAATTAAAGAATATATTTTCTACAATAATCTTAATATTTCTTTTGTTTGGGTTAAAGCCCACATTGAGATCAATTGTAGTGAAATAGTAGATCTTAAAGCTAAGGAAGCCACAGAAAGAATAGAAATCAATGCTAAATTTGGATATAGTAAAAAACAAATCAAAATGAAATTAAATAAAGAATTATTAAGCAATTGGCAACAGAGGTGGAATGATGCTTCTGTTGGTAGATTCACCTGTAAAAATTTTAATAAAGTAAATTTTAATAGATGTACAGGAGATTTTTATATGAATCAAATTTTAACAAACCATGGGGTTTTTCCAGAATATTAAGCAAGTATTTATGGAAAATCCAATTTATGTCTCTGTGGAGAGATAGGAACACAAGATCATATAATTCTATATTACAAAAATTATGATTATACAAGAAATAAATATTTTCCTAAAAATTATTTAAATTGGAAATTTAAGAATTTATTATTAAATGCGGGAGCAGTAAATGGTATTAAATGTATTATTACTGATACTCTAGAAAAGTTATGTTGAAATTCGTTTTATTTATTTGTTTGTGTTGTTACTAAGTAGGTAATTGATGTAATAAATTGTAACAAACATATAAGTTGTAAAATGTATTATTATTATCACTGTTAGAATTATTGTAAAAAAAATGTTGAAATTTTTTATTTGTTTGTTTTGTGTTTCGTTACCAAGTACGTAACTGATGTAATAAATTGTAACAATCTTGTAAGTTGAAAAAAAATAAAATATTGTTATTATTATTGTAAAGAGAAAATGTTGAAATTTGTTCGAATTTTATTGGTTTTTGTTAGTTACCAAGAAGAAGGATTTGTAAACAAATCTTCAAGTTGGAGGAAGTTTCATTTTGTAATTTTAGGTTTTATTAGTTTGATTTGCTCTACTGGCCGGGTTCGTGATATTGACTTTGGAGTGATTAGTGAGCAGTGTTGCTTTGCAGCAGCTCAAATCATTCTTCGAATACCCAGTAACTGGTGGGTCGATAACATTTTTGGTTGGTTACACACAAAAATCAAAAACTATATTATAACACTGTATTTGCCACTTGTTGCATTTTTTATTGACACTTTCTCTGGATATTTAATCATATTATTTTACTTGTCAGGTCAATTAAAATACACTTGTAATTGATAGGAAACATATCAGTTTTTGTGAACATCAGGCTGCATTTTGCAAGATGTTAGAAGTATTTGGGGCACTGAAATTTTATCTGAAATTTATTCATCCTGTAATAATACCAGTCAGTAGAGTTACGAGGTATTTTTATATCAACATACAGTATAATATACAACAGACTGTTATACAAACAAGAGATCTTAATTAGCTATTGATGCAAGTTATTAAAAAATAAACCATAACTTCAATATATCTCGCATCCAGGGGTAACTGAATCAGACACAACACCTACTTGTGTTCAGTAGTGCTTCCCATGGACTTTTAATTTTTACTGGCAATTCCATTAATTTATTTTTGTTACTCATTCGATGATTCCTTACAGTTCTGTTGTATGTTCATAAATACCAGATAACTACGACAATATGGTAAGATACAGTATCATGGTAGTAGATAAGGTTCAATGTATGATTATAGGTTATAAAATTAGGCATGGCATGGCCAGGTAGGTTAAGGAATTTCAACTCGTAATATGAGGATCACTTATAGCTGTGGGGGCATTATAATGTGACTGTCAATCCCACTATTATTTGATAAACAAGTAGCCCAAGAGTTGGCAGTGGGTGATTATGACTAGCTGCTTTTCCTCTTGTCTCACACTGCTAAATTAACACTTGAACAGCTTTCCATGAAATTCAAAAACAAACAAGAAGTTATAAAATGAAAGTGCAAAAGTCAGGGGGCATTGAGTGTGTCAGGTGAGTGTCAAGTTCTTTAGCCTCCAGACACCATCATTACACCACTGTTGTAACAATGCCAGTTTTTGAAGCCAAAAAATAGTAGGTTTTAAGGAAAACAGAAACCACACAAGTGTTTGGAGATATATTTGCTAAAACATTTAATTTTAAGCTCAAAACTTGTTCAACTATATGGGAAATTTACAAATATTCATTAACAGTATTTGTTGGAATGTTAATTGATACAAGTTTTATTGTATTTTATTTATCATTATACATTGCATTTTATACTGTTTAGCATTCTTATATAGGACTAGCCCAAGTCTTCTAACATGGTGGAACATTGTAAGATAAAGATTACAACTGAAAACATCAGTAAGGACACCTAACTCATTAAAACTGTGTACTTTAATTTTAATAAATAAGAATGTAAGGAAAGTACATTTAACTAGCTGTAGTCATTATTGTTACCAGGTTAAATTGTAGTTTTACTTTGAACAATAGCTTGCTATCATTGTTGGGTAATATTAATTCAGTACATCATGCAACTATAATTGTTAAATTAACCCTTACTAATGATGACTGTAGTCAACCAAAAATAATGTTCTAACAATCGGAAAGTATTCAACAATAAACAACTTATAATATTCAACACTAAAAACAATGAAAAGCTCAACTTTCTTAAGGAAAGTACATAACATGAAATTATGAAAATTTTAAAAATATTTTAAGAAGTTTTTTACAGATTTTGAAGCCAAATATAGAAAAATCAGAAATGCTAGAAAGCCAACAACGTGCACATTTAGGCCAACAGATAATGCAACTGTACTAGATTATTTCCTCCTGTATCTTAAACTGTATTTCTTCATAATTCATGTTTTTCATTGTATTTATGTACTGTAGATATAAAAACAAATTGATTAATCACCAATGGGATTATTATAACATTTAGGTCTAACATTTAAAATGAAACTTCAGAAATACTGACAGCTTTTCATTGTTCAGTTTGTTCTGATGTTGTCAACAGGAATACGTCCTTAATATAAAAATTTCATGCATCAACATACTCAGATCTCCCTGTTGTTACACATCTTACACATGACTTACTGTGCATGTTTCAGGAAAACTTATGCAGAATAGATAAAAATTGTAATTCAAAACCTAACAAATAGAGATAATAAAGAAGTAAGAAAAGAAGGCTGGAGATACTGTAGATATTATTTACTCTAACTACAAACCTCTATTTTGGCTCCAAGTTGTTACCTAGAATTATATTTGATGGAGTCAAAATGGGGATTTGTAGCTTGAGTAAATAATATCTACAGTATATACTACTTTGTTTGTTTTCTTTTGTTTACTACTTCTATTTGTGTAAGTTCTTATATTCCTAATTTTTTTTTATATTCCTTGCTAGCATTTTTGTATGCTCAACTACAGGCAAAGGATTACTTGATACGATAACTAACCTTAAACATTGTAACGATAATAAACGTAGCTAGTAGTTAGCTGATATGGTTCATGATGATTTACTGTAGCTATTGACTATTTGATAGCATCAGTTTGAGATGTAAGATGTTAAGCTGTAGACTGTTATGAGGATTTGACTGAAAATAGTGTGCATTGTGTAATTAAATTCTCTATATGTAATGTAGAGCAATGGGCATATACAGTAGATCCTGATATTTAAGACCACCCCTTCTGCAGAGCGATAGTGGTCTTAAACAGCACGTGGTCTGTTATTGAAGGAGCCCATTTTTTGCATGTTTTTTTTATTTGTACATATTTTGAAGTTAACAAAGAAAACAAAGAAAGGCTTTTCATTTGTTTCTTCTAATGTATTTTTCTTAGCAAAAAAACAACAACAAAACAAAACAGCAATGTGTACAAAAACAATTTTACAATACATGTAGACTCTATTAATTTTATTTACAGTTTGAAAAAGTCCTGAATGCACAACTGTTTTTTTCTGTTTTGCTGAGCCAACATGGTCACTGACTTCTGTCCACTCTAAACAATATTCAAAAGTTCTGCGTTGTTCTGGGCCACTGTGCACTTTCGAAGATACTCCAGCCATCTAGCCATCTCCTTGTTGTCTGGAACAAAGTCGTCTCCAGTTTCCTGGTCTTGTTGCTCATCCTCTGGCTCCTGGTACTCACTAGCAGCTGCTCCATCGAGCTCCTTCTGCCAGTTGTCTCCAAACTGGATGGTGCTGACCACGTCACTGTTGCAATCAGTGAAATCCTCCCAGGATGTACCACCCAGAACACGCTTAAAGTCTGGATCTGCTGTGGGTAGCAGATCGTCGTTCAGCTCCGTGTAGACTGTTTTCCGTGCTTTCTGATATTTTTGGCCAGTGTTAGCACCATTTTGCCACAGTGACATTATTTTTCTTTGTCATTTACTATGCTCTGTATTTGTGTCTTTCCAACATTCATGGATTCTGCAATTTTTCTGCAGCTTTTGCCGCCTTCAAACAACTTTACAACTTTCACATGATCTTCTAGTGAAAGCACTTTGCATTTTCGACAATCAGCCATGACTTCAGAATGAAGATAAAGACGTTTTGAATATGTGTAGAGCAAAAGAATCAAATTAAAACTGATTTTTAATAAATATATGCCTACTATTTATATCTTAATGAACTGATCATGTTTGGTATGATTTGGTCTACTAATCTACTAATTGGATGCGACATGTTTGTTCAGCAATTATCAATGAAAAGCTGGCGTGTGGTGTGGTTTTGTTTGTTTAGCAATATTTTACATCAGTACATTGGACAAAACTGTCAATTATCAGATGTGAGGTATTAAGAAATGACCGTTAAGACCAGCATTTAAGCAACCAAACGACCGGTTTTTGATCACACATGGGCAGTCTCTGGTCATATCCAGCGGGTGGTCGGTCAGTATGGGGAAAATAACATTGAAAGCCATTCATTGGCAGAAATATGGTAGAAAACACCGGGTGGTCGGCAACAGCAGGGGTCGTCCAAACCAGGATCTACTGTATATGCATAAACAAAGACACAACTCCCACCAATTTTACCAGTATAAAAGCTCCCTTTTCAAATAAAACATGTACATCAAAAGTATCACTTTAAATAAATACATCTTTGTGTCTTTTAAAACAATTATTCTACAAATATATATAATGAAATTATATATCATGTACTGATACTATTTATACTCCAACACTTCATACATAAAATTAGGGTTGTCTCCCTAAAGACACTGATTGTATAGTGTACAAGTACAAATCATTATCTACATGTTACAGTCACATAATATTCATATGCAACTAGCTAATAAATGCTGTTTCAATCTGTACCGTAAGCTTTTTAAAGGAACAGCAAATATACATAAGAAAGCTAGCTTCAAGAGGTAATGACTGCATCATTTACATTAGAATTATGATATTTGTTTTAGCTCATGTGATATATAGAAAAAATACTTTTCAATACCCCTGACATGACATTCACAGTACCTTATTTAGTATTCTACAACAGGTTTGGGTGTAACATACAAAACTGTTTCTGTTGTATGCTGACAAAAGAACAATTATAATAATAATTGTAAACATGAGATTTTGAGATAAATTTCTTTTCCTCATAAGCCTAACATACATACTTTTTTGTGCACTTTTATGTACGTACAACCATAGTAATCAATAATAAAGGTTTTAAAGAGTTGTTTGAACTGAATCTTTACTATTTCAGGTGCTTTTTTGTCTGAACATTCTATTAGAGTTTTGTGCAATTCCTTTTGATTTGTCTTGTGTATCACTATCGTGCTTTACGATAAGCCCTGCTTTCCCATCATAACCAAGATTTCTCAGTTGCAATCAAAATGCAAAAACCCCACATTTCCCACTTGTGGAGAGCTTGATGGGAATGTATTTCAGAGGTAAGAACCTTTATGAAATTAATTCTAATCTTGAAAATGTAAAATTCAAATCTATGAAAAAATTCTGTTAACCAGAATACCTATAATGAAAAGAAGGAGGGTATGGAAAAAGAGTTTGGATTAGTGAAACCCAAAAGTTACTAGGTATGATTCCTGACTTTCCCATGAAGATTAACTAGTTCCAAGCCAAAATTTTACTGGTTTTTTTTAAACTCAGAAGAAAAGGCATTAATGGATTGTTTTTGGGAGGCCTGAAGCCTTCCAAAGTTGTCTAAAGCTTTACTAGCTGGCCTCAATTATTTACTTACTTATTTACTGATTGTGATGAATTAAAATAAATGAAAAATCAGATATTAAATCTCATTTTATTAAATTCATATTTGGTTTTGTTTTGTTTGTTTTGGTTTGAATTTCGTAAAAGGCTACACGATAGCTATCTGTACTAGCTGTCCCTAATTTAGCAGCATAAGACTAGAGGGAAGGCAGCTAGTCATCACTGCCCACTGTCAACTCTTGGACTACTCTTTAACCAATGAATAGTGGGATTGACTATCACATTATAATGCCCCCACAGTGAGTATGTTTGGTGTGATTGGGATTCGAAACCATGACCCTCATGTTACGATTTGAGTGCCAGGCCAAATTTATATTTGAATGATATCATTATTTAAAAACAAAGAAGTTACTTGAGCACATTTGTGTTGGTATGTTAGCATTAACTTATCACGAAATTCATTTATTGGTTGAAAAGAGTTTAAGTTGATATATGTACCTGAAACATTAGTACTTCTTTACACATCCTGGTGGCTAAATACAGTAAAACACAAGTTCAGCTCTGGTTTACCTATACATCCTACGTCACATGTCATATTTTAAAAAGAAGTCCCTTCTTCTCCTTCCAAAAATAAAATGTTAGATTTAGCAGCACTTATTCAGAATTTCTTAAAAATCTACATAATAGTCAAATCGTTTATGTTATTACCTTTGTTGTATTTCTTTGGAGCAAAACTGTTGTCTGTCATAGTCTGAAAATGAAAAACGTAAAAAATAACTAGGTTGTCAAATAGTATGCAACTTCATGCACAACAGACCTCATATTCATTAGGATAAATTAGTCATAATTTCAAACAATAACACTGTTACTAAATACATTCACTGATGTTAGCCATACATTAGAAACATCAAACCAACCATGAAGACGTAACACTTTAATAAGTAAGGACATTGTAATATTTTATTTGTTAAAAAAATACCTAACAATTGTACAAGAAACTTGAAAAATTCAAACAATGATGTTGAAGAGCTAAAATGAAACATTCTAAGATATGAGGATAATGAAATCCAACAGTGTCTTATACATTTTACAGGAATTTATAAATGTACTTATAAGGGTATACACACTTTTATAGAAGTAATATACTGATTGAGGGTGTTGTAGTAGAAAATATTTTTGGAGATTACAAACACTTATATATTTACTATAAACATTCTGATATAACTTATTTAAAAGTGCACTTTAGGCTTAAACTTTTCAGTATAAATTTTAATGTATATTTATATTCCCTGTAGGGTATCCAACAAAACAATATTATCTGCACTGAGATTATCCAATTATTTTGTTTCTCAGAATGACTGGTATGGGCTTTAACACTTTTATTGATAAGCAGAGAACAATGTTTTGACCTTCCTAGGTCATCTGCAGGTTAACAAACAGAGTTTGCAACTGACCATTGGGATGAGAGTAAATGCAGGTACAGGATTGTAGGGGGCGTTGCAATTGGGTATTAGGTTATTAATTAGTATAGGTGTTCCTTTATATTGGTTTAATTTTGGTTTTAGTTGCTGTATAAGAAGGGCTGCTTTAATTATGCGTTTGTTTCTCTACTTAGTATCTGGGAATTTCCTATGGTTATGTTTGATTTGTAGCAGTCAAAAATGTGTGAAGGTGTTTTTTTAATCTAGTTTCCATTTCTTTGCTTGTTTATCATGGCAGTTGTTGCATTGTATTTTATAAATTATGTTGGTGTTGTGTTTGTCAGTGTAGTTTTTACACAATATTGACTTTAGTTCTGTACCTTGCTTTTAAATAAATTGGTGTTTACTGAAATGTTGTGTTTTATTATAATTTTTTCCAAATGTCGATTATTTATTTTTGCTAATGTCGAGAACATATGCAGCAGTTTAAGGTTTTGTAGTTTTTTGCATCTTGAGATCTACTGTTATATGTCTGTTATTGATCTAAGTGTGTGCGTATAATTTTTTTTTCACAGTTTTTGAGGAAATTTGTTGATGCTGAAGTGTTGTTTTAATTTATTAGTTCTTCATATGTAGAATTTTAATTTTGTTTCTTGTGTTAAGTCCCAGGGAATGTATAATCCAGTATGGGTGATTTTTCTGTGGATTTCTATTTTGAATTGTGTATCAGTTCTAGTGGTCTTGAGGTTAAGAAATGCGATTTGATTGGTATTTTTCCTGTTCACAGGTAAACTTAATGTTGGGGTGTATCGAGTTAATGTGATTGAAGAAACTCTGTGTGTGTTCAGTAGATGTGAATCCAGCAATTGTATCATCAACATACCTGTACCACTATAATGGTGGGTGTAAGGCTGAATTGATTGCTTGAGATTCAATCTGTGTCATTGCAACGTTGGCTAGAACTGGTGATATGGAATTCTCCATACTCAGGCCATTTATTTGTAGGTGTCTGGCAACAGTCAGTTGCAAACTTTCTTTATTAATCTGAAGATGACCCAGGAAGGTCAAAACATTGTTTTCTGCTTATCAATAAAAGTGTTAATACCCATACTAGCCGTTCTGAGATACATTTTTATGTAAAGTAGGTTTCACATCATCAAGAATATCCAATTATTTTATACAGTACTGGAAATAAATAATTTCAAAAAAAGATTCAAGTTGTTTACAGTGTTGCACCTTTAACTTCAAACAATTTGCAATACGTGAGCTGAATGCTAACTTGTATGTAACAGCATATTTACAAATAAGATAAAAACAAACACTGCAAAACTAATTTACTGAATTAAAATATTCCAAACAAATCAAATCTATTGAAATGAATCAAACAGTGCAAACGTGTCAAACAAAGTCTGAACAATGATTAATAACACAGATACCATTATTACAAAATACCAACACAGAATCATGTTCACAAATTGCAAGTCAGTATTATAACTGGTTGGAAACTTTCTGATGTGTATTAAATAAACTATCAGATGATTTTACCACAAATATGTTTATCTTAGTAGGTTACACTTCATGGGTATCTTTTACAGCTATAAAAAATGAATCCATTTTATGTAATAAGTTTGTAACATTAACACTGACCAAGTCCATTTCAAGTAATAAGTTTGTGACATTAACACTGACCAAGTCCATTTCAAGTAATAAGTTTGTGACATTAACACTGACCAAGTCCATTTCAAGTAATAAGTTTGTAACATCAACACTGACCAAAACCATTTCAAGTAATAAGTTTGTAACATCAACACTGACCAAAACCATTTTAAGTAATAAGTTTGTAACATTAACACTGACCAAGTCCACATTCCCCAACTGCCACCACTTTTTCTTTATTTTGTAAAACTAACATTTTCAGTTGCTGACGGTATGAATCAGGATCTCCAGAATCTTCAAACTCCTTACATCGTGTTGGGTGGCACCCTACAGTGGTGTACAGTACATCTATGAAGACAAAGTATACGTTCAGAGGTTGATTTGGGTTCATTAAAATCATTTAATAGCCATAAATATTCTTAGATAAGTTACAATACAAAGGTTGAATAGAACTTTTTTGTTTGTTGGGATCTATAAAGTATTTGAATAAATTAATTGGTACTGATATTAAACACACCTTTTCACCAATTAAACACTGGGTGGCTATGAAAACCTGCAACGATAGTAAGTGTTGTTACGGTATTCTGTAATATATATTTCATAAAGTTCATTAAAGCTCGTTAAACAGAAACTAGTAAGTTACAAAACATTAAGAACTGAGCACAACAACTCCAACTACAAATTTAAGCACACAGTAGCCTATAGTTTCATTAATAGTTAGCATAAATTATGCACTACTGTACAGCATTACACTTTTCATTGCAGCATATTTCTGTATATTATGGTATGAAAATTTTAGACCACACATTTTGACAAACTTTCGATGAACTCTTCATTGTAAGTGAAAGTTGGTCTCTACAATCATAGGCAAACCAAAGATGCATATTTCCATTGAAGCTTTACCACAGAACTTAACACATACATATTCAAACAGGTGTGGTATTATCACAGTTTCTTCCATTGCCTTTCTCATGAAAGCAATTAATGATTTTGAGATGTTCCTGGAAGCTTGTAAGCCTTAATTAAATCTAAGACTTACCAATGTTAGTAGGAAATATGATCACTTTCGCTGTTTTTGAACTGAAAATTGGGTCATTTCATGTCAAATCATCCAGATTTTGAAAATTTTCCAGGTGACCACCCTCAGAATGCCTTGAAAAAATTCACGTACTCATCAAAGTTGCCTGCTTAAAGCTACAAGAGTAATGGTGGTAGAAGGCTGAAATTTGCTACATTGACTGAATTAATCTCACAGAATTAAAAAATGGTCTCAAACCAAGTTTATCTCTCTTCAGATTTTCATAGTGAGGCTGAAAACCCAAAATTATAAAAAACATTGGTTTATTTAATAAACCATAGTTCTAACACTTAATATGATACAAAGCTGAATTTTGTTTTAACATTTCCCATAACATATCAGTTGATAAATCAGCAATTGTTGTAATTAAAAGTTTGTTAGATCTTCTGTAAAAAATTTAGTTGCATGCAACTTTTTATGATTTACCTAAAAATAGCCCTACTTCAGGCCACAGTTTGACAATATTTTAAAAAATTATAACTCAAAAAGTAGGTTGAACACCATAGATTTTTTTTGTAGATCATATTCAGATGTGTAAGAATATATGGTAAAAATCTGCAAAGGCTGAATAACTGGTGACATGGTCAAACTGTGGCCTGAAGTAGGGTTATTTTTAGTTAAATCATAAAGAGTTGCATGCAACTAAATTTTTTTACAGATCTAATAGATTTTTAATTACAATAATTGCTGATTTATCAACTGATATGTCATAGGAAATTTGAAAAAAACATTCAGCTTTGTATCATACTAAGTCTTAGAGCTATGGCTTATTAGGTAAACCAATGTTTTTTTTATGATTTTGGGTTTTCAGGTGATTTTACAGCCTTACTATGAAAATCCTAAAAGAGATAAACTTGGATTGAGACCATTTTTGAAGTCTGTGAGATTAATTCAGCCAATGTAGCAAATTTCAGTTTTCTACCACCATTATTCTTGCAGCTTTAAGCAGCCAAAGTTGCCCCAAAATTAATTCACCAAATTTAACAAACAATTAATTAAATTTTACAAGACTGTAAATCAAACTATTAGAGATATTGATCTAATCTTTGGCAATTTTTCATTATATGAGAAGATGAGAACATATGAATTTTTTTCAAGGCATTATGTGGGAGTCACCTGCAGACCCCTGGATGATTTGACATGGAATGACCTAATTTTGCTTTCATAATCATAGCCTTCACTTTTCCAATGAAGATAATGTTTTGCATATTTTCCTGCACAAGTTCTTTTATTTCCACAAAGAATAGTGAAGACTCCCATCTTTGAGATTTCACATCTTTTGAGTTCAAAATAATTTAACAATCTCACTATATAACTATACTCTTTCAGAGAAGGTTTTAGAATATTCCTCCAGTCACATGTCTACCGTGGCAATATTATACTGTTTAATACTAGGATGCTCATGTTAGGCCAACAATGTAGATAATACACAAATCACATGCCTGTAAAGTTTTAAACTGCAGCAACTACTAAAATTATTAATAAAAATAAAGTTATTAACCAGCCTTATAGAAGTATATACTAGTATAAATGATGGGAAACCAACATGCATTTGGAACTTTGCCAACCCTGTAATCAGACATGAGAAAAATAAAGGGCCTTACAGCTTTGAGAAACTACAGCCTATCCATGAGCAATATCTCCTTTACCCAAAGAGTGTAAACATGCTACACACTGATGTCTTTGGATAAAAGATCAAAATATGCTCTTCTACTCAGAAAAAACTGTCCTCTTCTTTTCAGATAATTGGTATCTTCAGTCTGTTTTAATAAAGGCTTGTTGTAATAATTCCTAAGCACATTTTGTACATTACTTTTTGACTTGTTTTTCAGTCTTCTTAACTTTCACGTTCAGATTTTAACTACCTTGACATCATAAGTGTTGTGTAATACACGTAATGCCATGCTCCATCTGGTAGTTGATAGGCTATTAAATAGAAGAAAAAATGCAAAAATGTGGAACCATTTACACCTATGTTAGTGATTAAATTTAACTAAAACAGGAATGGGCAATCAAGAGGTAACATTATACAAGTAAAAATGGAACTAGATTTGTGCAACTCGTGAAATTGAAACAAATGAAGTATGACAAACTGACACTTGGCTTTATACACTGCTGGCCAAATTCTTAAGGCCAATGAATATAAAGAAAAAAATATGCATTCTGCATTGTTAGGTTCAAACACTTATTTGAGTAGAGCTTCGAAAGATGAAAATAAGAAAAGGAAAATAAAAATGAAAAACTTTTTTAGCATTTAATGGGAAAAATGTTAACACTATGAAATTATCCTAAATACTAGCTGATCAAAAGTTTAAGATCATACTGAAATGAAGCGTTAATCGGTAAACACATAACAAAATTCAGTCATTTGTGTTCAAGCATTAGCGTTGTGAGCATCTCCCACTGATATCTTCTGTGCTACATTGGGTAAAAAAATGGCAAAGGCTAAAAAATTGACAGAGTTTGAACATGGCAGAATTGTCAAGCTGCAAAAGCAATGTCTCTCTCAACGTGCTATTGCTGGTGAGATTGGGCATAGTGAAACTGCTGTTGCAAATTTCTTAACACCCTGAGGGATATGGAATGAGAATTTAAAGTAGTAAGCCCAAGAAAATTTTGCTGGCATTGAGCAGGAGGATTTGACAGGTTGTCCAGCAAGACATCAGCCGATCGTCAAACCAGATTTAGGCCCTTACAGATGAAGAATGCAGCTCAAGAACAATAAGACAGCATGTACAAGAGAAAGGCTTTAAAAGCCTACAAGTCCTCAAAGGCCATGCCTCCTTCCACACCACAAAATAGCTCAGTTAAACTTTGCTGAGAACTACCAAACATGGGATGGAGAAAAGTGAATGAAGGTTTTGTTCTAATGAGAAAAAAGTTAACATGGATGGTCCAGATGGCTTCCAACATTACTGGCAAGATAAGAATATCCCACCAGAGACATTTTTTGCATGACACATGATCTGGGGTGCTTTCTCCTTCCATGGAACAATGGAGCTTCAGGCTATACAGGAGCATCAAACAGCAGCTGGCTACACTGGCATGTTGGAGAGAGCATCCTCACTGACTGAAGGCCCTCAATTGTATGGAAATGACTGGATCTTTCAGCAGGACAATGCTGCAATCCACAATGCCCACAGGACAAAGGACTTTTTCACAAAGATTCTTTTGGACCATCCATTGTTTGCCCAAACTGAACCCCACTGAAAATGTTTGGGGTTGGATAGCAAGGGAAGTCTATGGAAATGGACGTCAATTCCAAACAGTGCATGATCATTGTGATGCCATCTTCAGCACTTGAAATAACATTCCTATCAACTTTCTGCAAATACTTATATAGACCATGCCAAAGCAAATGTTTGAAGATATTCGTAATGATGGCCACACAACTCACTACTGAGACCTCTTGTTGGGCAGTTCCTACCTTGTTCAGAACTTCATTTTGGCACAGTCTTAAACTTTTGACCAGCTAGTATTTAGGGTAGATTTCATAGTGTTCACATTTTCCATATTAAATGCTAAAAAAGTTTATATTTATTTTTTCCCCTTTTCCTTTTTTCATCTTTCAAAGCAAAACTCAAATAAATGGTTGAGTCCAACAATGCAAAATGCATATTTTTTCTTTATATTCATTGACCTTATGAATTTGGCCAGCAGTGTATGTATTCTGATTATTTTGTCTTTTTGCACCAGATATCTCATAATTTTCTAATTGCTTCACCAAATAAATTAGAAAAAGATTTGATTAAAAAATAGTTAAAATATATATTTGAGTGTAGAAACGCTTCTCAATGAATCACTTTTTATAACTGGTGCAAGGATTTATATCTTGTTTTGTTTTTTCAACCAAATCATTTAGGATTTTTAATGTTAAAGATTCAGTATTTTTTGTTACTTAATGAGTTCAATATAAGCTTCCTAAGAAAAGATTTTAAAATATGTTTATAACCTGTGTTTATACCACCACAAGTTACATCACTCTTACCATTTGTTTTTGCTAGTTCTAAAGATGCCTTACTATCTTCTAAACTTCCACCAGTAATAATAATCTGGAAGAAACATAACTAGAATTAGAATTATCAATACCTTTACCTAACCAAATACTCTCTGAAATTTTATAAACGTATCTGTGTTGGTATACTGGATAAAACTGCAGAGAGTCAGGGCCCCCTATACTCTGAAAGTACACCACTGTTAAAACTTTGAAGTTAATGCAAATAACGTTTTAATTGAATTATTTTACAATAATTTATGTGTGAATGTAATAACCTGTTCACTTTACTACATTAACCAACACCTGTGCCCAAGAGGCCTATCAACCTAATACCAAGTTTCAACAGATCAGCTGGAACATAACAGATACAGCAGTGATCATGGTACATACGAAACTCAGTCTAAATGTTTTGTTTGACTGGACTTCTGCAACAGATTCACTGTGCAGTGTATTTTCTCATCTTTTATGGAGACTGTATTGTAACTGGCAATGGCAAATTTTCCTAGTAATAAAACTGGCTATCAAAAAAAAAAAAAGAGTCATTAAGTGACTATATTAACTGCTAGTTTTATAACTTTAAAACTACCTTATTTCTCTATGAACACTTGTCTCTGCATTTGTTTAAAAATGTAGCCTCTAGGCCAAAGTTGGGGGGTCGAAGTATCAAGTCTTTCTGGTTTGATATGTTCTTTTACAGTTCAAAATTACCATGTTTCTGGTGTAATACATTGCTTTACAGGACAGAGGTATCATGTCCCTGATTTAATTCTGAAAGGTTGAACAGTATATAGCTCAGCAATCCAATAAGCTTCTTTTATTTCTCTGTCTGTTTTAGTTTTGAATCCTGTTTCAATGCCAGTGAGAGTAACATCATTAATGGAATGATCATGTTGGTTGAAACGGTCAGCAACAGGGAGATCATTTTCGGTGATGATAGAGGATCTGCGATTGTTAAAATGTCTTCTGATAGTTGTTTGTGTGTGTCCTATATACCGACAACTGCATTTCTTACACTGTATAAGGTAAATGGTGTTTTTTGTTTCACAAGTGATTTCTTTAGATATTTTAAAATTTTTATTGATTGTGCTCGTCAGGAAATGAATCGGTGGTTTTCATGAGCTTGCAGGTTCGACAACAGGCTTTATTGCACGGATGACAACCATTTTAGGATGAGGTGTAATTTATTTTTGTGTGAACAAGGATATCTTATAGAGTTCTGTTTTTTCAGAAGGAAACAACAAGAACTTTAGGAAATATCCATTTAAGACAGCTGTCCAGCTGTAGTAGATGAAAATGTTTTATCAAAATTCATCAAATCTGAATCTAAAATGTTAAGCAATAATGAGGAATTCTATTTGAAAGTTTACAATTACTCAGGTTTAGGATGTTTTTCCACTGAATGTTGTTAGTCTTCTCAATTTGTTTGTCAATTCTGATTTCTTTACACAATCTCTGTAACATAGTCTTAGATTCTTAGTGCATTTTCCGTAATGTGTTTCATCTGATTATATTTTCTTTATTCTATAAGTTGGACTGTAGATAATGTTTTGTTTAGTGTGAGAAGGGTGACAGCTTATACAGTGAAGATTCTGTGGTCTGTCTGTAGACTTTTTGTATAAGTCAGTTTTTAAAATGTCATTTTTTAGAGAATGTTATATCAAGGAAATTAATCTGTGTAGGCAAATAATCACAAGTAAAATTGTTTTGTAAAAGGAGTTTGCAAGTGTGATAAATTCTGAGTAATCGTAGGTCGGCTGTCCAAATGAAAAATATGTTGTCTATGTAATGTTTCCATGTATGAGGTTTTACAGGACTGAGTTGTAAAAGCTGGTATTCAACATGAGCCAAAAAGATATTGGCATAATTGGGAGCCATTCTGGTACCCACTGCAGTACCATTAACTTGAATGTAATACTTATTAAATTCAAAGTTGTTCAGAATTAGAAGTAAACTGGCAAGATCAGTTGTTGTTTGAGATTCTGATGGGATAAAGATGTTTAATGCAGACTTTAGAGTTTCTAATCCTTTATTATGGGGGATGTTGGTGTAAAGAAAAGAAACATCCATCATGCAAAGAAGACTATTTTGTGGTAACTACCTGTCAGTTTTAATATGTTCTCTGATGTTGAGAAAGTGAGTAGTATCCTTTATGTAAGAGGATACAAAAAATACTTTTACGTGTTGGTCAACAAAAGCAGACAGCTTTTCATTAACTATGTTTATGTTACAAATTATGAGTCAACTGGGATTGTTTGGTTTGGTATTTTGGGTAAGAGATAAAATTTACCTGGAGAAGCTTGTTTGGATATCAAATACTGAAAGGTTTCTTTGTTGATTTTATTGTCTTTGAGTAGTTATTTAAGTTTATCAGTTATGGTTTTAATAAAATGAGTTGTAGGATCATGTGAGTTTTTTAAAGAAATTAAATGTCCTATGGTTGCCAGTTAGCTTTCATGATATAATTATTTTTGTAAAGGATAACAATAGATCCACCCTTGTCTGCTGGCTTTACTGTGATGTTGTTATTCAATTTAAGATTATTTAAAGCACTTCTTTCGTTTTGGTCAATGTTATTAGGACATTGCTTGAAAATTTTTAAAATCTGTATTATGTCATTTTATACAGCTTTGATACAACTTTCTAGAAGTGGTTCTCTGTTTGGTGGTGGTGTCCATAAAGACTTTTCTTTAAAGTTAGACCTATATCGATTTTCAGTTGGGTGAGGTTTGTAAAAAAATTTGCAAAGTCTTAAATTTTCTAGAAAATTCACGAAGATCAGAAATAAGTTCAGACTCATTGACATAGATGTTATTTGGGCTGAAGTTGAGACCTTTACCACTGAGACTGAGTTCTGTTTCAGAGGGAGTTAGGTTTGAGAGATTAACATCAGAGACATTTCATGATTATTCAATGTTATATGCATGTATTTTGTGGTTGTTATATTCAACATATTTGTTAGTTAAAGAAGGTTTAAGCGTATTAGAGTAGTCTTTTTTAATCATTTCTTAGTCTGTTCGGTTTGAGATAAAGGGAGTTTTGTGCTTTTTACTAGACTATTTAATGTTGTGGTAGTTTCTTTATAATAAGAAGTAATGCAGTTAAAGTGTTTTATTGTATTGGTGTTGTTGGTAGAAAACTGTTTTTTGTTATTCTTTTTGAGAAGGAATGTATTTGTTTTACTTGTGATTTTTTTCAGTTCTTCTTTCTCTTCCTTCGAAGGATTGTATAGATGATAATAATGGAAAATTTCTAAATCTAGAATATCAAGAGACTTTTGACAGAATGTTTTAGTGATATTCATTAATTCTGAGGTGATTCCAGGGATCTGTTGCCAATTGTTGTAGAAGTTACTATCATGTGCTCCTATTCTCATTGGAGCTTTTAATATGAGAGATTGAGATATGCTTATTTTCTTTGTTTTGTGTTAGCGACTTGGCATGCTAATTATGCCCCTGGTTTAATATGTTGTTTTATAGGACAAAAGTATCATGTCTAAAATTTAAAACACTGTCTAACAAGAAAGGAGGATGGGTTGGGTTTTTTAGCATTTATTGACACAAAGCAACTGGGCTATCTGCACAAAACAGCTAGTACAAAAGTAAAATCATTAAAATATGTAAAATGAAATCAAGATGAAAGAAAACACAGTCCAATTTTCGAATTAAAATAGAGTTAAAAAGATCAATGGCCCTTAAAAACATAACTGAGGTGGACATTGTCGATATCACCAAAGGCACTGTCCAATGTCAAGGGTGAACCCACAGTAAAAGTATGTTTAAAATTGTGACGTCTTTCTTTATTGTAATGACAGCATGATAACAAAATGTGGGATACTGAGAAACAAGTATGACAGGCAACAGATTTGCACATCAGTACCAGATAAAAGTAAGCAATGAATTGAAAAAACTGTGACCAAAGCACAGCCGAGTGAGAACAACTTTCTCCTTTCAATCCTTACAAAAGCAAAACAGCAATAGAAGGTTTGATCTGGAAAAGCTTGTTATCCATTGCTACCTCCAAGTTGACTGCCAACTGGTGCAGAACCAAGTCTTGAATACATTTGCTGTGGTCCACTACATTAAGCAGTTGAGGGCAGTCTGTAGCTGCTGTTCAATAATCCTCATGTTCAATGTCTGACATGAAATGTACAAGTCACTGAAAAATAGACCGTTTGCAACTGTACAGGAGTTGTCCACTGATGACATTAATCTTCATAAGTAAAAGTGCACCACTCAACACACAGCCCTGAGGGACTCCAAGCTCTTATGGAAGAGAAAAAGAAAGTGTCAAACCCACACAAACTAGGAATCATTGGTTCATTAACAAATGTTTAATAAAAATGGATAAATCACCATGCAATCCATATGAGTGGAGGTCTCACAAAATGCCATAACTCCATGTTGTATTATAAGCTTTCTCATGGTAAAAAATACACATACAAGAATTTGTTGTTTGATGTTTCAAGTCGAATCAAGTGGTCCATGGTGGAGTGCTGTTGTCAGAATTAACACTGAGTAAGTGAGAAGAGGTTATTTGATTCAAGGAACCAAACAAGATGAACATTAACCACCATTTATAAACAACTAGTTGGTAGTTCAAAGAAATCTTGGGATCCTTCCTAAGCTTAGGAAAAGAAATCACAGTAGCATGGCATCAAACACAAGGAAATACATTCTTCTGCCAGACCTGGTTAAAAACAACCCAAAGAATGACAAGAAAGGCAGGAAAAAGATGGCACAGCATCTTGTAATGAATGTCATCAGGTTCAACTGATGTACTGCCAGCCCAATGAAGAGCAAGCTTGAGTTCTACTAGCAAAAGAAGTGATACAGTCATAGACAATCAGCTCAAAAAGAAAGAGGTGATTGCTCTGCCAATGTTTTGATGACTAAGAAGGAAGGGAATGAAGCAGAAGTGCCAGATGCACAAGAAAAGCTTTTGCAGAGAGCATTGGGAATGCACTGGGCATCAGCAACTTCATGGCCATCAGAGAGCAAGATCACAAGGGGGCAAAAGTTTACTATCCATTAACCTTTTGAATCTTGTCTCATATGATTTTGGAACTGGTGGTAAAAGAGACACTAGAGGTCTATTTAATCTAAGATTCATCCTGGCTTTGATGTCTGACATGCTGTACACATGAATTTAAAAGTGTGGGATACCTATGAAAAGTATCACAAACCCATTTTGAGCTTTCTTTGCCATCTGGCAGGAAGGATTCCGTCAAGGACAAGGATACTGTGGGAAACGTGTCAAGGTTATACAAATACATTGAGCAGCTGCTTAGACAATACAGTAAATCACCGCTGCCATGCAGTTTTTTATCAATGGTTTACAGACAATAACAGGATCAAGTTCTTAGTTGGCCTGGTCCAACTTCAACCAGATCATGCAGGTCAGGTGTCATCAACCATGGCCAGTCTCTCTCAAAATTATAGGAAAATGATTAATGCCCCATAGACTACTGTCAACCCTCCAAGAAAAGTAAGAGAAAAGTGAAGGAAAACAGATAGAAAGATCAATAGCAGTAAAAGACTGACTAGTTGCATGAAAATAAATATAATGGGTCAGTACTGAAGAGATAGAGTCTGTGATCCAAGAGTACACACTCTATGGAAAAACCCCTCCCATCAATATTAGCACCACCCCAGAGGGAATTATGTCCATTGAAATCCCCCAAGATAAAAAAAGGAGGTGGTAACCGCTCAAGTCTCTCCAGGAGATAAGTAGAGAAAACAAAAAGTGATGTTACGACCCAAAGGAGCACAGATGGTTACAGCCTCCAAGGGTGTATCAAGTAGCAAAGACAGGCTGAATACATGCCAAATAACTAGCACTGCCATCCCACCCTGCACTTGTCCATCACACAACCTGTCATTTCTGCACAAACAAAAATCTGTTGAAGGGTGATATCATTGGCAGGTTTCAGAAATGTTTCCTGTAAGGAGACACACACACACACAGGATGGTATTAGTCAAATCTTTAATGTTATCTATATCTGAACAAAATCCCTGACAGTTCCACGAGATCAGAGTGACCATTTATATTTACATAGCAGAGAACATGATGAGGAGACCTGTTTTCGACCAGGTTTTTTTTTCTTTATTGGACAAAGGTTTATTATCCTTCATGGATCCTGTCTCAAGTTGAGTAGGCAGATCTCTGTGTGTGGACAAATGTTTCAGTGACTGAGGGCATGAATGAATGGTTGTTTTACTTCTTGGGACTGCAGAAGAGGATGAACTTGAGGATACACCCAAAACTGAAGCTAAAGGAAGTGAAACCTGGCAGTCATTGGAAGGAGTAGCAGGGACAGAAATGGAAATAGACATATATTCATCAAGTCTTTTAATTATGGAGGGCAAAAGATTCTTCATATGTTGTGCAAATAACTCTGCCAAAGGCATGCAGAGATGCCTGCACTCCCACTTAGGCTGTGGAATGGAGTGCAGCAGCAAATGTCTGAGATGGAGTTGGGGACAATAATTTCTGAGCCTCTGGGTAGGAGATATTTATAATCTTCAAGCATTGCACCTTTGTCTTCTTCACCCACTTAGGGCAAGAAATAAAGTAAAAGGAGTATGGAACACCACAGTTAACACAGCATGGTTTGCACTCATAAGCATCATGGTCTTTGCTACCACAACAAGTGCATGTTAAAGAAATACAACATGGTGTTTTTTGAGTGACTGAACTGTTGACACTGGAAACATCTGAGAGGGTTGGGAATGTATGGCCATACCTTACAGTTCAGATAACTTGCTTTAACTGTAGCAGGGAAACATAGTGATGTAAATGTTAATATCAGGACATTAGTAGGCATCATAATTCTGTCTTTGCACGTGGAGATTCAGCACACTGCAGAAATGCCTTGGCTTAAAAAACCAGTGAGGATCTCCAACTCAGGAATGTTCTTTAAATCTTTCTTGAACATTACTCCTCTGGAAGGATTTGCAGTTGTATGAGGAGTAACTTTAATGGGTATATCCCCAATAGTCTTCAATATCAAGATGAGTTTGGTATGTTGTGGTGAAAATGTTTCCACTATAGTGTCTCCAGAGCATAACTTCTTTACTTACTTTGGGGAGCCAGCAAGCCCCTCTTATCCCTTTTGAATAAAAAAGGGGACATCTGGATAATTACAAATAAAGGTACAGAATCTGACTATGGCATCGACTTTACAGTAGAGTTGACCATACTTGGTAATTTTCCAATAATCTGTCTTTTTCAATTTTTTTCATTTTTATTTCTATATTCATAAATGGGGGTATCCATAATAAAGAAGCTATACCTCAGTGCCCACTGGCCCTATCCACCATGGAGCTCTATAAAAAAAAAAACATCACAATGCTAAACAAGGTCACTGTAGCAATGCCAGGGTTTCATGATCACTATACCCAGACACTAGCATCAGACACAATATATGGAACAACACCCACTGAGAACATCCAACACTCAGTTGACCCTAACCCAAGTGGACCAGCCAACTGACCCTCTGGGGTCCAATCCAAGACTTCAAGGTCAAAGTGGTATGTTGGAGTTGGCTCCTCAACCACCAGGATTCTCTCCTCCCTTTCACAGGTTGCCATGCATGGCAAAAATATGGGTGGATGTTTAGATCCCAGAGAAGGTAAACAGAAAATACAGAGCCTACACAATGTACAGGATGCCACCTTGAGGGGCAAGAAAGAAGTATTGTGTCTAGTTTAACGTGTTGTTTTACAGGACAGTAGTATCATGTTTCTAGTTTAATAGATGGCCTTGTTACAAAATACAAGAAAAATACCTTTTTCTGAAAGTATTTTCAGTGGTTGAATGAAACATGTAAGAAAAAAATGAACAATAATATTTGAGATAATAGATTTAAGGTTTGCAATTTCAGAAGTCAAAGTGTTTTTTTTTTATTTTATTTGAATTACACTAATCAACTTGTGAAACATTTTGGCTGACATTGATGTATAGAATTAGTTTTAATTATTTTAAATTTTTCCATACAATTTTCTACAGATGTAGGGTTACATGTATTTTGTTTTTCATGCTGTTCTGTTGGTCATTTTGACAAATAAAAAATGACTTAAATGGGTCAAATGGCTGTGTCACCTTGCTTTTCCTTATGCCTATTTTTTTCCCACAATCCAACTTTATAAACAATAGAAGATCTCGTCTTTATTGCCACAGTTTCAAATGTATCCAAACCAAACACACACATCTGTCATTTAAAGGGGCTCCTTCTCCTAAACCTGAATTATTTTCTATTGCCAATCACTGTAAACAGTACGTACACTATACCTGTGAAACTTATGCCTATATCTACAAACTTCTTTCTCATTGCTGTAGTTGCCATGATCAAATGACAGATCTCGTTTCTCACTACTAAAAATGAGACAATGTTAGCCTATCTTCAACCTATAGCTGTAGAAGTAAAAATACACACTTGACTGTTAAGTTCCATGTCTTACCTTTTCAACACCATTAGTTTTTGCTCTCTTTATGACTTCATGGAGATCTTCCACATGTTTCTTGGAACCATTGTAGATTCCTTTAAACATTGGATCTGGAATAAGATTATATGTATAAACATCTTTTATGTAACATAAGATTTGATGCTTTTACTTTTATTTTAGTGCATCTGCTTAGAAAATGGCTGATATGTCATAGAAAACCAGTTATCACTCCTCACTGTACTGATTTTGAACATCAAATGACATTGAAGATTACTACCAATGCCATGCAGAATGCTACTACAGTACATCAACTGTTCGGTAGAAATATATAAATAAGGATTGTACAAATAATAGCTAAATTTAGCACAAGGTGTAGTTATCATTTAATATGCATACATTCGCTAAAGGGTTTACTTAATATTTTGACACGTTGACTCCTAAGCCAATTTTGCCAATACTTTACATGGTTCCACCAGTCATTTACAATTACTTTTTTAGGAAAAGTGTAAAATGTAGCCATTCTATTTCAGCCAATAGATGAATCTTTAAAAAAAAAAAATAGAGCACAACTCACTGGTGGTTCCATGTGAGTCTTACTGGAAGACGATCACAACCCACTGCTGGGTCATGTGGGAGCCAAAGTATTAAAGAAATGAGTTAAGAATGACTATTTTTTAAATGATACTGTCATCTAATATTTCTGTCAAAATTGCTGTTGATAATAAGCTATTAAAGGCTATGTTTAAAAATTAATATTCTATATGACAAAAGAAATAATTTCAACTACGTACTTAATGGGTCCAAGTTTAACAAACATGAAATGCACAGACATACAAAATAAACCTCTAATATCCTTGTTATAAAAGCAAAAAGAAGCAAGACCAGAAAGTCAGTTTAGTCCTCAAATGTATTTCACAATCTGAATCACATATGCACTTTTCATGTCCAAATAAAATTAATGGTTATAGTCCCTACCAATTTGTTAAATAACTTAAATCAGGTTTTAAAATAAGTTTAATTTGGTTAAACAAAAACACTAGTTACACAGCTTATATTGTAATAGCCAAATGGTACTGTAATAATTAAATGCTTAGCAGATTTTTTTTAACACAAGTAACTGAAACTGGCCATTAGTATCTGGTTTGAAGTACCTACATTACATCATTTAAGTGTTAAATCTAGCTTTCAAGTAGTTTAAAGCATTTTTATTAATAATAATTTTGACTGCTTATAAGTTTTGACACTGATTTAGATATTGGCAGCATATAAAGCTCTCCATGCCCAATATGTTAGCTCATAAAATATCATTCAAAAGTAATAATTTATCAACATAATGTTTGTGAAGATGCTTAAACTGATAAATTATCCAAGTTTATGTATACTCTCAACTGAAAACAATAAATATGTTGACTTGAATTCCATGCTAGAGCAGTTCATTGCTGGTCAAACATCTCTCCCGTTAAACCACGGACAGCCACTGCAGCAAATTTATCTTTGTCAATCCATGTGGCATAACACCATCCTTAATGTTCTGAACCATGAACCACAGACAGGCAACATGCGAGGCATTAACCATTTTTTATTTAATACTTAATGTTGCATTTACTTCTTTCGCTAAACTTCAAGAACACACCGTAAATAACATTAGTTTAATACTATTACTGTTAGTACTAATATGTACTTTGTACCAACTTTTCTTGTAATCTTTTCGTTGAGACATTTGTGGTAACGATACACAACTGTAGTCTGCACTTTCTACTTTTTAAATATAACAAAAAATAACAAATACAAGAGAAATGTACCAAGTCAAAATAATTGTTTTTTTCTAATTTACATGCTTTGCTATACATTAAATATTATCTATGTTAAATGTTACACAAGTTTAGTGGGTTTATTTTTGTAGTAATTCTCATTCAGAAAGATAAATATCTGATGTTAAAGTATGAATTTACATGTTGGCACTGAAATATACAAGGTAATAATAAGCACAGAAACCTTTAAAGTAAGATATTCAAACTAAATCTTGGTTAATACATCATGAATTGTTTACTCCACTTTTTAATGACAATAAATAAATAAAACACTAATCCATGTAATAAAAATATCATGATAACTTTGAAATAATAAGAGCACAACTGTGCATAAGGCATGCCTACCACTTCATTTATACAATAAACATTACTTAAGGTTTAATTCTACAAACACTAAATTACTCTAGAAACACCTTTGTATACATCAAATGTATTAAAAGTTTAACCTGCTGTAAAATCATTGGGTCATTCCATGTCAAATCATCCACATTTTGGAAAATTTTCCAGGTGACCCCCTCAGAATGCATTGAAAAAATTCACACGTGCTCATCTACCCATATAATGGAAAATTTCCAAAGATTAGATCAATATCTTTAATAGTTTCTGATTTACAGCCCTGTAAATTCAATTAATTTTTTTTATTTTTTGGTGAATTCATTTTTAAGCAACTTAGCTGCTTAAAGCTGCAAGAGTAATGGTGGTAGAAGGCTGAAATTTGTTACACTGACTGAATTAATCTCACAGAATTCAAAAATGGTCTCAAACCAAGTTTCTCTTTCTTAGGATTTTCATAACAAGGCTGTAAAATCACCTAAAAACCCAAAATCGTACAAAACATTGGTTTCTTTAATAAGCCATAGCTCTAAGACGTAATATGATGCAAAGCTGAATGTTTTTGTCAAATTTCCTATAACATATCAGTTGATAAATCAACAACTGTTGTAATTAAGTCTATTAGATCTCCTATAAAAAAATTTAGTTACATGCAACTCTTTATGATTTACCTAAAAATAGCCCTACTTTAGGCCACAGTTTGACCATGTCACCAGTTATTCAGCCTTTTCAGATTTTTACCATATATTCTTTCATCTTTGAATGTGATTTACAAAAAAAATTTAGATGGTGTTAAACCTACTTTTTTTGTTATAATTTTTTAAAGTATCTTCTGACCATATGTTGTTTACTTGAAAAAACAAACTTCACTTTAGGTGTGTTACTGTGTGCAAATATATCCATACAATTTAAAAAAAAATTATGAATCCCATTGAAACATTCTAATCAGTCTTTACCATATATTCTTACATCTCTGAACATATCTCAAGATATCAGTGTTGTTAGCACGTGTGTTCTGTCAGATTGTCTGAAACACAACACAATATCTGTTCATGCTTGCATTACCACAGTAGTAAGCCATGTTAAACAGAAATATACAAACACAGAAAAGATCATTTATTTCAGCAATGGTGCAGCTTTGTAATTCAAGAATATTAAAAATCTTACAAATCTATGCTACCATTTTGAAGATCATCAGTTGAATGGGATTTTTTTGCCATCAGTCATGGGAAAAGTATGGTGAGGAGGCTGGCAGCTTGTGCAAGCCTTCAATTGCCTATAAATAATCAAATTTTAAGTGTCTGATATGAACCATTGGGCAGAGGACCACATTCAGGGGATTCAGTTCTTTCTTGTCAATCAGGAATCAGTCCTGCAGAACTGTGTAAAGTTTGATATACTTGAGTGTTATGAAAAACACAAAACTGTGACAGGTATCAGGTCACATCACAGCTTTATTCCTCACTCTACCAACAAACTGTATATGAGAAGGCTATCAGATGATGATGTGTACACAGTTGTAACTGTTGGTAGTAACAGTGAAAGTGATGCTACAGCAGATCAAATAGGGTCTGATGATAACAATTATCAGCCAGGGAAATATGTGGCATGTATATATGATCATGAATGATATGTGGGAAACATAAGAGATAGATCAGATGAACATTCTGATGTGTTGGTGTCATTTATGAAGAAATCAAGAAACGAACTGTTCTCATGGCCTGCAAGGTCACATAAAGATGAAAGCAGGATTCCTTTCCAACATATTCTTTGTCTGATAAGTGGACCTACCATGCAAGGCAGTAGTGCTCACCACTATGTTCTTAGTCTATGTGATCTCAACATAATTAAACTCAAATTTCAGAAATTTATTCAAGCTGTCTGAACAAAGCAATGTTTATTTGATGTTGTTAAGGCTAATTTATTGCCAGAGCAGTTTTTTAAACATTTCATTGTCACAGTTATTACAGTTTGGTGTGACTATAATCTTTCTCAGTTATCCCCTGTTGTAGCACTGTGCTTTTTGTGTCTAATTTACCTTTGTATTTATTATACTATGAATCTTAAACTCAGCCATATCTGCGTAACTGTAATGCATACACAATATATATGCATTGCCATGTGATTTAACCAGTTATGCCAAAAAACTCGTTTGGAAATGAATTTATGTCTTCTTGTTTCTTACAACTTCATTATTTAACATTGTGAAAGGCTAGTTAAAATATTTCAGTGGGATTCATAAAATTCTGACAGGTATTTTTCAAAATTGTATGGATATATTTACACACTTTAACACACCTAAAGTGATTTTTTTAAATAAAAAAGGTAAGGTCTGAGAATACTTTAAAAAATTATAACTCAAAAAGTAGGTTGAACACCATCCTGATTTTTTTTGTAGATCATATTCAGAGATGTAAGAATATATGGTAAAAATCTGAAATGGCTGAATAACTGGTGACATGGTCAAACTGTGGCCTGAAGTGGGGCTATTTTTAGCTAAATCATAATGAGTTGCATGCAGCTAATTTTTTTTACAGGAGATCTAATAGACTTTTAATTACTACAATTGCTGATTTATCAACTGATATATTATAGGATATTTGAAAAAAAGCATTCAGCTTTGTATCTTATTAAGTATTAGAGTTATGGCTTATTAAATAAACTAATGTTTTGTACGATTTTGAGTTTTTCAGGTGATTTTACAGCCTCACCATGCAAATTTTAAGAGATAAACTTGGATTGAGACCATTTTTGAAGTCTGTGGGATCAATTCAGTCAGTTTAGCAAATGTCAGGCTTCTACCTTCATTACTCTTTCAGCTTTAAGCAGCCAAAGTTGCCCGAAAATGAATCTGCCAAAACTAACAAAACAATAATTAAAGTTTACAGGGCTGTAAATCAGAAACTATTAGAGATATTGATCTAATCTTTGGCAGTTTTTCATCATATGGGAAGATGAGTACATGTGAATTTTATCAAGGCATTCTGTGTGGGTCACCTGCAGCCCTCTGGATGATTTGAAATGGAATGACCCCATTTCTTTCAAGAACCTTTATGTCATTACCATCATCTAAAAAATAAGTAATATACAAACATTCAGAGACACACACACCAATTCTCATAATACATTAACAACCACACAAGTACAAAAAATTATACTTTTGTTTGTGGTTTGCAATCTTTTTTAAGTTTCAATATCATTACTAAACAGGTCATATGTCCAGTTTTTTAAACTGAGCAATAAGAATTAGTAATTGTTTGTGAATTATTCTGGAGGAAATAGTGAGCAATTACAGAATAGCTAATAACTTCCTGTCACTGAAATTTTTTTTTTGCATACTGCATATCTACAAGTTTAAGCATACTATATACCTGTAAGATTTGCACCTATATCTATAATCTTCTTTCTTATTACTGACGTTGCCATGGTTAAGCGATTGTCCTCTTTGTTTCTCAATAATAAAACCTGGTAATGTTAGCCTGCACTCTTCCTATAGCTGTAAAAATAAAAATAAGATGTAAAATTATTCAAGTCACAAATAAAGACATTTTTTTGTTATTAATAATCCTGTACTTACAAACCTGACATATAACTTTGTAAATTCTAACAATTTGCAACTGAAGACAAAGAATGTGTACATTGCACGAGGTCTGCCACAATAATGCTCGCGAGGACTTTAGCTCACCCACTGAAGATAATAAAAAAGAAATTGGATTATGTAAAAATATTTTAGAAACATGCAACTTACTTTAAATGACAATAATTAAAATTTTTAAACAGGTTTCTACTGACTTACAGAAAGAAAATATTAACTTCCAGGTTTATAAACTTTAAAAAAATTCTTTGCTAGCCTAAAAAAATATTGGGATTTTGTTTAAAAATATATAGATTTTTAATGGGAAAGTAAGATTACATGAATTCCTATAAAATTGAGCTAAGCCTATAGCCTGTCCCTATTCCCATAATAACAGTATTAGTATAAACAAATCATGACTTGTTTACCTGAGTATTCATACTTAGAATCAAAATCAGAGCCACAGCGTTTGAGTTGGAGTTCAACTATACAACTCGAGTATTCCAAAATGAGCGAATTTAATTTAGTTTAAGCTCCACCAGATAATAGCGATTGTTAATAATGTTATTTATACATCAATTTATACACGTGTGTGTATTACTTCATAATTAAATCATTAACTCAATTTAAAGAATCCAGTTTTTACTTGGTGGTATTAAAGTATTATACAATTAGTTTTATACATAATTATATAACATTTTTAATTTTAGCTTTAGCTCTAGCTTCTGAATGACTAAAATCAATAGAACAGCATTAATACTATGATACTCATATATTACTAGCAATACTAATATATTTTATTAATGACAAACAAGTTTTGATTTTATTAATAATACATTTTATGCTATCACATTAGTAAGATGACCATGACAACTACAACCTACAGAAATAAAGGGCTACCAAAACAATACTCCAAACGTAAACGAGCAGAAAATTACAAACCACATTTTCACTAATTTCTCGACATATCACCCTCTAGTAGTGAAAGTAGGCTTTTTTTTAGGTCGATTTATTAAATACAATTTATTCACTACAGTTTTGTTGAATAAAAATATATATTTATTTATAATAATAAATAATAAATATAAAGTAAAAAATATAAAATAAACCACATTACAGGAAACTATTTTCCCAAGTTAGCACATCTTCGAAATTTTAGTTCTACTAATTTATTTCATGATTTAACTTTCATTAGTAAAACGAGTAAATCACTCCAAATTGTACAAAAACAACAACAAACTAATAACCAATTTGATAAAAAAAACTCTTTAAAAGTAAGTTTAGATGTGGCTTGAATGGGTAATGTAAAAACTTTATTGCAAATTTAACACCGACAAATGTACAACGTTTTGACAGTGTTTTGTTATCGTAACACCTATTAGGATAATTGTAGATTCGTCAAGGTATTCAATTCAACATACAATAATCTTTTATTTGTTACAAACATAACATTTTCAGTAAAAAAAACAAACAAAAACAGTTTCTTAACAAGTGTTACATAGAAGATTCATTCATTATGTCAGATTTAGTAACTCGTGATACAAAATGATAAAACCGTACAACCTAAGATTTTTCGACAGGGGAACTTTCTCCTCAAAGACAAGCCGTTTTCAATTTTGTGCAAAGCTGCTCGAGGGCTATCTCGGCTATCCGCCCATAATTTAGCAGTGTAAGACTAGAGGGAAGACTGCTAGTCATCACCACCCACAGTCAACTCTTTTACCAACGAATAGTGTGATCGACCGCCACTTTATATCGCCCCCACGGCTGAAAAAGCGACCATGTTTGGTGTGACGAGAATCAAACTGGAAAGATTCAGTAATAATTGTATAGTTTGATCGTGACATTTACGAATTTTTTTACAGCCAAGATACATCGATTTAATATTCTCTTTAACATGTAGATAAACAAAATTGACGAGTTTTAAACAAACAACCAGATTTTTTAATTATACTTCATGTAAAATATTACTATTAATTAATTATACTTCATGTAAAATATTACCATTACACTTATAATGTTATTCTTTATTTAGTACCTTGGGGACTTTCAAAGCTTAGAAAAGTATTTAACAGTAATGGTAATTCAACCACACTGCATCTGCCATATCCATTGCCAATCTCGTGTTTTGCTCAATCCAGAGCATACAGGATTTTACAGTGAAATTAGCTATTCCATCTACAATTTCGTGTTGAGATCTGAGTTATGAACTATGACAAAGTCATAGGATAGAAATGTTGTTATCCACTGTACAATCTTCTCTTTAGGTTTTAAAAATTTATTTAACCAATTCTGTGAAACATGGTCCACTCAACTGAAAAATTCTGCCCTAAAAGTAATGCAAAAAGTGTTTTTTTTTTAAAACAACCGTTGCATACAGCTCTTTCTTCATGGTATATTATCTGCTTTCAGTGACCATCAATGTACGACTATGGAATGCCATTTTTAGGTCTTCAGATACCGCATTGAAAGCGTAACTAAATACTAAAATGCCTTTAGAATAAATTTGATAGCTTTACCATTGCAATGACTAAAGTGTAAACTCAAGCTCAACCAGGCTTTAAAAAATTGCACAGAATTCATATGGGTCATCTCTTGAACTGAAACCAATTTTTGTTGTGCTTTCACCATCTGTTTAAACTTTCTAATATACACGTTCATATATTTATCTGTCTATGGTAATTAGAAAACAATGATGTAAGCCAGCACATATATAGGATCGGGATGCATATTCTTTTTTTTCTTTAACATTTTTACTAGATAGGATAAAGCACTCCAAAGAAGTCAGTGGATTGGTTTCTTTACTAAGCTTGTGTTATCCGTGTTCCTATGGTACTCATTTACCATTTTTAGCTTAGTCTGTCATTTGCCTCTGCAAAGACAGAAACATGCACAAACAAGTTACTGACATGCCCTTATTGCGTGTGTGTGTGTGTGTTTTCTTATAGCAAAACCACATCAGGCTATCTGCTGAGCCCACCGAGGGGAATCGAACCCCTGATTTTAGCGTTGTAAATCCAAAACCTTACCGCTGTACTGGAGGGGGGCACCCTTATTGCATTGGGTTTAACCTGTTAGCACTGTTGCTTAGCAATGCCATCATCTGTATTGGGCAGAACTGTGTTTGCTTTTATTCATGTCGTGATAAATGCAGCTCTGGTGTTATTGCTAGTTTCAGCTACTTCATTTTTTGTCACTATACTTATGACATGACAGTTCCATCATAGTACCGAGTAGCTGCTTGTCTGTAATCGCAGATCAACCAAGAAACTTTATCCTCTCTCAGGTGATAACAACATGAACTAGTGCTGTTCATAATTTCGTTTTAGGCACATTTTGCTACTATACTAGGAGCAAAGAACACAGAAACGACGGTTTTTGGCACAAGGAGAGGTAAATATCTTCACTGTAGGTTACAGCCGAGTAGTCTGGGTAATATAGTTTCCATCAGATGTTAAGTTACGTTATGTATTCCAACTGTCAAATGAAGATTTTTACTTCGTTTGGACCCCCAGTGGCTCAGCGGTATGTCTGCGGACTTACACGCTAAAATCCAGGTTTCGATACACGTGGTGGGCAGAGCACAGATAGCCCATTGTGCAGCTTTGTGCTTAATTCTAAACAACAACAACTACTTCGTTTGAGAATAAACACAAACAATGTTGTTTTTGAGAATAGGATTCTTTTACAGTAGGTGTATGCGACTTTTTGACAGTATATTCAATGAAATATGAACATCAATCTCTTCACTTATTTACAAAATAACATAAATAATTTGAACGAGTTAAACATACGAACAATAAATAATTTACATTATAAAGATCATAGGAATATCATAAACACTGTACGGTTCTCTTCGTGTTGTTAGAGGTCCATTTAGGCCTATTCAATTAATTTAGATTTTCAGTCAAGCCGAACTATGTCTTTACTTCTATCGTTCTAGTATTCTATATATAATTCATGCGAGTCACTACTCTTCCAGCAGTCGTCTGGTTTTTTTACTTCAAAACATCGTCTGTTCCATGAGTTAAACTTCACTCAGACTAATTCAATTACTTGACGGAATAAATTATTATTATTGTCTCATTTGCTACCGTCAGTCTTACTCTTAAGTATAAAACGTTAGGCCTATCATCTCTACTGCAATCAACTTCATTTTGAACATTTTCTTGACCTTGACTTTATCCTGCAATTGTCTTTATCTGTCTGCTGTAACCCTCCATCTCATAATTTTTACATTTCTATTATTAAATAGACTACTCGTTATATTCTCGACATCAATGACTTGCAAACACAACTTTCAATAATCGTCTGCTTTTAACCCTTTGATAATAAAAAAGCAGCATCAACAACTAAACAAATAATAAAATAATAATTCACTAAATAAACCAAGTAATAATAATTACGTTGAACAATATTTTATATAATAACAATTAAAAACATATGAAACATCTCAGGAAGTAGTCAGAGTTCTCTTTCAGTTCTCCTTATAGGTTGGAAACATAATTTGTTTCGTTTCCTTTACTAGTTAGGCTCGGCATGGCCAAGTATGTTAAGACGTTCAACTCGTAATCCGAGGATCGCGGGCTTGCATACCTGTCGCGCCAAACATGCTCGCCCTTTCAGCAGTGAGGGCATTATAATGTGACGGTCAGTCCCACTACTCTTTGATAAAAGAGTAGTCCAAGAGTTGGCGGTGGATGGTAATGACTAGCTGTCTTCTCTTTAGTCTTACACTGCTAAATAAGGAACGGCTGGCACAGATAGCCCTCGAGTAGTTTTGCGCAAAATTCAAAACAAACGAACCTTTACCAGTTTTTGAACGCTTGACCAAAGCATCCCCTCTCTTTGTGTGGGCCCTGGTACCAGGAGTAAGCAACGCTAACACTCTCAGCTTTTTATAGATGTTATGAATAGCATTCCATCACTTTAATGGCCAATTGGTTTATGACCCATGGTGGTCAGTCATACAATCCCAGTTTCCAGAAATGTTAAGGACCAAAATCTGTGTTCAGAGATTTAAAAAAAAAATTGTAAGCGTCTTTTCAGTTGGTTTGTTTAACAGAATAATATATTATCATGTGCGCATCAGCGTCTAGATATGACAAAAACTCCTACAAGAATTAACCAAAAGATGACGCCAGCGTCAGTAAGACCACGATTTGAGACGAAATTGTGATATTCAAAACAACGCATCATTATATTTGAAATATATTTCTAGCTATGCCAGAGCGAAATTTTACCTTTTAGAAAGTTGATGATGTAATTTAAATCTGAATTAATATCTTACATCATCTGAGAAACCACTTAATATTAATTGGAAATATGTAATAACAAGGTTTGACGAAATAGCTACAAGTTATTAGTTATCAGAATTATTGCTACTTGTACTCTCAACTTGCTGCATAAGTACAGTGATGTAAGAAGTAGTGTTATTTGTTACTCCACAGCTTAGGATAGATTATCTGGACTGTGATTTTCTGCGATACAATTGGGTAAGGATTCTTGTTCTCTGAATTTCTGCAATACAGTAAGTTAAATACAAAAAAAAAATATTCTCTTCTGACAATCAACAGGATAATACAATAAAAACTCTTTCTGTTTGATCCATGTAGCATCTAATAAGGTAAATACTTCTGTTTTCTAACTTTTCCATCTTACTATGATAATATCCTGTTTTATGAAGTCTGTAGCGCAGTAAAAAATTTGTGTCTTCGATTGTATTAAATATTAAAACACTCTTGCTCTGGTTACCAAGATTGGTTTGTTTTGAATTTCGTGCAAAGCTACACGAGGGCTATCTACACTAGCCGTTCCTAATTTTACAGTGCAAAACCGCCAACTTTTGGGTTATTCTTTACCAGCGAATAGTGGTATTGACCGTCACATTATAACGTCCCCACCGCTAAAAGAACGAGTATGTTTGATGTGACGGAGATTCGAATCCGCAACTCTTGGATTACTAGTCGGGTGCCTTAACGACTTGGCCATACCTGGCCTAGTTAATAAGATAAAAGTTGAACTTTTTATCGAATAAGTGAAAACTTAGTTTCTAAAGCGCAACGTATTTGACCTGGCATGGCCAGGTGGGTTAAGGCGTTGGACTTGTAATCCTAGGGTCCCGAGTTTGAATTCCCGTCACACCAAACATGCTCGCCCTTTTCGTCTTAAGGGTATTATAACGTGACGGTCAATCCTTGGTAAAAGAGTAGCCAAAGAGGTGGCGGTGGGTGGTGATGATTAGCTACCTTCTCTCTAGCCTTACACTGCTAAATTAGAGACGGCTAGCGTAGATATCCCTCGTGTAACTTTGCGCAAAATTAAAACAAAACAAGCAAAGCAACGTATTTAACTCTTACAGAATCACATGGAATTCTCAGGACCCGGAACTGCGTGTTCTAATTACAACTCAGTAGAAGATTACGTTATAGACTGATAAAGCAAAACAAAGAACACTGTAGTAACAAAACTCTTTACAACTTAAGAACTTTCATAAACTGCTTTCTTATTTTTTTAGATGTTTTATTATTCTTTGTTAAGTGAAGGATTTGAAGCTTAGGTGTGATGTCTCAGGAGACAATCGTTGACACAGAGCCAATTTTTAATAACTTGCAACTTTTTCTTCGTGCCATTACGAAATACATAAATAAAGAAAGTAGCTGGAAAAAATGACCTAACTATATTGTGTAGTCCTGTCGCCATGTCTAAAAAATGTTACTGAAACAAGTAAGTGGTTTAGTGACTGCCAAAGGGACAGAGGGCATGTTAAAAATACTTTATTAGTCGAAAAAAGTGGCATAATACGTCACTGAACAAATTCTATGGGATGTGTTGTTTGAAACGGGAAAAAAAGTTTTGTTATGAAAATACATTGAGTATTTTCAACTTATGATATTGTTCGAAGTATCTGTATTTTTGTTATAAATTGTTATTATTTGATAGCGTGTTATAATTATTTGCAAATCGAATGGTGAAGGTCTGAAAGTAACTATTGTCTCAACAACTTAAACACGCATCGATCACTAAGCCTATCTTGCTTGCTTGTTTGTTTGTGTCAGAGCAAAGTCACACTTGGCTATCTGCTTTATCGACGCAGAGAATTGAACCCTGATTTTATTATTGTAAGTCCATAATCCAGGGGCCTGGCTCAACCAGATGACAAGGGCGCTTGATTCGTAATTTGAATGCCGTGGGTTGGAATTCTCGTTACACCAAACATGCTCGCCCTTACAGCCGTGGGGACGTTATAAAGTGGTGGTCAATCCCATTATTCGTTTGTAAAAGAGTAACACCTAAGTTAGAAGTGGGTGGTGATGACTAACTGCTTTCGATCTAGTCTCACATTGCTAAATTAGGGACGGCTAGCGCAGATCGCCCTCGTGTATTTTTGCGTGAAACAACCAAATCATCTAAAGGAAAACAAATGTAGTCTAGATTATACACAGAAGAAAAATAGATAAAAGTTTTTCTTCTCATGTGTAAAAATTGTCAGTGGCCTTTACGAATAATTTTAAATACTTCGTTTCTTGAGAGAGGTATAACTGAACAGGACATGAAGCCAACTTTTATATTATAACATAAGACTCTCTGTTGCTAATACAGTTTTCTGAAGCGTAACTGTCATTTTTCTTATTATTTAACTCCTTTGGGTTTGATTTATTTTGAATTTCGCGCAAAGCTACACGAGGGCTATCCGCGTTAGGCGCCTCTGATTTACCAGTGTAAGACTACTGGGAAGGCAGCTAGTCTTCATCACCCATCGCCAACTCTTGGGCTTTTCTAGTACCAACAAATAGTTGGATTGACCGTCACATTATATCGCCCCCATGGCTGAAAGGACGAACATGTTTGGTGTGACGGGGATTCGAACCCGCGACCATCAGATTATTAGTCGAGTGCTTTAACCACCTAGCCAATCCAGGCCAACAACTTCGTGATACATTATGTATTGTTCACGAGAGGTTATACCTTGTTATAACCACAAGGACATGAAATTCTTTCTAGTCTTTGTGTTTAACAGAAATAACTGGTTATTTGAAAATGTTCGATATATGTGAAAAATAATTCTTTGTTGTGTAACAAAACATTCAGCAAATAATCTGCTAAAGTTCTCAAAATTTTAGTTTTGAATAAACAAGTAAACATTTTAAAGACCTAAACACTGCTTTGTTCAATTCAACCCTGTTCACATCCGTCGATTTCGCAACAAGAAAGTCCACTAATTCTTAGATAGAAAGTTATTTCTATTTCAATTAGTTTTTTTACTTAAGAACGGCTGTTTCGTATGACGTTGTTCTCAGGTGAACTATTTTATAACATGCTACACTCTAAGTCAAAACAATGTGATATCAAACATTTATGGGAGTAAAATCCCTAGAAGAAAAGAGATTAATCCTTGCCTTTCGTCAGAGAAACTGATTCCACACTCATAGCAGATTTATAAAATGTTAAAAGGTAATATTTGTAAGAAGCCATATTTAATATCTGATAACGTTAATTAAATTAAGAGCAGCTAAAAAACCAATTTAATGATTGGGCAATATTTATATTATATTAAGTAAATGTAGTTCCTGCTTAGAAATGGGACTACTCTGCCTGATTTAGAAATACAACACCATTTAAAACAATCCTGTCTTTCTAAAAAAAATATTGCTTTACCAGTTCTCCTGTTGTCGGCTCTCTTTGAGTCATAAAAGTAAAATGACTAAATATTTACATATTCTTAAGTTACAAATGACCAAGAATTCACTCTTGCAAGGTGCGGGTATTGAAAGTATAATTAAATGCATTCCATTTGACGGTCACACAGAATATATGCTGAATTTGAGAATAAACAGAATGCGGATAAAAATTTTTAACGCATTCCTATAGACTGACATGCGAACTTACTTACTGTTGGATTAATTAAATTCTGTAATTAAACATTATGCAAATGCAAGTATTACATTGTCTTATTTAGCACACAGTCAATCTTTCAGTAAAACGTAGAAAGCGATCCGTTTCGTGACTTTCTTCCTCTGCTTTGAAATGTTGAGATCACACTTATCTGTAGCTATAGAGGTATTCTATAAAAAATATTTGTATCTGGCAAACGTGGTTCTTTTAAAATTATTTTGAGAGTTATCTATTATAGAGAATTGAGTATGTTATATTAATATGATTTTCAATACAACAATTAGCAATTCATTTGATAACTACAGCTAACGTGAATTCGCGATGGGACAGATCGTATAAAAACTACATTTTCAAATTTGTTGGCTTTATGTAATGCCACTGATAAACTGATCTCTCTTTAAAGGAGTATGTAACGGTTTTTTAAATGCAAAATAATCGTACTCTCTGATTATGAAGATGTGTTCAGATTGGAATTTTGATTTTACAAGGTGCGGATATCCCTTTCATTATAAAAACAAAATAATATAGATAAATTTAGAGAATTTAGATCAGAGAGAAAAAAAGCTTATCACAAATTTTACTTCAGTCGAGGAAATCAAAGTGTGGTTTATTATAATAGGTGGTAATCGACAAAGTCAAAGGTCAGTGGAAAAAGTCGTCCACATGCACAAGATAACAATAGGTAACATAATCCAGAAGGATTTACGCCTGGGAACAGGGAAAACAGTACATAAATTTTTCCAAGATTTGCAACCAGCACAACCGTTACATATCTCAAACACTCAGAGAATAGGTATTAATTCCACTTCTGATAAAGACATGCTAGCTAAGGTCGTGGATGCAACACCTACGGGTTTCTATGCGAGTAGACAGTTGACTCGAGGGCTGGGAAACCGTCGTCCTAGTTTTGTACGTGAATTACTGTGTATTTTTTACAATATTTTGATTTGTTTGTTTTGAATTTCGCACAAAGCTACTCGAGGGCTATCTATGCAAGCCGTCCCTAATTTAGCAGTGTCAGACTAGAGGGAAGGCAGCTAGTCATCACCACCTACCGCCAACTCTTGGGCTACTCTTTTACCAACGAATAGTGGGATTGACCGTCACATTATAACGCCCCCACGGCTGAAAGGGCTAGCACGTTTGGTGCGACGGGGATGCGAACCCGCGAACCTCGGATTACAAAGCGCACGCCTTAACGCGCTAGGCCATGCCAGGCCCTTAAGAAATGAGTGCAAGAAACATTAACAACAAACATGCCTGACCTGTCATAAATAATGTCTTAGATTTTATCCCAGAAGGAAATCTTAAAATTAAAATATTATTTTGACTCGTTGTTGTTTTAACCAATGTTGTCGCCAATTGATAACAGGTAACGTGTCATGCCGGACCAGTACAATATTTCGAATATTTTAAAAAGAAGCCTTTTGCAGTGGGCAATGGTGCATGGCTATTGCCAAGATGCATCATTGTCAGATAGAGCATGCGCAAACGTCGCGACGTGGATTGTAACTACGCGGTAAGTATTGAAAATCGTTTTAATACAAGGTATTAAGCCTCTGTAAGGGTTCAGTTTAGTAACTCTAGCGAGGAGTAGGTACCAGTGTTTCAAAAATAATGATCCTCAGTACGTTATTTTATTGGCTCACTCGCATCTTTGCGACGTGGATTGTAACTACGCGGTAAGTATTGAAAATCGTTTTAACACAAGGTATTAAGCCTCTGTAAGGGTTCAGTTTAGTAACTCTAGCGAGGAGTAGGTACCAATGTTTCAAAAATAATGATCCTCAGTACGTTATTTTATTGGCTCACTCGCATCTTTGCGACGTGGATTGTAACTACGCGGTAAGTATTGAAAATCGTTTTAGTACAAGGTATTAAGCCTCTGTAAGGGTTCAGTTTAGTAACTCTAGCGAGGAGTAGGTACCAGTGTTTCAAAAACAATGATCCTCAGTACGTTATTTTATTGGCTCACTCGCATCTTTACTCATCAGCTGGCCTCAAACCAATCAACGTTTATCCTCAGTCTGTATTTTTGAAGTTTTGTGGAGTGTACGAGAAGTTGATTAAAGTGAGACCTTCTGGGGTTGTAAGCTGTGTTACATATTTCCTCGTGAGATTACAGCTTAACAATACACGTCCGCAATAAGAAAAAGAGACCTAATGAAGAGAAACTTGAGAAAGTGACAAAAATGATCGTGTAGAAACAGAAGAAAACAGAAAGTGATAATGCTGTAGATACCACCACGAAATGAAAACTCAGAAACCTGGATTGTTCGCAATTTAATGTGATGACTTTGTGTTTTTTATTGCTTATGTGCTTGCGTAATATTTTACATGCAAAATTTTCAGCGACTCTTAATGCGTTTTTACACTTTTTGTTACTTTTATCAAGTTCTCTAAACTGCAACTTTATTAAAACTTGTCATGAATATGAAATGTCGTATTTTATCTTACAGAATTTGTAGAGCATACTTTAAGAATTTAGACATTTTTATAACAGAGTACAAAAAAAAAGACATTTATGTTCCAAGTAATAATAAAAATGCGCTTTATTTCAGCTAACATTCAACCATTGTAGCTTTTCACCAGGGCTGGCAGCTCGTGCAGTACCAGGGCTGTTGAAGCCGCAATGGCTGAACGTTGTCCGAGATAAATAAACTTGTTATCATCAAGATAGTAAATGCTTTATGTTTCTAATTTTATTAAGTGTCGTAGGTTTGAGAGGCAAAGGTGCATTTATCATCAATGTAAACGAACTGATAAATCTTACATAATACCAACCTCAAGTAACTGACGTATTCTGTCGATGGTTGAGTTCTCTTTTTACAGAAACCGTTTTTCACATGAAGGCGTAATACAGATCCTCCTGCAAATGACCGGTGATAATTATTAAATAAGTATGTTTTATGTTTTTATCTCTCTTTTAAATACACTTCACCGCACACCTGTAAGTTCCTACAATATTGTAATGTTTACTTTTTCACACAATATCTGAGAAGCCTGCATAAAAAAACACGCTCAATTGAATTATTGCGTTTTTCTACACTTTTAAAGTAACAACGTTTCAAATTTATTCATTCTTATTATTACAACCTTTGTATCTCTAGTTATATACGTCCCGGCCGGGCCAAGTGGGTTTAAAGCGCTCGACTCGTAATCCGAGGGTCAGGGTTTGAATCCCGGTAACACTAAACATGCTGCGTTTTCAGGGGTGTCATAATGTAACGGTCAAACCCACTATTCGTTGGTAAAAGAGTAGCCCGTGAGTTGGCGGTGGGTGGTGATGACTAGCTGCCTTTCCTCTTGTCTTACACTGCTAAATTAGAGACGGCTTGCACAGATAGCTCTCGAGTAGCTTTGTGCGAAATTCACAAAACACAAACACACCCTAATATATATATATATATATTTGGTTTTATTGTTAAGGACAAAGCTACATAGAGGAATATCTGTGCTGTTTCAAATGTTATAATTTAGCAGACTTGCCGCTGTGCCAGGATGGGTCAACCTACTATAAGTCAAACAAATACATCGAACAAACATTTACGATTGTGTTGGAATTCAAACTGGAAAGAGATTGAACAATAATACGAAAAAAAATACAATTATTGTTTGAAAGTCTCTCACTCAATATCCACACACAAACAGAGAAAAGTATGACAAAAGATACTTCATGAGTTTATGCGATCAGTTCTTAAATAATTCTTTTGATGTTACGACACTTTTAGGTTTAGGAACAAAACAAATCGAGATATCACGTGGTATTAAGTGGATTGTTGAGTTACATTCTTATAGACTTGCTGCTCTTCGTAAAGCAATGTAACGATTTCTACTGTTGAGAAGACTTGCAGCCACTCTGTACAGATCGATTCAAGTCCTAGCAGAGACACGAGATTAACTCGTAAGCGTTATTAACAACTCTATTTACCGACACAGTAATTGTTCTCAGTAAGACATCAAAATCTGATATTAAATATAGACAATGACTCAAAAAGTGTTCTTTTTTAACTTTAAATGGTACAACACATGAATAGAGTTTCATGTGCACACCACTCGAAATATTAAGACCTTTTCATTTTATTGTTTGTTTGTTTTGGAATTTCGCCCAAAGCTACTCGAGGGCTATCTGTGCTAGCCGTCCCTAATTTAGCAGTGTAAGACTAGAGGGAAGGCAGCTAGTCATCACCACCCACCGCCAACTCTTGGGCTACTCTTTTACCAACGAATAGTGGGATTGATCGTCACATTATACACCCCCACGGCTGGGAGGGCGAGCATGTTTAGCGCGACGCGGGCTCGAACCCGCGACCCTCGGATTGCGAGCGCACGCCTTAACGCGCTCGGCCATGCCTTTTCATTTTATTAACAAATATTACCTTATTGTACATTTTAGTAAACAAAAATCTCTGCGTTGTATTATACTGCATGTAACGTTTGAAGTCGCCTCCTTGTTCATGATGTTTTTAGTTTGTTTTATTTCTTTGAACAGAAAAGCTATTTCCTTTCGGATGTATCATAAACTAAAAACACTAAATCAATTCTTATATAACATTTGTTCCACGCAATTCTGAGTAAAGTTTTACTTGCAGAGTTACAAACATTTACAGATGTATGATTATGAGAAAATCAGATAATTTATATAAATAACGTGAAAAGATAAGCAAATGAAAAAATAAGAATACCTTGAACAATATAAAGCATTTTCAAACTGCTTAAAATACTTGCTTAATACAAGTACTCTTTTGATGCTCGGCTCGTTAATAAGGTTTCTACAGTTAACTGAAGATACGTAGGTTTTATGACTTGATACAAATGAGATGTAGTTGAAATCATATAAATTAGAACGAACAAAACAATAGGCATCAGTGTGACAACTTCTTGTTATCAAACTAATTAATATTCAGAAGTTAACAGTTTCATGTCACCAAGTTGTTGTTGTTGTTTTGAATTAAGCACACAGCTACACAATGGGCTATCTGTGCTCTGCCCACCACGGGTATCGAAACCCGGATTTTAGCGTGTAAGTCCGCAGACATACCGCTGAGCCACTGGGGGGCTCATGTTACCAAACTATTCAATATTCAGAATTTAACAACTTCATGTTACCAAGCTAATCAATATTCAGAATTTAACAACTTCATGTTACCAAACTAATCAATATTCAGAAGTTAACAACTTCATATTACCAAACTAATCAATATTCAGAAGTTAACAACTTCATGTTACCAAACTAATCAATATTCAGAATTTAACAACTTCATGTTACCAAACTAATCAATATTCAGAATTTAACAGCTTCATGTTACCAAAATAATCAATATCTAGAATTTAACAACTTCATGTTTCCAAAGTAATCAATATTCAGAATTTAACAACTTCATGTTACCAAGCTAATCAATAATCAGAATTTAACAACTTTATGTTACCAAACTGATCAATAATCAGAATTTAACAACTTCATGTTACCAAACTAATTAATATCGATAATTTAACAACTTCATGTTTCCAAAGTAATCAATATTCAGAATTTAACAACTTCATGTTACCAAACTGATCAATATTCAGAATTTAACAACTTCATGTTACCAAACTAATTAATATCGATAATTTAACAACTTCATGTTACCAAACAAATCAATATCCAGAAGTTAACAACTTCATGTTACCAAGCTAATCAATATTCAGAAGTTAACAACTTCATGTGACTAAATTAACTGACGTTAAGAATTTTAAAAATCCATGCCATCAAACTTATTATTATTCAAAATTTAACAAATTCATGTTATCAAAACAACTAATCTCAGAATTTAAAAAAGTCTCTTGTTTTACTTTTATTCTGAGTTTTTAAAGTTTTAAAATTTCTTCAAGGTGAGAATGTTTTTATGAATAAAAAAACTTACATAATACCAAACATTTAACACTTTAAACTGCAGGTGGTTATAAGAGTGACAATCAATTCCTCAGCGTAGATGGTGGGCGGTAGGGCTATGTTTTCTCTTTGATCCTCAATAGTTGAAAATTATAGACAGTGCGAGAAAGCTTTAGTAGCGTTCCCTTAATTGTAAAATACAAATACAAACCTTGCCAAATTCGAATTGAACTTCTCAAAAGAACAGTTATATTTATAGAGTTATACAGTAAGATCACATCTGAAACAGAAGTCCTTAAAAGGAGAAAAAATGGCGAACGTTTATCCAACAGTTCTTTTTTATTAAAGCGATTTAAATCAGTATTTATTTCTGAATGCGAAACAAATATTTTAACAAACTCCAAGAAATGTAATTATTATAGCGTTTCGTTAGATCTCCTGACGTTTCTATACGTAGTTTATTTCATGTTTTAGCTCTCAGAATGAAAGTCTGTTGAAATCGAATGTTTCAGTTCATTGAAAAAAATCACTGAGGCGAATGTGTTTTGGCGCAAAAACTGCGCGACTGGTCATTTGTTCTTTGTCTTCGGCATGGAACAAAGCTACTTATTTTAGCGTATAAGTACGGCTGACACGCTGTGTGAGTCGCGGAAACTAACCGGGAAAGTAATATTTTATTGTATTTGTTTCCAATTTCTATTTGTCACGAAAGGAACTGTCATTATTTTATTCTTTTTCTGGTTTTGACTTGTTTGTTTTGAATTTCGCGCAAAGCTACACGAGGGCTATCTGCACTAACCGTCCCTAATTTAGCAGTGTGAGTCTCGAGGAAAGGTAGACAGTCATCACCACCCACCACTAACTCTTGAGCTACTCTTTTACCAACGAATAGTGGGATTGACCGTCACATTACAACCCCCCACGGCTGAAAGGGGCGATCATGTTTGGTGCGACCGGGATTCGTACCCGGTACGAATCTGGATTACGAGTCGAACGTCTAAACACACTTGGCCGTGCCGGGCTGTTCTGGTTTTGAATATAAACAGTAGAAAAATCATTTGAAATGTAGCTTTAAAAACTAAATATATTTTTATTGTATGGTTGGTTTTTTAAGGTTATGTATTTTCTTAGTCAAACTGACTAATTAAAAATAATACAAATTATTAGATAATGCTGTTTAATTGTTGTTAAGCATGAAATTTCGCAGTGATCTATCTGGGTTGTGCCCACCACGGTTACCGAAATCAGAATTTTAGCGTTATAAGTACATTTTTGCAATTGAGCCATATGTTACATATGTACAGAGTAAAATTAGTGTTGGAAGACGTGTTTAGAGATCGAGCGTAAATATTAGAAAGTAAAGGTAAAAAAATTTAAAACAAGACACACAAGAACAAGAAACCAGTAACTGGCCGCCAGATGGACCCATTGCTGAGTAATATATATATTTTCTGTTATTTATTTGATATGACTGGATGAAACTTAAGTTTAACCAATTAACTAAGGAATCATTACAAAAAACACTCGTAGGTAAGACAAGGTGTACATCCTTCTTGTTTGTACTATGAGCACACCACCTACAACAACAATTAAAAAACAAATAATTGTTTGTTTGAATTTCGCACAAAGCTACTCGAGGGCTATCTGTGCTAGCCGTCCCTAATCTAGTAGTGTAAGACTAGAGGGAAGGCAGCTAGTCATCACAACCCACCGCCAGTTCTTGGGCTGCTCTTTTACCAACGAATAGTGGGACTGACCGTCACATTATAACGCCCTCACGGCTGAAAGGGCGAGAATATTTGGCGCGACGAGGATTGGAACCCGCGACCTTCAGATTACGAGTCGCACGCCTTAACACGCTTGGCCGTGCCGGGCCTGAAAACAAATACACATACCTGAAAGCACATATGCGGTAAAAAGGGTCTGCGCACAGAAACGTGCAGCAGGAAATCGAACAGTTAATCAATAACTCGCTCTGTTAAGAGTTTGTTGTTGTTTAGTTTTCAGTATCCTAATGCGAACGATTGTGACATTAAAAGTGTCAAAATGCCTGTTGACCAACCTTTGATGTCGATTAATTTGTATTTACTTAAATTACTCTTAAAGAACAAGCATGTCTCTGTACCAGGGGCTCAACGTTGAGTTTGAGAGGCTCTTAGTTAAAAATAGGTCGTTGTTTTGTATTAAGCACAAAGCTACACAATGGGCTATCTGTGCTCTGCCCACCCGGAATTTAGCGTGTAAGTCCGCAGACATACCGCTGAGCCACTGGAGGGCTTAAAAATAGGACTCACGTACTCTAGATAAACGCAGCACGGGTGACACGTCATGCAGTTTATGCTCAAGTAAACACCAACTATCACTCATTTTCTGTTCATCGTATTGAGCGAGAATGCTGTGAAACTACTGGCTTATCTCATAGCCCTTCTAAAGCACGATAAAAATTAACAACAAAATATCAGCTCGTAGTTAATATACTTTATTCGGCTTTTGTTGAGTAGCGCTTTCATTATCCCGCTAGTACAGTGGTAAGTCAACTGATTTACAACGCTAAGATCAGGGGTTTCATTATCCTCGCTTGATTCAGTAGAGAGCCCGATGTGTCTTTGCAATAAGAGAAACACACGGCGTTTTTAAAGTTGTTTTCAACTAAATGCGCCCTAAGATATATAAGTTAAAATATATATATGTTTTTCTCATAATGTTTATTGTTTCTTGACTTTTAAAAATGTTGAATTCTCGATTGTTCTTAAACCGACAATATTTGAACACAATTGAAACAACGATTGTTTCATACTCTAACTCCTTTTTACTTGTCTTAAATATTTTCCACTTTCCTCTGTTAAATTGTCTCGACTTCTAATTAAAATACAAAATCGATTGGGCCCTGACTTGGTCGGGTGGTTAGGGCGTTGATTTAGAATCTGATAGGACGGCGTTGGGGGTGTATTATGCGATGGCCAATCCCACTAATCGTTAGTAAAAGAGTAGCTTAAGAGTTGGCTGTAGGTGCTGGCGACTAGCTGTCCCTTTAGTCTTTTACTGCTAAATTACGGATGGCTAGCAAAGTTCATGACAAACCAAAATTTATTGTGCAAATTGTATTCAAATGGAACTCAACCAATACGTATATATAGAGAGTGTTTAATTTAAAAATAAATTAAGTTTCTTATTTCCGTTATTAATCGTACGTTGCTTCAGTTGAAGCTGCACTTAATCTGATTTTAGTGCCGTCCGCAGTTTATAATCTAATTGTTGAAATAACGCATAACCAGCGTCTTTGTAAGAGGTCTAATTGTTGAAATAACGCATAACCAGCATCTTTGTAAGGGGTCTAATTGTTGAAATAACGCATAACCAGCGTCTTTGTAAGAGGTCTAATTGTTGAAATAACGCATAACCAGCGTCTTTGTAAGAGGTCTAATTGTTGAAATAACGCATAACCAGCATCTTTGTAAGGGGTCTAATTGTTGAAATAACGCATAACCAGCGTCTTTGTAAGAGGTCTAATTGTTGAAATAACGCATAACCAGCGTCTTTGTAAGAGGTCTCTTGCTGATACAGAGGTAACTCCTCCGATTTACAACGCTAAAATAAGTGGTTCTATTTCCCCTCTGTGGACTTAGCAAATAGCCGGTGTAGCTTTGCTGTTAAAAAACACGAACTCTGTTGATAAGAAGAATGATGAGAAACGTTTTTTAAAAGTCATTTCATCTGTTGATATACCAACAGCAGACTGTGATTTATTATCTCAATTCATAGAAGACAATGTTGAAAGTAATGGCTTCCAAAAGTAAATGTCTCTGTTCTCAATGTAAATATTGACATTTTACGTATAATAAATGACACTTATTTAAAAGTTATCTTTATTGTTTGAAAACAAATAGACCTCATGTAATTAAATGTTTGTGATTTTCTATGCTAATGTTTCGATGAAATATGCAATTTGTTCTCGGCTGTATGTGTGTATGTAACTGTCGTTGTTCGATGAAGATTGCTTGTTTGTTTTTTAATTTTGCGCAAAGCAACTCGAGAGTTATCTGCGCTAACCGTCCCTAATTTAGCAGTGTAAGACTAGAAGGAAGGCAGCTAGTCATCACCACCCACTGCTAACTGTTGGGTTATTCTTTTATCAAAGAATACTGGGATTGGCTGTGACATTATAACGCCTCCTGGTTGAAAGGGCGAGCATGTTTGGTGTGACGTGGATTTGAACCCGCGACCCTTAGATTACGAATCGAGTGCCTTAAGCACCTGGCCAAGCCCGGCCGTTCCAAGAAGAAAGAACCTAGAAACTTGAAACCTCGTACGCATAAAAGAGGATCCTGAGGGTGTGTACCTGGGTAATACTTTTTTAGATTACACTCAAAACACTTTCGCAACTTTTTCCTATAGAATAGAAAAGAGGCCTTTTTCTTCTTTCTTCTTCGTGTTTCTTTGAAAATAGTGATCTTGTGAACTTAAGCTTTAAAACTTTAGGGAAAAAAAAGAAAATTATAAAATGTATTTTTTGTATAAAAATGAAAACCGACTGAACATTAATTATTTTTGTTTGCTAATAATCGGAAACTGAATTACGATTTCATATCGAGTTCCTATCACATGGTTTTCTCAATGTAAGTAAAAGTTAATCTTCGTGTTCTGTTTTTCAGCTGTACAGTAAACTAATTATTCAGGGAGTCAATCCCTAAATGTTAACATTGTAAGTTCAGAAAATTAATATTGGTATCCAAGGAGGGAACCATTTAAACTTTATATTTCTGTTGTTCTGAAGCAGCCTGAGAAATCGTACTTGGTATAAACACGAGAAAGCCATAAAAACGATAAATTTATGTACGCTTAGAAGTCTGCATTTATATATGCATAATATCACTTTGTACGTGTACCTTACAAGTTAAAAAACTTACAGATCGTCTAAGTTTACACAAATACATAATGATATAATCCAAGCTTAATCTAAATAATTTAAACAGGTCCTCATAAAGGGTGGAAAATGACCGAAACGCATTTAATAACGAGCATTTTGGTCTCACCAGCAAATGTAAATTTGTCCCTAAAGGTTTGCGTGTATTTTGCCTTAGTGTTGGACACACACACATATATATATGTAAATATACATGTGTGATGTGTGCATGAATGAGTAAGAACATATATGCGTGGGTTTATTGTAGTGTATCTGTTTATGTATATGTTTCAGTATTAGTATAAATATGAACTCCAATCATGACGTGTAACATCATTTTCGTTTATGTAAAATGAAGTTGTTCGGTCTTGAAAACAAATATTCGAAATTAGTATTTATCAAATTAAAATTTTCTCGTTACATTAATGACAGATTTGATGTATTCTGTATCTTGAACCTGAGCAGCAGTGGTCTGTAAGATGAGGTTCAAATACTGCTGAATACCATGACTGATCGACTTGCAAGACCTTTGGGTGACCTTAAAGCAGGTAAAGGAATTGATTATCACTTCTATAACGCAAACAAAACTGACAACAAGAAACGAGTTTAGGGTCATCACAGAACGAATCTTGGACCTTCCAATTTGCAGTTCGGCACGACTGTCTGAATAAAATATTCATGAGTATTTATAAAAATAGAGTGTGTGATTATGAAATGCAAAAAACAGAATGAAGAGTAAAAGATATAAATAAATAAGTAAGTACTAAAGGGGTTTAGTTTTTGTATTTATTTTATAGTTCGGTTTGTTTTCAAACTGTGAGTTTAGTGTGTTGAGACCAACACATATATATAAGCACTTTTTCATTACTTTTTCCCCTCGTATTTCGCTAGTACAGCGGTAAGTCTATGGATTTTTACTACTAAAATAAGGGTTTCGATTCTCCTTAGTAAACTCGCCAGATAGCTCGATCTTGGGCGTTTTTATGAAGAAACGTTCCCTCGTTTTTTTTTCTTACAACAACAAATGTGAGGCTTCATGCAAATCTGAAGAAACATTTTTATTCCGTTGACAAATTTTTGTTCTTATATTGTTTCAAAGACAGCGTGATGACACAAATGACTTTCCCTGGTCATCGCATTCATTGACAAAAGTTTGCTTGTTTTTCAATTTCGCGCAAAGCTACACGACGGCTATATGCGCCAGCCGCACCTAATTTAGTAGTGTAAGACTAGAGGGAAGGCAACTAGTCATCACCATCCACGCCAACTCTTGGGCTACTCTTTTACCAACGAATAGTGAGATTGAACATCGCATTATAACTCCATCAAGGCTGAAAGGGCGAGCATGTTTGGTGCGACCCTCAGGTTACGAATCGAGTTCCTTAACCACCTAGCCATGTTGGGTCCTAACCTTTCTTCATATGGAGTTGTTCCATGTGATAATATTAACTCGTTTAATTACACCAGCTCATGATAACTCTATCAGTCTGCGATCATAATACAGTTTCAGTTACCAGTCATAGACACACAAAGATAATCCTATTTTTATGTTAAAAACCATTTTAAAGTAAAGCTACGTTTACGTGTAGGAACCTGTTATCCTAGCATTGTTTGGCCTGTAAGTTTTTTACGTGATATATTTAGAGATGATAGGTTGTAGCGACTTGGGTCATCATGCATTATGAAACTGTCCAGTTTGCTCAGAAGTTAATTTTTAGACATGAATCCTATTGAATACGTATGGAACGATCCTAAACACTGGGTCCACTTGAAACAAGGTCTCACGGAATGGTAAATGGTGGTGTTTCAACTAAAAGGGCCAATCAGTGTGTGTGTTCCAGGTCACTTGACAGTTCTCGATGAAGTACTTTCGTGACGCACTTAAATTCCAAAATGTGGATTTCTTGACACGGAAAATATCTCCGTTGAAGTGCACCAGATACACTAATTTCTTTCTTATTGGATTTTAAGATAGATTTCAATCTTGCAAGTTAATTTATTCGAGACATAATTTGTCGACATTGTGCTTCTGAGGCGTATTCTTGATACAATATCATTCATTTGATCTAGGAATTCACATAATAGCACTTTGTAACTTTTATTAAGCCTATTTTCAGACGCATGAGAGTTTTTCTGATCATGTCTTGTGGAAAACTGACGGAAACGCACCAAAATCCCACCATATGATCGAACAAGTCGTGCATCCAGCATTTCTCTCGCTCGCTTTTTTTTTAAAACAGAGTTCAGATGTAAATGTATGTCAAACATAACAGTGTAATCTAAGCAAGTGTAGCAAACTGAAATCATTTCTGGTCCTTGTTAATAGTAAATAATTTACTTTAACAGCACAACACTGATTTAATATTGATCGTTGCATCAGAAAAATTCCAAATATATCCACCAGAGGGCTCTGTGACATCAAAGTAATTCTAGAAAATCTCCAAATGGATTAAAGATTAAGTAATTGATCACCCGTAAGTGTTTTATTTACTCATAAATCACATTTATTGATATTATTATATTTATTATTTTATTTTGCGACGAAAAACGAACCCGCACTTAATTATAATTTCTTTTTTTTTAACTACAGGTGAATGAATCAATTAAAACGTCAGCCAACAATTTTTCATCAGTCATGAGATCATTGGTTGTTTATGAAAAATAAATAAAATGAACTTTGTGGACAGAACCAAATTTCTCTTTGACGCCACTAACTTGAGTAAACCGACAAAGAACTGTTCTGGTATGTTATCATTTGATCGATTGACCATTCATACGATCGATTGTGAGACCTGGTCATTGATTTACGGTTTACACAGTCAGTCTGAGAGTTATATTTCTAAATTAAATGGTAATTATATCTGTATCCACGCTGAAGCAGAAAGTGTTCTATTAATTTTTATTTTCTTTGCCTTGTTGGCTACGTATTGATTACTCTTCAAAACTTATTCACAAATTTATTGTAAGTTCACACACGTCACGTTCGCTTATCAAGCAGCCAAGCAATGTTCCCTCTAGTGACAATTCGTGGAACTATGCCAACATCATCTTAAATTTTTTAACGTAGCCGTATTTTATTTATGTATTTTGGCCGTAAAACATACCGAACAATATTTTAACAAAGACAAGCGGCATGCTAGTAAAGTAAATAATATATTTTAAAGCAGGCATTATTTACCATGTTTTTAATAAATCGTATTATAATGTTTAGTGCAGTTTCTTACGACGAAATGTGTGTGTATATAAATATACATAAACATTAATTTTCCGCAACAATTAACAATATTTTGTTCACAAATACATTCAAAACAAATAACATTCTATATGAATAAGAGCTGCATTGCCTTGCCCGCTGGTCATTCACGTTTTGAAACACAGCTTTGACATGTTATAAGAGTAACAGACACAAATAATTGTGCAAAATAAAAAATAAAAAAACTTATGACGTGAAACACAATCCACTAGCCTGAAGTAGGCGATAGGTTACTGTATTTATACTTTGATTTTATGATAAATCCACTGAAGATAAATTTTATATTGAGACGTATGAGAAACATTCACGTTACGCAATACTTAACACACTTTGCTCAGAAATTAATTTTCGATAGCCCGGTATGACCAAGCGAGTGAAGGCGTTCGACTCGTAATCCGTGGGTTGCGGGTTCGAATCCCATTCGCACCAAATATGCTCACCCTCCCAGTCGTGGGGGCGTTATAATGCGATGGTGAATCCCACTATTCGTTGGTAAAAGAGTAACCCAAGAGTTGGCGGTGAGTGGTGATGACTAGTTGCCTTCCCTCTACTCTTACACTGCTAAATTAGGGACGGCTAGCACAGATAGCCCTCGAGTAGCTTTGCGCGAAATTCAGAACAAGCTAATTTTCAAAATGTTCGCATTTATTCACGTAATGTGACACCTTCCAGTTATAAGTATCAAAAGTTTCTCGGTGAAACCAGAATAAAGAATAGCAATAACGTATACCCTCCTTGAAATTTAAGCTACAACTGTTTCACTTAACATAAGGCAATCACACCCTACCACTCACCATCCACACTAAGGAATTGACTATTACTTTCATAACGCACCGTTATAACGTTTCATGTGTCTAAGACATTTTCTTAGACACATTTCGTGAGCGTAAAAATACTTCTTTAGATACATGTCATGTGTCCAACAGACAATAAGGTTTGTTTTTGTTTCACCTGAAGCCACCTAGGGACTGTTTTTCTCTTCTTCATTTCTTATCACGTAGCATTTCAGACACCAAATCCTCGAATCTCTAGGCCTTTGATTGAGAAGCTTCATTTATGTAGCTACCGAATAACGATTACCACAATAAAAGAAACAGGTTACCACTGCATTTAGAAATGTTTATGTGTCATGTCAACACGCTTAGCAATTGTAATGCAGAGCTATTGAATGGGCTATACATAGTACACTAATCATGTTATGTGTACACGATGCTTCTCTGTAAAAATTTAGTTGTCACAAAAGTTTCCTAAGAAGGTAACTGTAAGTTATTGTTAAAAAAATCTCCATTTAGTGGCTTGTAGGTAAACATTTCGACTTTGTCGTTTATACTGAGAATGACTTAGTGGTTTCCGGTTAATGCACTTATAATAACAAATTTTCAAAATTTAGTGTACATGGTCGAATGCAAAACAAAACAAGTTTTAATCTATAAACCATTTTAAAGAAATAAAATAGTCTTTGAACTCAGTAAATCTGTATTTTACCGCTTTTGGTTTCGATATATAAAAAACAGTAAATGTGAATAACTTTTCTTTTCAGAACAAGCACTTGTTTTAATAACTATTGATTGTGTGATTATCTTAATGTTCCATTCCTTTTAATTGTATATAATAAGAACATTAGTAAATAATTGTACTTTCACAGCTCTATGTCTACGTACTCGCACCCCTAGAAACTGGTTTTGTTACATGTGGTGAGCAGAGTACAGGTCTTGTAGCAGACTGAAGGTTCGAATAAGAAATTTACTTTCTACTTCGGATGTTGAACCCCTGAAAATTTCTGTGGTTTCTGGGCTCACGCTACACTATTGGAATTTCAAAAGCAAAAGACTGTTTCTTACCTATATTCCATAGCTTCAACTCCTCGACATAAATGTTGCAAATTTTGCGCGAAGCCCATGATTTGCGTTGGTACACAAGGTTTATTTAAAAATGTGCGTAATTTGCTTGTTTTGAGGAATTATGTAATGTTTTGCCTTTGTTTCTTTGCAACAAAATTACCACATATATAACAGAATATGTCTGGGTAGTTTGTACAACATGTTGCGATTGCGACCGATAAATAATATTAAAAAGAAAAAGAAACAATGTCAAAGCGCACACTCAAACAAATTCTATGCAAAAATGACACGTCATGGGGACCTGGCATGGCCTAGCGCGTTAAGGCGTGCGCTTCGTAATCCGAGGGTGGCGGGATCGCGCCCGAGTCGCGCCAAACATGCTCGCCCTCCCAGCCGTGGGGGCGTTATAATGTGACGGTCAATCCCACTTTTCGTTGGTAAAAGAGTAGCCCAAGAGTTGGCGGTGGGTGGTGATGACTAGCCGCCTTCCCTCTGGTCTTTCTGGCATGGCCGAGCGCGTTAAGGCGTGCACTCGTAATCCGAGGGTCGCGGGTTCGCGCCCAAGTCGCGCTAAACATGCTCGCCCTCCCAGCCGTGGGGGTGTATAATGTGACGGTCAATCCCACTATTCGTTTGTAAAAGAGTATCCCAAGAGTTGGCGGTGGGTGGTGATGACTAGCTGCCTTCCCTCTAGTCTTACACTGCTAAATTGGGGACGGCTAGCACAGATAGCCCTCGAGTAGCTTTGTGCGAAATTCCAAAAACAAACAAACAAACCCTCTGGTCTTACACTGCTAAATTAGGAACGGCTAGCACAAAACAAACAAAACAGACACGTCATGGAGCCCGTTAATCGCTTATTTGTAAGTGGCGTATTTCTCGTGGATTCTAGAACAATAAATAAAACTCTTACGTTGCAATTGGTCTGGAAAATCTATAGCTAACGATTGTCAACATTTTGAACATAACTTAATATGACCCGATTTCAATGAAAATTATTCGCATGTGTTAAAGTACCTATGACGTTTTTGTGAAAAAAAATATGAAAATTATGGAAAAAAAATAGATGTCATTTTATAATTTGGTGAACAGGAATTACTGTAGGACATGTAAAAATTTCAAGACAATAAATATCATCGCAGGACTATGTAATTAGTCCTTAATTACTGACTGACTATATAATTAGTCCTTAATATACCAGTCAGTATTTTAACATCATTTTAAATACAGGTCTGGAAGATTAGTGGTATAATTTTCAGATGTATATTCATCCCCGTCTTGCAATAACGATTGTTTGTTTTCAATTTCGCACGAGGCTACTCGAGGGCTATCTGCGCTAGCCGTCTCTAATTTAGTAGTGTATGACTTTAGGGAAGGCAGCTGATTATTATCACCCCCCGCCAACTTTTGGGGTACTCTTTTACCAATGGATTAACGTCACATTATTACGCCCCCACGGTTTAAAGGGCGAGCATGTTTGGTGTTAGGGGGATCCGAACCCACGACCTTCAGTTTACGAGTCGACTGCCTTAACCACTTGGCTATGCAGAGCCGGGTATGAAAGTAACTGTACCAAGAAATTGAATGCAACACTTATTAAATATAATTAAGATATATAAGACACTAAAAAAAATAAAAGACACCAAATTTGATACTTTACTCAAATTAAATTTGTAATAGGTTTATCTATCAAACGTGTTAGTCGTGTACTTACTTTGATAGTATTATTTTGAAAGCATTGGAAATTTGAAAACAGTAAGGAATAAAATTGAAATTAAATTTTTATATTTTCTTAGTTTATTTTTTTATTACCATCCGAGGACGTGAGTTTAATTTATGTATTAACATACTGACATACAAAAAAAGGGTAAACAAATTATTTTAGTTTCATACAATAGAATATTTGGATAATTTTGATAAGTAAATGATACTGTGACACCAGTTGAACGGAAGAAAAAGGTTTTGATGTTAAAAGTGTTTTAGCATCTTTTTGTAGATTAATTAATTAATTACTCATTAATTAACTAATCAAAATGTCTTTGTTTTCACTTGGTTAATTTAAGTTCACTACTTATATTCTGTTATTTTTCGATATTTTATTTTCTCTCCAGTAGAATATCTACTGTGACATAAATTTAAGAGACATAAGTCTTTCTAAAAGTACAATTTTTGTTTCTCTACGTATGCTCTGATCAGATATGTCGTTTAACTGGAATAACACTATGCAACACAGATTCTAACTTTTTCGTGTTCCTGGACAAAAAGTGTTATTTCGCAATTGCTTATGCCTAAAGTAAATGGTAAAGACCTTTTTTACTCTTCAAACTTTGTTTTTGTGACCTGGAAGCGAAAAACGAAAATATGATGGGAAACTGTATTTGGGGGCTGATACGTGAAAGTGATTTACATTTCAGTGACAAATCTTGACAAAAAACTGCACAGTTCTAAATATTTTTGTATAACTTCAGTATAAGCACATGTAAACCTTGATTCATATGTTGTTTTTTTCAGTCCTTATGTAAATAAAAATGTGCAGATTTGCTCATTTTTACATAGAAAATTGGTTAATTTCTAAATTTCATTATCCAGGTCACAAAATCAAAGTTTGAAGGGAATAATGACCATTTTTTGTACTTTTATAACATAAGCAATTAAGAAATAACACATACTATCCAATAAGAAAATTTGTGTTACATCTATCTAAAGAATTTTTATGGTTCATCAAAAGCTTTCTTTGTTTGTTTTTGAATTTCGCACAAAGCTACTCGAGGGCTATCTGTGCTAGCCGTCCCTAATTTAGTAGTGTAAGACCAGAGGGAAGGCAGCTAGTCATCACCACCCACCGCCAACTCTGCTCTTTTACCAACGAATAGTGGAATTGACCGTCACATAATAACGCCCCAACGACTGGGAGGGCGAGCATGTTTGGCGCGACGGGGATGCGAATCCGCGAGCCTCGAATTACGAGTCACACGCCTTAACACGCTTGGCCACGCCGGTCATCAAAAGCAATCCCATACTTAACAAAACCGTAATAAAACAAAATGATTTATAAAATGTAACTTGACAATTAGTTTTTTGCTATTTCTTATACAATGTTTCTGATGTACGAAGCAGAATACTATTTTATCACTATTAAAAATGTGATTTTAAAAAACATGCCGCCATTTAACAAAATGAAAATAATTGATGACATACATAAGAAGCAAAGTTAACTTCTCTGTTTCTATACATTTTATGACTACAATTTATTATGTATGAGTTAATTAAATAACTAAATATTATTTTTATTCGAAAACAAGTCTTGAAATTATTTCTTCATTTTTTGTTTGAGATGACAGAGTGTATTTAACATTTCTTGTGCAGTATGGTACTTAACATTCCTTGTGCAGTATGGTACTAAACATTCCTTGTGCAGCATGGTACTAAACATTCCTTGTGCAGTATGGTACTTAACATTCCTTGTGCAGTATGGTACTTAACATTTCTTGTGCAGTATGGTACTTAATACTCTTTGTGCAGTATATGATTTAATATTTTTGTGCAGTATGGTACTTAACATTCCTTGTGCAGTATGGTACTTAACATTCCTTGTGCAGTATGGTACTAAACATTCCTTGTGCAGTATGGTACTTAACATTCCTTGTGCAGCATGGTACTTAACATTCCTTGTGCAGTATGGTACTTAACATTCTTTGTGTAGTATTATGATATTTGACATATCTTTTGTAATATGCCACATGCAAAATGAGGGCCCGGCATGGCCAAGCGCGTTAAGGGGTGCGACTCGTAATCTGAGAGTCACGGGTTCACAATCTCGTCGTGATAAACATGCTTGCCCTCCCAGCCGTGGGGGCGTTATAATGATACGATCAATCCCACTATTCGTTGGCGCTGGGTGGTGATGATTAGCTGCCTTCCCTCTAGTCTTGCACTGCTAAATTATGGACGGCTAGCGCAGATAGCCCTCGAGTAGCTTTGCGCGAAATTCAAAAACAAACAAACAAACAAGATAATGGAAAAACCTGATTAGTATCCAAAAATATCATAAGGCAGAAATAGCACGGCGTACAATCCGTAAAATAAAGCACTTGTAGGATTAATTATATTTTATTCTATTCCGGAATGTTTACGAATATCAATTTGAGATTTGCGGTAATGGCAAAATGTTACTTTGCTTGTGTTAAAGATATTTGAATGACGTACTGAAAACATGTAAAATTTGTATTTTACATTTATAAAAAAATAAACGTATTGCTAAGTCATATATAAACCTATTTCACGTAAAGTTTTCTAAAAATCTTTTATTATTTCTGGAATGTGGACTTTGTAAAGCCTTATGATAAACATCTTTATAAAAGTCACTCAATTTTTTTTTTCTAAAATCTTTCTCAGATAATTGAAATTCGTAGATGAAAGAGACGTTCACTATGTTAGTTCCTTGTCGATCAATTATATCATGTCCAGGTTAAATGTAACGAAAGCCTGGTTTTCTAAGAAACTCATTATACAAGTAAACTAAGACCTTTAAAACAGTTCTATTGTGTTTCTGCTCTTTAAGGCTAAAAAACATTTTTTTTCTTTAGCAATTTACATTGGGATGATTTTTCTGATTATGGTTTAGTACATGAGGAAGAAACAGAATTAGGAATTTGTACAAAGAGAATCTTTTTTTTTTCATTTTCTGAATTAAAAATCAGTACATTTATCTATATATTTGTATGAAACGTGGAAAAGAAATGGTTGAATTCGACACAAAAACGTTAAATGAAATTTATCTAGTGGATAGAATGTATGAACGTTTGTGAAAAGCCATCAACTTACGTGTTTAAAAAGCAGCCGAATAAATATGATTATATCTGAGAGAAAAAAACAACTTTATTCATTACATGTATAACTGAAAAAAGAAAAAAAGGACTTGAAATCTCCATTTTCTGAAATTAAAAAAAAAGTTGTGTCCGATGTTTTTTAGCAATTTAATGACATACGATTGTTAATAGAATCATTAAACTTTAATTTCTGATGTCCAACTTTAAAAAAAAAAACATTAGAAAAACTTTTCTGTGTGCGTTTGTGTGTTTTCTTAAAGCAAAACCACATCGGACTTTCTGCTCTGTTTATCGAAGGGAATCGTATCCCTAATTTTAACGTTGTAAATCCATATACTTACAACTTTCCCAGCGAAGTAATTGAAAAACTTACACAGTTTTTATAAAGTTATTTTACTATTTCAAAATTGTTCGTATGCTTTTTGTAATAATAAAAAAATTTCAAATCATAATTATAAAGTTTTATTTCAGAAGTCATACACTGTTACATGTATAATAAACAATGAGACAGAAAAGAGCTGTACATGTGCATAAGTGAATCTAAACAGTGCAACCAAGCTTTCTTTACCTCTCACACGTGTTCTTTTCCACAGCATCTCAGTATAATTATATCGACCCCTTACAAAGTCTGTAATTCACAATTTCCTGTAATAACTTGACTTAATTCTATTTACGTACATATAACGTGCCAAGTTCCATTCGTAAGAAACTACGTAATATAATTATTCCTATCTATGAATTAGAAAAATACAGAATAGTGCATTTGCATATACACTGACATAAGGAAGATATTTATTGGAACTTTACACGAATAGAAAATAAGGAGACAAAAGATTTTATGAATAATTCGTTTTCTGGTTTCTTCTACTATAGGGATATATAGAAATATTAATACGTTCAGAAATCAAAATAGTATCGAACAAGAATACTAGTAGTTACGGCTGAACTAGCAATTGTAATTTTTAATTGTGGATAATAACTCATATGGATTGAACATTGAAATATCCCAGAGAAAAATCGTCACGATTTGTTATTTTATATATGTGTAGTTGAAACAGTTCACCAGTAGCACGTGTGACAACGATTGTTACCACTCATCAAAGAGAAGCAATACTAGTTTTAAAGTTTCTGTTTTGAATTCACATTAAAACTACGACGTACTTATTCTGGCTTCAGAGTAATCTCATTTCAGCTTTGTGTTTATGAAGCACACGTTCTTATTTATTAGGTACAGAAATCAAAGTAGGTTTAACGATGATAAAACAGTTAAAAATCCTTCTAGAGATTTATGGGACATCACTTGTTTTATTGTTATGTTAACTAAATCATAAATAAAATTCGAACTGATTTACATGCGTAACTCTTTAATTCAACTGGACGGGATTCCGTGTTACAAATAATTGTTGGCTCTACCTAATTATGTAGAAATACCTTGTGGAGAACTCCTAAATAGCTACTTCTCTTTAATTTCAAAGATGTGTTAATAGCTTTAAGAGTTAAATAAAATAGATGTGTATTTTTTGTATTGTCTTTTAACAACAGTTTACTAAATCCTAATTAGTTTCTATATAAACATTCAGAAGGTGTATGAAACATCCCTGTTACCTCACTGTAATTCAAACACTGATACTGAGGTCGATTGTTTTATTTCCACCAGGCTGCTCTTAAGTCTTAACTAAAGATTAATAGAACATCGAGAAAAACATTAACAATAGTTTGTGATGCAGAGTAAATAAACATAGCTTTGCTGAATCAAGATTTCCAATTAAAATAATTTTAAATCAAATCTTACTCTGATGTTTTCACAAATTAAAAGAAGTAAGGTACAACGAGTACCATCATATCAGCGACTGATAGTAATATAAAACCTTTATAAACCAACGACTATACAGAAGATAAGGACAGGGTGACATTCAGAATGTATAAATAACAGATAAAGTGTTTCAGGTTATGAAGTGTGTCTACAATCAAGGCTTGTTTGTTTGCTTGTTTTTCATTTTCGTGCAAAGCTACACGAGGATTATCTGAGCTACCCGTCCTTAATTTAGCAGTGTAATTACTCTTTTACAAACGATTAGTGGGTGGGATTGATGGTAACATTATAACCGCCCGCACGGCTGAAAGGGCAATCATGTTTGGTGTAAGGGGATTCGAACCCGTGACCCTCAGATCACTAATAAGGCACCCTAACCGTTTTGTCATGCCGGACCGAATTTGTAAAGAATGTCGTGTGAAATGTCAGTGAGCACAGTTCCTCTATATGGTCAGAGAAAAAATTATTTCATAAAATGTTATGGGTATTTAACTCTAAATAGCTCTCGTGTAGCTTTGCGCAAAATTCAAAAACAAACAGACTCTAAAGGGATTGTATGTACTCTCATTAAACGTGGCATCATAAAACACTACTTCAGAACAGTACACAAACACTTGTTCTCTGGACATTTAGTTACTATGAATGCCCTCTGTAGTGATTATTAGTAAATCGATTCTTTCTGAAGGTGAGGTAATAAATAGTTTCTTAAAATACTCCAGTGTACTGAGCTGAGCAGTTAACATAAACGACAAGAACTCAAAAACAAACCTATTAATAATAAAAAAATAATTTAATTGTAAATACTCAGATAATTATTTAAGTTCCTAGTTTATTTAACAAAAAACTCTATCTTATCTTAAGTTCTTAATTGACTATAGGAGTATTTTGTAGAGTTCTTTGATAAAGTGATGTAAAATGTTACTCCAGACTGCAACTGATTTATTTAACTATCCTATTAATTTGTTCATTCCGTATTTTAAATCATAAGTGTGTTTCAGTAGTGTGTTAGGTTCATGTTTTGTATGAGTAATGATTTGTGGAAAGCCCAAGGTGGATCCCAAATGTTGATGATTTTGATATCTGTAATGGACGAATTAAAGTCAAATGTAAAATAAATCACCAGCAGTCCAGCCAATAGTGAAGCTGTCAATGAATATCAGACCTATAAATATCTAGTTTAGTAATGTAATGAGCTGGTGATCTTCTTGAGAACTTAATTTAGTAATGGTGTGATAATCCTCCCAGTACTTTGTAAAAGTAATGATTGGATAATTCTAATAACCCTCCCAGTATTTTGTGAAAGTAATGATTGGATAATTCTTTTGGCATTTAGTTTGTCATAACAAATAGCCAGAGATTTTTTTTTATTAATCATTGGTAAATACTGCCAAGACCATGTACATATTGGACGTTCCTCTTTACATTTCGATACATAAGGGCTATTTAAGTCTGAAATTCAAATCCGTTTTTGGTATATCAGATTTATGACTGATAACGTAAACACTGACTTCAATACTTTAAACATTTCCAAATTTTATTAAGTAAACTGAGTGTGTTTTTGTACCGAATACAGGAATTTTGGCCTCATTTGTCGTTTACTCCAAAATTCTCCAAATCAATTAATATTCCAGAAAAGAAATTTCCATGCAAATGCTCTTTTGTTCCGTTACTACGAGTTTATTTTGATATTTTCAGGTGGTTTCAAACCTGTTATTCAGTGAAACTACAATGTAAATCACTCATTTCACCAAAACCTGTAAAAGTCACATTTTTTATACAGTTTACGCCAGAGGTTAAAACGGTGAAACCTAACTATTGTATTGCACCTGATAATGTTTAGTAAACCTGATGAAATGTTCTGAATCAGATAAACAAACGTTTCACTGTGTACAACCGATAAAGAACGTGTTTAACTAATCAAAATAAAATAAACTTTTGAGATACTCTGTCTAGTTGAAGAATGATGCGCGTAAAACTTAGAAATTAAAAAGTGCATCAATACTGAAAACATTTGGGTAGCTGCTACAACATATTCTAAGTGCAGACTAAAATCTTTGGCAAAATGTTGAAGAACAAATTACATAATAAACTCACAGTATTTTCCTTGCACGTTATTATCCACCTAAATACTTTCACTGAACACACTCTGACGTTTATCCTTTAAAAAACTGCATATTATATCCTCTATATAAATTGCATATTAGATTGACATTTCAACAGACGAACTGGAAATTGTGAAAGACTTATGAATAATTGCTTAAGACGAAAGACAGTTTACAATAGAAGAGAAGCAATACAACGACAATACTTTTTCACAATAGAGCAATAAATTGTACCGAGACTGAATTAGAATTGTTACTTATGGAAACGTATATTTTTATTTATATATATATATATATTTAACCATACTTTGCTTATATTTGACTAGTTTACAATATTGAACCAAAAGGTTTTAATCCCTTTTGCGCAAACCTTTGAATTTATCTAAAACAAAACAAAGAAACGTTAGAAGCTCGATGGATATCAAGCCAAACCTGCTTTCAAATAACACCTGTATTGCTTTTCTTTCTTTCATTCAATCTCACTCTAACGTCATTTAACAAATGAGGAAAGGTGGGGCTTAGATTAATCGAACTTCAAGAACCACTCAACACAGGCCGTGGTCGGTCATCCAACACTCAACTGACGAATCAGTTCTCATTTGCTTGAAAATAGCTGTTGCTAAGAGATAGAGACCAACACAGTCCATATGATTAAATGCATTTAAGTATGGTAAAAACAAGAGAAACATAAAAATTCGATGAAAGCAGCTTCTTTAATATTTCTAAGTATTAGATAATTACATCAAGCAAATGTTCTATTGAACTGTTAGTAACTCGTCAGGTATTAATAACAGTTACTTGACGAGCACACGTGTAGTTTAAGTGTATCAATTACAAGTCTATAACGATACCTTAGTACTATAAAGTGACTAAATGTTAACAACAGTTACTTACATACAAGTCTGCATAAACTTGTACGAGGAATTAACAGTAACAACACGTCACTGATACGTTGATGTGTTTGTACGGTACAAGGTATAGCTTTGGGAATATGTGAGTTCTCTGTTTTACTTACATCTCGTTCGTGTTGTTTTGTTGAAACTATGGTGTTAAATACGTGTAAGTGGAGACGTGAGTACTCACCACACCCGATCCAATTTGTTTAAGTAAACTTGTGGATGAGCCCGCTGAACTCAGCCCACCGCCGACACTCTCGTACAGAACAGTGGCCGAATATCTTCTACCTCCTCGTCCAGACGCAAAATAATCAACGCCTAAGCTGGAAGACGTTACCGGCTAAAAACGAAAGAAATTAGTTCCGCAGTTTATTAATATTCGTAGCTTATCCGTTTTATTAAAATACGTGACTTGTATGTACGATCGATGCGTATTTCAGATGATACAGTAAATCATAAATTTTCGAAACGAAAATATTGTATGATACATCTTATTATATAAACAACATTTTAGGAAATAAAAACTTGCGTAAAAATTTTCCAACATATACTGTTGAAACTAAACTTTTACATTACGCTTAGAGACACTAGATGGCGCACATAAATAGAGTAAACAGCTCGTAAATTTGTTATCAGGTCTTATAAATAATTTACTTCAAGAGAAATAATCAACATAATTAGCTTTAAATTAACACTATTATAATAATAAAATATAGTTCTTTGCGTCAAGTCTTGAAAAGCTTAAATAACTTTCTTTTTTTCTTGAGATCGAAAAAATTGTTAAATGTATTTGAAAATAAAATTTTGAATAAAGTGGTTAACCACGCGAAATGATAAATCGTAAATAAATGTAAATAACTATTGTTTTTTTTTTGTTTTGGAATTTCGCACAAAGCTACTCGAGGGCTATCTGTGCTAGCCGTCCCTAATTTAGCAGTGTAAGACTAGAGAGAAGGCAGCTAGTCATCACCACCCACCGCCAACTCTTGGACTACTCTTTTACCAACGAATAGTGGAATTGACCATTCACATTATAACGCTTCCACGGCCGGGAGGGCAAGCATGTTTAGCAAGACGCGGGCGCGAACCGGCGACCCTCGGATTACGAATAGCACGCCTCACGCGCTTAGCCATGCCGGGCCGTGTAAATAATTATTTAGATTCTCTTTGTTGATATATATTTTCACCTGACAGGATATGCAGAAATAAAAAAAAACTATTAAGGTGCATGAATATAAATTTATTTTTAATTACTTTTGAGTTTTTTTTAGCTGGTCGTCAGATGCCGGGAAATTTTTGATGTAACCTATAAAAATAAAATTACCTTTTTTCGAATTACTTTCAATCTGAAGTAAGATGACATTAATGTTTTTTTTAAGAAGATTAAAATTTTAATAAACGACCTTAACTTCAGAGCTTTCAAGGAGTAACATCTATCTTTGAACGTGTCTGAGGTATGGAAAATTTTTTCGTAACTTCTCACACTTAACATATATGTGAAATAACACATGTTTAACTTCGTGTAAGACAGTCTATATGATAAAGAACTGATAAATGTAGTTCTGAGTCGTTTGAGCTCTCGCAAATCACGCTCATTCATTTAATGTTAGTTGAAGAGAAACTTTACATATGTGAGGTGCAGCCTACCGCGCATTTCAATCATGTGCACATCTTTGTAGTATTTCAAATCGGACACAAAATAGAATCCATGTTATCCGCTAAGATTATTTTGTAAGTTTTTTTCATAAACATAAACTGTAATATGAAATTTACTCGATCATACCATGTACAAAATTCTACACTATGAATGTTAATACATGCTTATGAATGTGTGTTTTCTTATAGCAAAGCCACATCGTGCAATCTGCTTAGCCCTCCGAGAGGAATCGAACCCATAAATTCGCCGATTTATTGCTGTACTAGCAGGGGGCCTTAATATATACTACGCAAACTTAATAAAATATGTTGTATTTATAAAAAAATAATGTAATAAAAATGTATTTTTACTTTTTTTGGAATTTTTATTTTGAAAATTTGAAACTGATTTGTGGTTAGGCTGTTAATTATTTACTGGTTAAATTACTGGACGACCCCTTTTATAACTGGTTTCCAATGAATGTGCAACCTGATTCAGAACATTATGTTAATCTAATTATTTAATAATTTCAATTTTTACCAAGTGTTTTTTGTATAGCAGCTGCTCAACAATGTTTTATACATTTGGAGATACTGACTGTCTTCAAAGCTATTTAGGTGCTGACATGTGTTGGTGTTTTTCTGATAGCAAGCCATATCGGGCTACCTGCTCAGCCCACCGAGGGATTTGTTTCTTTGTTGTGGAATCTCGTGCAAAGCTGCTAGAGGGCTATCTGTGCTAGCTGTCTCTAATTTAGCAGTGTAAGACTAGAGGGAAGGCAGCTAGTTACCACCACCCACCGCCAATTCTTTTACCAACGAAAAGTGGGATTGACCGTGACATTATAACGCCCCCACGGCTGGGAGGGCGAGCATGTTTGGCGCAACTCGGGCGCGAACCCGCGACCCTCAGGTTACGAAGCGCACGCTTAACGCGCTTGGCCATGCCAGCCCCCCCCCCACCGAGGGGAATCGAACCCCTGATTTCAGCGTTGTAAATCCGGAGACAAACCGCTGTACTTGTGGGGGAGCAGACGGTGATAAGCAGCTATAAACCACATTATAAACTTATAAATTTTATAGTAGTTTTCACGCATTTATTTTGTGTTTGTGGTGTATGGACTGTATTTGCGTGAATTTGAATTTAGTGTTGAAATTTTATATTTTCCTTTTGTTTTTCGTCTGCTAACACAATGATGATATGTTCATGTTACTTATGTTTATTACCACTATAAAGAGAAAGAAGAGGTATTTTCATCTGGGTAATGACCATGTGAATCTATTCAACGTTTGGTACAATGAATAGTAAATAAAAGGTTGTCTTATTTGCTTGTTGTTTGATGTTCGCGGAGAGCTACAAGAGGGCTATCTGCGCCAGCCGTCACTAATTTGCAGTGAAAGACCAGAGGGAAGGCAGCTAGTTACCACCAATCATCGACAACTCTTGGATTATTTTTCATTAACGAATAGTAAGATTGATTATCACATTATAACGTTTCTATGGCTGAAAGGGCAAGCATATTTAGTGCAACGGGAATTCGAATCCGCGGCTCGCAGAATACGAGTCCTAATCTCTTGGTAATGCCAATATTTTGTCTTTATTACCTGTAGGCACATTTTACATTCCTTATAGTTACTAATTTTTTTATTTTTTCCGTTCTGTTCTGTTTTCATTGTTTTGTGTAAAACACAATGTCCTGAACGCTTGCTTTTGATTTGTATTAAAACTTCGCAAAAATACTCCCTTCTTTAACAACCTTTGGTGTTGTTGCAAATGTCATTTTGATGTCCAGTGGATTAACACTAGAATGACGTCTCATATGTAGGTTTCCGGTGCTGGGTCCACGTGACAGACATCCTTCTGGGCTAGAGGGCGCCACTAAGATACAAGGTGGCTGGATGGTGTCATCAGAGTGACGACGTCCAGGTAATCCTGCCTGAACACGTAATAAATTCGAATCTGGCGATGAAGATGCTGAAAAGGAAACATAAACCAAACGTTATTCTTTATATTAAATAAACTATTAAACCCTTTTATATTAAATACAACATTCGTTTACGTTCTCAGCCCTTATAAATCACGATGTTAAAGTTGTCTCTTTGAAATAGAACTTAATATTGAAAATACTTGAAAGCAAAGAAGATATTTCCACGTTTTGCCTTGCTATTATCGTGCTATTTTGCCTGCTTATCTGCCAGAAACCACATATGGAATTGTTGACACGTACAAAGAAGTCTTCGAGTCAACACGACTTTTTTCAAACTATGAGTAGGATAGAGTTGGGGTAACCTCATCCTCAGGTGGGGCTGTGTACATCTTGGTAATATCTTTGGCACAGCCATGAGTCATTCTAATAAAACAAAACGTAAATTGCCAGATTTGAAAGTGCTATATGTAGGCTCTAGATTAAATCGAATTGTCAAATGTATATAGTCAGTTAGGACTGTAAATTATGGCGGAGTCTTCAGAACTTGAGTTGGTCAGAATTGTGAGTTATGTGTTCGTACAAAAGGCGGAGTCTTGAGACCTTGGGTAAGTCAAAATTGTGAGTTATGTGTTCGTACAAAAGGCGGAGTCTTGAGACCTTGTGAAAAGACATTAACTTTTATAATGCTGGTACATTTTTCTCATAGTCTAATGGCTGAAATGCATGCTAGATTAGTTGACTTTACACGAATAAAGACAAAAGAGTTTTGAAGAATATTATGAACTAATTTTAATTCAGTAGAGATACGTACACCTTTCACCCGACTTCAACCTTCTTATCAATATGCTGTCTTTAATAGAAAGTTTTTTTCACATCATTTAGGGCAACAATTCTCTTAAAATGTTTTTATTTTGTGTTCATTCACTAAGATTATAACTAAAACTTTCATACAAATATACAGTTAATTAATAAACACTACATCTGAGATTTTCATACAAATATACAGTTAATTAATAAACACTACATCTGAGATTTTCATACAAATATACAGTTAATTAATAAACACTACATCTGAGATTTTCATACAAATATACAGTTAATTAATAAACACTACATCTAAGATTTTCATACTAATATACAGTTAATTAATAAACACTACATCTGAGATTTTCATACAAATATACAGTTAGTTAATAAACACTACATCTGAGATTTCATACAAATATACAGTTAGTTAATAAACACTACATCTGAGATTTCATACAAATATACAGTTAATTAATAAACACTACATCTGAGATTTTCATACAAATATACAGTTAATTAATAAACACTACATCTGAGATTTCATACAAATATACAGTTAATTAATAAACACTACATCTGAGATTTTCATACTAATATACATTCCTGGAATTTTGAAATTTAAGAAAAGTCTTAAATGCAGCAAACTACTTTCAAAATAGATCCTTATTGAATTTGTGGATAACTTATAAGACCTGATGTCTCTCTTAATTCTTAAAGATTGTATACCTATGTGTGGTAATGTAGTAAATATTGTATACCTATGTCTGGTAATGTAGTAAATATTGTATACCTATGTCTGGTAATGTAGTAAATATTGTATACCTATGTCTGGTAATGTAGTAAATATTGTATACCTATGTCTGGTAATGTAGTAAATATTGTATGTCTGTGTATGGTAAGGTAGTAAATATTGTATACCAATGTATGGTAATGTAGTAAATATTGTATACCTATGTCTGGTAATGTAGTAAATATTGTATGCCTGTGTATGGTAAGGTAGTAAATATTGTATACCAATGTATTGTAATGTAGTAAATATTGTATGCCTGTGTATGGTAAGGTAGTAATATTGTATACCAATGTATGGTAATGTAGTAAATATTCCATACTTATGTATGGTGAGGTGGTAAATATTGTATACCTATGTGTGGTAATGTAGTAAATATTGTATACCTATGTATGGTAATGTAGTAAATATTGCATACCTATGTATGGTAAGGTAATAAATATTGTATACCTATATCTGGTAATGTAGTAAATATTGTATGCCTGTGTATGGTAAGGTAGTAAATATTGTATACCAATGTATGGTAATGTAGTAAATATTGTATACCTGTGTATGGTAATGTAGTAAATATTGTATACCTATGTATGGTAATGTAGTAAATATTGCATACCTATATATGGTGAGGTGGTAAATATTGTATACCTATGTGTGGTAATGTAGTAAATATTGTATACCTGTGTATGGTAATGTAGTAAATATTGTATACCTGTGTATGGTAATGTAGTAAATATTGTATACCTATGTATGGTAATGTAGTAAATATTGCATACCTATATATGGTGAGGTGGTAAATATTGTATACCTATGTGTGGTAATGTAGTAAATATTGTATACCTGTGTATGGTAATGTAGTAAATATTGTATACCTGTGTATGGTAAGGCAGAAAATGTTCTTTGTTTGTCAACCATCATTTTCACACAGGAAAACAAAACTTGTTTTTATTAAAATATGCTCTAATGACTAAAGTACGTTTTCTGTTTCTTATTTTTAATACATTTTAATATCCTTTAGTTCTTTGATGTAAAGGAAAAATTACCACAGAGTTTAATGTTCCGTTAAATAAAATCATAATTTTCTTGATATATAATACTACACGTTGAAAAGTTATCTTAATATTATGTATCAAAATTAACATTTTAATTCCCTTCTCGTGGTTTGTTATTTAAATAATAATAAAAAAGTTCACTGTTTGTTTAAATTTCGTGAAAAGCTACTCGAGGACTATCTGCGCTAGCTATCCTTACTTTAGGAGTGTAAAACTAGAGGGAAGGCAGCTAGTCTTCACTGCCCACCGCCAACTCTCGGCTACTCTTTTACCAAAGAATATTATGATTGACTGTAAAATTATAACGACCCCAAGACTGAAAGGGCGAGCATGCTAAAGGGAAGGTAGCTAGTCATCACCACCCACCGCCAACTCTCGGCTACTCTTTTACCAAAGAATATTATGATTGACTGTAAAATTATAACGACCCCAAGACTGAAAGGGCGAGCATGCTAGAGAGGAAGGCAGCTAGTCATCACCACCCACTGCCAACTCTCGGCTACTCTTTTACCAAAGAATATTAGTATTGACTGTAAAATTATAACAACCTCAAGACTGAAAGGGCGAGCATGCTAAAGGGAAGGCAGCTAGTCATCACCACCCACCGCCAACTCTCGGCTACTCTTTTACCAAAGAATATTAGTATTGACTGTAAATTTATAACGACCCCAAGACTGAAAGGGCGAGCATGCTAGAGAGGAAGGCAGCTAGTTATCATCACCTACAGCCAACTCTTGGGCTACTCTTTTACTAACGAATAGTGGGACTGACCGTCACATTATACCGTCCTCTCGGCTAGGAGGGCAAGTATGTTTGGCGCGACGCGGGCGCGAACCCGCGACCCTCGGATTACGAGTTGCACGCCTTAAGTGCTTGGCCATGCCAGGCCAGCTCTATAGTAATCTTATCAAATATTTCCAGTGAAGTCTGTTATGATGTTTTATTCTTACAAATGAGACTGACACATTGGTTTAAAGTATCGTCCGAAATTGTAGTACACACTAAATAGAAGTGTCGAGAAACGTGTGTGTGTTGTGACTTAATGTTTCAACATAATTAACAGAAACTGCTGATAATTATCGCTGTTTCACCGGAGAACCTGTACTCGTTAAAGAAGGCGAGTGTCAAACCAATAACCTCCGTAATAATTACATCTTTATACGATCATTTAAGTTATTTCAAGCTGTTTATCTCTTAAGTTATTGTGCTTTAAGCACAAAACTAAATGACTCTGATTCACCATCATAAAAAAACAACAAACAAACGCCTTCTAACATTTGTAATAACGCAAATAATGGAAAACAATTTCGTATCAAAGAAGGCTTACTAATGTTTAAGTTAGAGCCGTTACTAAGAGGAGTGGATAGCGCCAATTGTCTGCTTTATTAGTATAGAAAGTAATTAGTTGGAACTGTTGGCTTGTTTATGCGATTCTTCTGGAGCTGTTGCCAAAGAAGCAGTTTAGTGACCGAAGCATCATTTGACACCATACAGCTTGAAGTGTAAAGTTCCTTAAAAACAACATCTAACGGTGATAAGAACCGTTTGATTGCCTGTTGGTTTGCGTTAATGTTACGTCTCATTTGTTTCTAGTGCGTGAGAAACAACCTGTGTTATTCAACTACGTGAATGGTTGCATGAAAGTGACGAGCCTCAGATAATCCTGCCTGAATCTTACGATCGAAGTGTTGAAAAACGAAACCACAAAACAAATCAAACAAATACTGATTACATTATATCATAGAAGCCAACCCTACTGTGTGTCTTAAAGTATTCGTGTGACCAATTCAATATTACATTATATTTCAATGAGCAACAAAAAATACATTATAAATACATTTCTATGTGCAGTCCTGTGATATCATAACTCAAGCTCTAAGTAATGTAATGTATATCTAGAGCAGTCCTGTGATATCATAACTCAAGCTCTACGTAACGTAATGTATATCTAGTGCAGTTCTATGATATCATAACTCAAGCTCTACGTAACGTAATGTATATCTAGTGCAGTCCTGTGATATCATAATTCAAACTCTACGTAACGTAATGTATATCTAGTGCAGTTCTATGATATCATAATTCAAGCTCTACGTAACGTAATGTATATCTAGTGCAGTCCTGTGATATCATAATTCAAGCTCTACGTAATGTATATCTAGTGCAGTTCTATGATATCATAATTCAAGCTCTACGTAACGTAATGTATATCTAGTGCAGTCCTGTGATATCATAATTCAAGCTTTACGTAACGTAATGTATATCTAGTGCAGTTCTATGATATCATAATTCAAGCTCTACGTAACGTAATGTATATCTAGTGCAGTCCTGTGATATCATAATTCAAACTCTACGTAACGTAATGTATATCTAGTGCAGTCCTGTGATATCATAATTCAAGCTTTACGTAACGTAATGTATATCTAGTGCAGTTCTATGATATCATAATTCAAGCTCTACGTAACGTAATGTATATCTAGTGCAGTCCTGTGATATCATAACTCAAGCTCTACGTAATGTATATCTAGTGCAGTCCTGTGATATCATAACTCAAGCTTTACGTAACGTAATGTATATCTAGTGCAGTCCTGTGATATCATAACTCAAGCTCTACGTAACGTAATGTATATCTAGTGCAGTCCTGTGATATCATAACTCAAGCTCTACGTAATGTATATCTAGTGCAGTCCTGTGATATCATAACTCAAGCTCTACGTAACGTAATGTATATCTAGTGCAGTTCTATGATATCATAACTCAAGCTCTACGTAACGTAATGTATATCTAGTGCAGTCCTGTGATATCATAATTCAAACTCTACGTAACGTAATGTATATCTAGTGCAGTTCTATGATATCATAATTCAAGCTCTACGTAACGTAATGTATATCTAGTGCAGTCCTGTGATATCATAATTCAAGCTCTACGTAATGTATATCTAGTGCAGTCCTGTGATATCATAATTCAAGCTTTACGTAACGTAATGTATATCTAGTGCAGTTCTATGATATCATAATTCAAGCTCTACGTAACGTAATGTATATCTAGTGCAGTCCTGTGATATCATAATTCAAACTCTACGTAACGTAATGTATATCTAGTGCAGTCCTGTGATATCATAATTCAAGCTTTACGTAACGTAATGTATATCTAGTGCAGTTCTATGATATCATAATTCAAGCTCTACGTAACGTAATGTATATCTAGTGCAGTCCTGTGATATCATAACTCAAGCTCTACGTAATGTATATCTAGTGCAGTCCTGTGATATCATAACTCAAGCTTTACGTAACGTAATGTATATCTAGTGCAGTCCTGTGATATCATAACTCAAGCTCTACGTAACGTAATGTATATCTAGTGCAGTCCTGTGATATCATAACTCAAGCTCTACGTAATGTATATCTAGTGCAGTCCTGTGATATCATAACTCAAGCTTTACGTAACGTAATGTATATCTAGTGCAGTCCTGTGATATCATAATTCAAGCTCTACGTAACGTAATGTATATTTAGTGCAGACCTGTGATATTATAATTCAAGCTTTACGTAACGTAATGTATATCTAGTGCAGTCCTGTGATATCATAATTCAAGCTCCACGTAATGTATATCTAGTGCAGACCTGTGACATCATAATTCAAGCTTTACGTAACGTAATGTATATCTAGTGCAGTCCTGTGATATCATAACTCAAGCTCTACGTAACGTAATGTATATCTAGTGCAGTCCTGTGATATCATAATTCAAGCTCTACGTAACGTAATGTATATCTAGTGCAGACCTGTGATATCATAATTCAAGCTCTAAGTAATGTATATCTAGTGCAGTCCTGTGATATCATAATTCAAACTCTACGTAACGTAATGTATATCTAGTGCAGACCTGTGATATCATAATTCAAGCTCTACGTAACGTAATGTATATCTAGTGCAGACCTGTGATATCATAATTCAAGCTCTAAGTAATGTATATCTAGTGCAGTCCTGTGATATCATAATTCAAACTCTACGTAACGTAATGTATATCTTTATTCACACACGTTTTTAATGCTAATACAGGCTCCTGAAACTTATCACAAATATACCGAATGTATCTAATCTCGAATTTGAGTAATTTTGCCCTTTGGGCAGTCTCTCTGTATACATAATTCCAAACAGCCTTGCTTGTTAAATTACCCGCATTTTACGTCACAGGGACACTTTTTGCATGGTCATTATAGAGAAATTAAAATTTTTGGCTTTCCATTTCTCTAAATCTGGTTTGGTTGGTGATGGGATAAAATCAGTATCCTAGGCAGGTGTATGGAATTATTAATTATATACAATGCTTAGCACTATTGAATCTTTCTGAAAGTTTGCCTTATTATTGTAACTTAAAACCATCTACTTATGTTTCTGCAGATAAAAAAGTGTGTTCTTGTTGCTCCCGTGTGTTCTGTTTCTCTATAAGAAAGTTGATTTGCTGTGAAACGACTCTAAGCGAGTCGTGTTTTATTTTTAGTTTATTAACATTTCATTTACCAAATCCAGAATTCACTGAAGTATTCAATTTACTTAAGTGACGGCCAAGTGTACCTTGAAATAACCTAATATTATCCACTTTTACAGTTCAGTTGTTTTACAAATAATTTCAATTTCTTTCACTATAAGATTATAAACCTACCTGTAACAAAATCATTAGCGCATTCAACAGAACATTCTGTTGATATTATAGTTTACTTAGACGACAACACCACTTGAATATTTTAGGTAGTGTTTGATTTGAATTTCGCGCACAGCTTTGCGAGGGCTAGGGCATATAGCCTTTCCCTTACGCTAGAGGAAAAGCAGCTAGTCATCAACACCCACCGACAACTCTTGGGCTACTCTTTTACCAACGAATAGTGGAATTGACTGTAACATTATAACGCCCCCACGGCTGAAAGGGCGAACTTGTTTGGTATGAAGAGAATTCGAACACCCGACCCTTGGATTGCGAGTCGAGTGCCTTAACCACTTGGCCATGCCGGGTCTCTTGTCAAAGGCGTCTCAGTGTGTTTTCCTACAGCAAAGTCAGATCGTGCTATCTGCTGAGTCCACCAAGCTTGTATGTGTGTGTGTGCGGTTTGTTTTACCAAAGCCACATTAGGCTCTCTGCTGAGTCCAACGAGGGGAATCGAACCCGTTATTTTTACCAGGTAAATGTAACTTGTGTGAAAAACAACAAGAACTGTCGTCTTGGTACAAAACATAATTAATTACTTGATATAATATATGTCCCTTTGACGAAAGTTATATACATTTACAATAAATTAAAGGTTATCTTAGAACATGAAATGTTGCTTCCCAAATACGTAATTGTAAAACACGCGAAAACGTTCTTAATAGTCGCAAAACGTAAAATGCAAAACTGACGATCTCAATGTCAGTTTTGACACAGAGCAATCCACATTCTGTAACGTTGTTATATGGACATACCACATTATATTTATATAGATTTATCGGTTAGTGATCATTACACAGTTAATACCAAGAAATAGTCATGTTTAAAAACAATATTTGTCATTTCCCCTTCTTTACATTTTATGACCAAAGTAAACGAATTTGACAGACTGATGTTGGAGCACTAAAATGTTGTCATGAAACGGGATGACCTATTTTACAGCAGTGTGTTGTCAGTCAGTCAGTGTGTAGACACCAAAATGATGTCACGTAGAGACTCTCTCCCTTAATGTTGTAATCTGTATTATCACAATTCCAATAAAACGCAAACTATGCCAGGAATCACGAGGAAAATAAGCATCCTCCAGGCTACAACACTTCTTGACATATGAAACAAAAAACAAACAAGAATATTTTGTTTTATTTACTCTCGAAACAGAATACTTTCAGAAACCTCGCGAATGCGCATTTACTATTTCACACAGTTTTAAATTGATTGGTTGTTTTGAATTTAGCGCAGAGCTACACGAGGGTTATCTGCTTTAGTCGTTACTAATTTAGCAGTGAAAGAGTAGAAGGAAGGCAGATGATTATTGGGCTACTCTTTCGCCAAAGAATGGTGGGATTGATTGTCACGTTATAACATTTTGTTGGCTGAAAAGGCGAGCATGCCTGATGAAATAGGGATTCAAATCTACGACTTTTATGTTACGAGTCAAGTGCCCTAACCCCCGGCCACTATTCAAACTGAATTTTGATTTGTAAATGCACTTACAAAATATTTTCTTAAGTTAAATATGTGAAATCCTGTGTTCAAAGATTAATTAGTCATAAAAAAATTCAGCTTTCTAAAGGGGTGTTTTTGTTGTTTTCTCCTTTGCTCATTTACGTAGAAATATTTATTTTTAGAACACTAGCTACGTAATAGGTTAATTTCGTTTTTTAGTTCATTTCAGGCAGTTTTTCATTTTTATCTACTTCATTACATCCTATTATAAGCACTCTAAAGCTACATCCAGTTTGCAGTGACTGTTAATATGAATGATAAAACAGTTCAAAACTACAAATTGTTAACATAAGTGTGTAACGATGCTTACCGAGCGATGCGTGATAAGAAATGTTAAAAATGCATTTCCCATTGAAAACACTGTTTCTCTCTAAAACTTCGTTAGTATGAAACGAACTCTCCTTTTTGCCTTAGATACTAATACTGGTTAAACACTGGGTGAATAACGAAGTAACAAAAATTTCATTCTGTTCGTAGAATTTGTCAATTTTGTTTTGATAAGAACGAATGGTATTAATCAATAGTTATATAAAAGGTGTCGCTAGAAACTCCTTCTATTTTTCATCCTACAGATGTCGTGTCACTGCTGAAGAATGTTTTGAGGAAAAATAACGTAGAAGATAAAATGAAATAAAATGTGTCTGAAAAGATTCATTAATACACGTGTGAAGGTTTAAGTCTTTCTTTCTATCGTAATAATCAACAGTTTTTGTTTTTTGTTTACTTCATTTCCAAAAAGTGTTCGACTTCTTTTCGATGTTCTTTTGAAACAGAGAGTGTGTTGTTGTTGTTGTTTTTTTGTGGCAGATGACAAATGGTACTTCACATAGACGGTTGTATATCACGTGATAGTTTAGGGACATCAATCATGGGAATTTCAAATTTTTTTATTTCTGGTACTAGAAAATCGAATAAATCAACTTGTCGTGGAATCTCAGATCAAATCGACTGCTGTTGTTAAGATTTCTTTTGGTTAAATTCAGCACATTTAGAACGATGGTAATATTTGTGAACAGCTCTGTTGCTTGGCAACAAAAATAGCTTTGCCCGACATCTTACCCAAATATCGGTTTTTTGGGCTAAACACTGGCCCAAATTTCTTATGAAACATTACAAGCCCTAAAACACCGTAGAGTATCTTGTGTGATACGAGTACTGTCTGTGGTTGGAAAAGATAACTTTGTTTGTTTCTAAACACATAGATATACAATCAGTGATGTCGAGAAAACCACTTGTTGATAATTTTATGTGCAAAAACGGCTCGTTGGGTTGAGAAAATATTTTACACAGAAGAGCGAACCTTCTTCGGTCATCATCAGGTGCATATGAAAACATAGATATTCAATTGTTTGCCAACACTGCCCAGCTTTGAACATTTATCACCCGAGAGACGTACTGTTGAGCTATCGGATGGTAGAAGAGAGGAAGTAGTTAAGTTTTCACTGAGTGTAGTTCATAAAATATGGATATTAAGGTAAATCGTACATAAGATGTGTGTACGTTTTCTTGTAACAAAGTTACATCAGATTATCTGCTGAGTTTACCGAGGGGAATCGAACCTCTGATTTTAGCAGTGTAAATTCGTAAACTTACCATTATATACCAGTGAGGGAGGTATGTAGGTATAGAATTGAAGGACCTCAATGTTCCTAAGAGAGCAAACATATGGTTTCAGATCCACTATTCTTAATAATTTGCAAGTTTTGTAAATAATAATATTTACTTTTTAACAAAAGAAGGTAAATATATATATATATATATTTACATTTTAACAAAAGAAGGTAAATATATATATATATATATTTACATTTTAACAAAAGAAGGTAAATATATATATATATATATTTACATTTTAACAAAAGAAGGTAAATATATATATATATACATTTTAACAAAAGAAGGTAAATATATATATATATATACCAACTTAGACTTAAGTCAATTTATTTAAAATGTAACGATTTAAAAAAATATATACGGTTAAATTCCACATTTTTTCGAGAACATTTCTTAATTGAGCTTTGCGTTATTTTTTATCCTTAAATTTCGCTCTTTATGAATTTAATATGCTAGTGAATTCTCTTAGAAAACAAAATTTGAATCCATAGAAAAAAAAATTCATTAAGCCGTACTGGGAGAGAATGTAAAAAAAAAAATACAATGGAGAAAATATCACCTGATTAATATAAAACAAACAAATTTGTAAAGTTAATAGATAAAGAGAAAAGTCAGTAGAAATGTGTCCAGAAACTGTCATAAGAATAGCATTATTTTTCATTATAAAAGCTTAAGGAATTTAATAGTCTGAAAGCTAAACCGTGTTTGATTCCAAGAGAGAAACATGTATCATATAACTGACAATATAGAACTGATTTTTCATTATCAGCCAGTCAGACAAATCGCTTAGTTTTGAACTCACATTCCGATACACGTTGTGCGTTTAACCAGGAAATGAAAACCCCAACATATAATTTGTGAATTTGGGTAAAAGGTTCTGTACATGATTACCCTAACATCGGATTCGTCTGTTATCCGCTTTGTGTCACCTTTACGTATGTACTTTACACGCTGAAACGTGAACTCAGATCATTATTTTCCTTTTGTATGCATAAAACTGTCTAAGAAATTTCCTACAAATATTCCTGTCCAGACTTAATGGGTTTTGTAATTTGTAACTTTTCCAACTACGAATAACAATAAATCGACGTAAAAGGTGTATATTACAGAAATGAGAGGAGAAAGTGTTATGGAAAAGATTTTTAAAAAGAAATTTGTGGTTTTTGTGTCTTACTGCTGTGTCAAAGTAATTAGAAATTTTTATCGAAAGCATGTGTTACCGACCAACATTAGTCACATATTATTGTTATATCCTGATAGGGCTACGGAATATTCTCTTAGTGTTAAGTGTACCCGCCAATGAATTACATTCTCTATTGAAAATCTTGCTACGAATCAGATTAATAGTTGCAAATATGTCTCCTATGACGCTATGACTCATATTTCCAACGACGATCCAAGGCGTAAGCCACCGGAAATCGTTATAGTAGAAATTCCATTGATTTGAATTATACAGTCAAAATATTAAAATCATGTTGAAAACATTAGATTCGGATAAATAAAAAGAATTTAAAGAGAACACATCTTCTCGACACTTTAATACTTAAAACCAATTAGGTATTTGTTTTGGAGTATATTTTTTTTTCTCATTAACAAGTTAACGAGTAAAAATAATAGAGACAATAAAAATTACATATTATTTACAGCTATTTGAAACTGAAAAAAGAAAGCTGTAACGAAAATTACGGTGTCAATAATTTTCTGTAAATCAGTGTTGATTTGATGAATTTTCAGACTCGTACGCAGAATGTTTAAAAGGGAGTTTTAACTTGTAAGGTCAAAAGCCAACACATATCGTGTTAAACAATTAGCACACAAAATATACTAAAGATACAGATGTCTGAGTGCATGTTCCTCTTCCATTAAAAATTTGTAAAAATAGGTAATATGAGACTAAATCTGTAAGTAACTACTTGACTGTTCGAACAAAATCTACAAACATCTAATGAAAAGTAAACAAATGATCATTCTGTTGTGACACTAAAGGGACTGTTAGGCTTAAATTAACATAAATATATTGTTTTATTATATTATGTTATGGTAAAGTGCTGTACCATCTGCATACAGACTAGTTTTTAATTATTGAAGCATATTATATGTATGTATTACTGAAATAACATGTTAGTTTTCTTCCGCTCTTCTGTGTTATTTTTCCATGATATAACTTACATAAAGTTTTAATGTTTATATCAGTGTCATAATGATAATGTCTTAAAGCCATAACACTCAGCCTTTCTTAGGTTTATGTACACCTCAGGTAATTATTCAGTCAGATGGTTAAGGTGCTCGATTCACAATCTGAGGGTCGAGGGTTCGAATCCCCGTCATTCCAAATATACTCGCCCTTTCATACATGGGGGCGTTATAATGAGACGGTCAATCCCACTCTTTGTGGGTAAAAGAGAAGCCCAAGAGTTGGCGGTGGGCGGTCATAACTAGCTGCGTTCCCCTCTAGTTTTACACTGTTAAATTAGGGACGGCTAGCGCAGATAGCCCTCATGTAGGTTTGCGCAAAATTCAACAAACAAACAAACAGCCTGTGTGGACTTTGACGAGAAAGATGCAATCAGTTAGAGCTCTCGATACAACTGTGATAACCAACTATATAATTAATATTTAAATTCATTTTAAAAAGAGTGGATTGTTGAAATTTATCGTCATGAAGACACAGACACCTGATGTAAAGAATTAGGCCTAAAAAATCTGGCAGCTGTAATACGGCTTCGGGTGTCCATTTACAAGGTGTCAACAGGAACTATAACGTGCGGCTATTTCGAGAGAAAATGCTCATGTGTCGTCAGTGTGTCGCAGAATACCTAGAAATGATTAAATCCATAAGCAGTTACGCTTATACTACACAAGCATATTTTACATGACGAAAATAAAGGATTCGGCTAAACTTCCTTGAGTCCCTCTTTAAATACGTGCGTAATTTTATAAAGCAGATAGTTCTGAATGAAGTGAGATAAATAACTTTGGTTTAACTGCTGTTAAACGCAATGAGGTATCTGTGCTTTGCCAACCACGGGTATCTAAATCTGAATTTTAGAGTCTGAACTATTGGGGAGTAAGCTATATTTCATAAGTAATGATCTTGTTGTTTTGAATTAAGCACAAAGCTACACAATGGGCTATCTGTGCTCTATCCATCACGGGTATCGAAACCCGGATTTTAGCATGTAAGTCCGCAGACATACCGCTGAGCCAAAAGTAATGAAAGCGAGATAAAGAAAATTTTCGTTATGGTTAATTTTCAGTTTGTTCAGTTTACTTTCTTTGTTTGTTTGAAATCAAATACAAAGCCACACAATGGGCTCATTGTACTGTGTCTACCATAGGAATCGAAACCCGGTTTCTAGCGGTGTTAGTTTCCAGACGTGTCTCTGTGACAATGATGGGGCGCTTTTTTTAGATATACTTTTATTGACCGTACATTTTATACCAGTTTAGTCATCACCACCCACCGCTAACTCTTGGGCTACTCTTTTACCAACAAATAGTTGGATTGACCGTAATATTATAACGCCCCCACGGCTGGGAGGGCAAGCATGTTTGGCGCGACCCTCGGATTACGAGTCGCGCGCCTTACGCTCTTTGCCATGTTGGGCCAGAGGTGACAAAACTTTATTTATGCTTGTGGGCGTTGGAGTGTTCACTTTTGAATTTTTCAAGAGTTAAAAATACATTCTAACTTTGTCCGTGTTAAGCAATTGCATACAAGTAGGCAATTCATTCACTATGTTTCCATCTTAGAAATGTTGACTGGACATGACTGATGATACGTTAGTTCCTTTCGAATAAGCACCAAGCATATGAAATGGATGAAACTCAATTTCCAACTCAGCGAACTCCGATTTGAGGATAACCCCAGGAATCCGGACCTTAATGTCATGATTTTAAATGACTTTGCCTCTGATAAAACGTATATAAGATTTTTTCCAAGTTTCTGATTCTTTCCTTGTACTCCAACAGTCACAATAAAATATATTTCCACAGTTGTCAGTAAATTATTTATATTCTTGATTATACTTTATGATGTGAAACTCGTTAATATTATCATTTATATTAATATGATTGTTTCTTTGCGCGAGCCGTCCCTAATCTAGTAGTGTAATACTAGAGGTAAGGTAGCTAGTCATCACCAACCACCGCCAACTTCTGGGCTACTTTTTTAACCAACGAATAGCGGGACTTACCGTTACTTTATAACGCTCCGACGGCCAAAAAGGGAACATATTTGGTGCAAGGGGGATTCGAACCTGCAACCCTCGGATCACGCGTAGAGAGCCTTAAACACCTGACCATGCAGAGCATATATAAAATATTATACCGAATTATTGGACTACAGACACATACAGAGTTACTGGTCCAGTTTTTTTGTGGAATAGTTTGTTGGTCATCTTGGTCGAACACAGGAACGCAATTGGCTGTAAAATAAATTTAATCTAAAGCTGCCATAAACGGTGTGTTAGAATTAAAACTTATAATTCCGGTTGAACACAAAGGGTTATTTTTTTCGTTCCCTTTGTGTTCAACCGGGACACATTAACGTTCTTCACAAGAGTTTTAATGGAACAACCAATATGTGTTGTAAAGTCTATAGAGCGTTTGGAATATTTTAGTAAATTCTTGATTGGTTTTTAAGTAGCCTATCGAGTTCCAGAACAAAAATTTCTTCACAGGATATCAGCAAATCAGTTGTAAGTTTACACGTGACTTTTAAGAGAAGAGAAATACAAATTTACACCTATTAATAACATCCGTTCATAAAGTATTAAATCGTATTATAATAACATATAAGTTTCAACTAGCATTGATTATTCAGTCTTAAACAGCTGCCAAGCGTTTTATGGCGTGCGAATCGTAATCTGAGGGTCGCGCCAAACATGCTCGCCCTTTCAGCCGTGGGGGCGTTACAATGTGACGGTCAATCCCACTATTCGTTGGTGAAAGAGTAGCCCAAGAGTTGGCGGGAGGTGGTGATGACTAGCTGCCTTTCCTCTAGTCTTACACTGCTAAATTAGGGACGGATATCATAGATAGCTCTCGAAATTGTGCGAAATTCCAAAACAAAACAACTTAAACAGCTTTGAAATGAAAATTAAATGTTCGGACAACTGCGAGTGCGAAAAGATGATAAGCTAACTGATATAAACTTTGGAAAACTGCAAGCATATTTTAAGTTATAAAAGAGTAGACTCCCAGTGGAACAGTGGTATGGTAAGATGAGCACACATAACCCATTCTTGATGACAAGAAAACCCCTTGTATTTAAAATATACCTCAGAACGGCTCGTATGGGTATTAACACTTTTATTAGTAAGAAGAGAACAACGTTTCTACCTTCCTAGGTCATCCACTTAACCTGAGATAACCCACTGTGTAGCTTTGTTTCTAATTCCAAACAATCGCTCATGAATAGAGCAGAGTTTGTGAAAAACTTACAATGAATTACAACATAAAAAACACCATCTATAAGATATCACTAATGTTGTTTCTTTAGGAACTGATGTGATATCAAAGAGGATAAAATATAAATGAAAGTCGCTTGGGTAAGTATCTAATTAACTGAAGCTAAATTATATCTTGTATGATCATTAAAACTTTAGAATTATTCTACTTATTTACTCACTTGAATTACACGTTTGTTGGATTACATCCTCCATACTTATAGAAGTTCGTCGAGATTCTAGTCGTAAAGATGGAGGACGATGAGGATAACCAGTGTTCTTTTCAATAGCTCGGATCGACGAGTTTCTAAAGGTTATAAAGAACATTAGGTTACCCTTCGAAAAATAAAATACTGGTTTAGTAAAGTAAATATAAAGCCACAGGTAAATACTAGAAAACGCATGTTGTGGGCACGACCACTTTTTAGTTCATTAAAAGATACTTAAGAAAAGTTGAGAACATCATTCGATGTTATTCACTTTACTTACGTTATTATACTGTAACCACTATAGCATGGTTACGTAAAGTTAGTGTACGATGACGTTGAAATAGTAGGATATAATGTGCACCCTATGTGAAATATATACGAGTACAACATTAAACCAGAGAACTTACTTATCCATGGAGGACATCGAAAGTTTCTCCAATTTCAGTTTGTTCTTTTGGCTTTTGCTGACGTGGTCCAGCATCTCTTGCAGTAACTCCACGAGACTCGTAAACTAGAACAACAACTTTATACTCAAGATGAAAACAAACTTTTGAAAAATATATTTCAAGCATTAAAACTTCTAGTGTAATGATATGCCCACTGTGTCTGGAGATACATTAAAACTTCTAGTGTAATGATATGCCCACTGTGTCTGGAGATACATTAAAACTTCTAGTGTAATGATATGCTCACTGTGTCTGGAGATACATTAAAACTTCTAGTGTAATGATATGCCCACTGTGTATGGAGATACATTAAAACTTCTGGTGTAATGATATGCCCACTGTGTCTGGAGATACATTAAAACTTCTAGTGTAATGATATGCCCACTGTGTCTGGAGATACATTAAAACTTCTAGTGTAATGATATGCCCACTGTGTCTGGAGATACATTGAAACTTCTAGTGTAATGATATGCCCACTGTGTCTGGAGATACAATTTTGGAAACACGAGAAAAAAACACTTTCATATTAGTTTATTTCAAGCATAAAGCTATTAGACTCTTATTTATAACTGGTTTTCCCCTGACAGTTTATAACTGATTTATTTATTTATTACAGTTTTTTATAGTCAAAATAATCAACACAATTATACAACATTTATCAGGAAAACGCGGAAAGTTCAAAACACCAAGAACACACTTTATTCACCCATTGGTTACCCGAAATAACAACTGTAAAAAACGTGCCTCATTTAATTATCCACGGAAATTAAAACACAACGTATTAGATTGAGGCGCTATTCAATTCTAGTTTGCCAAAATATCTCTTCATTAAATTACTTTGTAAAATCTGAGAGACACCTTACAAGAATTAGGCTTTATTTAATTAATCAAATATAACTTAAACACAATTAACTACAAAAAGTCTTTATTCATCGGTGATTTCTATTGTATCGAATTTCTTTCTTTCTTCTAGAAGGTTGTTTGTTGTTGTTGTTGTTTCGAATTATGCACAAAGCTACACAAAGGGGTAGCTGTGCTCTGCCCACAACGGGTATTGGAACCCTATTTTTAGCGTTGTAAGTCCACAGACATACCGTCGAGCCACTAGGGGGCTTTTCTTTTACACATTAAAGTGCATTAAACTTAAATATATTTAAATTTTGCTTGAATATTTTATATGAGAACAAGGTTACCTGGTCTAATTTAAGTCCTGGACTCACCACGACTGGAATGAGAGCTGGCATGACTTTAGTTGCTAGAAGATTAACAGTCAGTCCATAACGCTTGTCTCCGAGCATGTGTTTATATATTCCTATGCAAGATGAAAGGCTCATTTCAAAATTTCATTTCCTAACTACCATGAAGCCATATTATTTCTAATTCTTTGTTTTTCCTGCAATGTATGTATATATATATATATATATATTCATTTTCTATGATATTCGAAGCTTAGCTACGTTATTTTGTAAGAGAACTGTGTACCTATTTGATTTTAAATAATTCTTTGATGCTTTTAACGAACATTGTGTTTTGTAACAGATCTGCGACAGATACGTGATGGTAGCTTTATTTGTTCACTATTTAGCTGTCCACATGCCCAAACACTGGATCTGTTGGTCAAGATTATTAACAATTCTTATTTGTTCTTTACTAAGCCTAACTTTACAAAATTTGGGTTTTTTCATTAGCTCATAAAATTACCTTAATGCCATATTAGTTAAACTAGGATCAGTGTTTTTGTTATAATAATTACAGACATTGTCAGAACTTGGATCGGTGTTTTTGTTATAATATTTGCAGACATTATCAGAACTTGGATCGGTGTTTTTGTTATAATATTTACAGACATTATCAGGACTTGGATCGGTGTTTTTGTTATAATAATTACAGACATTGTCAGAACTTGGATCGGTGTTTTTGTTATAATATTTGCAGACATTATCAGAACTTGGATCGGTGTTTTTGTTATAATATTTACAGACATTATCAGGACTTGGATCGGTGTTTTTGTTATAATATTTACAGACATTATCAGAACTTGGATCGGTGTTTTTGTTATAATATTTGCAGACATTATCAGAACTTGGATCGGTGTTTTTGTTATAATATTTACAGACATTATCAGAACGTGGATCGGTGTTTTTGTTATAATATTTACAGACATTATCAGAACTTGGATCGGTGTTTTTGTTATAATATTTGCAGACATTATCAGGACTTGAGGCTCAGCCAAAGTTAGGGATAAATGCCACAAACAAGTTTTTGAGGTAAAAAATCCAAATTCGCGGTCATAATTAGCGAAGTAACATATTTAAGACAACAGTTAAGTTAAGCCTTTATATTATATATAAAGGTAATGTTTTTAGTTAGCCAATGAACATCAAATGTTTTAATATCATTTTATAAATTTAAAATCTGTAATATTTACTTTTACAAAATATATAATATATATATATATATATATATACAATAACTTTTTCTCCTAAATCAATTAATTTTTGCAGAAGACATTTTTTAAAATCTATTTATTGTTAAGGGCCAAGCTACATGCACAATGATTTTGTTTGTTTTTGAATTTCGCACAAAGCTACTCGAGGGCTATCTGTGCTAGCCGTCCCTAATTTAGCAGTGTAAGACTAGAGGGAAGGCAGCTAGTCATCACCACCCACCGCCAAATCTTGAGCTACGCTTTTACCAATGAATAGCGGGATTGGCCGTCACATTAGAACGCCCCACGGCTGAAAGGGCGAGCATGTTTGGCGCTACAGGGATGCGAACCCGCGACCCTCAGATTACGAATCGCACGCCTTAACACGCTTGGCCATGCCGGGTCCCATACACAATGAATATCATTACAATGTATATCACAAACATTGAATATACATTTTGTATCGCTATAATCCCTCACATTCATCGTTTAGATCTTAGATGGCTAATAAGTTTGAAACTGAATTATAAGCGCATTATTAACGTTGCACACACATTTTCTATATTTCATGTGTAACTCTACCTGTGAAAAAACATTTAAGAAGCAATTGTAACGAAACTCAGTGAATTATAATTTTTTATTATGTATTTCAAGGTCTTAAACACAAATATTTCGTTCACTAGATTTAATATGAAATGTTTATATTAGTACATGGCAATACAGTAAACTACTTTTCACTGAACTAATCACGGGGAAATCAAACCCCGGACTTTTACGTTACAACTCTATAAACTTACCACTGATTCATTAGGCTACAATTTTTTGAAAGTAATAGTACTTTATTTTTGTTTGTTTGGAATTTCGCACAGAGCTACTCGAGGGCTATCTGTGCTAGCCGTCCCTAATTTAGCAGTGTAAGACTAGAGGAAAGGCAGCTAGTCATCACCACCCACCGCCAACTCTTGAGCTACTCTTTTACCAACGAATAGTGGGATTGACCGTCATATTATACACCCCCACGGCTGGGAGGGCGAGCATGTTTGGCGCGACTCGGGCGCGAAGCCGCGACCCTCAGATTACGAAGCGCACGCCTTAACGCGCTAGGCCATGCCAGGCCTCAATAGTACTTTAAAAACAAATTTTACCAACCGATCTATTGATTTTTAACATCATTTTATAATCACATAAACAACAAATTAAAATTGTCAGTTATATATACATATATATACGTTAAGCCTCTTTCTGGCCTAACTTGAATGTAACATTTAAATATTGAAGAGCCATTAAACTTATGAGTACGGAATGAAAGAAGTATCAATGATTCATATTCGAAGGCCAGTAGAAACGTTTCGCTATCATTAGGACTACTTACTCACGACCGGAAGGAGTATCGTCGGGTCCTGAAGCTTAGCCTTGTTGAGCATTGGTAGCACTTCGTCCAAGATGTCCGTCTTCTCTAACTTATCAATGATTTTTTCAATACATATCAGAGCGTTGGCTTGAACCTGGATGACAGAGTCCTCCTACACAGGACGAGAATGTTCGGAAGCAAAATGCGAGCATGAAAGGAGGGGTAAAAAAAAGGATATGAACGAATCCTGCAATAGAATCACTCGTATGGAATATATGTAACTAGCTTACCAATAAAACAACACGATGGTTGCCAGTTGTCTTTATACAGTGAAGTGCTGTTGAATGAATTTCAGGGATGCACTGAGAAACATGTAAAACGTGTTATTTGAACTCTGTGGTTTCTGAATGAATAATGGAAGAACCGAATTTTTGCGAAGAAAATTCTAAGTTGCGCGAACAGTGTCCAATTTTAGGGTCATTTATTGGAAGTGTTCATGCATCCTAAGTATAGTAAAGGCTGTTTTTAGAGACACAGACTGTACTTCATTATTATAAACAGACATTTTTAAAACACCCAAAACATATTATTGGAGCCAAAACACGTAGATTAGTCAAATAGGGTGGATGCCGTCAACAACAACATTTTGGGCAACTGAGTTATATCCACTTTTCCAACCTAAGGACAATGCTGGTTAAAGTTATTCAAGTTAATAATATTACCTGATTTTGTTGTCGTATAACATTAAGTTTGTCATATTACTGTGTTTTGTTTGAAATGTTCGTTATAATTTACGTTCGCAAAACTTTCAGTTAACATATGATTAGAGGTTAAAAGAGCGAAATGTTAGTATTCAAACAAAATATTTAGGATTACTTGTTTAAGTTTCATAAACAACGATATTAATCTCTGATATATGTTTCTTTGTTTTGAATTCCGCGCAAGGCTACACGAGGACTATCTGCGCTAGTTGTCCCCAATTTAGCAGTGTAAGACTAGAGGGAAGGCAGCTAGTCATCACTACCCACCGCCAACTCTTGAGCTGCTCTTTAACCGAAGAATAGTGGAATTGATAACTACGTTATAACGCTCTCAAGGCTAAAAGAGTAAGCGTGCTTGGTTTGACGGGGATTCGAACCCTTGATCCTCAAAGTATAAGTCGAGTGCTCACACCATCAGGACATGCCGTTCCAAAAACCGTGGGAAGTGAAAATCACTCAGATATCCACATGTTTAGTTTAGAGGATAAATAAAAACGTAACAATTTAAATATTCATAAATGTCAAAAATTCCATAATAACTTATATAAAACATTTTTTAAATGTTAACAGGTACTTAAATCATACTTCTTAAGGTTTCTTCACTTTGTTTGATGCATTAAAAATTTATGAGTGCTAAAACTTAAGAGCAAAACTGACATATTTCATAACAATCGGTCTCAATTATAAAAAGTAAAATACAAAATGTTTTGAAACTAAAATTGCATACTAATTGTGTACTAGGTAAAGTCCTTAAGCTAACAATGTCTATAAAAACTTTCGCCCAAAGCTACATAAAAGACTATCTACGTATAATTAGAAGCTGAGAAACTGGAGAAAATGCAACCTCTTAACATCCCCCACCGCCAACTCTTGGGCTAGTTTTATCTGACCTAAAAGAAGTGATTTAACCTTTAATGTTATAAGCAACGCACCGTTTCAAAGCATAAAACAGTTTTTCTTTTCTCTCTTTTAAAAACATGTGACAGGACATAGGGCTTTGGATTGACATCACGGACAAAATAACCATCAGGACACGCCCTTTCTAAACTGAAACTGTTCTATGTCACTTAAAAAAAAGATATATGCAATGAATGTGATCGTAAAATAGTTCATTTTAAAATACGTTGAGATATACTTTTGCGGAATTATGAGACAAAATGCTGGAAATACCTGTGGTATAGTTATTCATCTCTTTATTACCACAACGTTTCGTGAATTATCCGGAATTTTGAAGTGGATAATCACAAATAGCCATTTAAGTAGTTTTGCACTTAACAACAAATAACAAAAAAACTGTTCTGTAAGGAAGATCACCCAGCAACAAATGAAGAATATACACGGACACTGCTCTCATAGATAGCGAATAATTAGTTTTACCTCATTCCGGGTGGAAAATTACAATACATCTCCAGTTTAGAGAAATACAAAATTACGTTAGGTTTCGTTTATAACAGACATTGAAGTTACAAACAATAATGATTTACAAGCACCTTAGTTCAACATGCACATACAGCGAAAAGGTTAGGCCAACAAGATGGTAATTAATGATAAATGTCGTACCTTTGTTCCAGTGTGGTTATCGAAGACCTGTTTTGTTCGTGGAAGAATCATTTTTCGCACAGCAGTTTCGTCCAAGTAATCTGCCACTTGGGCGAGTGCGTAGAGAGCCGAGCTCTATACAAATCATAAATTAGGATGAGGTAATTAGGCAGACATGAAGGAAATTATTCCTTAGGTTCTAATATCATGTGCATGATATTGAGTTCTGCTAACACTTCACATGCAGAAGAAGTTTAATATCGGGTATCTTAGAAAAACCGCCCTTTCTGAATATGCTTTTTTTTTGTCTGTTTATCTATTTGTTTTTCTTATTTATGCAATATTCTAGGAAGCTATGATCGTTCATAATAATTAATATTAACTACCAATCAGGGTTAAATTAAAAGTATTTCATGAGTCGGAGAACAAAAACGTCCGTGAGGTTTAATTTTATACGACAAAGAAAATGTTTCGTACTCCATAGTCATGGATAAACTCATATATATGTGTTTTTTCTCAAGCATTTGAAATGTAATCCTAGTGTATTTTAAATAAAGAAAACTGAAATATTATATTCCCTATAACGTATGGAACACTCGGGCCTATAATATCCAATACAATTCTACTGACATACTTACATGAATTTTAATCATTGCTCATGCCTGTCTGTTAAGACTGTAATATCGTTTTCATTCTTGTCAGAACAAGACATTGAAAATACGTTCTGGGTTGGAATACACATATTTTTTTTTATAAAGAATCTATTGTCTCGCTGAAGAAGACGTAAAAAAACGGCATTCACGCTAGTTTGGTGGAAACTACACCATTAAACTCATTGTCATATAGTAAACAATACTTGATTTTATGATATGATAAAACAAACGCAAAGGAAAAACTCATGTTTAGTAACACAGAATTTATAAAAATTGGAAAAATTGTCGTACCATTTGGAAAGGCAAATTTCTCATTTGTTTGGTAAGCTTAATGTAAAAGCATTGTTGTTTTGGGAATGCATTTAGGTCTTAATAATAATTATTTCTTTTATACTTCAAACGTTTTTTCATTGCCATGCATTAGATCACAAGATATTATACAAAAATATTTTTGTTTGTAGCAGATACAAGGTTTTCATTGCTATTTGTTCTGACGAACATTCTTGCTTTCCAATAAATTTTTAAGAACGAAACTTGCGTCAAGAGTCGTCTGAAGACACATAAAACATTGTTGTTGGTTGTTTCACCAGATATGAAGCTGTAAAAAAGCTTTTTATGTTATCCGCACTAAAATGTGATAAATAAAAATGGATGACTTCAAACTCACTGGTAAGATTGTTCTTGAGTTAATTTTTGTTTCAAAAATTCTATATCGCAATCAGATCTTGCTATCAAAACGTAGATAAACATGCACGTACAACGAAATCAGAGGATTTCTGTAAAAAGGGAAGAAAAAGTCTTAATTACTAATTTCGAATTTGTAAGGTTTCGGCATCTCGACAAACATAAGTATTTAAGAACAAAGAACACTTTTTTCCTTTGTTGAGGAAGAAATATTTCGTTTAGTTACACTTTGCTCTCTGTTAACATGACAACAGGCGTGCATAGTAATGAATATTACAGAGCATTAAAATAGAATAGCTCTGATTAGAATGGCCGCAAGGCTAATAAGTATGTTATGACATTCCTAAAACTTTGTTCAGTCTTTATAAAATATCTAAAAATTTAATGTCACCAAGTAATTAAAATTCAAAAAAGGTACAGCTGGATTGATGTTTGTTTTGGAAGTTCTTTTAAATAGTTGTTTCACAAGACAGGAATCACTAAACAGATCTGGACTCATTTTTCTTCCAGTCTTACTCTTGTGCCTGGTAACGGAATTTGTTGTCTTTCCAGTCATTACGATGTTTGATAATAGAAAATATCAGGACATTGGAATTTTACTTCATCTCATATTGGTACTTGAACTGATCAAGGGATGTGGTTCTACCTGTAGTCTCACAAATCTGGTTAAGAGATGTGCCTTAACCATCACAGTTGTCTCGGTGCTTAGTTATAAAACTGATCGGAAGAATTTTCTTCAATACCATCACGGTGCTTGATGATAGATAACCAGCTTGTAAATGTTGTTTTTTCCTACAGTCTCGAGCTGTTTTTCATGATAGATCCGGCTTGGAAACATTGCTTTTCCTACATTTTCATCCAGATCTCGATGATAAAACTGAGCAGAAGATATAACACTTCCTTCAGCTTCATTTTGGTGCTTTCTGATTTAAACTAAGCAGGAACTGTAGATATTTGTTTAGAACCACCTGAATGTTTGGTGATCGAAATGATCACGAGATGTGGCTCAACCTACAATACCATTCTAATGTTCCATAAAAAATAAATCAGTAGGTGATACTGGTTCTTCTGCAGTCTGACAGGTTTGTTTGATATTAGAACTGGACAGGATTCGTGATGACCATAAACCCACTTAAAGTAAAAATGTATCCTAAATGTGACTGCTATGGGTATTAAAATGTTAATCAAAATAAAGTTTCGACCTTTTTTAGGTCATCTTCAGATTAATACGAGTATCAGCTTTATTTCGAGTCTCCCATAATGGTGATTGATGGCGATGTGTGATGACTGTTTCTTTAATATCATCTTGGGCTTGATGGGAGGGCTGATCAGGAGGTAAGCCTTTTTACAGTTTTATATCAGTGCCTGAAGCCTTTACAGTACTAAACGTTTCCTCTCATACTCTAACGATTGATTGTGAATAAAATATTAGATTTCCTATCTTCAGTCTTATCTTCGTGCTTGTTGATAAGTAAAGTGATGTGATTCGTTTGGTGTTAGATGATCGAACTGATCAAAAATCATTCCTCTGCTTTTATTATTCACACCAGTACTTAATGATAGATCGGTAGTTCTCAGGCGTTGTAAGGTTAAAGGACGTCAGAGGGACAGGAGAACCAATTGCGAGTGACACAGTAAAATATTTGATGTGTAAAATGTCTCGTTGCTTTGGCACGAGCAAAACCTTGTAAATGTTCTTACTAGGATCCTCTTACAATTTAAATTGGAACTTTGTTTGTTTGTTTGTTTTTGGAATTTCGCACAAAGCTACTCGAGGGCTATCTGTGCTAGCCGTCCCTAATTTAGCAGTGTAAGACTAGAGGGAAGGCAGCTAGTCATCACCACCCACCGCCAACTCTTGGGCTACTCTTTTACCAACGAATAGTGGGATTGACCGTTATATTATACACCCCCACGGCTGGGAGGGCGAGCATATTTTAGCGCGACACGGGCGCGAACCCGCGACCCTCAAATTACGAGTGCACGCCTTAACGCGCTCGGCCATGCCAGGCCTAAATTGGAACTATAAATAGAAAAACTAACACACACGAAATATGTATTTTTACGCGATTAAAATCTATTTGTAATTATCTAATTTTTAAATGTGTCTTACTTGAATCTGGGGTGTTGTCGAGTCGAAAGCGATATACATCATTGGCAAGACGTCGGACTTGATGTCGGCCTTTGACATCTTCTTCATGATTATGTCCAGGTTTTCCAGAAGAGTAACAGTTGCCTACATCAATAAAATTATATTTAATCGTGTGTTCGAAAGAAGTAGTTAAAATGTATTTCTACATTTCGATATATTAACTCACACACACACTTTGTTTGAAGGAGTGACATAAGGCGTACATGATAAGCCAACCGGATTATTCCAGTATTTCTAGAAATCCAATCAAATAAATTAAAATACGCATTGAATATAATTTACCACATCAAACACACTCACGTGAGAAACTATTTTATCCATAATCATACAATAATTGTTCATTCAATTGACGAATTCTCATCTATGGCTAGTCAGTTGCCGTGAACTATTATTTCAAGTTATAAAACAACATGGGTGAAAAATTCGGAAATGTGTTGAACAAGCGAAGCACCGAAACTTCCATGGAAAATCTTTTACCTGAACTGACTTCGGCATTCCGAATACGCTTCGAAACATAGGAAGGATAAGTGTTTGGTATTCGTCAGATGTGCTTTCCTCTATTATAAAAAGGAAAGGCTGGAGTGCTGCAGCTAGTGCCTCGGGGGAGTGGATCTCAGATTTTAAAGAGGGTAACACGTGCTGATACCAAAGTTTCTGTTCATTATAAAAAAAAGAAAGAAAGTGTTTTTCTGAAAAAAAAAAGCAACGTGAATTATATAATATTACAAAAGTACAACTAGATGTCGCTTCCGACGAATAAAATTGGTGTCCTCAGAGCATACTAAAACAAGTCAAAAGTGCACTATTTTAACATATTTATAGCCGATTGCAACGTCAAATATTATAGATGTCGTTCATGATAAATTGTTAATTAATGACTATTAAATTAAGTTAAATTACATCGGCATCACTTTGATCGTGAATAAAATACCAGTGTAGAAAATCTTTGGACTTAAACTTCCTTAATTAGGTTTGTTTGCTTTTTCTGAATGTCGCGCAAAGCTACTCAAGGGCTATCTGCGCTAGCCGTCCCTAATTTAGCAGTGTAACACTAGAGGGAAGGCAGCTAGTCATCACCACCCACCGCCAACTCTTGGGCTACTCTTTTACCAACGAAAAGTGGGATTAACCGTCACATTATAATGCCCCCACAGCTGAAAGGGCGGGCATGTTTAACGCGAACGGGAATACGAACCCGCAACCCTCAGATTACGTGTCGAACGCCTTAACACGCTTGGCCATGCCCGGGCCTCCTTAATTAGGAAAAATAAAAACGAATGAATTATGTAACTATAGTTCAAGGACATAATTTATTAGCTGTTTTATAGGAAATAAGTGTTCTTTTTTTTACTTTTCAAGGTTGTGAATTTTACGGAAATATAAAGTACATCATCATTTCAGGTCTTCATGCAGAGTTTGATTTTAGTGCATTTAGAATCGGACTGGAAATAGTGCACTTAGAATCGGACTGGAAATAGTGCACTTAGAATCGAACTGGAAATAGTGCACTTAGAATCGAACTGGAAATAGTGCACTTAGAATCGAACTGGAAATAGTGCACTAAGAATCGAACTGGAAATAGTGCACTTAGAATCGAACTGGAAATAGTGCACTTAGAATCGAACTGGAAATAGTGCACTTAGAACCGAACTGGAAATAGTGCACTTAGAACCGAACTGGAAATAGTGCACTTAGAATCGAACTGGAAATAGTGCACTTAGAATCGAACTGGAAATAGTGCACTTAGAATCGAACTGGAAATAGTGCACTTAGAACCGAACTGGAAATAGTGCACTTAGAATCGAACTGGAAATAGTGCACTTAGAATCGAACTGGAAATAGTGCACTTAGAATCGAACTGGAAATAGTGCACTTAGAATCGAACTGGAAATAGTGCACTTAGAATCGAACTGGAAATAGTGCACTTAGAACCGAACTGGAAATAGTGCACTTAGAATCGAACTGGAAATAGTGCACTTAGAATCGAACTGGAAATAGTGCACTTAGAATCGAACTGGAAATAGTGCACTTAGAATCGAACTGGAAATAGTGCACTTAGAACCGAACTGGAAATAGTGCACTTAAAATCGAACTGGAAATAGTGCACTTAGAATCGAACTGGAAACTTCAAATTTTTCGTACTTTCACTTTAAATGAGATGCTTTATACCGCAAAATGTTTTTCACCCTCATAACGACCCGAGGAATTTTCTAAATTTTTTATGGAAAATTAGTAACATTTCCTTCATTATGATGTGTCACTGATCACCTATAAAAACAACTCATAGTTGTAATCACTGTTTCCCTCAACTTATTGATAACTATACCGTTTTTCTTCTTTCTTCTAGATTGGTAAATACAGTGTTTACTCTTGGCAAACCTCATCGAAAAATAAAAATATATATTGCATTAAAAATAACGTAGTACGAAAAATAGAATATCAATTCGTTAAGCGCAGAAAATAATTCATCTTCTCTTACCCTAGGAGTGCCTGGCATGGCCTAGCGCGTTAAGGCGTGCCCTTCGTAATGTGAGGGTCGCGGGTTCGAGCCCGAATCGCGACAAACATGCTCGCCCTCCCAGCCGTGGGGGCGTTATAAAGTGACGGTTAATCTCACTTTTAGTTGGTAAAAGAGTAGCCCAAGAGTTGGCGGCGGGTGGTGATGACTAGCTGCCTTCCCTCTAGTCTTACACTGCTAAATTAAGGACGGCTAGCACAGATAGCCCTCGAGTAGCTTTTTGCGAAATTCCAAAAAAACAAAACAAACAAACTCTTACCCTAGGAATGTTAGGTAGCGCCCCCTTGAGACCATGGTAGAAATTAGATTTGTGTGTGGAATCTTTCATTTGAATGACATCTAGGTATTGAAGAGCATGAACTGAAGAGTCCAGGAAATATTTTATCTGAAAAAAGAAAGAAAGAAAATGAAACCTTTTAGAAGTAAAGTCAAAGATATAATTGAACGTTTGCAATAGTTTATAATTCCCGGACTAATCCCGGGCAACTTATGGAAAACGTAAAACTTAAAAACTGTACAGTGCTTCGTTGTCAAATATTCGATTATTATTCTTGTGTTCTAGAATCAGGTAATACGCATGTAAATAAATTGTTTTATATTTCAAAAGAAACAAACTTTTAGTTTGTTATGTGCCGAGTGACTAAGTTACCTCATTATTCATACGTCTTTCGTGCTGTGTTTTCAAAAGTATCATACAGTGTAATAACATTAATCTCGTGGTTACTTCAGATAAAGTGATGTTTTTAACACTCTCGAGGGTGTTCTGGTCCGAAACAGCTACAGACAAGTTTGAACACGTTCATGCTTCGCATACTAAATACTTTATTAGTCAAGTTACCTTTCAAAGGCTTTAAAATTATATTTTTTATCCAATTTGATTTCCACTCTGATCCATGCAAGACACATTTATCTTTCCTTGCCGAGGCACAGTGACTTTCATAATAAAATTGAAGGTTTCTAGGAATATGACATTTTAATTCATTAAAATCAGCTTGTGTTGTTTTGGCAATTTCTATGATAAAAATTATAATTTAAAGACACTATATGCAGTGCGTTATTTTTATGGTAGGTATACATTCTGGACACCAACGTTTCGGAACGTTCTGTGTGTATTTATGTATTTCTTCACTTAGTTTCATTAACCGTTCTTCCGGAATATTCTTATTTAGGTATGGCTATTTTCAATTCCTACACAGTACTGATAGGCTGAAATGTATTTGAAATCGCATGACAGCTACACCTTCTAAGTTATTCGGATCACTTTCAAAAACGTTCTGTTGAAGAATGTTTTCACCTTTCTATTTTTTTGTGACACATCCGCATAAAATCTGTTTTTTGACATCACGATCTCACGTTTATACGTGCCATGTATTTTACACCCGATATTTTATATCTTATTTGATTCATATTCGAAGAATTATTGCAATTTTATGAACTTTAAACTATAATTTGCTAAATATAGCAATAACATGACTATTTAATAGATGCTATGTAGGCATAGAATGTAATACATAGATGAATATTACATGAAATGTTAAAACATGAGAAGTACAAGAGGTGTTCTAAAGAAAAATTAATTTTATTTAACTCGACACATTTATAAGAGAAGATAAAGAGAGAAACGATTAGAAGAAAAATACTGTAGGATCTCGGAAATTAATTCGCTAAATATTTTAAGAAAATAAAATTAAAATATAATTAACAGACTCTAATAACTCTTGGGGTTCATATTTTGTTTTTTTACAACGTTGAATATTTACAACGTTAAAATAACTTGTGGAATGTACAATATCAATGAACTAAATAGTTATAGAAACACACACGAAAACTGACTTTCTTCTTACTATTAATCAACTGAATAGTTAAAGAAACACACACGAAAACCGACTTACTTCTTACTATTAATCAACTGAATAGTTATAGAAACACACACGAAAACTGACTTACTTCTTACTGTTAATCAACTGAATAGTTAAAGAAACACACACGAAAACCGACTTACTTCTTACTATTAATCAACTGAATAGTTATAGAAACACACACAAAAGACGACTTACTTCTTATTATTAATCAACTGAATAGTTAAAGAAACACACACGAAAACCGACTTACTTCTTACTATTAATCAACTGAATAGTTAAAGAAACACATACGAAAACCGACTTACTTCTTACTATTAATCAACTGAATAGTTAAAGAAACACACACGAAAGACGACTTACTTCTTACTATTAATCAACTGAATAGTTATAGAAACACACACGAAAACTGACTTACTTCTTACTGTTAATCAACTGAATAGTTAAAGAAACACACACGAAAACCGACTTACTTCTTACTATTAATCAACTGAATAGTTATAGAAACACACACAAAAGACGACTTACTTCTTATTATTAATCAACTGAATAGTTAAAGAAACACACACGAAAACCGACTTACTTCTTACTATTAATCAACTGAATAGTTAAAGAAACACATACGAAAACCGACTTACTTCTTACTATTAATCAACTGAATAGTTAAAGAAACACACACGAAAGACGACTTACTTCTTACTATTAATCAACTGAATAGTTAAAGAAACACACACGAAAACTGACTTACTTCTTACTATTAATCAACTGAATAGTTAAAGAAACACACACGAAAGACGACTTACTTCTTATTATTAATCAACTGAATAGTTAAAGAAACACACACGAAAACTGACTTACTTCTTACTGTTAATCAACTGAATAGTTATAGAAACACTCACGAAAGACGACTTACTTCTTACTATTAATCAACGAAATAGTTATAGAGACACACATGAAATGCGACTTACTTTTTATTCTAACAAACGATGAGTGATATCTAATATTATAAAGACGTTCTAACCCATGTTTACGTTGAGTTGAAAGAGAGAAATGTTGTTGAAATGCTGTAGTTTTTATATGTTAGAGTATAAACGAAGATGCATCTCTAACTTTTAGTTTTTAAAACATCACAGTGTCTAAAGAAGTGTGAGTGTATTTAGTACTGTTGTTTATTGTCGTTCGTTGTTACTACAACCTGTGAATGAGTACTACATCACGACCCTCAGTTGTTATCGGTTTGGGTGACTTATGGACATGACAACAGCCCAGACTTGTTATCGACTTTACAATACGCTAGAAAGTGTCTTTTTCGATGAACCAAGTGGTTCATAAAGAATCGCAATTGAACAAGTGTTTCTTTGTGTGTGTGTTTTATAATTAAGCCACTTCGGGCTATGTGCTGTGTTCATTGAGGTGAATCGAACTCCTGATTTTAGCTTTGTAAATCCGTATACTTACCAATGTTCCAACGGTGGATAGAACCTAAGAATGCAACGTCCAAGTTAGTGTTAAAAATGGTCAACCCAACTGATGAAGATGACTGAACTAACCATAATGATATTCATAACACATTTGGGTAATATCAAATGACTGTCGCTCATCAGCCTTCTATTTCTCCTAAGGTAGTCGAACTTCGTGTGATAATATTGGGTTTACGGCCGAAAATATCGTTAACATCGTAAGTATTCAACTGTTGAAATAATGCATTATAATCTTCATAAGTAGAAACATGAGAAAAGTGTATTTAATTAGTTATTTTTGTGGTCAAATTAATTTTTAATTTTGCTCCAACCACATAGTTTGCTCTGTTCAGAGGTTATTATTATTATAAAGTGGTAATAATCAGTAACAATATATATGTACACTTTGAATGTTAATCACAATTCTGTAACAACATTGTTCACATCATTATGAGAAAGCTCTATCGACTTTCACTGTCGGAAAAACACGAGTTAAGTCATTTTCCCTATGTTATTTAATTTATATATATCTTCTTTCGTCATCACATAAAAGGATATAGAATGATCAACGTAACATTGACTCTTGCCTGATTTCCACAGTAGTGCTGAAATATGTTTTCTCTTATGCGTTTGAAATAATCGTTTATCGGATTGGTTTGCCATCTCCTACTTAATAGTTTTATTAACACTTGTCACATGGTTAAGTTGAAGATTTGAAACCTTTCCTCTTTGTGTCGAAAAAGCTGATCATTTGGCCCACGCTTCGAAGCATATAATTGAACTTTAACAAACTTAAATGCTGTCTTCAATACTCAAAAAATTAACTCGCCCTTTCTAATTTCGGACAGATTTTTCTTTCGCTAATTTGTTTGGAGACTAATTCGGATACAACGATTTCTCAGTATTTGTGGGCTCCAATCAGTCATCTAATCACATCATATTATCTCTCTACTTTGCTTATGCAGATATAACTGTAGTGTTTCAGAAACAAGTGTGTATAAAGGATTTTAACAAAGTGTCAATCCAGTGTGATTCAAGTAAAACAATCTTAATACGCCAAAACAAATAGTACCATTGAAAAATTCTGAGCATTGGGTCGTTTTCTAGGATCAACCTTTAGAAGACTTTGGAGTGGTTCCTGTAGGTGATGAGGTATTCGATCCAGTAGATCATGAAGACTCTGTTCTAACTGAAATAAATTAGATTTCATATTACTCTTGTGGTTTAGAGCATTGAATCAGAGGAAAATAAATCTAAGGAGTGAAGGTTAATTGAAGTTTATTTGCAACAAAAGAACTGACTATGTTTAACATTAAAGGATGAAATGTCTTAGCTAATGACCAATAGTGTTTAAATATCTTACACAAGTATACAATAATTTATTTAGATTCCCCAAAAGTTAACTTTTTTATGCATTAAACTATGAATAAAACTTGGTCACAAATTCTAGTGAATAAAAATGGTGACATATGAACCGGAAAAACGTAATATTTTGTCATTACGAAAAAACACTACCAGTAATGTTTTACCTAATTTTTTTACTATTTTCTGGCAAGAAATACAACTGTTAATTGTCACTCTAAATAGTTTATAAGTAGTTGGTCAAGTAGTGTTTTCTTACAATGTAGCTTCTTCTATGACATCCACAATAATACACTGTAAATTTAACAGTATTTTCGTAGCAGATAAGAATAACTTTTTTTTAGTTATTTATTTGTCTTATATTGAAAACTACATATGCATAAACAACATGGTTAAGGCCTTCGAAAACTTAATTTATAGTGTTAGTAGACGTACTGTCAAAGTGAAGCCTGATTTAAGAATTTGTATTAAAAGTAATCTGTCGTTTGATGATGCATTTCGCACTTTGCGATAGTTTCACAACAGTGTAAGATTTGTTTGAAACAATTACCAAATCCAGTTGCTTGCTGTAAGTGCTGGAACTCAAGTTTGCCTCAATAATTGATCGCCCGTTGTTAAAGACAGCACAAATCAGTAGCCCCAGAGAAAACATGTCACTGTAGGGTGAGCATGTGGACGAGTTCTGGACCTCTGGAGCAGTGAAGTCCAGATCTGGTTGTCCCATTTTGGGTAACTTCGACGTAAACGGCTGACAATGCACGGCATTCTATATCGAAACAACAATGTTAACAACAACTCTCGGAAGATTAAACAAATTAAAGCACATTTTATTATCAGATTCTATCTTATAAAAGCTTGTAATTTTTCAGGACTTATGGTTAAGATACTTGAAAACTGGGATCTGTTATGTAATGCGGATCTCTACCTCTTAATATTGCAACTTGCACAATCGCAAAGTAAAGGAAACTGTAGCAGGTTAGTAAATCGTAAAGGATAGTCTGCATGCTAATGATTTTACTATACTTTAAAATTACAAAAAATGATAAAGCAAAAGTATAGTAAAGACGACAGGGTCGTATTAATGTAGCCACTGGCTGTACTAAAGGTTCTGACGACAGAAATATTTTTCACTAACCCTTCCTTCAGTCTTACCAAGACAGAGAAATGCACTATTGTCGTTACAGAAAACCTAAGAAGAACAAAGCAGACAGTTAGATCCAGATAACCCTGGTCTGCCTAAGTTATCTTATGTAACAATAGACTCACATCATATGAGAAGAAACTCAGGAGGTATGTTAATAAACAGCGCCCCTTCCCTCATATCGAAACTCTGATTTTATCGTTGTAAATGCGTAGACATACCGCTTTTCTAGCGTGTGGGCTCTCACGTATGCAGAAGGTGTATTAGTTATTCAAGAACACAGAGAGAAAAAATTGTGTTGTCAAATATCGTAAGCAAGGCATTCATAGCTTCGAGTTCTTTCATCTGAAGCGATCGGGTTATATTCTTGAACATACGTGTTTTACTTGCATCGCGTTTGTTTCATGCTAAGATGTCAAACAGCGATTTAAACATAATAAAGTGGTTTTCGACAGAAGAAGACATACCAATGTCCTATAAAAAACATGTAATATGTTCCTCTCCAAAACAAATTACGTGATTAAATTTATAAATCGTTGATTGCCAAGTTATTATATTAACATAATATGCTTCTTTATATGAGTATATTTGTTTGGTTGGTATTGTTTCTTAAGTAATCTCTGAGTTATTGTGAAGTTTAGACTAAAATTATATATATATATATATATATATTTCTCTATCCTCGTTTCTCTCTTTCTATCTTACCATCCTTCGCTGGTACAGCGGTAAGTCTTCGGATTTACAATTTTAAAATTAGAAGCAGATAGCCCAAGGTGACTGTACTTTAAAAAAACACACAAATACACACTGTCTTAATATTTATGGAGCTATTACATCAGCGACTTCTAGGCATTTACTATATTACTTCTCCTTGAAGTACATTTAAATAACTACTGTGTTAATGTGAAGTTTGAGCTGAAAAGTAACTACCATGTCTTCTCTTATCAAGATCGCTTGTTTCCATTGAGTGTAATATCTTATATGACTCACAGGATAGATCATATCGGGTTACCATCTCTCAACACTATATTTTGTTTGTTTTTGAATTTCACGCAAAGATACACGAGGGCTATCTGCGCTACTCTTTCCATAATTTAGCAATGCAAATTAGATGAAATGCGGCTAGTCATCACCATCAACTCTTGGACTACTTTTTTTACTAACGAATAGTGGGATTGACTATCACATAACGCTCTTACGGCTGAAAGGTCGAACATGCTTGGTGTGACAGGGTATCGAACCCACTACCTCGGATTACGAGTCGAGCGTCTTAACCTCCTGGCCAAAAACATATGCAAAATAAAACGTCCAAGTTACAGGTTTCCGACTGGGACAACGGAAAGCCTTTCGATTTACAATGCTAAAATCGATTTATTTATCAAGATCGCTGGTTGACGTATAATATCTTACGCAAATCACAGAATATATCATATTAATTTACAATCTTACAACATTATATCCTATCTTCACGTTAATACACAAGTGACAAATACGTTTGTTTCTACATACGCATTTTTTGAAACTGCTCTATTTTAGGCAGGTAAGTAACACATCGATTCAGCTAGTTCTCTGTACTTTAAACTCTATATTATAAAAATACATAAATTCTATAATTTATCAGTTTGTTCAGGCATCTCAAATTAGATGAAACACACTATACTGAGTTATCACTAATAACTGATTATTTTAAAACACAATCAGGTTTTAATTAATCGTTTCACATGCAAATAAATGTAAAGATAAAACCACTTAAATTATAGCTTAAATTATCTTAACATCATCTGGTATTTATAGTCAACTGAGAATAAATTATTGGTAGGAAAACAATTAAATATAGTTCATGAAGACTACTGACAAATATTTTTACTTACTTTTACCAACATACACTATCTCATATATTACAATATACTGACTGTTCTTTTGACGATAACATTGTCCCCCAGTGTCATAGCGATATGTCTGCGGGCTAACAACATTATAAACCGAGTTTCGATACCCGTGGTGGGCAGAGGACAGATAGCCCATTGTGTAGCCTAACTTCGAATGTACAATGATATTAAGGATTATTCAAATTATCATTTTTTTTTACACACGATTCTTCTTCTACTAGTATATTAGCGTCAGTAATGGACTATTTGTAAGGTGTTTACTGTGGACTATTTGTAAGGTGTTTACTGTAGAGTATTTGTCAGGTGTTTACTGTAGATAACAGAATTCGAGATTTTATTGTTGCAAGTGTATAAAACTTCTGCCAACTCATCCACTTAACGGTAAGTATGAAGGTTAATAACGAAGAAAAATGAAGTTCTATTCCTATGGTAGCCACAGCCAAGGTAGCCCAGTGCTTAGCTTCGTGTTTAACAAAAAAACAAACAAACTGACCCTACGGGGAATTAGATAACACACAGCTAGTCTGTACATAAGCGTAAGTCATACTAACAGTATAGAGGAAAAAGCAAGAAACCTCTGGATTAGTTCGTTTAGTATAATTAAACACTTTCTGGCACTATAGCTTCTAAACCCAGAGACAGCAAGAGAAATAACTTTCGTTAGATTAAGAAGTCTCTAAGGTATTCTAACAGCTTTTCTGTGTAACTTAAGTGAATTGTGCAAAGTGATCCGAAAATAACTACTAGATTAAGGAGATAGCAGTGTGTAATTTTTTCACTTTCAAACAGATATTTTTTACACTTGTTACATATTTTTTCAAACATATATTTTACACATATTTATCATGTTCAAACAGATATTTTACACGTATTTATCACGTTCAAACAGATATTTTCACACTTTTTACACATTTTCCAAACATACATTTCACACATTTTTCAAACAGATATTTTACACACTTTCACAAATTTTTGAAACAGATATTTTACACACTTATTACATATTTTTGAAACAGATATTTTACACACTTTTACATAGTTTTGAAACATATATTTTTCACACATTTGTCTCTTTCAAACAGATATTATTCACACTTTTTACACATATTTCACACACTTTCATCATTTTCAAACAGATATTATTCACACTTTTTACACATATTTCACACACATTTATCATTTTCAAACAGATATATTTCACAAATTTTTAAACATATATTTTACACACATTTATCACTTTTAAACAGATATTTCACACACATTTATTACTTTCAGACAGATATTTTTCATAAATTTTTCAAACATATATTTTACACACATTTATCACTTTTAAACAGTTATTTACACACTTTTTACACATTCTTCAAACATATATTTTATACACATTTATCGCTTTCAAACAGATATTTTGTACCCTTTTACACTTTTCTTAAAACATATAGTTTCATACATTGATCACACTGAAACAGAAATTTTACATTTTCTACATATTTTTAAACATATATTTTACAGACATTTGTGCCATTTAAACAGATATTTTACACACTTTTACACAATTTTTCAAACTTATGTTTAATACACTTTATTACTTTCACACAAAAATTTTTCACACTTTCTTACACATTTTTTCATAATGTATTTTAGACAAATTTATCATTTTCAAACCTATTTTACACATATTTCGCTTTCAAATATATATTTTACCCACATTTATCACTTTTTAACATATATTTTATAATTCCAATATTCGTTGGTAAAAGAGTATCCCAAGAGTTAGCGGCGGGTGGTGATGACTAGTTGCCTTCCATGTTGTCTCACACTACTAAATTAGGGACGGTTAACTCAGATAACTCTCGTGTAGTTTTGCGCGAAATTCAAAAACATTCAAACAAACAGATATTTTTCAAACATTTATCATCTACAAACAATATGTTTCACACAAACCACACAGTTCACAAGACAGCACCGAATACAAATATTTTACACAAATACTCTTTAATTACTTTGATTTTAGTGCTAAACTAGGGTCGGATTGTTAGTCTAATGTTAGGTGTCCTTATTAAATGCCTAATGACGAGAGATACAATTTTTCTGACTAATAACTCTAAAATCCGAATTCTCCGTGGTAGATACAAGAGACAGCTCGCTGTGGTTTTGCTATAAATCAAATAGACATTATGTTAGCTCAATCTAGAACGAGCAATTAATTTTTTGTCGTTTTTTGCTTGTGTTATTTCATGTGAGTCACAATGAACAACACCAGGTGTAAACAAATATGAATAACAACTACTTTTGCTTGAAATAAGACATTAATGGTAGGCCTACTACAGTTCTAAACACAACATTATTACTCCAGTCACAAAGGTGTTTATACGAGTGTTATCTTTATTTTGAGTCTAGTTTTAATAAGAAATTGGAATTTTCTACCTAAATGACTCCATGGGCTAGGGAGATATCTCGAAGATTTTTAGGATTCAGTTACAGTTGTATCTGAGTTTGAATAACTGACTGTAGAGAAGGAAGATGAATACCACCATCTTCTACAACAATCGCTTTGTTTGGCTTCAGGAATCAAATAGAAGTATTTACTGGGACTTTTAACGTCCCCACATCTTAACATTTAGAATGTATTCACCCACCTCGTGTCCTTAACCTCAGCGCATTTGATTGGCTAAGAGCTAGGTTTATTTATTTGCTTTGAATTACACCCCAATCTACTTATAGCCTATCTGCACTAGTTTCCAAATTTTTAGATTATAAACCATAGGGAAGACAGCTACTCAATACCGCCTACTGCCTCTACGTGGTCAGTCTTTTATAAACGAATCGGACAATTTGCTCAGCCCACCGAGGGGAATCAAACCTCTGATTTCAGCGTCGTGAATCCGGTTAACGAATTGTGTGATTGACTGACAAATAATGATGTCTCCACGGATTGTTGACTTTATCATAACTAGCTGTCGCTTAGTTGTTCCTGCAAAGAAAATCTTCCTTACAAAAAAGATTTGAGCAAAGTCGCATTTTAGTATTTCACGTTGTTTCTGTCTTAAGTATATCTCTCCGTCACACCAAACATGCTCGTCCTTTCAGCTCTGGGGCGTTATAATGTTACGGTCAATCCCACTATTCGTTGGCAAAAGAGTAGCCCAACAGCTGGCGGTGGGTGGTGATGACTAGCTGCCTTCCCTCTAGTCTTACACTGCTGAATTAAGGACGGCTAGCACAGATAGCCCTCGAGCAGGTTTGTGCGAAATTCAGAAAAGAAACAAATAAACAAACCTAAGTGTATATTTTTTTGAATTCGTTATAGAGTGAAAAAAAAGTTTAATTTTCTTGGAATAAAAAAGTAAGATGAAATAGCCCGGGAACTCTTGCAGGTGAGCAAAGTAACGTTTCTTCGAGGAATGTTAGATTAAACTGGACAGTAAGGATATTAAATCTATTTACAGTTTTTCTATTAAAATATTCTTACTCATTCGGATTTGGTCCTCGTGTGTAACTGATTTGCAAACATTAAACTTTCTGTATTTCATAAAACTTAGAAACGTACTTAGACATTAATATTTGTAACTACACAATGATGTGTTTTTGTTTACTGAAATGTCCCTACCCTCTCCAAATAAATTAACTAAGTTCTTAAACATTTTGTTGAAAACAAACCAATGTTATAAATAAAAGTTTTCTTAAATATGTCTCTTAATTTACTCATATTTTCAAAGACGATTTATAACACGTCACGCCTTTAATGGTTAAACAGACTATAGCAACGGAATAAAATATAATTTACCTCTATTCATTCACGTAGTCGGAAATACAACTCATATGCTTCTTTGTGTAAATGGAGAACAACAAAAGTGAGGAATATCTGATCACGAGATGCTATTTTTAAAGCGTGCATTGTAACAATTGCTTTAGGTTTATAGTGTTTTGCGACGGATCTGAACTCTATCACGACATGTACATTTGGTATTATAAAACCAGTTAGGTAGTTTATGGAACTGGATTTTAATAGAGAATTAAACGGAAGGATGAATAGGGTTGACATAACATGCAACCGTCATCATTTTACAGTTTGTTTGTTTGTTTTTTGAATTTCGACCAAAGCTTCACGGCGGATATTTGCGCAAGCCGTGCCTAATTTAGCAGTGTAAGACCAGAGGGAAGAGAACTAGTCATCACCACCCACCGCCAACTCTGGGGCTACACTTTAACCAACGAGTGGTGGGATTGAACGTCACATTATAACGCCCCCACGGCTGGGAAGACGAGCATGTTTGGTGCGACCGGGATTCAAACCTGCAACCCACGGATTACGAGTCAAATGCGTCAACACGCTTGGCCATGCCGGGTCGATTATGTTATAGGATCAAATAGAGAATAATAAATATTTTTCTGACAGTAACATATTTTTTGTTGTTGGATTTTATGAAGCTTAAAGTTATTTTTAAAAATGCGAAAATTACTTCAAAGAAGAAATCTAAATTAAATAACAAAAGAAAAAAATATATTTTTGCTCTAATGATCAACATTTGAAAACGAAGACATTTTATTCAAAACTTTGTTAATTTCTCCAAATATGACTAACTGAAACGTTTCTTTACAAACTAGTAAAATACATTATAAAAAGTAAAGGCCATGCAGACAGATAAATTAACTTTTTTGTTGGAGCAATTATGGGGAACTTAAAGTAATTATAGAGTGATCAGAATTTTAAAAGAAATAAAACTTTGTGTCATTTACTGATGGGCTCAAAAAATAACAAAATTATTTTGATTATATTTTAAAGATGTAAAATGACTGCTAAAAAATTGCTACAAACTATCTGTCTCTCTCTCTCTGTATATATATATATTTATATGTATGTATCATTTATTGTGTCGCTAATATAAAACGATGTTATTAAGGAAATCGTGTCATCATCCCTTCACTTAATTTGAAATGCACTTTATCATGCAGACAAGACACATATATTATTCATATGTTTTAAAGATGCGAACTAGGGACCGAAAGAAACAGTTGTAAATCTAAGATAATGTTGTAAGCCATGTAAACACAAGCACGTTATTTCTCCGATGTATGCCTGTCATGTTTTAACTTGTTATAGTTCTGCTTTTACATAAAAACGATGAACTTTGTCATACACCAAGATATCTGAATTAGAACATCGTAAAATGAATGTAGAGGAACAAGAAATTACAAGGCATTTGTTAATAGAAAAAGTTGCACTGGTATTATAGTGTATCTGTCAATAAAGATAGACTATTTCTACAGCAGCTTTGACAATAGAGGTACTACTATTACCTTACATATCAAAATACAGGATATACTATTATATCGTATTTTTCAATAAAGAGGGACTAGTATTACATCATTTTTGTCAATACAGAGATTACTCTTACAACGTATATATTAATATAGAGGAACTAGTATTACATCATTTTTGTCAATACAGAGATTACTCTTACAACGTATATATTAATATAGAGTGACTAGTATTACATCATTTTTGTCAATACAGAGATTACTCTTACAACGTAAATATCAATAAAGAGGGACTAGTGTTACATCATTTTTGTCAATACAGAGATTACTCTTACAACGTATATATCAATATAGAGTGACTAGTATTACATCATTTTTGTCAATACAGAGATTACTCTTACAACGTATATATTAATATAGAGGGACTAGTATTACATCATTTTTGTCAATACAAAGATTACTATTACAAAGTACTAGTCAATAGAGAGGTACTAGTGTTACAACGTATATATTAACATAGAGGGACTAGAATTAGTACTAGTGTTACAACGTATATATTAACATAGAGGGTCTAGAATTAGTACTAGTGTTACAACGTATATATTAACATAGAGGGACTAGAATTAGTACTAGTGTTACAACGTATTAGTCAATGAAAAGGTGCTAGAATTGTAATAAATTTGACAGTAAAGAGAAATAAGTATTAAACCGTATTTATCAATAAAGATGGACTTGTATTACAGCGTATTTGTCAATAGTGAGAGAGGCCAGTATGACAAAGCTTTATCGTGTTTACAGAACTTTGTTTTACTGCCGATTTGTTTGTTGTTTGTAATTAAGCACGAAGCTACACAAGAAATATAACTTTTGTTTCTTTGATTTGAGAAATGTGATTTTAAACTGTAACGATTGCATAGTATGATAAATCTAATACTGGTTCTTGTTATTCGTTATTTATAAAAACGCCACACAAAAATCTATTTGTGCCCTTTCTACCACGAGTATCGAAACCCGGTTTCTAGCAGGATAAGTTCTCAGAAATACAGCTGTGCTACTAGCAGGATCAGTTCTCAGAAATACAGCTGTGCTACTAGCAGGATCATTTCTCAGAAATACAGCTGTGCTACTAGCAGGATCAGTTCTCAGAAATACAGCTGTGCTACTAGCAGGATCATTTCTCAAAAATACAGCTGTGCTACTAGCAGGATCATTTCTCAAAATACAGCTGTGCTACTAGCAGGATCATTTCTCAGAAATACAGCTGTGCTACTAGCAGGATCATTTCTCAGAAATACAGCTGTGCTACTAGCAGGATCAGTTCTCAGAAATACAGCTGTGCTACTAGCAGGATCAGTTATCAGAAATACAGCTGTGCTACTAGAAGGATCAGTTATCAGAAATACAGCTGTGCTACTAGCAGGATCATTTCTCAGAAATACAGCTGTGCTACTAGCAGGATCAGTTCTCAGAAATACAACTGTGCCACTTAAGGTGTCTGCAAGATTGCTCTGTTTGAAAATATCCAGTAAAAATGTTACAGATTCATCGATTACTTATTTTTATTTATAACCTGACACGGATTTCTATGTAATAAGGCACGTGAGTACACTTAACCGTGTTTGTTTCTCGGAATTTAAACGAAACGTCAGCAATTCCTGTTTCATGAACTTTGAAGATAAAATAATTTTACAACTTGACGAAACGTGCAGTGCGTGTTTAGTAACACAGCTAGCAACGATAGATATTGCTAAAGGTGATATTTCAATTCCTACTGGCTGCGTAAGTAAATAATGTTAATGATTATTGAGTGAAAATGTTTTATAACTGGATTTGATGTGGTTTAGGTATTCTTTGTTACATTTACTTTCAAGCATACTAAACTATTTACTTACTACCTAATGCTTAGAATATAGCCCGTGCACCTGGAAAAACGCAATATTTATGAAACACAGTTTTTATTTCAGACAGGATTTATGTATTAAATGTCAGCCACCTTTATTTGTATTTACCGAAGAATTTGCTTGAACAAAAATTTCACGCAATACGACGGATAAACGAGTAACACAATGAATATTTTTACATGATAAATTTGTACTTGGATGTTTTTGGGCAACTAATAGAACGAAAGAAGTTTTGGAAACTGTATATTTTAATCACTGGAATAATAAACAGTACATTAAATTAGTTAAGCTTGTCTTTGTAATAGAGGAAAATAACTGCGTAGTGTGATGTTTCACGATGTTACAGTTTATGATGAAAAACCACGATGTAGAGAAACAACAATAATATCAGAGATACATCGAACTGAAACAATACACAACTAATATGCCGATAAATTTTCTTTGTGACTTCGTATACAAGTGACTCATAGACGCATCTGCATACAGTTGGGTTCAAGTACCAGTGCAAAAGTTGTCCTGTCACATCAAAAACTGTCACCCTTTCAGCCGTGGGAGTGTTATAATGCGAAAGTCAATCTCATTATTCATTGGTAAAAGAGTAGTCCAAAAATTGGCAGCAGGTGGTGATGACAAGCTGCTCTCTCTCTGGTCTTACACTGCCAAGTTAGGGACGCTAGCGCAGATATCCCTCCTGTAGCTTTGCGCGTAATTTAAAAACAAACAAACAAAAGTTGTTTTTGAATTATTTTGAAACGTGCTTGCAAAACATTTTATTTATTCCTTTATTAGCGTCAAGATCAACATGGGAGGTGACTCGTTTTTCAGCTTTGATATTTTGCAGGATTAAAATTTTAAAATATTCACTGCATGCATTGTGATATTTATGAAGGCCCAACTTCACATTCTTTGAAAGTTGCGACCATTTTATTCAGTAGATTGAAACTAGTGTGCTAATCAGAGTATATATCTAGCATCATATGCGTTTCGTGTGACGTCTCGTAATACGATTTTCCCGATCTAATCAGAAGTGAAATTAATTATAGTGGTTACTCCGAGACTTTCAGTATTAAATTTATCGAGATACCATATATGGTAAAACACAGGAAACATCACGTGAATTACTGGACCACTCAGAAGCGCGAAACGTTGGTAACAATATGATCGCTGGTAATCAAGATATATGTAATTAAATTATTTGCTATTGTGGCAAATTTTAATAACTAGTAATTCATTGCAAACTCAGACTACCAAATACGGACAATTTATTGATAAAGCAAAACGAACAATTATCACATTTTTTTTTAGAAAAACAAAACAAATTAGTTTAGATTTGAACAACAGCTGTTCTTAGATGTCTAAAATGAAGATAAGTTGATTTGCATTAATATGTATACTAATCATTTGGCCCCCCAAAGGCTCAGCGGTATGTCTGCCGACTTACAACGCTAAAATCTGGGTTTCGATACCCGTGGTTGGCAGAGAATAGATAGCCCATTGTGTAGCTTTGTGCTTAATTAAAAAAAATCAACTTTTCGTATTTAAAGAAGATTATTTGTTGTTGTTTTGAATTAAGCACAAAGCTACACAATGGGCTATCTGTGCTCTGCCCACCACGGGCATCGCAACCCGGATTTTAGCGTGTAAGTCCGCAGACATGCCGCTGAGCCACTGGGGGGCAAAGGAGACTAGATAGATCGTTGGTATTAATCTAGTGGCAAGGTATATCCATTAATTAAATACAAGAACATTGTGTAGCTTTGTGGTTAATTCAAAACAAAACAAACTAATCAATCACGGTTTTTAGTTTCAAGGAAAAAGGTAATTAAAAACAATATTATGTTACGCGTATTAATCGTCATTATAACACGTTGTATGTCTTACTTCAACCACATTCTTTGAGAATTTTCGTCGTATTTAAAAGAAACTGGATATTCACCATTGGGTCTGTTTCATTGCATTTCTCTGTGAATTCTAGTCCAGATAGCTTCCATGTTCCTCTTTTGTTAATGATTACGGACTGTGGGCAGACGTTCCGATGAATCAACTTGCATGAGTAGTGAAGAAATGCTAGCCCTTCGATGAGCTGTGTGGATTGCAAAAGGAAAAAAAAGAATGAATAAATAAATCATTAAGCCTATTTATCGAAGAGAGGATTACACTTACATAGAATCAAACCCGGATCATATTATAATCGTTTTCCTAAATAATTTAGTACTTTTTTTTAATTACCTGGCATGCCTTGGAAAGACAACGTCGTTGAATATACGTGTAAAAGAAAAGCTCAAAACTAAAATCTGTGAGTGTTCTCTGTTTGTTGTTCTATACTCATATTAAATAAGGTGTCCCTAAAATAAACATTAACTGAAGTAGGCGTGGTCAGTCAATGTCTCTGGAGCCTCTTGACGTTATCGTCAGTCACATCCTTAGGCTTAGTTAAGTGATTATTTTTTACTGCGTAATCCCAAAGTGAATAGTAATTACAGTCAAATACCACGAAAGGCAGAGTGGGCAAAACTTGAAACTATTTTCCAATTGGTGTACCTACGCTATTTATTCAAAACTAGTTAAGTTAGTAAGTTTATCGTGATAATGATTAACTTATCTATTTCTATTTACATACCAAACAAAGATCATACATAAAAGTGATAATGCCTATTTGACTGTTGAAAGAACTGAAAAGGTAAAAATACTATTGAGCATTCCCATTTTGAATATCAGGTATCGACTCTCGTTGGTTACAGTATATTATTTTGTATTTTGAGCTAAATTAAAAGCATATTAGAGGCCCGGCATGACTAGTTGATCAAGACACTCGACTCATAATATGAATCCCCGTCGCACCAAACATGCTCGCCCTTTCAGCCGTGGGGACGTTGTAATATTACGGCCAATCCCACTATTTGTTGGTAAAAGAGTAGTCCAAGAGTTGGCGGTGGGTGGTGATGACTAACTGTCTTCTATCTAGTCTTACAATGCTAAATTAGGAACGGCTAGCGCAGATAGCCCTCGAGTAGCTTTGTGTGAAATTCCAAACAAACCAAATCCAAGTTTTGAAACAAAACAAGAAGCAATCTCACATTTTGAACCAAATCAATTTTGAGACTCCTTAACACTAATATATCTCGCATCGTGCAAGTATTTAAATTTCTACATCTAATATTTCAATTACATTTTCCGATCGAAATTATGGCCTCAAATGAAAAAATATATCTCCCATGCTCGTTATACTGACATGTACACCTACATCTATTACAGTATCGCAATACTTTCTTTTTAATGTGCCGAAAGAGAGATGTGTAAACACTAATCTACCTGCAAGGTTTTACGTTTTTAAAGCACCTTATGGTCGTACAAAAGAATACGTTAGGGCTAAGTCAAAGTATAATATATATACATATATATACCATTTTTTGTACATTAAAGAAAAATAGAAATTATTACGATGTTTAACACACTTCTTGCTGCAGTTTTTCCCTAAAATAGATTCCAATATTAATTCGTTATTCAGTCTTTTATCCATGCATATGTCCAGCTCACTCTTTTTCGTTCCTCAGTTTGAAAACTAGCATGATCAAACTTGGTTGAGGAACCAAGGCGTGTTCCCCTTACCAAGATTGTAAGAACGCTCTCATTATGTCACTAATAATGGTAGCAGGGCCTCAACATCACTGAAACCGAAAATAGCATCGATTCACGATCCCCACCCACCATTCCCAAGGATAACATAAGTAATGTTTAGAAACAGCAAAAACCTGTTGGTTCATCCTGACTGTTCCATCCTCTAAGCCAAACTAAAACTATTAAATAAAAACCAAATTGAAACCAGTCTTTTTCAACAGTCCCTCGCTGGTACAGCGGTGAGTCTATGGATTTAAAACACTAAAATCAGGGGATCGATTTTCATCAGTTGATTCAGCAAATAGCCTGATGTGGCTTTGCTATAAGAAAACACACGCACCATTTCATTAGGCTGGTGAAACCAAACTTAATTAAAACTATTAAATGATAAACAAATTGAAGCCAGTCCTTATAATTAAGCCAGTGAAATAAGACTTAGTACACGTAATCAGGTACATTGAGCTATTTTCAGATAGATATAAAAGTAATTGGAGATAATGAAGAATTTTCGAACGCTGATGCTTCTCACAAGAAGAACCATGTCAAGATGGCCAATCGGCCACAACTACAACATTCAAATCACCAGCTCCTCCTTCAGTCATCATTCTTCCAATGACAATGACGACATACACAACTTCCCCGTCATACAAGAGCATCCCTTCTGCAAGTCTTATCAGTTCTGCCTTATTCATTCTAATCGACCATTCTGTATTAATCTTAAGTCCAGTGAAGATAATTCCACAGTTCTTCTTCCATCTCGTGTTTCCAAGATTTTAAAAATCCCTCACGCTACCTTCGGAGTGTCCCAAGAAAACAAACTTTCATTGATCAGGTTTAGTTTGGTTTGTTTTGAATTTCGCTACACGAGGGATATCTGCGTTAGCCGTCCATAATTTAGCAGTGTAATGCTAGAGGGAAGGCAACTAGTCATCACCACCCACCGCCAACTTTTGAGCTACCCGTTTACCAACTAATAGTGAGATTAATTATCACTTTATAACATTCTCATGGCTAAAAGGGTGAGCATATTTGGTGCGACAAGAACTTGAACCCGCGACCCTCAGATTACTAGTCTAGTGACTTAACCACCTAACCTTTCCGGACTCGTTGATCTGAATCCGATACGTTTGTCTGACCAATGTCCATTTTGAACGAATTAGACCAAGTAAGGGTCGAATATAAATTTAACAAATTTCTCACAAACTCTGGATTCTTTAGCTTAAATACCAACCAGAATTGGATTTGGAGCTCAGTTATTCTCTCCTAATTAAAAAAAGAAACGAAAAGCAGTTGCAATACGTATATTTCAGAAAGGTCTCAAGAATATAGAGCAATTCTAGGCAAGTAAATATTCTAGGTAACATGGAGAATTGCCCCACTGGTACATGATCTTCAACGTATTATTCCGCCTTCTTGTCATCTAACTGACAAAATTAAAAATGTGCTCTTAAATAGACTAATAAAAATAAACTCATATATTTAGTTTGTGCTGTTCAATTTATTCATTTAATATCACTGTATCCAGGAAAGAACTATGAACAGAAAAATATTGAGTACTCGTATTGATTGGTTCTTTCAAAGTTTGATATACGTTTTACTCATCCGCGTTTAAAACATTTTATGGAGATTGGATGTTGAATTCTATTTTACTTTCGGAATTTGAAAGACGCGTTGATTTTCTCTTATCAACTTGGTGACGTGGACCACCATCACTACTTCGGCTTATCACGTATTCATACAGTTCGAGAATAATATATATATATATATATATATATATTTACGTAAGGTGTACGAAAATGTTATCCAAATATTTGGGCGAGGGACGTTTTCTACGTAATTATTTTCCTTGCAGAGATCGAAACTGGTTTGTCGGGAAGAGCTCGTGCAAAGATATTACTTTACAAATCTTCCGAAGTTCCATTTGATAAAGCGTTTTAATATAAATGAAATATTAAAATAGTTTTTTTTTGGAATAAAAAAACAACCGAAAGTAATTTAATCTAAAGCAAATCTAAAGGAACTATTCAAACCTCTATCACGATACAGTGAAAGAAAGCAGCGTCATCATATATTTCAATTACTATTACCGTATATCTTGATTGTATTTAGTTTCATAGTAACTAATATTAGGCCCAGGCATAGCCAGATGGTTAAGGCGCTACACTCGTAATCTTCGGATCACGGGTTTGAATCCCCGTTGCACCAAACAGGCTCGCACTTTTAGTCGTGGGGTCGTTGTAATAATACGGTCAATACTTCACTATTTGTTTGTAAAAGTGACGTAAAATTTGGAGATGGGTAGTGATAACTAGCTGCGTTCTTTCTAGTCTTACACTAGAAACTGCTAGCAAGAAGAGCCCTCGTGTAGCTTTCGGAAATTCAAAAACAAACAAACACTATGCTTAGTGAGCTAACACTAACGGTGCCCCTCCAGAAAAACACGTGTTAATACATTAAAAAACAAGTGTAAATACATTTAAAACAAGTGTTAATACATTAAAAGTAAGTGTTAATACATTAAAAAACAAGTGTAAATACATTAAAACAGGTGTTAATACCTTAAAAGTAAGTGTTAGTACATAAAAAACAAGCGTTAATACCTTAAAGCAACAGTTAATATCTTACAAAATAAGTATTAGTACATCAAACACAAGTGTTAATATGTTAAAAACAAGTGTTAATACCTTAAAAACAGCAGTTAATATCTTACAAAATAAGTGTTAGTACATCAAAAACAAGTGTTAATATATTTAAACAAGTGTTAATACATTAAAAAAACTTCGAGAATATTATTTAATCAAAGTAATTATTTGAACATTACCTTAACTACTGCTAATGAAGATTTTATTAGAATGATTATTGGAATGCTTGTGTCTACATTCCTACACTGAATTACACAACTGCCCTATGGTCATCTACTGACAAGTAGCCCTTTCTGATCCTGATCATGACCGAAGAAGGTCGAAACGTCGTTTGATCCTTTACATAGAGTTTTCTCTACTCATACCAGCCGTTTTTACATAGATACAGTTATTTATAATGAAATACTTTTCTACACACAATACTTTTTGATGGTTACACTACTCACAAAACCTTGGCTGTACCAGTTACATTAGTTAAAAAATCATAGCTGTATCAGTTTCATTAGTTACTAATCCATGGCTACTCAGTTACATGTACAACTAAACAATGATTGTACCATTAAGTTAGATACTAAACCATGTTTGTGTTAGTTATTAAACCATGTTTGTATTATATGCAAAAACGGCTCGAAGAAGGTCGAAACGTTGTTCGCTCTTCTATTTGAAATATTTTCTCAACCCAAACGAGCCGTTTTTGCATATAAAATTCTCAACAAGTGGGTTTCTCGACATCATGTTTGTATAAGTTGTAACAACTACTAAGTCGTGGCTATTTCAGTTATACGAGTAATTAAAACATGGTTTTAATACTTACAACAGCTATTAAGAATAATAATGTCAGTTAGCTACTAAATACTGACTGTATAAGTTATAACAGCCGTGATTGTTGGATGTGATGTACAACAGTGGGTCCCGAACTAATATTACGAGTAACAGTGTTCTCGAGACAAAGTCACGTGATAATTCTAACACTCACTCGGCTGCTTATGTAACAGCTTTGTAAAGCAATATTGTAACTTGTAACACTTAACTCTGTCAGTATTCACGTGTAAGTTACTATACATATATATATATATATCATAGAAAGTCATATTTCGTAAACTTACAGTAATTATTTACAAAGCAAACAAATTATTTAAATACACAAACGGAGATGAGCCAAAGAATGCAAGTTTTGGAAATTAATTCGAAATATGGTGTGGTTTAGAGCGTCTGTAATTATTTAGAGCTCTGTAACATAATTTCGATCTTTGGATGACCAGAAAAGCTTTCTCGTCCAATGAGACCCTTTACGCGTTGGAACTAATATAAAACCAAGTAATTATTAACATTCTATCAACCTTAAGAATCATTGCGTTGTTCACCAAACTACTTTGAAATGAAACATCGTATTATTTGATGAGCAAAAACATGTGTAATTTTGATTCTACTGAAAATATGTAAAGTGTAGTGTGGATGTTTATGGTAATTTTTCACGAAAGTTGTTATTTTAAACAATTTTGCATATGACGCAACCAAGCTTCAAAACATCAAAATAACTTTTTGTCACAAAGTAAATTAAAGTTTACTTCAACAGTGCTAAAGCAACTTCACTGCTTCACCTTTATGTTCAAAGTGTACCCTACTGTTGAAAAACAAACAATTTAAACAAAATGAAATGTATTTGTTGAAGACCAGCAGAGATTTGCAAAACATTTATGGTCAGATTGATATAGTATGTCTTTAAAACACGTGCTCTATAATAAACCAGAATAATTCTAATCACAGTAAGCCCGTATGACCAGGTGGTTAAGGCGCTTGACTCGTAATCTGAAGGTTGCGGTTTCGAATCACCGTCATATCAAATATACTCGCCCTTTCAGCCGTGGAGCGTTACAATGTGGTGATAAATCTCATTGTTTGTTGGTAAATGTGTAGCTCAAGAATTGACGGTGGATGGTGATGACTAGATGCCTTTCATCTAGTGTTACACTGTTAAATTATGAATGGCTAGCGGAGATAGCCCTCGTGTAGCTTTACGCGAAATTCAAAAACAAACAAATAATTTAATCACAGAAGCCGAAATATTGTCTTAAGCCTAACATTAGTTAGCAAACAGAACTCTTTCAGGACAGACTAGAATTTATAAAAATACCAGTTTCTTGTCATTCTGTTTATGAAGAAAACTATTAATTTTAAAGTTCTTACAAACCATTGTCAATCTCAAATTCATTGTTATTATCTTGTTAACGTTATCAATACTTAATATACAACGTCATCACAACTTATTTTTCTAGGCCAGGAGGGTTCATTTTATAACCATAACCTTCATGCTGCAAATGATGGGTTACCCTTGTTTGGAATCGGTGTGGTTTCGAAGTCCATCAATAATGTCAAGGCAAGCTATACCTGTAACACTGACGTTTTTTACTCATCGATCTTGCTTTATGAACCCTTATCCTCGAAAATACTTCAATAAACCCTCTAGCCATAACTCTTCTACAGTGGTAACATTCAAATGTCGAACGATCACGAATTCTTCGTGAAAAAATATGTTGGTGCATTGCACGTCACAGTGATGTCACTGTCCACGTTTCAGAGACAGTTCCCTGAATTAGTGTAGAAAAAAAACAACAACTTTAATTTAAGCGCGATTAATCATTTAGATTAGAACCGAAATAATTACAGTTCCAATATGGGTTACTTTTCTAATAGCTTAGGATGTGTAATTTAAACTAGAGTCTTTTGATGAATTGGACAATGTTTGTAAATATTTAAACACCAAACCAAGAAACAATAACATCATTAATTCAACATCCCATACATTTAACTACGAACTGAATTGTCTAGTTGTTGTTTTTTACACGGATTAGTGAGAACAACCAGTCACAACCAACCTCGCATGTTAAGGGACTTAGATTGTTCAACAAACCGACTTGTGGTTAACGCTATAAAATGTTAAAAGGGTTCTGCAACGATCCAAACCAATAAAGTTAGAAGTCTGGAGATTTAACAGACATGTTAATTAAGATTCTAGTTCGACTGTTCTTCTCACGAGAAATGGTATTGAGAACAAACATATTACTACAAAACTGTCGTTCTTTCTTGAAGCTATAGTTTATAATTACAATATTTTACAGATTCTAACTTACTCTGCAATGACATTCAAATGCACGTGCCGTGAAGCTGAATTGGTGAATATTCTACAAAGTTCTTAACTCTGAGTTCCTCGACATCATGGTTCACGTTCTATAACATCTTCTGTGTACCTGACGTATTGATTCGCTGATGAATCAGAGCACGTTTTGCCCCTGGCTTGGTTTCGAGGTTCTCTTTGTGTCAGTCCTGTTTCTACATTTTCGTTTTTTTTAGGAATCGTCATATTAATTTTGTTCTCACACAAATTTTGTTGTACAGCTCCTGAACTTATCATTTCGACAATCTTTCACCATAAACAACAATCATCTAAATGTTTGTAGAATACAGTTTAGCTAAGCCATCTCTTTTACCTGGCTGTGAATTTTGGAAAGTCTTTTTTTATATACCAGTTATAGAGACTATGTGACACATCCTTTAGTGTTATGATTGTCAAACTTACCACCTAGTTCGCTCTGGTACACACTGTCCTTCACATTCTTGTTGTTGTATTTTTAAGTTCTACATAATTCTAGGAAATTACACCCAGTCTCCTTAGGTATTTTATTTACAACTACATCTTTGGAGTCTGCAGATTGTTCAGAGGATTAAGTTGTTTGTAATCAAATTCATTCGTAAGGACTTCTCGTTCTTCTATTGACTTCTAAAGATATTTAGAACTTGATATATTTATATATTTCCATATCTTTAAATGCGTCCCTAAAATTGTCGTTTATTAATACACTGCAACTTCTCTATACATTATGCTTTTATCTATATTTTGTCAAAACGTAAAAAATAAACCATTTTTCTAGTTTGTTTCATTTAAAAGTTGCTTCGATAGAGAAATAAATGTCCAGTTATATTCTTATAAGTATATTTTCTGTTGGATTCTGGCCGTTTTTTGTCTTCCTTGAACTTTTACAAGATCCATTACATGCTTCCAATCTTTTACGCATTTCTAGACGCTCCTCAGAGGCATAGATAGCAGTGTATCTACGTAGTTACACCGGGTTACCCGTTGTATACAGAACACAGATAGCCCATCATGGAGCTTTGTGCCGTGTATCTACGTAGTTACACCGGGTTACCCGTTGTATACAGAACACAGATAGTCCATCATGGAGCTTTGTGCTGTGTATCTACGTAGTTACACCGGGTTACCCGTTGTATACAGAACACAGATAGTCCATCGTGAAGCTTTGTGCCGTGTATCTACGTAGTTACACCGGGTTACCCGTTGTATACAGAACACAGATAGTCCATCGTAAAGCTATGTGCCGTGTATCTACGTAGTTACACCGGGTTACCCGTTGTATACAGAACACAGATAGCCCATCATGGAGCTTTGTGCCGTGTATCTACGTAGTTACACCGGGTTACCCGTTGTATACAGAACACAGATAGTCCATCATGGAGCTTTGTGCTGTGTATCTACGTAGTTACACCGGGTTACCCGTTGTATACAGAACACAGATAGTCCATCGTGAAGCTTTGTGCCGTGTATCTACGTAGTTACACCGGGTTACCCGTTGTATACATAACACAGATAGTCCATCGTTAAGCTTTGTGCTGTGTATCTACGTAGTTACACCGGGTTACCCGTTGTATACAGAACACAGATAGTCCATCGTGAAGCTTTGTGCTTAGCTTCAAACAAAACGTTTGTTAGACCTGCAATCGATTTTTACAACCTGTTATAACCCACTGATGTTAAAATCTAATATCCTTCATTTTAAGACAGATTTTATTAGAATTCATCAAATTGTTAACACAATTGTCCCGGAACAAAATCTTAATGATTAGATTAAACCAGGAATACTTTATAAGTGATACTTTATTTAAATAAAGCTCATTTCAGATTCTAATTCTGTTTTTCTCAGACGTAGTTTGCTTGCGTAATATAATTACTTACACTTCTGAAACAATTTAACATTTATCTACAGAGAATTTCTTGAGTCAAGTCTGCTGATCAACATTTACACCGAGTAACAAGTAGATGGAAAACATTACATTCATCGGTCAAACATGGAATCTAATATTACAAGGAATATTAATCAAATATTAGTCAAATAAAAGTAAAAAGATATTACTCTAGAACAATATAAACATTAATATGTAACTTTACCATGTGACAACTGAAAACAACCATCTTTCTATGATTAAAACTTTCTACGTGTTTTGTTAAAAGTGGGTTTTATTTTAATTAAAGCATACCTGAAGCAGGTTGTGCGGCACATAATACGCTAACGAATGACGTATTAATTAGAATTCCTTTACAAAGGCTAATATGTTTGGATACTGAAATATCAAACTGATAAAGTTATTATGTCTAGCTGGCTGTTTAGTGGAAAGCAGATGTAGTTACAACTTAATCATTTTTAGGATTGAATGGTCTTAAAATTAAAACCAGCATTCTATTATTAAATATTTATTATAATATAGTAAATTGTTATTAAATATGAGACATTGAGTAAATTACGTACATAACATTTCAGGACAAAAACTTCATCTTTGGTAAGCAAATACAATCAAAACCAATCAGTATACAGAAACGTAAGGTATAGAATATGTTCCCGCTTCATTGTTTCAAAATTATTGTGTTATTAAAAGATTAAATGCTAGTAACCGATATCTACAATAATTAATGTGTGGTCACGTATGATAACTTGCTTTTGAAACTCGTGGAAAATGTGTGCGATAGACATATAAGTAACATATGGAGAACTAGCTTCATTCTTATTCGGTATTATTTAAGGTTAAATATATAATATTTTGTTAACTTTAACATGTGGAATTATTTGTAAGAAATAGTTTTCTTTCAGTCTTCGAAAACATTCTAAAATTATCATAAACGACTTTTACACTACTGGTTTTTTTGTAATGAATTCACGCACATACAAATTACTTGAATCTTTTAGTCGTCTCAGATAATGCATTTTTAAAAGTATTTATCATTTTTATCGTACAGTTTAGTGGAAGTAAGTCAGTAAGCTGACTAACGAACTGTACTTCGAGTTTGATATAAACTATGGAATATCTAACCGGTCTGGCATTTTGAAAACATAACTTACGGTGTTCAGTAGGTCCCTCACGAGCCAGTGGAAGTACTTTTGTTGAGAAAAAAAACATAACCTGATTTGATTTTATTTCATTTGAACTGAAATTTTTTGAACATTATTAATGGCTAAAAAGAAAGCATTTTTTCCACTCTTTTAGCACTGAGGCTGCTAAGAAGTGACTTGAAAGTGGTAAGTTGACCGAAATCTATCAGTGCGTCACGAACTTAACGACCTAGATACATGGAAGTTTCCAGATGACACAAAGAGGTATTCAGGAACCTTTCAGAAGTACCTTTGTAGATGTTGTGTAGCAATTCGAGTATAATATTATGTCTGTAGCTGCTTTCAAAGTTTTCCTGTCTGCTTATCCTACTGCTGACTATAGTGATGTTTCGACCTTCCTTACTGAATAACAAGTGAAATCTTTCCTCTCTCAGGTTATAGTAGAAGCACAAAAGGTTGGCAGTTACTTAACAAATTTTGCTGACAATATGGCTTTACCGATATGTACTGAGAATACTGACACCTCTGTACTAGTTACCATGGAGACCATCAATTAACAAACGAAATCTTGTTGCGAAAATATACGTCCAAAACCACCTTGTTTGAACTTACTTTTAATATTCAACAACCTGTAGTGTGAAGACTTCCCTTGGCTTATGAAGGACGTATTGAAACTAATAACAAAGCAGTAATTAAACAATATTTCTAGTTGTACCAAAATCCAATTTATCAAAATAGAACAGACCCATCAAATCCCAAGTAATTTCATCTCATACTTGAAGCTAAAAGTGTCAGATATAAATCATATAAATATAATATTAATCACAAGTAATCAGAACAACCATAATTCTGCTGTTTTCATTACAATACAGACAAACATTGTTTTAAGATCCAGATAACAGTTACTAGTTAGATATAATATTAATCACAAATAATCAGAATAACCATAATACTGCTGTTTTCATTACAATACAGACAAACATTGTTTTAAGATCCAGATAACAGTTACTAGTTAGATATGATATTAATCACAAATAATCAGAATAACCATAATACTGCTGTTTTCATTACAATACAGACAAACAATGTTTTTGATATCTAGATAATAGTTACAAGTTAGATATAATATTAAACACAAGTAATCAGAATAACCATAACACTGCTGTTTTCAAGTAAAATTTCAAGGTGGTTATCAGTTTTGTTATTATAGTAGCAAGATAGTGGAATACTGGTGGTGTAGAGATAAACAGGGCCATGACACGTATGGTGACAGAGTATGGAAAACTGTTATTTTGTTGTTTAAATGTAAACTATAGTTCCTGAGGGTGTGATCGTTCACACAAGCCTCAAGCTGAACTAAAGAGAGGCGATGTGTCCTTACTGGAAGAAGTTAATATTGTAATGAAACTTTTGAAGGTCACCAGTGTTATTTTCCTCGACACGCAACTTAAGTTAAACTGTATAGAGAATAATTTAGTTTGTTTGTTTACCACTCGGCTGATTTGTCGCTTTGACGAGCTCGAATCAGTTTGAGGCAACAGACAAGCTGATTTTATAGGACTGTTGAGAAAATAATGATTCAGAATTTATAGTTGCACAGAAAGTATCGCAAACGTGGTTAATCGAAGAAGCATTTAAACAAGATATGTGTAAACTCTGATTCGATTTGTTAGAATAAACTGAGTTGTATAACATTTCTAGACTATAAAATCATGAATAGCAGAAGTTTTTTTGATTGTTTAACCGATGGTTTTATAATTCCTAACATGCACTAAGCTCCAATTTATTGTAATTTACGATTGATTATCCATTTCGTTACCATTCGTATAAATATATGATAGTCAAAAATGGTCTGTCTGTTTCGGGGTCACGCATGGACAAAAGGTCAGGGGCGCTGGAGTTGTAATCTTAGGGTCGTGGGTTCGAATCCCCGTCCAATCAAACACGCCTGTTCTTTTCAACCAGAAGAGTGTTATAAGTCGCGATGAATCCCACTATTCATTAATAAAAGTTTTTTGTTGTTGTTTATGAATTTTGCGCAGAGCTACACGAGGGCTATCTGCGCTAGCCGTCCTTAATTTAGCAGTGTTGAATGGTCTAACGAAATCAATGTACTGTAAGACTTGGGCTTTAATAAACTGTCTTGATATGCGAATATAGACCCATTCAAAACCAGTGGTATTTACCTAAATACGCCTATTACTGTAACGTAAGTTACAAACACAACTCTTTTTGATATAAATTATTTTGAAACACGAAAAACGCTAAGTTTTAGGCTGGTATTACATGTTGATGTCATCAATGTCAAATCTGTGTCAAGACTGATTGTTTTATTATGCTAAGGCACTGTATAAATAGGATAATAAAGTTATTTTAGACAGATTTAAACTAAATTAAACTATGATAGATTTATTTACCCTTTTTTTAACCATATTATTATGTGCCGGCAACATCAAACGTGCGAATACCCGATTCGGTTTTATAACTCATCAGGACCTTTACCTCGTGAATCCAAAACTTTATTCCGTCTTTTTACGCATTACGTCTTATTTCGGGCGAGTTTAGGATTTATTATGTAAAGTATGTTAACTTGTTTTTTAATTTTGCGCAAAGCTACACGAGGGCTATCTGTTCTGGCCGTTCATAATTTAGCAGTGTAAGACTAGGTGGAAGGCAGCTAGTCATCATCACCCACCGCCAACTCTTGGGCTACTTTTTTACCAACGAATAGTGCGATCGATGGTAACATTATAATGCACCTGCGGCTAAGACGGGGAGTATGTTTGGTGTGACGGGGATTCGAAGTCGCGACCCTCGGAATACGAGTTGAGTACCTTAACCACTCGGCTATGCCGGGCCGTATATTAAATTTACCTGAAATTTCAAGTTGTAAGTTACCTGAATTTCGATACATATCAACTTTAAGACATTTAGAAACAACATTGATGTAAAAAATATTCTTTCTTACAACACATATATTTTAATATACAAACAACAGTACAGTTTATAATAACGGTTATTACAAATAACGATGTGTATGTAACGTTTTACAATCTTACCAACAATACTGAGTGCTTTATCTGGTCTGGAAGTAAATATTTTTCCGACGGTTCACGATCATCGAAATTCATTCTGTGTTGATGCACAGATATATTTGACTTAATGGAAAGCTAGCGATCCCTTCACAGATTAGCTTTTTTCACTGAAGTTTTATCATGTGTTTATAGAAATACTAAGATTCGATGTTAAGTCACTGAAGCTAAACGATTTATAACATTCGAAATGTACAAACGTTACTGGTCAAATATCTGTAGTTTTCCGATTAATAAGCGTTTTTCACAGTTATAGCTTCAGAGGTTTATAACATACTAGCTGTGACAAACCAACAACATCATCGCTACTTTTCCTTTGAGCATCGATTTACAAAACTCTAAAGAGAGGTTCTCGAAATTCCAGTTGGCAACAACATTCGAACATACGTGTACGCTAGTGGTTTCGTAAAATATATATTGCTGTTTCGTTCACTCGAAAAATATTCTACAGATTTAGAGAGCAAGCGGTAATTTCGCAATACGTATTCAATAATATAAAGTTGTATGCGTTTGTATATGCATATTAAACTGGAACGAACGTATATATTAATATAAATATAAAATATTAAATCCGTCACGGTCTCAAATTGGTCAAGAAAAGCAACAAATATAAAAAGGCAAATACTGATAGACTTTTGTATAATCTAGTTTAAAAAACAATTTAAGTAGCAATAAATCAATGTCATATTGTCACGTGCTGTTTTATATTAACTAGAACAGGAGTTCTATTTGTTTTTGTGATATGGGAGCGTGTAACGAAAACCTGATGGGAGACTATATTTGGGGGCTGATACGTGAAAGTGATACACATGACAGTGGCAAATCTCGTAAAACTACTCACTTTTAAACATTTTTGTATAACTTTAATATAAATACATGTAAATCTTGATTCATATGTTGTTTTATTCAGATCTTACGTATGTGAAAATTTGCAAATTTGCCCGTTTTTACATAGAAAATAGGTGAATTTCTAAATTTCATTATCCAAGTCACAAAAGCAAAGTTTGAAGGGAATATTGGTCATTTTCTGCACTTTTACCACATAAGCAATTAAGAAATAACACATAATATCCAGGAACAAAATTTGTGTTACATAGTGTCATAGGTCAAGTATCCTGATTCAACGTCTATGCACTTGTTTGTCATCGGACTGTTGAAATGGTCGCTGGTAAATAATCATCCTCGTGCGTTAGATGGTATATGGAAAACGTGCATTGAGTTTAAGTGTTTTTTATGCGAAGACTTGAAATAGGAACTATGCTGAAGGAATATTATCACGATGCATAATTGTGAAAACGAAAATGACCGAACGTGGCGACATGAACTGTAACGACATGGTGAAACTCCAAAATTGCTTTCTTATAACTTTCTCAACACTCGATATTTAGATAGCTAGTATGTATCAACATTAATGTTGCGGAAACTATTCATAAGAAGGCTGTAGATTGTATATATTGTCACGTATTAACAGTCGAATATAAACTAATTTTTTGAGCAGATAAACCACTGGACTGAGCGTGTTGTTTGATAAACACGACGATTAGGCTTAGAATATTACTTGGTCGCGAAGATTGACACTGCTGGACACCACGTTGAATTCAATAATAATTTGACGTGAAGGCACTTGGTTTCACGTCACATTTAGGAGCAATAAGAATCCTATTGGTCATTCAAAGACGTCCAACCTACTTCAAAGGATAAAGAATAGATCCATTTCCGCCTGCTGTGTGCCGTAGATTAACTGCTTATTTGGAAACGTTATAAAGTACAAACAAATACTGGAGACAGCATAATCGAAAGGTTCTTACAAATGTGCTGTTTTTTTCAGACGAAGTTTTGCTTTTATATCCTATAATCCTAGAATAAAGTGTAAAACATAACAATTTTCAGCTCGCCTGTGTACGAAACAGATAAACAATTTTTCTTGAACTGCATATGAAAGATAAAAGGACAAATGCCACTCGTAATTTTAATGTTTGTTTTCGTTCAGGCAGTTATCAAAACAGATACACTGTTAAAACAATCTGTTATTTACTGATCCGTCGAATTTCTGTCGGATTCAATAAAGTTACTTTCTAATATCATTCCTCTTACACGGGATTACTGTCACGTTCACAAAAAAACCTGATAAGAACGTCATTAGGGTTAGCATTATTATGTTTTGGTTTCGTTTTATAAAAAAATGGTACTGAGCTGATTAAGAGAACAACAAGGGTTAGTAGAATGATATATGTATATGTCTGACATTAAAAGAAATGTATTTATTAATATTTTACATTACGTTACTTACAGTGTAAAGAAAAGCTAGCACTGTATCAGTTGAGTTTTGCAGTTGTAAACGACTAGGATGAGAATATTTCTGATAAGTAGCGGTAACATCAATGGAAAAGTAATAATAATATTTAATGCTGTGGTTTGATAGTTTTGATTTGATTGGAAGTTCGGGAAAAACGACACAAAGGCTAACCGCAGTAAAAGACTAGAGAAAAGGCTGCTAGTCAATCTCACCCACCGCCAACTCTTGGGTTACTCTTTTGCTAACAAAAAGTAAAATTGATCCACATATCATAATGCACCGATGGCTGAAAAAGCGAGCTTGTTTGGAAGTATGTGGATTCTAACACGTGCTCCCCAGATTACGAGTGAGACGTCTTAACCACCTGGCTTTTCCAGCCTTAACTTGATAGAGAATGACAAGTAATAATTGTCAGGGGCATTAACATGTGAAAATGTTAAATACATTTAATATCACTTTGTATGAGTTCATTCTTTTGAATGTTTGTTGTTTTTTGAGCTAAGCACAAAGGTAAACAATGGGCTATCTGTGGTATGTCTATCACGGGTATCGAAACCCGGTTTTTAGCGTCGTTAGTCCGCAGACATACCGCTGAGCCATTTGGGGGCTTTTCTGTATGTATGCATGTAACAAGTTCTCACTCGCATCGTCTTATTAATCAAGCCTTCCAGGCTGCGGGCATATACTATCATACACCATGTTTCGATACCCGTCGTGAGCAGAACATAGATAACCCTTCGTGCAGCTTTGTGCTTAATGACAAAGAACAACAATTATTAATCAAGAGGAAAACATTGCACTTTGACGTTAGTTCTCTGGGCTTCTAGAATCGACCATCACTTCAAGTCTCATGTGAATTAAAGTTAAGTAAAAGCAGATTGTAAGTAGAATAGAAAACTTTAATTTTATCCTGTGCTCTCATTCTATATGTTGATAGCTGTAGTAAAGTTCAATATGAAAATGTTTTACTAATGACTCTATTTTCTTCAGTCTTTTATTGAAATGCTTCCTGTTCGCGTTTCATTAAAATAATAGTTAAACACACGATCTGAACTCTTATGTGAACGGAAATTACAGAAGCTCAAATGTTGACTGAATTGTTGCAGGAATATGCAATACGTTAATTTAGTAGGTGAGCTAACAGATAACTTCTTGATTAAACACGAGTTATGAACTAACTGGATGTACACTGAACAGTACACAATCATAATCGTATCTGTCACCTGAATCAAGCGATGTAAGTCAGCAGACGTACTGCAGTGAAACCTGTTTTGACATCTGTGGTGGGAAGAGGACAAACAGTTCATTGTGTATTTTTTTGTTTAACGACAACCAAAGAAAGAATCATGGAATAAAGCGCTATAACTGATGTTTCTAATAAAGCAAAGGAACGATTAGTTGTGCTGAAAAAACATTCGAACATTTTAAAATATAAATCAACACACAATAGTTGTACAGTGATAATAAACACCAGCAAGTAATTGGATCAAATATATAAAATAAATCAAACCGAACTGGAGAAGGGAAGCCAGGAAGACCAGCACCTCTTCATTTTCAACTATAAATATTTTACTGTTTCTTCAAGTATTGTATAAAACTTACACTGTAACTAAGAATTAAAGAAAACTTAAAGCAGGAAATAAAATCTCTCATGTAGGTGTGAGCAACTCCATGGCTACTGGTCACATGTGGTCAGCTCGAGTTTAGAAATAAACTTTTTCCATCATTTATTTTTATCGCAAATTTGGTAATAAGCAACTACACTGCCTCGCGTCATCGCTAATATCGCGTGCTTATTCACTGCCACAGACTCCGCCCATTTTGTAACATCACTCTGATACAGATGTTTCTTATCGAGTGTGCGTTGTTTTGCATGCGCTTGCAAACATATTTTTACTGTACAGCTTTCAAGTGTTTAAACGAATTTTGTTTTTAATCCTATAATATGGATAAGTGGATGATTCGAAAACGAAATAATCCAGATGATGGTGTACACTCACGAAATTAAGATAATTATTTGATTCTTGTATTACTGACGAACAAAGAATAGCGCGTGACTGGTAAGACGTGAAACGGGATTTTAGTGAAAGTTTGGAGTCGAAATTTGTAGTAACTGAAACGAATAATAAGCCAGTAAGTCTTTCGTGTAACAAAGGTTTTAGAAATAATACAGTATACAATCTTAAGCAACACTATAACAATTTTCACAACGAATTTTATGTAAAATTTCCAGTTGACATCAAAAATCGTATGAGTGAACAAAATGGAGGCCTAAAATTTTTTTTTATCATCGATAGAACTAGTTTCTTTAGCGAGTTATAAAGTAACCTGGGTTCTAGCTCAAAATAAAGAAATCATTTTTTGATGGTAAACTGGTAAAATAAATATTGATTGTGATCATTGAAACTCTGTTGAAGAATCATGATTCAAAAATAAAATATGATATTCTTCAAAGGGTAAATAATTTGCAATTAAGTTGATGAGCAATTGTCCGCAGAATGCTAGGGTTAGTGGAAGACGTAGAAAATCAGTGTGTTGAACAACTAAACGACTGTTCGTATTTTTCTTTAGCACTAGATGAGTCAACAGATGTTAGTGACTGCACGGTTGTAATTCTGGCTTCAATATGTAACTTCAGATCTTTATGTGAGGGAAGATTAGTTTGTTTGATTTGAATTTCCCACAAATCCACTCGAGAACTATCTGCGCTAGCCGTCTCTGACTTAGCAGTATAAAACTAGAGGGAAGGTAGTTAGCAATCACCACCTACTGCCAACTCTTTGGCTACTCTTTAACCAACAAATATTGGGATTTACCGTAACATTATAACGCCCCTACGGCTGAAAGAGCGAGCATGTTTGGTGTGAGAGGGATTATAACTCCCGATCCTCAGATTTTGAGTTGAGTTCCTTCAATACCTGGCCATGCTGAGTCCATATGAGAGAAGCAATGTTTGGCTTTTATGAATTACGATATTAAACATGGGAAAAAAATCTTTGAAAAATTTCTTGAAATGTGAAAAAAATTCAATCTGGATTTTAAAAGACTGGTTTCTGTCACAACAGACGGTTTTTCTGCCATGACTGAGGCGAAATTAGGATTTACTTCTCTTTTGAAGCAGCATTTAATTGAAAATAATGTGAAGTCCATTCTGCCATCTTTCTATTGTACGTGCTAAGATGTCTAAAAGTGATGAATTGAAAAAATTGATGCACATTGTTGTAAAAATTATGAATTATATTAGAAGTGAAAGCTCTCTCATCTATCGACAGTTTGTTGAGTTTTTGAAGAAAAGCAAGGACTGTACTTTTGATGATCTTACTGGTTTTACAAATGTAAGATGGTTAAATGGCGGAAAAGTCTTAGAACGATTTACTTCCTTATTTCCTCAAATAAAAGAGTATCTTGTTGAAAGAGGAAAGATTGAAAATTTTCCTGAAATTGAAACTTGACATGTGATTTGTACATTCTGTGCGACATGATGGCTCACTTGGATAATTTGAATGCAAAACTTCAGAGAAAATGTTAAATAATAAGCGAACAATCACAATCTATTCATGAATTTCAATTGAAGCTAAACCTCCTTGCAGAACAATTACAAAAGAATTATTTGACACATTTTGTAAAGTTGAATAGTTTTCTAGAAAATCATAAGGATTATGATTTGTCTGATGCTGAAGATGATCTCTATGTAAACTGGACCAAAAATCTATCCAAAAAATTTGAATCACCTTTCTTCGAATTTAAAAATTCGAAATTGATATTTGAATTTTTGCACGATCCATTTCAATTTGACTTAGGAAATTTCAGTGAGAAAATTACGTCTGTTTGTCTTTGGATAAGTGTGTATTTGAAGACGAGATGCTTACCCTGCAAAGTGTAGAACGCATTAAAGGTAAATAAAATGAGATGTGGCTCACTATTCTAAGGCCCGGCACGGCCAAGAGTGTTAAGGTGTGCGACTCGTAATCTGAGGGTCGCGAGTTCGCATCCCCGTCGCGCCGAACATTCTCGCCCTTTCAGCCATGGGGAGTTATAGTGTTATGGTCAGTCCCACTACTCGTTGGTAAAAGAGTAGCCCAAGAGTTGGCGGTGGGTGGTAATGACTATCTGCCTTCCCTTTAGTCTTACACTGCTAAATTAGGGACGGCTAGCGCAGATAGCCCTCGAGTAGCTTTGTGCGAAATTCAAACAACAAACACTATTCTGATAAATGAGTCTTCAAAAGTTAAAAAAGATAGTAATTTCAAAATTATTTTCCATGTTTCAATCTACAAGGATGTGTGAGTCGACATTTTTTACGTTAGATTTTCTCAAGTCTAGATACAGATCTCAGCTTACTGGCATAAATTTAGAGGTAGATCTAAGATACTCACTGAGCATAGATATTAAGCCTAATTTCACGAAACTTGTTGATGAAAACTCCCATCAATTCTCACATTGAAGGTTAGTTGAAATGCAAATATTTTCCCTTAACTAACACGTTTCATTTTTTTTAAATAGCGTGTCCAACGTTGTTTTCATTTGCCACAGTTGTGGCCCCTGTGAAAAATAAATTGCCCACTTCTGCTCTAACGTCGTGTAGTATTACTAGTTTTGCCCCCCAGTGGCTCAGCGGTATGTCTGCGGACTTACAACGCTAAAATCCGTGTTTCGATACCCGTGGTGGGCAGAGCACAGATAGCCCATTGTGTAGCTTTGTGCTTAATTTAAAACAACAATTACTAGTTTTAGTTGAGCTAATCATTATCGTACCTTCCTGTTAGCACACTTATTTATCGAACTTTTTAAAATTAAACGTAATTTCCTTTAATGAAACTTCTGCATATAACGTTCATTATTTAACAGGAAATTATTCACTACAAATATAAGTAACTTTCAAAGCAAGGTCCGTTGAAGCCGTCAACCATGCTGGAGTATACACGCATTGCGTTATTGATTGTGTAAAAGCTTTCTCTGTCTTCAGCTGTTTTGACCTCTATCGCATTGAAGGATAGGGTTTGAAAGTGCTTATAAATTTATATTAATAGATTTTCTCTATTTTTATTGATTTATTTAACCAAGAAATACAAACAAGTACTTAGTTCAGATTACAGAATAAGTTATTATTTCTCTTAGTTAATGTTGGTAAATAAGTTACATGATTAGATGAACAATAAGCCATCTAACTTCAATTTAGTTTTGGTTTTCTTTTGTAAAATTGGCATAAACCTATTGGATGGCTATCTGCGCCAGCTGTCCCTAGTTTTGAAGTGAGAGATTAGACGTAGGGTAGTTAGTTGGAACCACCCACGTCAAATTTTACTTTGCTCTTTTACCAATAAACAGTGGGATTGACCATCACCTCATAAAGCTCCCATGCCCTAACCGACATTTTGATTTTAATTAGGCAATAACAGAGCCAGGGTGCCACTGTAATGATTTCTGAACACACTCCATACTGAAGTGTCATGAACACTCAGAATACAGATCTACGTTCACCGAAGATTACATTATGAGCGTAATATAAGGTCATAATGTAATGTCCAATTATTTATAGCATAGATATATTTGTATCGAGTGACGTAGTATAGAATTAGAATACAAGAAAAACGCTTCAAACAGAGGGCTCGAAATAACAGTAACTTATTCACGCCAGATTAAAGTAAAAAGTTATGAGTGTTTAGATAACAGAATTAAAATTAAAATAATGAAATATAAATGATACGAAGTTAATAAAAGCAGCCACAGTTCACTTATGTGATCGTAAAACTTTAAGTAGCCTTCACTGATTATTACGACCATAAAATTAACTGGATTGAAAATCAGGTTGTTCTCTTAAAAGTAAATTTATTTCCTCAATTTTATTGGTAAACCAATTCATAAACTTCCTCAACTTTATTGGTAAACCAATTCGTAAACCTCCTCAACTTTATTGGTAAACCAATTCATAAACCTCCTCAACTTTATTGGTAAACCAATTCATAAACCTCCTTAACTTTATTGATAAACCAATTCATAAACCTCCTCAACTTTATTGATAAACCAATTCATAAACCTCCTCAACTTTATTGATAAACCAATTCATAAACCTTTTAAACGACGAGCTCCTATTGCCTTGTGAAATGTAATTTGCACAGACACATCAAGATTAATCCTTGGTCATGAACTGTGTTTTTTTATAGCAAAGTCACATCGGGCTATCTGCTCAACCCACCGAGGGGAATCGAACCCCTGATTTTAGCGTTGTAAATACGGAGACATATCGCTTTACTAGCGGGGCTTTGGCCGTCGATAAAAAAAAACATTATAATTCCTTACGATATAAAATGAGAAGAAGATATGGAAAGAAAGCTGGTAAGAGTAAATACATTAAAAATTTATTACTCTGTCTGTGTTGTTTTTGTTGGAAGATCATTGGATTTATATCAGAAATGTTAGAAAAGTAAGCCTTTCACGTTTATTCCATTATGACATAACTTTTATTCATGGGATACTGACAGTAAGGTAGCAACTATTAAAACACTTACACGTGTATGAAATGTTACTTTACTGTAATTGGAATTTACAATTTTGTTGTATTTTGGCGGAAAACCAATGAAGAAAGTTTGCCAATTGGATGTGGCTTTCAATGTGTATATTTATGAAGACTTTTATGTCCCAAATGATATAACAATATTATATCGGTGGTAATCTTTATCGCTGATATTTCTTCTTTTTTTTTCAGAAATCCACTTAAATTCAACAGTGCTTTATTAAATATTTGTCCTTAATATCAAATAAGTCAACCGCAAATAGTACGATTATCTTTAAATGTTTTGTAAGGCTATCTGCTGAGTCCACCCAAGGAAATCGAGCCCCTGATTTTAGTTTGTTTTTGAATTTCGCACAAAGCTACACGAGAACTATCTGCGCTAGAGGGAAGGCAGCTAGTCATCATCACCCACCGCCAACTTTTGGGCTACTCTTTTACCAACGAATAGTGGGATTGACCGTCACATTATAACGCCCTCACGGCTGAAAGGGCAAGTATGTTTGGCGCGACGGGGATGTATCCTGATTTTAGCTTTGTAAATCTGTAGATTTATCTTCGGACCAGCACCATTCAAATGTATGGTAAATTGAATTGTCTATTTTTTCAGTATCTTTCAAATGTTTCGTAAATTGAATTTTTTAGTAATTTCTTTAAAGTTCATTACCGTTTACTTGTTGTTTGATTATAGATATTAAGTTTGAATTCTAAAGACGTTTGAACAAAATACAGTAACGCTTTTTGAATTTTTTTTCCATATAATCAGCATAATTTAGTGTCAAACTTTTGACCTACTTTCGTTTTTCTTTGCTACTTTCAGGAGTAGATATGTATTTGTGATTTTACCATTTAGGTTTCATTCTGAAATAGTCTGTGAAGTTCTTCACGACCAGTTAGTGTACACGAGGTTCCAATACGACATAAGTAAATAAATCATTCAGTTGTCATGAAACATTTTCGGAGTCTTAATTGAGAGAATTTTGAGTGGTTTAGCTACGAATCCAAGTTGTAAAAAATTTGTAATCTCGCTGAGAAAATTAACTCATTTATCATAACGCTCTAAGGCGAGTTTTTTACGTGTATTTAATGCTACTATTCTGGACTTATTTTACTAGTTAGAAACCGAGTTTGTCAAATTTCTGCACTGTCATATGTACATAATTTACTCGGGAAGAATTGTTAAAAAGCTAAGTTCTTCTCACATGAGAAGATGAGTGTGAAATACCATCGACACTGACTACCAGTTTATAAGGACATGTACGTATCACACTATTTATTTTATTGCACAAAATAGCCAGATTGTGACAGATACATATATATCAGAATACTGGATGGACTTCGTAAATTCAGGTATGTAACTGTACAGAACTGCACAAAATAACATTTAGGTGTGGATAATCCTATGTGTTTCAGTTTTATTGTTTATTGTATAAAAGCCACATGTGGAACATAATACTGAAAAAGAATGGCTATAGTTTGTGTTGCAACGTGACCTTCAAACTGTGCTTACTTATCGTGTGACGTTATTAGGATATATATAAGAAGGTGTAGAGCTGCTGTAACTACCTGAAGGCAATAAGCCTACTTACAAGTAAATACCCACTTCTTCGAAAATATGAGTCTTTTAATGACATCATACCCAAAACTGTCCAAATGATGAATATTAACAAATATTCCACAAAAAAAAGAACTTCAGGAGTTAACCACGAGGTCGATGTGGGTGGAGACAAAATTAGGAAGAAAGTCCGCTATCTTCATCATGTTGAAAAATAACAGGTTATACTATACCCCGTACAAGTGATTAAGCCCGCGATCTTCATCATACTGAAAAAAACAGGTTATGTCATATCAAGTACAAGTGATTTAGTCCGCGATCTTCATCACGCTGAAAAAACAGGTTATGTCATACCCCGTACAAATGATTAAGTCCGCGATCTTCATCATATTGAAAAATAACAGGTTATATCATACCCCGTACATACAAAATCAACAGACTAGACTGTCCATATTGTGAGAAGTGCGGAGAACTACACAAGTCAAGTGTCCGCAAATATTGAAAGTACGTCCCAATAACAACACAAGGTATCTTTATAATATGAGTTACAATAGTGGAGTAGCCAAAGCAAAAGCCAATTCTTTCTGGTATAACAATGTGCATTACAGATGCTATGATGTCCAATTTGGGAACATTGCAATTTTTTAAGATGAGTCCAGATTTGCACAATTTTCGTCGAATAAATGGATCTTATTTTGTCTATTTTTCTCCTAAGAAATTTACTTGGACTGTCAGTAATTATTGTGATAATTCTATTTTGATGTAGCTTTCATTGGTCAGCTAGTGGTATGTAAATAGTTGGTCATTCGGGTTCGATAGATCACAGTTCTTGGACACGTCTTTTTACCAGTTTGCATCAATAACCAGCTTTCCAAAGAATGTAATATGCTCACGAGGTACAAAATTTTAGTTTGAAGGGAAAGGCATAACCATTCACTTGTGGCCAGGAGATTACTGGATACGAAATTTAACGAGCATTATTTGTCCATCCTTGTTTGTCCTTTGTGAAAACATATCAAACATCTAAAACTTATGTACAACCTTACTGATTTCTATTCTTCAATACATTCTGAATAATTCTGTAAATTTCTACTGTACTCTCTATAATTTAAAGCTGTAAATTGTTTAAATCTTATTTCTAGAATTGTATTAAATTTAACTGTGAAGTTTCTATTTGTTGATTTGTTATTTAGTTCTGCTTGTTACGATTTCTTGTAGTAACAAATGAGTCGCACGCCTTAACCCACCTGGCCATGCCGGGCCATTTTGGGATGCGACTCATTTGTTAGCATTTTTGGCCATTTCAGCCGTGCGGGTGTTATAAAATGAGGGTCAATCCCACTATTCGTTGGTAGAAAAAGTGGCCCAAGTGTTGGCGGGGGGTGGTGGTGATGACTAGCTGTTTTTCTTCTAGTCTTACACTCTAAAATTAAGAACGGCTAGCGTAGATAGCCTTTGAGTAGCTTTGCGCAAAAATAAACAAACACACACAAAAACAGTAAATGCGTGTGCAATATATCATTACAATTGAAATCATTTTCCTTCATTACTGTTAGAGTTCATTCGGAGTCTGATGTATTCAACAAAGAAAATGAACAATTTTAATGTACATTATTGGTTAGTTACACCAAAGAACAAGCAAATACATAAAATTACTTTATATGATGAAATATTAATATGATAGAAGAGTATTACTTCAAAAGATGTGCGTCAACCAATTGTTTTATGTTGAGTCATATTTCTTATCGCATCGCACAGAGTCATGTTTCACGTCTGTAAAAAACTGGTACTTCTAGCGTGAAATTCATTCAAGTATTAAGTTTCATTTCGAATGTCTTTTTTTCGTAATTTTTGGAGGAAGCGAAACGAGTTTCGTTATGGAAGCTAAATATTCACAAGTTTGATGAAAATGAGCTAAGTTCTTAGGACAACGTGCAACAAGGTTCTGTAAGTCAGTCATTTCTGATAAAAAAATTCTTGCGATATAACATCACATGAGAGTATTGGTAAAGAAATACATAAGTACACTGATAAAGATATGGAAGTGTGTTCATCAGATGTGGTTTTATTAAAAACAATAGCCAAGTGAAGACGATCATCAAAAAATAACCGATTCAATAAGGAATTATGGGATGAATATTGATTCAAGAAAGTCCGCGTTCAAACCTAATCGCGAATAAGAACATTATTTAGAAAAACAAAATACTGGAGTAGACAAACAAGGAAGAATTTGGAATTTCAGATAAGAAATAAACTAAACTTCCTTCAAACTGAGACGATGGTAGATCGCTTTTTTGTCAACAAGATATACAACCAACAAAGTTTGTCACATGTTAGGTGTCTTTAATCTATAATGTTGAAAAATAGAAGTAGTTTGATGGGTCGTTTTCCACCTCTTTCTGTACTTGTTATAAATTAAGAATAAGACGTTATCAGGTGCTAAGCTTTTCTGACAGTGGAAATTATTAGAACATTGTGAAGAACATTCGATTTTGGAGAGATCAAGTTATTTAATCCCATTAGAAGGGCAAGTAATTTTACTCGAATGTTATTGACTATCTATATCTATCCCACAAATAATGCATTTTTATCTTGATGTGTTAGGGTTCACAGTTTGATAACGAAACAATCAACTGTACAGTTTGTTTGTTTTGAATTTCGCACAAGGCTACTCGAAGGCTACCTGAGCTAGCCGCCCCTAATTTTGCAGTGTATTGTTTGTTTGTTTGTTTTTTGGAAATTCGCACAAAGCTACTCGAGGGCTATCTGTGCTAGCCGTCCCTAATTTTGCAGTGTAAGACTAGAGGGAAGGCAGCTAGTCATCACCACCCACCGCCAACTTTTGGGCTACTCTTTTACAAACGAATAGTGGGATTGACCGTCACATTATATACCCCCACGGCTGAAAGGGCGGGCATGTTTAGCGCGACGCAGGCGCGAACGCGCGACCCTCGGATTACGAGTGCACGCCTTAACGCGCTCGGCCATGCCGGGCCATAATTTACAGTTAAGTAGCTAAATAAGTTTAAATGCATTTTTTAAATAATTTCTGCCTTCGACTTGAAATTTACAAATAGCATATCCACAAACTAGTAGCAGTAACTTAGGGGCAAAAAGTCATAAATTATTTAGTCACTTTTCAAGTCAACAACTAAAATTAATTCATTTTAAGGTTATTTAATAGAAACATCTAAGATACAACAAACAGCAAATATAAACAATTACAAGTCACTTACAAACAAAACATAAAAATACTGTTATCACATTTGCTCGATTCAAAAATTAGATCTGTCATCCAGTGAGCTGATATGGAGATCAAATAATGTCGTGTGAAAATACGTTTGTTAATAAATCTAAGAAACTTATATTTTTAACAATACTTTGTTCTTGACAAAACAATTATATTTGAATATTTTAATAATAAAGCTAGAAAGGAAAAATAACTTTGGTCTTCAGATTATTAAAAGAAACACTTTTTATTTCAGCCAATGTTTAACCTTTATGGTGTCATCGGGAGGAAAATACAAAAACTGATTCATTTTAAATATATGCTACGTTTGGTGTTATGGAATTCGAACCCGCGACCCTCGGTTTAAGAGTGGAGGGTCTTAACCACCTGGCCATACCGGACCAACCTGAAAGGTAGAGGTTAAGATTGTACCTGACCCTCCTAGGTCCCCTAAAAAAATCTAAATATTGACAATTAGAAACGATAACTTAATAAACTGTTAATGGTGTCCTATTCAGTTAATAAGTTAGCGAATATTTTAACATCATACAGCTCTTACATCAGAATTACTCTTGTTGAAGCTACAGTTACGAAACGTTGACTGAAATAATTAAAAACAAAGATATTTTATTATTGTATGGATAGTTGTGAAATTCCATTATTTTCTGTTTTTATTACTAAAATGTCTTTATCAATTTTTTATGCACTGCCAATTCTGTGATTATTAGGAATTATTGTATAAATACTTAAATTTCGTGTATTATTATTATTTCATTGAGAAAAGTAAGCGTAGAGGTAAAAAAAGAAAAGATTACGCAAACCTGAAGAAGTCCATATTTTATCTCTATTGGTAGGAAGTTGTACTCCCTAACGGCTGATGGTAGATTCTGTGGTAATCTATCCTCCAAGCAACCAAGGACGTTTGCAAGACTTCCGAAAACAGGTTCTGTTGCAAATGCAAGAGTGTCGCTAGAAAATTTCAAGTACAAGTTTTAGATGAAAGTAATTCGGCCTTAAAAACAGACATTGTTTAGAAAGAAATATCAATTAGATTTTCATTATTGGCTTTAAGACTCATTACGTTTTATTGTTGGCTCGTTATATATCTGGTAACGAGAATTCTAATGGGAATTCAAGGCCATTTCATTAAGAAAAGGCGCCTCTCAAAGATAAGGGCTTCTTAATTACCCTATTTAAGAAAAAAAAAGTGTTGACATGTAATCCATCAACAGTAAGGTGTCTTTTACCGAATGAATTTTTTTGTTTACTTTTTCATTTCAAAATCATTAAAGCTAGTTGTAATTGTATGGCTTATAGAAAATTACAAAGTTTCATCGACCAGTTTTGATTACAATACACACCTGTATCCTGCAACATTTTAAACAACACACTACATAAGAGATTACAATTTAAAAGAAGTAGTTTAGTGTAAAATTACGTGACGTTAATTTTAAAATAAATTTTACTAGTAATAAGTACACTAACTGGTAAGAGCTATTGAAAACCTTAAAGGATAAAATCGCCCGTACATCTAATTATCAGACAGATATTTGTTTCAGAAACGAACTACAAAAAAAAATAGATATGGTGTTTAAATCTTTCTTTATAACAATAGCGTTTGTTTGAATTTCGCGCAAAGCTACTCGAGGGTTATCTATGCTAGCCGTCTCTAAGTTAACAGTGTAAGACTAGACCGTCACTGGAGGGAAGGTAGCTAGTTATCATTACCCACCGCCAACTCTTGGGCTACATTTTTACCAACGAATAATGGGATTGACCGTCACGTTATAACGCACTCACGGCTAAAAGGGCAAGCATGCTTGGTGCCACGGGGATTCGAACCCGCGACCCTCGGGATTACGAGTCCAGCACACTTTGCCATGTCGGGTCGTAACACTAGTGATCTGTATATCATCATATCAGGCCTTGTTGGTTCTTTAAAGTTTTGATTTTACCTTGTTTAACAACTTTTACTTAATATTTCTTTTACATAATTAATTCCATCCAAATGCCATCAATCTCAAGTTTTAATTTATTTACATAGATTCATATTTGAACTAATTGTTTTTCCTATGAAACTTAACTACGTTTAGTTGCTTTACCATTATGTTCTAATCCTATCATTTCCAGACAAACGTTATTATTGCTATATCAATTGTAATTAGTATAAATCTTGATTTATAATTATTTTTACAGCCAACCATTATAAATCTTAAATTCATTAACATTAGTATATTATTTTGTATTAATATGTGTTTCATGCTAATTTTTGTTAGTTGGTGTTTTTAATGTTCGTTTCATGTAAATTTTTGTACTCTCGTGTACAGTAACTTTAGTTTATGCTGATTTCTGTATTCTCATTTACTTAATTGAGCTGCATTAACCGAGTTAGAGAATATGATGAAGAAAACGTCCAGTAGGATAATTCCTCAATGTCTTAACTATTTTATCCCTCTTTTACACGTAAAAGTTAGATAACAATGATTGTTTGTATGTTGAAGTTCGGGCAAAGCTACTTGAGATCCATCGAGCAAACCGTCCATAGTTTATGAACTAATAGACTAGAGAGAAGGCAGCCAGTCAACAAGGCTCACCGCCATTTCTCGGGCTACTTCTTACCACCGAAAAGTGGAATTGACCGTAAGTTTATAAAATGTTCATTTTGTTTACATTTGGGTGTTTACAGTCACTGAAGAGGCTTAAACATAATTAAACAGCCAGTCTTCATCATGAATAAAAGTCTTAAGTGTATAGCTATATGTCTTTATAGTTAGATTCAGAGACTGTAGCCATATAAAACTGATACATCAGAATGATTTTATCTGATTATAACAATCAGTTTATTCACAAAGAAGTCTGATATATACTAGCTCGCGCTTTCTAACCTCCATAAAACTCAGTATGTGTCACTTCACCTCACGCTTGATTTCTCAAAATATGAGTCATAAAAGCCAGATAGAATAGTTTTATTGTTGTGATGGGAGTGCCAGGAAACTGTCAGGAGAGGTGAAACCGTGAAACCTGATAAGTGTAGTGAGTGTTGATATAATAAGCCAAAAGAAAAGATGTAGTGTGAACCAAACAGCTTAGAGCCAAGTGAGTAAAAATATAGATTATATTTAAACTCAAATCCTTTCTGAATTAATCCATTTTCTTCAATATAACCAACGTTTTCAATAAACAAAACGAACCTCTTTAATTAACAGAGACTCTAAGTTAAGAAATCAACCAATATTTTTTCCAGTTTTATTGTGTATACATTTGATTTTATATTTTTGCTATATAGACTAACATACTTTTGGCGCCAAAAATCGTGACATAAAAGCCATTGTTAGAACACAGTATCACGAAAACCCACTTTCTTTTCTATGCATATCAAATGTTTTTAATCTAACTAATTTTTATTAATCTTCCTTTTGATTGGCTCACAAAATAATTCTATTGATAAACATCTGCTTCGACTGCACTTTTCTACTTCTTGGTTGTCAAGTTTGGTTTCACAAAATGTATTTACTTTAATTAGCCATAAAATGTGGGGTTCATAACGAGATGAGGATAGTAGTATTTGCCCCGTCACGTGCTATACACCAGTGTACTGCAGAGACTGAAGATAATAACGGTGTACATGACTAATAACAGTGTTTAATGAAAAGCAAGATCATCAAATATAGATCTTTTTAACAAGATACAAATTAATTGTATCATTTGTGGGTTTATTAACATTGCATTTGAAACACGTGCACTGATATGTTTCGTATTCTTAGGTTAAGCCTCTTTTTTACATTTTTTCGGAACTATAGTTGTACATAATTATCTTGTATTCACTTTTGATTTTATACTGACGAAAAACGCATTTAAAGTAACTCGGTAATCTTAAACAAACAGTGTCAGGTACGATAGTCCATTATTGAAATAGTTACTGTTAGAACATTTTGTTATTACTATTATTTCGGGATTATTGTTTATATTACAAATAATAATTATATCTATACGTTTGTTGTACAGAAAATAATTGTATTTTCAGCATCCAAGTCAAGATTTATGTATAATAAAATACATTTATTCGTTTATTATGCATTAGAGATATCTTGATGATGCAACAATTTTGGTTTCTTATAGGTGCAATTAATTAATTAGTCATAGTTTTGTATTAGTGCAATGTTAAGTTTTGGTTTCGTAAGAATTCGGTCATAATATTTGAATTTATTTATCTATTTTTTTCTTTTAGAATTTCGCACAAAGCTACTCGAGGGATATCTGTGTTAGCCGTCCCTAATTTAGCAGTGTAGGACTAGAGGGAAGGCAGCTAGTCATCACCACCCACCGCCAACTCTTGGGCTACTCTTTTACCAACGTAAAAGACCGTCTTTGACCGACACATTATAACGCCCCACGGCTGGATGGGCGAGCGTGTTTAGCGCGACGCGGGCGCGAACCCGAGACCCTCGGATTACGAGTCGCACGCCTTACGCACTTGGCCACGCCAGGCCATTTAATTTATAAAACAGTGTCATGATACTTTTGTCTTCAGTGAAAAAGAAAAAATATATATATATATCTTATGCTAATATCAGTTATCCTTTCACAACGATATAATGGTTCTCTAAGGTTTCAGCAGTAATAGAGTTATTGGTTTTGATTTTTGAATGACATTTGTCATTTCAGATAATTCAAAATTAAATTATTCACAGATAAGATTGTTGGGGTAACTTGAATGTATTTTGTCTATGGTCGAATCGGAAGATCGAAGTTACCATGTTCCCGTCCCCAGTGGCAAGAAAATTTAGCTTAATTTACGAATTTAAATTATTTCATGGATTTTAAAAAAGGTTAATTGTGTTGTATTCTTGGTTTCACTCAGAGTCGTAGGTCTAAGCTACTTACTCAAGTCGCCACGAAAATGTATTGTTGAACAATTCAGTATTGTTACGAGCCATGGAACAATACATCTATATTTTTATTTTGGTAATGTTACGTCACAATTTAAATTAAGATCGATACTGTTATTCCTAACACTTTAGTGTAGAATATTCTACTTGCGAAATAAAATTAGCATTTACGTTATCCATGACTGTTTTCCGCCATTTTAAAACTAAATGTCGAACTTTGTCTTCACGCGCAGGTTTTCAAACGAACAGACAGACGAACAGAAACCGAGATTCACAATGTACATAAGATTATATAAGTTAAGAAAATGCCGTCGCTAACATTTTTAGATGTACAATTTCAGCAGAGAAATATGATATATTCTCAACTCGTACAATCCTAACAGATAATGACGTTAACAACTGACGATCGTGACTAAGCTAGGGTGTAAAAAGACACTGGAAATATTTTAAGTGTCAGATTTTAATTTTATCCCAATAAATCGCAATAGTACAACAGATAATGACGTAATCAACTGACGATCGTGACTAAGTTAGGGTGTAAAAAGACACTGGAAATATTTTAAGTGTCAGATTTTTAATTTTATCCCAATAAATCGCAATAGTACAACAGATAATGACGTAGTCAACTGACTATTGTGACTAAGTTAGGGTGTAAAAAGCCACTTGGAAATATTTTAAATGTCGGATTTCAAATTTTATCCCTATAAATCGCAATAGTACATCTTTAGACTATTATATCATTTCACATCTCTGGTATCCCTTGTCAGTAATAAGTGACACATTTGTAGACAGCAGGACACTAGTTGGTTTTACATCCACCGTCATTAACTCTTTAATACTGGTATCTAAAAGACTAGAAGACATTTTAACTCTGTAAAACTGTGGATAATTCAGGAGCTTATCTCTGAAAGATGAATTCATATTCAAACAAAATAAGAGTTTAGCATTTCAGTTTTTAGACACCTCTAGCAGCAGAAGACATGTTGAGAAAAATTAATTTTGTTATGAATGTCCAAGTTCCCGCATAATTTGACTGTTTTTGGATATTCGTGCAAAGCTATTTTAATGTCATCTCTTGCTAATTATACATAATTTTCAACTGATAAATAACAGGCAGCTCATGAGGAGCACCCTCCACCAAATCTTGAGCCACTCTTATCTAATCTAATAGAGGGATTTGACTTTCATCTACATTGCGCACCAAAGTCTTAAAGTGCGGAGACTATGTGTTACTTGTATTTTAGGTAAAGGGATACGAACATTGAATCTGTTAATCACTGATTACGCTCGTCTCTTGTTATAACTGAAAGAAGTACTTCGTGCATAGTTTTGAACTACGCCTGGTTTTTACAAAAGGTGTTATATTTCACAGACGACACCTTTAGTGCAAAAGTATGAAAATGTAGTTAACAGCTCGAAATCTGTAAAATATTTAGGATTAAAAAGAAAAACCAACATTCCGGTGTTTTCATAGTTATGTACATATTTAACGGGTATTTAAAAACAGGTATAAAAGTGTGGTGCACGTGTGTACACATTTGCAAAGCTGTTAAAATCAATAAACTGGTTATTGCGTGGTGTGGAGAGAAACGTAAAGTTCCAGTGAATTATTTATCTGCTAATACGCTTTTGTTATCAATAGTATAGCTCACGTCACTTGCGTTACTTTGCAATTCCAACTATTGGAATTCAAAAGCGGAGGAAACGTTTATTGGACGATCCAAACATAACTTTATTTTCCACCCAAAGTAATTGAAGGGAGTCAGGCCGCTCGAGCAACTGGAGGGCATAAACTGGTTAGTAAATTTTCGTTAGAGATTTATGGTATTCCAAGATCTAGAGAATGCGATAATTTAAGTGCTATAATGCTAAAATACGCAGTTTAATCCATTGACGAAGCCCATTCGTTCAATTGCTGAGCTTTGCGTTTAGTAATAAACAGACAAAGAAAAAAAATATTATTCAAATTTATAAGTTTAACTATTTATCTTTGTGATGTTCGGGTACTCCTCTACGGTAAGGTTATAGTGCAACATAGTTTGCTCTGTTGTCATGAAACGAGTGTCTTCCTCAACAAGTTAGCAGGCTGGTTATTTTAGTGTAAAGCCACATGCGTTTGCCAGAATCTAACCGCGGATTTTAGCGTTGTAAGCCCGTAAACTTACCATTTTCCTACCGATGGACTTCTCAGCAAGTGAAAGATGAGTGAATAACATGTTTTTTTTTTCTTATAGAAAAGCCACAGCGGGTAATCTGCTGAGTCCACCGAGGGGAATCGAGCCCCTGATTTTAGCGTTGTAAATCCGTAGCACTCACAACTGTACCAGCGGAGAACTAAACACATATATGTATGTATATATTTCTTATGTTTTTACCAAAGCTGTTTTGAAACTTATAAGACAATCTCACCTCGATTCCTCGATAGGATGATATAATGTTAATAATTTGGGGTGTTTAAATCGGTCCAGCTGTTTAACACCATATCTCAGGATTTCTGTGATGGTTTCTTTTCGTTTAGGTTTGTGAAGTTTGTCTGCCACACGTTTCTCAAAGATAAAGACGGATGCTTCCTGAAAAAACACACAAAAAACAACAAATTAAAAGGTTTATTTTATGAATATTGTAAAATATTGTAATTAATAGATTATGAATATTGTAAAATATTGTAATTTATAAAACTGGTTTACGGTCGTTTGCTCACAATATTTCAGCCCCTGTAACATTTACATTTGCAGATTATTATTTAAGGGTTGACTTTCAGAACAGAAATTTTATGAGGCCCAGCATGGCCAGGTGGTCAGGGCGTTTGACTTGTAATATGAGGGTAATAGGTCCGAATCTCTGTCACATCAAACACGCTCGTCCTTTTAGCTGTGAGGGATTTATAAATTGACGGTCAATTCTACTATTCGTTCCTAAAAGAGTAGGCCCAAGAGTTGGCGATGAGCGGGTGGATACTAGCTGCCTTTCCTTTAGTCTTTCACTATATTAGGGAGGGCGAGCGCAGATAGCTCTCGTGTAGCTTTGCGCGAAATTCAAGAACACAAGCAATTCTATGCAGTTAGAAGGGTTTTCTGTTTCTCAAGTACCCAAGAAAAAAAATCTAAATTTGTCACAAAAGCAAGTAGAGAGTTTGTTTGTTTTTAAATTTCGCACAAAGCTACACGAGGGTTATCTGTGCTAGACATCTCTAATTTAGTAGTGTAAGACTAGAAGGAAGGCAGCTAATCATCAGCCACCTACTTCCAACTCTTTTACCAACGAATAGTTGGATCTACCGTAACATTATAACGCCCCCATGGCTGAAAGGGCGAGCATGTTTGGTGCACCACCTACTTCCAGCTCTTTCGGCTACTCTTTTACCAACGAATAGTGGGATCTACCGTAACATTATAACGCCCCCATGGCTGAAAGGACGAGCATGTTTAGTGGATCAAGGAGACTACTCAGCCGCTTGTTTTCGAGCTTGCATTCCGTTTGTATTGCATAACGTTAAATTTGGACTTCAAAACTCACACAACTCCTACTTGGATCCAAAATGATCAACGATCCAGATATTGTTTAGAGTTTTGATCTCAATGTGTCTATGAAATTAAGTAAAAATCCGATTACACTTTACAGAATTATTAACTCCAGACCGCGGAAATTCTCTACCTCCTCATTATAAAAAGTGCTCCAAGGTGATCCACTCCAAATTATTGGAGAACTGTTCCATACCGACTTCCAATCGCTTATGAAAGTTTCATATGCATTGGTTTATTTTTTTTTCTGGGTTACGTGCGCGGAAACACAGATAAACAGGCACCCACAAGGACCCCGAGATGGAGGGCTAGAGAAGGTTAATTAAAGTAGAAGGAGATATATATTTTTTTATTTTCTTGAGATGCAATCAAACTGAAAGAAACATTAAGCACATGAATTATGTTTTCTGACGTAGACGTGATGAGTTTTAATAACTTCAACATGTGAGTTAAAGCACATACGTATATGCAGTTAAGCTTCAAGTTAGATTGCACTTATACGATGTGTTACTATGGAAACTACACACACATGTGTACACTAATCCTATCAAAAGCACTTAAAGGTCTAGAGTTTCGTGAGAGAAATTGTACCACAACCTTCCATGAGTTTAGAGCTATAAATAAAAAATATATATACATTATATATGTCATCTTGAAACGCTTCGAAAAATCAGAAACCGTCGAATTTAAAGGCAACAACAAGGTGTTATACTGGCTGTCCTTCTTTCGATAAGAAAGTACGTTAGCGCTAAATATATAACAAACGTTTAGCCCACCATTAGCTCCGTACACTGAAGTTTGACGTCAGAAAACGTTAAAACTGAATTACTGAAATATTTAAATAATTTTTGTGTCCTTTGTTATTAACACTTGAGAGTTATAGTTGAGCTTTATCTGATTTGATGCGTCTATCGCCGAAATGTAAGTAAAATAATTATGAAATGACTGAAGTGTGCAATTTACCTAGGTTTGCATGCAATGCAAGGAAGACTTCTAATTTGGACTTACGGCAAAGCTACTAAGGTCATCTGCCACTGTGTCTAATATTTTGAATTACTTGCTATCAGGCAGTGAGTTATCCAGCAGCACCTTGTCAGGCTTAGTAAGAAATTGATTGTTACCCTTATAAAACACTCACAGCTAAGAGTATGGGTAATATTTGTTGCATCACATGGTTCGCGATCTCTAAAATTCAGAGATTTATGACTGGACCAGTCAAAGCCTACTAAAAGACCAGAGCTTTACGAAAGAGCCAATAAGATTCTACTAAAACACCAGAGCTTTACGAAAGAGCCAATCAGATTCTACTAAAACACCAGAGCTTTACGACAGAGCCAATCAGAACCTACTAAAGGTCAAGAGCTTTATGACAGGACCAATTAGTACCTATTAAAAGAGCCTTTAAATCTTCAGTAATTTTCTCTCTGCAAAGCAAGTTTTAAAAATTTGCTTTCGGTAAAATTAAAACTGCTGTTCAGGACAAAATTTCAAAAAATAATTGGAAATGAAATACAATTACGAGCTGTTGTTATTATTAATTATACTAACTTTACCAGACCAATCAAGAAGTGAGAATTTAGAGTTTTCTAAACAAACAAACAAACAGGGGTTCTCTTCGTTCGTTCAACGAGTTTTGTTAACAAGACATATCCTTTCATAATAACAGAAAAGCATCACACGCATGGAGACAATAAAAACAGTTTTCAACTGTACTCTAAGGCTATTAAGAACAGTAGAAAGTTAAATTAAAAATCACCCATAAAACAAGTGTTAAACGTACACGAAATGAAAATTGGTCTACATGATTATTAGACCAGTTATCCGTGGCAGTAGTTAACAACTCTAGACAGTAGGAGTCCAAGACCCTACTAACATAAACTTATCATCCAAACCCTGACCCATAACGACCCAGCTCGTTGAAGTTGACATGAATTATCTATTTCATGAAGTCGTTATATCTAAGTAGCTCTGTGGTAAGTGTAGGAGTTACACATTTACACATTTTATGTGACCCATATAGTTGCCCTTACAAGCTAGTGTGACCCATGAAGTTATGATAATTATTATCCCTATAGACTGATGTTGTTTATACAGTTAAGGTAGATTTGACCAAGTAAGTCTCCTGTTGGAACAGTGGTAAATTGTCAGATTTCTACTTCCAAAACCAGGGGTTTGATTTCGCTTGCTGGACACATCAGATAGCCCGATGTGGTTTTGCTATAAGAAAATACACACGCCCCTATAAATTGATGAAGTTTGTGGAGTTAAGATAGTTTTATTACTTTAAGTTGATGTTACCTCTGCAGTTAAAATAGTTGTTGTTCTAGTAAAGTGATGCGACCTATAAGTTAAAATAACTTTTGTCCCTCTAAGCCGGTGTGTTCAACACAGTTAAGATACTTATTGTTTCTGGAAGCTGGTGTGATCTATGTAGTAAATATATTGTAATCTGGTGTGATTACAGTTAAGACAGTTGATGTGACATGTACATTTCAGATAAGTTGTCCCTAATAGCTGGTATGCTCTATACAGTTAAGATAGTTAAGGTAGCAAAATTTCACTTCTGGTCAATTTTTTATATAACAGAAACTATATTTAATATACATAGTAGTTTAAAAAATATATTAAAATCATAAATACGAATGATTTTTTTTTATCACAATCATTAATAACTAAGGGGCGTTCTACACATAACAATATATTGAGTAATGCAATGTTTTACCTGCTATAATTCTCATGTTAAAATAATCACAAGGAGCTGGGACAACATGATTTAGGGAATTTCAGTACTGATTAACAGGTGACACTGTGATATCAATGGGTTTTCTTGTACTATTCTTTTTATATCTCATTAAAGACTCCGTAAAATGTTAGCAACATGACGAAAAAGCCGATGGCAGTAAACCTGCCATGATTTAAGTTTCAAACAATAATTACACGAACGGAAAAAAGAAACTGACAGTTTATACCGACAATAAATATCACATGATATGTGAAGCATAAATCAACAAAGTTCACGTGGAAGTTAGACAAAACTCCTTTTTAAAATGTAGGTTAAGAGAAAAGCTGGAAACTGGTGATGGTGAATGAACAGTTATTTCATGAGATTTTTAACAATTCGAAAATATGAACTATGAGATAAATATTTATTAAATAGCGAGACTACGTATTTCTATAAGAAATGAAGAAAAGTATGTAGCGAAACTACGTACTTCTATATGAAGAATGTAGAAAAATATTGTAGGGAGACTACGTATTTCTATATAAAGAATGAAGAAAAGTATTGTAGGGAGACTACGTATTTCTATATAAAGAATGAAGAAAAGTATTGTAGGGAGACTACGTATTTCTATATGAAGAATGAAGAAAAGTATTGTAGCGAGACTACGTATTTCTATATAAAGAATGTAGAAAAATATTGTAGGGAGACTACGTATTTCTATATAAAGAATGAAGAAAAGTATTGTAGGGAGACTACGTATTTCTATATAAAGAATGTAGAAAAATATTGTAGGGAGACTACGTATTTCTATATAATGAATGAAGAAAAGTATTGTAGCGAGACTATGTATTTCTATATAATAAATGAAGAGACGTATTCTAGCGAGACTACGTATTTCTATATAAAGAATGAAGAAGAGTATAGTAGCGAGACTATATGGGTAATTTCAATATCGTACGTTTTCGTATTTATATTTTTATGTTTTTGGTATTTATATATTTAACCCAATAAACTATTGTAGAGTGTATGTATTTGGAGAGACGTAACATTTTTAGCGCACGAAGCTTTATTATTATGAATCATAGTTAGTTATGTACATTGAATGGTATATGAATTTGTTTGGATTTACCTATTAGCACAAGGCTGCACAATGGACTTTCTGTACTCTGTTGTAAGTCCGCAGACATACCGTTGTGCCAGTGACGGCGTATGGCACTTGGAGAAAGATAAACTGTTATATTAATACTATAACCAATTCCAGTTTTCTTGCCTGTTGAAGCAAAATGAAAATACTGACGCAATTTCATGGATGATTTTCTTTGGACTCTAACTGCATCTTCTACCGAGGCAACTAAAACAGATTAAAATATGAAAACACTGATACTATAAATGTTCACATGTTTTCAACCCAACTTAAGGTATAGTGAAAAAATAATACGTTGAATGTCTACTGAAGATTTGAAAAGTATTCTCCACAATGCCTCTCATTTGAGCCCTGGCATGCCCAAGTGGGTTAAGTCGTTCGACTCGTAACCAGAGGGGCGCGAATTCGAATACCAATCGCACCAAACATGCTCGCTTTTTTAGCCGTGGGGGCATCATAATGTGTGTGGTCAATCCCATTATTCGCTGGTCAGATAGTAGCCCAAGAGTTGGCGGTGAATAGTGATGACTAGCTGCCTTCCCTCTAGTCTTACACTGCTAAATTAGTGACGGCAAACGCAGATAACAGTCGTGTAGCTTAGCGTGAAATTTCAAAAAAACGAACAAACAAACAAACCTCTCATTTGTTCAGTTGAAGACGAACACGCGACATTTGACCCACACGCTCATGCAACGGGTAACATTTTGTTCTTTCTTAAGATCATTTTGTCCTTTCACAATGCTTAGAAACATAAATATATTACGCTTCAGAACTTTTTTGTTTTAATTTTGTGCAGACTATTTTTCCCCCTATTTTACCGAAACGATTAAGGATGCACGTTAAGAAATAAGATATTGATACGAGTGGAAAACAAACTTAACAGGGGAGAATCACTTATGTTGATTGTATTGCTTTTAAACAAACAAACAAAAACAAAGGAACCATAAAATGGACATTAAAGTAGTCTTCAGACTTTTAAACCTACACACACATACACCTAATGATAGAAAATATGTTTTCTAAACTGTTTTACACCAGCTTGAAACAACCCACGTTGGTGTATAACTTATTCTAATTAAAGTTTATTCCTCGTGCGCGAGTTTACGTTAGCTATTACACAAATGTAACACCATGATTCGTAGTATTAAAACACTCTTAATTTAAAAGTATAATGAAAGGAACACGTGGTACCGGTTAAAACAAAAGAAGTAAAAACAGTAGGAAGGAAAGGCATAATACAGTATAACTTTCTAAACGTGATTGGAGGCATATGTTCAATAAAATATGTTAAGATGACGCACTGAGAAAAGAGAATGTATGTTAGAAGGCTCAGAGTGTCTCTTAACGACATACCTTAGTGAAAGAGACGACAATAGGCGTGATAAAAAGAGGTTACGTTACGTACGATGTTTTATGAAGGAAACTGACATTGAACTGACACACAAAACTGGTACAAAGATAATTATTTTACGTACATTGATGGAAACATTGTATTTTGAACTACAGTACTCCAACATGAGAAACTGACGGCTGTAAAAGCTTAGAAAAGTAAACAGAATATAACACTCTTAAGTTTAACTTATTTTTCCCAGCAAGTAGAGTACATGCACGTGTTCGTGTGTGAACTTGTGCAGAATGTGTCTTTTGTGTGTTGTGATGAAAACATGGAAAATATAATGTTTTCAAACCAAGCACGTAAAATTAGCACAATTTAATTTTTTTTTTTTTTACTATCCCATCCCCGCTAGTACAGCGGCATGTCTCCGGATTTACAACACTACAATCAAAGGTTCGATTCCCGTCGGTGGGCTGAGCAGATAGCCCTATGTGGCTTTGTTATAAGAAAAACACAAACAAACTATTTTACTAATGACGAATATTTTAAAATTATTATAAAATATTCAATCAAATCATGTTAGCGGAACCATTTAAAGATAGTAAAATAAAATAAAATTATTTTATAAACTGCAAATAATATTAGGTAAGTGAAATGTGTGGAACATGTTTTGTAAAAATAGATACGTTGAGGTGGTTGTACGGGTGTTTAAATTACCCTGATAGAGATCATACGCAACTTAACCCTCACTAGTTTGGGCTACTCTTACGTATCAGAAGTAAATGAATTTAACATCTGTAAATTTGCGATGTTTGTTTGAATTTTGCGCCACGTTACACGAGAACAATCCGTACTATTCGTCCCAAATTGAACAGTGAAAGACCATTCATCACGAACTCTTGGGTTACGTTTTTACCACCGAATATCGGGACTGACCGTTACATCATAACTCCCTCACAGTTGAAAGAAAAAAGCATATTTGGTGGGATGCGGACTCAATCTTGCGACCTTCAGGTTGCAATTTGAGTGTTTTAATCACCCGGCTATGGCAAATATAAATTTACGAAAATGCTCATAGATTTGTTCCACCTGAACTTTATTTATGTCCCTCTTACCAAAGACATTTGTTATCAAATTCTAACTTATTTGAAGACTTTTAGTTAGTTTTGCTGATCGAACTGGCCCGGCATGGTCAAGCGTGTTAAGGCGTTCGACTCGTAATCCGCGGGTTCGAATCCCTGTCACACCACAAGCATGCTTGCCCTTTCAGCCGTGGGAGGTGTTATAATATGACTGTCAATCCCTCTATTCGTTGGTAAAAAAGTAGCTCAAGCGTTGGCGGTGGGTGGTGATGATTAGCTGCCTTCCCTCTAGTCTTACACTGCTAAATTAGGGACGGCTAGCGCAGATAGCCTTTGAGTAGCTTTGTGCGAAATTAAAAAAAAAAAAAAAACTGATCGAACTTTTCCTGAAAACGAAAAACAAATTATTGCAGAGTAATAAGCAAATACTAACTAACCGTAAACTTTTAAGGGGAAAAATTGCTTTTGTTTTTATATTCACTGCAGCATTTTAATTCTTGCTAGAGAAGAACAAACCTGTCGTGAAATATCAAGATATTTTCAAAATAAATATTCGATGTTCATCCCGAGAAGGAACAACCTTTCATGGTAGCTACTTTTTCGTTTTATAATATTTCAAATTATGTTAAATAACACTGAATATTTACACTACTGTATTTTTGTTGTTGTTGTTGAAAATCGTGTTAAGTGAAGTTTTAATTTGAGTTTCTTTGGTAAACGGAGATTAAAAAACTACCATAAAGTTCGAAAATTATCTTCAAAACGTGTTTTCTTAGCGTGACGTACATAAAACCACGAAGAACGCTTTTCTGTTTTTTTTTCAACTTTGCTCTAAGGGATTACTGAGGTAGGATATGAAAAACGATGACTAGGTTGTCTAGTGAGGAAACGAAAAAGCAAACCAACGTACATTCTTTTACATTTTATTTTTACTAGAAAATAGTGTCTCACAATTCAGTGAGAGCTAAATCAAAACAGATGTGTTGGTGGAAAGATATATAAACAAACAGAATTGGCGGTAGACACGCAGGTAACCAAGAAACGTAAGAAAGTCAGATATACGGAAAAGGTGGGACAAAGTCGTAGCCAGGTCTGGAAATAAGGGATTTATTTTTAGTTCAAAGTCGTTTCACGTGTCACTTTAGTGCCAAGGGACGGAAAAAAAAACGCGCGAAAAAGCAACAACAGCGAAATATATAAGGCTCTTTTATTACCACAGCGAATAAATATTTCCAGTAATTTATCTCTGATAAGTGTGAAAATGCTATTTCCACACGTGTACGCAGTGTTACACTATCAATTATATAATAAATGGTCATCATGAACAAAAATAAATTAATGTTTCCAGGTGTGTTCATATGTCTCCCCCCTCTCCCAGTACGGGCTTGATATAGAGACGAGTAGACAGGTAGATATAAATTAGTACTTAGGTGACAAGTTAATAGAAATATAGACATAGCTAACAGTAACTAAGTAATAAGGAACAGATATATATACATATAAAAATGTAATTTGGAAAGCATTCATGAAGTGGTCATGGAATTTATATGTCTGGCCATATTAGAAAGATACAGACCAAAATCTACAGGTACAAGCGTAACAATTAACAGGACGTCAAGGAATATTCAGTAAAAATAATGTTATTCTGTTTCTAACTTCTCTCAGCTTCAGGTATTTAGCGAAAAAACAGGACTGTTTTATATTAATTAATTTGATCGAATTTTCAACATATGCATACGAATTTTTTTGCTTTTAGTTTGTTTCGAATTTCGCGCAAAATCACACGAGGGCTATATATGCTAGCTGTTCCTAATTAAACAGTGAAAGACTAGAGGGAAGGAAACTAGTCATCACCATCCACCATCAACTCTTGAGCTACTCTTTTACCAACGAATAGTGGGATTGACCGTCACATTATAATGCCCACACGGCTGAAAGAGTGAACATCTTTGGTGTGACCAAACACGCGACCATCAGATTACGAGAAGAGTGCCTCAACCACCCGGCCATGCCGGGGCCTTTAATTCATTTTTTTATGTCTGAGTTGATTGGTTATTTAACACTAATGTGCTAGGCACTACTTATATAACTGTTTTTTAGGATAATGATTGTTATGGTAGAATGTAAGTTACGAAAGCGAATTTCAATTATTTAGTTGTTTTTTTTAATTTAAAAGCCAGATATTTTAGGATAAGTATTAATTTATCAGCTTTATTAATAACACATTTATGAGCTTTATGTATGACATTATAATATTCATAATATTATTGTTGTTATTTCATTTTATTTTGCAAACAGAAGAACTGGGTCAACTAACCAATGGGAGAAAACTTCCTAAATAACTAAGAAATTACAAGTGAAAGCAAAGATTAACGTGTTATAATATATCTAGGACGGTGAATCAGCGACATTTAGTAACTGTGACGCTTTTAAACCTAATACCTAAGACTAATCAAGCTGTGTTGAGTATACTAAATAAGCTTGATCAGAAAAATTATGTGATGATTGGAGGATAAAGCAGTCGTTTTAAAATACAATTCAACGGCAACGTTTTGAATCAGTACAAAGTGTAAATATCAGTCCTTCAGACAGTAATGTAGGGGTGTGTCGTCCCAGATGCAGGCTGGGTTCCACCTCGAGCGACATGCTTAACTAACACTTGGATGGGTGATTCAATCGTAAATTCTCAAACTTTTGCTAGTAGAATTCTTACCTGTTCAGCAAGGAGACTGAAAAATTCGCAAGACAAAATAAGTGTTTACGATAGTAACGCCCTCTACAACCACACCTCCAGCCTATTCCGGAGCAACGCCCTCACTTACAAAGTGAAAGCTATGGTTGAGGAGTGGATCTTGGCAAATCGACTACTATTGTTATCAAGACAGTAATCACGTATTTGAAGTCAAATAATGCTCACAAATCGAAGACTAACGCGCCTCCAAGTAAATCTGAAAATAATCGACAGTTGTTATGAGAATAATAACAATAAAAAAAAAAACGATGGGAGAAAGTGGATCACGTGTAGATCCAGAATGCAGTTTCCATGAAGTTTCGTGTCTTCGGTCAGCTTAAACGTGGACTTGGAAAATACAGACAGTGTGGAATATCGTTCAAGATGTTCTATTTGTTTTGTTTTTTAATTAAGCACAAAGCTACACAATGGGCTAACTGTGCTCTGCCCACCACGGGTATCGAAACCCGAACTTTAGCGTTGTAATGTTCTATTTAAAGTTTTCGTTGTCACTCTTTGTGTAGATTTGTTTCTTTAAAAATTGATTGGCGTGTGTGTGTGCTTTTCTTATAGCAAAGCCACATCGGGCTACCTACTCAACCCACCGACGGGAATCAAATCCCTGATTTTAGCGTTGTAATTCCGGAGACACACTGCTGTACTAGCGGAGGTCTGAATGATTGGTCGTAAATAGTGTAAATATAATCTTTACCAAATTGAAAGAGTTCTACAAAGGTTCATTAATTTCAGTATATAGCAATTTACATGCGACTGAAATATTTTGTTGCAAATACGCACAAAAATTGGAAAACGTGCGTTTATTTCAAAACAATAATAAATCTTATTATCACAACTTTGTTAATCCAGCAGCAGGCTCCCCAGTGTCACATCAGAATGTCTGCGGACTTCCAACGTTAGAATCGAGGTTTCGATAACCGTGTGGGCAGAGCACAGATATATTAACTTCTCGTTTTGTACTTAATTTCAAACAACAAAGCAGCGATTACTAAACACTAATAATTCGTTATTTCAGTTCACACAGCTTAAAACCTATCTGAAATTAAGTCGAGACCCACAGTGATTTTTCTTTGAATTTATCATTTGATGAAAAACCTTCCATATAATGTCGTCATATTGAAATTAAAAATTTGATTAAAATAAAGATATTTAAAATTAGTTTGAAAAAAGAGCGGAAAAGTTTATATAAAATAAATAAGCGTCAAGACAAACGTGATCTGAAATTCAAACAAGCGATAATTTTTGTTTGTTTTAGAATTTCACCCAAAGCTACACGAGAGCTATCTTTGCTAGCCGTCCAAAATTTACCAGTGTAAGACTAGATGGAAGACAGTTAGTCGTTAAAAGGCACAGCCAACTCTTGGGCTACTCTTTTACCAACGATTGGTGGGATTGACTGTGACTTATAACGCCCCTACGGCTGAAAGAGCGAGCATGATTTAAGCGACGGGAATTCAAACCCGCGACACTCAGATGACGAGTCGGACGCCCTAATCATGCCATGCCAGATAATTTGTATATTCAGATTTGTTCCAAAATTAGTGTTACAAATAACTACATCAACTCTTTTTAATAAATAAACCAGAGAGAACATATTGTACATAAATACTTGGGTTTCTTGATACCCGGCCCGGCATGGCCAGGTGGTTAAAACACTTTTCTCATAATCCGAGGCTCGCTGGTTCGAATCCCCATCACACCAAACATGCTCGTCCATTTAATCATGGGGGCGTTATTATGTTATAGTCAATCCCACTATTCGTTGGTAAAATGGTTATGATGACTAGCTACCTTCCCTCTAGTCTTACACTGCTAAATTAGGAACTGCTAGCGCAGATAGCCCTCGTTTAGCTTTGTGCGAAATTCAAAAATAAATGAAACAATTCTTAATACCCTCTTTCCACGAAACCCCTACAAGCACTGCGGCAGACCTGCAGATGTATAACATTAGAAATTAGTTTGTCGAAACCTTTGATTGGCAAAGCAAAGACAACGCATTGTGTATCTCTGTGTTTGACTACAGAGAAACAATTTTCCGTGAATTCCGTCAATGCGCAACGTTATAAACAAAAGATAACTTGTCAATGATGTATACAGATAAAGAGGACCCTTTCATAAGGATTTAAAAAAAAACATATCTAATTTATAACAACTGTTTAAAATAGTAACTACATTGTTTAAAATGTTCAAAAATAGTAGAAATTGTGTAGGTTTAATATAACGCAATTTTCAATTTATTCAACGTAATTAATATTGATTGCAGCTTGTATAATATTCAAGAAAGAAAAAAACAACTTTATTTTGTTTACATTACTTAGGTTCGTTTAGGGATTCTAACCAGTGAGAATATATAGAAGAAATATTCGTTTGCAAGCTTTAATGTTACCTTAGTGATAACTATGCATTAAATAAGGCCTTCAAGAGAAAAGTTTTCATCCACATTCGTGATAAGTTCTCATGTTAAAACAACTTTGAAAAGATCAAACCAACCTTTATTCACAAATAGTTTATTAACACGTGCACTTAAATAATCGTACTTGAATCGTCTCAAGTTAATTTAACTCTAGATCAGTTTATGAAGTTCAGCCCTTTGTTTACATGAGTCCGTCCATTTCCTAATTACATTTCCTTTAAACAAGTGGCATGTGTATTGTTTAAGTAACGTTTGCGTGAAAAAAATATCCTTACCTAATTAACGGTGAAACGCGGAAAAAACAAATTGAAACTTATCTATTTAGAACATTTGCAGTAATCTTGATAAATTGTCTCTCTGAATATGTAATACAAATATATGCTGCTTTTTCTGTGTAGCTTGTAGTATGACAAGCATACACTGAAACGACAGCAGAATACTTTACCAAATCACTCGCTCTTATTGTTTGTTTTAATTTCGCCCAAAGCTACACGAGGGATATCTGTGCTAGCCCTCCCTAATTTAGCAGTGTAAGACTAGTGGGAAGACAGCTAGTCATCACCATCCATCGCCAATTCTTGAGCTACTCTTTTACCGACAAATAGTGGGATTGATCGTTACTTTATGATGCCCCCACGGCTGAAAGGGCGAGCATGTTTGGTGCGAATGGGATTCGAATCCGCACCCCTCGGAGAGCGAGTCAAGTGTCTTAACACGCTTTGCCATGCCGAGCCCACTGGCTCTTATTAGAATTACAACTATATATAGATTTCATATATCGTGTGTTGGCATTTTTCGGAACGAACGTAATTTTTTTTATTTAAAATGAGTGGCTACTGGTTTATAATGTACACAGAACGTAACAGATGGATGAGAAATCAGAGGAAAGTGTTTCACCAAACGAGTATTCCCTGTGAAAATCGTACCAGTGTAAAGTGTAAACTTTTAGTTGTTTTCGAATAAGTGAGAGCATGACGAAAACGATAATTTTCTTTTCAGTATGATTCGTAATATTACTATAACTTGAGATACACTCCAGGACAGAAAACCAAATGCGTCATTTAGAATGGTTTTGAGAATAGAACAACCAACTGAGAGGCATAAATAGACACAACGTTAAAAGAAAAGACTGTGAAACTAAATAAATAAAATAGCCAGCATAGTCTCAGTCCTTTTGTCATATTACTTTAACAGGTATAGCTAATGAGCCATTTTGTTGTAGTTATCTGAATAGCTCAGTCTAGATTGAATCTTTAGTACAAACCGTTAGTTTGATGTCTTGTTAGTAAGCTGTTTTAAGTTGTTAAGAGGAGTTCTGCTTAGTCATATCATGTATTTTATGTTCGTTTTAATGCCTTTAGTGTAAGTGTTTGCACTTAGGCTGCAATTATGTTCTTAAAATACATTCGCGTACTTATCTATCTGTGTATAGCAATATATATAAATATATATATATATGTCGGAGAGAGAAGAACGTGGAACTGAAAACGTTCCAATGTGAAAAAACGAAAACAATCGAGTTAACGTATAAATAATTGTGTATCTAAAGTTATCGAAGTCTTAATCTTCACTATTCAGTAACATGTTTTTATTAGACTGACGATACAATTTCTAGGGTGTAAAGAGTTGTTAATTTAAGAAAGAAACTCACATCTTACTTACACATTATGAACTTACATCTTACACATTATGAACTAACATCTTACTCAAACATTATGAACTTACGTCTTACATACACATTATGAACTTACATCTTACTTCACACATCATGAACTAAAATCTTACTTACACATTATGAACTTTCTACTCCATACAGAGAGTTATTACATTATCTTAAAAAGATTTCAAAGCTTCGTCACGTCGTAACAGGAAATGATGTCAGGTGCAGTATGTTCTATTTCATGATCGTGAACCTTTACGATAACCCTACACCGTAGTTTTCATTATACGATAATCCTACATCGTCGTTTTCATTATACGATAATCCTACATCGTCGTTTTCAAAACAAAATTTCATAACAATAACTTTTTAAAGTTGTCATATCCAAAGCATACTTTTCTTTCTTGCAAGTTTTTCATAACACTATATAACACAAATTTTGTTCCTGGATAGTATGTGTTATTTCTTAATTAGTTATGATGTAAAAGTACAGAAAATGGCCATTATTTTCTTCAAACCTTGTTTTTGTGACTTGGATAATGAAATTTATAAATTAACTTACTTTCTATGTAAAAACGAGGAAAATTTGCACCTTTTCATTTACACAAGGTCTGAATAAAACAACATATGAATCAAGATTTACATGTATTTATATCAAAGTTATACAAAAATGAACAAAAATGTTTAGAAGTGAGTAGTTTTTAGAGATTTGCCAATATAATGTAAATCACATTACGTATCAGTCCCCAAATATAGTCTCTCATCACGTTTTCGTTATTACGCTCCCAGGTCACAGAAGCAAAGTTTGAAAACAAAAATAGGTCTTTTCCATTTACTTTAGGCATAAGCAATTGGGAAATAACACTATTTGTCCAGGAACAAGAAAAGGTTAAAATTTTGTTACATAGTGTTATCCATGAGTGTTCGAGTATGACATTTTCACTGTTCTCGTTTCAACAGTCCGGTCATACAAAAACTCCTGGAGTTCACCGATATTTCTTTCTCCACATGTTATAGCATGAATATCCCCCACTTTGTTCCCCAGATGTTAGCTGCATGGGATGGTTGAGCTGATAGGTGAAGGAAAGTAATTTGTGTACGCGTGACTTGTGCTGCTTTTCCAGACGGAAACCTTTGTTGATTAATTTGTGAACTGTTGCTTGGAGCGTGGAAACAGCTTTTACCAGTGACGTTTGTGTTTGTGGATTCCCACCTGTTACAACGACGTTTTCTAAAAGGTTCTTGTGAACAAAACTGATTCACACTCCTATGTTTCCAATGTCATCAAGTACAAGGACAACTGAATAGAGGAATTTTTTAAATCCATTATCTAAACGAATCCTTGCATTCTGAGAGTGCTAAGGGAAAGGACTGTCACGTAACACTTCCAAAAACATTTTTCGATGACATCACACTATGTACAAACACCAAAATAGTCAGAAGATAGTTGTTATTATTTGTTTGATTTATAAATTTAAAATGGTTTTAATAGAAACACATATTTATGTTCCGCTAGGCCTTTGTTTTATTACCGTGGTCAGTAATTAATAATATTGTTTAAAAAAGCCTTACGAAGGAAACTTTTAAATAAATTATATTTACATAGGAAAGCACATCGAATACGGAGTAACAATATCTCTCTACCCGTATCATACAGTTGAGCGGTTATGTGGTTGATTGCGTTCCTATCTCTAAAACTGCGTGAGTTTATCTATTTCAGATATTTTCTGAGAGTCTTCCCTAAATTTGAGTTGACGGAGAAGACGAGAGGCAGAAAATCAGTAGAAACCACCTTCAATTACTGACGTATTCAAATGAAATAGTCATTTTTATGGCAGGCTCAAAGTACAGAGCTTGGATTGTCTTGTGGTGACACCTAGATCACGGCATTGTGGAATGCATGTGAATCATGTTACAATATTGAGTCGAACAATTAATTGTTTGTTTGTTTGTTTTTGTTTTTTTGAATTTTGCATAAAGCTACTCGAGGGCTATTTGTGTTAGCGATCCATAATTTAGTAGTGTAAGATAAGAGGGAAGGCAGCTAGTCATCACTACCCACCGTCAACTGTTGGACTACTCTTTTACCAACGAATAGTGGGATTAACCGTGACATTATAACGCCCCCACGGTTGAAAGGACGATCATGTTTGGCGCGATGGGGATGCGAACCCGCGACCCTCAGATTACGAGTCGCACGCTGTAACACGCTTGGCCATGCCGGGCCGAACAATTAATTACTAACAATTTACAATTTGAAATTTATATTCATTTCCAAAGAAAATATTTTCTTGATTAAAAATTTAGTGAACTTTCCAATATGTTAGAAAATATTGTTTACAAAGAAATTGGTCTGTAATTTACCAGATGTTTACTTTTTGCTATTTTGTGAACAGGGGAATTATCAATGTTCTTTAGGCCCGGCATGGCCAAGCGTGTTAAGGCGTTCGACTCGTAATCCGAATGTTTCGGGTTCGAATCCGATTCGCACAAAACATGCTCGCCCTTTTAGCAGTGAGGGCAGTATAATGTGATGGTCAATCCCACTATTCGTTGATGAAAGAGTAACCCAAGAGTTGGCGGTGGTTAATGATGACTAGTTGTCTTTCACCTTGTCTTACAGTGGTAAATTAGGGACGGCTAGTACAGATAGCCCTCTAGTAGCTTTGCACGAAATTCAAAACAAATTATTTTTGAATTCTGATCATTTTGGCTTTTGTAATTTTTAATGCGATCCTTATAATTTAAATGGATATTTTAATCTTTTATCTTTTACATGTTATATCTGTATCCTTTATCGAGCATATTTCTTCAGTGATCCATGTTTTAAATTTTTATAGCGTTTTATAAACTATTCGGATTTTCATCTGTATAATTAACACTTCGGTTCAAATTTTGTATGCATTATTTCTATCTGTACTAATGTACATTTTTTTCCCAACTGGTGTTAAAATATATTATCTTAAGCTATTTCTTAATCAATATTAATTATGCATATTCTTCCTCAAAATATACGTTTGATGTTATAGAATAATGACCTGTTATCGAATAATGACCTGCTATAGAATAATGATCTGTTATAGAGTAATGACCTGTTATCGAATAATGACCTGTTATAGAGTAATGACCTGTTATAGAGTAATGACCTTTTATAGAATAATGACCTGTTGTAGAATAATGACCTGTTATAGAGTAATGACCTGTTGTTGAATAATGACCTGTGATAGAGTAATGACCTGTTATAGAGCAATGACCTGTTTTTTAATAATGACCTGTTATAGAGTAATAACCTGTTATGGAATAATGACCTGTTATGGAATTTTTTTATAATCAGTGATCATTTTTATTATTATAATTCAAATTTATTTATGAAATTGTTTGGCTTATTCCTTTTGTTAGTTCATCTATGCATGACTCAATCAAACACAACGACCAAAACAATCTATTTGTCAAAATAATTTGTTTCAACAAACAACTCTACGTTGGTTATATTTTCTTTGTTTCATTAACTTAAGTTACGGGTTATTCACCAAACTCAGGGAAATAAAATCTATAAATTATTTACAGTTCTCACCAAAACGCGAAATAAAATCCAATAATTCAAATGTTGCTTCGCCAAATATTGCACGAGGAGCCCCTTATGTTTGCACGTGAGACATACTTCATGATTTAAGCTGAATTTGAAGGTTCTGAAACACGTGCACACTTCCTGGTTTATGTATGTTTGTGAGGTAATAGTCACAAACATAAAATGTGGATAACAGCTTGTCCCATCTGTGGTCACTTTTCCAACTAGTACAACAGTTCTTTGAAGTTTTTATTCGTAAGTTTAACTGTTCTATTTTAAAATGACTCGCATCATCATTTAATATTTCTTATTGATTCGATGTTTTTCACATCTCATTATTATTTACACGATTTGACCACTTGGTAGGCTTCTGTGAGGAATAGATGTTGTATTAACTTCGGATTATCTGTATATATTCAGCTTATAATATGGCTTAAAAATTCTGTTTGTTTATTTCAGGTTTTCGCTTATTCCTAATTATAGTATCAATATTTTTTGCAGTTTATTGAACCATTTTGTTATAAATGTAATTAATTACTTTTATATGCATAAACATCAGAGTTTTTCGTTTTTACTTTCTGTCGCGTCTTGCTACCAGCTTATAAGCGACATTTGTTGTCGTCGTTCATCTCAGACGCTCAGCAAACTGACATTACTGGAACCGTTTAATGAGCTTTAATGTGACATTAGAGTGTGTTTGTTTGTTTGTTTTTTTCTCAAAGCAAAGCCACATTGAGTGAGCTGCTGAGCCCACCGAGGAGAATCAAACCCCCGATTTTAGTGTTGCAAATTCGTGGATTTACCTCTGTACTAGCAGGGAACGATATTAGAATATTAGACGTTATAGGGGAAACTATATAAAATTTATATATCTAATGGGGACCTGTTTTTCCATGGAGAAAAAACAGTGTTAGTGCGTGAAGTAACTGATGGTATCAGCTGTTTCGTAAGTAAAACTATATTAATTTTTTTTATTTAATGTAACTTATATTAACAACATTATTTAAAATGTTCATTATATTTCACATTATTTATCCTCTACCTATTTCATAATGAGGATTATTTTACAACGTTAATATATTAGTATATGTACTCAGAAATAACTTGAATATTGTGAAGGTTCGACATGGCCAGATGGGTTAAGTCGTTCGACTCGTAATCTGACGGTCGCAGGTTCGAATCTCGATCGCACCAAATATGCTTGCCCTGCCAGCCGTGGGAGCGTTATAATGTGATGGTCGATTCCGCTCTTCATTGGTATAAAAATAGCCCAAGAGTTGGAGGTGGATGGTGATCACTAGCTGCCTTTTTCCTAGTCTTTCATTGCAAAACTAGGGACTGCTAGCGCGGATAGCCCTCGTGTAGCTTTATGTGTGTGTTTGGTTTCTTATAGCAAAGTCACATTGGGTTATCTGATAAGCCCATCGAGAGGAATCGAATCCCTGATTTTAGCGTTGTAAATCCGTAGACATACCGCTGCACTAGCGAAGGGGGAACATGTGTAGCTTTGTGAGAAATTAAAAACAAATACACAAGTAACAGGATTACAGTGATAAATTCTGGTGAATATTCATTTGTAGATAGTTCTTCCTACAAAATACCTTTGTTTGTTTAATCTTCTGTTCACTGTTCTTCAGGATATAATGAATGTATTAATGCCAAGCTGTTTCCGATTTTGATCAATTGTCATCTTCGGCAATTGTATTTCATCGTCTACCAATAGACTTTCTTGGGACAACGTTTCTTGCTATCCGATAACGTTTCAGGATTCTGAATACAGTACCCCATAGGCACCTTACTGTTCTGGCAATGTCCGTTTGCTTCATACCATTTTTGGAACAATTTGACACCATATAACTTATGGCACGTGACGAAGCATGACTCAACATGAACTATAGAGAAATTTTTGATCTGTTTCGGAAACGATTACACCAAAAGCTTATTCTTTCATGGCAAACAGACCGAAATAACAACTTGTACATGTTTGTTCGATCACACGCTACCTTCTCTGTTACCAGTCGGCCAATCACTCAGTAACTACTTCATGTACGTAGACAATAACATCAGTATGGAACAGTACCTAAATATGTTGACCAAGATTGTATAAACTAATAGTGTCATCTGAATGCAAAATCGGATTGTTTGAACATTTTTACTTATTTATCCAACTCTTGGTGGAATATTGTTCTCCTTTTCATAATCAGACGATCAGAAATGCAAGAGGGAAGGAAACATTCACACCATTGAAGGTCGTTTCTCAGATAAAGGTGCTTATTTCTAGTTTTACAAAAAGAAAATTACCTTGTTAGACATATAAACTTTGCACTGCATTCAGTTTTGTCTCTTTTTTTGGAATATCGCACAAAGCTACTCGAGGGCTATCTGTGCTAGCCGTCCCTAATTTAGCAGTGTAAGACTAGAGGGAAGGCAGCTAGTCATCACCACCTCCCGCCAATTCTTGGGCTACTCTTTTACCAACGAATAGTGGAATTGACCGTAACATTATAACGCCTCCACGGCTGGGAGGGCGAGCATGTTTGGCGCGACTCGGGCGCGAACCCGCGACCCTCAGATTACCCCGCGCACGCCTTAACGCGCTAGGCCATGCCAGGCCCAGTCAGTTTTGTCGAAATCATTAGTCGGGGAAGATTTGAAAATTTTAATAGTGGTCTGAGTTACAAATGATATCCATATAACCTCATATTAGAAGTTATGTATTCCGTAATACAAAGCTCTTACATCAAAGAAGCTCTAAAGCGTTCCGTGAACAATTTAATAAAACATCACTTATTTAGTTTTTGAGACGAATAATAAAGATATTCGCCAAGGTTGGTCTTCGAAATGGTTTTATTCCGCCTTTAATCTCTCCTGAGCTCTTATCATGTGCGTTCTTACGACGTTTAAATTTTTTCTTGTTATACGGATAAAGAACCTCTTCGATAAGTTATTTTGAACGAGTCTTTCCCCATAAAACCTGTTTCTCTGCAACTAATAATGGCGTTTGCAGCATTCAAAGAAATAATGTTAAAATGATTACCCTGAAGCTTAACCTCGTCTAAGTTAACATTAGTACAGCAAGTTAACCCTCTATCCATGAAAGCTACTAGACGTGTTCAGACATGTAGAGCATTTCCTTTGGGGTACAAATATACTTTAGACAATGTATTTTTCGTGAATTACTTTATCTGGAATTGGTCAGTATTCGCTCTCTCTTCAGCCATTTGCTTTACACGCTAAACACGTGCTTAACAGCCTTCAATTAGAAGGCGATCTTTCTAAAACAAAAATCAATAATAAAAAATAACCAAACTCAACAGCACAAAGAAATTCCATCCTTTGAACTGGTTTTCTTCTCCGTAAAATAATTTTCTAGCAAATAAGTGGAGCTTCACGTTCAGTTTTATTTTTACTGGAAAAAATCTACAGTGGGTATTTATGTTGCAAATGAACTAATAGTAATCGATTTTACTTTTTTTTATAAATTATTCCAAGATAATTTATTTCTGTCTTCTAATTTTGTGAAAACATTTTAAATATGTGTTTACTTTGGTATTTATGTTGCGTTTTTGTGTTTATGCACTCCTGTACAAAGCACTACCCAATATTATTGTTTAGTTGTCATAGGATTATAAACCAATCATAACAACATGAAATTTCAACAGGACAGAACGTAATCGAATGATCATATTAAAAAAGGAAAAGAAAGCTGTTTTCTAACAGTATCTGAGGATTTAATTTATTTAGTTATCAGGACAGTAGCACGTAGGTTTGCAATAACAACATCTATAAGAAAACAAACAAACAGTGGGTACCTGCATTTGAACAAGATAGTGGTTTGGTTTGTTGGAAAGCTCGCGCAAAGTTATTCGAGGGCTCTTTGCAGAGCCGTCCCTGATTTAGCAGTGAAAGAAAAACTAGAAGTGAGGTAGCTAGTCATCACTACCAGCCACTAACTCTTGTGATATTATTTTGCCAACGAACAGTGAGATTGGCCATCGCTTTATAACGTCCCCACGAATGAAAGTGCTAGCATGTCTCATTGGGCAATGTGTCAATATTCAAGTTATTTCTAAGTATAATAACACTGTAAAATAATCCTCATTATAAAATAGACAAATGGTAAATAATATGAAATGTAATGAAAATTTTAAATAATACTGTTAATATAAGTTACATTAAATAAAAAAATTAATGTAGTTTTACTTACGATACATCTGACATCATTAGTTACGTCATGCACTAACAGTATTTCTTTCTCCACAGAAAAACAGGTCACCTTTTTATATATATATATAAATTTTCTCTTATAACGACTGGTGTCCCATTAAAGCTCGTTAAACGGTTCCAGCAATGTAAGTGGGTTTGCTGAACATCCGAAATGAGTTTTGCTTATTAGCTGTTAATGAGACAAGACATTTAGTAACGATGAAAATTACTAATGGTACAATAAATTGTAAAAATAATAATACTATAATTAGCAATAATTGGGCTAGAGAAATATAAAAGACTATGAGTTCGTATCACTGAAATTTCATTTGTCTATGAGATCGTGTCTACAAACGGTTGTGCTTGAAGATGTGGAACATGGAGTTTCAAAGCTTTTGTTCACATTCAACGTTAATGAAAATGCGCGATTTATAATTTCGGAAGTATTTCTTTATCTTAGATTTGGCGTTTTGAATTACTATTTGTATTAAGTGTTTGGTGTTTATGGATTAAAAAAAATACTTGTTTTTGACCAATGAGCTCGCATCACATGATCGAAAGCCACAATGTACTGAAATACAATAATACGGAGAATGTGTGTTTCTCCTTTTAAAAAAAGCCACATCGGACTATCTGCTAAGCACACCGAGGGGATTCGAACCACCTGATGTGAGGGTTGTAAATCCGTAGACTTACTACTGTAGTAGCGGTTCGGAACAGGGAAAATGAGATAGTGTTATACAGATGTAGACATCAATTATCTTGCAAAAGTGAAATTAAATATGTGAAATATGTTCAACATACAATCTATGTTCATTTCGAACACAGTTTTACATAAAACGAGTTTTTAACCGTCGATTTGATATTATTCTTGAGGCGAATTTTTAACCCTTAGATTTATGATTTTAGTTTCTTTATGAGATCGTGAAGTTTAGAAAATAATAAATTTCCAGGTGTAGAAATGAGCTTGTTTTGCAACGTTTACATGTGTATGAGAACATAATTTTGAAGAGTCGAACACAGCTGTTCATTAATATTGATTTAAAAAAAAAATTAAATAAAAACATTGTACAAAACAAATCTAGATAAAGATTGTTTAACATTAGCTGTCCCTAATTTTGTACAAAACAAATTTAAATAAAGATTGTTTAACATTAGCTGTCCCTAATTTTGTACAAAACAAATTTAAATAAAGATTGTTTAACATTAGCTGTCCCTAATTTTGTACAAAACAAATCTAGATAAAGATTGTTTAACATTAGCTGTCCCTAATTTTGAACTAAAACATTGTATTAAACAAATCTAGATAAAGATTGTTTAACATTAGCTGTCCCTAATTTTGAACTAAAAACATTGTACAAACAAATCTAGATAAAGATTGTTTAACATTAGCTGTCCCTAATTTTGAACTAACATACAACAGCAGAAGCAGCTACTTTATAGCATAAACCAGAAACTCTTGAGCTGTTCTCGTGTAATCGACCTGTGAGATCTGACCATCAGATGTACAGGGTCCCTGTTGCAACAGGACACAAATCAGTAACTCTTTGAGTCATATCTCACTGTCAATACCGTATAATACAGGGTTTGAATCTCTCCAATGAACAGAGTGAAGATAGCACAGCATGGTGTTGAAAGGAATGTGCTCTCACACAATTTTTTTGTGGGCATATCTTGCGTTTGTATCAAAGCACAGTTTCCAACTTTCAAATTCGACTTACAATTTGAATATTACGGCTTCTCGCAAACACTTTGCTTTCAAGTGTCAAATTCATCTTTTCCTTTAAGGAAAGAAATAAATGTCTTGACAGAAATTTTGGTTTTAAACATAACACAAAATTTATGTTAGTTTTGATAAAATTCCTCGAAAGGTTTCAAAAATCGATTATCTTACCTGAATCTAGTTTCATGCTGTTTGGCTTAAAGTATTTATTGTATCAAACGTATCGTTACAAAAATTTCATTGCCAACTTTTAAACACAACATTTTGTTTTCATACATGTTTTTTTCACATGCTAACTTTTGTTTTTGTTGAGACGTGGCCTAAATATTTAATATCATAGTCAACATTTTTGTCTCTAAACGAATATCTATTGTACTAAAACTCTGTTTGGAATAATAGCCCACTTCTGGGCTCAACCCATTCTCTGTTACCTAAGATGTCATTGATGTGAAACGTCTTCTTTACGAAACCAAATTTAATGCGAGTAGAATTGGTTGATAATCGCTTATCATGCATGTTGAGAACGGTATTAATGGTTTAAGAAATCGTAACATTAATGTAACACAAGATGAGAGTGTAATTCAAGCTACAACCAGCATAATTAACAGATTATGACAAAGTAAATAAAATAAGGTATCTCTTCTCTGACATAGTGAAATCATAATGATCAGGTCGTGAAAATACGGAGCAAAAACTCGATAAAATCAAAATCATTAGATGTTGAAAGTATGGAGCAAAAACTCGATAAAATCAAAATCATTAGATGTTGAAAGTATGGAGCAAATACTCGATAAAATTACAATCATCAGGTGTTGAAAATATGCATCAAAACTCGATAAAATCACAATCATCAGGTGTTGAAAATACGGATCAAAAACTCGATAAAATCACAGTCATCAGGTGTTGAAAATACGGATCAAAAACTCGATAAAATCACAGTCATCAGGTGTTGAAAATACTGATCAAAAACTCAATAAAATCACAATCATCAGGTCATGAAAATACGGATCAAAAACTCGATAAAATAACAGTGATCAGGTGATGAAAATACGGAGCATAAATTTGAATAAACCACAATTATCAGGTGTTCAAAATACGAATAAAAATTCGATGAAAGCCAAGATATAAAAACAATCGTATAATAAAACGAAAGTAAAATGGTTCCTTAAAGAAAGTCGAAACAATTATGGTAAAACCACTGTTAAACCGTGTGATAAAAGTTTGTAATAATGACTATTGAAGAATATATGAGGAAACCAGAGGCTTATATATTTAGATAAGTGTACTAAGATGATCACAAACAACTCGAGAATCAAGCTGAAAAATTAAGAGCATTAAGATGAAACATTTATAGACAGTTCTCGTCATACAAGAGGTGCTGAGTTATACAGCATCTCAAAAGTGAATACACCACTAAGACCTGTTGTTTGAAATAGGACACCCACTGTGTAAAAAGTATCTTGTATCTTAAGAAAAATTATAAACCTGTTAACCTCTTCTATTCTGTCATATCTGAAAAATATTTCGAATGTTTGAAGCCGTCAACATTATAACTGTCAAAACAAATCGTGTTACCACGTGTGATGTATTATTATTTCATACAAACCCAACCAAAGAATAAGGCATAGAGGTTGTACTGACAAAACAGAAGGAGTTTTCTTTGTTTGTACTATCAAACATTTGTTTCTGTTGTGGAAATTTTTTGACACAGGAAATTGTTTTGAATCCTTCTTACTCCTTTGTCATAGTTTTCATACACCGATAAAAAAACAAAACGTATCTTTGAATGTCCTGTAACACCATATTCTTTAAAAAGGGAAATATGACATGTTTTCCATCTACAGTAAATTTCAGGGTGCTCCAAATGTGTTTAAGTTCTTTTCTATTACGAATGAATTTCATTCAAATATTAAGTTTATCCTGAACACCTTCACAGAAACAGAACAGCTTCCTTTCATGGTTATTCTAACTAAGTTTACCCTGAACACCTTAACAGAAACAGAACAGCTTCCTTTCATGGATATTCTAACTGAGTTTACCCTGAACACCTTAACAGAAACAGAACAGCTTCCTTTCATGGATATTCTAACTGAGTTTACCCTGAACACCTTAACAGAAACAGAACAGCTTCCTTTCATGGATATTCTAACTGAGTTTACCCTGAACACCTTAACAGAAACAGAACAGCTTCCTTTCATGGTTAGTCTAACTAAGTTTACCCTGAACACCTTAACAGAAACAGAACAGCTTCCTTTCATGGATATTCTAACTAAGTTTACCCTGAACACCTTAACAGAAACAGAACAGCTTCCTTTCATGGATATTCTAACTGAGTTTACCCTGAACACCTTAACAGAAACAGAACAGCTTCCTTTCATGGATATTCTAACTAAGTTTACCCTGAACACCTTAACAGAAACAGAACAGCTTCCTTTCATGGATATTCTAACTAAGTTTACCCTGAACACCTTAACAGAAACAGAACAGCTTCCTTTCATGGTTATTCTAACTAAGTTTACCCTGAACACCTTAACAGAAACAGAACAGCTTCCTTTCATGGATATTCTAACTAAGTTTACCCTGAACACCTTAACAGAAACAGAACAGCTTCCTTTCATGGATACTCAGTTCTTGGTTGATTTCTATGGCTCCCTGACACACACGTTATTCATAAAATCCACATATAGTGTTTTCTTTTTGCACTGTGATTTTGCACATATGACTTGAGCAGAACAGTTAATTGATTCCTTGTTATTGTTTCGAGCTCTTCCTATTGTTTATAATATCATTAACTAAGAAAGAAGTACAGATGCAACTAAACAACCATTTCAACATAATACATCACTGTTGTCATCAATCTAGTTGTTAGGTAAACACAATACATCACTGTTGTCATCAATCTAGTTGTTAGGTAAACACAATACATCACTGTTGTCATCAATCTAGCTGTTAGGTAAACACAATACATCACTGTTGTCATCAATCTAGTTGTTAGGTAAACACAATACATCACTGTTGTCATCAATCTAGCTGCTAGGTAAACACAATACATCACTGTTGTCATCAATCTAGTTGTAAGGTAAACATAATACATCACTGTTGTCATCAATCTAGTTGTTAGGTAAACATAATACATCACTGTTGTCATCAATCTAGTTGTAAGATAAACATAATACATTACTGTTGTCATCAATCTAGTTGTAAGGTAAACATAATACATCACTGTTGTCATCAATCTAGTTGTAAGGTAAACATAATACATCACTGTTGTCATCAATCTAGTTGTAAGGTACTTGTGGTTTGGGAAAAACCTGCAGCTTACACTTAATTCATTGCTTGATTATAGTGCGTTCCCTTGTGGGGTGATATCTTTACAGTAGGACTGTAGGTGTAGTAACGTTTCTAAACATTGTTTATAGACCATCCAGAACACTACACACGTAATACTGTACAGAACAGACAAGTAGACCTATATAATAAACGACCTTGAACACAAAATGCAAACATTAACTTTTAACTTCACATTGTGATGAATCTATCCCTAATTTTCCCTATAAAACATAATTGGTTTAAAAAGTTCATCAGCGCAGATAGTTAATGAAAATTATCTTTATCAGGACAAAAACACACTGCTTCAAGTGGTAAATTAGCCGAGTTCTTTTTGGTAATTTGAAGGAAATTTCACCATTAGAGACTTATGATCAGTATCAAAGAAATGAACTCTTTCCTGTTGAGTGTTAATTGTAAATACATGCTAGGATAACGAACTAGCAACTGTTATGAAGTGCAAAACCACTGTACGGTTATGGATCATTGATATGCGTGTTAAACATTTAAAACGAGTGTTTTACCTAGAGCGCTCTGGCGTCAGTATTGTTGAAGTGCTCCCTGCCTGGCATGGCCGAGCGCGTTAAGGCGTGCACTCGTAATCCGAGGGTCGTAGGTTCGCGCCCGCGTCGCGCTAAACATGCTCGCCCTCCCAGCCGTGGGGGTGTATAATGTGACGGTCAATCCCACTATTCGTTTGTAAAAGAGTAGCCCAAAAGTTGGCGGTGGGTGGTGATGACTAGCTGCTTTCCCTCTAGTCTTACACTGCTAAATTAGGGACGGCTAGCACAGATAGCTCTCGAGTAGCTTTGTGCGAAATTCCAAAACAAACAAACAAACAAGTGCTCCCAGTATCTCAGCGGTAAGCCTGAGGGCTAAAAACAGGGTTTCGATACTCGTTATTGACTTTGCACAAATATCTTATTATGTTGCTTTGTGATTATTAACAAACAAATGATTAGCATTTTGATGAAATTTGGTGTACATTTGAATGGGTTTTGAAGGGAAAAAAGCTTTCTTTTGAACACAGGTTTCGAATCATCTGATAATTTGTGTAGGCTTTTGGCCGCAAATTGTTGTGATAAACATTTTTATTTGTTGTTGTTTTGAATTAAGCACAAAGCTACATAATGGGCTATCTGTGCTCTGCCCACCACGGGTATCGAAACCCGGATAATGGCGTTAAGTCCGCAGATGTACCGCTGAGCCACTGGGGGCTTTTATTTGTAAGTATCGTTTTTCATTATTAACCTTAAAAGTTATCACGTGTAAAAAGTATGTTTATCGGCTAAATATAGCAACCTTACAACAGGTGTAAAGAAATAGAAACCAGGAATTACAAATGTAAGTTTGGGAGTTTTGTGTAATTTTGTATCGTTTATAAAGGTAAACCGTATCTGATGTTTTTGTTTGTTTGTTTGTTTTGGAATTTCGCACAAAGCTACTTGAGGGCTATCTGTGCTAGCCGTCCCTAATTTAGCAGTGTAAGACTAGAGGGAAAGCAGCTAGTCATCACCACCCACCGCCAACTCTTGGGCTACTCTTTTACCAACGAAAAGTGGGATTGGCCGTCACATTATACACCCCCACGGCTGGGAGGGCGAGAATGTTTAGCGCGACCCGGGCGCGAACCCGCGACCTTCGGATTACGAGCGCACGCCTTAACGCGCTCGGCCATGCCAGGCCCTGTATCTGATGTAAGCTGGACAGTGTTTTTGAAAGAAATGCGTATATATATATATATATAAACAAATGAAGTTGTGTAAGTAACAGAATGTAAAGTGCTCAGAACAGAACACGCAATACACCTTTTGCTGTTACACTTCACCACATTAGTAGCAATCATAATTACTGTAATCACATCGTTAGGCTAAATTAATACTACTCAGAGGTTTATATTTGCTGTTTCTAACTCAGTTCTTCCTTCTTATTCTGTTTTATTTCACATGACTGTACAGTACTGATATTCTATACGCACACGTTTACACGGTGGTTGCTAGAAAAGCGGAAAATTTGAGGGTCAGATGAGATCATGAATAAAATGCGTGCTTACTCATTTCTATTTTGATTTCTTTACATCATGAATAAAATGCATGATTTTAATATCACGGACGACATTTTGAGCATCTATGAGTGTAATATACCATATGCCTTTAAAAAACTTTGTAAAAGTTATTCTTTGTGGAAATAAATAGCTGTTTGACAAATTTTCCGCTTTTCTAGCGACCACCCTGTATATGCATACCGAAGTGAAAACAAAAACAACATCAAATATGTCTTCTCTAATACAAAACTGTTTCGATACTCAACAGGGATGTCGAACCTAGCCACAGAATTGTTTATTTTGAATTTCGTACAACGCTACACGAAGGCTACCTGCGCTAGCCGTCCTTAATTTCGCAGAGTAAGGATGAAGGGGAGGCAGCTAGTCATCACCACCCACCGCCAACTCTTGGGCAACTCTTTTACCAATAAAGAGTGGGATTGGCCATCATATTATAACACTACCACGGTTGAAAGGGCGAAAATGTTTGGTGTGACGGGGAGTCGAGACCGCGCCCCTCGGATTATAAGTCGAGTGCCTTAACCACCTAGCCATGGCGGTTCAAGCCACAGTGTTATTTGTTTATACTTAAACACGAAGGTACACCAGGGGTATCGAAACTTAGTTTTCAGTGTTATAAGTACTTATTCCATAATAACGAACCATAGAGCAGTACTCTATAAAAAAAACGTATGTTTTTCATTGTCTTTATCTGATATGCTAAAATCATACTCCAAATTAGTTTATCTGTTTCTACATAATCATATGATAATATTATCTTTGCCATTACACACCGTGATTTGTTATCAAGAAAACCAGCAAATTTTATTGTTTTTCTATTTATCAGAATAGTGTGTCTTATACCTTATTAATCTTTAAAAAAATTGTAACTGTAAACACACTAAGGTCATTTATTTTTACTGTTAACATTGTTTGACAAAGTGGTTTTATAAAGAAGACCCACAGAAATAATATGTATTTTACATAACAATATTTACACCTTTGATACTAAGGCTGTGATATCGTATTTAGTTTGTAATTATTCTGCGTTTCTACAATAGAAGATTGGTATTTGTTTTTATATTTATGATCATTTGTACAAGGGAGAAATTCTCCTGAACATTTAACTAAATGCACTTCGATCTTCATATATGAAAACCCGAGTTTTCGCAATACAGACCTAAGACCATCGACAATAACTGTTTTCAACCTTGATCGATACATCTAACAAGCCAGCCAGCCCTCACTGAAACTATCGCGCATGATCAGTAAAGTTCTGATCCCAGAATAGACATGTCGCTTGAAATTACCCACGAGTTTCTACAACGTAATTTATTACACTATTAATAGTCTAAGCTCAGCTTTAGAAATAATGAAAGTGTACCTAATAGGATTATTTGAACTTACTCCAAACACAATTTGAAGACCTGTGAATGAGGTTATCATTAGTAAATGTTTTATTTTTAAGCCTCACGTAGACAAAATGGTTCTGGTTAAAAAGTCTGCACTGAGACATTAATTTGTTCGTCATCATGTTAATGTTTCTTGTTGTTAATCATAAGATAAATGTGCTTTATTCATAAGACAATCTTGATAAAAGACCAGGGACGGCCCGACATGGTCAAGTGTGTTAAGGCGCTACACTCGTAATCTGAGGGTTGCGGGTTCGCACCCCGGTCTCGCCAAACATGCTCGCCCTTTTAGCCGTGGGGGCGTTATAATGTGTCGGTCAATCCCACTATTCGTTGGTAAAAGAGTAGCCCAAGAGTTGGCGGTGGGTGGTGGTGACTAGCTGCCTTCCCTCTAGTCTTACACTGCTAAATTAGGGATGGCTAGCACAGATAGCCCTCGAGTAGCTTTGTGTGAAATTCCAAAACAAACAAACAAACAAAAGTCCAGGGAGAAAAACAGTCCAGTTCTACAGATGTTTTAACTTACTTCCACCTATCGGATGAATTGTTAATTGAAAATAAAATTCAATTTCAAATAAATTGCAAAGCCCATTCCCCCATTATCGGATCTTTTATTTTTTTCTAACAGCAGTGGCTATCACTGATTGTCAATAAATCTGTTAGAGAACCTAAAACTTATTCATAGATCGTTTCAAAAGCAGTAGAATGAGAAAGATTATGACACTCATTTCAACACTTACAAATTAAACACAACCTATAAAATACTTGTTACGTTAGAATGTTGAAAAGGTATTTTTTTTAACATCAGTTTATTGTTTATTTCGTTATATGCGATATTTTGAACTATTATAATACAGGTAAATAAAATAGTTTTAACAATGACTGCATGTAGAAAAAGTCTTTAAGCATAGTACGACAAAACGGATTATCAGAAAACGAATATGATAACGAATTTTGTTATTAATGACGTCTAGGATAAACTTGATGTGTAAACTACTACTTTTTCAGTCACGGCAAATCGGCTGATAGAAGGACTCTAATTTTTGTTTGTTTTTTCAAGTACGCACTTTTAACTCATAACCCAATCATCTCTTGACCGATTTGACAGACAATTACAGTTTTGGACTCAGGAGTTTAAGCCCTTTCACTCGATAAATTTGACCGCTTCTAAGGCCTCATAGACTTATTTACTCCAATTTTGTCCAAGATAATTTTAAGTTCCGTGATCATAGAGAGCTCTCTTTTATTTATATTGTCTTTAACTTACTATCTCAGATTGTTTGGTTTTATAATTTCGCACAAAGCTACTCGAGGGCTATCTGTGTTACCCGTCCCTAATTTAGCAGTGTAGGACTAGAGGGAAGGCAGCTAGTCATCACCACCCACCGCCAACTCTTAGGCTACTCTTTTACCAACGAATAGTGGGATTGACCGTCACATTAAAACGCCCCAACGGCTGAAAATGCTAGCATGTTTGGCTGCGACGGGGATGCGAACCCGCAACCCTCAGATTACGAGTGTAGCGCCTTAACACACTTGGCCATGCCGGGCCACTACTATCTCAGAAGCCTGACGAAGTTTATTAAGAAAATTCCAGTTTTGAGACAAGGGTTGTAGCGACCTATTCTACCGCATATGATGTAAGCAATGTAATAAGCTGATATCTAGAGGCTAGAAAACATGTTAATGAGCCATGTTGTCTTTTATGCGACGACAAGCTGTTTAAAAATTTCACTGAGAAACGTCTCAAGTCTTCACTTCAGGGAGCCATTCCAAAATCATTGGGCGGAAAATATTATAAACAAATGAATTTCTACCGTATACAGATATCACAATGGCAATTTTTAAATTCTCCCCGGGATAATTGGATCCTCCGATTGGAGTTCCCATTGTACGTATTTAGTGTCGTATTTTGTTGGTCGTATCTTTACGTTCGATTTATTACGTTAGAAGAGAGCTGGGAAAATTACTTTTGTCAGCCTTTACGCAGTGTATACATATGTTTATTGTAAAGATTATGAATATTAGTTCCCTTCACCTAAAACTATTAAACAGTTTCTTTCCCGCTCATTATTAGAGGTGATTTTCATATTTCATCATATTGAGTATCTTTCTAATTTTGTTCGCTATGAGGCTAATTCGAAAACAAAACTTACAAAATTATTTTCAGTGAAAGTAACCAATTTGTACGCAGAATACTTGGAGGCACCAGCGTTAGTTAATGGAATTAATTAAAGTATTGAAATTACTTTTCGATGTAACCTAAATACGATTAGGGACCGTGTAATCAATTCGCCAAGATACACAAATATTTTTCTTGCATGTTTTGAAAATTTTCGCAAAGCTTACAAGAGGGCTGTCTACACTAGCGGGCCATAATTTAGCAGGGAAGGCAACTAGTCATCGTCACCCAATCCCAACTCTTGGACTATTTTTTTACCAATGAATAGTGGAATTGAGCGTGACTTATAACACCTCCACAGATGAAAGGGCGAATGGGCTCCCTGCAGGGCGCGGGACACATATCTTTTGGGCCTGTCATGGCCGAGCGCGTTAAGGCGTGCGCTCGTAATCCGAGGGTCACGAGTTCGCGCCCGCGTCGCGCTAAACATGCTCACCCTCCCAGCCGTGGGGGTGTATAGTGTGACGGTCAATCCCACTATTCGTTGGTAAAAGTGTAGCCCAAGAGTTGGCGGTGGGTGGTGATGACTAGCTGCTTTCCCTCTAGTCTTACACTGCTAAATTAGGGACTGGCTAGCACAGATAGCCCTCAAGTAGCTTTGTGCGAAATTTCCAAAACAAACAAACAAAGAAAGGGCGGAAATTTAGTGGTACATAAATAATTTTAAAGAATGTTTTGAAAAACTAATGATTCACGTAAACATCGAGAATTCTCGAGTTAATTGAATTATATTTAATGACGCTCATGGCCTATTGGTTATCTTACCGGTCTTTGAATTTGAGGGGTCCGTGGTTTGCGTCCCTTTCTTAAGGTTGTGGGTGCGTTATAAGTGTGAAGGTTATCACCTTCTATTTTACTAGAGTATTCTAAGTTTCGGCAGTTGGTAATATTGAACAGCTGAAGCCCTCTAGTCAATCGTTTCCAAATTAGAAATAACGCAAATTAACATCGAGTGGTTTAGCGCGAAATTCAACAAACTATGAATAAATTAAATAATATATTAAATAGTAATCAACATCAATCGCCAACTCTTGGGCTACTCTTTTACTAACGAATAGTGAGATTGACCGCAACCTTATAACGCCCCCACGGCTGAAAGAGCGAGTATCTCTTCCGAAGGAGTTTCGAACCTGGGACCCTTGGATTACGAGTCGAACGCCTTAACTCATCTGGCCATGCCGGACCTAAGACTAGAGGGAAGGTAGCTAGTCATCATCACCTACCGCCAACTTTACTGCCTAATGTGCGTGTTGTTGTTTTTCCTTACCGGTAGACAGTTCGATCTCATCCAGCTTAATCAGTTTTATTTGAGAGAATTTCTCACTTTCAGTACAGATTCTTGCATCAAATAAAATGTTGTTGTTTGCGATGTCTAAGAACACAAACTAAAGTGGCTCGTAATTTTTCACCTGTCACAGGTTACACGAGTATCGAAATTCGCTCTATAGCGTTATAAATCCGCAGACGAATCGCTATGCCATTGGGGGTGTCTGATCACAATTATTAAAACGTTTCACAACGAAACGTCAAAAACGGCTTTTTTTTTTTACAATACACAGAACTTCCGAAATATTAACCAACACATAATACACATAAAACCACTCTTTATCTTTCGTATTCTAACGTTAAAAAAAAATCAGAAACGCACACAAACACAGGAAGTTGTACATTTTTTGTCTCACATTTATTTACAGCTTTCCCGCCCTCTGTTGAACAGCGCTAAATGTCCGAACCATGAACCTCACAGCAAACACGGCAGATAGCTCATTGTGGCTTTTTTTCTGAACCAATCAACAACAACAACAATTTTCCTCTACTGTTGTTTCATGAAAGATATGAAGGAATTTTTATTCGTATCGTTCGCAGTGGATATAGTTTGATGAGCGGTTGTGAGACTTTTATTTGACAAGAAATACTAAAAGTCAGTATAATCCTGGCATAGCCAGGTAATTAAGGAACTCGACAGGTAATCCGAAGGTTGTGGGTACGAATGCTCGTTACACCAAACCAAAAAAGCCCAAGAGATGGCGCTTGGTGGTGATTACTAACTTTTTTCCTTTTAGCCTGATGCTGTTAAATTATGGAAAGACAAGCTCAGATAGCACTCGTGTACTTTTGCGCGAAATTCAAAAACAAACAAACAAAAGTCAATATATTATCACTCATCACTAGATTTCTACTATGCTTCAATGTTCTATCACTAGGTTATGGTACCTATGAACACATCCGAAAACTCGTTCTCAGACTTTTACCACTTCTTAATAGACAAGGCTACCAATGGAAATAGATAACGTGCTTTTGGGCTAAACGTGACGCTGTTCTATTAGACAATAAAGTTTTGTTCTGAAGAGAAAAAAAAACTTCCCTTGAGGCAAATAAAAAAAACCTAAACCAAGGCGTTGTAATTATCTTGGTAAGCTTCCATGATTGCTAAAAGAAGAAAGAAAAAATCCAGTCGATATTGGCAATGGTTTAGGTGTTCAACCAGAAAATCATCCAGTTGGTTTTGGCAGTGGTTGGGTGTTAAACCAGGCACTAATTCACTTGGTCAATTGTAGTGGTATAAATGTTAAACAATACAATGATATCATCTCTCATGTTAGTAATTTAGGTGTTAAAGAAGACAATAATATCATCTGTCTTGGTTTTGGTTTAGGTGTTAAATAAGACAATAACATCATCTGTCTTGGTTGTGGTTTAGGTGTTAAACATAAAAATGATATCATTTGTTTTGGTAGTGGTTTAGGTGTTAAATTAAACAATAATATTTGAGTGTTTAAAGTGTTGATAAGGAGTATTATATTTAATTCTAGGAAGTCTATTTTGATTATTTTCACATTCTAATTGTGAATATTTAATAGGATGGATGGAGTTAGGATACCTATAAAGAAATATTTTGTTCATCACTATTATTAAACTATATAATACAATATCAAGGTATCTCTACCAAGTGCACGCGACGTGCAAGGCTACTTGTATTCCTTCTGTTTGAAAATAAATCGTTAATACTTTTACTCAAGCGAGCGATAGAGAGCAACACCTAAAGCGTCCATTTTTTGCATAAAAGGGTGTGCACTAGTTGCACAGTGGTATTCTTTGGACTTATAACTCTAAAAACCGAGTTTCGATAGTTGTAGTAGGCAGAGCACAGATAGCCGTTTGTGCAGTTCCTTGTTTAATTTTCCTAACGCTACAGGAGTTTCTCATTGTTTTTTTGGACTTACATTTCAATTCTGACGTTATTCAAAAGCGATATTTACCAAGGTTATAAATGAATGATGCATACGTAGAGATAAATTGTCCTGATGCCAGTATTAATTCTATGCATCCTGAAACTAACAAAACGTTTTAGTGATGTAACATCCGTGTTTTGGGTTATTGTTATGTTTCTTCCTTGCAGTTTGTTTTTATTTGTTCAAAGTTTTTGGTAATTTCACAAAACTTTCTTCATCATTATTACGTCACACATAAGTGTTCTATTTTAATAATTTTTAGTCCTAAGAGAACGATGCCATTACCTTTTTCATATTTATTATCAAAACAATTATCAAGTACAGATACTAAAGAAATAAATATAAAACTTGGACAAAAAACATATTTACCAAGCAAATTTTACAAGAATGAAAAACTGCGTAAACGAAAATAAAACACATAATAAACCTGGTGATAAAATATATTAGGAAAGTGCGAAACTTCGAATAAAGAAAAGAACGTACGCGAAAGGAAAATCAATGAAACATAACAGATAAAACAGGCAGACCTAAAGTAAATATTTACAAGTATGCCCCCTTTACCCGATATTGAACGCCCTCTATCCTACGTGACTTCTGTCTAAAGAATTTAAAAGTCCAATGTACATTCTCTTCTCTTAATCTTTTCCCGACGGAAAAAACTTCGTTTAGGAAGCAAAAGATCTTGAATTTATTTTCGGTTACTCGAGAGAGCCACAACTTTTGTTAAGACGTTTCGAGATAAACTGTGTTACCTTCGTCAAACGTAAACTATTTTGTTACTTTATTTGTTTAAAAGCATATCAGAAGAAAAGAAATATTGGGTATACATTCGCTATTTGAGATCCTAATTAGTCTATTATAAACAGCCTTAAAGTGTTTTTAAAGTGTTTATATTAACCATACGTATTTCATTTCGGAATATTGCCATTTGCTGTTTTATAACTTCATGGCTTATTGTAGTTTGTTTTGAAATTTCGCACAAAGCTACTCGAGGGCTATCTGCACCAGCCGTCCCTAATTTAGCAGTGTAAGACAAGAGGGAAGGTAGCTAGTCATCACCACCCACCGCCAACTCTTGGGCTACTCTTTTACTAACGAATAGTGGGATTGACCATCACATTATACACCCCCACGGCTGGGAGGGCGAGCATGTTTAGCACGACGCGGGCTCGAACCCGCGACCCTCGTATTACGAGTCGCACGCCTTACGCGCTTGGCCATGCCAGGCCTGCTTATTGTAGTTCGTCGCTAGACACTGAGAGGACAGTTTGGTTTCTATTACTGACTGGTGGCCAAGAATGGTTAAGTGTGTTAAGGCGTGCGACTCGTAATCTTAGGGTCGTGGGTTCGCATCTCCGTCGGGCCAAATATGCTCGTATTTTCACCCGTGGGGGCGTTATAATGTTACGATCAATCACACTTTTTGTTGGTAAAAAAGTAATCCAAGAGTTGGCGGTGGGTAGTGATTACTAGCTTCCTTCCTTCTAGTCCTGCACTGCTAAATTAGGGACGGCTAGCACAGATAGCCCTCGAGTAGCTTTGTGCGAAATTCAAAAAACAGACAAACAAACATTACTGACTGGCCAACTATTTCAAAATGGAGTTTGGAATTTATTCCAGAAATACACAGCATGACAGGCGTACGTTTCTTGACAGAATTCTTTTTTGTTTTCTCCAAATGTTACTTCGTACTTCAGTCACATATGTTATCAATGTTATCAGAGAATATTTGACCAATCACCTGTCATTCTTAACCGTACTCAAAGCACATTTATGATCAATGGTTCGATGTGAGACTGTCGGTACCTAATTATCAATGGTTCGATGTGAGACTATCGGTACCTTATTATAAATGGTTCGATGTGAGACTGTCGGTACCTTATTATCAATCGTTCGATGTGAGGCTGTCGGTACCTTATTATCAATCGTTCGATGTGAGATTGTCGGTAACTTGTCCAACCAAAAGGTATTGACCTTTGTAACAGGAAGTGCTAACACAAGCTTTGAAATTCTCGTTTCTAACAATGTAATAAAGCTTATTTTCCCGGTTATTAAGTAGTGCGCTGACCTGACAACATAAAACTAAGCATGATCGGTGTTAACACGATTCACTTCTATTGGATGCTTCTGAACAATGTAACTGAGTCACTTCGAATGGTAAACAAAAATGTTGTGAAGCTGTTACGATTAAAGTAACACAAAGTTTATCCATGCTCTGCCCACTAGGGATGTCGAAACCCGATTTGTAGCTCTTTAAACCAGTGGACTTGCCGCTGAGATCCTAGCGTTTTGAGATATTCTATAGCCACGTGTTTTGTTTCATGTTCTGTTTCGAATTTCGCGCAAAGCTACTCGAGGGCTATCTGCTCAAGCTGTACCAAAGTGTGATTATGTTTTTTTTTATTCTAAGTAATTCGGTTTTGACTTTTCTTTTCGGTGTATTAAGCAGATAGCACGATGTGGCTTTGCTATATGAAAGCACTCTCTCATTTTCCCTTTATTTTTGAAACATTAAACCTTTCTCCGTTACATAAATAGCTAAAGGACATATATATTGGCTCGTGCTTGTTTAGTTTGGTCACGCCAGATGTTGTTCAGCACAGTGGGATATCTCTGCTCTGCCCATTACGGTTTCCAACAATCTAAAGCTGCAGACATTCTGCTCTTTTTGTTTTGTTTCTTTGTTTTGAATTTCGCACAAAGCTACTCGAGGGATAACTTAGCAGTGTAACACTAGAGGGAAGGCAGCTAGTCATCACCACCCACTGCCAATTCTTGGGCTACTCTTTTACCAACGAATAGTGGGATTGACCGTTACATTATAACTTCCCCACGGCTGAAAAGGTGAGTGTGTTTGGTGCGACGGGAATGCGAACCAGCGACCCTAAGATGGGCCCGGCATGGCCTAGCGCGTTAAGGCGTGCGCTTCGTAATCTGAGGGTCGCGGCTTCGTGCCCGAGTCGCGCCAAACATGCTCGCCCTCCCAGCCGTGGGGGCGTCATAATGTGACGGTCAATCCCACTTTTCGTTTTTAAAAGAGTAGCCCAAGAGTTGGCGGTGGGTGGTTATGACTAGCTGCCTTCCCTCTAGTCTTACACTGCTAAATTAGGGACATCTAGCACAGATAGCCCTCGAGTAGCTTTGTGCGAATTTCCAAAACAAACAAAGACCCTCAGATTACGAGTCGCACGCCTTAACACACCTGGCCATGCCGGGCCGCTAAGTGTTTTAACAATAACTGAGCCGACTCGTTATGACAACTAATTACGCAACTAGTCCATAAAGATACGATTGTACTGAAGACACAATTATTTTGTTAATCTATAACTCGAAATAGGATTTTTGTTTTCATAAACGTAAACGCAAACAAACTTGGCAGGGTTTTAGTTTAGAGATAGAAAACTCTGAAGAATTCTCCCCCAACAGGGGTGGTGAGGAACGTTGTGGTTCCTCTTCGTCCCCTCTTGTGGAAGATTATTGAACTTCACGTTGGAGTTTGTTTTATTTGTTGCCGTGTCCACCACTGAAAGGTTTTATCCACTTTGTGTAGTTATTCGAGGCAGTAAAGTGTCTTGCAGCGTGCATATCAAATAACATAAACTTTGTTACATTTCTATTTAGGATTCAGAGTTCCTGTGTTTTCGATGCTTGAATAGTGTTACTACATGGTGATGATAAGTTGATCACGTTATGTGAATATACATCAGGAAATAGTAGATCGTCGTGGTAACAACCACTTCTACCAACCATGGCGTGAACAACCTCACCTGTTTGTCACCCAGTTGTTCAGTGGAAAGCTTCAAGCCTTATAATGCTAGAATTCACGGTTCAAATCCTGTGAAGGATAGAAAATAGACGCATAATTATGCACTTTTGCGGTAAAGCAAAGGATCTATTTTACGAATACGAAAATCTAAGTGAAATATTTCTTAGACCTACATAGATCATGTTATTAATAAAATACAAGCCGATAGAGTACGCAGGTTGTTCTTCAAAAAAGAAAAGGCGGGAATATACTGATGTATTCAGAGAGTCGCGGGTTAGAATCCCCGTCATACTAAACATGCTCGCTCTTTCAGTCGTGGGGGTGTTATAATGTGACGGTCAATCCCACTATTCATTGGCAAAAGAGTAGCTCAAGAGTTGGCGGTGGGTGGTGATGACTAGCTGCTTTCCCTCTTTTCACAATTTATAAGGTTTAATGTAAGTATATGTAAAGTAAAGTCACAATTTATAAAGTTTAATGTATGTAAAGTCAAGTCACAATTTATAAAGTTTAATGTATGAATATGTAAAGTCACAATTTATATAAATTAAGGTTTAATGCAAGTGTATGTAAAGTCAAGTCACAATTTATAAAGTTTAATGTATGAATATGTAAAGTCACAATTTATAAGGTTTAATGCAAGTATGTAAAGTCAAGTCACAATTTATAAAGTTTAATGTATGTAAAGTCAAGTCACAATTTATAAAGATTAATGTATGTATATGTAAAGTCAAGTCACAATTTATAAAGTTTAATGTATGTAAAGTCAAATCACAATTTATAAGGTTTAATGTATGTATATGTAAAGTCAAGTCACAAACCTCTGAATAATTTCATTATTATCCTGATAACATGAGGCGAGAAATTTTGTTCAGTATCATTACATTTTGTATTCGCGTTCTTATTGCGCATTAAAAAGTCGAGAATGCATTTACATGTTTTACGCGAGGCTTCAAATCGGCTTTGTAAAGATTTCATCCCGTGCACCGATTTACGTCTTTGTCACGGGTTCTTAACAAAATACACTTACACTATTCTCTTAACCTTTTGCTAATTATCCAAGTCTTTAAGTGTTTAGGCTGTTGGAGTATGTAACTAATAACAAAAGCAGTTTGGGATAACATATTCTTCTGATACATGTATGTATTGCACTGCTGTTAATACAACAGACTATATAGAACCACCAGGCTAAGGAACTGTATGAAGGCTTCTATATATAAAGATATTTAATGACTCCGCGTTCCATCAGCTCGGTCGTTCCAGAATGTTTAGAAGAGCACGTTTTTACTGTTTAGGGGTTCTTGGCTTGTTTACTCAACGTGCCTTTTTGACCCGTTAAATAATTTTAAATAATTAGAAAAAGTACTTTGTACATAAACAAATGATTTTATTTGGAAATACCAAAATCTAAATCTCAAAACACAACATTACTAATTATTCATAGAGTAATAAAACTACGTACATGACTTTGTTTTCTAAAGAATCATTTTATTGAAGTTGTTTCCCAGAAAAGGAGTAAACAAGGAAAAGGAAATTATTTTCAAAAACACCTACGGTGTCACAAAACACAGTCTAAGAATGAAGTTATATGACCGTAGTTTGCATAAATGGTAGTTGTATGAACTTAACACTGAGTATACGTTAATTAACGTCGTGGGAGTTAGTTATATTCAGTCAAATTTATTAGGTGATCAAAAGAAATATTTACAGGCATTAACGCTAGGAGGCTATCTAACTCAGGTCTATTAAAATACATTAAAATGTGTGGATGCCATCTGTATTCAGGAAATGTAAATTAAAGCTATGTAATTATCCAAAATATTCATTTTGAATGCACCGCATCACAACTCGTACACTTTTAAAACATGAACTGTTTTAAAGTTCACCACAAAACAAGTCTCAGCGACGCTCATTCATACAGTTGAAATCCTATTGTTTGGGAAAACATTCTTTTGTCAGACTCAAGTTGTATGTTGTCACTATTTTGAAGTCTGTTTTTTTTTTTTCTAACCGTGTGTTACATTTTCTTATCCACTTCACATCTGTCTCGAGTCTGTCTTATTTTCTACAACTGTCATCAATTATTGATATGTTGAGACATCGGATCATTGTTTATAAGATCATTAAAAACATTCATAATTAACAAATGTGGCTTCATGTCTTTTTGTTGTTTCTTTCGTGCTCATTGGCGTCCTTTACACTTTCGACCTATCTTTGGACAATACTGAGATTCGTTTAGTAATTCTGCACGTTCCAAATGAGCTCTATATCTATATCTCTTATGTTATTGAAGTTCTGTGCACGTGCACCTTCTATGAAGCATCATTACAGATTTCAGTTAGTAAAACATGCGTAACAGTTAAACCTACGTTTCCTACTCATCCATTAGTTTATATTACGTTACAGTTGTTATTATTCTGTGTTAGTAAGTGTTATCCCTTTTCTGATAATTGTAATTTTAATCCTTTCTCTTCTATAGAGGGAAACATAATGATTACTGAATGTTTTCTGTTGTTTGTGTATTATTTGTATCCTTAATTATTTGAAAAAAACAACAACAACACATTTCCTACTTAAACCAAAAATGAATATCTCCCAAAGCTGTTGGATTAAAAATACTTAAAGAGATATAAATGATAATTGAAACCACTCAGGTCATTTACATTTTATATTAACAAGGTATGGATTAGCTTAAAAACTGGTTTCCATGGTTCCTCTAATACATAAAGCAACTTTCGTTTCATCTAATCATACTAATAACATGGAATTACAATTATTATTTCATTCGATGTTTGAAGTGTTTTAAAAATTTACTAAAAAATGAGGTTAAAAATAGAAACTCTGCACGCGCATTAAGTTGTAACCTTATCTGTATATTAAGTAAAATTTCGATTTAAAGCAAAGCGAAAGATATGATGACGGTAACACTGTTGTTTGATTGTTATCATCAAGATAAGAGAAAGTCCATAACGTACTCACTTTAAGATCCATAATTCTGTATCCTTCCCTTATGACCACATCTGCGATTTGTATATATATATATACATATATAAACATACGGGTGTGCATGGTTTTGTTTCTCTTTGAGAAACGCAATCCAGGACTTTACTTGATAAAACAAATGTAATGATTGGAACAACATTCTTTACTAATCCGTCAGTTTAACTGTAGCAAATACGGTTATCCTGTTTCTTCTTATGTTTTAATTTAATTGTGTTTAAAGTGTGCGTTGTCTGTGAGTTGTATAATTCGGCGTTTTAGGAAACAAAGGATATGAATAATTGAAACAACACAGTGAATTTCGGGCAAAGTTGCATTAGCCGTCCCTAATTTAGCAATGTAAGACTAGACGGAAGTCGGCTCGTCATCGCCGCTTATTGCCAACTCTTGGGCTACTCTTTTATCAACGAATATTGGGGGACTTGACCGTAACATTATAACGGTAAAATAGGTGAAAGCATTGTTATACTGTACAACAATAAATAATTCTAAGAGTAATGTAAAAAGTAATTCATGTTAACATAGCAAGCATTTAACAAGTGACCTCAAAATATTCTGTGATCTCTAAATAGTTTTGTCACACGTTTTACTGCATTTCAATCTTTCTCTGTTATCTTTATTTTAACACATTTTCAAATAACTGTTTTTCAAAATTTATAAGTTTTCACTTTGTCTGACTTATAGTTGACCTGTACTCGGTGTAAGATTTTTTACAACTACCTCTTACGCGAAGTAAAGATATATCCCTTCAACCCAAGATCGGTTGATTTCGTTTCACCGTAGATAGTGGTATCCGCCATGACCATATTTGGATTCGCTCTTCGTCTGTGCTGTTTGTTTACTGCGAACTACATCGAATAAATAATTACTTTTATGAAGAATAAAATTTGGAAACAGGCAAGAGGTTTTCATTTTTACTTATTTATTTATTTCATAATTTTCGCACAAAGTAACACAAATGGCTATCTTCGCCGATCCTGATTTTGAATAGGTGCACCAAAGGATGGTGGCTTAAATAGTCAGCACGACCCATTGTCCATTCTATAGTTGCTCCTATCCGATTGAATAAAGGGATAACATTGTCATTCTTAATCAGATAGTTAGGAAACTCGATACACAAACCACGGGTTCAAATCCCTGTCCACTAAACATGTCCATCCATTCAGCCATGGGGGGTATTATAATGTGACAGTCAGTGCAACTGTCCATTGGTGTGAGGGAAGCCCAAAAGTTTGCAGTGGGTGGTGATTATTAGGTGCCTTCGAACTAGTCTGTCTCAGCTAAATTAGGGACAGCTGATGCAGATAGTCGTTTTGTAGCCTTATCCAAAATTAAAAGTGAACCAAATAACCATTCTAATAACGTACACCTCAAGGCGAGGTATGCTATTTTATAAAAACGGATGCGAACCATAAATCCTCAGATTCACTGTTCAACCGTAATAAATACACATTTGAGTGTAACGAAAGAATACGATTCGTCAGAAGTTTAAAGATCAAAGAATAGCACATTAACATCAAATCGCGTGAACCGTTTCGTTTAGCACTAAACTACCGAATGTTATCAGTGTTGTGACGGCGAATAGGTCAAATGACTAACTATTAATCATCAGATTTGAAAATATCACGTACAGTCAACGCGATTAGCACGCTCGAACTCCCTACCCTACGATACAAGTTAAGGTCGTGTTACTCGCAACCCACAATTGTTTTCGTTGTCCCAGAAACTCTGAGAAATTTTATTCGTAGAAACACATGATTTCTCCAAAAAATGTTGTTTTTTAATAACAATAGGCTCACGCAGTAGATATCATTCACGTGCTCACGTATGTTCATGCCACGTCAGGAGTTCAACAAATGTAACTGAAGTAAATTAGTTTTTGTATTAAGAGCATGTTACGTATTGTGACATATCTGGCCAAGAAAAATAAAAGTAAAAATTCAAGGACGAATATCGGTTATATATTAACTCGAAATGTATTTATTGCTACCTTAGTTTATAAATAATTAGTCAATTTCATATGTAATCATCAGATTTACAGAAGTAATTTTACTATAATTGCAATATTTTAAATAAAGATAAACATAATGAATACAGTTTCGTTACTCGTCTTTAGGAATATATTTAAACGCCTCGTTTTTTCAAACTTGTTTCGTGTTTCAAAAATACCAGGACAGATCTTCACATTTTCTAAATATAATACGATGTCATTACCTGTTTCTAATTAGTTAACACAATATACACTAAACAGATCAAATTAAAGCTTTAATATTAACCTTATGATTGGTGTTTATATCATTCAATAACAAAGTGTTTGTTTTCATCATAACAAGGATTCCGAGACTAATATTACCAGTTTATTTTTGTACTATAATAATAACAGAGTTGCCAATACGGAGATAGCTGTGCTAGTTTTTACTTTCTATATCATTCATTTTTATCTCCAACAATATAAAGCAAAATTTCAGAGAAATAAAAGGGGTTTCAATAACAGTAAGTCATTATTTTTCATCCTCATAGGAGCAGCCAGATGGCCGAAACTTGTCATTTGTTTTCGCCAACATCCACAATGTATCATTTTTGCCAAAAATTCTCTTGATCTAAAATTTTGACAAGTTAAGTACTAATCGCGTTTATCATATAATGGATAAGTATTACTGATGTTTATCATATAATGAATAACTATTATCGATGTTTATCATTTTATTGATTGAGTATTGCTGGTGTTTGTTATTTTATGGCTATATAATACCAGAATAACTTTATATCTAAGTATTACCGATGTTTATCACTTTATAGTTAAGTATTACCATTGTTTATCATTTTATCAAAATAATCCCCCAAACGAATCAAAAACAGCACCGCAAACAGACTTCAAAGGTCATTGTAATTATTTTTTTTTCTATTCAGCATTCATTCATTGATCGTATCATAGCTGGAATTACAAATCATTTGTAATCGAATTTATATGTTTATCCATAGCATTGTGATATTTGTATATAAAATATCACTTCATGAATCTTAATAAATCTTGGTTTCTATAATGAAGTAGTACAAAATTAGATGTAATCTTTACTAATAATTTCTGTGATAAACATCACTATGAGGGTCTATGAACTCTCTTACACTGAGAATTTTGACAGAACGTCACTCTGAGGACCTATGAATTTTTTAACATTCGGGATTTCTGCAGAACGTCACTCTGAGAAACTACGAATTATTTAACATTCAGGATTGCTGCAGAACGTCACTCTGAGAATCTATGAATTATTTAACATTCAGGATTTCTGCAAAACGTCACTCTGAGGACCTATGAATTCTTTAATACTGAATATTTGCACAGACTGCCAAAGAAATAAGCGATTCCAAAGGCTATTTATAATATAGGCTTTAAAACATGAGTAATGAAGCAGAGATAAATTTTAGTTTTGTTCATAAAATATAGAAAAGAATCCTAACTAACTTTTATATCTATGACAAGAGCTCATTAACATTGCTTATTTTTTTAGACTGCTCGTTTGTTGTCAACCACAATGGACTCTCTGTGATGTGAACATCATTAGCACCAAAATCTTTCTTGCTTCGGTTTCTGGTTATCAGATGCTATCATTTTTACGATCACAGCAAAAGAGTTTGAAATATCCAAATACAAGAAATCTTTGACATCCAATGAAAGCCAATCTTATGTTCTTTTCGTGACTGACAGATAATATTGTCGGGATTCAAAATATTTGTTACATTGTAACTGAGTTGATGATAGAAGAATGAATGAAGTAAACTAAATATAAAACGTGTCTAGAAGCCAGGTTTCTCCGAAAATTTCACTTACCTCCCCCCCGGGTGGGTTAGCGGTAAATCTGAGGGTTTATATTTTGTGTTGTGATTTTATGCTGTTTTATGTACTGCTTTCTCTACGTATCTCCCTTTGCGTTAGCCGTCCCTAATTTATCAGTGTAAGACGAGAGGGAAGGCAGCTAGACATCACCATTTATCGCCAACCCTTTTACCAACTAATAGTAGGATTGACCGTCACATCATCATAACGCCCCCAAGGCTGAAAGGGCGAGCATGTTTAGTGCGAGCAGGATTCGAGCCTGCAACCTTCTAACTACGAGTCGAACGCCTTAACCCACCTGGCCATGCCGGGCTGAAAATGAATAATATAAGGGTTTATACAATAAAATAAAACAGATGTCGACACCTACACTGGACAGATCACAACGCGTGTCTTTTGTTTTGTTTGTTTTGGAATTTCGCACAAAGCTACTCGAGGGCTATCTGTGCTAGCCGTCCCTAATTTAACAGTGTAAGACTAGAGGAAAGGCAGCTAGTCATCACCACCAACCGCCAACTCTTGGGCTACTCTTTTACCAACGAATAGTGGGATTGATCGTCACATTATACACTCCCACGGCTGGGAGGGCGAGCATGTTTAGCGCGACGTGGGCGCGAACCCGCGACCCTCGGATTACGAGTCGCACGCCTTACGCGCTTGGCCATGCCAAGCCCAACGCGTGTCATCACTTATTTCATTTTTCTACCATTTTCTCCCGTTTTTTTCACAGACCTTGTTTCCTTTATTATGTTAAAGAATAGCAGACTTTTTTTAAGTATACTGTTTCCAAAGTCTAAGCTTCAAATAAATACCAAAAATAATAAATAAACTTCATACTGTTTGATTGCAATTTATGTTTTCGTGAACTACGAAGTTACTTGAAAATATCTTATTACGAAGCAGTAGCTTGAAATGCGTAGTTCCTTACCAATGACGCAGTTTGGTTTTTCAATTTCGGGAGGGTGCAGAGAAATATGTGTGAAAAACGGCTGGTTTGGGTTGAGAAAGTTTTTTATGTAGAGTAGCGAACAGCGTTTCGACCTTCTTCGGTTATCGTCTGAACGGTAATGTTTGAACTAACATACCTTACATCACTTATAACGGTACACGCTGCTACGATCGTAAAGAATGCATATATTTTTCTCTACAAGTTTAAGGGGACAAATGAATCAAATATCTGAAATTGATCTCAACGTTTATAAGTTGATCATTAAAACAAGTCAAATCAATCGTAATACAAGTGTTGTTTATTGTTGTCAAATGATACAAAGCGTGTACGGAATACGTGTACGGAAGTTGAACAATATGCGTAGACTTCTCAGTGTGCGTTTGAAAGACTAATTCCACCAATTATTTTCTACGTAGTATTAAGGAAATACTAAACAGCTGTAAACAGAAATCTAAACACATGAATAATTTAAATGTTTTTATTAGAAGTTGTGTTCTCTATCTTAGAAGTATTTATGGGTGTCATGATTTGTTTAATATAATACCGAGATATTTGATTTGAGTGAAATTTAGAGATTAAGAAGCAAAGAACGACTATTTTCATTGATTTAGTATTTGTTATTACATTCCATCAACTTCAACCATAACTGGTATTGTTCAAACATCAAGAACTACAAACATTTCTTTCTCGTACTTACAGCCTAATAGAGATTATGTGACTACAACTTCAAGCTTACCGATGTTATCCGCTTGGGAAACAGACGCTATCTTCTCACGCGAACGTCTTACGACGTTACACGAACAACGCACGTGAGGACTAAAGAATTTAAAACTCTACACTTACTGGGATTGATATCATATTTGTTTGCTTTACAGTGAATGAAAGTGTAGACAGAACGTAAAGCATCCAGAGATTTTACTGTTTTATAGTGGAATACACTGAAAGGTGTGTGTTTTTAGGTGTTTGGCTTTGTGCATTTATCTGTTATTTTTTACAGGAAGACACGATAATTCGAGGTCAATGACAACTAAAAGTATCATTAAGGTAAATTATATAACGTGTAATACACTAACACTTTTTTACAGAACAATGATAAGATACTGATTATCAGTAAAATATATATGTAAAAACGGCTCGTTTGAGTTGAGAAATTTTTTTTACATAGAAGAGCGAATAACGTTTCGACCTTCTTCGGTCATAGTCAGGTTTAAAAAGAACGAAAGAGGAAACTAACTAACCAGTAGCTGACCACATGTTTGAAGGGAAGTGTGTAACTGAGTGTAGGAATGTAGAGGGCGTGCTTAGATGTTGGATTATATTTATTAATATAGGTATAAAGGTGTTCCTTTGTATTGGTTTATTTTGGGCTTGAGTTGTTGTATAAGTAAGGCTTCTTTAATTTTACGTTTGTTTATGTTTGTTTCTTTATTTAGTATTTTAGTGTTTTCTATGGTTATGTTATGTTTATTTGATTTGCAATGTTCGAAAACGTGTAAAGGTGACCTTTTGTGTTCTTTGAATCTGGTTTCCATTTTTCTACTTGTTTCTCCAATATAGAAGTCGTGGCAGTTATCACATTGTATTTTATAAATAATGTTGGTGTGGTGTTTGTCAGTGTAGTTCTTACATAGTATAGACCTCAGTTTTGTGTCTGGTTTTTAAATAAATTTGGTATTAACTGGAATGTCATATTTTGTTTCTAGTTTTTGCCAAATGCTGGTATTTGTCTGCTGATGTTGGGAATATATGGAATGCAACAGTATATGGTTTCGTGATTTTTTGATTCGTGAGATATATTTCTTCTTATTGGTTGTTTCTGCTTTTTGCCTAGGCGTGTGCGTATAATGTTTTTTACGGTTTGTAGAGGAAACTTATTGATGTTGATAAAAATTTTCTCAACCCAAACCAGCCGTTTTTACATAAATATTTTTCTTTACAACTGGGTTTTCTCATCATCACTGATTATTATTTCATCAGGATGCAGACAGTTTTAAAGGGACCAACAAGTGGGTTTTCTCGTCATCACTGATAATTATCAGTTACCTGGAGTTAAGCAGAAAGCTGCATCATGGGCTATCTGTGTTCTGCCTACCAAAAATTTCGAAACTCGGTTTCTAGCCGGGCTATTCCTCACACACTGTGCCACTGGGGGACTAAGATAGATAGAAAGACGCCTTTTATTTTGCAAATAGTTGGAGTAACGATTTCTTCTGTAGTAACATTTTTTTTACTATTTTTCTTGTTTTAAATTGGCGCAATAAGATTCGAATATCTGTTAAGGTCTTGATGTGTCCAATGACCGGATGTTAGAAACAAAATCAGAATCATTTTCCAGGAACATACGTAAGTAAATAATCTAAGAGAAAGATTAAATGCCTGTCCCATTTTAACTGAATGATGCAAGGATTTTGTGCAATTTTTTTCATATTTCATTCATGATGTGTAATGATATATTAACGTTAACTATAGAAATAAACCATTAACATTGTTGAAACGTGATCTACACATCGTGTACTCTCTTTACTTCTAACACAATCATGTTTCCTGACATTGTCGAAACATGATCTTTATTTCCATAAAAGTACCAAACAAACAGAGAGAAAACAAAAAGAAGAAAAAATATGTGTAAAGGTATACGACGGATTACTTGTGCTTCGCCTACCTCGAGTAACGAAATCTAATTTTTAGCTTTGTAAGTCCAGATAGTGACCAGTGTCACCAACATCAAAACAGTTGATAATAACTTTGAGAATACATGAACATATTTTGAATTATATATCACTGCGTATTCGGTTAAAATGAGTATGTAAACATGAGAAAATGCTTGGCTTTTGATTGGATGTTTTATAATAATTAGGTGGAGTTAACCGATGTAAAGGTCTCACATGAAAAACGTATAAGAAAATCTTGCAAAATTAATAAATATACGAAATAGTTGGTAGCTTAGTTACAAATGACTGTATTCAAGACTGGATTTAAAAAGTTGTTAGATACCATAATTAAAATAATTTATATGATTGTTGTTGTTGTTGTTTTGAATTAAGCACAAAGCTACACAATGGGCTATCTGTGCTCTGCCCACCACGGGTATCGAAACCCGGATTTTAGCGTGTAAGTCCGCAGACATACCGCTGAGACACTGGGGGCAATTTATATGAATAAGTCGATAAAGCTGGGTAAAACGTCTGAGTTAATCCTGCTTCCAGTTAACTTACCAAGTTGACGCTAACATAAAAAACTTTACAACGAGTAATTTCATACAAAACTAGTGTTAATAGAACAACAGTAATTATAAATTTCTTTTTAGAATACATAACCAGCTCTCACACTGCGGAATTAGATTCGAATTCAAAAATATAAAATAGTTCTAAACATTGTATCTCAGAACGGCTGGTATGAATATTAACACTTTTATTCAAAAGCAAAAGACAACGTTTCGACATTCAGGTTAACCTGAAGATGACCTAGGAAGGTCGAAAGGTTGTTCTTTGCTTATCAATAAAAGTGTTAATATTCAAACCAGACGTTACGAGGTACATTTCTATTTCAAGTGGGTTTCTCATCGTCAAGCTTTAAACATTATTTCGGATAAACTCAACTTGAAGGTACTCAATAAACGAATAATCACTTTATATTCTACATACTTGTGAAATACTACCCATGATTTTCAATCATTGTCTATAGCTGGCCACCTTTAAACAAATTCTTAACTTTGTAGTAAAATGGTTCTTGAAGAGCCATGAAGATATAAGTATAGAGTCAATGTGAGATATTATATTCTACAAAGTTGATTGAATCGAAATAGTTTTATTTACTGTTTGTTGTTATTCTTGTAAGTGGAAGAGAAATACTGTAAACACAAATTTTCAGATGCTGCAGTTGAAATTATTACATCTTAAGTTAGTATCTGATTTTTTATTGTCCATACAAAATAATTTAATCCATCCACAAAGCAATAAGACGGCGGAAAGGTGATGAGGTCTAAAAATGGAGGAACGGTCTATCAATTTTTAAATCTAGGATGAAAGTCAAAATCTATTTCTGAGGAATCTTCAATTTTCAGCCAGCTTTCATACAGTGATGTCACGAGAATGGAAGCCACCCAGAATCTTTATCTTGGAATAAAATGAAGCAATTGAAAACCAATAACACAATACCACGTTCCTAGTCGTAATGGTAGGAATGTGAACTCTAATAGACGGGCAACGAGGTAAACCATTACCAGGTTTAACAGAAACCTAGAATCTCAGTAAATTAGACCCAGGCTTCAGGAAATGCATCTTATAGTCTGACAGGAAAAAAACGACAACTCCTCTAGCAAAGCTCATGTCACCAGCAATTGGAAGGACGTGACTAGGTTGCATTCTACACAAGTTCGTGACTCGACCAATGATAATAATGGTAAAATGTAATTTAGTTTTACGTCTGGAGCAGATCAGGCTGAAACATAACACCGTTAGAGGACAGGCCGAGCGTGTTTAGATGCTATAATATATATATATATATATATGTATGTATATACAGAAGAAAAACGAAATATTTTATACAATCACGACGAGACAGTTATGTAAACTTATGATGTAATTTCGTGCACGTCACGGACATCCGGACGCCAACGTTTTCCAACTGCACTTTGAATACGATACAATAAGACTGGATGGCTGAAACTAAAACAGTGACCACGCGAGATTTGAGAATACTCCATTTATATTTTAAAATTCCCACAACCGTTTCACCGATATTGATTTCACTTCAGAAAAATAATTCGTCTGATTACGTTTGGTAACAAAAAAAAAAATTAAGATATCCTGACAAGTAAACAGTTTACAGAAGTATTTGAAACACCATGTTTAACACGTTAAAAATATTTATTGAAGCCATCAGTGGCCTGCATTAAAATTTTATTATAATTCATACCAAGGAAACACTTTTAATACCAATGATCGTTTTAATCCGCGATGACGAGAAAACCCACCTTTAGAGAAAATTACATATGAAACTGATGATGACCAAAGAAGGTCAAAACGTTGTTCGCTCCTCTACATAGTGCTTTCTCAACCAATAAAAGCCGTTTTTAAACATATAACTTTTAATGATCGTTTCTTCGTGCAAATTTTAACAAAAATTGTATTTAGAACAATTATGCATTGTCGTGAGGAAAAATAGTTTGGTATATGTATAAACATGGCTCTGAATAGCTCTATTATATTTCTTTAAATATGTAATTTTCATTTTTTTTCTTCATCTCGATGTTCTTATGCGCAAAAATGTTATCTCTATAGCCATCAGTACGGTGCACTCTTGAGTTCAAAGCGCCAAGTTGTCTATCTTATCTTTGATACTAATGAGATCTTCAAAGAACCACAACCTATAGGTTGGGAAAGCACGGCTTGTATTGAGCGCATATTACATGCAAGTAACGGAAGGAACCAAGAAAAACCATATTTTGTAGCATCGGTTTTCATAAATAAATTTTAAAATATTTCCTGCATATAATAATCACATTTACACACACGCGCGCACACTACATGTTCGGTGTTATAAATGCTGGACTGTCACAGCTTTAGAATAAAAAATATTTTGCTTATATTTCATTCCAAATTTTTGTTTTATTTTCTTAAATTTTAATTTTCGTGACTATTAAAAATTCTAATTCACAGAGATAATCAATTTCAACAAAGATTTGCTAGAAAAAATTACAAGTGAATTTACCTTAGCCGATAGAGATCGCTGTCAAAGGAGTTTGTGCGTGAGTGTTTTCTTATAGCAAAGCTATATTAGACTATCTGCTAAGTCCACCGAGGGGATTCGAGTCCCCAACTTTAGCGTTTTACATCAGAAAGCTTGCCACTGCCCCAGCGGGAGACCTGTCAAAGTAAAGACTAATAACAATGTTTCAAAAACTGAATAGATTGTGTGTGTGTTTTCCTTATAGCAAAGCCACTTCGGGCTATCTGCTGAGTCCACCGAGAGGAATCGAACTCCTGATTTTAGCGTAGTAACTCCGTATACTTTGTGCTGTACCATCGAAGGACAACTGAATATGGCCCGGTATGTCAAAGTGTGTTAAGGCGTTCGACTCGTAATCCGAGGATCATAGGCTCGAATCCCGGTCGCACCAAACATGTTCGCCCTTTCAGCCGTGGGGGCGTTATAATGTGAAGGGTCAATCCCAGCACTGATAGCCCTCGAGTAGCTTTGTGCGAAAGTCAACACAAACAAACAGACAACTGAATATAGCCTGAAAAAAAAAGACTGGAAAATTGAATAGAATTTGTGGAAAAAGATAAAGGCAAACAAAAGGAACGTACATTTTCGGCTTCTTTATCGCGAGTTTCCAACAAATATGTTCAAAATATAAATATATATATTAAATTAACGTATTACAAAAAAATAAAGCTTCTGCAAATCTTGTCATGACGTGAGAAATCTATCTAAATAAAAGTTTAAAATATATTCATATAATGATTCACAAAAACACTTTATATTAAGGGTTAATCAGTTCTATATTACTGCTGCTCGAGGAGTAATTTCTACTGTCGTAGATCTTGTTAAATTTTGATGAAAATGATTTTGAGTTATTGACCCGCAATGAAGCTTTTCATAAACAAGTTTCCATAAAGTACAGTGAGGTCAGTCTCAGAGAACACATCTTTAGGCTGTCAGTGAATTTCAGCCTCGAAAAACACGTTTATAGTAAACCACTTTTCGGGTTTTGTATTCGAACAGGATTGCTGATTTATTGATATTCTAGTTTCTTAGACCATTCTTCATGTAGAAATAGCGTTTCCACATGTGAATTTTGAGCTCGTGTATCTCATCCAACATTACATCATTCTTTACTGTTTTATTAACTCTGGCAAGATGTTTGCCCATCTTTAGCAGATTGGCTTTTAGTCTGAATGGAGATTCATAGCTTTCATAACAGCTTTCACTTTGTGGATACACATATTGGTCCAAACTAGGTTGATTTTGGAGCAAGTAGCTGTCTCAAACGTTCTGTCCATTTGTTTGCTGGGAGTATTCAAAGGTTCATCCTCTAAATCACTTAACAATCTCTCTGTACAAATGTGTCCTTCCTGAAAATTATGCTGGCCAATCTCTTACTATTGTAAACGCGTGCCATTCCCAACATTACACTGTTAAATGGTAGGAATTTGGCCGTTAATAAGTATAAAGGTGTTAATTATGTCACCAATAGCATGGGATTCATGTCTACAATGATACTTATTAAATATGATTGTCTGTAGCCTCGTAATGAAAAACTCATCCATATTTATTTCTCCATTTGTGGCCCGGCTGGCCAAGCGTGTTAAAGCGTGCGACTCGTTATATGATGTGAAAAAGGAGCGAAAAAAGCACTTACTGACAGCATCTGCTAAAATGTGTGAAACCTACAAGGCATATTTCGGCATGCCTGTAGGAGATCAAGACAAACCCGGGACACATCGTTTTACCTGCAAGCACTGAAAAAAACTCTAGAAGGTAAGGCGGACACATTTTGCTTGCTGAAACAGTAATATTTTGTATAATACAAATTTAAACCTTTTTAAACTTCAAATAGCTTTTAAATAACGTTTTTAAATTTCCAAGAGTATGAAAAAAATATCACATATAAAATAATTTGCATAAACCTCTTATACCTTAGTAGTGGATGAAATAAATTTACTCTTCATAATAACAATTTTATGTTGCTCTCAGTGGGGATAAGAGAGCCATGAAGTTTATTATTTCAAGAATCTGGTGTGAACCCACTGACCACTCAAGCAATTGTTACCCCTGCAAGGTGGACCATTCCAAATGGTATCATTAATCCGGACCTTGTATCATCCATCGCCCTATCGCTACACTGCCCTGACCTCCCTGTACGCACTTTACCAGAGAGAAAGCAGCCATTTTGTAAAACTACTCACTTTTAACAATTTTTGTTCAATTTTGTATGACAAAAGATTAATGACTTTATATAATTTTTATAACTTAAGATTAATGACCTTATAAACTTTCCAATAAAGACATTAATCTTCTCACTACAAGAACTTCTGCTGATCATTTTTTTCCATAAATAATACGTTGCATCTTTCCAAAGTGTTATTTGTTTTACATTGACTCAGATAAACAAAATTATTTTTTACCCAGTCGTTTGTAGCCATTGGCTCTGTCATGTTTGGATTCTAAGAGTTATTAGTTATTGTCTAACCTATTACCTGTGAAATCATAGAAGATTCTTAATACAGGATTATTGAGAGAGACAAAACCTTGGATATTTCTAAGGTCTGTCCGAGTTAGAGTAGATATAACTTTGTTTTGTTTTTGTTTTGGAATTTCGAACAAAGCTACTCGAGGGCTATCTATGCTAGTCGTCCCTAATTTAGCAGTGTAAGACTAGAGGGAAGGTAGCTAGTCATCACCACCCACCGCCAACTCTTGGACTACTCTTTTACCAACGAATAGTGGGATTGACCGTCACATTATAACGCCCCCACGGCTGGGAGGGCAAGCATGTTTGGTGCGACGTTGATGCGAACCCGCGACCCTCACATTACGAGTCGCACATCTTAACACGTTTGGCCATGCCGGGGCTCATTGCCACCGGATATCTATTGTTGTTGTTTTGAATTAAGCACAAAGCTACACAATAAGCTATCTGTGCTCTGCCCACCACGGATATTGAAACCCGGATTTTAGCGTGTAAGTCCACAGACATACCGCTGAGCCACTGGGGGGCCCACCGGATATCAAACTTTTTCAACTTTTATTTGCAAATTCACTAAATAGAACCGGTCATGGACAGGTGATTAGGGCGCTCGACTCGTAATCTAAGGGATCGCGGGTTCTAATCCCTGTCGCGCCAAACATTCTTGCCATTTCAGTCATGGGGTCGTTAAGATATATCAGTCAATCCCAATATTCTTTGGTAAAAGTGTAGCACAAGAGTTGGCGGTGGGTGGTGATGACTAGCTGCCTTATCTCAAGTTTTATACTGCTAAGTGAGGGACTGGCAGAGCAGATAGCCCTCGTGTAGATAATGCCAGATTCCAAAACCAAAGAAATCTCCAAATACATTTTGCAAAGTTGTACAAAATATTACTTCCGAGACATTTCTCAGGAAAACAGTTATGGAAATACAATTAGAATTACTTTTGTTTACTTTAATTTTGCGTTTATTATTTGTTGTATAGTTGTGCTCATGGTGCCCTAAACTACAGAAAACTGTTCACGGGCCCATGAAGGACCAAGCAAATGGAGCTCATGTTGGGTTTGGCTACTAATCGTTGGTGCAATTGTAAGTTTCAACTTATTACGTGGCGATAAAAGTACATGATATTGATGTCGACTTCTTGGTGAATGCAGGGTGCAGGGTGCACCATGACTTTTTAATAAATTTTGTGATATATCGGACATGCTAAGTGAAACAAACATTCTCCTCAGGTAGGGCTTAGCTTCCACTTTTTGGTAAAGAAAGACTGAAAGTTAAGATGGAGTCATGTTTCTTTCTTACCTTTTGATTTTTCACCTGAGGAATAAATGTTGATATCTTAGAAATATGAGTTGATTGATTGATTTAGTGTTTTATGGCCCAAAGTAACGAGGCTATCTGCGCCTGGAAACATGATTGCCGTAGATATGTTGTAAAATCATCCAATGATGATCTATTAGAAAATGCCCAGTGGTTAAGACACTCGACTAGTAATCTGAGGGCAACGAGTTCGAATCTCTGTCACACTAAGCATACTCGCTATTTCGGCTGTGGAGGACTTATAATGTTATGGGCACTTCCACTATCCGTTCATAAAAGAGTAGCTCAAGAGTTGGCGGTGGGTGGTGATGACTGTCTGCCTTTCTCCTAGTTTTACACTGCTAAATTAGAGTCGGCTAGCGCAGATAGCCCTTGTGTAACTTTGGCGAAATTGAAAACACAAACCCTTTAGAAAAAAAGGGACACAAATAACTATTAAGAAAGAGCCACTGTCTGCAAATCAACGAGCAGTGTGCTGAGATGTCCTGATCCAGGCTATTGTCTTTTGGTACAGCCTGATGCAGTGATAGAACTAACACATGCAACACGCAATTTTCTATCCAGAAACTAAGTTGCACACTTATGTTCGAGTGTTAGCTTCTTATCATTATTCACTATGATTATGTTTAATCATCTTTCCTAATATGGTTTTTAGTAGGGTAGGTGAAGCAGAAATGACTGGAACTGATGATACGGTTTGTGTATACAATTTGGACTCAACGTAGGACAAGAAATGAGCTGCTGGATGAATTTAATGACGTGTTTGTGTGACCAGAAGACTGACTAAGTAAGAAACATAGATAAGTACTGTACTGACTGTGTTTCTATATTGCATTGTATGGAATATTAGGAATGTTGTAGATCTATAAACTGAGTGGATATTGAGAGATTCAAAGCTTGGAACTTGATAATTTTCAGTAGCGATGTTAAAAACAAACAAAAATGGATAACTAGGTTTTGTGTGGATTTTGTGAGGGTAAATGTAGTTAAAAACATTGGTGCCTTCCAGCTATCACGAGCAGACAAATTACTCATGGAAAGAATAACACCTACCTGGCTTTTAGGTACTGTACAGTCAAACATAACTGCTTTCACTATTTAAAGTGTCAAGTTTGAACCTAGCATATAGTCTGTGTAACGTTACACAGACCTGCCGCTGAGCCACTGGGGGGCCGTATCAGATATGATAAATAGATCATACTTGACGACTTCGCGACTCGGAACACTAAAGAAAACTGCATGTAATCTGTACAATCTCACTAAACACTAGTACTAGTACAAACATCTATATAACTTTGGTTGTGCAATATAGACATGAACATTTGACTCTTTGGAGTCTGCAATACACAAGTTTTATTGTGAGCCAGTGGAAAAGAAAACACATTAAAAGTACTTCATTTTCTCTTAGAAATCTCATTGTTTTATTGTTAATTTTACATATTCAGTCAGTTTGAACATGAATGATATTTGCTAACTTACTTTCACATTTTATTTTTCAAATTCATTACTTGTTACGTCTGTCTCTGAATTGTCAGAAATGAAAACAACCAATAAACGGAAAACGCTTTTAAAATGATGCTGTATTTCTTTGTTTGAACAGAATTACATTGGGTTATCTGCTGTGATCACCATGAGCAATCAAAAGAGAGGTTCTAGATTTGTAATTTTGTAAATGTACGGCTACTCAACTGGGATACACGATGTTCTATCTCACATTTCAAACCATCTAACGTTCGTTTCGGTGAGTGATGATCACTAGTCTCCTCCTCATCACAATACACATTTAATTTAACTCCCTGTGATATTACCTGATTATAATACACATTTAATTTAACTCCCTGTGGTATTACCTGATTACAATACATATTTAATTTAACTCCCTGTGGTATTACCTGATTACAATACACATTTAATTTAACTCCCTGTGGTATTACCTGATTACAATACACATTTAATTGTACCTCCATGGGGCATTACCCTATTATAATTCACATTTAATTGTACATCCTTATTATAATATATATTTCATTTACCTTGATGGGATATTACCTGATTATAGTATACATTTTGTTGTACCTTCATGTGGTGATACCTTATTATAATATATATTTAATTGTACCTCCATGTGGTGTTAACTGATTATAATATACATTTAATTGTACCTTCATGTGGTGATACCTTATTATAATATATCTTTAATTGTACCTCCATGTGGTGTTAACTGATTATAATATACATTTAATTGTACCTTCATGTGGTATTACCCAATTATAATATATGTTTCATTGTACCTCCAAGTAGTATTACCTGATTATAATATAGATTCAATTGTATCTCTATTAACTGATAATAACACATTTAATATTATCTCTATTGGGTATTACCTAATTATAATACACATTGTGAGTATTTACTCACAAGCTGCCATCACTTTAAAATAGATTTATTTATGTTTTATTTCTCACGTGGCTTTCCTTTTCGCTCAGTGGATTTTTTTTTAACAACATGATGCCACAACAAATGGTTTAGAGAAAAATAAATAAATATTACGATACAAATCAGATAGAACTATCAGATAAAAACGATTTGATAAAAAAAAACTATTATTGTGTACTTTGGTGGGGTAAGCTGTGATTTATTATTTCATAGAGGGAATGACTAAAAACACATAACATCTATCACAAACTTTAGAGAACGTACCAAATATGTGAGAATTTTTCGTAGTTTTTTAATGTTTTTTTCCGTTCACAATAATGTTATACTGTGTGTTTGAAAGAAACACTAATACACAAGATACATTTCAGGGGAGAACAATTAGGGTTAGTGAATATAGAGAGCTTGGAGTTCCGTTACATCAAGCAATTGAATTAACACAAAAGCATTTTTTTTTCTTCATGTGTATTAGTAAAGTTGTTTCTCGCGAAAAACGCAACACATATAAGCTTAAGAAGTCTTTAATAATTAATAACAAATGATAATTACTTGAATGAGATGGAGCATGACAAACAATAGGAGTTGTTTATTTGTTTTGTATTTCGCGCATACCTACTCGAGAGCCATCTACGCTAGGCGTCCATAATTTAAAAGTGTAAGACTGGAAGGAAGGCAGCTCCAGTCATCGCCCCCACCCCACCACAAACTCTTGGGCTACTCTGTTATCAACGAATACTGGTAGTGAGCGCCCTAACTACATGGCCGTGCCGAGTTTCAATACTAGGACCTAAGTTAACAGTGCAAGGTGTTTTTATACCGAGTATCTCTCATTGTTATCCAGTGTTTTATGATATATTCACGGCTACGCAGCTGTTTCAACAGGTAAAGATAAAAAAATAAATATGAATAAAAATAATCATTGAGAATATAAGAAGAGTACTCATTGAATAAACAAAGCGGAGAATTTGTGTGAATAATAATTAAATTTCAAAGAGATCCGGCTCGTAGTACTTTTATTACAGGCCAGAATTTTATTTTTGTTTGTTTGTAGGTAAGCACAAAGCTACACAATGGGTTATCTGTTTTGTACCCACAATGCGTATCGAAACTTCGCATTGTAAATCAACAGACTTGCGACTCTGCCACTAGGGGGCATTAAAGGTCAGAGTCTAAAATGAACAGATGAGAAAACACGTATGCATTTACAAGAAGTTACATAGACCTAAAATATACATTTGTATTGAAAAAAAAATTAATGAATGCATTTGAAATATTACAGACACAAAATAAAAAATACTGTAAAATTAAACGGGGCTGTTGTTTTTAAAAAATGTAACTTTACAACAACAATGTTGAAAATTCGCCACTTAGTTAAAAACCAAACGAAATTGCATATTTTTTTTTCAGATATAAAATAAATATTCGGTATAATAAAATGTATCAAGCTTCATGAAACTAATTCAAGAAATTTAAGTCTGAGAACACACCAAACGGAAGACCGCAGCGTCACGTTGCTAGTTTAGGAAAGTGAAATACGAAAAAGAAAAGTAAAATATATTAAAGCCATAGATATATATATGTGAAGCTAAAAATACGAAATAAACTCTTAAATTGAAGAATAAAACAAAGTAATAGCACATGATCAAATGTATATATTAACTGTGACACGTGACTAAATAGTTCTCATGTCCATGTTGGTGTTATTTCAAACATAACAAAAAGGCGTGATGGATACGTTCGTTTCTATTGGAATGAAATGTTTGCACAACTTGACCACGATCGAGTTAAATGCTGGAACATCTAATCTCAAGATAAAACATTGGACAATTGGCCACTGAGCCCAACTATTTCAATCAATAACATATTTGAAATGAAAACATTGCATAATTGGGTCGTGAGTCAAACTATTCCAAGAAATAACTTATTTGAAATGTAGAAATTGCACAATAGGTCACTGAGTCCAACCATTCCAAGAAATAACTTATTTGAAATGGGAACGTTGCACAATTTTCCCCTGAGTCCAGCTATTCCAAGAAATAACTTATTCGAAATGGAAATATTGCATAAATGGCCTCTGAGTCCAACCATTCTAAGCCATAACTTATTTAAATTGGTTTATATACCATTTTGCTGCAACCTTAAACATTGGTGACGATACCTGTTTAGTTTCACGAACGAATAATTTTTTTTCACAGTGAAAAGTTTCTCTCTCGTGTAACTTTAACGAAAACCATTCTGAGACAAGGCCATGTCTAGGGACCAATATATTCAGCCATTGGGTCCCTCTTTTTAAATAGTAAAGTATGAAGTTGTTGGAAACGTCTTCTACAAGGGCTCTGCATGACTTTAGATCTCCCTATGACCCATAGTCGCCATAATTTCTTCCTATCAAATAGATATTCACAGATGCCCCATAGATCTTCATATTAACTTGACAATGCTCATTGTAATTTCTTCTGACAAAAGAGCTCAGTATAGTTTACGTTATCCCCTATAAGCACATACAGTCTTTTTCAGTTAGTCCTAAGTAGCATTAGCATGAACCGGCGTTGAATGAACTGTTCTGGTTGACAACACCTGTAAGCCCTGTAGATTCATATTTACTGGTACACACATCATCATACCAAACCTCTCTGTACCGTGTTTCGCGTACAATGAGATTCATTTTGAAGAAAGGGAGACTCATTTTGTAATTCTAGGTGCAAAAAGTGAGCCATGGTATTTTTCAACATCTGCAAAAGTTTTGACATCTAAGAAATAAACTTCCCCATATCTCGACTACATCCTTGAAAACAACATAATCTCAGCGATAAAACCTTATTTCTATTTACATATTGTTTATTTGGATGAAAATGTATTTTCTGATGAGCGAGGCCTTTTTAACCATATTAACAACAGAGTCGGGAAAAGCCCAGAATGCACACTCGTTAAAAAATAAACCATACTCTGTCAAACGTTTTGTTTTATTGTTTTTCAAGTCGGATACACAATACAAAAACAGATTCGACAGAAAATCTTACGTGTAATTAAATTGTATTCTCTTGATTTTGAAAGAATTGAATTTACAGAAGATGAGAACAATGTGTAAACCAGAGTAAAAAATAACTTTTGTTCAACAATGTTCAACTTCTGGAAAACAATGTCACTGACAAACTAGAGGATCGTATATATTTTATTGGAGAAATTTGATCTGAACAGAGAAAACAAAGCATTTCACGCGCAATTTTCTAACATCATTATTCTTTGGATGAGTGTTTCTCATGTGTTTCAATTTACTGCTGATTCACTAGTGAAAAAATCAAAACAAAATTTCTATCTACCTTTTTATGGTGTATTTTATTTCATAGTAATCTTACTCAAAAAAAAGTGTTCGTGATATTATAGGGAAATGACTAAGAACACCAAGTAGCTAGAAGAAAATGAACCTAACCATTATTTTTTACCAAAAGGAATACAATGTTTATCAAAATTCTACTCCTAACACTACACATATCGGTACGTGTGAAAATGTAAAAACGTTTTTAAATGAACGCGAAAGTCAGGTTTGTTTGTTTTCAGAATTTTGTACAAAGCCACATGAGACATAGCTGTCCCTAGCTTAACAGTTCGAAACTGGAGGGAAAGCAGCTTGTTATTACCACGAATAGTGGGATTAGCTGTAAATTATACACTCACACAGATGAAATAACGAGCATATTTTTTGTGACGGGGATTCAAACCTACAATCCTCAGATTACGAGTTGAACTCAGTAATCACCATGCCGAGCCAAGGATCAACTAAAGAGGTTAGAAAGCATACTATTCTTCTTTCTACAAATAATTACGTTTCTTTGAAAATACCCTTGATTGAGTTTTGTCTGGTCAGTACACGTCCATTATTCAGTTAAAGCTAATTTCCTTTTCAAATCGATTACTTGTTGCACCTGATATTAATTGTAAAAGATATAATTAAGCAGTTATTCATGTATATCAATTAGTGTATTTCGCTCATGTACCTTTTTTAAAGATTATTTGTAACATTGCATTATAAGTTAGTATTTATCCTGCGATATATTGGTACTTTTCAAACCTATAATACATGTACAATGTAATCAGGGTGGCCAGTCTACATACCAGTCTCCTTAAGTACCATTTCATTCAGTGTAAAATTTAACACTTCTTCTATAGGTATGAGATATTTGAAAAAGTGAAATAAATATGTAGATATATATTTTAAATGAATTTAAAATTTAACTAACTGTCCAACAGTACAATCAGAGGTTGCAATCCCAGCGATGAATGCAGTGAATAACCCGATGTCGTTTTACTATTACAAAGAATAAGATAAGATAATGTTAAGGTATAACAAGGGATCTCTTGGTCCATCTCGACTCTCCGATTCTCTGAGCTAAATTAAAACTATTAGATAAATAAATTAATAAAAAATCATTTACAGCTCCTATCTATGAAACTTTCTTTTAAACCCAATCAAACTTATTGCTTCTACAACATTCAAATGAAACTAGAAAAAAACATAACCAATAATTAAATAAATGCTAAGTAATCGTTGTTGTTTGTCAAGCTAAGACGTTGAAATATTATTTAATCATCTTTTATTTTTTTGAAACCCTGGTGTCTATTTGAGAGTCCGTCTGTCTCTCGTCTGCAGCGGGAGCTTTTCGCGTTACGTATGAAAAGCTGTGCACGTAGACAAACCTCAACATTCACCTTCAAAATGATGATAGGACAGACATGAATAATGTTGATACCAAATTTTATTTCGCGTGCACGATATTCAGCACTAAATTGTTAGGATTTTTATGACACTATTATTTACATTTCAAAAATGTGATTTAACTTAAAAAAGAAGAATATAGGTTTACCTTATGCTTTTGTCGAGCGGCTCTCAGGATGACGTAAACGTTCAACAATTACTTTTCGTGAAGGACCATACAAGTAACTCAGAGCTTTGAGTCTAACTGAAAGCAAGAGTATAACCTTCTAAACTCCGTGAAATAACTTAAATTAATAAACTGACTTAATTTTTCCCGTCAGTGGGAAGGGTAACTTTGCTTATGGCAATAATAATATTAATAGAAGTGGAGATTTCAGCCTCCATATATTATGTTTCTTGAACTGTGTGTTTCTTATAAAAAATACTAGTAATAGTGAAGCTACTTATGACGAAATAATTTCATATTCATGGGGGATTTTATCTATATTTTTAATAAGCTGTTTTTCTGTTTTAATATAAGGTTATTTCAAAAAATTCTATTGCGCAAAATAAGATGAGCTGAATACGGCTATTTGAACTGTAAATTCAAGATAGTTGCCAATGTAAACCATTCAGCAATTTAGGGTTGTGAATGCGCTACGAGGGTGACAATTAAGTTTCACTTTCTTGTTAGACAAAAGTAGGGCAAGAGTTGGCGACAGGTGGATGTGACTCGTCTCTCCTCTCTTGTCCGTCACTGAGGGATGGATGGCTTTGCGCAGAATTGTAAGTAATGAAACTCTTTCAAGAGAAGATATAAGAATTTGCCGCTATTACTTTGTTTTTATTCACTTATGCTGATAAAATAAAATAGCATTTTGTTTCTTTCTTATATCATGAGTGTGATGAACTTTTGAAAATTGAGAAATGAGAAACGTTGTCTATATGTAAATTCAACTGTAAACTAAATGAGAAATAAATATGAAATGGAAGCCCTCTCGTCTTTCTTTATTGATATTTTAGCAATGTTAATTTGTGTTGATTTCACTACAACTTATATTTTTCTTCGTTTGAATTGGTTGTTTTTTGTGGTTTTTTTGGAAATTCGCACAAAGCTACTCGAGGGCTATCTGTGCTAGCCGTCCCTAATTTTGCAGTGTAAGACTAGAGGGAAGGCAGCTAGTCATCACCACCCACCGCCAACTCTTGGGCTACTCTTTTACCAACGAATAGTGGGATTGACCGTCACATTATACACCCCCACGGCTGGGAGGGCGAGGATGTTTAGCGTGACGCGGGCGCGAACCCGCGACCCTCGGATTACGACCGCACGCCTTAACGCACTCGGCCATGCAAGGCCTTAAGTATTATAAGTTTTATGTTCAGAAAGAATTTGTGTTATGTTTTTGCTATCACTCCATATAATATCCTTAACGTGTTCAGATCATTGTTTTTTGTTGCTAGATTCAAAGCTACTCAGTGATTATGTGAGCTATGTTCACCGCGGGTATTGAAACTCAAACTTTAGAGTTATTATAAACCCACGTATGTATCGTTGAGTCCATAAAAAGCGTTTTCGTTAATTAAGCTCAGATGACTCCAAGGTACATTTCTGAGTTTATAACTCTGAAAATCAGGTGACGACATCCCTGGTTGGAAGGGCATGAATAGTCCCTTGTGCAGTTTTGTGCTTAACAGTAAAACAAACAAATTAATAATTATTCGTAGAAAGATAGCTAAAAAAAAGTTAGTAAATTTGTTACCCTTTTGCTTCAGCTTTTTCATTGTTAAAAAAACTGTATTCATCTTTAAGACTTAACTAATTCTCTCCCACGTTAATAACTTCACCTTAATGAAAAGCAAGGAAATACGTGAAAATCATACCAGTCGATGTTCTAACATAACTGTTATCTCAGATACTTAAAAATCTATTTTTAAAAGATATGGCATTTATCCAATATGCTTTGTAAAGTAGATTCAGTGAAAGTTTGAACATGTTAGTAATTATTACTTATTATTAACCGTTCAGTAATAAGCAAAAGCATTGTGAAGGACTATCCTGAACATGTCACCGTTTATTTGTGTCTTAATATTTTTGCTTTTGCGACAGTCTAATCACAGATCTATCAATTTATAGTTTGAGTGTACTTATCACTAGGCCACGATCAGCCCACAAATGTTGTTGATAAAACATACGAAACATTACTATATGAAAGTACTATTATTGAAAGACTGACGTAAATATTAAGATAGGTTTATTTTCGAAATAGTAATTTAAGCGATAGTCAAATGGTTAGGACGTTCGAATCACTATGTGAGAAACGCAGGTTTGATCCCCGTAACACCAGACATACTCGCCCTTTCAGCCATGGAGCTGTTATAGACGATCAATCTAATTATTCGTTTGTTGTTGTCGTTGTTGTTGTTTTGAATTAAGCACACAGCTACACAATGGGCTATCTGTGCTCTGCCCACCACGGGTATCGAAACCCGGATTTCAGCGTGTAAGTCCGCAGACATACCGCTGAGTCACTGGGGGCATTTATTCGTTTGTAAAACAAAAAAACACGATTTGACTGTAGATGGCGATGACTTATTGCCTTCCTTCTGATCTTTCGCTTTAAAATTAGTGACAGCTAACAGAGATGGTCATTGCGAAACTTAGCGCGAAATTAAAAACAAACAAACAAACTAAGAAGTGACTTTAATCTCTCCGAACCCGCAAAAACTGAGCAAACAAATTAAAAATTATATCATATTAAATTTACATCTTTAATGTTTACCTAAAACTCAATTTAATTGTGTTTTAAAATAGTTTGTAAAAAGAAGAAATTCTGACTAAATCTGGTATTTATGATAATATTTATACGAATTTACATGAACGTTAAATGATTTTGTATTAATTTTCCCTATAACAAAACTATGAACTTCAGCGAAGTAGAAACATAAGACCATTACAGCACTTTTTAGGTACTCCTTTCTTCATCACTGCTTCTGGACAGACCAATAAACAACACACTGTCTATCTTTAAGAAGATTCTTTTGTTCAAGTTAAGCACAAATGGACTTTCTGTGCTCTTCTCACAGCAGGCATCGAAACCCGTTTTATGGAGTTTTTAGACCGCAGATATACAGTTTTACTTTTCTGAGAACAGTCGGTAGTATAGTATCGTTAAAGAACATACTTACCTGTCTTTGGTCAACACAAAACTAGCTCTTCTTTTAGCTTTTGTAATTCAATGTTGACCTGACTGGTCAGCGGTACATTAACGGACATCTTGTTTGTTTGTTTTGGAATTTCGCACAAAGCTACTCGAGGGCTATCTGTGCTAGCCGTCCCTAATTTAGCGGTGTAAGACTAGAGGGAAGGCAGCTAGTCATCACTACCCATCGCCAACTCTTGGGCTACTCTTTTACCAATGAATAGTGGGATTGACCGCACATTACAACACCCCCACGGCTGGGAGGGCGAGCATGTTTGGGGCGACTCGGGCGCGAACCCGTAACTCTCAGATTACGAAGCACACGCCTTGTCGTGCTAGGCCATGCCAGGCCTAACGGACGTCTAATGCTAAAAATCCGGGGATAGCTTACTGCCGTGGACAAGATTCATTGCAAATCACACACAGCATGCATACTGTTATTGTAAATTACGATAGAAGTGGCTAAAGTAAAAATTGTAAACTAGAGATCTGTAACAAAAGTCTACGCATCTGAGTCAATAATAAAAGATGCAGATGCTGTAAGAAATGTTCTCATTAGGAAGAAGATATTTATAAACATTCACTGAAACGTCGAATATTTGAATAGAAAATATTACTTTACACGTTTTTTTATAAGACAATGATAATACTCATTTTAGTTTTCCTTACTGGATATGTCTGAAGTTTGTGAATGGGTTTGTTTTTAATTTCGTGTAAAGCTATAGGAGGGCTATCTGCGTTAGCTGTCCTTAATTTAGCAGTGTAAGACTACAGGGAAGGCAGCTAATCATCATCGCCAGCCCTTGGGCTACTCTTTACTAACAAATAGTGGGATTGGCTGTCATATTATAATATTCCCACGGCTGAAAGAGCGAGCACGTTTGGTGTGATAGAGATTCAAAACCTCGACCCTTGGATTACTAGTCGAGTATCTTAATCACCTGGCCATGCCGGGGCCTGTGGATGGGAGAAGATTCATCAGTATTAACGGTTGTATGAAAGAGAAAATTAAATTGTTAAATTGTAAAACACACATTATATAAATAAGATATACATTATGTATATTTGTACAGAACAAATAATATAATTTGTTGTACATAAGCTTGCTAAAGTACTCATTTGGGATACACGTACAGCTGTATTATAAACATTTCGATACTGGATACTTTACGCATCGTTCATGTATTCTAAGTACTGTGAAACGCAGAAAACATACTACTAATAATAATGGGAATTTTTACTTACATATTTGTTGTTAAGCGCAAAGTTACACAAGAGGCTATTTGTGACCTGCTCACCACAAGTATCCAAACCCTATGTTTAATGTTATATGCCCTTAAATGTATTGTTGTAACATAGGAAGAGAAACTCAGACTAATATTGTATTTCAAGACTACTGGTAGGCGTATTAAAACTTTTATTTAAATAAAATAGAGAAGAACGTTTTGACCCTCTTGGGTCATCTTCAGGTAAACAAAGTTTAGACTAAAAGTGTAATGTATTAAAAACACAAGTGTCTTACTGATGTGGCCTAACATGGCCAAGGAATTAGGGCGCTCGACTAGGAATCTGTGAGTCTCAAGTTCTAATCTCCGTCTCGCTAAACGTGCTTGCCCTAACGGGCGTTATAAAGTGACGGTCAACCCCACTATTAGTTGATAAACGAGTAGCCCAAAAGTTGTCGGTGAGTGGTGATGACTAGCGCCTTCTTTCACTACTAAATTACGGACAGCTATAGTAGATAGCCCTCATACAGATTTGCGCGAAATTCAAAAAAATGATTAAACAAACTTACTCGTTTGGTTTGTTATGTTTTATATATTTCAGTACTATTATTTTTTATTAATCATTTGTTATTTGTTGATTATATAGAGTGATATAGAAGGTGTTATGCTTTAATTAAATAGTAACACACTACAACATTATCATCTTACAGACTTGTGAACAGGAACAATATAAAGCTTGTTATATATAAGGGAAACAAAATATCACAACGACGTGACATCTTACCAAGGACCAAAAATATTACTATAACGTAACATCTTACCAAAAACAAAGAAATATCATTACGACGTGACATCTTACCAAGGACCAAAAATATTACTATAACGTAACATCTTACCAAGAACAAAGAAATATCATTACGACGTGACATCTTACCAAGGACAAAAATATCACTACGATGTGACATCTTACCAAGAACAACAGAATATCGCTCAGATGTGACGTATTACAAAAGACTATAGAATAGTATTACAAAGTGACATCTTATCAAATACAACAAAACAGCGCTACGACGTGACATCGTACTTGAAGAGCGCTTATTTGTCGTAAAAGTTTTGTTTTTGAATTTCGCACAAAGCTACTCGAGGGCTATCTGTGCTAGCCGTCCCTAATTTAGCAGTGTAAGACTAGAGGGAAGGCAGCTAGTCATCATCACCCACCGCCAACTCTTGGGCTAGTCTTTTACCAACAAATAGTGAGATTGACCGTAACATTATAACAACCCCACGGCTGAAAGGACGAGCATGTTTGGTGCAACTAACCGTTTCTAATTTAGCAATGAAATACTACAGAGAAAGCAGCTACTCATCATCACCCACCGCCATTTCTTGGGCTAGTCTTTTATAAACAAATAGTGGGATTGACCGTAAGAGTATAACGCCCCTTTCGGATGAAATGGCAAACATATTTAATATGATGGTTTTTCGAACCCGCGACCCCCTAAATCACCAGGTTATTACATATAACAAAACCCTAGGCCTTCTATTATACGTCATTTATATAACCTACATACATTTCAAGAATTCAGATTTTAATAATTTATACTCGATAAAATTTCATATTTTCTGTATTTTTGTTAAACCTTTGCTAATAGACAATTACGATGTTAATAGAAAATGTATAGTTTTCGAAATGAAAATTTATAACCATAATTAATGAGATGTTAAAGGTGATAAAAATTATTGTTTTCTCGATGATCTTTGTAGAATCCATAACAATATTGTCTATCAGATAAGTTTGAAAGATGGAAAAAACAAAGCCTCTATACATACTGTTTTATCTTTACTGGTAGCTCGGATGAGAATGAAAGAGATTCATTATGAGTGTCCATGCTCAGGACAGAATAGAAAGGAGATGTGATTTGACATTGAACTTAATTTAAAATGTTAAAGTGCTGTATACTAGAATCGAACGCTGCACACGTCACCAACTGTTTCAACTGACATTTATGAGGAGAAAATAACTTAATTCATTCCAGTCTGTACAAGCATGTTCTCAAGAGGGTCGGTCACAGGGCCAGTGTTATTATACAAGTTATTAACCATTAAAACGTGTAATTTTCAATGGACTTATATTATCAGTACGCGTTTGCGACACTCGATTAACAATAATGTCATACTTACTGTATACAAAGTACTTGTAGGGAATTTTAGAATCACATACCTAAATATGCCACATGTATTCTAAAGTAATTATGGAGGGCAAAATTCATAATTATTTGTTCATTATACGCCCATCTGACCATAACAACAACTTATAATTCAACAAAACCCTTTAATACAAATGACCATTAATTTTTTGTTAATTTCAAATATTTGTTTGCGTCAGTAATTTCAAACCGAACGACTTGATAAAATTAGACTTTTTTTTTTTTAAGTATGACTTCGAACCGGCCCGGCATGGCCAAGCGTAATCTGAGGGTCGCGGGTTCGCATCCCCTTTGCGCCAAACATGCTCGTCTTTTCAGTCATCGGGAAATTATAATGTTATAGTAAATCCCACTATTCGTTGGTGAAAGAGTAGCCCAAGAGTTGGCGGTGGGTGGTGATGAGTAGCTGCTTTCCCTCTAGTTTTACACTGCTAAATTAGGGACGGCTAGCAGAGATAGCCCTTGAGTAGCTTTGTGCGAAATTTAAAAACAAACAAAAAAAACAGACTTCGGACCATCAGGTTTGAACAAGAACTTCTAAATTGTTCCAAAACATGATCTAATTTTTTACGACATTTCTACCATATTTTTGTTCATGATGACTCCTCACCAAGAGAAAATTTTTATTGTGAGTTTTTCTCCCTGTAAAATTTCTATCATCCTCGAGCAAACTTGCAACAAATCTCATTCTAACAACAAACATTGACAACGCCTTCTACATAACTGAGCAAAAAATTTTATTTAGAATGTTCCATAAATCAGTTCAAACCCATCCGTTAGTTTTCAAATTTAAAATACGATTTTAAATCATGCAGTTGTTTATCTGTTTTGTTGTTAAAACGAAAAATACATAATAAGCCATCTGTTATCTGCCAACTGCATGTGTCGAAATTAAAGTTTTAACGTCATAAGTCACAAGAACAAATTGTGAAATTAACAGAGAGAATTAAGAAGAAAACATATTATCAAACGATCAAAGGAAATACCAAAAATATTTTTTTCCTATTTGTGTGGTTATTGTTAAGCACTGGTCTACCAAAAAGGACTGTCTGTGCTTTGTCCACCATGGACATCATTACCTATAATAGGCGATCTAAGCCTGCGAACTTGCAGCTGAGCCTGCCCCCCAGTGGCTCAGCGGTATGTCTGCGGACTTACACGCTAAAATCCGGGTTTCGATACCCGTGGTGGGCAGAGCACAGATAGCCCATTGTGTAGCTTTGTGCTTAATTCAAAACAACAATAACTGGTGCTGAGCCAAGTAGGGATATTTTTATAGTGACAATAATTAAGCTACGGTAAAAGAAAAACGCTTTTGTTTGTTTGTTTGTTTGTTTTGGAATTTCGCCTAAAGCTACTCGAGGGCTATCTGTGCTCGCCATCCCTAATTCAGCAGTGTAAGACTAGAGGGAAGGCAGCTAGTCATCACCACCCACCGCCAACTCTTGGGCTACTCTTTTACCAACGAATAGTGGGATTAACCGTCACATTATACACCCCCACGGCTGGGAGGGTGAGCATGTTTAGCGCGACGCGGGCGCGAACCCGCGACCCTCGGATTACGAGCGCACGCCTTAACGCGCTCGGTCATACCAGGCCAAGAAAAACGCATTGATGACTCTTGATAAGAGATTATATACCTTATAGTAGGACAGATGGATTTATGTAGAAACGAACTGTAACTACGCTAGTTATATAAATTACAGTTTGTTGTCTAACATCAATGTTATCTTGATGGCTAATTAATTTACTTTAAATGAAAGCGTTTTTGTACCAAAACAACTAATTAGATAAATGAAGCAGCAATATGCTTGGACAATTAATTGTTCTGACAAGTCAGTATTAGGTGAGGTATGTGTGGGTATTTTTTTTTAGAAACCTAAATCGGGCTATCTGCTGAGGCCACCGAGAGAAATCAAATCCCTGATTTTCGGGTTGTAAATCCGTAGACTTACCGCTTTACTGGCAGGTGGCAGCACTATGTGAAATTAAAACAAAAAAATAAAGAGATTTATGTTATTATTATTATATATTAGTTGGAGCAACCGTCCCGGGGGACCGAAATTATATAAATTCATGATTAATGAAAGGCTATTTTAGAAAATAACAAGTTGTGTCCCTTAATTATAATTGTAAAAAAAAATAAAAAAATTGCCCATAAAAAGTGCAAGTTTACGTCTATCTCCGCACGAACCCTGAAAACATTCATGACAAATTCGGTGAAGATCCGTCAAAAGTGGGGCGAAAAAGTGACAAAAAAAAACACCTTTGAAATCGCAAAATTTAAAAATGAAAATTTACACGTAACCTCACGCGGGCGTAATAAATCTATCCGATTTAGGTGGAAATACATGTACGTCATACGAAGTAGGTACATGGACAACAGATAGTACTATTACGTTTATATAGATATAATACTATAGTTAAGTACTATGCATAAATTTAAGGGCTCCGCATAGCCAGATGGTTAGGGTACTCGATTCGTTATCTGAGAATTGCAAGTTCGAACCCCTTCACACCAGACATGCTTGCCCTTTCAGCCGTGGAGACGTTATAATGTGACGATGAACCCCACTATTCGTTGGTAGAAGAGTATCCTAACAGTTGGCGGTGGGGTGGTGATGATTAGCTGTTTTCTCTCTTGTCTTACACTGCTAAATTTGGACGGCGAACGCAGATAGCTCTCGTGTGGAGGTTTTGCACGAAATTCAAAACAAATCAAACCATTATTATAATATTTTAAATCAGGAATTAACCGCGTTGTTTTGTCTATATATAAAATTAGAACTTAATATTTGAAAGTGTTATGTAACTATATTTAACATGGATACACAAGAAATAGCAAATACTTATTGATTAATTAGTTGGCATGCATTAACCGAAGTTGAGAACTTAGGAATTTCCATGAAACATACTCATCCAAAAACATCTTTGAAGACTTCGTTGTTAGACATACAAGACAGTTTATTACCAATGAGTTTATTTTGTGATTTAATTTTCAATTATTATTTAGTGTAATAACAAGAGTGTTGAAAATTGGTTGTTTCATTCGTTAATTGCGAAAAACTTCGTTAGGTAACTGTCGGAATCGTACGTTGTGTTTGCAATTACATTGTTGACGTCACATTACTTGAATCTTTGGTATAATTTCGTTCTTTTAACCAGATAGTGTTAATTGATCATGTCGTGTAGTTTGTGGTACGAGGCTTCAGTAAGCAATATATATATATATATATATATATATGTTACAAGCGATTACAAGCACGTAGAGGAAAGTTTAGTAGAAGTTCTGTCAGTTAAAAGCAAGAAAACGTGAAGTCAGCCAGCGTGTGAGTGGTTAGTCATAACGAGTGATATTTTAAAGTAAAGTTAACAGTTTAACATTGATAAGGTTAATAATTTAGCCTGTCAAAGGGTATTCTAAAATAATTGAACTCACCTGTTTGGACTTTGACGAAAAGGGAGACAATTATTTAAATTTCTGGATATACATGTGGTAGCCTGCGAGGTAAGGTAAACGAATTATTCGCTGATACTATCATGATAACAGTGGAGAATAATAATTTGTCTTGTCAGCTGGATTCTAAAGTAATTAAATCTCTCTGTGTATACTTTTGACAAGAAAAGAGAAATATTTAGTTTTAGATAAAACTGTGATTTTCTATAGAGTAAAGAATTGTTTACATATGCTTGACTTGTTTTGAATATACTATTTTGAAACAAGTGTATTGTCTGCTTTCTGTTTAATATTGGGATTTATCGCCAACGCATCACAGACACCAACTGTAGAAGTGTCCCAGCCAACACACATACTTAAAACCCTGACATTCGTTGAAATTGATTTTTAACTAATAACTAATAAAATGTGGCGACTTGGTAGGTGGCACACATCGGCCAGTGTTGAGAATCAATTATTTCTTAGATATGTACTCATACAAATCTATCTTTGGAAACTTCACTTGAAACTGTAAAGAGTAATAAATGGAAGAAAAAAAAAGTATATAGAAAAACACGATTCCACTATATTGTGTAACAATTGAAGCATTTTAATTGAGTGCACTCATAAAGCAAATTATATGCTGCAAACCTCATCGAACTAAAAAACATTGGATACAGAAATTAACTAGTCAGTTGGGTAAATAATTAGACCAGTGACAAATTCCCCTAGGTAGGTGATATCCCACATATCTTGTGGCTTGATCTTTTGTCTTCAAAACGTGACTGCAGCGTCTTCGCGCAGAATCTTAATGACTGTATGGCTGTCAGGCAACATCGAGTTAACAAAGAAAAAGATGGGCTCTTTCGAGGCACTCAACACAAACTATAGAATGTTTATCACATTCTTTGAGAAAAACCAGAAGACTAATGACAGAATCCAGTGTTTTGTAACTTCAAAATATTTACTTCTGTCTGAAACACACAAATGGTGAAAACATTTGATATAATTTTTAAAAGCAAGTGAAAACGAATAAACGTTTGCATCGTACAAAAAGGGAATACAGGATATTATAAATGTATTCAAGTTTTGTGAACAGAATTTATAGATACTCTTATAAAGATGCTTCATAGCGTTTAACATTACCCATCATCGAAGCCTGAAGAAAGTCTTAAAGCGAGATGTATTAATACTCCGAAATAAACTTGATTAATACACACGTACCTTCAAAAGACTAAAATGGATCGTCCAATGAAATATTAAAATACTCTGAACTAATGATAATAATATATGTTGTACCACTAAACAATGGAGCTTTGTTTAGTGAAATACACACGTAAAGAGTTTTAAACAATGCACCATTCCAAACATTTTTGGATACGTTTTTAAAATTAAATGTACAAGTTTCTGAAATAGCATTAAATAAACCGCAGTTTCAAATACTTTTGTTGGGCGTATTTTGTGGTGAAATGTACAAATTTCTAGACTAATATTATTTATACAAGGTCTGTAGAATGGTATCCAACAAAACATATAAAGTTATAAACCAATATTAGCTAACATTCACTTTCGGAGAGTGTTTGCCCAAAACGTTATTCAGTTCACCATCAGTTTGGTTTGGTTTGTTTTGAATTTTGTAAAGCTGTACAAGAGCTATCTGCACTAGCTGTCCCTAATTTAGCAGTGTAAGACTAGAGAAAAGACAGCTTGTCATCGCCACTCACTGCCAACTCTTGGGCTACTCTTTTACCAACGAATAGAGGAATTGACCATCAAATTACAACGCCCCCACGGTGGAAAGTGCTAGCATGTTTGGTGTAACGGGGATTCAACCCCACGACCTTCGGATTAAGACATGTCTGACCCTTCATTTGCAGAGCCGTTGTGATTTTTAAGTTTGTCTTATACGTTTCTTTCCTATTATTTCAAAGGTAAAAGGTTTTGATTATCTTTAAATTACAAATGTTAATGTAGTTTTTAACACAAACAACCTGCGGCACTTTTTCATTCTGATTTGGTTTGGTTTTAAACTTCGCGTAAAACTACATGATGTGTCAACCACTTCTGAATTAGCAATGATAGAATAGACGGAAGGCAGCCAGTTATTGCTACCCACCAAGAACTCTTGGGCTACTCTTTTACCAACAAATAGTGGGATTGACCGTCATATTATGACATACTCGCCCTTTCAGATTACGAGTCAAACGCCCTAACCCTCCTGGCCGTGTTAGGCCTTATCAACATGTGTGATATGGTAAAAAAATCTTTATACGAATGGAAAATTTTAACTTTTTAAGCCATAACCTTAAGAATAACAGAAAAGGGAAGGAAATAGGCCTGGCATGGCCGAGCGCGTTAAGGCGTGCACTCGTAATCCGAGGGTCGCGGGTTCGCGCCCGAGTCGCGCTAAACATGCTCGCCCTCCCAGCCGTGGGGGTGTATAATGTGACGGTCAATCCCACTATTCGTTTGTAAAAGAGTAGCCCAAGAGTTGGCGGTGGGTGGTGATGACTAGCTGCCTTCCCTCTAGTCTTACACTGCTAAATTAGGGACGGCTAGCGCAGATAGCCCTCGAGTAGCTTTGTGCGAAATTCCAAAAACAAACAAACAAACAAACAGGGAAGGAAATTTGCGACACAACGCGAAATTCAAAATAGTGAATCGTTTTATAGCTTCGATTTTTACACCCTATTTCCAAGTAGTACACGAGACCATCAGCAGCACAAATAGTTTTGTTTTACTGTAGTTAAGGAAACAAACAAACAAAGTACATAATGGAATATTATCACAATGTTCACAACAGGTATCGAAACCAGATTTTAAAGTCACTGCGAGTGATGTATAAATGGCTACATATATTACAGCTCATTTTTTTGAAAACCCAGTAGAGGAATATTCCACTATAATTTTTTATATTGTGTATTCTTTCTTTCCTAGAATCCTGTTCTTAATATTTATGATACCGTAGTGTAAATACGACAGTTTTGAGAGAAAGTGAGGTAAGGTCAAGGAATTCGGATTCAGCCGCCAAGTTTCTTGTGCACTAGCTCTCATTAAGAAAATTTCCTAGTGCTCTGATTAGTTGTGGTGGAGATAATCCCCTGAAGATCCCAACGAGTTTCGTTGTATAAATATAGGTATAGCTCCAAGTATCGGAAGAACAGCAATCAGCAAAAGTATTGGTCTTACATTTCGGTTGTCTTTTGGGAGAAAGAGGTTTAACGGATGGGAAAGAAAACGTTTTCTTGTGAATTTTTTTAAATAAAAATCAGTTGTTTATTTCAACGTAGGACTGGCATAGCCTAGCGCGTTGAGGCGTGCGCTTCGTAATCTTAGGGTCGCGGGTTCGTGCCAAATATGCTCGCCCTCCCAGCTGTGGGGGCGTTATAGTGTGACGGTCAATCCCACTATTCGTTGGTAAAAGAGTAGCCCAAGAGTTGGCGGTGGGTGGTAATGACGAGCTGCTTTCCCTCTAGTCTTACACTGCTAAATTAGGGACGGCTAGCACAGATGGCCGTCGAGTAGCTTTGTGCGAAATTTCAAAAAATAAAAAATAAACGCAATCTTTGTAGTTTGCAGCTTAAAATCGGTAATTTGTTTTGTTATTACGCAGCTTTTCATTTCAAATGTATTTTAGGAGCAATGGGTCTCTTGTTTTTGATAACCAAATGTCTCGGAGAAAATAAAAATCGATATTTTAAGGATGTTATGGATAACAAAGTAAATACATTCAGCAGATTTACCATAATAAATATATCTTCTCACGAGCCAATTTATTGATAAATACTCTTAGCTTCAAACTACGTTTCACAACAGCAACAACTCCAAAAAGGACATACGAAGCATCATTTCCTTGTGTCACAAGGAAACATAAGACACAATTTGTGTGGAGGCTACCAAACCACTGCTACCAATGTGTATACCTTTCAAACTTGAGTCATTTTATACAATCACGTTTTCAGTTTTTTCCTATGTCCCGTCCGGATATTATAATCAGAATACAGTTTGAGAACAGAATTAGTTTGTAACGACCGTTACTTTCGTTCTACTGATACTCTAAAGCATATAGTGAGGTGTAAGTTGTATGATACACATTAGGTATATGAAACCTATGTTTTTCTCAACTAAAGTTTTCTTAATGTTACACAAAAGGGAAAAGATGATCATCCTAACGGGTAGGTTAGAAGAATCGTATTTGTGATAAAGAAAGACGAAAGATAATTACTTCTTTTCTTTTCCAATTCGCAGAGTAGTACATTAATTTTGATACATGACACTCAAGGCGATATAGTCTCTCTTCTTTTTCATAATAGGGGCATAATTGCGCTTAATAACGCCACAGTCAGACTTTAATTACAGAAATAAGAATGTATCTGTCATAAAACATTTAGGAGCATTCACGAATTTTTGCCGTGAAGTAATGATAATTTGTTACTTTGAAACAAAACATTTGGGAATCAAAACTAGAGACAAACTCCTCAAGAAACCGCAGTAAAACTACAGTTTTTCTTTTCTATTTATGTTCCATCTTAACGTAATACTCATTGAATATGAGTAATTACAACATAGGAATATTTAAGGAATGCATACTTATTTTCTTTTTTCATCAGCATAATAGCGAACGGACGTATTTTAGCTTAATGTTTCGTTCGGTTTTAATATCGGTATTGGCTAGAGATTGTGAGTGCATCAAACACTCGAAAAACTGTGTAATCGTATTGATGAGCTAATATGTGCGTTAACAAAGTTCTCGGTCCTCTAGGGCGAAACACAAAATAGCTGGTGAACGCCACAAGGTTTCTTTATATATACATATTTCTTTAACAAACGTCGCCTGATCAGCTTTAAAGCAGTAGTTATCTCAAGCCACGTTGTCGACAGGAAGTCATTTATCCGAGCATAGCTGAGTTATTTTCGTGTAGGGATAAGTTCCTTATCTGCAAGAGATATGTATACAATCCTGTCTTCACAGCAAATTTTTTTTCGAGCCTCCAGCAAAACATTATGAAAGAATAGCTCAAAAATGGGGTTTTACAACATTCGATGTTAAAGCAGAGGTGGAAAGAACCATAAAGTGATGTGTTCCACTCACCAGGGTACAAGTAAGTTGGTCTTTCAATATTCCAATTCAGAAATCCTAAGGCTACGTATACTTAATCAATATAACATTCCCAGTGCGTGTATTGTGTTTATAGTTGGTATAAATAACACCTGGTTGTGAACAAAAATCGGGCTGGAAGCGTGTATGGAATTTCACAGCAAAGAATTTATATCAGTTATCAAACTGTATAAAATAAAAATTATGTATCATTAATACTCTGAGTAATCGTAAACGTGATTTTTGTTCCAGATTTAGCAATAACCATGTAAACATACAAGATCTTCTGTTATTGGAATTGCCAGACAAGAAACAATGCACACATTCTGGTCGTTAAATGAATGGTATATGGATGGATATACTTTGAAATATGTGTAGGTATGAAGAACAAAATGTATAAAAATTGAAGGTACAATTTTGACATATTCCATATGGGTTAAAATTATATTTTCTTGTCCAGTAATCAAATAAAAATACATTTAGGTTTATATACTAATCAATAATGAATAAATCAAATAAATTAATTGCTCATTTTAATGAGATAAAGGCATCGCTATTTTAGCGTGTTTGGAAGCACCTTAGATTTTTAATTTAACTGTAATAGTGTTACTGTATAAGTAATCGAACTTAAAGCTTTCGAAAATAATAGCGTACGTATTTTGAGATACATTATTGATATGAAGTTACTAATCTTTATTTAGCAGGTACATAAATAGCAGTCTGTGTGAGTTACTCACTTTGGTCTAAGCCGAGTGCATCCCAGTGGCTGAGTTTTTATAGTTCGCGTGTCGTTACCAACAAAAAACAACAGAAAAAATTGTATATCGTACTTCGGAATCGTTGGCATGTTGTAAAAGTAACACTAAAATCCTACTATTTGGTCTAATACGAGTAGCCTAGGAGTTGACGACCAGTGATGGTGACTAGCTGTCTTTTTCTCTAGTCTATTACTTGAAAATTATGAACAACTTGTGTAGATAGCTTTCGAATAGTTTTGCGCGAAATTCAAGAAACAAATAAGCTAAAACATGTATCGTAATGTGCCTTTTTCATGTCTTTAAATAAATGTAATAAAAATCCCAAAGGCCTTAACACCCAGATTTGTCCAAAGTCATCTCTGTTTACTTGAGAATAATCTTACGCGTGTGACCAGTGTAACGAGGATTTTTTGTCATATCAATAAGGCCTTAGAGCAGGCTCTGAAAATTAGATCGGGTTTCTGATCATACGCATGATTTTGCTTACAAGACAAATCAGCAGCAATATTTCTTTCAGTTTCTGACAATGAATCATAGTTCCAGTGAAGGATGATCATTGGATCGTCATTTCATTTTTAAAACAGTTTCATTGAATGAAATTTTAAAGATTAATGTAAACAAAATATATACTGGATCAAATTTGTTAAAGAAACGTGTATATAGAAGAAAGTCCCAGAGGTCAATCGGTGGGTGAATCTCACTAAATATTGGAAATGCTAATACTATATGAAAACCCACGCCATCATGGTTAGAGGTATCAGATATCATATGGTAACTGAGTGTATCAACGTATGATATTCTCCTACAGTTGAAAGATACAGTTTTAGTGGTGCCTAAGGAAATAAAAGTAAACTATTAGAGCTTTGAAGAAGATTCTGTAGCCGCATGAGTGGGGGTGATGCTACACATGTGGAAGGGATATCTTAATCCATGAGACAACATATATCATATCTACATGTATATCATGATGTGTGGGATGATGCTTGGTCTATTTTGGGTTCTTTAACCTCTCTGAAATACCGAATAAAATCAAAAGAGTACCTAACCACCATAAAACCTATCAGAGTTCACCCCAGTTCTCATTAGTTTTTTTCTAGGATGACAATCTTACATTTCGCTCACCCCTGTATGATAGTAACATTAGTTTTTTCTAGGATGACAATCTTACAGTTCGCCATTTTGAAATCCAGAACTGATTCTTTAACTATTACAATGACATTGTATGCCTTCCTTGGCTGACTTGGCTAACTAAATGATCAGTTACGAGAACTGCTTCTCATATCTGTATAATTAGGTTGGAGGCAAACCAAATGTTGAGATGCTCTCTGAAATCAGTGGCCAGTGAGGTTATAATCAATTTGGCGAAGAGTCGATCCTTGAGATGCATAAAAGTTGGACATAAAATAGAATCGTGAGAACAGTCGATCCTGGAGTTCTCTGAAGTTCTTCTTCATTAGATGAACGAGGGAGACATTTTGTTTTTTATAGTCTTGTTTGAACTTCCAGTTTCTGAAGAAGTACAGGTAAACGAAACATAGATACAAAGTCGTGTTTCAATGACAGCCATTTAAGAAGGATGTAAGGATTTAAGTAAGATTTTAAAATGTTTACTTTAGGCTCTCTCAAGACAATCCATCATTTAGATCTTTTTTTCTTATGCAATTGGGGAGCACAAACAAGCCTTATTTACTCATTCGATTCTTTAGATAAGTTGTGAACGAAGTGCCAAAATATCTTCTTGAAAATAATCCTTTTAACCGTTAGTCTAGGCCTTGTTTAAATATCTAACATGATTTTAGATGAAATTAGACCTCGGGATATAAGTTGTTGTTTTGAATTAAGTACAAAGCTACACAATGGGTTATCTGTGCTCTGCCCACCACTGGTATCGAAACCCATATTTTAGCGTGTGAGTCCGCAGACATACCGCTGAGCCACTGGGGGGCCGGAATATAAGATATAGCAATAAAACAAACAAAAATGAGATATTTATGATTTTTTTTCTGTACACTAAAGTTTAAGAGTTTATTTCATACATTTTTAAATAATAAATGATCTTTGTTTAGCCCTTTTTTTTCTGATGAAAACAAAAAAATGAGCAATACATAAGTAAGGAAAAATAACTGTTAGAAAATCACAGTTGATAAATGTGTTTGTTTTTGAATTTTGCGTAAAGCTACTCGAGAGCTATCTGCGCTAGCCGTCCCTAATTTTGCCGTGTAAGACTAGAGGGAAGGCAGCTAGTCATCATCACCCACCGCCAACTCTTGGACTACTCTTTTGCCAACGAATAGTGGGATTGATCGTCACATTATAACGCTCCCACGGCTGGGAGGGCGAAAATGTTTGGTGCGACCGGGATTCGAACCCGCGCCTCTCGGATTACGCCTTAACACGCTAGGCCATGCCGGGCCGAAATAATGTTCTCTTTTGCGACTAAATAAAAATGCACGTGTTAGCGACAAATTGTTATCATATATTACTTCAGTGTGTATTTTAGAGTTCGAACTTAAGGCTTTACCTGCTTTCATTCAATAAACATTTGAATAAGAACGTTTGCACAAAGTAAACATAAAATCCGTTTAGTTTTATCTTAATGCAGTTTCAATTTATGCACTCTATGTACTCGTTGTTTGTACGCATTATGAAACAAACTTTTTAACTAGTTATCCGTTAAAGTACAATTGTAAGAAAAACGTTGGTTAAAAATCACAATTATTTTCATATAACTCGAATGGTGAGTTTGACGTTTATTTTTACTTCTAATTGTGAGCTCCTTATTTATCCTTAAGGCAAAGCATAAAAACTGGTTTATTCATGGTAACTTAATGACGCCATCTGTAAAAATATACAAAAAGACACACTTGTATTTCTAGATTTAGAAAAAACAAACAAGGTAAACTCGAACGCTAGAGGCTCTCGGTTAATCTCCCGAACATTCTGTTTCTAACAGCAATCGAAATATCTAAACCAAGTTTTTCTGAAGGAACCTACAGTTTAATTTACTTTTCTTTGTACTTCCAAACCAAGAAAATGTTTATTCCATCCTGATACCGCATTACGTTACTACAAGTCCGTATCCAATTAAATTGGTAGAAAAATCTAAATCTTCCAAGATAGAGTATCGCACAGACAGGCAGGTACAGCGAGAAACAAACGCATGTGTATCTTACGTTTTATTTATATAGTTATGTTTCTGGTTGTTGTTGTTTTTTCCGGTATATTCAAGGTTTCAAAACAAAATTGAAGAGGAAATATTAATTATGCACGTGCTCAGAAATATTGAAGCGCCACACATATATATATTCTTGTCAGAATGAATTTTTGTGCATCTAAATTTTACAAAACACAGTAAGTTATTCAAAATTATATTTCTATCAGTTTAAGGTACGCGAAACGCTTTTGACGAAACAGCGTGTTTAATAGAAAGAAACGAAATTCCAAACTGGCTCAGGCCCGGCGTGGCCATGCGTGTTGAGGCGTTCGACTCGTAATCCGAGAATCGTCGGTTCGAATCTCGGTCGCACTAAACATGCTCGCCCTTTCAGCCGTGGGGGCGTTACCATGTTACGGTCAATCCTACTATTCGTTGGTAAAAAAGTAGTACAAGAGTTGGCGCTGGGCGGTGATGACTAGCTGCCTTCCCTCTCGTCTTGCACTGTTAAATTAGGGACGGCTAACGCAGATAGCCCTCGAGTAGCTTTGCGCGAAATTCAAAACAAACAAACGAAATGGGCTACGTCATGAACTATGTGTAACATAGTGATGATAGTAATTAAAACTATTAACAGGAAGAATGATGTTTTTTGAAAATTGAAACTTGTTTTAAAATGAAGTTTATTTTTACGTCGATATGTCGGTTCGTTTATATAAAGTTTGAGACTTGAACTAGGAGAAAGAAAAAATCTTTCGTGTTAATTTTGTTGTTGAACAACTGCTGTAAAAATATTTCTAAACAACGTGATTCCAAAACAGATTTTTGTAAAATAATGACACAATTAGAGGACCTGGAGAAAAAAAGTATTCCCTCAAATAGCCCTCCTTGCTAGTACAACGGTAAGTCTATGGATTTACAACGCTAAATTCAGGAGATCGATTCCCCTCGGTAGGCTCAGGAGATCGCCCAATGTAGCTTTGCTATAAGAAAAACACAAACAAACACACAATCCCTCAAACGCTTAAATAATTTAATAAATATGTAGTAACCCTCTGTGTTAAGAAAGGAATAAGTTGACATCGAGATAAATAGAAAATAAGTATTTCCTTAAACCATAAGTGTTTTTTTTTTAGTTTACCCCTGACACACACACACTAAACCCATCACCGCCACTGTATCAGAACCTTATCCACAAGTTAATGATTATATGCCAGCCGACAACGTCACGAAGTCGGACGATTTGCACTTCGTCATTAATAGTGATATTTGACAATTAATATGTTTTTATCACAAGTAAAACAAACAAAACTGTTTGTTTTTTTCAGGCTTTCGCAGAATTTTCTCTGTTTGCAAAACGCTTTATCCACTAATGTTAGAGGTGTGAGATTCTGTAAACCTGAAGACTAATGTTATTGTATTTATTGTTACGTTACTGTTGTTTTACTGTCACTAGAAAACTATCACCGAGTTTAATAATCTCTTCCAGTTAATATTTCTGCACTAAACACTAAATAAATTATTTCCCATTGTGTTGTGATCAGGTGAAAACAAAAACATACAATAAACAATGAAATAAGTTGTTTTTTTTTACTAAAAATATTTTATCTCCTATAAGAGAAATACAAATAAAATCAGTTTCTTCCCTAGTCTCGTTTTCTTTACTAATAAGAGCGCAAATTGCTTCTTCTTTGTGTTGTGTGTGACCAGGACTGGACGAGTAAACAAAACTAATTACGGTTTTCGCAGTCGTTTCTTCAGTAAAACTCGTATCAATTATCTCCTGTGTTAGTTGAACCCGAAATGCAAAAACAGAACAACAAACTAAATATCTTTTAAGCAGTTGGTTAGTTGCTGAATAGGTTATGAGATTTACCATTTATTATTGAATCAAACAAAGCGTCATAAACTAAACTACATGTTTCAAACCTTTGTTTCTTTGCTAAAGTTCGTGTAAGTTTTCAAACAGCAAATGTCATGTGAGTGTAGACGCTGATGATTTAGTAAATACGCTACAAAAATGCTCTTATTCGTAATTGGTTATTCCTCTAAGCAGGTCTGGCTAGGTTTAGTGGTTAACGTGTTGACCTGCGCAGTGAATGATTTACGAGTCGAAAGTGTCGTCACTCGAATCAATTCTGGTACTGGCGCGTTAGAAAAGTGACTGTGAAACCAAACCTGTACTACAATTTATAAAAATATTTTTTCCATCCTTTGTTGGTTAAATCTCTTTAACAAATTATAAGTAAAACAAGTCATGTTTCTGACCGCTATTCATCTGCTTACCACTATTATTTTAGTAAAAATCATAAAATATAAAGTTTTTGTTTTGTTTGTTTGAATCTCGTGCAAAGATATACAGAAGCTATCTTTCCTAATTTAGTAAAAACAGACAACTAGAGGGATTGACCAAAATTATAATACCACCACGGCTGAAAGGGTGAGCATGTTTAATGTGACTGGGATTTCAACCCGTGACCCTCAAGTCGAGCGGACCGGCATGGCCAAGCGTGTTAAGGCGTGCGACTCGTAATCTGGGGGTCGCGGGTTCGCATCACTGTCGCGCCAAACATGCTCGCCCTTTCAGCCGTGGGGGCGTCATAATGTGACTGTTAATCCCACTGTTCTTTTATATGCAAAAACGGCTCGTTTGGGTTGAGAAAATATTTTAAATAGAAGAGCGAACAACGTTTCGACCTTCTATTTAAAATAGTTTCTCAACCCAAATGAGCCGTTTTTGCATATAAAATTCTCAACAAGTGGGTTTCTCGACATCACTGAATCCCACTGTTCGTTGGTAAAAGAGTAGCTCAAGAGTTGGCGGTGGGTAGTGATGACTAGCTGCCTTTCCTCTAGTTTTACACTGCTAAATTAGGGACGGCTAGCAGAGATAGCCCTCGAGTAGCTTTGTGCGAAATTCAAAAACAAACAAACAAACCCTGAACTCGATCTTGACCACCTGATCACGCCGGGTCGTTGCTTTGGTAAAATCGTAGAAATTATTTCTCAATATTACTTAGCTGCATACAGAAGAGAAAGACAAAATAAGTTATGTTTAAAAAGCTGTTTATTTAATAAAAGTTGTTAAACTGTTGGTTGAAAAGAATATCAAGCGAAACAGTTACATATTCTAGCCGCTGTTTCTTCACTGTTTGTTGGTCGCATACGTTCACAAACGACAAATGAAACAAGTTATATCTTAGTCAATGTTGCCCTACTTACAACTGTTGTAACTATTGTAACATTTGTTTCTTGATTATATTTAGAAACGTGTGGCAAACAAAATGAGCAAAGAACCTATCCGCCTGTTGAAACAAAACAATACCTTCCTTAAATTACACGATTTCCTGGATCATTCAGCAAAGAAACAACAAGTAAACTTCGTTGCAGTTTTGTTTGCAACTTTGTTAAAATTTGTAGAATATATATCTCTGTTATTTCGTGATTTAAGCGGTATGGGATTGTTTGTTAGTAATTAAGCACAGTGGGCTGTCTGTGTTCCGCCTATTAAAATTTGGTTTCAAGCATTGTGAGTCCCAGACATAACGCTGTGCCACTGGGGGGCTGAAACTTTATGGAGGGAAAGGCAAATAAAACAAGCTTATGAAGTGCAATTGATGTTAAAATGAGTCGCAAGGAATTGTAAAAAACCCTAAATAAACATTTCGGGGAAAACACATCTTAAACAATAAAAATTCAGTTCGAACACTTAAAACTATTATTATTAATTAATTAATTATTAAAGCTTTACATGTATAAAATGACATGAAGAAAAAAGAACGCATGCTCGACTTACAATAAAAAAATCCTCTCGAAACAGCCCGTTAATAATTATTGTTTTTTATTCTGTTGCCCGCCTACACCAAAAGGACTTGATATGTTGCACCTAAATATGTTATAAAGTCCTAAATAATATACCAATCATAAAAAAATTTAACATAAGTTTTAGACTTCTGTTCTTTTACAAAAGAGGACTGACATGGTCAGGTGGTTAAGGCACTCGACTCGTAACCTGAGAGTTGAGGGTTTGAATCCCCGTTGCATCAAACATGCTCACCCCTTTAGTCGTATGGGCGTTATAATGTGACGGTCAATCCCATTATTATTTGGTAAAAAGTAGCCCAAGAGTTGGCGGTGGGTGGTGATGACTAGCTGCCTTCCCTCTTGTCTTACACTATTAAAATAGGGACGGCTAACGCAGATAGTCCTCGAGTGGCTTTGCGCGAAATTCAAAATAATAATCAATAGAAATCTATATCTTAAATCTATATTTTAAAATATAAAATTTATTTGATTTCTGAAGCTAAACGAAAACAAAATAAAGTACTGGTTTGCTATCTGACATTTTCAATCTTATGCGCACGTATATCACGCGGCCAGATGAAGATGTGCTTAAGATATAAATATAGGAGCCTAATATTTAAATACTGACCACAAAGAAGATACCTATTTCCTAGCACCCTATTTGTTGAGGCTAATAACGACATTCACTATCATTCCTATGACCCATATATGGATGAACGGAAGAGCATAATAAGTGGTATTGCGGTTTGAATTTTAGACCTTCCGACACGCAGCCCAGCACGATAACCACTAGTGCAAACAAAGCCTATTAAGAAAAAAAGATCATATGGATATCTCCACTAATAATTCGTTTCAACTGTCACAACGCAATTAAATTGGCTTTAAGATAAGTTCGGATCTCATTTTTTGTTAAATATTATTCTGAAGTAATTTAAAACTCTTAATTAAATGACTTTTAAAATAACTTATAATCCATAGTACCATTACATTTTTCGAATAAAATCATGCATTATAACAATATTTTTGAGACAGTGTGTAATAATGAATTTATCAACCAGTAATTGTAAAAACATATTTATATAACATTTTGGAGTTTTTAAAATTTGTATTCCAGTCATTAGTAGAAAAAATATGACAGTTAAAAATTCCTTAAAATATTGGTTAGGGGCTTCGAAACAAAGTCCTTAAACAATTACAACTTTATCTGATTATAGACAACAAGTATCGTGAGAATATATCTAAAAATCCTTAGTTAAAACGCTTCCAAAACTCTAAGGTATTATAGGACGTAATGTATCATTATCCATAAACTGTGTTATTAAAACTTCTATAGATTATCGTACAATGAAGTGAGTCAACTTCTAAGGAGAAAATACCAAACCGAAATGGTTGTTTTCTTATCATTTAGCGGATTAATGTAGACAGTTTCGCTGCATCTTTGAACTTTTGTAAAATTATTTATAAATCTTTATTCTTACTTTAGAGAAATTGAATGAGACTTTCGAAGTCAAAGTTTTTTTGTTGAATATATCAATTTATTTAACGGCTGTGGTTAAAATAAGTTAAATCGAAAGGAGTGTAAATAGGTAAAACAACAAAATAAACATTAATTTTATTCTAAAGAAGTTAATTACGTTTTCGACAACAACCAGACGGAATACGTGGATAGATGTGAACCTACGTCATGAAACATCCAGTGAAGAATGCAAAATCCAGATTCTTTGTTTCACAGGTAACTGCTTTTTATAGCCCAGATCAATAGAGAGAAACAACTTGGCAGGTGATGTATCAACACTTGTACCGCCCATAATGCATACACGCCAGGAAATACGATTAAAGTAGAGTTTGCGTGTGCCAGTTTCATTCTTTTTACATTTCGACGTCACCAGTCATAAGACATTCAAACTTGAGGCGTATTGGGAAGTTATTTTAAATGCGCCTACAATAAATCTTTGATAGAGCACTACAATGAGAGCTGTGATCTGGAATGAAGAGAACCTCCGTAGGTTTAAGTGCCACAAATTAAGAAGTGTGTATTTATGTATAATACAAACACGAAAAGTTTCAGTGTCAGTCTTTAAGCCTATTTTTCACCGTGCCTCTTGGTAACTACAATTGAAACTGTAGTGTGGCGTTCACATGCGAAGAATGTTTGTTTGTTTGTTTGTTTTGGAATTTCGCACAAAGCTACTCGAGGGCTATCTGTGCTAGCCGTCCCTAATTTAGCAGTGTAAGACTAGAGGGAAGGCAGCTAGTCATCACCACCCACCGCCAACTCTTGGGCTACTCTTTTACCAACGAATAGTGGGATTGACCGTCACATTATACACCCCCACGGCTGGGAGGGTGAGCATGTTTAGCGCGACGCGGGCGCGAACCCGCGACCCTCGGATTACGAGTGCACGCCTTAACGCGCTCGGCCATGCCAGGCCTCACATGCGAAGAAAGATTAAAAACTATTCTCTTCAAGCATTTCTTAAAGAGTCTATCTTGATGAATTCTTGTGTATTAGATAATACAAAGAATCCAGTCTGTTCTTCTTTATGGCTGATAAGTAACGTGATAACAGTATAAGGCATTGTGGATAAGGTAAGGTAATAGATGGAAAAAAACAACAACATAAGATTAACCTTATAACATGATGAAAATGAAAACCATCTGAAACGTTTAGTGGTTGCGATTAGAAGACAGTTTGGACATACTGTTAATAGTATGGGATTAACTAGCGACAATGAAATGTTAACAAATAACGAACAAGGTAATACATCTAATTTGGAATCACCAGTAGTAGAACAGGACACTAAAACTTTGTAGAGAAATTAGTGAAAACAAATGAAAATAGTGTTTTGAATGACTCGTACGAAATTACAAAAAAAGTTTATGAAAAACAATATATAATAGTCGGGCCAAAAAAACACGTGACGCACCTACGGTTAAAGCGAATAAATGTGACAGAAAACGAATTGTGTCAATCTTGTAATGCTATGATAGGTAACAAATGGCACTCACATGTATTCTAGAGGTGTTGCAACTGAACTTTCATTACATATGGTTTTTAAATTATATTCAGTGATTTTTGTAAAAACACGCGAATTGTACATCTCTTTTTTTAATTTCAGCAAAGCTAGTCGAGAGCTATCTGCGCTAGCCGTCCCTAATTTAACAGTTAAGACAAAAGGGAAGGCAGCTAGTCATCACCACCCACCACCAACTCTTGAGCTACTCTTTTATCAACGAATTGTGGGATTGACTGTCACATTATAACGCTCCCATAGCTGAAAGGATGAGCATGTTTGGTTTGACGGGATTCGAACCCGCATCTCTCAGATTACGACTCAAGTGCCTTAAGCACCTGACCATGCTGGACTCGAATAGAGGTAAAGAAGGACATTACAAGACGTCGTTAAGAAAAGATGACTAGGATGGCATTTGCTTAAAAGTGTAATCTTTCTGAGTTGTTCACCTGCTGATTTAACGACTTGAATCAGGAAGGAAACAGAAGACAGAAAACTAGATACGTATTTATTATTTAATTACCACTATAACCAGAAGAAAGTACTTCAGTGTTTAGTTCGTACTTTAACAACTGTCAAATAACTACAGAGCTTTTTACAATAGTGGTAAAACGTAGAAACAAATAACCATAAATTAACATATGCAAGAAATACGGGGTAGCGTAGCGTATAAGTTGAAGATATTGGGTACACGACTCCTAGGTACCAGAGGACCTTAGGACAAAAGGAAAATAAAGTAGTCTTTGTACATAAGAAACGAGGAACTACATATTAGGAAAACATTTGTCATGAATAGCAATTAGATACGGAACATAAGATTCTACAGCATATATTCACTTAGACTTCGATCAACATTCTCGTGGACGACAAAAGGAAGTTCTAATCAAACCAATATACAGGGTGGTCGCTAGAAAAGCGGAAAATTTGAGGGTCAGATGAGATCATGAATAACATGCGTGCTTATTCATTTCTATTTTGATTTCTTTACATCATGAATAAAATGCATGATTTTAATATCATAAAATGCATTTTGAGCATCTATGAGTGTAATATAACATATGCCTTTAAACAACTTTGTAAAAGTTATTCTTTGTAAAAATAAATAGCTGTTTGACAAATTTTCCGCTTTTCTAATGACCACCCTGTATTATCATCTTATCATTCTAGTCTCTTGCATAACAGTTGATTGTTTACTGTTGTTTTTTTCTGACCAAATAAAATAGAGACTAAAGAACTTATGAATATAAAAGAACGAAGTATGAATGCTCGTATTATTTAGTTATGAAAGTTTAATGTACCTATAGTTGAGGAAGTATTAGCAACACCATTTGTGGGAAAAAAGTGCTACATCATCCAATTTTGGTTTCTGTAATGTTATATGAGATATACATTGTGGAATTGTCAGAATTAGTTTGAAATTGTTATGGAAATTTTGTAGTGTAAGAACCTGATTCGCATTTCAGTTTCTCAACTACAAAGAAACGTACAATGTTCCTTTGGTTGTGCCTCCTCCGGATTTGGTAACTTATTAATATCGTCATGATATAGAATGTTCGAGGTACTGACGGTAGGAAGTGTCTGAGTTTATGGGACTAACTGTAAACAGGGGCTGAGTTTATGGGGCTGACTGTAGGCAGGTGCTGAGTTTATGGGGCTGACTGTAAGCAGGGGCTGAGTTTATGGGACTGACTATAAGCAGGGGCCGAGTTTATGGGACTGACTGTAGGTAGGGGCTGATTTTATGGAACTGACTGTAAACAGGGGCTGATTTTATGGGACTGACTGTAAACAGGGTCTGAGTTCATGGGACTGACTATAAACAGGGGCTGAGTTTATGGGACTGACTGTAAACAGGGGCTGATTTTATGGGACTGACTGTAAACAGGGTCTGAGTTCATGGTACCTCACATAGACTAGGTCTCCCTGAAGTTCCAAGTGTTTCTCGATATTTTTTTTTCTCTATTCCCATTTTCTTCCGACAATTTTCCATAGGGTTAAAAATTTAAAGTATTTCATCTAAAACAGTGACATAAAACCTAATGTCTTCTCAATACATGTAGGTTGAAATGCTTTCTTCATTTCACGTCTTGTCCATAGAGTGCATGATTACTAATATTTTTTCCAGCCTTCTGGCATGTCGCAGAGTCATCTTGAAATGTCAACTGGTCAGCTCCTCTAAAGCGATTCTGAAGTGTTGGAATTAACGAGCACTCAATGGTATGTGTCTACTTATCGGCACTAACAGTGCCTCTCACAAAAGAGCACTCGTCCCACAACCTGGCCCTGCTAATGCTTCACATTTGCACTGAAACTCACTGGATGAAACTCTTCTCCACATTGACTTCGTACAGAATGATTCCATCAGACCCGTGAAGGCGGAACTTTGATTCGTCTAAAAACACCTCTTTGTACTTGATTTCTTCAGTCCAGTTGAGTTTCGTTTTCTTCAAATTGTTAGTGACGAAGATTTCATCAGTTGAATTCCTTGGAGACCAGACGAAGTCCGTTTACAGTAGTGACTTGAAACTTTCTTATAACAGAAAAACAAACACTAAACACAATAAAATATTCATCCACAAAATAAACTCATTGTTAATATCCACTCTAAACATTCGTTTATATCACGAAACGTGATATGACATTTCTGAAGGTGTATAAAACATATTTAATGTCAGCTTTGGAACAAAAAAATCCTTTCTTTTTGCAAGTTGAACTTAGTATATGATATTTTTCACCTTACTGGTTACGAAAGTCTTTCTCTTTTCGTATTGGTCACTTTGGGTAGATATGCTCTTTCGTAAGTCCTACTTCTATTGTTCTCATTGTAATCTATCTTGTTCTTTGTCTTAAGTATTCGTAGCTCTGTTGTCTGACTTTCGAACAACTATTTCTTCAAGCGACAGCTTTATAAATATATTACGAAAATCATTACAAGTGTCATGTCCACAAACATTTCCATTACTAACTGTGGAATGAAGTCATCCAATAGATGCAGTTTTCACAGGAAACTTAAATTGTCATAGAAAATCACTTAGCCTCAAGGAAAAGACACTCGTTTCACACGCAGATTATGTGCAAACATAAACGGTTAGCTCTTAGATATTTACTGTTCCGTCATCCGATGTTGAGCAAAACAGTTTTAATAAATACTATGCCATATGGACTACGTCTTGAATTTCCTGGTGTTACTTTGGTAAGCATAGAAGTTTTATTACGGCTCTTATAAGTGATATGAGTATAACAATGGCAAAATGTAATTTTTTATAAATAACTGTATTTGTTATTGTTTCCAGATTTATTTTCTAACTAAGGATATAAAAGAAAAACAAAAAAAGTTGTCAGGTAATAATGGAAACTGACAGTTTTATTTGTTCGTTTGTTGTGAAGTCTATAACTACGCAATGGATTAACTGTGTTATGTCCATCAAGGATATTGGTTTTCAGGGTAATAAGACTTCGGTCTTTCCTCTGAACCATTGGGGAGGGGGTTGTAGGGAGCAAATGGACAGTTAATGCCGCACGTAGCACAAAGTGTGAAATTTTGAGTGTTATAAAAGCTTTTCCTGGCTTTCAGAAAAGGTTCTAAAAAAAGAATCTTTTGCAGTATCTTATTAATATCTTTGATTAAGAAACAAAGAAACAGACATTAAACCATCACGAGAAACAAGTGCAACGTTTACAAATCGATTTTGAAGCACATAATTACAATAAAAAATGACCATCTTTGGTTCAAAATTCAATTAAAATTTATCATTTGTTTCACATACGCTAAAGTTTCTTAAATAATTATTCGACATCTAAAAGATTTCTATTGATTATTATTTTGAATTTCGCGCAAAGCCACTCGAGGACTATCTGCGTTAGCCGTCCCTATTTTAATAGTGTAAGACAAGAGGGAAGGCAGCTAGTCATCACCACCCACCGCCAACTCTTGGGCTACTTTTTTACCAAATAATAATGGGATTGACCGTCACATTATAACGCCCTTACGACTAAAGGGGCGAGCATGTTTGATGCGACGGGGATTCAAACCCTCAACTCTCAGGTTACGAGTCGAGTGCCTTAACCACCTGGCTATGTCAGTCCTCTTTTGTAAAAAAACACAAGTCTGAAACTTATCTTAAATTTTCTTATGATTTGTAAGAAGGCGAGCATGTTTGGTGCGACCGGGATTCGAACCCACGACCCTTGGGAAAAAAGATTTCTGTCAATTTAAAGTTTCTACATTTCTTCTTAATAGTAATTTTTATCTCGTCTTGTAGAGAGAATGGAGGATAATCTGTCTTAAAGTGGAGGACGTTTTTATATAGAAATTGAAAACGAAACGTTCTTAGACGCATTTTTGTTGTGAATAAAAGTAATAACACATTAATAAATCTTCAGGGCTTTACAAAGTCAGTAATATGTACATACACGATACTGAGTAATATAACTTACAACAAAGATTAAAATAACATTATCAGAAATACCAATATTATATGGGTGCCAGGTTCACACTTCACATGACCTCTTTAGAAACGAGGTTTCACACTTCACATGACCTCTTTAGAAACAAGGTCTCACACCTCACATGACCTCTTCAAAAACGAGGTTTAACACTTCACATGACCTCTTCAGAAACGTGTGAACAAACGTCGGATTGAAGAGAGCCAGTGAAATGTTGAAACTAATATCGAAATATACTTTTGGATTGTTCTGATATAGAGGATTTAAAGTTTATTGTATACCACTGTATCACTACGTAAAAAGAAAGCAAAGTACACAGCCATATTATCAGTTAATTTCGTTTGATTTGAATTTCGCGCAAAGCTACAAGAGGGCTATCTGCGCTAGCCGTCTCTAATTTTGCAGTGAAAGACTAGAGAGAAGGCAGCTAGTCATCACCACTCACCGTCAACTCTCCGGCTCTTCTTGTACTAACGAATAGTTCGATTGACTGTCACATAGCAACATCCCCATGGCCAAAAAGATCGATCATGTTTGGTGTAACGAGGATTCGAACCCGGTTTTCAGTTAAAGGTTATAACACATATCAACAGTTATTATCTAACAATATACACCTGATTGTTCATAAATTCGTCTTGGAACTAAAAGTGTTTGATCCTTGAAACTCAAAACAAATTTTCAAGATAAATATTTCGAGCCATCTTGTCCCCCGCTGGTACAGAGATAACTCTACAGATTCACAGCGTTACAATAATATTGGCTGAATTCCTTCGGTGGACTCAGCAAATAGAATAAGGTGGCTTTAATTCCTTCGGTGGACTCAGCAGATAGAATAAGGTAACTGAATTCCTTCGGTGGACTCAGCAGATAGAATAAGGTGGCTGAATTCCTTCGGTGGACTCAGCAGATAGAATAAGGTGGCTTTAATTCCTTCGGTGGACTCAGCAGATAGAATAAGGTGGCTGAATTCCTTCGGTGGACTCAGCAGATAGAATAAGGTGGCTTTGCTATAAGTAAACACACACACTTCTTACTTTACTAATTATGTTCTTTGTTTCACGAAACCTGTTACTGTGATAAAAATGACGACATTAAAAGTAATTTATTCTGACGCACAAAGCTCCCTTAATTATATACACATACACATAATCTGATAATAATAATAAAATAGTCATGACTCAAGAGCATTCTATAAAAATCCATTAATTTTTCATCATGTAATTACAGTCTTATGTGTGTGTTTGTATCTTTTCTTATAACAAAGCCACACGGGGCTCTCTGCTGAGCTCACCGAGTGGACTCGAACCCCTGATTTTGCGTTGTAAATCCGAAGACATATCGCTGTACTATTGGAGAGCAATTACGGTCTTAATTAATGGTTAGAAGAAAATGACTAGTTAAGTCTTGACGTACACGAATACGTGCTGCACCGTAAACATTTGAGATCTAAAGTTTGAACGTGTCTGTATTCGTGATAGGTAGCACATGGAATGCTTAGTAGGCTTTCGCTTATCTTACTTGTACAACGATATCTCTCACGTTCTCGTATCAAATGTTTATTCAAACTATTATCACACGTTGTACAACGTTATTTTAAACTGGTGCCACTACAAATTTCAATGAGATTATTAATTTGTTTTTGTTCACCATTTGAAAAGTGATTGCATGTTTATTTTTTGTTATATTCAAATTTAAATGTTCAAGTGTTCTACAGATTTACAGTCTTTCAAAGGATCTTAAAACTGACTTCCTTTTACGATCTGTTATCTTTGCCTACGGAACTAATAATTTCAACTCATGCAACAAGTTTGCTTCACTTTTTTAGTCATAAGTCAACCATGTTTAGCATTTTTCGAAAAAAAATACAAAAACTTAAAATAATTTGTCACAAATCTACTCTCTGTTATCGTCAGTAGATAAAGAATTTGTTTAGACAAGTAGTGGTTCTGAACCAATATGTTGAACCTTTGTGAAAAGCTTGTTGACGCAAGTAGTGGTTCTCAACCAATATATTGAACCTTTGTGAAGGGCTTATTTACAAAGATTGTGGTTCTTCACCAATATATTGAATCTTTGTGAAAAGCTTGTTCACACAAGTAATGGTTCTGAACCAACATATCGAACCCTCGTTAAAAGCTTCTTTATACAAGTAGTGGTTCTGAACCAATATATCGAACCCTCGTTAAAAGCTTCTTTATACAAGTAGTGGTTCTGAACCAATATATCGAACCCTCGTTAAAAGCTTCTTTATACAAGTAGTGGTTCTGAACCAACATATCGAACCCTCGTTAAAAGCTTCTTTATACAAGTAGTGGTTCTGAACCAACATATCGAACCCTCGTTAAAAGCTTCTTTATACAAGTAGTGGTTCTGAACCAATATATCGAACCCTCGTTAAAAGCTTCTTTATACAAGTAGTGGTTCTGAACCAACATATCGAACCCTCGTTAAAAGCTTCTTTATACAAGTAGTGGTTCTGAACCAACATATCGAACCCTCGTTAAAAGCTTCTTTATACAAGTAGTGGTTCTGAACCAATATATCGAACCCTCGTTAAAAGCTTCTTTATACAAGTAGTGGTTCTGAACCAACATATCGAACCCTCGTTAAAAGCTTCTTTATACAAGTAGTGGTTCTGAACCAACATATCGAACCCTCGTTAAAAGCTTCTTTATACAAGTAGTGGTTCTGAACCAACATATCGAACCCATTTCTCCCGCTGTCGCAAACATGTTTGAACAGAGAATGGAAGAATAAGCTATTTCCATATCGATTCATCCACTGACCTTCTGTGCAAATATATTATTTATGTTTTCAATGACTCGTCATCCATTGAAGAGTTTGTTTTACACTCAGGCTTTACTCATCCTGACATTGAAACCACACACGTATCTATTTGTTCCTGAATGTTCTTGTTACAAGATGCAGTAAAGACATTCCACATTTATGACATAAACTTTCACACAGATTTAAATGTACCTGGAACTCATACAATGATACTTTTCAAACATTCGGCATTGTAAAAACTCTTTATTATTCTATCGAAACGAATTATTCTGGTAACGAATGGCAGGGTGGTTGAGGCATTCGACTCGTAATCTGAGGGTTCTGAGTTCAAATCATCCTCACACCAAATATATTCGCCCTTTCAGCCGTAAAAGCGTTATAATGTGACGGTCAATTTTACTATTCGTTGGTGAAAGAGCAGCTCAAGAGTTGGACATGAGTGGTAATGACTAGCCGTCTTCTTTCTAAACTTACCCTACTAAATTAGGAACGGCTTGCGCAGAAAGACCTAGTGTAGCTTTGCGCAAAATTAAACAAACAAACAAGTTTCTATGGAACTTCGACAAACCGAACACACAGTTAGTAATGTTAAAATGTTTGTCCTCTACTATCAATTATCAAAGTCTTCCCTCAACGTAATAGAAATTCCGAAGTGAAGTTTTAACGTTAAGTGGTAATGAACGTTTTAATTATTGCACATTTCCTTTTATTGCACATTACATTCAATCAGAACGTTTTTAGGAAGAAAAAGAAGTATTGAAGCAACTTTCTAATATAGTTTGTATTTCTTCCTGACAGAAAGCTTTGGTACTTACTGTAAAACAATATAACAAGATTCTGATACATCTGATTCTGTGTGTTAAATAAATTATAAACAATACGACGAGTTTTGCAATTTAGAAACCCTCAGGCAAGTTCACACACGTGTTAAACATAATAGCCTCTCTTGTTTGTTTGTTTTTTTTAATTTCGCACAAATCTACTCGAGGGCTAGCTGCACTAGCCGTCCTTAATTTAGCAGTGTAAGACTAAAGAGAAGGCAGCTAGTCATCATCACCCATCGCCAACTCTTGGGCTACTCTTTTACCAACGAATAGTGGGATTGACCGTCACTTTATAAAGCCCCCACGGCTGAAAGGACGAGCATGTTTGGCGCGACGGGAATTCGAACCCGCAATTCTTAGGTTGCCAGTCGCACGCCTTAACACATAGTTTCTCTTATCCTCTGCTTACGAAATTGTGCCCAAATATGGTTATCGTTTTTAATGTGTTACCGTTGAATTCTAAATAGCGTGAAAAATAATAACCGTTGTAAAATAAAGTAATCAAATATATTCAACATAAAATTAATAAATATCTTTGTTTTATTATAACAAAGTAACATCTGCTGAGTCCACCACTGGGGGGCACCTGTAGAAACGATCAGAGTTATCTTACAATTATAACTTGAACACACATGTCACAATATAAGGTATTCAAAGTTGCTTAGTTGTCGATTTTCCCACAGATTATAGGAATATTAACAATCCAATAGTCGGAGAAAAACAATACCCGGTAAAATCTGAAATACTATTTTGTACCATTGTTTTGGAAGCTCATATTCATACAGTTTTCGAGACTATCATACCTTTTCTTGTTCCAATGATTGGTTGTTTAAAGATACACACGCCCTCTTTATTTTACACCCTAAGTTACAAGTCCATCAAAGAGATACGACGTCAGAGAAGAGGTTCAACTTAACCCGATCTTCTGAAGTGTAAAGTTCAAAACTTTCTGGATAAACGAATCTCCCATAATAGTTCTTTGGGAGTCATTTCCAGTTTCAGGTATTGATTTGAGAGATTTCACGTAAATGTAACAATCAATATTCCTTATGTGGAGAGAAACAGTTTGAGGATCAGAAAAGTGAACAAGGTGATGACGATAAGAGAGCATCTGTTGTGTTACAAACAAGACATTATAGACCTTTAGAGGTAAATAACAAACTTATGTCCTAAACATCATAAACTATATCACTGTTGTGGAGGTAGTTTAACAAACTTAATTATATATTTTGTGGTCTAATAGTTAGGCTAAACTTCCAACTGAATAAACAATAAAGCATATTAAAAAAAATAAGAGCAATGATTTAATACAAAAATTTACATGTCAGAAGTAATACCAGATTGATTATTGTAAATGTGTTTTTATGTTCTGTTGGCTTATTACATTAGATATCAATGTTACCATCTGCTAGTTGTTATCCAGATGACGAATTCAGTCCTTGTAGTTGTTGTGTGCTCTGTAACGTCGTGTACTTACAACTCTGCTACAAAACAGTAAACATTCGATTGGAACAGAGAAATGAGAACAAAGTAACAAATGAAACAGATAGAGAAAAGCATTGTTGAGATTGAAACAAAGGAAGCAGATAGAGAAAAGCATTGTTGAGATTGAAACAAAAGAAGCAGATAGAGAAAAGCATTGTTGAGATTGAAACAAAGGAAGCAGATAGATAAAAGAATTGTTGAGATTGAAACAAAGGAAGCAGATAGAGAAAAGCATTGTTGAGATTGATACAAAGGAAACAACAGCAGCCAACAAAGTACAAGTAAATTTGTTTGTTTTGAATTTCGCGCATAGCTACACGACGGCTATCCGTCCCTAATTTTGCAGTGCAAGACTAGAGGGAAGTCGGCTAGTCATCACCACCCACTACCAACTCTTAGGCTACTCTTTTACCAACGAAAAGTGGATTGACCGTGACATTATAACGTCCTCAAGGCTGAAAAGACGAGCATGTTTGGTACGACCGGAATTCGAATCCGAGACCCTCAGATTATGGTTCAAACGCCTGTAGGTAAATACGACGATCCCAGATTAAACTGGTGAGAGATCGAATCCATAGGTATTATACTATATATATTCAACAATAAATAAGTTTTAAGTTAAACACCTTGAATACCGTTAAGTTTTTAACTTGTGTTTTTCTACTTAAATTGCTGTGGGGAGACATAGGTAAGTTTGTGACGTAGAACCATCACGTGTTAAGTTACGTGTGAAATATGTGCTGATATTTTCAAATTCAAGCTTATATACGTGTTTAACATCTCAAGTAAAAATATCAGTACGCCTATATTTATTAGAACATGCCCCGATGTTTGAGATAAAGAGCAAATACAACGCGTGTAATTGTTTTTTTGTTTTTGAATTTCGCGCAAAGCTACAAGATAGCTATCTGCACTAGCAGTCCCTAGCTTAGCTGTGTAAACTAGAGGGAGGGCAGCTATTCATAAATAGTAGGATTGAAAGTAACGTTATAACGTCCCACGGCTAAAAAAGCAAACAAGTCTGGTGAGTGAGAGATTCGAACTCACAACACTCGGATATCGAGTCAAGAGCCCCTCACCCCCTGGCCATGTCGAGCTTGTCTGTAACTGTTAATTCTAACATTAAACATGTTTGTGTGCGGCGTATTCAGATCTATTGATTGTTTGTTTCAGAAATCCGCGCATAACCATACGAGAGTTATCCGCTTTTGGTATCCCTAATTTTGGACTAATAGACTAGAGGGAATAAATTACTCATTAGCACTCACTGTCAAATCCTCAGTGATTTAATGGAATGGTGGAATGTGATCAAATGTGCATATTCAGTTGTTATTGTTAGTTTATTGTTTTTTTTAGAAGAATAACTAAATGCTTTAATTTTCACAACTCGGTAAGCTGACCACTCGTCCTCTTGAAATACCCAATTTTTATGTACAACGTAACACACATTCAACAAACAGTCTATACAGAGACAATATCTGTGGTTTTAGAGTAAAGAAACAGCGATAAAATCACGTACTCACAGCTTTACAATAGAATAAACTACATTAACAACATTTATTATTTTATAGTAAAGAAACAGTGACGAAAATATAAATCACAGAATAATAGCCTAAGCTTTTACAGTAAAGAAACAGTGACAAAAATATAAATCACAGAATAATATCCATAGATTTACAGTAAAGAAACAGTGACAAAAATATAAATCACAGAATAATATCCATAGATTTACAGTAAAGAAACAGTGACAAAAATATAAATCACAGAATAATATCCATAGATTTACAGTAAAGAAACAGTGACAAAAATATAAATCACAGAATAATATACATAGATTTAAAATAAAGAAACAGTGACAAAAATATAAATCACAAAATAATACCCATATCTTTACAGTAAAAAAAAAAAGTAAAAATATAGATCACAGGATTATATCTACAATTTTACAGTATAAACAACGAGATATCGTCCCTTGTTCATTGTTGGATGTATTTACTTCTTTTTACACACAGCACGAGTTAGAAAACAAACCGGATACAAAATACGGATATCAAACACAAGCAACACGTTTAAAAACATCTCGTAAACTAACTGACGAGTAAAGTACCCTTCAATTTGGAAATACCAAAATAAATAGTTTTAAGGTACAAATTACAACGAAACAAAACCCGGACAAAATGAACATCTTTAATTCACCGTAAACAACAGTGTTGTTGGTTTTTTTCTTGCAGGTTTCTATTGCACTAAACTCAGACTTGTGAATGGCTTTGTTTCTCTTGGAAACTGACGTTAAACCAAAGAATTTCATCATAGTTTTTTCTATGTCTTCTTAAATAACTGACTGTATACGATGCTTCAACTAATTATTTTATCCAATATTCAGATATAATTTCTAACCTCATCAATGTATCTTATATCCGAATTATACAACTTTTACTGACCCTTTTGCATCGTATCGATTATTTCAAGGTAATTAGCTATAGTCTTATCTGGCTCTCGATATCTTTATTGTATTAAGTGTTTTTGCTTTAGACATGGTCATGTTTAGTCTTAAAGTTAACCGTCCTATTCAGTATTTCTGATGAACAAAATATTATTCTCTAATTATCAACCTAACTACTATTTATTACATTCTTGTGAAGTAAGTTGTCCTGAATATATCTGACCGTAAACACCTTATTCAGGCGATCCTGTCTGCATATATGCCCGGCAAGGCCAAGCGTGTTGTGGCGTTAGACTCGTAATCCGAGGGTCGCAAGTTCGAATCCCGGTCGCACCAAACATGCTCGTCCTTTCAGCCGTGGGGGCGTTATAATGTGACGCTTAGTGTCACTATTTGTTGGTAAAAGAGTAGCCCAAGAATTGGCGGTGGGTGGTGATGATTAGCTGCCTTCCCTCTAGTCTTACACTGCTAAATTAGTGAGAGCTAGCACAGATAGCTCTGGAGTAGCTTTACGCGAAATTGAAAAACAAAACCAACTAAGCTTACATGCCACTCAGTTCACTGAAAAGAGACCTCACCTAATTACCAACCTAATAATTCGATTTTACCCTTGTACTAAGCAGCTCATCTTATCTTATCCTCAACTGAAAAACGTTATTCAATCCTGTTTTTATAATCTGACCCTATCATTATTGTAAGTCGTTATTTAGTGCTAGGGTTAAACAAGTAATTCAATCAAGTTTACGCCCTTAATATGTATCACCTCTGTTAGGTGACAACGTTTTGATTTGACTAACTTTTATTGTTTCGTTGTCTAGTATTACTTACAATCACCTCATTAACAGCTCTCTCGCGAAAACGAAGTGTTTGTAACATTATGTTGGATAGTTGACAACCACTATCATATTACTGCACGTTTTAACACGTTGTTTTACTTCATGCAAAATCGTATTCTTGACATATGACTCAAAGAAAACTACACTATGGCATTACACTGATCCAACTGAACTTAAAACATCAAGTTCTGTTTGAAACGTTTAAGAGGAATTATATTTTCTGTGAAATCTACTCACTTACATATAATTATAAGTGTAAGCTATATGACGTTATGGTGTGAATATATGTAATAATAACTGCAAGCTATTGTTTGTCTGTTTTTTTTAACTTCGCGTAAAGCTACTCGAAGGCTATCTGTGCTAGCCGTCCCTAACTTAACAGTGTAAGACTGGAGGGAAGGCAGCTAGTCATAGCTACCGACCACCAACTCTTAGCCTACTCTTTTACCAACAAATTGTGAATCCAAGGATTCAAGGTTTCATTCCCGATACCGTTAAGACATACTCTACCTTTTGTTTTGTTAATAATGAATCGCACTTTCTATACAGCATTTTTTAAACAAATATCGTACACAAGTAAGTGCTTGTGATAATTCTGCTTTTACTCTATCAACATACAAGATTTTTACTGTACCTTTGTTTATAAGTCAGTCTAGATTGGATCTCATAACGAAGATTATTTGAAAACACCACTGAAACTAACGGATGTAAGTATTTTACATCAGATGGGTTTAAGTATGACTCTATAATATTTGACAAAGTGAAGTGGTATTTCATTAGAACATTTTATTTACAAAGCATCAACGCCATCTTTAATGCGAGATTTTATGTTACTTAGAAAATTTACTACAAGAGCGACTTGAGTGTCAAATTCTCGTCACAACAAACATGTTCGCCCTTTTTGTCGTGGGGGCGTTTAAGTGATGGTAAATTCCACTGTCCTTTGATAAAAGAGTAATCGAAGAGTTGGCGGTGGGTAGTGATTAATAGTTGCCGTCCCTCTTGTTTACACTACTAAATTAGGGAAGATTAGTACAAATAACCTTCGTATAGCTTTGTGCAAAATTCAAAATAAACCAATCTTAACTGTCAAGAGTCGGCAAGAAACGTTCACATCAGATGCATCTACGTGTCATCACAAAATTGGGGTGATGATGTGTTGGTGTAAATAATGTTATGTGACACTAAATTTAGGAGTTTTATTTTCTAGTTTCTGGTGATCGAAAAAATAAAAGGCCTGGCATGGCCAAGCGCGTAAGGCGTGCGACTCGTAATCCGAGGGTCGCGGGTTCGCGCCCGCGTCGCGCTAAACATGCTCGCTCTCCCAGCCGTGGGGGCGTATAATGTGACGGTCAATCCCACTATTCGTTGGTGAAAGAGTAGCCCAAGAGTTGGCGGTGGGTGGTGATGACTAGCTGCCTTCCCTCTAGTCTTACACTACTAAATTAGGGACGGCTAGCACAGATAGGCCTCGAGTAGCTTTGTGCGAGATTCCAAAAAAACAAAACAAAAAACGAAAAAATAAAAGTAAAAATTCCTTAGGAAGATTTATCGCTCAAAAGAACTGATACACATAAGATCTTGTTAACCACAGAAGATTTCTACTAAAGCTATTCTTCAGTGGATTTTTAGGACATAGACTGAGAAGCTTATAACTCACCATTTCTCTCCTTGACACGCACGTGCTCTTTCTTAACCAAACAAGCTTCTACGTACAAAGGTTAAAGCAGTGCCTAGAATTCGCTTGTCAATCAGTCTTAGTTTGCATTTCTCTAAGCGCTTTTTTTTCGTCTTATCATAAAATTATTCATCGTTTTCCAGCAGTTGATTTTTGATTTAAAATCAAATTTTATCCCAGGTGAACTTAAATGACAGAAACTGAACTTCAGTGACAATTGACGTAGTTTAATTTTTTTTTTCGTATTTCGTCGAACTTTAGCTTCTAAATAAGTTGAACTTAGGTTTGGTTTTGTTTTCTGGTGTCAAGAAAAGCTACTCACTCAAATTTTATTGTTATTATTGTTGTCTTGTTTTAAGATATAAATAAATCCAGGCAACGGGAATATAATATATTTATGATAACATGACATTTAAACGTAAAGTGAAATGCCTACACATTTCTCGAATAACCCAAATCTCGAAAAAAATACTAAAAATATAAATTTAACTGGAATGAATAACCTTTATTTTTAAGTCTAATTATTTTGTTTTAAACTGTAAATAAATCTATGGAAGTGAATAACAGTTTTTAAAGTTAAATTATTCTGTTTTAAACTGCCCCCCAGTGGCTCAGCGGTATGTCTGCGGACTTACACGCTAAAATCCGGGTTTCGATACCCGTGGTGGGCAGAGTACAGATAGCCCATTGTGTAGTTTTGTGCTTAATTAAAAAAAACTGTTTTAAACTATAAAGAAATATGTGCGAGGGTAATGTAAAATAAAATGCCTACAGTGTTTTAGAATAATTTAAAGTACGAAAAAATAACTAAAAATAAACTCAGAGAGAGTGAATAACCTTTATTTTTGGTATACAAAATGTTTTCTCTTATTAGCATTTAATTATACAACTTGTTTGTGAATTTAAAGTTGTAAAAGTATTCATAAATATGCGATTTCAAACTCGTGAAATCTTTTATTATGTATGTATATAGAAAGTTTTTGTTTTCTACTCGTGAAACTAAGCCTTTTTCATGGGTGTGGCTAAATCAGGAAGGGTGTGTTTGATTAAACTACACCGCCTACATCACGTATTTCTGCTATAAAGTTCAATTATAACAACTAGAGAAACAAAACACACACACGAGAGTTGCTTTAAAGCAGGAAAAACTTGTATTGAAAGTGAAAAGAACCTTCTAACGCGTTGGTCATTAGTACACGAAAACATCTCGAGAGATAGTTTGGTATAATGAAGTGTGTTGACACTTCTCTCGTTATAGGTGTTGTTCTTACACGTCAGTTATGTTTCTTTTGTGTGCATTTTAAAAATTTGTCGCTATTTGTTAACTAAACGAAACCATTTTATTTTTTTATTTATTTATAGAGTGTTAAAAATATTTAATTTTGTGCGAATGTTACACGATGGTATTCGAAAACTTTCCCGTTTATTTATCAACTTGAACTGACGTATTGACTTATGAATAACACATGATGGTACGTGAGGACTTCCTGTTAACTTATCAACTTTAAATTACAATAACAACAACTGAATATCATACTAATACGAATATGTTTCAGTTTAGATACCTACTGGGAGTAATGATATTAATTTCTGGTTATCCCATGAATACTCGCAGAGGTTTTCAGATAATACTCCATATACCTTCCTGGACCAACTATACAGACTGGATGTTACATGACCACATACTGACATTTGTCCTTGGGTCAATTATAACTGACGATACGACTCCAATAGGAGACTGCACGATTACATGTAGGCATTTCCTGTTTATTTATATACTGGAATCTATAATATCGACTCTAGTTACCGTACGATTACACGTGAAGTTATGCTGTCTGTTAACCCACTGGGCCTAACCACACTAAAACTATTAGCTCTGACATCAAATCTTCAATCTATTGCATAAAGCAACAAATAGTTTTCTTCTATTGTGGACTACTGCCATCAGACTGATGGAGTCCTTGAGTTGAGGAGTCACTAATTTACTCAATATGATATGTGTTGTTCATAAACTAGTCGTAATTATCATATGCCTTTAAAAATGTTACTTAAACTCTGTAAGAACGTATATGATTATACTAGTTACTTAACATTATTTAGGTGTTTATTTTGGATTGTTTGTTGTTAAGCGCAAAGCTGCACAATGGAATATTTGCACTGTGCCTATTTCATGTATCGAAACCAAGTTTTAGCGTTATAAGACCTCAGTTTCATCGCTTAGCCACTGTAGGCCTGCAGGGTTTTATTTTATTACATTTCTAGTTCACACTATCTATTAATTTTCGCTACCCCAGTGGTACAGCGGTACGTCTTCAGACTTTTAACGATAAAAACCGGATTTCGATACCCGTGGTGAGCAGAGAACAGATAGCCCATTGTGTAGTTTTGTGTTAATTTACAAACCAAAAACTATTAATTTTCTCTTGTGAACGATATTTGATGGTGTCTTCCATAAATATCATTAAGAAAAAAAAATATTTTAACATTATGTTCACTGGAATATCAGTGGTAAGTTTCAGGACTTATAACGTAAAGCTTCAGTGTTTGATTCCGGTTGTGGATAGAGCATTATTAACAGCAACAACAATAAATGTTTGTTTGTTTTTGGAATTCCGCACAAAGCTACTCGAGGGCTATCTGCGCTAGCCGTCCTTAATTTAGCAGCGTGAGACGAGAGGGAAGGCAGCTAGTCATGAACAAACACCGCCAACTCTTGAGCTACTCTTTTATTAACGAATAGTAGGATTGACCAAAAGATTATAACGCTCCCTTAATATAAACATCCAACTTCAGCCAACTCCTGTTCACTCTCATCTTGAAATCATAAAAAATAGTGATAGTTTAAATTTGTAGTTCAGCACCGCGTCACTAGGGGCCCTTCGAAATGTAGTTTTAATTTGAACTTACCGAGAACAAGCAATCAGTTTACCAAGAATTGAGATAGGTTAAATCAATGGTTGCTATTTTTTCATCGAGTTAACTATACCTCAGTCGAAAATTTGGTAACTCGTTTTGCTGGCAGAATTTCCATACCAATAATGAAACATATATTCTATCCTTTAAATCAGTGGTTCCCAACCTGTTTTATGCCCCGCACCCTTAAAAAAATTAATATGTTCTCGCACCCCTCACAGTAGTTATTTACTGAAGAATAAAGGTTAAGGTAGTCAAAACAAATGTTATCTCGCACCCTTGGTTGGGAACCACTGATTTAAATTATAACTTATAAATGTAATACAACTGTTAAAAAAATCAATCTAGTATCTTCATAAACACCAAACACCAAACTATTCGTACCAACAGCGCCACAAAAGACAGCAAAAATTACATATATGTCTGTTTTAATTCTAAATAAATACCACGATATATCTTAATGCAAGAACAGGAAGCAAACATTCAGGATACGTCGAAGTGGCTGATGTGGAAATTCAAAATGGCGCACTCTAACAAATAAAAGCAATTTCATCAAAGATAAAACTTATAACTGAAGAACAGACTTTCTTGTCACGACTAGGTCAAACTAGTCTCCAGATGTAGATTTTAAAACAAATTTATTTTCCACATATTCTCCTTAATATAATTATTTAGAAACCTGAGCGAAGCGTCAACGTTAACAGTAACACGTCGACTTAGAGTGAAACTAATCAAGTTGGAAAAAGCCATTTCGAAACTTTGATTAGATATTAACCACCTTGGTGTATTAACATCCAATACTGTTCTAAATGCTCTCAGTCTCCAGGGGAGATTAAATTCGATTTTACTAATCTGTTGTTTTGGGATCTACTTGCTTTGTGAACTTAATTAGTATATACGTGATAAAGGAAGTGTTTTCATATCCAAAATAATAATTGCTAAAACCTAAACACGTGACGTACTCTTTCGACTTGGGACACGAATACTTTTTTTCTGCTGCCAAAAAAATATTAAGATCTAAGTTTTATTAGATTCTGTGTCGTTATAGCTATAATAGAACAGGTGTTTCTACTGCTTTGCTGAAATTAAAATACACTGATCAACAGTCGTGACCTATTCACAGCTCACTGTCTGTGGTGAGACATCAGTGGAGATGACTTTCTATAGGTTTGTTCTGATTTCCAACCAGTTTTCGAAATAATATATATATACACACATCATTACAGAAGATGAGTATGTTATACCAAAACAATTCTGAAGCCTTTTCACGTTACTACACCTCACAGTGACGTCAAATCCCACGGCGTTACTTTTCGACAATAGTTCTCTCGCAACATTTCCACTACAAAGGACTCAGCCGTAAGTCCATCGTGTCCAAAGCACGTCATTTCTACTTCACTACTTTCCATAATATATCGACTGCACAAATGCAATGGTTTCCCAGTTGCCTGTTTCAGGTGTCTGATCGCACAAAGCTTTGTACACGACGAAACTGGAATGTCTTCGTCAGTAATAGAACGGTTATCCGTTCCATTTTTCATCTGCTTGAGGTATGCAATGGTTGTACCAAAGTTTCGTAAAAGCAACTTGAATACACGTAACATAAATGCTTTTCCAGAAGAAGACCCTTATTGGTTACCTCGCCTACTGATTTATTCAACCGGGACAGATATGGAAAACCACCATTACAAATAGAAACTGTTCTGATTAACTTTCATAGAACTGCTGCAGATATGACTTGTTATCTTTGAGCAATACGACAGGACTTGAGAATTTTAGATAAAAGAGGTTAGAAAGTAGAAGAAATATGTGGTATGCGTATCGTTTAACAAGAAAATGTTGTAGACGGACTTAAAAACATAGCAAATTATCATATGTATTAAAAATTACAGAACAAAAAGCCACACATTGGGAAAAATATTTTAGTTTTCAGACAGGGAACTAATTGATGATCGAATAAAATTGATTCGGAATCTAAGTTCATTCTCGGAAGGTGAACGATATTAAAAGTAGCAACCTCATAGGCTTCTGTCATTCTGTATTAGAAAATTCTATCCTGTTATGAGACGCCGAAAATTGCTTAACACGGCTAAGTGTTTGATATCTTTTTCTGAATGGTCCTGGAACCCTAAGTTAATCCACATTCTTTTGTTTTACAGTACCACTAAATACAAAAGATTACACATTTTCTATATCCCAGATATAGGCACATATTTATGATCTGAGTGTATGAATATTTTGCATCAGCTTTAAATCTACCTACAAAACGTCCAACAATGTAAACACGTGTAATTCTGGAACATAACATTCCACTGACAATTAATATTGACTATAGTTCTCACATGTCTTGCTTGTTTACATATTCAATACTTCGTATGAAGTATCAGAAGCTTGCTTTGTTTATTCTATTTCTTTGTTATTAGCTGTCCAAACTCTATTAAGTCAAACATTTCCTTGTCATCACCCTGCAAGATTCCCTCGTTTATATTCATACAGTGTATAAGGTGTCTGAACAAATTAAAATCACGTGGAAATGAGATATGAGAAATATGGAGCTCATTGTGTGACAAGTTCCCTAAGCCTCAAAGTCCTTCTATGTAATATCATGTGCAAAATACTGAAAATCTATGAAACATATCTATATAGTAGATACGCAAAGAAAGATAAAGAGCAAGAAATATTTAGGTTTGAGATGTGATGTTAGAAACTCACAAGTCATATTTATTTAAAATACAAAGTATAGATCAAAAGCTTGATACGTTGACGTTTATGGATTTGTCATATTATATTATCTGTGTTAATTATACAGTGTCTACTGTATTTAATACAGAGTAAATTGTCATGCGACATGAAGTTAGTTTGATTTTATTCAGGGTTATTTAAACTTAAAATGTATTTCAACGTCAAATTCGTAAGTGGTTTAATTCAATCAGCAATTTATTTTGTTTTAATTTCGCACAAAGCTTCTCGAGGGATATCTACGCTAGTTGTCCCTAATTTAGCAGTGTAAGACTAGAGGGAAGGCAGCTAGTCATCACCACCAACCGCCAACTCTTGGACTACTCTTTTACCAACGAATAGTGGGATTGACCGTCACATTATAACGCCCTCCACGGCTGAAAGGGCGAGCATAGTTGGTGTGACCTGGATTCGAACCCGCGATCCTCGGATTACGAGTCGCACGCCTTAACACGCTTGGTCATGGCGGGCCGTCAGCAATTTTCACCATATTGTAATCTATGTTAATCTTGACTGTCAGAAATTACATTAATTACTGGTTTTTGCTTTTTTTCCTTAAAGCATTTCTTGAAAGAGACTTTTATGAAATCGGCAAGAAAAGAATATTTGTGACGTCAGTGTCTAGTTCTTGTGTGTGCAGACATTTGTAATGAAAAACTAATCAAATCTTATTTAACAGATAGAGCGGCGAAAGTAATACTTTGAAAAACTCGTGAAATTTTAACAAGAAAACGTAAATAATGTAAAGTTTAATATTGTACTTTTCATTAAATACGGTTGGAAAGATGAAATATTCATTTGAAGTTTCACTCAGTGGAAAGCTTGAGGGCTTACCCGCTGTAAAACAAACTGTTTTCTACCACTCAAGATGAACACGAAGCAGATAGCTCATTGTATAGCCCTTCTGTGCGCTTAAACACACAATTCGAGGTTTGCATTTTTAAATTAAGAAATTAATTTTAGTCATAAAATCCTTGGATTATCTAGTATTAGCGAAGAACATTTATATCTAATTGATTCTTCATTAGTTATTTTCCTAAAATCTTCCTGGTGTACAAAGAAAGTTACTAATCTAAATATTTCGAACGTTTGAGAAAATATAACAAATTAGCTATAAAGACTACGTTGCTAACTAAAAGCAAAGACTTTTCGGATAAAAACATCACAAAGGCTAGGGGAAAGCCACAAACTATTTGTCGTCAAATTACTACCTCTTTGGCCCGGCATGGACAGGTGGTTTAGGCACTCGACGCGTAATATAAAGGTTGCAGGTTCTAATCCCCGTCACAGCAAACACGCCCACCCTTTCAGCCGTGAGGGCGTTATAAAGTGTCGGTCAATCCCACTATTCCAATGTAAGAGAGTAGCATAAGAGTTGGCGGTGGGTGGTGATGACCATTTGCCGTCTCTCTTGTATTACACTGCTAAATTAGAAACGGTGAGTGCAGATTAACCTCGTGTAGCTTTGCGCGAAATTCAAAACAAGCTAAATTATCTTTATTGCAACATTGGTACTTTAAATATAGAGTTTCTAGAACAATACGAAATGATTCTAATATCAGATACTAAAATCTACACGTCTATCATAAGCCTTAAATTAATTACGTTTTTATTAAATGTGGATTGTTTTGTTTCTTTGTTGAATCTCGCGCAAAAATACACGAGGTATATATGCGCTAGCCGTCCCTAGTTTAGCAGTGTAAGACTAGAGAGAAGGAAACTGGTCATCATCACCCACCGCCAACTCTTGGGCTACTCTTTTACTACTGACAAATAGTGGGTCTGAACACTATCTTATAACACCGCCGCAGCTGAAAGAGGGAGCACGTTTACTGTGACAGGGATTCGAGCCCCCGAGCTTCAGAGTACGAGTCCAACATTCTATCCACTTGGTAATGCAGGAACAAGTGTTGAATACCACATGTATTTAATAAAGAGATAGATTTACGTTGTTAGCTGTTTACATTTTATGGCTTTAGTTGGGGTTACCCTTTAAAGTACTTAATACCGTCTATAAATAAAGTTATAATGTTATTCGGAGACACATTTAAACCTTTTTTATACACTGATAAGTTTTTAATATATTGTGTTCAAATTGTCTACTAAAGTATATTTACCTGCGTGTAATGTTTACATCTGTTGAAACGAAGTGAGCGCGTATTATCAGGAGAAACAAATACTAAATGTTATAATAATGTGTTGCAAAAAAATACTAAAAAGTATCAAATTGTTTTAGCATTGTTCTCAACCGTAGCTCATTTATTTATGTGTAAAGCTTGCTTTATGTGTTTTGACAGTTTTGTGCTTTTGAACGAGATAATATTTTGTTGGGAAACACGTTTGTTATTTGTATTTCTATACGCTTTTACGTGGAACTATTTGAGTCCCAACACTTAAAGTTTTTCGCCACCCTCAATGGCACGGCTATAAAGTGGGTTTCGATACCCGTGGTGAGCAGAACATTGTGCACCTCTTTCTTTAATTGCCAGACAGTCGATCATTTAACAACTTAACCTTTTTCTGCCAGATAATCATTTACTGAGTGCTATTTGTACTTCTATAAAAACTCATTTCGAACTGAAACACAAAGGTTTAAAACGCTTTAACAGAGAAATGTGCTTTGATACCAGTGGTGGACAGAGCACAGATAGCCCACTGTGTAGGTTTGTGTTTAAATCCAAACAAAATAAAATATACCATGAGATTGATTTTATGTATTTCAACAAAGAGATGTTTTATACTGAGATATATTGATTTTGTGTATTTTGACAGGAATACGTTTTACAGTGAAACACAAATGTTTTCTATGTTTCTCAAGACAACAAATTTATTATATACAATACAATATATAATATAATATAATATATGTAACACAAAATAATGTTCAGGGACAACCTATTCACCATCTTAGTTGTCTCACCTTTTAACTAAACTAAATCTATTTTACAAAGTCTCAGAGCCAGACATTATCATTAGTTTTGCAGATTAAATATGACAGATGATATGTTTTCACCTCTGTATGTATATTTGTTTGTATGTATATTTTTGCTTGAAAGATTTCTAGAAAATGACTGATTGAAGTGACTAGTTTTAGGAAAGCAAGGTCAGAGCAAGGCCAAGAAATTCCAAACAATTCCTATCTATCAACATGGATAGCAGTTTTTTACACTATTTTTACTTTATAACTCAGCCATAAGTAATCAGGTTTTGATCAAACTTGGTGGACATGTGTAAAATATAATTTTTTTTTCATTCTTTTCTCCCAAACGTGGTCTGTATTTGTCGATAAAGACGAGCACACCTACACGTTTTTGTACTTTTTGAGGGCCAAATGTGATCAATACTTTGTGGCGGAGGTAGGTGTTCCACTGAGTGTCCATCTGGTTCATATAGCTATCAAACTATCTCTTAAACTCGCTTAAATTTACTACCTCCACAAAGTAAAACTGTTTTAGCTGAAAATGGCCCCAACTTTGCCAAAATGTATATATGTGTTGCTTGTCTTATAGTTCCCAACGTAAAGTATGAAAAATGTTGACGAATGAGTATTGACAACTACTTTAACAAGCCGAAACACTTCAGTTATTTATCTCGTATTTTTATAAGTATAAACAATTTAAAGAATGTTAATCACTCGTCATACGATATCCCTTTAGGGAACATTTCGTAACCCTCCTCGAAACTCTTTCTAGCAAATCAATATCTTTTTGAAGGTAAGAAGAGCAAAATCGAACACAACAGTCCTCAGTCCCTGGCTAGTACAGCGTTAAGTCTACGGATTTACAACGCTAAAATCAGGGGATTCGATTCTCCTCGGTGGGCACAGCAGATAGCCCAATGTGGCTTTGCTGTAAGAAACACACACACATACACAATGCTCCAAATGGGGTCTAACCAGTTACCTATACAATGAAATTATAACCTCTTTACACTTTTATTCAGTATTGTTGTAGATACAATCTAAAATACTATTTGTCTTACCTCTAGCAACAGCACACACTATAGAGACTGTTTAACTACTACATCAGAATACCTCCCTTTCATATAACTTAAGGTTCTTTCCACCCCAATTATACTAACACTTCAAAGTATGATAACCCATGTAAAATATCATGTATTAATTATTATTAAAACCCGTCGACCATTTATTTGTCCAACTCAATAAATGATCTAAATCCTTTTGTAAATCGGGAGAACCTTATTCACAGTCAGAAGCACCTTTTTACAATGTCAGGAACACCTTATTCACAGTCAGGAGTACCTTATTCATAAGCACCTTATTCACTGTCAGAAACATTTTATTGAAGGTCAGGAGCACTTTATTCACAGTCAGAAGTACCTTATTCACAGTCAAGAGCACCTTATTCACGGTCAGGAGCACTCTATTCTCAGTCAGGAACACCTTATTCACAGTCAATAGCACCTTATTCACGGTCAGGAGCACTCTATTCTCAGTCAGGAACACTTTATTCACAGTCAAGAGCACCTTATTCACGGTCAGGAGCACTCTATTCTCAGTCAGGAACACCTTATTCACAGTCAAGAGCACCTTATTCATAGTCAGGAGCACCTAATTCACAGTCAGGAGCACTTTATTCACAGTCAGGAGCACCTAAGAACTTAATAATATCAGCAAGTTTACGTAATTTATAGACCGCTCCTTTATTTATGTTATTAACTTGAACAAAAAGAGAGCAAAAATCCTATGACTGAAGGTGAGATGCTCCTCTTGTAAAATTAATACAGTCTGACTAAACTCAGTTAATAACATTTGTACCTTTCATTTATTTCATCCAGCCACTCTGCTCTCTAATTAGCTATCGTATCTCCCTGACCTCTGGAGATACTTTATTACCAATCAAAGACTTGCTGAAAATCCAAATACACCAGATATATTCCATTATCCTCGTCTACACAAGCAGTAACCTTTCCAAAGAATGTCAAAAGATTTGTAAGGCAAGGTTTTTCCTCAGTGAAACCGCGTCAATTATGTAATAAAATTCTAAACTTTAATAAATGGCTTTACAAAGTACTTTTTATCAGACATTATAAAACTCATCCACATCTGATTTATAACTTATAACCTAATTTTTATTCCTTGTTACCTATTCGAGAACTTACAAATCATAATAGCCCATAAGTCTAATCCTCCAAACCCTTCAAAACCTTTAGTGAAACATCATCTGGAACAGAAGCCTTATCATCTTTCAAACTTCCCAATTTTTTCTCAATAATTTCAGAACTAATGCAGTTATATTGTCAAACCCAGCATTCCTCTAAACATATTTAATAATCCGAGGGCCGCGGGTTCGAATCCCGGTTGCACCAAACATGCTCGAGCTTTCAGCCGTGGGGGCGTTATAAAGTTACGGTCAATTTCACTATTCGTTGGTAAAAGAATAGCCCAAGAGTTGGCGGTGGGTAGTGATGACTAGTTCCTTCCCTCTGGTCTTACACTGCTAAATTAGGGACGGCTAGAGCAGATAGCTCTCGTGTAGCTTTGCGCGAAATTCAAAACAAACAAACAAACAAACATATATAAAACAGTTAAACCCTAACAAGTTACAAAACGTGATTCCTGGAAAGTTTTATAGCACATGGAAATTAGTTTATATTAATGTTTTGAATCGTATCACCTTTTTGGAAATAATAATACCATGACTTAAGTTTTATTCCACGCACAATATTGCTTGCTGGTTCTATAGAAGGTAATATTTTACGTTTAAGTATTTAAGTTTTATTTGTTTTGATTTTTAAATAAATTTATGTGCACTTTTTAACTGCGTGTTGGTTACATTTTACAACTTTGTTCGTAAAATTTGGAGAATTCTGTAAAAGATAACACGTTTCCATAAGCTTCGTTATTTTAAATGCTTCGTGATAAATATGTTTTAATGTAAGACTAATGAGTCAACGTCTTGTGACAGTATTACCTGAGCTACGCTAATTTTCTACGTTTTGACAACAAGGTGTATCGATCGAGTATACTTGTTTTTACAGGAATACGTTTTAACCTGAAGTACATCCATTTTACGTATTTTAACAATAACGTACATTTGTTGGATACGATTGGAATACGTTTTAACCTAAAGTATATTAATTTTACATTTTTTGACAATAAAACATTTTTTCATCGAATACTTCAATCTTGACTTGATGTTGGCTGACACTTTCACTTCATATTGCATTACATAATATTTTGTCTATCAAATCTGCCAGAAAAGAAAAAAATAGAAAACTTTAAAATAGAAAAACCGAAAAGAAGCCAAAAATCTTGATTTCAGTTTGTTTGAAAGCGGATAAGAAAGTGAACGGAGAGTCAAAAAGAGAGCGACACAAGAGGTTTCAACAAGCTGAGTGTATCGGATTCAACTATTTATTCAAGTTTCGTGTCGTGTGCTACTATTTCATTTTATTTAACAAAATAATTCAAACGTTAGGGCAAAAAAGAAGAACAACTGCTGAGCAAATAACGTGTTTTCGGTTTATATTTCATATTTTAACCAGAAACACTTGAAGTAGAAGGGATTTCATTTATAATTATTTGCTATAAATGCTTTGGGAAATGTTTTGCTATGAGACACATTTGATGTAAAGCTTATTTGTTGTAAGAGACATTTATTTAGTGTTTCCACAAAAGACATTTGATGTAAAGCTTCTTATGGTCTAGCGCGTTAAGGCGTGCGCTTCGTAATCTGAGGGTTTTGGGCTCGCGCCAAACATACTCGCCCTTCCAGCCGTGGGGGTGTTATAATGTTACGGTTAATCCCACTATTCGTTGGTAAAAGAGTAGCCCAAGTGTTGGCGGTGGGTAGTGATGACTAGCTGCCTTCCCTCTAGTCTTACACAACTAAATTAGGGACGGCTAGCACAGATAGCCCTCGAGTTGCTTTGTGCGAAATTCCCAAACAAACAAGTAAACCTTCTTTGTTGTAAGAAACATTTATTTAGTGTTTCCACAAGAAAAAAATAAAGTCTAAAACATTATACTTAGGGAAACGTTTGTTTTAAACTTTTGGAAAGAAAACTAATTTTATTCTGGGTAACTTTTTGAATTTCTGTAACTGGCTCTTAACGTGAATCTACAAAATGCTTGATAAACCTTTTAATTAACTTTATCTTCGAATATGAAATATATTTAACGGGAAATAATTTTAGAATATACATGAAGTCAAAACAAACTACATAACTTCAGTTGAGTCTGTACAAATAAAATAAAAGTAACAGGGAAATATATTGAAAATGAAGAGAAGAAAACTTTGAAAATTTGCCTGATCTTCAAAGACCAGTTGATAAGTTTTGACTACTACCTTTGAAAAGCTGCAAATAATTCACAAGCAAACCTAAATGATTCTTATTTTACAGATCAATGTATTGTTCGGGCCTAACAATAGGCAGCAGACAATGAAGGTACATGCTTTACCATATTTGGGACAAGTAAATATTTTATTTGGATAACTTTTGTTCATTGGTATTTCTTATATATTGTATCGAATCAAAACCTTAGCTGACTCTAAAAAGTAGCGAATATAAACAAGTTTCAATCTAATTATCTCTTCTGGGGAAAACAACATAAGGGCTACAAGTTTAATCTAAATAATGATGATATATTGTGAACAGAAGATGACAACTTGGTAACTATAAGGTCCGGAAGAAGAGATGGAAAAGAAAAAAAAACATTATTGTACATCAATCACTTGATTTTTGTGCACACGAGATATTATTATCAAGAGACATAATTATCTCGTGCACTCGAAATATCAAGCCGTGCGCTCAGTATAATATTTCGTGAGCACGATATAATTAGTCGTGGTCTCGAGGTCCAGCATGACCAGATGGTTAAAGCGTTTGATTCGTAATCTAAGGGTCACGAGTTCGAATCCCCAGTCACACTAAACATGCTCTCCATTCAAGCTGTGGGGAGGGCGTGATAATGTGACGGTCAATCTCACTATTCTTTAGTAAAAGAGTAGCCCCAGAGTTGGCGGTGGGTAGTGATGACTAGCTGCCTTCCCTCTAGTCTTACACTGCTAAATTAAGGACCTCTAGCGCAGATAGCCATCGTGTAGCTTTGGGCGAAATTCAAAAACAAACCATCGTGCGCCAAATACAGTATTTCCTTCTTTATGTCCCTACCCAAAATCTGTAGATAACAGCACAGTTAGTTAATATAACTCAGGCTACAGTGATGTACAATATTGTCAAAAAGAACAACATATTTCAAATAAATCGTGGAAATTTGGTTTGTTTGGAATTTCGCGCAAAGTTATTCGAGGGCTATCTGCGCCAACCGTCCCTAATTTAGCAGTGAAACAACAGAGGGAAGGCAGCTAGTCATCACCATCCGCCGCCAATTCTTGGGCTGCTGTTTTACCAACGAATAGTGTAATTGACCGTCACATTATATAGCCCTCACGGCTGAAAAAACAAGCATGTTTGTTGTGACAGTGATTCGAACCCGCAACCCTCAGATTACGAGTTGAGTGCCTTAACCACTCGTGGAACATATACAAACAATTATTAATACAAAAAGGATCGTACAGAACCAGTTGATACAACCGATAAAGAAAGTGTTACAAAGAAAACGATGAAATCTTTATCATAAAGTTTTTGCTTCGAATAAGAAAATAGAACAAATTCAAATAACATGATTTGAACGGAAATCTTTTATAAAAATAACATCGAAGAACAATCACGAACTACTAATTACTGGAGATAAAGAAAACCTGGACTGACGAAGTAAATGTAATGAGGGATTATATCAACCAATAGTTTAAATTAGTATAAAATCAAATAATTTTCAAACTAATTAAGTAAATGGCTTTCACAAGTTAACATGGATAACAATGACAACATTCAAAGAAGCCAGAGTAGCGATATGAAAATAAACAGAAGGAAAATATCGGTTTAACTGAAGGATTGAGCGAAAAATTCTAAAAAACCGTTCATGTTAGAAGTTTGAAAGATGTATTTAAATTGTTTTTTTTTGCTATTTACGTACTGATGAACAAATAAATGACGTGTTTAAATGAATAAGCGTCTGATTGAAAATTATGTTATGCGCCCTTCACAGAGCATGCATTACTGTCTAGCAAGAAACTACTGTTCGTGAAGAAACCGTGTCTTTGTGTCTGAAATATATAACTGATTCTTATGTTACACGGTGGTATGGATCTCGTCTATTGATAGCTTAAATTCAGGGGAGAAATCATATTCATCTCTGAATATGTGTCGGTAATATTTTACTGTTGTTGTTAAAATCAGAAGAGTTATATGCACATTTATTCAACGTGTACTTACCACAGTGTAACAGAAAAAAAGATAAAGGAACTTCTTTTCTGAAATACAAAATGACCAGTTGCGTGCTTAACTGGATATATTCTAATGAAATATTCTGTACTGAATTGGATTGTATCCCTTCAAGTGAATGTATATGAATATATACGCATGTTTTTGTACGAAAAGGAACATAGAAACGAAATGTGCTTGCATGCGCGCATATGTGCATCTCTTATAATAAAGCAAGCTGACAAAATCTACACATAAATTAAATAGTTCCTTATATTACAAATTACAATAGCATACAGACACAGAACGTATTTCATGTAGTTAATAAATTCAATGTTTTGTGGCACCCATTTAGTTAATTTCACGTGTTTTGATATATTTTGATATATATAGACTGTTGTATTAAATACAATTCGGTGCCCCCCAGTGGCTCAGCGGTATGTCTGTGGACTTGCACGCTAAAATCCGGGTTTCGATACCCGTGGTGGGCAGAGCACAGATAGCCCATTGTGTATCTTTGTGCTTAATTCAAAACAACAACAAATACAATTTGGATGAGTTATGTGTTTATTTTATGAATATCTGAAGTCAATACGGTCGTATCTAACCTTGCAAGACACCATACGGAACTTTTGAGAAATAGTAAGCTTGGTTGTGCTTATTGGAATTTTTAATCATGAAATATCGATAAATGCCCGAAATGTAGATGAAATTCGTTGTATCATAACACGTTTTCAAACACAACGAACAAGAGAAAGACGTAGAAATGGTGGAATCGATTTAAATATGTTATTGAAACGGATACTTAACTTTATTATTTTAAAGGAAAATAAATTAGGAAAGAAATAAAGTTATCTCATTTCTCTCTTACTGGTAACGAGTATCTCATCCACGAAGGAATTATGAGAGGAATTTGTAACAATTAAAGTCATTTTATAAACGTGATAGTCAACGTTCAAGTTTGGAAACACCCTTAATATATCAAAAGTTGTGTTAATAGTTTAGAAGACATAACGAAAAAAATAGCTCCGAATTCATATGGTATAATAGCTACTCAGTGTGATGTTGTGTTTTATATTTTAAAGAAATGATAAACAAAAACGGTGACTTTTTGTTAAGATTTACCGATTTTACCAAAATAAAAAAGCGAGAAAAACTCCGTAGGTGGCGCTTTAACGTTTATGGAAAGAACTAGGACTTTTAACTTAATAGCTAGTAACATTGTGACCAAAGATTGGTAATTTTCTGTTCGAGGTTTTTAATGAATATCTGGAGACAAGAGAATGTGGTAGAATTATGAGAAAAAAAAACAGCAACAAACTTAACATCTGATGGGTTTAAAGGGTTGAGAAACCGTGGACCAGAATCACTTGGTTGTAAAGTGTTTTATAAGGCCACAATTAAGAGCATGAAAGGTGTTATGAGTCAGTTGATTTCTAAGAGTAAGACGTATTTCGTTATAGATAAGTGTCATGTTGGTAACATGTTATGTGTGGTGTTGTAATGTTCGCAACCCAAGTAACATACATTTATTTATGGAACGTTTCAATCATTGTGAAACATTCGATTTCATAAAATAAAAAAGTACTTAGAGCGGTTACTTGTTAAATCTAGTTTTGGAGGGAAAATTAAAAGAGCGTCTGATGTGATGAATAAATATGTCATATTTTGTGGACTTCAAAGTCTGTTTCAATTGTCACACATTTTTTTGTTTCAAAAGAAGTGCCAATGAGTGTTTATTTACATTTACTATAAGACCTTTTATGTATGACTTAAGAAATAAAATGCGTTTTTAAAGACCAATACCAAATTATGGTAATCATCATATGCTTTTTCTTATTTTGCTAAACTGGCAATACGAATATTTACAAGAAACTATGTTATTGGAAACGTAATAAACAAATATGAAAAGTTCAAAGTTCACTCATTGTAAACAAGTCTTTCCTTTTGTGGTTTAGAGCTTGAAAATCACGCAAAGGAAATAAATGCATTACACTATACACAGTCGAATCTCGAAACAAAATATTTTGTAGTTTAAATAATTCGTTAATATGGATTCAATGAAAGTGGATTGAGTGGATTGAGATATAAGAGAAACTGTGTAATTGTATTACGGTTTGAAAACGTTTTTAATCCGCTTTCATTATCAAAATAAATTATCGATCGAAGAAAGTGGCATAGATTTCAGATAGATAATTTAAGAACAGCTTTTATGTAAGTTGCTAGAATAAAAGTTTATTGAGTAAATAGTAACGTTTGATCTTTAGTTTTGGATGTAGGTGTATTGAGTCCGATACATCTGAATGATAAATTAGTTATTTTTAGGTTTCGGTATTTCACTGAGACGACTGAATCACCCATTGGAGATGCAATTGAAGTTATATTTAAACTCGTAAATGAACGTTTCGTTTTCCTTACAATTGTTTAAATGGATCGTATGAAGGTGTGAACAACGTTAGGAATATCTTATGGTTGGGGATAAATAGATGGTCCAATGCTAGTGTGAGAAGAAAAACTCAACATGAGTTACGTCGGTTATTAAGCGAACTGAGGTAGATACATGAAACAATTTTGTCAACAGGTTTATTCATACTAATGAAATATTGAGAATTCAACATACACCAAAATAAAAACAGTAATCGAGAAGTGTTAACGTTGTTATATCACAAAAAAAAACGAATAAAGATGATGTAATAATAAAATACGATAAAAGAACAATTTGAACAGTTTTAACATGAGAGAGATGTTTTTTTGGTTTTACTAAATGCTATTAAACAGAATAATGTTTTTGGTCAACAGCTCCAGTTTAGAACAACCAGTTGTCAGAACATTAAAGTTATTTCAGAAGGAACGTGAATAGTTTCATTAAACATTGCGTGTGAATAACAGAAAATGATGATTTAAAGGGATATTTCCTGGATATATCGGGGACAATTTTATGTTCGTGGATTATTGCTTTCAAGTGGCTAGTTATTTTGTCAATGTAGCCAGCCTGGCAGTTATCGTGGTTACAAGAATAAACAATCCATGAACGTAATAGATTAGGTATCTCGTCTTTAAAGTAAAAAAGGTTGTTTAATCGAAACGAAGACGTAAAGACAAGGCTTAGCTGAATCTGACGAAGAAAGATTTCAACAGATTATTTGTTTGTTTGTGTTTTTTAAATAATGCTTTGTTTACCTAAGAAAGAAAGGGTACGATTGATGGGACATAGCAGTAAAAATAGAGATGATTTTCATATTTACCATTAATAAACGAGAGTATGAAGTAGAGTTTCTGGGTGACCATTCTTTTTCTGGCGGATTTTGAAGAAAGTTGATTTCGTAATGTAAAGAGTGTTAATTATAACATATTTTTTAACTCTGTCCAAAAGGCAGTAAAGAACATTTGTCGTCATGAAGACTAAAACTATAAAAGGATGTAAGAAGACAAGTCTTCATTTATTTATTTTTTTGGAAGACTGAATTTGAGGAATGGTTAGTTTAATGTTCAGGTGGTAATAGTTATGGTAATATAAATAATTTGAGGTATGGTACTTCAAATAAAAAAGGACAAAAGTGCTCGTACATCTACATTTTGTTTATAGAAGACAGATCTGGACTCTGCGGGACCGTCTTCCAGCTGTATTTACGTTCAAAGTGGTAAATAAAGTAAGCTAGGGTTCGGACAAGTGGTAACCCTATAGCGATACAGTAAATCTGCCCAATTCGCTTAAAAAGGAAGTGCGTTTCTTTGACCGAAACGTCGGGAGAGCATTTAAAGTCATCACGATTTAAGTTTAAGCCACTTACGTGCGTAGTAAAAGCTATGGTGACGAAAGAGAACCCTTCGATCCTTTAAAAGTCAATGCTATGAAGTTATACATATGTATTGATATCTTTACCAAGATAATAAATAAAGACACTTAGTTGATATGGGCTTATAAGCCACAGGCTTAAAGCCTTTCAAAAACATTTCAAAAGCAATAGTTTTTTTTTTTTTCGTGTGAACGATAACCATAGAAACCGAGATTACAACAGTCCTGTTGTAACGTACAGTTACAGCCTTTGTTCCCTATTCTGCTTAAATATGTGAAGTTGAAGCATATATCGATAAGCACTGAGGGTTCATGAAAAGTATGTAAAATGAGTGAACAAAGAGTTACAAATTATCTAAATTGTTCATAAACATGGCTTGTAAAATTAAAGCAAAACCATTCGTTGTTTTTAATGAATAACACAAAGTGAACAAATAAAATATAACATTCCTGAAAATAACTGGGACTGAAGTACTAATTTGACAAATCTTTAAGATTTGGAAAAGTTGAATCGTATTCATTTCGGTATAGAGTGGCCAGGCATGGCCAAGCGTGTTAAGGCGTGCGACTCGTAATCTGAGGGTGCGGATTCGCATCCCCTTCGCGCCAAACATGATCACCCTTTCAGCCGTGGGAGTGTTATAAACTGGCGGTCAATCCCGCTATTCGTTGGTAAAAGAATAGGCCAAGAGTTGGCGGTGGGTGGTGATGACTAGCTGCCTTCCCTCTAGTCTTACACTGTTAAATTAGGGACGGCTAGTACAGATAGCCCTCGAGTAGCTTTGTGCGAAATTAAAAAAAACAAACAGTGTAGAGTATATTTTTTTCAGTATTTGTGCAACCAGTTAATCGTAATATATGGTATTACAATTGTAATAGCTATGTGAGATGCCCCTTTGCTATCGGCGTTTCTGTACTTTTAAGCCTCTCAGTATTTCCGTATTCTATAAACATAAAATATCTCGTTTATAGAAAATCACGTTCATTTTACACTCACCCTTGTGTCAGACTTTCGAATAGCGTCACATATCTTCCATACAAGCTCCGGTCCAGCGCTTCCAACCTGCTTTCCTATGTCATAGTACTGGGTAATTGGATTCATTTCCACTGGTGATGTTCCTGTTGGTTTCAGCTTGGAAAACATTGGTGACTCGCGAGGCATATTTCCTTGATTTACAATTGAAGAAAATCACGAACTGAGGTCTTTAATTGGTCTGGTGAAGGATGCAATACTATGTCGTAATCAGACAGAAACAGATGGCTTTCTATTCTCTTGCAAGGTACCACTGACAACGGGTCGTCTCTGTGATCGATGAAGACATACCCGGTTTACACCTCATTCATAAGCCCCTTGGGCTGCCTCCTTTTCTTCTGGAGTTGGTCTTTTTGATGAAGTATCAGTCAACTGAGTTGCTCTGCAATATACATATAAAGAAAACTAAGTAACTTGTAAAAACAAATCGTAAAACAAAGGAAATGTTGCAAATAACCTACTTTCTACAAAATGACTGTTCGTTTGTTGTTTTTTGGAATTTAGCTCAAAGCTACTCGAGGGCTATCTCTGCTAGCCGTCCCTAATTTAGCAGTGTAAGACTAGAGGGAAGGCAGCTAGTAATCACCACTCACCGCCAACTCTTGGGCGACTCTTTTTACCAACGAACAATGGGATTTATGCAACCCACTTCTAAATAGATTTTGTTTTGAAGGAGATCTTAAGGTCAAAATTCTATTTGGAATTTAATGAAGGTGGCTGTTTTTTGCTGCTAAGCGCAATGGGCTCTTTGGGCTCTGCCCCCCACAAGCATTAAAACCCAGAGCTTTGCATCATTAGATGTCAGACTTACTGCTGACCGCCTGAGAAGGAGGGGAGCTAAGAAAGCAACGATAGTGAGGGTTGATTCGTATCTAAACTTATTTTTAGGTGTTTTATGTACATAACAGTTCGTTCACCATTTAGTTATTTGTTATTTTGGTTATTTTGAATTAAGCACAAAGCTACACAATGGGCTATCTGTGCTCTGCCCACCACGGGTATCGAAACCCGGATTTTAGCGTGTAAGTCCGCAGACATACCGCTGAGCCACTGGGGGGCTCACCATTTAGAAATATTGCATTGTTATTTTTACCCTGAAGGTGTGTTACGTGGTAAATAAGAATAAGAAAAGGCCGGCCTGCCCAGATAGTTAGGGCGCTAAACTCACAATATGAGGGTTGAGAGATCGAATCCTCGGCACACCAACCATGCTCGCTCTTTCAGGTGTGGGGGCATTATTACATGACGATCAATCTAACTATTCGTTGGTAAAAGAGTAGCCCAGAAGTTTCCTCGATGACTAGTGCGTTTCCTCTCGTCTTATACTGCTAAATTATGGACGGCCAACGCAGACAGCTCTGTTGTAGCTTAGCGTGAAATCCAAAAAGCACAAATCATAAAAATACAACAACCATCTCGCGCTTTTCTTTGCCTTTCTGGAATTTTTTTCGGAACGATTTTCATCACAGAAATTCATACAATTTAAAATTATTTTCACTGTTTTAATTCCATGTTCATATATATAGAGTTAAACTGTATTTTTACAACTATCCTCTGTCACTTGAATGTCATAAAGGATGTTTTATTTATATACTTTTATTGTTTTTATTTTACCTTATTTAATTTAGGAGGGAATTGAAAAGGACTATAAACGAAACGTAAGTACTGTTTTGAAAAAAATTCTTATTTTATGCGACACTTAAATCTAAAGCACAATTTAATGTGAACGAAAAAATTCCCTCATGTGTTTTTTTTCTAATTAATTTTCGACTGTCCTGAAAACGTGATCATACTTTACTTTTCATATTCGCATGTGACCAAAGTTAATTTCAACTGACGTCAAGAAAAGTTTGATGTAAATATTTATAACAATAGAAATTTTTCACAGCAACATAATAAAAGCATGTCAAAGTATTTAAAAAAAGGTTTAACATTAGGTCATATAATAACAGAATTAGTTTATTTATTGATAATATTAAGCACTGTAGAGATAAGTTTTCACTTAACCAAAGAGTTACCAAGCTTACAATGTTAATTTATCATAAAAGTCTTTTAATAAGGCTTAATTAAAGTTAGGCCTAAGACAAGTGGACTTATGATTTCGGTGTATTTGATTAAAATATTTATATCAGAAATCCTGTAGTTAAAGGTACTAATTTCAGAGCAACTTTTTTTACTAGTTAGTACTAACACAAAACTTCGCATAGCTTGTGACCTTGGTTACAATGACCCAAATATAAGAAAGCTGGGAACTCGTATTTAAAGAACACAATAAGAAAACCATATACTCAGCTTTGATAAGTCGATAAGAGTTTTTGTGTATGATTTAGTCTTAAATATACCAGTGTTATAGCACTTTAGAATCATCGGTGCCACTGATAAACATTCGAGAATAAATGAAGACCCTGCAAATAAAATATGAAATAAATATCACTTAGTTTGTGATGTAATTGTTGTCATAATTTCTTTTCGTGTTCGACGCTTAGATTTGTTCCAAAACAGGAACAATATAGCTTGGCATTTGAAATACAATCACACAATCTGATGAACCACCCGTAACTACATTAAACACCAATCATATGTTTTGAATTAAACATGCTAGAATACTAAGCCTTTTAAATAAAGTGCTTGCATTTTCTTCACATCAGCATTCTAAATAGCATCTTTAAATGCAGTGGTGACATGATCCTGATGGGTATACACGTGCAGATGGTGGAAGAATACTACATTTCACATGTTCATTAGTTGGCGTAGGAAAATATAAGCAAATGCTCAACTCATTTACGAGTTACAAAGAAAGGACTACGCGTTATGCTTTGAGGTGATTTTGAAATCAGAATGGCTCATGACGTGACCACTTTAGGAATCAAAAGGCTAAGTGTTTATATTATAACTCGCTCGGTTGTTCATTGACTAGTTACACTGTTCAAATTTAATACTCGAGTAGAAAATTAGATTCAATATTACGTGATACACGACACTTTGTCTGTCAGGTTGTACCTAACCTATAATGCTGAGGAAAATTATAGATGACAGGCTTAGCATCTGAAGTGACACGCATTTAAACGGGCTCGACACAGCCAAGTGGTTAGGGTGCTCAACTTGTAATCTGAAGGTCGCGGGTTTGAATCCCAACGCAACAAACATGCTCGTCCTTTCAGTTGTGGGGGCGTTATAATGTTATGATCAATCCGAACATTTGTTGGTAGAAAGAGTTGCCTAAAAGTTGGCGGTGGTTGGTGATCACTATCTGACTCCCATCTAGTCTTGCACTGCTAAATTAGGGACAGCTAGCGCAGATAGCCCTCGTGTAGCTTTGCGAGAAATTCAGAACAAAAAACAACATTGAAATGTAAGTTATTGTTGCACCAAACATGCTTGCCCTTTTAGCCGTGGGGATGTTATAAAGTAATGGTCAATCTCGCTATTAATTGGTAAAGGAGTAGCTCAAGAGTTGGCGGTGGGTGGTGATGACTAACTGCCTTTCCACTAGTCTTACACTGCGAAATTAGGGACGGTTAGCGCAGATCGTTCTCGTGTAGCTTTGCGCGAAATTAAAAAGTTGTTGTTCTTGTAGCTTATTGAGGAGTATTTTTGTCATAAATTTATTTTCCTATTGTTTTATAACGTGTGTCGAGCTGCAAAGATGTAAGTTGTTTTATCTTTCACCTGCACGAGAAAACCCAAGCACTGTGTATTGCTTTACTTACCGTTTTCAGTCAAATTTGTATTAATAAAAAAATATATATTTGTCAATTGTCTCTTGTAGTTCTGTGTATTGTGTCACCGAACCACGTGAGTAAAAGTCAGTGATGTTAAAATAATGTTTCAAATCTACAGTTTGTCAAATGAAAAAAGGAACCAAATAGTTTGGAAAGTAGAATTTTCTCATCAGGGGTAAACAGACCCGTTTCGAAAGTGCTTAAGATATCACGATTATTTTTCCATTCTAACTTTTCCTCTCAACTCTGCACTGTTTTCATTATCTCAAGAAAATCTGCTCATAAGGTCTTTTCATCAGATTCATCAAGTAGTCAGATCGATGGACGCGTAAAGTTTGTGTGAAACACTATTCATTACAACGCAGTGTAAAACATCTAAAGTACAAAATCATTGATGTTATTAACTTTAACAGAAATGGTTACAATGAAGTTTGACTACAGATATTTTATTTTCACATTACTCGTTAGTTCGTTTCAATTGTGTATGGTGTCCAGGTGTTGTTACTCGTGACAAACATAACTTCTAAAATGCACGTTATTTATTGACACAAACCAGTCTTATTCTGTTTATATTCTCCGGTTAATTCTTGTTTGTTTGTTTTTGAATTTCGCACAAAGCTACTCGAGGGCTATCTGTGCTAGCCGTCCCTAATTTAACAATTTAAGATTAGAGGGAAGGCAGTTAGTCATCACCACCCACCGCCAACTCTTGGGCTACTCTTTTACCACCGAATAGGGGGATTGACAGTAACATTACAACTCCCCCACGGCTGAAAGGGCGAGCATGTTTGGCTCGACGGGGATGCGAACCCGCGACCCTCAGATTACGAGTCGCACGACTTAACAAGCTTGGCTATGCCTAAATAAAGATATTTAAGTCCTGTGTTATTTAACTATTTGCTTTGTTTCATTCTTTTAATATAACCTTCAAAAACTACAACACCTAGAGACCTAAACAAAATAATAGTTAAGATCCTTATAAACTATGCCACTCAATTCTTTTAACAGATCATTTTTACATCCCGTTACTTAGTTAACTAAACAATGCTTTTATTATCTGTGTCACTTAGTTCTTTGAATAGGGTGTTAATATATTTTTTTCCCTTGTCGAACTAGTTAATTTAGTTTTGTACTGGATCAAATACAATATTTATGCATTGAATCACTTATGGTCAGAAGAACAATCATTGGTCAGTGTCACATTTTGCATTGTTATCTGTCAGTCGGACATAATTAGTCCTATGTTATTGAATTATATAGGATATTATATACTAATTTAGGATATGGTCGACAAGATAGAATGAAATATACTATAATTAATGGTTATTTATCATGGATATCATAAGGTTACTGTCTAATGATAATACTACACACCACATGTGTATTAAAGTAATATAATTATAACGCTAAATCATAAATCGAGTTTCATGATTTTGTGCACCAAAGCATTGTGGGTAAGCGTAATAGAATCAACGTGAGAAAATAGTGACCATATATCTGTTTGAATGTATGCTATTTTCAGGTGCAGACGGTGTCCCGTTAGTCAAGATAAATACACAGTATTACCATTACCATCGATGTTCTGTATGTTATTTACCTCAACCAGTGACAGGACATCAGTAATGATGCAGACAGAAAACAGCCGTGCATCGACAAGGGAATGACATCAGGCCCATTATAAGCCATTGTTTGCCACACATAACATCACATCTTTCGACGAAAATCTTTACAGCAAATTTCGATGTGATCATTAAAAGAAACAGCGTTGTTTGAAAGAAACTAAGACAAATGCTAATCCCAGTTGCCTGTTTATTGCTAATAATAAATTGTTGTTGCTTGTTAAGCAGAGACACATTACGCTACCTGCTATGTTTATTGCGGGGAATTAAACCCTGAGTAATAATTACAGCTATTATTTATTGCTTATAACAATGATTAAATGAATTAACATATTAAAGAAGAAAAAAAATCGTTTCATCTCACGTGACTGAATCTCATGCAATTTTGGAAAACTGTGAAAAATACCCATAACCGTAATTTACCAAACACATAAGCGTAATCAACTGAGAAGACGGAGTACCATAGGACATTAACATTTATATCCCGCTATTCCAACCGGGTCAAAATTTATACTTGTCTGAGTTCACGTGATTCTGATAATACGCCTCACTGATTAACTTGAGCTAAGTTTGACTGAGGAAATGGTTGAAATAACAAACTCGACATATTTGTAACTTCTTGCTGAATTTCAATCGAATTTGTTTTATAGTGAAAAGAAACAATTGAATCAAATAACCAAAGAGTGTGACTAGCTTGATTCTCAGTTCGACTTCAGAAGGTGGATATATAACATTAGATGCTTTAAAGTGAAACGTTCGGATAATTTTAAGTTCGTCTTAGAAGGCAGGTATTATTGGACTTTTGAAAGTGAAACGGTCAGGTAATTCTAAGTTTGAATTCAGAAGATGGAAATTACTGGACATTTTCAAGTTAAATGGACAAGTCATCCTGCGTTCGACTTCAGACGGTAGATATTTTGGACGTTTTTAAGTGGAACGGACAAGTAGCGATGCAAATAACTTGAATAATAATATCATCAGTTAGGTTGTAAGTTAATGGATGAACAAAAATATATACTGAAGTTAAAGATGCTAAAATATAGTGATCATCAACAGTTAAAAGATTCATTTGTTTGGTTCAGAAGTTTCTTAAAGAGTTTTTCTTGATGCGAAATACTAACAGAAAACACATTAATTTTTGTTTGTTTGGAATTTCGCGCAAAGCTACACGAGGGCTATCTGCGCTAGCGGGCCCTAATTTAGGAGTGCAAGACTAAAGAGAAGGCAGCTAGTCATCGCCACCCACCGCCAGTTCTTGGGTTGCTCTTTTAACAACGAATAGTGGGATTGACTATCTCATTATAACGCTCCAACGTCTGAAAGGGCGAGCATGTTTGGTGTGACGAGGATCGAACCCTCGCCCATCAGATTAATACTGGAATGCCTTAACCAACTTGCCATGCAGGGCACATTAGTGACAAAGAAAATAATGTAAACACATTACCTGTATTCACTTGTATAGCTACTCATAGCATGAACAAGAGCAAAAGAACTACCAGGATTGAGATAAACGAAGTAAACTGTTATGTTACTCACAATGTCATTTCCCAACATCTTGTTCGTATTGTAAATTCGTCGGATTTTCTATCTGTATGGAGACAAACTTGAATCAGTGCATTGCGAGTGTAATTATAGTGTGCTAATCTCGTAAAATTTTAAACGTCATTTCTTTCAGTCCTCCAGTAACACAGAGGTTAATGTGAAAACTTACATTAAAAATAGGGTTTCGATAGCCGTGTCGAGCACAAGCAGATAGCTCATTGTGTTGCTATGTGCTAAACTACAAAAATCAAACAAACTTTTCACTTATTTGTATCTATTCAAATAGCCAGTGAAATAATCTTAAAGTTTTGTTCAGAGTACATCAGTCTGTCGTTTACTGACATCTATAAACAACTATCTGAAACGGTCGTGGTTTTTCTAGGCCTAAAAGAATAATTGAATAGCATTTTTCTAGGCCTAATAAAATCATTGCTTGCACTTTGATTTGCTAATAATAACGATGACCAAAAGTAATAAAAATCCTTTAATCAGTTTACTCTCGAGCAAAAATGTAATTGCTTTCTACCGTTTTTTTGACATTCTGATTATTATTTTTTTACCAAATAGCAATCTGATCTCAGAAACAGAGTTCGTCGATCTGACTGATAACTGTGGTAAAACACGAATCTAATCAAAAGCACTTGAGGATTCAACGTACGACTTGACGGAATGAAATCAAAATTGGTGGAAGTACCGGTAGCAGCACTTATAACATTGATAAAAAATATTGCAGCAAACATTCATTCATTGGTGGGCTAGGCCTTGTTTTACAAAACTTGCGGCACGACTGCGGACGGGGGTAAAACAGAATACGGGGTCTAACTTACTAATGAATGAGAATCCACTGTAAGCATCTGATCAACGCTATAAGAGAAGCTACCAGATTGATTATCAATTTTGTTTTCATTACTTTAAGTCACACACTTGATCCTTTTTGACCTACCTTTTTCTCACATCTAAGTTGTCTTGATTGTATATCGTGGCTTTCTGTTAATACAAACCAACAAACCACAACAAATAGAAAAAGTGGCACTCGATAGTAGCCAACATTAGCTTTAAGATCGCAAATCTATTATTTGGAACACACTTCTACTTTACACAAGGCTCGGCATGGCGAAACGCGTAAGGCGCGCGACTCGTAATCCAAGGGTCGCTCCGCGCCAAACATGCTCGCCCTCCCAGCCGTGGGGGCGTTATAATGTGACGGTCAATACCACTATTCGTTGGTAAAATAGTGGCCCAATAGTTGGCGGTTGGTGGTGTTGACTATCTGCCTTCCCTCTAGTCTTACATTGCTAAATTAGGGACGGCTAGCACAGATAACCCTCGAGTAGTTTTTGCGAAATTACAAAACAAACAAACTTTACAGAATAAAAAAGTTGTAGTTTTTCTTTCTGAAACAGTATTAATAGCTTTTTTTTAATGCTAACGCCATGGACTCTATACTAACAGCTTCTTGTCATCGTTCCTAAGCAACCCGTAGAGCCGTATCAGTCACTGTTATTTATATTAATTACTTAAGCTAATATCGAGTAAGTTAAACACACTTTAATAAGAAAACTTTATAAATTAACACTCCTTATAATTGAACACGCTGTGTTGTGTAGGTTGTTTTGGCAGCTGAACACTACAAAATTTTATGGGGTTCTCATACTGTTCAACATCACTGTCACCTTCATTAGACATATTATACTCTATTGTAATTAATACTGTCAAGTTACCAAATGGAGCTTTCATAGGAGTTTATATACTGTTAGAAACCACTGTCTCTTTACTATAAGATTTTTTTGGATGTTGATATAACGTTTTACATCACTGTCAACTACTATCAGAGAGACATTTTGTTATGGATCACTATCTGAGCACAGATACTTCCAGTTCAGTTGACTGGGGCTTTTATGTGAGTTGATACATGGCTCTGGATCAGTAATAACTTAACCACACGGAGTTATTATGGAGCTTTAACACAATGTTGAAAATTATGAACATTTATTGATTGGTTATTCAGGGTAATATGACACAACTTATTCCACGTGTATAAAGTTTGTTACAATCATCTGTTGTGAAGTAGCCAATTTATGATTGGTCGAGGCATACGTACGTAAATACATATGCATGTGTGTGTGTTTATGATTAAATTAAAATTTAAAAAAAAGAAAGAAAAATAAATAAATAAAAAATACACTTAAAAATATCTAACGCCATGGCACAAATCATAAGAAGAGTCATTATGCATAACATAACATAATATAACAAGTCCATAACATCTTTATCATCTTTTGCCGTCTGCAGTCATGAGTGAGAAGGTGGTTGCTCATAAAATGATAAACAAAGCAAATTAAATATAAAGAAATTGCTTGTTTTTTGAATTTCAAGCAAAGCCACACAAGGGCGATCTGACGCTAGTCGTCCCTAATCGAGCAGTGCAATACTAGTTAGAAAACAGCTAGTCATAACCACCTACTACCAACTCTAGGGCTAATCTTTAACCAATGAATAGTGGGATTGACAGTCACATAATAACGTCCACACAGCTGAAAGGATGAGCATGTTCGATGTCACGGGGGCTCGAACCCTCGATTCTTAGATTACGAATCGAGTGCTTAAAATTATCTGGCCATGCCTGGCCGAAATTAAGAAATAACAATAAAAAAATAATAATTATAATACCATACATTAATTGCAGATAGAATAAAATTGTTCTTGTATTATATAGTTTACAGAAAACCACCAAGATTTTAAGGAACTAATTCGCTCTGTCCAATCTTTTATTGGTGGAGTAGCTCACACCCTCAATCCCGATAGTCTAATTAAACTTTCGTATGTAATCATTAATTATTGTCAGTATTCCTTATTACAATAATCCGTGTTCTCACCAATAGTCACAAATCACCTTCACTCAGTTTACTTTCAACAAGAACGTATCAACTTATTACTTAGTCTCGAAGGGTGGAGGGAGATAACTATTCTAATTCTACAAGCTTGGGTTTAGAATGGTTAAACCCAAACAACTTGGTAGTTATGTACAAATAAATGAAATATTAACTACAGGGTGGTCGCTAGAAAAGCGGAAAATTTGTCAAACAGGTATTTATTTTTACAAAGAATAACTTTTACAAAGTTTTTTAAAGGCATATGTTATATTACACTCATAGATGCTCAAAATGTCGTCCGTGATATTAAAATCATGCATTTTATTCATGATCTCATTTGACCCTCAAATTTTCCGCTTTTCTAGCGACCACCCTGTACATTTACAGTTTTGTTGCCTCTCTATTAGTAAATATTTTTCTAATTATTATTATTTTTTATATTTCTTAAGATAACCACCTTTCCACTTCTGGTTACAGACATGAGAAGGTGGTAAATGGGTGGGACATTATGGGATCGAGCAGTCATATTGCCTTCCTTTCTCAGTGATGTCGAGAAATCCCACTTGTAGAGAAATATATATGCAAAAACGGCTCGTTTGGGTTGAGAAAATATTTTACGTAGAAGAGCAAACAACGTTTCGACCTTCTTCGGTCATCGTCAGGTTCACAAAGAATGAGGTAACTGACCGTAAGCTGACCACATATTTGAAGGGGTTGTGTAACTGAGTGTCGGAATGTAGAAGGCGGTGTTAGATGTTTGAATATATAATTTTATTTACTTTATTATATTATTTAACACAACCCCTTCCAAACATGTGATCAGCTTCCGGTCATTTACCTCTTTCATTGTGAACCTGACGATGACCGAAGAAGGTCGAAACGTTTTCGCTCTTCTATGTAAAATATTTTCTCAACCCAAACGAGCCGTTTTTGCATATATATGCCTTCCTTTCTATTTTCTTCTAAACATGTCAGACCAGCAAAGCTGGGGTTAAACATGTCATAAACACGATTTAGGTCTTGCTTCTGCTGACACCTGAAATTAACCAGGGCACATTATATAATGACCCTCTCTATGATATGTGCTTTAACGCTTTAACGTTGTGTATTTGCTTTGCGACCAGCATTTGAATTTTTATGAAGTATGTATATTTATATTTCTTCTGCTCTTCTTTAAAATTAAATTAACTGATATCCCATCTAAGATTTGGATATTCTATAGAATTCACGCAATTGTTTCTTTAACTGTAGTTTGTGTATAGAATACATAAATAACTCTCAGTTTATAACTGTGACGTACTCCATCATACCTCACTTTCCTTCACACTTCAAACCACGTATACACTATGTAACTATTGTAATATTTCCAAATTCAAGATAGCGTAATTTCCATGGAACATAAAACGTTATAACGTCACTGTATACGGTTTCCAGAAGGTTATAACGTAAATGTCTGGTATTCACCAGCAAGAATTATTCGCTATTTATCGATCTTTATCGAAGTATTTTCTTCTTATGTTTTCATGGAATGATTGTTATCTTAGAACCATTCCGTATGTAACTAAAGCAAGCTAAATTATAACGTGCTAAGTGCCCAAATCATTTGAGCACAGTTGATTTATGATTTTGTTCAAACTTTACTCTGTCGTGAGATGGGCTATTTGAGGGAAGATTGAGGGATGGAGCAGGGAAGTATACTCTTTCCAAAAAGTGCTAAGTACTGTTTCTTATAGTTTCAGCAAACAAGCTATACACATGTTCACTCCCATCTGCAACTTTATGTATCTATTCCAATAAATTCGCTTCAGGAAACAACGATTTCCACTTGGTTATTGTGAGAACAGTGTTTATATTGAACACACACAGTTTAGTTTCGACGAGCCCTGATAGCAAGCCAAATACAGATATTCTAGACAAGGCCTTTCGTTCATTCAAATTGAAGGCAACTGTTTAAGCACTTCTTATTTGATTACTTGCATCCATGCAGTAGGTTAAAAATCCAAGAAACGCTAAGAAATTAACACCTTAAATGAAGTAATATTTAATACTAAATGTAAGTCAAATAAGAGATCCAATGAGGATCTGTCTTCATTAAGTGTTTTCATCATCTGAAAGTAAAATAAATCGTATTCGTAAATGTCTGGAACAGCGGGAGATTTTGGTAATGTATTTTGCAACACGTGAAATAGAAAATAATACTTAAGCTGTCAGTTTACCAGCAACGTCCTCTGTTTTGAGTTGAATAACAAAGGTGTTGTGCAGGGAACACACTTTTACAGGAACTTCTACTAATGTCAATAAATACATTCTCTATGAGCAATATGCATGATTTATGTCTTATAACAAGTTTCCTTAAACTTTCTTAAGTTATTTTTGAAATAAAATAATGCCAGTGTCATGACGAAAACAGGAAAATAACATATAACAAGCTAGACAACGCTCGGAGCACGTATTTATAACAATCTAGGCAATGGAAAAAAATTGTACGTGCGATTATTCTGGAAAAACTCATAGAAAATAAATAACATTTTCCTCAAATATATATAAATTACTGTATTGTATTTTAACCAAACTAATAGTAAAATTATTACTAATATTACTGAATATGATTGTGTTATAATAATAAATGGATAAATTTTAAGGATAAAAAAAATATATTTGAAACCACGAATATTTTTTGAAACTTAAAATTTATGGTTTGAATTTTTTGACGATTGCTTTACATGAGTTGTTAGTTGAACAATGTATATCCGTATACAATTTTGCGAGCCTTGAGGAATGTTTGTTAAATTTCTGATCTTAAAATGGATATTTTGTTTTCTTGTGTTCTTTATATAATGGTGTATTTGAAAATCGATTTCTAGCTGACGTGTTTATAGGATAACCGGATCCTAAATTTTAGTTTGAAAAGTGTACAATAATTATACAATAATTGCTATTGTACATCTCAATCTTCAAGTAATTTCTTACGCTTAAAATTAGAATCATAAATATAGAGTCGTTTAATTTGGTTGTATTACTATCGTTATAGAGTCTAGTTACAATATAATTGTGCGGCTACAATGGTTACCATCAGCTGATGTGTGATAATGAATGTTAGTACTCACAGTTTTAAACCTCATTGTGCTCTTCGTTTAGCAAGGCTGACGACAATCACCTTATCTCAAAACGAATATAATGATTGCTCTTTTCAAAGTTTCGATTTTCGAGAAACAAATTACGAAGCCAAAACGGTAGAGCAATCAGTGTACGTAATTAAATTTAAAAAAATAAAGACATTAATAAATTCAGCTAAATAAGTAAACTGTTATTGCATTTTTGCTTACAAAAATTAGAATGCGTTGTTTCATCAGTTGGGTAAATTCGCTATTAATTAATAATATTTTTGATCTTAAAAGATTGTTTGTTTGCTTGTTTTTGAATTTCGCACAAAGGTACTCGAGGGCTATCTGTGCTAGCCGTTCCTAATATAGCAGTGTAAGACTAGAGGGAAGGCAGCTAGTCATCCACATCCATCGCCAACTCTTGGGCTACTCTTTTACCAACGAATAGTGGGATTGACCGTCACATTATAAACCCCTACGTCTGAAAGGGCGAGCATGTTTAGCGCGACGGGGATGCGAACCCGCGATCCTCAGATTACAAGTCGCACGACTTAACACGCTTGGCCATGCCGGGCCTGTCTTAAAAGAAATACAAACTATAATATTAATGTTTCACAGTATCTTTAGGACATAATTGTGAACCCAAGTTTTAACAGTTTTTCAACTCATATTATTATAAGAAGAGATAAATATGTCAATTCGTTATATCCGTTCAACTTGTTAAAAAAGAAACAAGCAGAATATAACACATAAAACATGTCCTTTGTTATGAAAAACGAAAAGACTGTAATCTATATTAAAGCTAAAATTAATACCACATTTTATGTCACTATATAAAACTGGATTATCCAATGGGTTTGGTTTTCTTCTAAATTTTTAAGCTTAACATAAAAGCCCATCATAAACCCAGAAAAGCCCATCATAAACCCAGAAAAGCCTATCATAAACCAAGAAAAGCCTATCGTAAACCACTCGTATTACCGATTAATAGAAATGTATATTTTCCAAAAATTTAATTATAGTATTTTCAAATAGAAAAAGAAAAGAAATCTTTAACCTATATGTATACACATACAAGTTTGTCAAAATATTTTTTTTGTTTTTTATATTGGAGTCTAAGTTTAAAGTTGACACATTTATACAAATGAAAATTTAACTTACATGTTATTATATAAAAATATGCAAAGTAACAATAACTAACAACAAACAATTGCATAGCAAAAAGGCCTTCATAAGAAGCGGGTTTATGAAGCCAATCAATTATCATGCTATTTAAAAACTCATGAGAGGCCTAGTGAGTTTAATAGTTAGTTAATATAATATTGATGTCAAATTTGAAAACTGTACGTCTCTGGTAGTAATAGTAACACGTTATAATGTAAATAAAATACTGTATTTTAATCAATCTTGCGCTGGAAACCAGGTATTATTGATACTACGCTCTAATATCAACGTGATATCCAGAACACAAAATCTGATTTTATGCTAAGTAAGAAAGTATAGAACAATTTACAGAAATGCTTAAGACTTTGAACATAATATGTATAATTAAGTACTTAGAAATGTAGTATTGATTCCTTTATATTAAAACGTTTCGGAGACTCGCTGTTTCGCTATACTCCATCTGGCTACTTTCATAATTCATTTGTTGAACTAATACATTTATTTCAAAGCGCCTAATTCGACAGTCCGATAATCCATAAGTCCATAGAAGCTAATTACCATAACGTGATTTGTATGTATTCGAATAGAATACCATAATTACTATGAATATCTGTTTTATCCTCCACCTTACTCAGGAGTAATTGATGAATTATCTTGGTGAATTCAATCTATGATGCCTCGTTTTCTGACAGAAGTTTAGAGGCATAAGAACAGCATTAATCACTAACTTATGTATTCGTGAATTATTACTTTCAAAATACTGCACTTTCATTATCACGTCTGAGGTATGACCTGTTTTAAGTCTCATGTTGGATGGTCCTGGTGTCTCGGTTTGATTCATATTTCTTTGTTTTCCAATAGCATGAAGTAGCAGGAATATCCCCGTCATCGAAATTCTAAATATCCCCTATAAAGAGAATTTTATGATATGAACATATAAATATGTTGTATTCCATAGGCCTGTTAAATATTCTTTCCAAAAAAGATCACACTTCGGTAGTTTCACATTACTATGAAACCTAAAACAATAATAAAAAACGTAGTTCTGAACCATGTTGTTGCACTGCGGCTTAATGGTGACTGATTTTTTTCATGTGACTTGTTAACTTCGAACTCAAATTCGTTTTAATGCAAAATGCTTAACTCCATGAATAGGGAGCTTTCCAATTTAAACATGTTTCTCTAGATTTGTATAATTATTTTACAATAAACAGGCAATTATTCAATTTTTCGTAGAGGTGTTTGAGACTTTGAGATGTCCACTTTAAAGGTAACCATAATTGAAACAACTCACTCTCATTCAATCGTTTTTCTAAAGTAGTTAAAGGAAAATTTGCCTCTAATTCGATATATATGCCAAATTTTCAACCATGTGTCTTTCCTTATTTTGATGTTCAATTTACTCAAGGGAAAAAAATAAATAATTTATTCTTCGTTTTTTTATTAGTGAAATTTAAGCCTCTAGACAGAGTCACATACCAAATCTTGATATAAGGGGCCATCAAGGTATTTTCTTTCCTGAAATATGTGCAACAGACATCATAAATATGTTTGTTTAACGTTAAAAATATGATGTCTATTATCCCAATGGGTCTAGACTACTGAAACGTTCTGTATAAACAAAAGAGAGAAGATGTAACGATCACAAAGTAATAGTTAATGTAATTTATGGATTTAATAAAGAAATTTTAGATAAAATTATTAAATAATTCTGTAATAAATACAAAGAAAGAAAAACCAGAGAAGTTCTACGAAATATTATTTTTAGTTAAAAATAAGGTCATGTAAAACTTGGCACTACTATATGCGAATGCATACCTTAAGCTGCGTATAAAAGCACGACAATCACATTAAACTGTCACTTTACTGACGTGCTAATTAGTGCCTCTACCATATTGGGGGCAGGAACACTAACTTTAAGAAGTAAGTTTATCTTACTTACCCCCCAAATGGTAGTACCTTATTTTCATTTTTTATTTTTTATTCGTGTTTATTTATTTCTTATCTTATTTTAGCTTAGGAGAACAGTCACCTTCCCACAACTGTCTGCAGGCAGTGAAGAGTGATATAGGTGTGGGACGTTGTGGGCTTGAGCACCAACATCGCGCTCTCCTATGTAAGACTAGTGAATTGGAGATTAAGACTGACAGACGGTGTATCCCCACCGCAATGTGGATTCTACTTCTACACTCACCTCCAAAACCTAGGATACATTTTATAACCTCACATTGTAGCTCGCATTCTGGGATCTTTTTAAAAAATATGCACCGTATTTAGTTTCATGTTAACGTGTTTTGTTTATGGCTTTAAAATGTTATAATAATTAATTTCTTCAATTTTGTTTGATTGATATTTTCCTCATACATGCTTTCTGTGAAATAAATATCGTGAGTATACTGTGTACATACGTAGTTATTATGAAATACAATATTTTCGGTTGTAATGCATGTGATTAGAAACACGCTATTAAACTAAACTACAGAGTTTATCTCAAGATGGTTCCTTCATATCCTAGTGGAAAGGATTAATACTATTTTGCTAACACGAGTTTTCTGCAGCTGGGAGTTAAACTGATCATACAGTCCTATTACAATATTCACGAGGGAACTGTACGACAGATCATGCTGAATATAAAATACGAACTATTTCCAGCTTACTACGATTATACACCAAAGTTCGTGATCGCTAGTCGTACAATCCAGAAATACGGTTGATAAAAAAGAAAAAGATTCCCGGAGGCGCCATGTCTTAATCAAAATAGCCGAACTTTCCTGTTTCCGAAAAACAGTTCTGAAGGGTTAAGGATTCTAGTCTAGTGATCTCATATTTCCCAGACGGGTAACTTTTATTTATAAAAAAGAAATATATTAGAATATAAAGCAGAACATTACGACTCAAAGCAGATTCAAACGCTCACAAAATAGAAGAAAATATGCAAACTAATTGTTTGAAATGCAATTGCAATTTATGCTTTTTAACGTCCACCGTTAACCCCCAGATGGTTAAAGAAATGATAGTCTCCGGTTCGTTATTAATATAGCTAAGGTCTCCAATATTTGTTAAGTACAATAACATAATTTAAAGAGACGTTTTTTGATCAAATGAGTCACTATCAGAGGGTATTGGCGCTTGTGACAAAGAGTTAGTTCTCAGAAAGTGTGTTCAACTGAATATACCATGATGTTTTGGAAAATGTTCCTTTACAAACTAATATTCTGAAAAAAACAACATAACTCCAAATTAGGTGTTTTCTGAATATCAGAACAACTGTTTTTGTCTTTAAACACCTTTTAAAATTACTTACGATTTTATATTTCTTAACTTTGTTTGCTTGTTTTGGAATTTCGCACAAAGATACACGAAGGTTATCTGTGCTAGCCGTTCCTAATTTAGCAATAAGTAAGACTAGAGGGAAGGCAGCTAGTCGTCACCACCAACCGCCAACTCTTGGGCTACTCTTTTAAAAACGAATAGATATTTCATAACGAAATATAATTTGTTGGATCATTAGGATTAGTTTGGATTAATATATTTTTAATGATTAGGGTTGTTTACCTTCCGATCATATTATGCCTTTTAAACTTTATTATAATTACGTGTATTTACAGACTAGACAGATTACTACCTTCTATCCTAAATATGCCTCTCACTAGTACAGTGGTATGTTTACGGATTTACAACGTTAAAGTCAGGGGTTTGATTCCCTTCTGTAGGCTCATCAGATAGCCTGATGTGGCTTTGCTATAAAAAAACACACATATATCCTAAATATATATTCTGAATATTTTTCTCCAAGTATGAAATCTTTTGTGAAGTTCAAACACGAAACAATTGTATTTTCAATATTCCTTCAGACCATTTCAATTGATGTATTTGACCACGTCCAGAGTCTCATAGATTAGTTTGCTCTAATTCAGCCTAGAAACATTCAATTTAAGGGAATACTGGAAGAGATCGTAATGAGTAATGAAACCAAATCATATGCACCCGAGCCTCAAGATGGCGTTCCAAAATACAGCCAATAGAAATGGAAGAAACAATCTCATACAATAGCTTCAAGTGTCGAGGATATTAAGGACTTCCTTTAGTTTTATTTCATAACGCTTTTGGTTTTTTTGACATCATAAAAATACGTTGTAAGTGTATGTTAAACACACCGACGACAAATACTGTTTAAATCTAACATCCTAAACAGAATGCACATATTTAAGACTTCGTAATCTATTTCTCTTCAGTTAGTTGTGAGTAACAAACCACTTTAAGCAAGATAAAGAAACAATGTCCTTAAAATATTATTTTAAAAAATCTAAATTAAATTTCAGTGTTATTAGTATTTACACATCAAGAGATGTTTTGCAAAATTAGATAGGTTTCGCCTTTTAATTAAAGTGGATAATTTTCAGTGTTGTTCTCCACTTACATGAGAGAAAGTTACATTCATATAACCTTTCGCTATCGGGTTAAGTAAGAAAAATAGTAACAAGCACTACATCAGGAAATTAGCATATTTTAACATCTAGTCTGATGTCAATTTTTATAGTAAACAAGCTAAGGGTACCTGTTAAGGAAGGAACATCTTATAAAAAACAGCGTTCCATTATGTTTATAATATATATAATGGCCCCCCAGTGGCTCAGCGGTATGTCTGCGGACTTACACGCTAAAATCCGGGTTTCGATACCCGTGGTGGGCAGAGCACAGATAGCCCATTGTGTAGCTTTGTGCTTAATCGAAAACAACAACAACAACAGCAATATATATAATGTTCTCCTTTCTGCTTGACTCGCAACCTGAGGGTCACAGGTTCGAATCTCTGTTACACCCAAATGCTCGTCTTTTCAATTGTGGAAGCGTTATAAACTGATGGTCAATCTCGAGTCTTTCACTGCTAAATAAGAGACAGCTAGCTCAGATAGCCCTCGTGCAGCTTTGCGCGAAATTCAAAACTAAACCTCTTCCTTCTTTGTTTTCGTTATGAAATTCTCGATGACCTCATAAATGCTGATTTCATATTCTTCTTTATAAGAAGTATGATCAGTTATATACCGGTTACTGTGAATGAAAAGATATGTTTAATTTAATATCTGGAGGAGAAATTATCTAAATAAAATTATTTTAAGTTTTTTTCTGTCAGTGTAAATATTTGCAAGATTCCTCTTAATTTAATATTTAAAATTGATCGTTATCTCGAGAAGATACACTGTCCTTAACTTGACTATTGTCCATTTCTTTGGCCAGGATGTCAACTTGAAGGACAAAGCTGGTTATCTGCTTCTCTACAGATAACAATTGCTAAATATCACTTTTGGAGCTCAGATATGCAAAGCTTACTGAATGGTACCTACTAGACCTTAACGATAAAAACCGACATCCGTGTTGTAACAAAACAAGATCTGATGTTTAAAGAAGATTTTAAGGAACAGATACCTAATGTTACTAAACAAGTCAAGCATGTAAAAGATGGATCTTTGTGAAACTATATTCCAATTAAGAATTTAAATGTGATTATAATTGGCATCAAATATATAAATACATTTCTCGAAAGAATCCCATCAGGGTTCTATCTTGCATGGTGTTGATTATAAATCACGCATCTATAAAAGTATTTGTTCAGTTAAAAATTCGCCTATATAAGATAGTTTAGGTAGATAAATTTAAAAAAAAAATCGTATTAAAAATTATAAAATTATATTTCAGAGTTGATATGTTAATTTATGAACCAAATTACTATTCAGTATTATGTTCATTGTTACTAAATATGTATATGTGAGTTGCAATAAGGCATCATGCAGTAATACATGAATAAATTAAAATATACTTGCGCGGTTGAAAATAATCCTTTGTGAAAGCTCTGTGATCTTCTATAATGGGCAATTGACAACAAGAAACCTTTTTCGTCGTGGCGTTTATTGTCATATTTAAAATGTTTAGACGATTCCCTTTAACTCGGCTCGGCATGGCAAGCCTCTTAAGGCTTGTAATCTGAGGGTTGCGGGTTTCATCCCCGTCGCGCCAAACGTGCTCGCTTTTTCAGCCGTGGGGGCGTTATAATTTGGCGTTCAATCCCATTATTCGTTGGTAAAAGAGTAGCCCAAGAGTTGGCGGTGGGTGGTGATGACTAGCTGCCTTTCCTCTAGTCTTACACTGCTAAATTAGGGACGGCTAGCACAGAGAACCCTCGAGTAGTTTTGTGCGAAATTCAAAAAATCAAACAAACACTTTAACCCTTGGTATGCGGCCTGTGTAACTCTGTGTCCTTCCCAGTTCCCAAATATTAGCGAATTTTGTTTTGCTGGCGACTCAAAATGTTGAGCGCAATAAATATCCTTGCAACATATTATGTTAACCAAAGTCGCCAGCCCTCCAGTAGCTCAGCGGTATGTCTGCGGACTTACACGCTAAAATCCGGGTTTCGATACCCGTGGTGGGCAGAGCACAGATAGCCCATTGTGTAACTTTGTGCTTAATTCAAAACAACAACAACCGAAGTCGCATGCTATAAATATAGTTTTTTTTAAATATCAGATATATATATATATATTATTAAACAATAAGAAAACTAAAACATGAAAAACACGAAATTATTTTATTAATACCCACAGCAAAAAGTATTGACATGAAAAGGAAAGTATTTTCACTTTACAAGGATGAAGGCAATGCTAAAAGACATGCATCAAAAGACATCTAAGAATGACAAATGTAGAGGGTATCTTGCTTTATCCCTTCTTGCTGAAACATATTTTGCATTATTAAAACTGGCAAAGAAAAGATAAGGCCAGATTCACTTTTTACTGTGAAACAAATGTAATTTATAACATTACATTCGTGTAACCTGCTTTTCCAGATATGTATTTGGTGACATCATGTGAAAAATGTACATAATATAAGACTGATTTCCCCTGAAAGTTTCGAGTTTCAAGTCTTTTTTTCTTGTTTTACGTAAGTTTAGGAATTTGTAAAATACATTTTTTTCTCTGTACTTTTCAGTAAGGCTTCTGAAATGTATTATGTGTCCTGTCATAATATTCGTTTGTTATTTATTTGGTAAGGAAAATGCTGCTTATTTCTATGAATATTATGTAGATACGTGTGCCACCTTAACGTGACGTTTGATTTGCCAGTGAGGAGTCTGACCAAGTTTTACAGTTTTTAGGTGAGTGTGTTGCTTTTTGTAGAAGTCATCATAGTACACTCCTATGACCAAGTTTTACAGTTTTTCGGTGAGTGTGTTGCTTTTTGTAGAAATCATCATAGTACACTCCTATGACCAAGTTTTACAGTTTTTAGGTGAGTGTGTTGCATTTTGTAGAAGTCATTATAGTACACTCCTGTGACCAAGGTTCAGATTTGAATACGTTAGTTCCATCTTTAAAGATGCAAAAAACATAAGCGGTTAAAAAAATGTATTCCACTGGCGTCATGATACACACGTTGATATGCAGCGATATTCAGCCATCAAAATGTATGTTCAAGTTTATTTTACACGCGAAGCCTACAAACATTGAAAATAATCTTCATCAGAATAAGAAAGCCAGCACTCACCAAGAGGTGATGCACTGCTAGGCCACTACACTATAAACTCAGTCAGAATAAGAAAGCCAGCACTCACCAAGAGGTGATGCAATGCTGGACCACTACACTATAAACTCAGTCAGAATAAGAAAGCCAGCACTCACCAAGAGGTGATGCACTGCTGGACCACTACACTATAAACTCAGTCAGAATAAGAAAGCCAGCACTCACCAAGAGGTGATGCACTGCTGGACCACTACACTATAAACTCAGTCAGAATAAGAAAGCCAGCACTCACCAAGAGGTGATGCACTGCTGGACCACTACACTATAGATTCAGTCAGAATAAGAAAGCCAGCACTCACCAAGAGGTGATGCACTGCTGGACCACTACACTATAAACTCCGTCAGAATAAGAAAGCCAGCACTCACCAAGAGGTGATGCACTGCTGGACCACTACACTATAAACTCCAACTATGTATAGAAAACGTAAAAACATGATTTGATTATTAATCTCTGATGAGCCTTTCACAAAATGGTCCGTCTTTAACCACAAATCTCATCCAGACATTCGTGAATCGACAAGTAGACTGTGTATGTTAGATATTTAAATTTCTTTTCCATACTTTATGTTATGAAGTACTTACTTTAGGGCTAATTTTTCTTCATGTTCTACGATGATTTGATTACTTATGGTTTGTCTGTCTCATGCAACTCCACGGTATTATAATATCAAAGTATCATTTGTTATCGCTATTAAAATATCATACTGATCAAATCGCTTCAGGAAAACGAGCTTTTCTTCATCAGGAGCGAATGACAAAATCACCAATACACTACACTATATTTTCTCATGATATACATGTATATAAGCACGTTTAATGAGCACACATAATTCATTCGTAGTTTTTGGATTATATTATATTTTCTCTACTAATGTTTTTATAATTGAAGCCCAAAGTTCAATCAAACGTAGTATTAAACACAAGCAGTTCTAGGACATCTATTATGTGACAACCTCTTACAACACGACCACTCCTTTTTATGCTATGAAGTCTATCTTGTCGTAGCAACTCATTCATAACTATATATTTTTTGTATATTTTTTCAGAATTCGCGTTCTAACGATATAATGTTAACACTTGTTTTTTTTTCTCGAATTCGAAAATTTATTGAAACCGTAAGATTTCTTTATGTAATTAATTAATATCATATACGTTATTTTTACATACTATTCTCAACTTTTACGAGGTAAAAAGATACTATTTTAAAGTCCATAAATAATCAAAGTGTCAATTCTCTAACATAATTCACACTTTAGAAAATGTGTACAGTACTTGTCGGAAAGCGAAAAGAAATTTTAAACCCACCCATTTCCAAAATTAAATATAGAACATAGAACACCACTCACTCAGAAAATAGCTTGGTAAATATGAAGTCTTTGGTCTTTTATCGATGACACGTCGATATGTCTGTGAATTTACAATTCAGTAAACCGGCTTTTTATAGCCGTGGTGTGCACAATGTGCAGCTTTGTGTTTAAACTACAAACACACTCTTCTGTACTCTAAATTGATTCAGCCGTCCAGTGGCTCAGCGGTATTTCTGCGGACGATAAAATCCGAGTTTCGATACCCGTGGTTTGCAGAGCACAGATAGCCCATTGTGTAGCTTTGTGCTTAATTCGAAACAGCAACAACAACAACTCAATTGATTTAACACGTCAGATGAATACTTTAGTTGTGAGCAACAGTTTGTAGTTTTAACCATCATAAGATTTAATCAGCCAAAAACTAAAACTAAAATTATTCAATTAAATATTCTCAGATTAAGGTTTAGTCAGCCAACAGATTATATAATTTAAAAGAACAGCAAAATAATTAAACCAAACCTTCTCAGAGTAATCTCATTTAGCCCTTCACAAGAAATATTTATTTTCCTAAAATTACCACTTATGAAGAAAATGTCTTCTTTCGAAAAGATTACAATTTACATTTCTCCCTAAATATACAAACAAGGAACATTTCTACTACATTTTGAATTTGTTTTTACAATTGTATTCTTTTGTGGCATTGCTCCAAAGGAAAAGACGTTTATAATGTTTCAAAGTAAATTTTACGAGTTGCGTTATGAAGATCAAGATGTGTACAACAATAAAAACACGTTTTCCAGTCTAAAAAATGCTGAATAAACACGAGTCAAGTAATCACAACAAAAATCTTGAAATAATTATTTTTTTAAGTGATAAAGGAAACGCAAACTTTATGTTTGTTTTGAATTTCGCACAAAGCTACTTGAGGGCTATCTGCGCTAGCTGTCCATAATTTATCAGTGTAAGAATAGAGTGAAGGCAGCTAATCATCACCACCCACCGCCAACTCTTGGGCTACTCTTTTACCAACGAATGATGGGATTGACCGTCAAATTATAACGTCCCCACGGCTGAAAGACCGAGCATGTTTGGTGCGATAGGGATTCAAACCCGAGACCCTCGGATTAGGAGTCGACCGCTTTAACACACTTGACCAAGCAAGGCCTCGATCTCTATGTTACATAAAACTATTGGAAAATTCGCACAATTTAAGATTTAAAGATGTCAAATCTTTTGATTCAACTGCGGGCGGGAACTGAAAAAAAACAGCCAATCTTTGTGGACATTTACATAAACTTAAGAAAGAACGAATTGTTCAGAACACTGTCTACAGAACAATAAGGCAAAAATAATCTCATCTAGACTAACATGGCCCGTCATGGCCAAGCGCGTTAAGGCGTGCGACTCGTAATCTCAGGGTCGCGGGTTCGCATTCCGGTCGCGCTAAACATGCTCGTCCTTTCAGCCATGGGGTCGTTATAATATAACGGTCAATCCCACTATTCGTTGGTAAAAGAGTAGTCCAAGAGTTGGCGGTGGGTGGTGATGACTAGCTGCCTTCCCTCTAGTCTTACACTGCTAAATTAGGGACGGCTAGCACAGATAGCCCTCGAGTAGCTTTGTGCGAAATTTAAAAACAAAAAGCAAAAAAAACAAAAAAACTAGACTTACAACATGGAGCTTCTAAGTTAAATTAATCAGAATACCCTGTGAAATCAAAATATTAATATGTATAACCAACCTCTGACTATGTCTCTTTCACAGTTTTTCAATACACAGTAGCAAGTAGTTTTATAATTTGTCGACGACCTTAATTAAATGGACACAGTTTAACTATGCCGTAGTATTTGGAAGTTTTGATGTAAGATTCGTGTTTACTATTGTGTATATCGGTGGAACAATCGAGATATGCACGAATTTTGTTTTAAGTAATAAAAACAAAAATCAAGAGCTCACCAAAATACCGCTCGAACTTTAATGATTGTTGTTGTTGTTGTTTTGAATTAAGCATAAAGCTACACAATGGGCTATCTGTGCTCTGCCCACCACGGGTATCGAAACCCGGATTTTAGCGTGTAAGTCCGCAGACATACCGCTGAGCCACTGGGGGGGGGCGAACTTTAATGAACATCTCCGACAAGCAATCACCTATTTCCTTAAAAGTAAGCCCTGAAAACAGTTTGAAGAATTAAGGTTGGGTTGTAAGCTGGTATTTAATCATAAGCTAAAGAACTGTAGGACTGAATTTAAATTTTATTGTGATAGAATATACGTTAAAGTTGCTTATATAATTTTAAAACATTAAACAACCAAAAATATAGAATTTTAGTCATTTTACCGTTGCATATAATTGATTTTGGTTGTTTTTGCATTTCGCGCAAAGCTACTCGAAGGCTATCTGCGCTGGTCGTCCCTAATTTAACAGTGAAAGACTAGAGGGAAGTTAGCTAGTCATCACCACCCACCGCTAACTCTTGGACTACTCTTTTACCAACAAATAGTGAGATTAACCGTCACATTATAACGCCCCACGGCTGAAAGCGCGAGGGTGTTTGGTGTTACGGGAGTCGAACCCGCGACCCTCGAATTACGAGTCGAACGCTTTAATCCACTTCGCCATGCCTGGCCCTATTGTATGTAAGGATAATAATACTGGTTTTGTCTACCGCGTCATGTCGAATAACAAACATTTGACTCACGACTTTCTCTTGTCATAAAACTGTCCCTCAATGGCACAGTCTGCAGACTTATACTGCTAGAAATCGAATTTCGATACTCTTGGTGATCCAAACACCGACAGCCCTTTGTGTAGCTTTATGTTTAAATACAAATATCATAAATCTACCTTGAGAGAATTATATACATATTTTGATAGTTTAGTCATTTGTATGGCAAAGAGAGCATTATAAAATCTTCATTAACCGTGTTCATACATTATTGCGTAATAACCAGTTTTTCACATTGAATTAGATAAAGGTTTTGTGAAAATGTTCTACCTACAACCCTGTGTAAAACGGTTATTAAAACACCTTGGAAATAATTATTAACACCTATACTGTGGTTTATATGTGAAGAACAAATGTAGCGCCGTTTCTACAGGGCAACAGTGAAACAAATTAAAACGAAAAATCAGACAAATTACGTGGTAATTATCCACTGGTACAACGTAAAACCATAAAGCACAAAGCAGAAGAACTATGTTTCGACTTAAGGAAAAAGAAAGATTTTATGCGGAAATACGCATGTTCTAGTCGGAAAGGTGAGTACAAGAATTCTACCGCCAGAGGGCTTCAGACGAGAAACAAAGAACGTTGGAGGTTAAAAATTCCCAGATTCCTCTAACACTGACACACAAATAAACTGTAATATATGAACAAGAAAAGGTAGGTAGGTGCTTACAGTTGTTGATCACGATTCACTTACTCGAGTTATCTAACTTTGATTATTCGAAATAGGAGAAGTCGAGTCAGCAAAAATGCATATATCCAAATATAATAGCTCGATTACTGTCTGTCCATTGTAATTTTGTTTGTTTGTTTTGAATTTCGTGCAAAGCTACTCGAGGGCTATCTGTGCTAGCCATCCCTAATCTAGCATTTTAAAACTAGATGGAAGACAGCTAGTCATCGCCACCCACCGTTAAACTTTTATCAACAAATAGTGAGATTGACAGTGACATTATAACGCCCCCACGGCTAAAAGGGCGAACATATTTTGTATGACAGGGATTCGAACTCGCGACCTTAACCACCTGACCATGTCGGTCCACATTGTAATTTTAGTGAAGGAGGTGGAAGGGGCTATAAGGAAGTGCCGTGAAACCTTATAAGTGTAGTGAGTGTTGGTATAAGAAGTCTAAATAAAGTCAAGACGTAGTGCGGAATCACCTTGCCTAGAGCCAAGTGTATAAAATTTATAATAAATCCTTTGTAAGTTAATCTTCTTTCTGTTATATCGCTAATATTTGTTTGTTTGTTTTTAAATTAGCAAACCTCTTTAATTAACAAAGATTCTAAGTTAAGAAATCAATAAATATATTTTTTCCAGTTTTTGTTTTGTTGTTTATATATTTTTTTATACTTTCAGAACACAGACTAACAATAATATTGAGTTATACTTTTGTTGCTAAGCAATATAACATGATATTTTTGGAACGTACTGTTACTAAAACTCGCTTGCTTTCCTGCATCTATTAGAATTTATTAATCTCACTGATTTTAGCAATAATTATCATGTGAGTGATCACGAATGAATTATCATAATTTTAATTGGCTCACAAAGAAATGAAATCGACGTCTGACTGCCTCGATCGCAGCTTTCTGTGTTTCTGATGATCAGGTTTAATTTTGCAGAAGTTATTTATTTCTGTTAGCTGTGAAGTATAATGTAAGGTAGGGTACACTATGGAGGAGGGGTTATAAATAGTGCCTATTTATAGCAGTAAGTGTCTATGTATGATAACAAGTACTTGTATATGGCAACAGGTGGCTATCTATGACGAACAGGAATGATTTACATATTATAAGTGTGAAGAGAAGTGTGTAGCTCTACAATCCAACAGATGGTGAAACGCTCAATCCGGTTAGTTATTCGTTGGTAAATGAATAGTCCAAAAGTTGGCGCACATAGCTTTCGTGTACCTTTTTGCGAAATTCCAAAAACAAACAAACCAGTAGATCCTAATTTCAACACAGAGTTCTCACTTACTGATAAATTAAAAAGTAATAAATAAATAAATATGTATATATATATATATGTGTGTGTGTGTGTATCTATATATATACTCTCAATACCTTTTATAGGGTATTTAAATAATCAAAACATTCTCTTAATTGGAAAAAGACATAAGTTCAACTTGTCCGAGCGTATTCAGGGACAAAGGCAGAATAATAAAGGTCCACTTTCGAAAGCGCTCTTGTTATTGGGTTTTTATTCATGAGCAACATTTATTACTTAGCGTGTGAAATAAAATGTCAAGACGTTTTTAAAGTTATCGTTCCAATACAATCAAATAAACTGCGAAGAATAAAATAAGAAAGTTAATGCTAAATTGAAGCTTTTATTTCTTGTATATACAAACACTGTTGCAATGTGAAGGTAGGAAATAATACTTCGATTATTAGAATGTAAGGCTGATGGTGAATCTGCAATACAGGTTTTATTATCGTACGTCCGTCGTATCGCGTTGTATTTTTCTTTGTGCGAAAGAATATTCAAGATTTTTTTTCCTTTTTTTGTATTGTAGTTGTTATTATATGTTTACAATGTTTAATTTCACCGTCGATTTCAAACAATAAATATTCATTGTTTCTAAACGTTAGATATTGTTTAATTATTCATTAAACTGAGTCGTGATCTCCATGTTTTTATCATAAATGACACTGTTATAGCTGTTTTGTATTAAACTAACCATATAACCTCTGTTGATTGAATATTACTGTTAGAAACAGTAAAAAAACATTACTAAATGTAACTTTTCGTTTTGATAATTATGTGCAAAAAGTTTTAGACCCTGCTTATTCAGTAGATCTTTAGACTGATGAGCAACATACCACACTATATAAAATATAAAAGTTGATCCTTAGGTGAGTTAGCAACACCTCTGTTAACTTGAAGTATGAAACTGATCCTTACGTAAGCTGATAACATGTTACTGGACGTGAAATATCAAGGCTGATCACAAGGTTGGCTAATAACACCTCTGTCAACATGAAACATAATCTTCACCCTAAGATAAGTGGATAACATGCGACCGAATATGAAATATCAAGGCTAATCTTCGGGTGGGCTCACAACACTTTTCTCAATACAAAGTATAAACTTGTTCATTAGATGGACTAAAAACGCAACAGGAAATAAAAATCAGAGCAACCTTTACTGTGTTTAAACATGTGCTTCTGACGCATGAATACAATCTATGTTATGGGTATTCAATAACGTCAGTGATTTGATAAAATATACGAATGAAACAGTCCTACATAAAGCGTATTTTATATGTAAATTACCAGAAAATTTGATATGTTTAATGGAACGATTTAATGTTAATACATTTTGTTAATGGCTCTTTTACTCCTCCGTAGAGCCAAGCCAGAAGAATGTTTGACTTAGGATAGAAGATCAGTATTTCAGCTGTGTTTTTTTCTGATCTTTGATTTATATTTCTGAGCTATATCACCTGCGACAGTAAATGTCTGGAAGAGCTATAACATAATAGGAGACCACTCGGAAAAGCAATTTCATGAGGTGTGAATATCACATATACACTCAATCTCAAGGAGTGTCCGTATAGCTTTCCTTTCTCTTTATTTCTTTAATAGACTTTTGAATAGCCGTATTTATTAGTTAAAATACGATCGTATCGAAGATTATGCGCACATATATTTATGTGCATGAAACATTGGAGCAATAAATAACAGAAATGTTTCCTGGTCTATTTAGATACTTCCGGTTTTGATGTTATAGTACATAGTTATTGGTTTTGCTAAATTTCGTGAAGAATCGTTTCCAGTGTGAAAATACGAGACTTTTAGGAATATTATATTTATATATGTGAGAAGATGTCCAAACAAGCAATGCTGCAATTGTATGAAAAGGAAATATGAAAACTGTTTGCCATAGGTCAAAGGTCTCAGGTGTACGTCCTGGACAAGCCTTACAATAATGCATTCAACTTAATAGAAAACTTTTAACATTACGTGATTTATCCCTTTCAAAATACGTTCTAAGAAATGCAGTTCTTATATGGTTGGTCTGTGAAAGAAGTCAGAAATAAGTAGTATTTGTTGATATAGTATATGTTAGAAAAAATATTGGTTTTAAAGTTGTTTGTTTGGTCGTTGTTTAGCACGTAGCTGCGTAATAGGATTCTAGGCTCTGCTCAACATGGGTATCGAAACCATGTATGCTCTAACGTAATGAGCATACAGACTCACTTTCCTGCTACATGAAGGGGCTTAGGTTTTGGAAATTAATAAGGATACACTTCATAAATTAAATTTCACTAAAAAATAATAAATATAAAAGTAGATTATTGTTTGTTTTTGAATTTCGCACAAAGCTTTACGAGGGTTATCTGCGTTAGTCGTCCCTAGATTAGTAGTGAAAGATAAGAGGGAAGACAGCTAGTCATCACCACTCACCGTCAACTCTTGGGCTACTCTTTTACCAACGAATACTAGGATTTACTCTCATTTTATAACACCTCACGGCTGAAAGGGCGAGCATGTTTGGCGTGACAGGAATTCGAACACTCGACCCTCAGATTACGAGTCGAATGCCTGAACCCCGTGGTTGTGCCAGGTAAGGTAATACTAAATTTATATATAATGCGCTGATGTGTTATTAAAGTTATCTATAACAAAATTCGAAAAGTGAAATTGGATACTTAAGTATTATACAGTCATGTGAAAAAGTTAGGACACCATATGAAAGTTTGTGTATTTTTGTAACATTTTTGGATATATAGATATTTAATCTCAATTTTAACTATACTGAGAGATTATAGGAATATAACTAAACAATTAAAACTGAAGAAAAGACTTTTCAAGATCTTCTGTAAATGTCATGCTACAAAAATACATATTCTAACTGAGGAAAAAGCTAAGACACCCTACATTTATACCCAAATAAAATGGCTCAACTCACACACAAGTGTATCACACCAGATGCACGTGATTAGAAGATCCTTACTCAGCATTTTGAATAAGGCTTGCTCTATTTAAACCACAGACATTTAGTTTGGTGTGCTCCTGACTGTTGAAGTGAGAGTGAGCACCATGGTCAGAGCAAAAGAGCTGTCTGAGGCCTTCAGAAACAAAATTGTAGCAGCTTATGAGTCCGGTAAGGGATTTAAACGATCTCAAAAGATTTTGAAATCAGCAATTCTACTGTCAGGAAAATAGTCAACAAGTGGAGGGCTTTCAAAACAACTGCCAACATGCCCAGGTCTGGTCGTCCAAGCAAGTTCACCTCGGGAGCAGACGCAAGATGCTAAAAAATGTCTCCAAACACCCTAAAATGTCATCACGGGACCTACAGCAGGCTATGGCTACTGTTGATGTGAAAGTGCATGCATCTACAATTAGAAAGAGACTGTACAAGTTTAACTTGCATGGGAGGTGTGCAAGGAGGAAACCTTTGCTATCTAAGAGAAACAACAAGGCTAAATTGAAGTTTGCCAAATAGAATTCAGACAAAGACCAGGACTTCTGGAATAATTTTCTTTGGACAGATGAGTCCAAAATTGAATTATTTGGACACCAGAGCAGATGACATATTTTGTGTAAACCAAATACAGCATTCCAGGAAAAGAACCTCACACCAACTGTGAAGCATGGAGGTGGAAGTGTCATGGTTTGGGGCTGCTTTGCTGCAGCAGGACCTGGACAGCTTACAATCATAGAATCCACCATGAACTTTACTGTGTATCAGAGGGTGTTTGAAGATCATGTGAGACCATCTGTAAGAAAATTAAAGCTGAAGCGGAACTTGACCCTGAAACACGACAATGACCCAAAATATACCAGTAAATCCACCAAGGACTGGCTGGAAACTAAGAAATGGAGAGTCCTGGAATGGTCGAGTCAAAGCCCAGATCTTAATCCCATTGAGATGCTGTGGGATGACTTGAAACAGGCTGTACACGCCTCAAAAATCTCACAGCTGAAAGAATTCTGCATTGAGAAGTGGGGCAAACTTTCTTCAGACCGATGTCAGAGACTGGTAGATGGCTACAAGATGTGTCTCACTGCAGCTATTTTCAGCCAAAGGGGGTAACACTGGTTATTAGGGGGTAGGGTGTCCCAACTTTTTCTTTAATTCGAATATGCATTTTTGTAGCATGGCATTTACAGAAGTCCTTTTTTCAGTTTTAATTGTTTAGTTATATTCCTATAATTTCTCAGTATTGTTAAAACTGAAATTAAATATATACTAATATCTAAAATGTTAGAAAAATACACAGGCTTTCCTAGGGTGTCCTAATTTTTTCACATGACTGTAAATGGAAAAAAAGAAACTTACGGAGACTTGATAACTGAGTGCGCTGTGGTGTTTAAAAATAAACTTGTAAAGGCCTCTCTCTTTAATTTTGCTTCGTCAGCTAAAACGTGGAGAAAGTGTAAGAGTATTGAATAAAACAGTTTGAAATCAAATTATGTGTTTTAAAACAATGAACAAACTATACTAGTTATTTGATAATTGAATTTATTTCTCGTAATATTTTAGCAATGATAAGGTGTGTGTTTTCTTATTGCAAGGCCACATCGGGATACATGATGAGTCCACCGAGGGGAATCGAACCCTGAATTTTAGCGTTGTAAATCCGTAGACGGCTGACTGATTTTATTAATGGAAAAACCTGGTGTTAAAGAATGCCATATACAAATATGATTAATCCAAAAATGCCAGATCGTATTTTATGCTTTAAGATTTTTATGAATAGAAATGCCAGTATTTTCATAGCGATTACTCGAAGTTACACTACAGAAGATAATTTATATCGTTTGGATATAGGCCATGAACTTGTTTGTCGAATAATAATATGCTATAAGCTTGATGCTTACGTTTTCCTATTCACCACGATGTGTTGGTTTATATATCAACTTCGACATAAGTGTCATTCTTAAAGCTTGATGCTCGGTACACATGAGCTGCAAATCCAATTTTATGGTGTTGTGTCGTGTGGTTTCACGTTTTACACTGACTTACACATCAGTATCTTTTCTTTTACACATTCAGTCACTTAGTTGCTAGTCTATACAGTAGAATAATAAGATACACCTTCAGTAACTATCATGTTGGGGTCCCCTAGTGAATAAGCGGTATATCTGCGGACTTACAACTCTAAAAACCGGGTTTCGATATTCGTGGTGGGCAGAGCACGGATATCCCATTGTGTAGCTTTGTGTTTAATTCAAAACAACAACAACAACATGTTAGGTTGTTTATTTGTACAAGTTACATCCAAAGAAACCTTACACGGAAACAAATAAGAGAGTATATATCCTGGTTTCACAAGGTAATGTGGGGTAAAATACCTCCGATAACTCCTATTTTATGGTATTCATTGCAGTGTCCATTAATGTAGTAATAGTACACTTTCCTCTGTCACACTCTGGGGTAAATGTTTGCTCTCGGTATGAAATGAGCGATCGATTTCATCTGGTCATAGAAATGTAGCATAATATTACATTTTAAAATCGCTTTGCAAACTGACTATTTTAATTTAAAACATTTGAATATTAATATCGCTATAGTATTGAACTACTTTGGAGTTTACAGAGCCAAACTATAAGCCATTTAAATGAGTGGTTACTGTGGATAATGCTGACTGATTTTACGGTATCAGTTTACTGTTACTTCTTTTACTTGATATCAATACGAACTTTAATACAGACTGAGTCACACCAATTAAAAGTGTACATGAAAATTTCCATTATTTTAATTACTCTTGTTATGGAAACTTGCTTTCCTGTTGGTTGGAATCTACTACCCGAGATTTACAGCTTACCCAGAATTATAACTAAAATTACTGCAGGAGTTTATTTGAAACCGCATTTTAAATTTACGAAATCGGTTAGTTAAGAAAAGAGATTCTACAACCGGCCAAAAAAATACACTAGTATTCATGTCATTCTCTTGCTAAATGCCCGACCCCCAATGGCATAGCAGTATGTCTGCGGTGCCCCCCGCTAGTACAGCGGTATGTATCCGGATTTACAACGCTAAAATCAGGGGTTCGATTCCCCTCGGTGGGCTGAGCAGATAGCCAGATGTGGCTTTGCTATTAGAAAAAACACAAAACACAGTATGTCTGCGGACTCGTACTGCTAGAAACCGGGTTTCGATATACGCGGTGGCCAGAGCAGAGGTAGTTTATTGTGTAGACTTGTGCTTAATTTCAAACAATCACTCAATAAATCGGTTTCTACGTTAGGTTAAGTCGGTATTATATTCACTGAGGTCTTTTTTTTTTGCTTTCACTTCTCATATACGACGATATTTATTGTAATAAACTTCGAAAGATAATCCTACACTGACCACGAACGTACATTCTTCACACGCTTACACAAAGATGTTAAAATCAGAAGAAAAAATAACAGTTAAAAAAATCCACGTCTCTATATCTCTTGTAGGAATAAATTTTACATTAGTATAATGTAAGAGGCGCTCGTGATAATAGAACGTAATGTCTCCGCTGTCAGTGCCTGACTCGGCTCGGATCTAGCTTTTCACAAAACGTATATGAAGTGTCTATCACACTGAAGCGAATCCTAATTTTTGTAAATAATTATTCTTTTATTCAGGTTTTTTTTCTAATGACGTTTAACATTTTATAATAATGAAAGACGGTTTAATAAATCCACTCTTCTCTTTATTTCCCCAAAAGGACCACCTGGAAGATGGGGTTTTAACCACTCACACCATTATATATTGATCTATTGTCTGTCAGTCAGTCAATAGACACTAAAAATACGTGACATAACAGAACTTAATGTTGCAATCTGTACTGTTGTGACGCCATTGACACGTGTATATGCCCCAAATCGCGAGGAGAATTATGCATTTTTTAGGTTATAACACAGTATGACATATAAACTTGAAGCGCCAAATATAAAAATAGTGGGTATCTTAATTTTGTTTTGTTTTTCTCTTTAAACTGAACACTTTTGGGGACACTGCAGAAGTAAATCTAGTACATGTATGATTATTCTATCAGTTATTAGATGAAGACATCTTTTTCTCCTGTTCCAGTAGAAAACTAAAATCCGAAAACGTTAAATGACTTGTGTTATTTGCTTGTAATATTCAGGAGACTGTTGTTTTAGTGTAACTGGAAATTAATCATAGTACTAACAAGCTATTATATCTTGAATTGATATCAATAAAAAATACAAAATAAATTTGGTTCGTTCTGAATTTCGCAAAAAGCTATACGAGGGGTATCTGCGCTACATAATTTAGCAGTGCAAGGCTAGAGGGAAGGCAATTAGTCATCATCACCCACCGCCAACTCTTGGGCTACTCTTTTGCCAACGAACAGTGGGGTTGACAGTCACATTATAACGCCCACGGCTGAAAGGGCGTACATGTTTAGTGTGACGGGAATTCGAATCCGAGACTTACAGATTGCTAGACGACCGCCCTAATCCCCTGGTCCTGCCAGGCCACATCAGTAAGACATCTGTGTTTAAAATACATTACACTTTTAGTCTTAATTTTGTTAACCCAAAGATGACCTAAGAGGGTCAAAACGTTCTTCTCTATTTTATTTTATTAAAAATTTTAATACCAACACCAGCTGTCTTGAGAGTCGAATACTTTAACCCATGGTCATGGTGGGCCTACAAAGTAATGATTTATTTTATTATTAGAATATATTTTAAATATATTAGATTTACGATATTGGAAAAAAAATCATAAAGTGATGGAAAACGTAACGTTACCTTAATTTCCTATCATTCTCATACAAATATTTTTAAACACAAATGAGACATATTTGTTATAGAACGACTGCAAACAAGAACAAAACATCACAAAAACTAACAACAGCTGAGTTTGTAATTATCGATTGAGTTTCTCAAACTTTACACATTAAAAAGAAACTCAAAATACTGTTGTTAGTCCAAATTATGGAATGTTTTTAAAATACAATATTATAAAAAAAATAAAACGCATGGAGGCTGTTCTTGTTTCTTCCAACGTGTGGTATTTCCTTTATCACCTGGTAGTTTTGTATGTATATGTTTTGAGAAACTTTCTTGTAAGTTTATTATATTTAACTTCAGTGTAAGATGTTTTGATTTACTCACGAAATGCTTGATGTACCAGTTATGAAAGCAGATAGTTACTTACATACGAAATTATTCAGTTCCAGGAATACTACACAGAGCAGCTAGGACTATAAGAAAGTGGGATACTTTTTAAATGAATTTCGAAAGCCAAAATGAAAATTTCACAGAGTGTAATAGAACAATATATTTAAAGAAATAACAATGAACTTAGTATGTGCAATGAGTATCATCTAATGATACCTAGAGAAATAACCACGAACTTAGTATGTGCAGTGAGTGTCATCTAATGATATCTAGAGAGATAACCACGAACTTAGTATGTGCAGTGAGTGTCATCTAATGATATCTAGAGAGATAACCACGAACTTAGTATGTGCAGTGAGTGTCATCTAATGATATCTAGAGAGATAACCATGAACTTAGTATGTGCAGTGAGTATCATCTAATGATATCTAGAGAGATAACCACGAACTTAGTATGTGCAGTGAGTGTCATCTAATGATATCTAGAGAGATAACCATGAACTTAGTATGTGCAGTGAGTATCATCTAATGATATCTAGAGAGATAACCACGAACTTAGTATGTGCAGTGAGTGTCATCTAATGATATCTAGAGAGATAACCACGAACTTAGTGTGTGCAGTGAGTGTCATCTAATGGTACTAGAGATATAATCACAAACTTAGTATGTGCAGTGAGTGTCATCTAAAGATACCTAGAGAGATAACCACGAACTTAGTATGTGCAGTGAGTGTCATCTAATGATATCTAGAGAGATAACCACGAACTTAGTATGTGCAGTGAGTGTCATCTAATGATATCTAGAGAGATAACCACGAACTTAGTATGTGCAGTGAGTGTCATCTAATGGTACTAGAGATATAACCACGAACTTAGTATGTGCAGTGAGTGTCATCTAATGGTACTAGAGATATAATCACGAACTTAGTATGTGCAGTAAGTGCCATGAAATGACACAAAGAGAAAAAATATTGAATTTAGTTTGTGCAGTAAGTGTCATCTAATGATACCTAGAGAAATAACCACGAACTTAGTATGTGCAGTGAGTGTCATATAATGATATCTAGAGATATATCCATGAACTTAATACGTGCACTGACTTTGATATAATAATACCTAGAAAAATTAACATAAACTTAGTATGTACATGAAGTGTAATCCAATGACAGCAAAACAATAAATGTGTTGAATTGCAACTACAGATATTTATATTAATTATTACGATATAGTCAGGCGAATCGGGCACTTGACTCGATCTGAGGGTTGGAGGCACGAATCCCCATCGCACCAAACATCCTTGCCCTTTCAGTCGTGAGGGTGTTATAATGTGACGATTAATCCCACTTTTCAGTGTTTAAACAGTCGCTTAAAATTTGGCGGTAGGTGGTGATGACTAGCTGGTTTCCCTCTAGTTTTACACTGCCAAATTAGAGACGTCTGGGGCAGATAGCCCTCGTGTAAACTTGCGCGAATTTAAAAAAAAATACATTTAAGATATAGATGTTTGTGTGGTGATAAGAACACATGTACACACGCTCTGCCCACCAGGTGTACCGAAACTCCAGTTTCAGCTCTATATGTCCTTATCTTTCCATTGTGTTATTGGGGACAAGTACAACAATAATAATTAGGAACACTTTTAATTGCGATGATATTTTATTGCGTAGTGTATTTATAATTCCACTTCGAAACGAAAAGAGAAGCACTACTCTTGTCTGACGTGTAAGTGTGAAAGTTTAGACACACCTTTCAGTTAGTGTAATGTCTTTGTACCATAAAGTAACACAAGGTTATTGTGTAATGTTTTATGAACTGATTCTTATTTGATCAGAAATGAAAAATTACCATCTCAAGCGGATCGTGTAATACTGTTTTGTATTAAACTCCGTGTTTACTGAACACAAAGAATTTCGTCCTGAGCTTTAATAAAACTCCCCTTCACACATTGTGCACATAAAATAGTTGAAAGTAATTGGACCAAACACGTTCTTACGTATTTTAAATAAATTTAAGATTCTACTGACGAATACATTTGTATACCTTTGATGACGAGGAATGTACCTTTAAGCCTGTCATGGTCAGGTGATTAGGGTGCTTGCCTCGTAATCTGAGGGTTGTGGGCTCGAGTTCCTGTTACACTAAAATGCTTATCCTTTTAGCTATGAGGATATTATAATGTGACGGTCAATCTCACTATTTGTTGGTAAAAGAATAGCCCAAGAGTTGGCAGTAGGGGTGATGACTAACTATCTTTTCTCTGGTCTTACGCTGCTAAGTTAAAGATGGTTATTGCAGATGGCTCTCGCGTAGCTTTGCGCGAAATTAAAAAAAAACAAAACGAATATAATTTTTTGAAAAAGTTATTAAGTAGAAACGTTACGAGACGGCTTGAATGAGTAATGAAAATGACTTTATTATGAGACCTTTTAATATCAGATACACAATATTATCGAAACTTGTACGTTTATCATAAAGTTTAATCGTTTACCCAATAAGCCCGTCTCATATTTTTCTACTTGAATAAAATTATTTTTTTTCACTTTATTGGATTATTCATATATTTCCAATGTAGATATCAGATATATATATATATACTAAAGAAGAAAATGAAGGTATTTTTATCTTTAGCAAATAGAACAAAAATCTAAGAAATAAACTTATTAGAACCTTATATTTAGTGTTATCACGTTAGCATAAATAATGCAAATTTCAACGGTACATATAAAGGCTTATAAACACTAAAAACCGGGTTTCAATACCCCTGATGAACATGGCACACATGAATTGTTTTTATAGCTTTTGGTCTAACAACAACTATAAACAAACAAGAATGCGAACAAAAGCGAAACGTCATTCTTTGATTTCGATTTGGGAAGAGGTGTATTCTAGAACACTGAGTTCTGAAGATGATAATTATATATTCACGTGAGTTATACAAAAAAAACAAAAAACGAGCCATGCGTCAGGAATGTGTGCTTGCATAGCTTATATCGTGAATTTTATTCAGTGGTCTGGATTCTGATGTCTTTAGGAGGCTGTCAACTTTGGGGTTAGACATGTATGGAAATAATCCTTGTACATTCTAATCGACTGGCAGGGTATATGAAGCATAAATGTTTTTCAAACATCTTAGACACTAGTGCTCTATAATGTAGATGTCACATTACGCTCACTTAGACAATCATTTACAGCGACACACGTTTCGATACGTATGGTATCAAACAAACAAGAAAAATATCGAGTGTATCAGTTGAAACGTGGAAAGAAGACATCTGATCACGTCTGATAACTCTATTTTTCCCCTATTTTTCTTTAATATTAAATATATCAGATATATATTTTTTTCGGTTGCGCCTGGTATGCACTGACAATTAAGGTATTTGAGTAATGATCAACGTGGTCAAAATCCGCCTTTTCTATCTCTGGTTACGTTATAATGTACGGTCAATCCCACCATTCATTTTTCAAATAGTAGCCAAAGACTGGCGGTGGGTTCTGCTTGTCACTTTTCTTCTCAATGGTCAGCAGATGAAAATTATGGAAGGTTGTTGCGGTTTTATCATAAATAAAAATAACTAAATTTTATATTTCTGTTTTCATATATAATCATTACATTCACAATTGCAGTTCATGAAAAGATCTTTTTTCAATCAAAGTCTTATTATTAGGCCTAAGTAGAGCTATATTTCTGCAGCTAGCTAAATAATTATTTCAGAGAATAAACTGCTTTAAATTAAGAAACATGACTTGTGGAAATTTTCTTTAACAGTTCATACATCACAATCATTTGAATAAGGACTTAGCAATTTATATAAACGTGCATAACTTCGTTCGTGTTAATAAATTAATTGTATAAACACTTGTTAGGTTAGCCGAGACTGAAGATCAAATTAATGTATATGTCATCATTAAGCTTATTTTTTAATGTTATTAGTGATTAACTAGTTAAATTAGTCACACTGTAATGAATGTCAAAATACGTCAACAACGACTGTCGAATTTTTTAACATTCTTTTTTTTCAGTATTTCAAATGTTGCCAAATTTCTACTTCAGAACAAACGTTTGAGGAAAGTCAGGCAATGGCACTTAAATTAATTTAAACTATTAAAGATTTGAATAAAACGTACTTCGAGAAACTCAGTTTATTATACGCTTCCACGTAACAACATTAACTAAAAACAGAATATCTCCAGCTATTGTATATTACTTAGGTTTTTATTCTTGAAGAGTTTTGAGCTTAGCTATATGTTAATAAGAGAACCCATGTTACTCTCTATTGATAATGATCAAACTTCTGATTGCTATTTAGTTACTATATACATGGGCAATCATTAATTTTCCAGAGCCGGAATTTTCAATGGTCATATCTTCATTCCCCAGTATTTTATTAACCCGAGGCATACGTGTTTTGTGTGTTTGTTTTTTTGAATTTCGCACAAAGCTACTCAAAGGCTATCTGTGCTAGCCTATCCTAATTTAGCAGTGTAAGACTAAAGGGAAGGCAGCTAGTCATCACCACCCACCGCCAAATCTTGGGCTACTCTTTTTACAACGTATAGTGGGATTGACTGTAACATTATAGCACCCCCACGGCTGAAAAGGCGAATATGTTTGGTGCGACGGGGACGCGAACCCACAACCCTCAGATTACTAGTCGCACGCCTTAACACGATAGATCATGCCGGACCTGTTTTACGTGTTAATGCAAGTAACAAAATATCATTTGTTTAAAGTTTTGTTCACAAATTTGGATGTTAAATGGAACTATTTAATTTAAGTGAGAGGTAGAATCCCAATTATGCTAATCGTAACTTAATTTTAAATTTTAAAATCGTTCGAAACTGTAAAAATGTGAAAGGGATTTTGTTTATTTGTAGTAAGGCAACCTGCGATTTGCCCAAAACGAGTATCGAAACCCAGATTTTAACGTTATAAGTCCGCAGACATACCAATGAGCCATTGGAGAGGTGTATAAAATGTGGTCTGATATTTACTGCAGAAATAAGCTAGATGATCCTTGAATAAATGAATTAAATTACATTATGTAAGAAATTTATTTTACTTTTTCTTGTTCCTGGGCAGAAAGTGTAATTTCCCAATTGCTTATGCATAAAGTAAATGTAAAAGACCTATTTTTGTTTTCAAACTTCGCTCTTGTGATCAGGGAGCGTATAACGAAAACATAATGGGAAACTATATTTGGGGGCTGACACGTGAAAGTGATTTACATTAAAGTCGTAAATCTCGAAAAACCACTCACTTCTTAACATTTTTGTGTAACGTTAGTATCAATACATGTAAACCTTAATTCACATGTTGCTTTATTCAGACCTTACGTAAATGAAAATTTTCTATTTACATAGAAAATACATTAATTTCTAAATTTCATTATCCTCATAATGCCAGAAAATACAATATGTGTAGGTTTCCGTGTTGAGAACTACTTACCACGATTTGACTTTCTGCTGAATTGCGGTTGTTCCCCCGAAAATAAATACAAAAATAAATATTTGTTTGTTTTTGAATTTCGCGGAAACCTATAAGAGGGCTATCTGCGCTAGTCGTCCCAAATTTTGCAGCGTAAGACTAGCTGGAAGACAGGTAGTCATCACCACCCACCGCCAGCTCTTGAGGTGTCTTTTACCAACAAATAATGGTTGTTGTTTTGCTGTTTTGAATTAAGCACAAAGCTACAAAAAGGGCTATCTGTGCTCTGCCCACCACGAGTATCGAAACCAGGATTTTAGCTTTGTAAGTCCGCAGACATACCGCTGATCCACTGGGGGGGCAACACATGGTGGAATTGATCGTAACATTATAACGCCTCAACTGCTGAAAGGATGAGCATGCTGGATGTGATAGGGATTCGAACTCGCGACCCTCGGATTACGAGTGGAATGCCTTAACCTTTCTGGCCATGCTGGGCCGAATATACATTATGTATACACATTTAATTTCTCCGTAAACTGAAAAAGAAAGTTTCAGAAGTATGTGTGTGTGTTAAACCTCTCTAAAAACAAATTCAATATGATTTAAAAGGATGTTTGGGCGGACGAAGCTGGTCTCGATAGAAAATACACAAACATAGTCTACCTTTGAAGTGGAAAAACATATTCTATATGCTACTTCACCAGAAATGTAAAACCCGTGAACGATTTAAAGTCTCAAGGAATTTCTATAAAACATCTTACAATCAATTTCAAAGGCAAACAACATCCACAAGTTTGCCATTAACTTTCTTAACTTAATTTTATAATTTTTTACTTGTTTTTATAAATAATAAATAAGAAAGTAATCTAAATTATTATATCCAAAGATGTAACGCTCTAAAGAGACCCCTACCTATATTTTGTTTAATTTAGATCTTCTAGTAATCATGGGTTTTCTACGGAGACTCTGGTTCCCAGGTGAGGTGGTAGTAAGTCTTCGGATTTACAAAGCTAAAATATGAGGTTTGATCCACCCATTGGATACAGTAGATAGCCCGATGTGATTTTGCAGTAAGAAAAAAAAAACACAAACGTACGCTAAGCTCCTGAATCATACCAACATCTTTTGTTTTGATACACTTTTCCTCCAGTTATAAAAATCATAGAACGAAGTGGACGTTGGTATATGTAATCATGTCATTTTACAGTTATCTCTTATTGATGTTGCTTTAACATTTTACCAAAATTTTCAAGTAATAGGTTTTACAGTAAACAATAAAAAGTATTTTAGCATCATTAGAATTAATATTCTGGGAAATAAAAAAAATGTAATATTCACAGTAGTTAATTCAGGTTCTAGAATCATAGAAATAAAGAAAATCTCGTATTTTGCTGAATAGTATTTCTAGATTTATAGTAAAAGAGAAGCACTTTGACAGAAGAACCTTTATTGATGTACAAGTGCCACATCCTCAGGGTATAAAGAATGATTTCTGTGAAATGAGTTTAGTTTCTTTCTCATAAAAATTGTCACAATGCGTGGAGCTGTAGATTTTGGAACTTTTAAAGAAGTTTTAGGGTTAATTTTTTTGTTATGATCAAAGTGACTTTTATATTGATACTTGGAATCAAACAGCTCTTTCAAAGATACAATTTTCGATAGTAACAGTTCTCAAATATTTGACGCTTTATTAAGGTTTGCAGTCTAACACTTTTTACATCATAAAGAAAGGTATTAGACAAAGCCATTTTGATAACATTGCAGCTTTGGGAAAATATATTAGAAAGCATTTTTCACATTTGTTGAAAACGGATAGGTTTATTTAGCTCTATGAATTATTTAAAATTTGTATAATGCATATTTATATGTTTATAACATTCATATATATATTTTTTTCATTTTACTTCCAATGTTTGTTTGTTTGTTTTTGAATTTTCCGGAAAGCTACACTAGGGATATCTGCGCTAGCCGTTCCTAATTTGCAGTGTAAGGCAGCTAGTCACCATCATTCACGGAACACCGCCAACTCTTGGGATACTCTTTTATCAAAAAATAGCTATAACACTCCCCATGACTGAAAGAATGAGCATATTTGAAGAGAATGGTATTTGAACGACCAACCTTTAACCTTTCTTTGCTAACTTTTAGACGGGATAACGCAAATAACTCTATTCTAGCTATTCAAGTTGAATTTAGCTTTACAAGAACGATATTCCACGTTCGTGGTTGTCTTGAAATAGCTCTTCGTATTGTTGCACGTACGTAGTTTGACAGGCAGTATTATCTAATATTGCCGGATACCACGATTTCTATTGCTACATGTTTCTGGAAACGAAAAAAATAGAAAATTCTTAGTTCACAAAATCTATACGAAGCTTTCCACAAGCTCTTTACACTACGTAAAATACGGCTTTCAAACCTTGCTGATGTAGACAGAAAAAAAATTGATTAGGACAGTGACTGGAACATGACAGTCATGCAGTCGAGTGGTGTTGCTGTAATTCAGTTTTTTGCTTTTCTTTCGTTTATGAAATCAGTCGCTGATTACGTGATGTGAATGGAAGCTTGAAGATTCCCCAACTTTAAATCGTTATTAAATTTTTATTATTAACATTACGTGATATTCACATTTTTAATAAGGACTTGTCAATTAAGGGTCGGAGGATTCTCTTTCGTAACACTAACCTTCACATTAAAGATGAGTAACGATGACCTATAATAGGCTTGGTGTATAGTTTCTGTCTTAAACATTCTTTTGTGTGAATTTTACGCTTCGATGGAGAACTCTGGAACGTTCATCCTTGAAAACTTTGTACTTTAGTTCTACATTATCTAAAAGTTTTGGTATATGAATCTTTCCTTTAGAAATATCTGAGAAAAACCTCCGTCAATAAGTTTCCCGCGGTGATATCGCAACTAAATACCTTCTATCCCTTAACGACACAGTTCCAACCTACATCTGTATTCACTTCCATTAGTATATTGAAGTCGTTCCTATGAAGAAATCCCCCTCTATATGTATGTTTGTTCTATTCGATTTACCAGAAGTTCGAAATATGTTTTAAAACTTACAGGTTTTTCGATGTTGTGTTCTGATGGTCCAATTATAAATGAGAATATAAACCGACTATTTATTTCATTTTGTGAATAACACCCTGCAACACCAAACTCAAACATTTTACATGTAAACTTTTTTTGCGAAATAATACGATTTATAAGAAAACGTAAATCTGACATTCTGTCCATAATTGGAATGTCACTATATGTCCTCAGGGTCTCCTATTTAAGTTGAAAAGAAATATAGGCGTTTTTTGAACGCTTAAAAGTTGTATCCTCCAATGATTCAGCGATTTTTAAACTTTCCTGACGTTCAAAATCAGGTTTCAATACCTGTGGTAGGCACAACACTTGTGGACTATCATATGGTTTATGTTTAACAACAAATATAAAAACAGTTTTACAGCCGATCACATTTTTGACTGCATTTTTGAGTAATTTTGCATTATATTATGTCCCCCGCTAGTACAGCGGTATGTCTCCGGACTTACAAGGCTAAAGTCAGGGGTTCGATTCCCCTCGGTGGACTGAGCAGAGAGCCCTTTGTGGCTTTGCTATACGAAAAAAACACACACGCATTATATTACTGTTATCCACTTAACCAACGAAAGAAAAACACATTAAAGACTCTTTAATAACAATAAGAATAATACAGATATAATGAATATCGCACACACCTCAACAACATAAAATTAAACTAAAAAGAAAAAAATATGATAGATATCTCAAGTGTATAATTCAGACATCAAGAATAGGATATAAATCTTGCGAATTTAATACACATCTCAAGAATAAAACACGCATATCAAAAATATAATACACGTTTCAAGACTATAATAGACGTATTAAGAATATAATACACTTTTTGAAACGTGTACGAAACGTACTGTGACAAAAAAAAAACCCAGCAGAATATTCGGTAGAAGTTACTCTGAGAAACTCAGTGTTTTAAGTATTTGAACTATTATCCATGCCATATAATAAAATCTGCACCACGTGTGTTTACAAACTGCTGAAAAAACGTTTTCTTCCAAAGTTCCCACTTGGTGTTTTTGTGCTCACAAAGGAATCACTGATGACCCGAGCGATCGAAAGAAACTTTCGTCTACTCGGGAATTAAAATGTGTAACGCGATTGAAGCTCCCTCTGTTTAAAGAAAGAAATTTTCCTTTTAGATGCAATCTTAAATAGGAATTATTTGCACTCTGTCCTTATATTAGTTCATAAAATTATTAACCAAATTAAGCAACTTTCAGCTGTTCTCTGCAAGCAGTTAGTTTATAACACCTATGATTTATATAAAAATGGGCCCCTGGGGGTTGTGGTTTATGATAATCTTCAGCAACCCTCTTCGGAGTGAACTTTGACCTGACAGCAAAATCATCAGTGACATTCTAAAAACAGTTCGTCAGCAGTGTAAGAAGAGTTCGTTCTCCTAATTTAATAACTAGGATTAGTTGACATTCCTTGCTCATGCTTTTTCTGCTCCGAGCATTTAATGACTTGGATATTGGAGTTCGCTAAAGTCGAACGCTTAAGGCTTCTTGTGCATCTCCGAATGTGAAATGCAGGTGTTCTATAGACCTAATCACGCATCTCCGAATGTGAACTGCACGTGTTCTATAGACCTAATCACGCATCTCCGAATGTGAACTGCAGGTGTTCTATAGACCTAATCACGCATCTCCGAACGTGAACTGCAGGTGTTCTATAGACCTAATCACGCATCTCCGAATGTGAACTGCAGGTGTTCTATAGACCTAATCACGCATCTCCGAATGTGAACTGCAGGTGTTCTATAGACCTAATCACGCATCTCCGAATGTGAACTGCAGGTGTTCTATAGACCTAATCACGCATCTCCGAACGTGAACTGCAGGTGTTCTATAGACCTAATCACGCATCTTCGAATGTGAACTGCAGGTGTTCTATAGACCTAATCACGCATCTCCGAACGTGAACTGCAGGTGTTCTATAGACCTAATCACGCATCTCCGAACGTGAACTGCAGGTGTTCTATAGACCTAATCACGCATCTCCGAACGTGAACTGCAGGTGTTCTATAGACCTAATCACGCATCTCCGAACGTGAACTGCAGGTGTTCTATAGACCTAATCACGCATCTCCGAACGTGAACTGCAGGTGTTCTATAGACCTAATCACGCATCTCCGAATGTGAACTGCAGGTGTTCTATAGACCTAATCACGCTTTTTTATTGCACTTGAAAAATAAAAGTTCATCACGACGGTATCTTGGGTTCAGTATTTACAAAGTGCTTTATTAAAGCGTTATAAAGTGCACAAAAAACTACTGAAGTCAAGCAGTGACATTTAAAGATTATACAAAACGTCAAGTGTTACGGTTTGTTAAACATTTTTGGCCCACGGAACACTCACTCACTTATATAGAATGTTTCTGTAAAAAAAATGGAGATTCAATTTAAAGACTACAAAAATAATAAATTTTCGTATGCAAAAACTGCATTTGAAACTACGAGAAAAACTGGTGTTCTTTATCATCGTTAATGGCTCTACTTATCCAGATAATTTGAAATTACTTTTATACAAAATACTGAAGCCTCATACCAAAGATGATAGCGGTAAATCTACGGCATTAGGGCGCTAAAATAGAGCGCAGGTAATCCATTGTGTACCTTTGTACTAAAACAAACATAACAGCTGTAAGGAGCAGTATTCTACTTTTACACCTCTAACGATTCATTGGAGACACTCACAAAACTGTCGCTACTGAATTTTTCGATAGTTTTGTTAGAGAAACATCTTGTGTAAATTTTATGAAATAATTTCACAGGTAGAAATACCGATAAAATGTGAAATTATTAATACAGCCTTTCACACGAAGTTAGGAAAAATCATTTCTTTGAAAAGAGAAAACTTTAATCAGAAACCTTTGGTTGAAAGTTTCAATTACCATCAGTAATAACCACGCTCGAGACCGATTTCAGAAAAACCAATCATAGGCAATAACTACTCATTAAATTGGTTTCAGAAACATCAATCACAGGTAATAACTACACCTTAGACTGGCTGAGAAATACTAACCATCGGAAATAACCACGTCTTGGTCTGGTTTCAGGAACATCAACCATAGTTAATAACAACGCCTTAGACAGGTTTCAGGAAATATAATTCTGCCATTTTTCAACAATACATATTCAAACCAGTTTTACAAAAGGTCACCTCTTGTTAGTTCCTGGGATAAACTATCTAAGGGCAAAATACTACTACCCTGTCTTCAGTAAAGCAAGATACTACTATCCTGTCTTCAGTAAAGCAAAATACTACTACCCTGTCTTCAGTAAAGCAAAATACTACTACCCTCTCTTCAGTAAAGCAAAATACTACTACCCTGTCTTCACTAAAGCAAGATACTACTACCCTGTCTTCAGTAAAGCAAAATACTACTACCCTGTCTTCAGTAAAGCAAAATACTACTACCCTGTCTTCAGTAAAGCAAAACACTACTACCCTGTCTTCAGTAAAGCAAAATACTACTACCCTGTCTTCAGTAAAGCAAGATACTACTACCCTGTCTTCAGTAAAGCAAAATACTACTACCCTGTTTTCAGTAAAGCAAATTACCACTACCCTGTCTTCAGTAAAGCAAAATACTACTACCCTATCTTCAGTAAAGCAAAACACTACTACCCTGTCTTCAGTAAGGCAAAATACTACTACCCTGTCTTCAGTAATTCTGATTAGACTGGTTTCCAGGGAATGTTACACTTAGTTAGATACATCGGAAGAAAACCACACAAAACCTGCGGGATATGACACAAGTATCATTAGTAAATAAAAAGCCGATGCATTTAAAGTAATTATGGTTGTGTGTTTCTACTATTATTACAAATTTTGCTTTCATATACAGTTTAGCACCCAGTGGCACAGCGACATGTTTGAGGACTAACTTTGTTAAAAACTGGGTTTCGATACCCGTGGTAGGCAGATCCGAGATAGCTCATTGCGTAGCTTTGTGTTCAATTCTAAACAAACACATTTAAACGTAATTTAAGTTGTATATTTTATGAATCTATTTTATTTCTTTTCTGGTAAAGAACGGTTCTTATTTATGTCGCACATCTGAAGTCTTTAACAAAACTGGTAATGTGTGTCTCTGAAAATAGCGATTACTAATCTCTGTCATTTAGTTTCGTTTTAACAATTATCAGTAGAGGCTAACAGCTGTAAGAACTCCACCATTACGTGCAAGGGCCTTACTCGTCAGCAGCTCGACATGGAATTGAGGTTTGTCGTGCGATTTTTCCATTTATATATCGTCACAAACGACGCAGTAGCTTGAAACACGTCGAATTTACCTCACTTATATTAAAGCATCCAATCACCTCTAAATTCTCTTCCATATAAGTTAAAATATTCAAAACGTACTTTTTAACCGCCTTCGCTTTTGTTTGGCTTGCAAAACTCGGAAGCATGTTTCTTAACCTGTTTTAGGGCCTTTCAAACATGGTTTGAGTGTTCACCCCGTACAAGGACTAAAAAAAAAAATTCACGAGCCGTTTCACGAGGTCCCACCTAGTACGGCGGTATGTCTCCGGATTTACAACGCTAAAATCACGCGTTCGAGTCCCCTCGGTAGGTTGGGCAATTAACGCTTTGTCGCCTTACTATACGAAAAAAAACACAGACTCGTCTTATGAGAACCTCGGCCAATATTTGGAGCGTACAGAACTTGATAAATGTACTTTATTTATATATAATGTTACTAATTTTTGGACATTCGTGGTTTCTCCAGCACCATACTTTTATCAGAATCAAAATTTTCACTACAGTTTCCATTTCCTCTTAATGTTTTTTATGATCTAAATAATACAAATTGTTAAGCATGGACACTAGTGTTTCGGTTCATTTAAATTCGTAGTGACTGAAATACGAGCGTGCAGTATTGTACGGTGTTTAATGACCCAAAAAAGCAATTACATTATTTCACCTGCTCCAAAATTTACAGCCTTATTTAGTTCCAAATTATAAAACATAGTTAAAATGAACAACATTTGAGAAATACTTTGGTAAGCAAGTCAACTGTTTCTCGTCTTTTGATTCTGTATGAAAGAGATATAACAGTAAAGATATTAAACTAGTTTTCATTATCATATTAATCTTACATAAAGCCTCTATAGAGGTATTTAAAATAACACAGATGTTACAAGAATAATTATACCGTCTACTCTATCCAATATTCAACACTTTTTTTTGTTTTTTGCTGTTTGAATTATTCCGAGGAAAATTACAATGTTTTAGGCATTATGTCGAAAAATATTCTACATTGTATAGATATCACTCTCGTATCACTTGATTTGGTTTGTTTCGAATTTCGCGCAAAGCTACGAGATGGCTATCTGCGCTAGCCGTCCCTAATTCAACAGTATAAGACCGGAGGGAAGACAGTCAAGTATCACCACCCACCGCCAACTCTTGGGCTACTCTTTTACCAACGAATAGTGGGATTGACCGTGACATGATAATGCCCTCACGGCTAAACGGGCGTGCATGTTTGGTGTGACGGGGATTCGAACCCGCGACCTCTCTCGCCAAGAACTCATAAAATAATGCCACAGTCGAATCTTTCCTGTTGTTCAGTCAGCGAAGGAGAACTCAAAATCGTTAGGTTTTGTGTAATAATATTGTACACATCACTTAAGTTTCACAAGTATATATTTGTTTACGTTCTACATCTATATATTTATTTAAAACGACAAATATCCATTAATACTTTCTTTTTTTTATTCAGAAACACGAGCAAAAACAACTTGACGAGTCATAGAAGATGTTTTTTTATCGTTTCTTTAGGATGTTCTCCGAAATCTACACAAGGACTGTCCGTACTGGACGTCCCTAATTTTAATCTGATTGAATAGAGAGATAACAGACTGTCAATTTTTGGGCTATTCTAGTCCAATTCCATTAATAGCTCTTTATCCATGGTGGAGGGATACACTCACATATAGTCGAGATTTTCCACTATTACCAGTGAGTTATTGTACATGAAGATATAGGAAACACGCCATCATCATTGAAATTTGAGAAATAAACTTAAAGAGAAACTTGGCCTTCTGTACTCTTTTCTGGAAAATGTCCACTAAAATGCTTGCACAGCATAGTACAGAGACTGCAGAACACTTTTAATGTCATACGCGACTTTGCTCGAGATATAATTAAATCACCTCGTGGTGAAAAGAAAAATCGCTTTTATATTAATGCTCACAAGAGTTGATACCATTATTAAGACATGGAATGGTTGTATTTCAACCACAAAGAAACGCTAAACTCCAAAGTTAAGGAGATACAGGGCTATGTCACATGCTGTGACAAGAATCATTAACGAGGCTAAGGATTTGAAAGAGCATTCTCGCTAACACTCGTTCAGATATTTCGCTGAACTCGTTGGTTAAATACTTATTCTCTATTATACGCCACAAACCTAACTGTTTACTTGTATTTATATCCGTAGCTTAGATTCTAGACGCTTCGCAAAGTGTTTTGATCAATAATAACCCTAGGTATTCCAGGATTTGTTTGACCTCAACGTCACGCCTCCCATCGCTAAAATATAAATTACGAGACTAAAATATTCGTTTTGGATTTCGCGCAAAGCTACTCGAGGGCTATCTGCGTTAGCCGTCCCTAATTTAACAGTGTAAGACAAGAGGAAAGGCAGCTAGTCATCACCACTCACCGCCAACTCTTGGGCTACTCTTTTACAAACGAATAGTGGGATTGACCGGCACATTATAACGCCTCCACGGCTGAAAGGGCAAGCACGTTCGGTGCGACCGGGGTTGGAACCCGTAGCCCTCGGATTAAGAGTCGACTCAAATATAGCTAATAACTCTGGTCTTTTTTCTGGATTGAATAAACCCTTTAAAACATCTAATAAAACAGTAAACTTAACACTGAACTATCCATTCAGCAAGTTTATTTTTTGTTCTTTTTGGTGGCTGTCTCTTCCGTTGTTTTTCAATTTCATATCACTTTCTTCTTCGGTTATTTTTCTTTTCTTACGTCTCTTCATTCTTGGCTTTTCTTTTAATTATCTTTATCTTCCTTCTTGGTTTTATTTTAATAACTTTAATCACGTGAAGTAACGTCTGGTTCTCACCTCTCGACCTTTTAAACATTTGAAGTTAAGCTTCCAGTGTTTTGAATTCTCTGTTTTATTGTCATGAAATGTTTTAAAAGTTATAAAAATATCTTAAAATTCAAAGCTCGAACATCTTTAATTGTCTGAACGTAATTGTTTTGTTTCATGTACTTCAAACAACAGTAAAAAAAAATTCATATTAGGAATTTTCATCTTATCACGTAAGTTTTTTGTAGTTAATTTCATTTTACATAGTTTTACTTTGATCATAAATTAACGGTCCCCCGGTGGGACAGCTATAAGTTTGCGGACTTCTAACGATAAAATCGGTGTTTTATTCTCCTCTGTGAACACAGCAGATGACCCAATTCGGTTTCCACTTTAAAACAAACGCAAGCACAGAAATGAATGATGATCAAAAAATGGTTTACTGCTGATAAATCTCAAACGACTTTTTTGCGGTACGTTTTGCGAGAATATGACTGGCTCATTGCACAAACAAAAACAATATTCATTTACATTTGACATTTATCTCAGTTGAATAAGTTATAATGACGTACGAATAAATGAAGACACGATAAATGTAATAATTACACGTGGTTATATTAACCTTAAAGCTCGTAATCTATAGCTTATGGCCTAAATATCAAATGGGTCCACCATGGCCAAGCGTGTTAAGGTGTGCGACTCGTAATCTGAGGGTGACGGGTTCGCATCTCCGTCGCGCCAAACATGTTCGCCCTTTCAGCCGTGGGGGCGTTATAATGAGACGGTCAATCCCACTATTCGTTGGTAAAAGAGTCGCCCAAGAGTTGGCGGTGGGTGGTGATGACTAGCTGCCTTCCCTTTAGTCCTACACTGCTAAATTAGGAACGGCTAGCTCAGATAGCCCTCGATTAGCTATGTGCGAAATTCCAAAACAAACAAACAAATGTCAAGTGTAAACTATATATAAGAACTGTTTAAATCGAAATAAACATTCGTGAAAAATTAAAAATAAATATTTTAATCGATCTTTAATGCTGTTACCCCTCACGTTATCGGTTAAGTATTATATAGAAATATATGCATATACACTTCATGCCCAAAAGTATGTGGACCCCAGACCATCACATCCGCCTGTTGAACATCTCGTACCAAATCCATGGGCATTAATATGGAGTTGGTCTCCCCTTTGCTGCTATAACAGCCTTTACTCTTCTGGGAGGCTTTTCACTAGATTTTGGAACACGGCTCTATGGATTCGCTTATATTTAGCCGCAAGAGCATTAGTGAGATCGAGCGAGAAGACTTGGTTCGCAGTCGATGTTCCAATTCTTCCCAAAGGTGTTTGATGGAACTGAGGTCAGATCTCTGTGCAGGCCAGTCAAGTTTTTCCACACCAGCCTCGACAAAACATATCTTTATGGATCACGCATTTGTACAAGAGGACGTTGTCATGCTAAAACAAAAAAAAGGCCTTTTCCAAATTGTTGGCACAAAGTTGGAAGTATACAATTCTCTAGAATATCATTGTACACTGTAGCATTAATATTTCTCTTCTCTGGAACTAAAGAGTCTAACTCAAACAATGCAAAACAGCCCCAGACCATTATTCCTCCTCCAGAAAACTTTACAGTTGGCACTATTTATTCAGGCAGGTAGTGTTCTCCTGACATCTGCCAAACCAAAATTCGTCCCTCAGACTGCCAGATAGTGAATTGCGTGATTCATCACTCCAAAGAACGTGTTTCCACTGCTCCAGAGTCCAATGAACATCGATGAACAGTTCTTGTGCTGACGTTGCTTCCAGAGGCAATTTGGAACTCGGTAATCAGTGTTGCAAATGTGAACAGACGAATTTTATGCACTACGCTCGTTAGCACACGGCGGTCTCGTTCTATGAACTTGTGTGGCCTACCGCTTTGTGGCTGAGTTGTTGTTGCTCCGATACGTTTTCACTTTACAATAACAGCACTTACAGTTTATCTTCCAGTTCTCTAGCAGGGCAGAAATATGACGAACTGACTTGTTGGAAAGGTGGCATTCTATGACAGTGGCACGTTGAAAGCCACTAAGCTCTTCAGTACAACCTCTTCTACTGCCAGTGTTTATCTATGGAGACTGCATGGCTGTTTGCTTGCTTTTATGTGCCTGTGAGCAATGGGTGTGGCTGAAATAGCTGAATCCACTAATTAGAAAAGGTTTTCACATACTTTTGGCCACGTAGTGTTTATATATATACACACATCAGTGATGTAAAGGTCTTATTGAATATATTTTTCATCTTTATTTGCTTTACAGGACCAAATGATCTTCTGATGAATCAACTGTAAATACCGTATTTTACGCCTAATAAGCCAAAATTCCGGCCCTAAATTTTGGACCTGATTGTTGGGGTCGGCTTATTGGCCGATCACCAGCTTTGGACCAAAAAATACCGAAGACCAAAATCGGCCCCAAAATCATACCTTTGATCTCACAGTTACGGCAGAGTTATTTCAGTTGAATAAACTTAATTTATAAATAGAAAAGGTCTATACATTACGAATGACAAGTATTCATAGAAATAACAAAATTCATAAAAAATACACGCTTTAATATCAGAAATTAAGGTTTTTAAGGCTAGCTCCACAACTTTCAGTTTAAAAGCAGCATCATAACGCTTTTTTTTTTGCAGGTGTAGACATCTTTGGCTTTTGACGGTACAATGATAAACTCCCATTACATATCCCTGGTATTTATATCCTGGATTAGTGATTTTAATTACTGAATAAAAATTCTGTAATTTCACTGGTTACCTAATTACAGTGAGTGGAGCCAATAACGAATGACAAATTTATTCCATCTCTGTCTCGATACGACACGTTCTGTTTTACTACAGAACGACAATGATCACATACAACATTCATGCTGACGCTGAAACGAGACTAAGAAATCATTTTGAAGAAACTTGTCACTTCTTAAAAATGGCCTCGGCGTATTGGGCGGTAATAAGCAAAAACCCTTATTTTCAGTGCTGAATATAGGCCTCGGCTTATTCGGCGATTCGGCTTATTAACAGAAAAATAGGGTGTATGGATTTACAACGCTAAAATCCAGGGTCTGATTCTTTACGACGGACAGGACATAAACAGCTCTTTGTATAGCTTTGCACTAAATATGAGTGTTAACAATTAAGACTAGTTATTTTCCTGTGTTATTCATTTAAAGTTAATGTTCATACTTTTGTTGTATTCATGTGCTTTGATTTTTTGTGGCTTTTTCAGAGCAAGGCCACACTGGGCTGCCCACTGTTTCCACAGCGGGGAATCAAATCCACGATTTCAGCGTTATAAATTTATAAACTTACTCCTAATCAATTTCTGTTTAAGTTATACAAGGAAAGTGAAGACACGAATCTGTACATATCAGGTTTAGGATGGCCAGGTGGTAAAAGCACTCGACTCGTAATCCGCGAGTTCGAATCCCCATCACACCAAACATGCTCGCTCTTTTAGCCGTGGGGGCGTTATAACGTTATGGTCAATCACACTATTCGTTGGTAAAAGAGTAACCCAAGAGTTGGCAGTTGGTAGTGATGACTAGCTGTTTTCCATCTTGTCTTAGACTGCTAAATTAGGGACGGCTAGCCAGATAGCCCTATTGTAGCTTTGGCGCGAAATTCAAACCAAACCAAACTGCACATATAAATTATTTTGTTGTTCGTTAATAATTCGTTTGGTTCTTAAAATTCTCAACATACGATTCTGTATCACCTTTCACTTCTTGTACTCGGTAGTTGTTTTGTTGTTACTTTTCTCATGTTTCTCTAACAGAAAGTTGTATTGTTGAAGGGTAAGATGTACTTGAGGATTCGTTGGGGAACAGAAAAAAGTTTCTTCCAATAGTATAGCCTAGTTTCAGTGAAAAACAAAATAAAACAAACTTGATACATAACCTAAAGGAAAGCAACTGGTAACATAGTTTTTATTCCTGTTTCTTTGTTATGGTATCCAGATTATTTTCTTCTGCTTATATAGACGTATAGAATGTAGTTAAACTTTAACAACCAACGAACAATATGAGATATTTTCCCATAGTATTGTTGTTGTTTTTTTACATTTCCAATAAATCATTGAAATGTCTCGTACATGAATCGTCAGTCCATCTAATATGCTGCTTCGAGTACAACAAAAATGCAACATGAAAATTTCTAAGGTAATTCATGTCGAATACCTCGTCTTGCAAAGTTGATTTTTTTTAAAGAAATACAGAAGACATTTAACACTCAAAATCATCCAGGTAAACAAGCTGTACAAAATTCTATCTAACACCAGGGAAGTAAAAAAGTTTTATTTACTGTGTAATAATCAGTGTGCGGTGTTATTTTGTGCTAAATTTTTCTCGTGTGCTCGAAAGATTTTTTGTTTTTGGGATTTCGCACATAGCTACTCGAGGGATATCTGTGCTAGCCGTCCCTAATTTTGCAGTGTAAGACCAGACCAGAGGGAAGGCAGCTAGTCATCATCACCCACCGCCAACTATTGGGCTACTCTTTTACCAACGAATAGTGGGATTGACCGACACATTATACGCCCCCACGGCTGGGAGGGCGAGCATGTTTGGCGCGACGGGGATGCGAATCCGCGACCCTCAGATTACGAGTCGCACGCCTTAACACGCTTGGCCATGCCGGGCCACAACAAGAACAAAAAAAAATCAAGGCAGTCAGACAGACAAACATAGAGATGAAAATAAAACTGCACAAAAAATAGTTAATCATTGTTGACAGCAGACAAACAACTACATGGAACACGAAAAAAACGGATTAAGAACTAGCTAGTTATGTAAAAGGATAAACAGGAGTGTTGAGAAATGGATAAAATATCACACATATAAACAAAGAATCACAAATAATATAAAAGTGTGAATAAATGAATATAAATAACTCACTTTACAAAATGTAATTAATTTACAAGTTAACAATATTTCCTGACATATATTTCTTCAACAAAACTTGCTTATAATTGTATATAAAATAAATATAAAGTTTCACGAAAAACACGACGCCATATTTCTCAGATTCATTAATGAAAGAAACCAATGTAATCTGTAGTCAGTAACGTGTTCACTGTTCATTTTACCACATGTTTCTCCATAGCTAATTCAAAGTCTAGCTAATTTTCAAAATTCAAGAGTTAGCTTGATCCATGAAATAGTTTGTGATCACTGCCAAAGTAATTATTGGTAATTATGAAATGAAGTACAAAAGTGAGGTCTAATTATCGACTCGTTGTGCATGCTTATCGACTCGTTGTGCGTGTGCTCTGGAAGTGTTGTGAGGTGTCTCCCGTTGTTGTAGTACGAATGGGTTTGGCTGGCTTGTTTTGAATTTTGCGCAAAGCGACACGATGGTTATCTGCTCTAGCCGTTCTTAATTTGCCCCCCAGTGGCTCAGCGGTATGTCTGCGGACTTACACGCTAAAATCCGGGTTTCGATACCCGTGGTGGGCAGAGCACCGATAGCCCATTGTGTTACTTTGTGCTTAATTCAAAACAACAAGAAAAACAACAACAACCGTTCTTAATTTAATGGTGTAAGACTAGAAGGAAGGCAGCTAATCATCGCCACTTACCGCCAACTCTTGGGCTACTCTTGTTACCAACGGATAGTGGAATTGACTGTTACTTTATAACGCTCTCAGGGGCCGAAAGTGTATTTAATGTAACGTGTATTCGAATCTAAAACTCTTAAATTACGAGTCGAGTGTCTTAACCACCTGGCCATGCCGTGTCCAGTACGAATGGAATAATACTATGCGCTCAATAACACATTTAATGTGACGTGTGAAATTGTTATTCGTTCCTATATACATACGTAGCAAACACGTTATACGAAAAAAAATGATTATTTCTATTTGTTTTGCTGTATTAAGTATGTATACGTAATTATGTTGTCGTGACTTTACTGACTGTTGTTGTTTTTAATTATCTAATGGATATACAGGAATAATTTAGTTAGAGCTGCGTTTAATATTGATTTAAGTGAGGTTTCAGTCGTGTGTCGCTATTATCAAGGGATAACAGAAATATTAGTAAGCGCTAAAACCTTTTTTTGTCATTGAATAACACTTAAACAATAGATGTATATGTATATACATATACGAAAATGAAGCTAACTGGTAGAGACACATTTTGTAGATTGTTTTTTGTTTAGTTTTAAATCTACACAACTGGTTATTTTACCATTCTCATCGCGAGTATCAAACAACTATTCTTAGAGTTTAACGTTTAAGTGAACATTCACAAGAGTCTTACAGGTAATAAAATTTACGTTTGTCTAAATAATATGGACAAACCACGAAAACCAATTTTATAGGTTTGATTGTTTGTAGTTAAAAATCAAGCTACACATTGGGCTGTGGTTGTTGTCTGTTATTAAGCAAAAAGCTTCACAAAAGACTCTTCGTGCTCTTCTATAAAACAGATATAGAAAACCGGTAACTAACAGTATAAGTCCGCAAACATACCACATAGCCAGTGGGGTGCCACGTTGGGCTATGTGTGCTACGCTCATCATAATATCAAAGCCCAGATTTTAGGGTAAATCACGTTTATAATTGTGATTACAATTCTTAGACACATATCTCGTCAATACGAATGCCGACTTTATTATAAATAACATGGTAATAAAACGTAACTCCACGTATTTTTTAAGCCATCAAAGTCAGCCCTTCATTTGGTGTTTAAGTGAAATTAACGTCGTAAGATTTTTATAATGAAGTACATTTTCTCCTAATTTATTAGTATGTTTTTAATGTATTCAAGACAATAATTTATAGAATTCTTCTATACTATAAGAATGGTGCTAAAAGCACTAAAACTTCCCTAATACCTACATCTACTATACGGTTCTAAGCACTTAATCGACTTGTGTACGTGCTAATCGATAGGAAACTAGATAATTTACCTTGGAAATGTTACCCGTTGCCAATCGCAATCTTTCTTCCTAAACCTAATATGTACCATCAACGCTTCAGTTGTATGTGTTATACAACATGTGAAACCTGCTAAGTTAATTATAAGCATAACAGTAAATATCTCTGTAGATTTATACATGGACTTTTTTTCTAAATTAATTTTTTTTTTTTGCAAGAGTTCGACCCTCTACCGGAACCTTCATCGGACAACAATGCATTGAGCGATCAAAAATCGTTAAACTGTGGAACAGCGTTTGAAAATATTCAGAAAAATTAACATTACTTACGAGAATCGATTTGTTTTTCTGATGGTCACAATTAGAGAAATTTCATATTTAAAACGAACACGATATTTCAGTTAATTATGAAACACGAACACACGTTAAACAGATAATTATATGTTACATACAGTTTTCTTAGCTCATTGAACGTAAAGAGAGCTTGGAAGGGAATCGTTTCCAAAGGTTTGTTTTAAATCCCACGTTAAGATATACGAGGCTTATATGTTTGTTTTTTGTTGTTGTTTTTGAATTAAGCACAAAGCTACACAATGAGCTATCTGTGCTCTGCCCACCACGGGTATCGAAACCCGGATTTTAGCGTGTAAGTCCGCAGACATACCGCTGAGCCACTGGGGGCCGAGGCTTATCTACGCTATGTATTCTTAACTTAGCAGCAAAAAGGTAGAAGAAAAATATAAAATATCATGTCCAACTTATGATATTTGCAAAGAAAGTCGATGTATAAAATTTATTCTTTTAATAGAAACATATTTCAACGTACAAACAGTAATACAATTTACAATAAAAGTTATTGGAAATAATAATTTACATACAAACGTTTCACAAATTTACAAACAATTCTGAGTCGTCTGTCTGGTCTGGAACGTCCTTATATCTTATCGAGGGTTCACAACGAACGAGTTAATTTGGAGTTGATGTAGACACAACTCACGTAACAGGAAGCTGGCTAGCTGAAGTTATATAAGATCTGCGTTAAAATTCTAATGTCAAACGTGAATCTACTGGAGTTAAATGGTCTTTAATGTTCGAAATTTATAAACTTTCTTTGTCAAATATCTATAGTTCTCGCCTAGTAAGGGTTAATCAGTTATTCCTTCTGAGGTTCATAGTGGCCCCCCAGTGGCTCAGCGGTATGTCTGCGGACTTACATGCTAAAATCCGGGTTTTGATACTCGTGGTGGGCAGAGCACAGATAGCCCATTGTGTAGCCTTGTGCTTAATTCAAAACAACAACAGGTTTATAGTGTGCCAAGTGTAGCAAACCAATAGTATATACTATTTCTTTGCGTGTCGCGTTAACAACAAAGACGCAGCCCAACAGGCGATTGTTCTCTCAGGATATCAGAGGGGGGGGAGGAAGATAATTTTCTTTTTTGTGTTTTTTTTAAATTCACACAAAACTACACGAGGGCTATCTGCTCCAGCCGTCCCTGATTTAGCAGTGTAAGACCGGAGGGAAGGCAGCTAATCATCACCACCCACCACTAACTCTTAGGCTACTTTTTTACCAACGAATAGTGGAATTGATCGTAACATTTAAACTCCCCCACGACTGAAAGGGCGAGCAGGTTTGGTGCGATCGGGATTCCAGCGCCTTAACCCACCTAGCCATGCCGAGCCTTGGGGTGGATGAACTGTAACTTTGATCTTCTTGTAACTCCATTTTGGCGAGCATCTTGATGTGCTATTGTATTTTGGGTTTGTTCCTGGGTCATTCTCACTGGATACTGACCCACAACGCATTGATTAAGCCTTTTGTTTCCCTCTTTTTCTTGTAACTTGATCATTAACATTTGATTTTTTTTTTCAAAGTTTCAAACTTTCTTCCTGATAAGTCACTTTAAGTTTAGCATGGATTTTTTATCAGTTTATTTTCAAACAGAAGCATAAATAGATTCGTGCAGCTTACGAATTTCCTGTAAATTTGTATGCAATGTACTCCGTACGAAGAACTTGTGATTCCTTCTGTCACAGGACAGTTTATCAGGAAATAGTGTCACATTTCTTTTCAAACATCACCGTGATTCTCTGCGAGGAAGACTCACTTTGAAATTCTGCATTAAACTAACTTCATTATAAGTTTTAGTAAAAATTAGTTTTTTGATCAATTCATTTCTTTATTTGATGTTAAGCACAAAAACTACTCAATGGGCTGTCACGAGTATAGAACCCTGGATTCAAGCGTTGTAAGTCCACAGACACACCAATGAGCTACTGGGAGGCGTATGTTATAATGTGACGGTCAATCCCACTATTCGTTGGTAAAAGAGTAGCTCAAGTGTTGGCGGTGGGTGGTGATGACTAGCTGCTTTCCCTCTAGTCTTACACTGCTAAATTAGGGACGGTTAGCGCAGACAGCCCTCTAGTAGCTATGCGCGAAATTCAAACAAAAACCCCCCCACCTTTTCACCTTATTGAAATTTATAAGAATATTCATTTTGGTGTGATTTAAAGCTGTTATTTACAATTTTTTAAAATTAAGTAGACACGTGCACTAAATAAACATTTTCCAAAATAGTCCAATTGTAATAAAAACTTTGAAAAAAACTTCCCTCTCATGATGTTTGAGAATCGTGTTAAGTTTCAACTAAGTTGAACTGAAATAGTTTTGCAAGTAGACGGACATTCGACTCATATATACATTCGACTCATAAAAAAGTGCGGAAAACGATAATAAGGAAATGTAAAGGAGTGTATTCTAAAAATACAATAACGATTTAATAAATAATAAGTTCAGGAACGCCATATAGAAATTATATGAATAATATTAACAAAAATACGCTTTTAGAAGTAACAGGGCCGTAACAAAAGCATTCATAAATGTATCATATGCTTCTCGAGGTTTTGTGTTTGAGACATCAACATTATTGGAGGACAATAATCAGTTGATGTTCTTTTATTCGGTTATGCGGAAATGTATCAACCTACCTGGAGCGTTCCCTCTACGTTATCACATTAGCTGTTTATCTATTGCTCCATGAAGTCACTAATCTACAATTTTTTTTCTCCAAAATATTCAACTCAGACTCTTCATCAACAAGATATTGAATCAAGTAGTGAACAGTGTATTCAATCTTCAAGAAATTCCATTAACTTCCAAACGACTGTGAATTGGTCTGACTGAGCTCTTCATTTGAGCGGTATTTTGTGACAATAAAACTAACACGAGCTGTTTATGTGTCATAGTATAGTTTAAAAAGACGTTTGGTTTTGGTTTTTGAATCTCGTGCAAAGCTACACGAGGGCTATCTGCGCTAGCTGTCCCTAATTTAGCAATGTAAGACTAGAGGGAAGGTAGTTAGTCATCATCACCCACCGCCAACTCTTTGGCTACTCTTTTACCAACGAATAGTTGGATTGACCGGAACATTATAACGCCCCCACGGCTGAAATTGAGAGCATGTTTGGTGTGACGGGGATGCGAACCCACGACCCTCTTATTAGGAGTCGTGTGCCTTAACCACCCAGCCAAGCCGGGTCCTTTTGAGAGAAAGCAGAGTGGGTACACACTTTAGGTATGTACGAGTGTTAAGTTTAGTTTGAATTTTGTGCAAAGGAATGCGAGGGTTATTTGTTGTGAGCCGTCTCTAATTTAGCAATAAATGACTAGAGAGAAGGAAGCTAGTCGTCACCACCTACCACGAACCGCTGGACTATACTTTTTTCAACGAATGAGGGGATTGATCATCATTTTATAACACCCTCACGATTGAAAGAGCGAGAACGTTTGGTGGTACTGCCAGTGGAAATCGCAACCCTCAGACTGTTAGTCAAGCAACTGCCAAGCCACACCAGGGCTGACATGATTAAAGACAAGGCCCGATAGGTTCATCCACAAATCCGCATTTTATGGAATGTGGATCTCAAAAATATAGTTTCTTGTTTTTGTTTTTGTAGTTAAGACAAAGTGATATCCGTGGTGTTACCACACGGGTATCGTGTTCCTGTTGGTTGTGTTGTAAGTCCACAGACCTACCAATGTGTTACTGATCGAGTTAAATTATGGAAGAAGGGTTTGGTCAATGTTCTATTTTTCTACATTTATTTTCTTTAGCTCGTAAAGTTTAGAAAAGTAATAAACTTTTCCTACAATCACGTTAACGATTTAGTGTCTTAATACTGATGTATATAAGCGACACATTCAGTTAGACAAGGCTGAGAAAATTAATAAACCCACCTACCTTTAGATTTTCCTTTCCGAGTGTTGCCTTAATTTGTTGTTATACTGAGGGATATTAACACCTTACACGAACGATTTACATATGATTAAAGGGTGGGAGTCGTAGTGCCACGAATGACATATCTACCAACTCTACATCTGATAAACGACAAATTTTAAAACATTCAACACTGTAATGCCACTAAGAATTGACTTATATCTGTAAGAATATTTATCAGCCATTTTTAGATAGTAAGTACACTGGTAGAGCAAAAAGTAAATAATACGCAAAGTTTGGGGTATGTCAGTTGTAAAGACCACTTACTGTTGTTAATGTAATGGACTATCTTCGGCGGAGGAATACAAACAAAGCCAATCTCACACATAACTGTTGCTTGTTTGAGCTAAACCTTACTCCTTCGTTCAGCAACTTGGAGAAAGTGACAACTGACAAAATTTGTGACTAAATTGTGCGCATGATCAGTTATAAACATGTAACACAAGTAAATACTCAATTTTTCAGCAATAACAGTGCGTTATTATTATTTTAGTCCAAAGTTACACAGTGGGCTGGTTGCATTCTGCTCAATACATGTGATCGAACCACGTGGTTTAGCGTTGTAAGTCCCGGAAGATTACTTTGGAAGTTTGTTTCATTCTTAAAGTAGGATTATGCGCACTTAAAATATTATAACAAGAACTCGGAATCATAAAACTTGTCATTGTAGTAGCGATAATTTTGAAAATACTTTTAATCCAGTTTCTTTTATTGCTTCGAGTTAGTGTAAGTTTAAACTTCGGAATTGTGTGTAACAAAGGAAACCTTATGTACTGTCAAGATAAATTATTGACGTCTGATGTGAGATAAAATTCGTGCACTGTGTGACCACGACGCCAACTAGATACGTTTAAACCAGGATAAAGCTTCAAGTCCATAGCAGTGTTTCTACAAAATCTCATCGTTTTCAACACATCGATAGAGACAATCAGTGATGTCGAAAAACCCACTTGTTGAGAATTTTATATGGAAAAACGGCTCGTTTGGGTTGAGAAAATATTTTACGTAGAAGAGTGAACAACGTTTCGACCTTCTTCGGTCATCGTCAGGTTCACAAAGAAAGAGGTAACTGACCGGAAGCTGACCACATGTTTGGAAGGGGTTGTGTAACTGAGTGTCGCAATGTAGAGGGCGGGGTTAGATGTTTGAATATATAATTTTATCTATAATATTAATATAGGTATAATGGCGTTCCTTTATATTGGTTTATTTTGGGTTTAAGTTGTTGTATAAGTAAGGCTTCTTTAATTTTGCGTTTGTTTATGTTTGTTTCTTTATTTAGTATTTGAGTGTTTTCTATGGTTATGTTGTGTTTATTTGACTTACAGTGTTCGAAAACGTGTGAAGGTGACTTTTTATGTTCTTTGAATCTGTATGTAAACCATATATTCCTGACATCTGCATAAAATAACCAACATTTGGCAAAAACTAGTAACAAAATATGACATTCCAGTTAATACTAAATTTATTCAAAAACCAGGCGCAAAACTGAGGTCTATACTATATAAGAACTACACTGACAAACACCACATCAACATTATTTATAAAATACAATGTGATAACTGCCACGACTTCTATATTGGAGAAACAAGTAGAAAAATGGAAACCAGATTCAAAGAACATAAAAAGTCACCTTCACACGTTTTCAAACACTGTAAGTCAAATAAACACAACATAACCATAGAAAACACTGAAATACTAAATAAAGAAACAAATATAAACAAACGCAAAATTAAAGAAGCCTTACTTATACAAAAACTTAAACCCAAAATAAACCAATATAAAGGAACGCCATTATACCTATATTAATATTAAAGATAAAATTATATATTCAAACATCTAACCCCGCCCTCTACATTGCGACACTCAGTTATACAACCCCTTCCAAACATGTGGTCAGCTTCCGGTCAGTTACCACTTTCTTTGTGAACATGACGATGACCGAAGAAGGTCGAAACGTTGTTCACTCTTCTACGTAAAATATTTTCTCAACCCAAACGAGCTGTTTTTGCATATAAAAAACATCGATAGAGACGTCATACCCTTACGATTATGTGTATTTAACCTGCTTAAACACAGCTTTCACAGCTCAGTGGACAGTACTGCATAATCCTGGTCGAAAGAAGTCAGTTTTAAGAGCAGTGTGTTATATGGAAAACTGTTGCTATAAAGGTGATTAACCCGTCAATAGCCTTTATATTATTTTAGAATGAAACATATTAACAAAAGTAATTTATTTATAGCATTGAAGAGATTTTAATGTCTCATTTCCTGATATTAAATATATGAATTGATGATAGGACTATCGAGGAAGTGTGATCAGTGAATTTCAAAAGTGAACAAAAGAAGACAGCTCCCAGTATTGTAAATTTATGCTTTGTTCCAACAGGTTGATAAAATAAATAAAACATTGATGAAGATTGTGGATCGCCGTGTTCTAAACTACATTTAGTTTTTGGCAAGCTAATAACTCAAGTCCCCCGCTAGTACAGCGGTGTGTCTCCGGATTTAAAACGCTAAAACCATGGGTTTGATTCCTTACGGTTGTCTCAACAGATAGGCTTAGATGGCTTTGCTATGAGCAAACACGCATAATAACGCAAAAACATTTTGATAACACGCACCTGTTTAAGGTGTAAATGAAAACCTTTGTCTGAATCTCCTGAAAACAAAACACAAAAAACGCCATGCCCACCTTCCGCATTGGATCTCAACGGTACGTTTGAAGGTTTATAGCAACAAAACTAAATTTCAACACCCTTCGCTGGTACAGTATGGAAAATTGTCTTTTTGTTTAACTTTATGCTGAAAAACGAATGCCCTGAACACACAATTTGATTTTACACAAGCCCAATTTATGAGTACTAAAACACGGACATATTTTTTTAAAAACATGTACATTTTTTAAAATAACTACTTGATAGAAACGTATTTATTTCAGTGTACAGAAATATTTGATTGTTGTTATAAATAAACATAGTTGTAAAGAGTATTTATATTAATTGATAAAACAGCACATGCCGTATTTGCTGAGTCGTGACAAACAGTAAGACCAGTCAGATCATGTCCTGGTTATTTATTCATGGTATGTTTAATTGAAACTTACCTGTTTTGTGTATGCTGTATTTGTAGTTAAAACTTCTCAAAAGTAAATCTCACAACATTAAATTTTGAAACATTTTCGGGGAGCATGTTTAACACATCGTTTGAGAAAATCTCATTCATTTTACGCGCTGATTCAAGAATCCCAAATAGAGCTCGTGTGACTTTTCCAAATAGAACATTTTATTTTTTGTTTTATAAAAGTGGTGACTTTCAAACTCTACACGTGAAATGTTCTATTGAATATCTTTACTCTGCCAAATATCTAAATTAATAAAACTCGTGTGTTTATAGAACTCCAAGATGAAGTGTTCTGTTGAATTAATTAGTAACTAATTAATTATCCGGATTTACAACGCTAAAATCAGGGGTTCGATTCCCTTCGGTGGGCTGAGCAGATAGCCCTTTGTGGCTTTGCTGTACGAAACACACACAAATAATTAATTAATCCATTAATTCATAAATATACATGCTTATATTTTTATAAAGACTACAGAGATTTCTCTCTCAATGCTTTATCTGTATAATTAACCCTCGATTTAAAATGGTCGTTGATAGAAACTAACATTACATTTTAACGTTATCGTGTCACCATTTCAGGCTACATTGTATTTTATTTACTTACGCTTAAATGTTTGTCTGATTCATACATTTTTGTTACTTCATAGGATATATTTAAGAATAACTGAAACTTGTATATTTGTGAAGTAATCATATTTCGTGCAATTTATGAGGATTAGTTTTTGTTTTGTTTTTCTAATTTCGCGCAAAGCTATCTGCGCTAGCCGTCCCTGATTTAGCAGTGTAAGACAAGAGGGAAGACAGCTAGTCATCACCACCCCACCACCAACTCTTGGGCTACTCTTATATCAACGAATAGTGGGAATGACCGTCACATATTAAAACCCTCACGGCTGAAAGGACGAGTAGGTTTGGTGCGAAGGGGATTCGAACTCGCGACCCTCAAATTTGGAGTCGAACGTCTTTACCCAACTGGCTATGCCGGGCCTTTTATGAGGAACATTGAAATTTCTACAATAACCAATTTTAATTTGTATTACATTTTGTGCAGTTGATGAGGAAAATTGAAACTTATAGTATCAGTAGAAGGTGTTGATGTTTGATGAGAGATAACATTTCTGTTTTGTGTAACCATGACGTCATGCACGTCTACAAACAATGGCGGAATGAAACAAGCGTTCATGCAATCCATATTTTGTTGCATGTTGGTGGAGACGTCTTTCGACGTAACCACGCACTTCTGAGTATTTGTTTGCTTAAATTTAGTCTGGAGAGTGCAGTGAAAAAATCTAAAAAAAATGTGAAATACGTTGTATAGGGCGGGCTTGATTGAGGAACGTTGAAATTTTTTACGATAGCTCAAACAAAACTTTATACCTCTAAAGTACCAATGTATATTTCAAATGTGATTGTATCTTTAATAAATATTAATAATAACAATAATAACACAAAGTGTTGAAGTAATGTTTCACACACGACGCACTTCTTGTAAAATTATATTAATTCTAAAACATCGTTAAGAAAAATATATATATACAGATACATAAATGGTATAGTCAGTATTAAATGGCCGACCTTGGGTGCGATATGAAGAGAAAAACCCAAATATTTTTTCTCTCACACATGATTCAAGGATAAGAAAAATTCAAAATCTATAAAAAGTTACAAGTTTAAAACGGATAGCCCCCCAGTGACTCAACAGTATATCTGCGGTCTTACACGCTAAAATCCAGGTTTCGATACCCGTGGTGGGCAGAGCACAGATAGCCCATTGTGTGGCTTTGAGCTTAATTCAAAACAACAAAACAACAACTTAAAACGGATAAATGCCTCAAGTAATACTCTTGAATTATTATGTAGTGGAATATGTATGTAACAATATTATTATGTAGTGGAATATGTATGTAACAATATTATTATGTAGTGGAATATGTATGTAACAATATTATTATGTAGTGGAATATGTATGTAACAATATTATTATGTAGTGGAATATGTATGTAACAATATTATTATGTAGTGGATTATGAGTGAAAAATATCATTATAAAGTGGAATATGAATGTAACAGTATTATTATAGAGTGGAATAAAAATGTAACAATATTATTATGCAGTGGAATATGAATGTAACAGTATTTTTATGTAGTGGAACATGAATACAAAATTACTTTTATGTAATGTAACATGAATATAACAGTATTTTTGTGTTGTGGAATATGAAGGTAATATTATTATCAAGTAATGGAATATGAATGTAGGAGTATTATTATGTGGTGTGAAATGTAGGTAACAGTATTATTTTGTAGTGGAATATGAATGTAACAGAAAAACTATGTAGTGAAATATGAATGTAACAGTATTATTAAAAAGAGAAATATGTGTGAACAGTATTATTATGTAGTAGAATATGATGGAAACAGCATTATTATCTTGTGGAATATGAATGTGACAGTATTATTATGTAGTAGAACATGAATGTGACAGTATTATAACGTAGTGCAACATGAATGTAACAGTATTACTATGTAGTTGAATATAAATGTAACTGTATTATTATGTTGTGGAGTATGAATGTAACAGTGTTACAATGTTGGGGAATATGAAAGTAACAATATTATTATGAAGTTGAATATAAATGTAACAGTATTTTTGTGTTGTGGAATATGAAGGTAATATTTTTATTAAGTAATGGAATATGAATGTAAGAGTATTATTATATGGTGTGAAACGTATGTAACAGTATTATTATATAGTGGAACATGAATGTAACAGCATTATTAAAAAGAGAAATATGTGTGAATAGTATTATTATGTAGTAGAATATGATGGTAACAGCATTATTATGTAGTGGAATATAAATGTGACAGTATTATTATGTAGTTTAACATGAATATCACAGAATTATTATATTGTGGAAAATGAATTTAACTGTATCATTATATAGTGGAACATGAATATATCAGTATTACTAGGTAGTGGAACATGAATGCAACAGTTTTATTATGTAGTTAAACATGAATGAAAGAGCAATACCATGAATCTGAACAAGAATGAAACAGTAATATTACGTGGTAAAAATGGTTGTAACAGTCATTATGTGGTGGAACAAGAAAGCAACAGTATTTTTATGTGGTGGAACATGTGTATAACAATATTACTATGTAGTGGAACATGAACGAACAGTATTATCATATAGTGGAACATGAATGTAATTTTTATGTAGTGGATAATAAATGTCACAGTATTATTATTTTGTAAAACATGAATGAAACAGTTTTATTATGTAATGGAACAAGAAAGTAAAAATATTATTATGTAAAGGAACGTGAATGTGACAGAAATATTATGCAGTGGAATATAAATGTAACAGTATTATTTTGTAGTTGAACATGAATGTGACATTATCATGAACTGGAACATGAATGTCACAGCATTATTATGCTGTGCAAAATGAATGTACAGTATAATTTTGCAGTGAAATATGAATGTAACAGTATTATTATATTATGGAATATGAATGAAACAGTATTCTATGTAGTGAAACATGAATATTACAGTATTACTATGTAGTGGACATAAATTTAAAAGTTTTTTTGTAGTTGAACGTGAATGTAACAATATTATTATTTAGTGGAACATTAGTGTGACAGTATTACTATGTCGTTTAACATGAATGCGATAGAATTATTACGTAGTGGAACATGAATATCACAGTTTTATTATGTAGAATAATATGAATGTAACAGTATTTTTATGTAGTGGAATATGAACGTAATAGTATTATTATGTAATGAAACGTGAATGCAACAGTATTACTATTTTGTGTAACATGAATGTTACAGAATTATTATGTAGTGCAACATGAATATCACCGTATTATCATGCTGTGCAAAATGAATGAACAGTATTATTTTGTAGTGAAACATGAATGTAACAGTATTATTTTATAATAGAACATTAATGTAACAGTATTGCTATGTAGTGAAACATGAATATTACAGCATTACCATGTAGTGGACATAACTTTAATAGTTTTTTTGTAGTTGAACGTGAATGTAACAAGATTATTATTTCGTGGAACACTAGTGTGACAGTATTATTATGTAGTTTAACATGAATGTGATAGAATTATTATGCAGTGGAACATGAATGTCACAGTTTTATTATGTAGGGGAATATGAATGTAATAATATTTTTATGAAGTTGAATATGAACGTAACAGCATTATTATGTAGTGTAATATGAATGTGACAGTATGATTATGTAGTGGAACTTGAATATAACAGTATTTTTATGTAATGGAACATGAATGTAATAGTATTATTATGTAGTGGAACATGAATGTGACAGTATTGTTATGCAGTGGAACATGAATGTAACAGTATTATTATGTAATGCAACATGAATGCTATAGTATTATTATGTAGTGGAACATAAATATAACAGTATTATTATGTAGTAGAAGATGAATGCATATGTATTATTATGTATTGGAATGTGAATGTAACAGTATTACAAGGTAGTGGAACATGAATGTAACAGAATTGCTATGTAGTGGAATATAAATGTAACAGTATTATTATGTAATAGAACATGAATATAACGGCATTATTATTTAGTAGAACATGAATGTCACAGTATTATTATCAAATCGACATGAATGTAATAGTTTATTTTGTTGTGGAACATTATTGTAACAGTATGTTTATGTAGTGGAACATGAATGTGACAATATTATTATGTAGTGAAACATGAATGTGACATTACTCTGTAGTGGAACATGAATCTAATAGAATTAAATGTGGTGGAAAATGCATGTGATAGAATTCAAAACAACAACTTAAAACGGATAAATGCCTCAAGTAATACTCTTTAATTATTATGTAGTGGAATATGTATGTAACAATATTATTATGTAGTGGAATATGTATGTAACAATATTATTATGTAGTGGAATATGTATGTAACAATATTATTATGTAGTGGAATATGTATGTAACAATATTATTATGTAGTGGAATCTGAATGTAACAATATTATTATGTAGTGAAACATGAATGTAGCAGTATTATTATGTAGTTGTCCATGAATGTAACAGTATTTTTATGTAGTGAAACATGAATGTGACATTATTATTATATAGTGGAACATGAATATATCAGTATTATTATGTAGTGGAACATAAATGAACGGCATTAATATACAGTGGAACATGAATGCAACAGTATTATAATAAAGTTAAACATGAATGAAAGAGCAATACCATGAATCTGAACAAGAATGTAACAGTTTTATTGTGTCGTGTAAAATGAATGTAACGGTAATATTATGTCGTGAAAAATGGATATAACAGTATTATTATGTTGTGGAACATGAAAGCAACGGTGATTTCTGTGTTGGAACATGGATGAAAAAGTATTTTATTTTGTGGAACATGAATGTAACAGTCATTATGTGGTGGAACAAGAAGGCAACAGTATTTTTATGTGGTGGAGCATGGGTATTACAGTATTACTATGTAGTGGAACATGAATGAACAGTATTATTATATAGTGGAACATGAATGTAATGGAATTATTATATGGTAGAACCTGAATGTAAGGAAATTATTATGTTGTGGATAATGAATGTCACAGTATTATTATTTTGTGAAACATGAGTGAAACAGTTTTATTATGTAATGGAACATGAAAGTAAAAATATTATTATGTCGGGGAACATGAATGTGACAGAAATATTATGTAGTGGAACATGAATGTAAGAGTATTATTTTGTAGTTGAACATGAATGTGACATTACTATGTAGTGGAACATGAATGTAAAAGTATTTTTATGTAATGAAACGTGAATATAACAGTATTACTATTTTGTGTAACATGAGTGTGACACAACTGTATAGTGGAACATGAATGTAACAGTATTAATATTTTGTGTGACATGAATGTTACAGAATTATTATGTAGTGGACATAAATTTAATAGTTTTTTTGAAGTTGAACGTGAATGTAACAAAATTATTATTTAGTGGAACATGAGTGTGACAGTATTACTATGTAGTTTAACATTAATGCGATAGAATTATTACGTAGTGGAACTTTGAATGTCACAGTTTTATTATGTAGGAGAATATGAATGTAAAAGTATTTTTATGTAGTGGAATATGAACGTAACAGTATTATTATGTAGTGGAACTTGAATATAACAGTATTTTTATGTAGTAAAACATGAATTAAAAGCATTATTATACAGTTAAACATAATTGTAACGTTATTATTATGCAATGGAACGTGAGTGTATCAGTATTATTATGTAGTTGAACATGAATGTAATACTATTATTATGTTGTAACCATGAATGTAATATTATTACTATGTTTTGGAGCATTATTATAACAGTATTATTATGTAGTGGAAAATAAATGTGACAGAAATATTATGTTGTGGAACATGAATGTGACAGAATCATTATGTAGTGAAACATGAATATGACAGTATTATTATGTTGTGAAATATGAATGAAACAGTTTTATTATGTAATGGAACATGAATGTAACAGTATTATTATATTGTGGAACATAAATGCAACAGTATTATTTTTAGTGGAACATGAATGTAACAGTATTGTTATGTAGTGGAACATGAATGTGATAGTATTATTATGTAGTTAAAAATGAAAGTAAGAGTATTACTATGTGGAACAAAAATGAGCAGTATTATTATATAATGGAACATGAATGAAACAGTATTACTATGTAATTTAACATGAATGTAACAGTGTTATTATGTGGGAAAAATGAATGAATAAGTATTACTATGTAGTGAAAAATGAATTTATCAGTATTAATGTGTAGTGGAACATGAATTTATTAGTATTAATGTGTAGTGGAACATGAATGCAAAAATATTATTATGTTGTAGAATATGGATATAAAATTATTACTCTATAGTGGATTATCAATATAACAGTTTTTATGTGTAGTTGAACATGAAAGTAACAATATTATTGTGTAGTGAAACATGAATGTGACAGAATTATTATGTAATGGAACATGAATATCACAGTATTAGTATGTAGTAGACATGAATGTATTAGCTTTATTTTGTCGTGGAACCTGAATGTGACAGCATTATTATGTAGTGGAACTTGAAAGTAACAGTATTACTATGTAGTGAAACATGAATGTTACAGTATTATTATGTTGTAGAAAATTAATGTAACCGTATTATTATGTAGTGGAACATGTAAATAACTGTATTATTATATAGTGGAACATGTAAATAACTGTATTATTATGTAGTGGAACATGTAAATAACTGTATTATTATGTAATGGAACATGAATGTAACAAGTTAAATAGCCTTTGCTTTTGTTCGAGAATAAACCTGTAAGTACCACTGTACAATTAGCTGAGATGAATATCAGGAAGTTTTATGTGAGCTAGCACGCATACACGCACGGATTGACTGACACAAATTATTCTGTAGTGGAACATTAATGTAACAAAACACCCATTTGGAAGAATAGGGGTTGTTGTATTTATACTATAGTAATAAATTATAAAAGTATGAAATGAATGTAAACCTAATACATCTTTGTATTTAATATTTTATTTTTTAAAAAAAACCTTCCCCTTTTTGAATAATTGCCATCTCTAACTAAAATATTGAGATTTTCTCTTGATAAACTACTCCTAAAAACGACGTTATCAAATAATGATCTTTACAATTTCTATTTTTTTTCAGGTTTCCTAAAGTATAAAGAAAACATCGAGGCGACTGCCACCAATAAAGTAAATGGTGTAATGTTATATTTCCCTAGCGTGTAAACTCGTTCTTTGTATACGAAAGTATTTAAATTTTAGGCCTCACCGTCGGTATTTTAGTTTCATGTTAGTATTTATATTAAGCTTTCATGATACTGAGTTGTTTCTACACCACAGAAAGCTGAAGCTTTAACTGTGTTTCTTTGTGTGTTTTTTCTGTGTTGTTGAAATAATTGCCTCTGAAATAAATGTTGTTTGTCGAAGTTTTGCATTCGTATAGAACAATACAAGTTAAATAGCGTTCACTTTTCTTCGCGAATAAACGTATAAGTACCACTGTTCATTTAGCGAATAGGTCGATTAGGAAGTTTTATGTGAGCTAGCACGCATACACGCACAAACTGACTGACACAAATTGTTCTCTTAATTACATAGATGGTGAAGTTTGCAGTTTGGATATTTAGTTCCTATGCATCAAAGTGAATTCGTCTGTTAAATGCACTGAACATTTTATTTCAGGACTTCACTTACTTAATGGTACTATTTTCATGACAAGTGTCAACGTCTGGTCACTATTAACTCAGATCATTATTGTTACTGGAAAATATTATTTAGTTTTTCGACTCTTTTCGTACGCGATGACAAACTTACATCTTTTCTTCTAATACTTTTTGTTTTAAAAATAGCTTTTATCTTCCCCATACAAAACATAGTTTTAAGTTTAATAGTTGATGGCCTAGCTATACAGAAGCCATCTCTACTGCTTGGAATAGTTTTATGAATCATTTACGTGGAACGTATTTAATCATGTAAGCCCCGAATGGTTAATCAGGCAGCTGACACGTTCACGGGATTTATATATATATACACAGATATGGTGATTTTATTTATTTCTAATGTCTCTTCTTCTTTGTATTACGGTTACCAAATAATGAAACTTCGACTCGTACACTTTGGTATATTAATTGCAAATCAACTTGATACCCTCCAAAAATCTTCTTTTCCTTTACAATTTTGTACAAACTATCTTGATAGGATGGATATCTAATACAAGTTTCATATGGAGAAAATATTATGAGCACCATCATTAGCTGAATGCACCAGGTTCCCTGTGGATGTTGTTAATGAGAGCTTAGAGTCGTCAGAGGTTTTCAGTAAAGACTCGGATATTATGAGATTTATTGCGTGTGTTTTTAGTCCACAGATATTCCTTGATTGTAAGAAGCTTTCAAAATAGATTTAATAAACGTGGGTGTAAATTTAGGTTTTTCTTTTAATTGTAGGTTTATTTTAATACTTGGTAAAGAATGTGGTTATTTTCAGTCGTGAAGATAAAAATGTGATTTAATGAAATAGAATATTCAGATTTTATTATAATTTTAGTTACAGAAACTAAGCACAAGTTGAGTACTGAGATATAATACCATTGTTACTTAATGTTTTATGTAAGTGAACATTTTTATCATATGGCAAATAATAGACAATATTTGAAATTACTTTGTATACAGAAAGAAGTAAAAGAACATAACGTAAACTTAAGTAAACCACTGTGATTAGCAGTAAAGTGAGAGAAGCTATTGTATATTCATTTTTTTACCGTTTGGGATAAAATGTTTGAATATTTTGTAACAAATAATATCGTAAAACTATTAGGTTTTCTGGAAATAAATGCTGGAATTCTCACGATAACATTTAGAAACTGAATATTGAGTAACTCGTGGTTGGTTGGTTTAATCCAACGTTTGTCGCTTTAAAGGTGTCTTAATTGTCCACTGATTCATCTCTACTCAGAGTAAGTTTCGCAACTCCAAGGCAGCATGGAAAAAAGGACTCTCTTCTGATTTTCCTCTCCGACTTCAAACTTGGACGAAAAGTTACCGAAACTACACTATCAACCAGGTATTCAGCCATGGATTTGCTACTGAACGTACAGTTAAGCGTTGGTTCTAAAGGTTTCGACATGGGGATGAAAGTCTTAAAGACCATGAAGGTCGTGGAAGGAAGCCATCGTTAGATGAAAATACATTTATGGAAGCAGTTGAGACAGACCCTCACATAATAGTATGTAAGCTTGCAGAAAAGCTAGGCACAAGCAAGTCAAGCAATGCCAACCACCTGAGTGCAACTGGAAAGATGAAAAAGTTGGATAAGTGGGTTCTACATAAGTTGACTGAAGATCAACAAAATGGGCATTATTAGACCCATCAAGGTTGACGCTTGAAAAATTAAACGATTGTGAATCGAAGTTATGCCTCATCCACATTATTCCCAAAACCTTTCCCCTGCAGATTTTCATTTTTCAAGCATTTTTACACTATTCTGAATAATAAATGCTTCAAAAACCAGGCAGTTACAGAAAAAGCTTTTCGGGAATTCAATGACCATAGAAACTCTTATTTTTACAGCAGGGACATAAACAGTATCATTAGACATTGGTAACAGTGTGTTGACACAAATGGTGCTTTCCCTGATTAAAACATGTTTTACAACACGGGTTTATACTTTTCCAAACTTTGCAGACCAAATCAACACTTATTCCCAAACAACTTAATATAATTACAGATGTCGAATGACAAATGTGTGTTTTATTAAACGTATACATACGTCATTTGTATAATGACACAGGCTAAATGGAAATCGTGAATATTTTATTAATCAGTAAAATGTTTATTAGATTTCTACACAAAGGCGTGTAATTTAGCATTTCACTTATCACAAAAAAGATCTTGTTTGTTTGTTTTAGAATTTCGCACAAAGCTACTCGAGGGCTATCTGTGCTAGCCGTCCCTAATTTAGCAGTGTAAGACTAGAGGGAAGGCAGCTAGTCATCACCACCCACCGCCAACTCTTGGGCTACTCTTTTATCATCGAATAGTGGGATTGACCGTCACATTATACACCCCCACGGCTGGGAGGGCGAGCATGTTTAGCGCGACGCGGGCGCGAACCCGCGACCCTCGGATTACGATGGCACGCCTTAACGCGCTCGGCCATGCCAGGCCCCAAAAAGATCTTACAAAAACACACAAAATGACAAAATATAACATTATATTATTATAAATAGCAGATGTAACCTTATAGCAATTCATAGTAAATTTTGAGTACTTGATTGGTCCTCTTTGTATTCACATAATTTCCACAATGCATTGCGCCAATGAGTTTAGTCATGTAATCCATTGTGATTTCATCTCAAACTCTCAACAGAGAGCGCTTAAACTTAGACAATGCTTCAGTAACTGGTATAAAATTTGTTTGTTTGGAATTTTGCGCAAAGCAAGGAGAGCTATCTACGCTAATCGTTCCTAATTTAGCAAAGTAAGACTAGAAGGAAAGTAACTAGTCATTACCACCAATCGCCAACTCTTGGGCTACTAATTTACCAACGAATCGTGATATTTACTGTCATTTTATAACGCCCCTGCGGCTGAAAGTGTCAGCACGCTTGGTATGATGGTGATACGAACCTGCGACCCTCAGATTACGACTCGAGTGCCGTATCCACTCGAGTGCCATGTCGAGCTGGTTAATTTTTGAAAGGACAACTTTGTTTTGGGTATTATTCAGATATAAAAAAAAAAATTTAATCACAGTCTAGCGAAGAAATGTTTATCACAATGTTGTATATAATTAGTACTGTAACATAAACATAATCACAAAATTATGTTTTACTAAACGTTTTAACAAATTATTTAATATATATTTTAGTTAAAATTTAATATAAACTAATGTGGGTGCTAAATATTTGTGCCCCCCAGTGGCTCAGCGGTATGTCTGCGGACTTACACGCTAAAATCCTGGTTTCGATACCCGTGGTGGGCAGAGTACAGATAGCCCATTGTGTAGCTTTGTGCTTAATTCAGAACAACAACAGCTAAATATTTGTATGCCTAATCTACGATGTTACACCTAAACATTGATCAAAATGATATTGTTTAAGTTAAAAAGCCACGTATGTAACCTTTCTAACAATAAATTAAGTATAATCTGTACTCAGTTTTATCTGGAAGACAGTTGCGACATGTTTACTACAAAGTAGTGTAGTTAAATCGCTAAGTATAGCAACACGGTGAATCAGTAGTCCAGTAAAAGTGTTCTACCAGGTCATTTATGACACTTGTTTCAGTTAACCTCAATACAATGTTTAGTTAATGGTAAAATTGAACTTTGACTTGCGGGAAAGACTTTCAAATAGCATAGTGGAATATCTGCTTAGAAACAAAATGGATATTTCTTGGTCATACATTTTAATTCGCTTAAAAATACGAGCTGGATCAATAGAATTGCTCAAAGTGATATACATTTCTGATTTATAGCTTGGTGTTATAAATAACGAGACGCTCATACAACATCTAAAACCTGACCAAAACCCCGATTCGAAAAACTCTGACTTATTCATACGTGGCTTCACGACCACCTAGAGACGTACAAGTTTTCCCCACGATGCATCTAATGTACTAACGGAATTCATAGAAACCGTGGTATGAAATGGAACACATAACGCTTACTTGCAACGGTACAGTTTTCGCAGAAAAATATCTATTATGAGCTAAAAATTTTTTGTATGGTTATAAATGGCGACATAACATCTGAAATTTCAAATGAAACACCTCTTCAAACAATGTGACAAGTGTAGTGAACGAAACACCTCTTTAAACAATGTGACAAGTGTAGTGAACGAAACACCTCTTTAAACAATGTGACAAATGTAGTGATTAATTAAAATAATTGAACGTAAAATAACAGACACTTCTTTTTATCACTGAATTAATAATTATATATACATTTAATAATCATATATACATTAATAATTATATGTGCATTAATAATTATACATATATTTATATATATACATTGATGGTTGTACATACATTCAATAGTTGTATATACATTTCATAATTATATGTACGTTAATAATTACATATAAACTTAATAACTATATGCACATTAATAATTATATATACATTTAATAATTATATGTACATTTCCATGGAATTTAATTCTGAAAAACGATGCTTTGTTGTTCGATGTTGTTTTGAATTAAGTACAAAGCTACAATATGGGCAATTTGTGATCTGCCCATCACGGGTGAATTAAGTACAAAGCTACACAATGGGCTATCTGGCTCTGCCCACCACGGTTGAATTAAGTACAAAGTTACACAATGGGCTATCTGTGCTCTGCCCACCACGGATAAATTAAGTACAAAGCTACACAATGGGCTATCTGTGCTCTGCCCGCCATGGGTATTGAAACCCAGATTTTAGCGCTGTAAGTCCGCAGGAATATCGCTGAGCCACTGGGGGGACATTTTATTCGAATGGCTCAGGGTAAATATCTTTCTCGTGGTTTTTGAAAGATTATGTACCCTGAATGGATAAGTGGATAAGGCACTTCATTCCAAGTGTGAAGGTCTCACCAAACGTTTTCACACTTTCAGCTGTGGTGGCGTTATAATGTGACGGTCAATCCCACTATTCGTTGAAAAAAGAGTAACCCAAGGGTTAGCGGTGGGTGGAAATGACCAGTTGCCTTCTTTCTTGTCTTATACTTCTAAATTAGGAACGGCCAGCACAGACAGACCTCGTGTAGCTTTGCGAGAAATTCATAGCCAAACAAAAACTCGTTGTCATTATTGTGTCAGGTGAGTTGAAACTATAATTAAAAAACAAATAATGATATCTTGACATATATCCCTGAATGAAAATTAAAGGAAACGTTTCTAAAGACCGCATTATAAATGTTCATTACATTAAGTTTCCAAACTCAGCTGTTTTTAACAAGCATAAAACGATGTGGTTTGATACAGTTCTAATGATGTAGGTTTTAATATACGAAACGCGAACAACTAAACCGTAAGTTCAAGCAGCAACATGCAACCTAATGACGTTTATAACAAAAATGTCTCGTGATTACCAAGTTATTTAAAACAATACACATTCATCAACCGGTTTATGCCAGTAACTTGGTGCTGTAATCAAAGTAGTTGATATCTAAATATATTTTAAAGTATTCATTCTTTCTTTTCTTGCTATATATATAATGAAAGGACCGCCTAGTTTTAATTTTTTTTTCTACTGTCTTTGGTTGGTTGGAAGTGCCTTCATTCCCCAGTATTAAAATCAAGAAGCGTAAAATTGTGGTCAGTTCTTATAAATCTATATCCGTTGGCCGAAGAGCAGTGTTAGTTCAAAATCGCTTCCAACCAAGTAGATATATTAAATAATATAGTATTTGAAACCTGATGGCCCTTTTCGTATTGTTGACATATTATACATTCGAAGAAATTACTCCTTGTATAAATATTTATATATTTACACACACACACATATCTGTATATAAAGTTAATTATAATTTTTCTCCATGGTTTATTTATTAAAATACTTTTATTCACTCGACTTCCTTTCGAGCAAGTGGAAGACCTTCGAAAGTCTTAGCAACCTTCACGGTGTCTTTACAGTAGTTATTATGGTCCACTGAAGTGCTTTCTTTCTAGTACTGTGTCATAATTGTTCACCAATAATTTGTGGGAGAATTCATCTACATTTATTCTGTTATGAGCTTAGAGCGCTATAGAAACAACACAGTGCAAATAATCTATGTTCCATAGAGACGGTCTATGTTCCACAAAACATTTTTGAATAAAAGCTTTGGGTGGTACAGTTCAAACAAGTTTTTAACGATAACTATAAATACGACAAGTAATACCGATTCATCATTAACAACTTACGAATATTTCCGATTTCCTGTTATGATATATTCTGATATTTAGCTGTGAGAAATAGATTAATGGACGTATAATTGCTTTGCTGTTATGTTATATATTTCACAATTGACTGAAAATCAAATTGAAGGACATAGACTTGCTTTGTTGTCATGATGTATTTCGGTATTTAACTGAAACCAATGACATTACATTCGACGCATCGAAAATAACTCATTGATGAGTTTACATCGTAAGTCAAAGCTGGGTGGATGAAACCAACTATCAGACAGAGTATTCTGTCAGATACACATAAGAATATTCATGACTTTAACCTAGATTTCGATAATTTCTTACTGAATAACTGTTGGTACTTTGATGGTCTCAGTTAGACTAAACCGATTCTTAAAGGAATATAAACCGAGATCTTTACCAAATTAAAGCTACATCACAAAATTAAAAAAAATAAGAAACAAGTAAATGAACACAGAAGTATATCAAAATCATTCCTAAGCCTAATAAAGACTGCTAATATTAATTAATAAAAACATAGACTGTTAATTTAAGCAAGATATTACAATAATTAAACTCATTGAACTTTGGTTCGACTGGTAGAATTATATAAAGAATCCAGACCGATGTACCGACAGAAAAAAAATGTACAAAAAGAACCAAATTTAATTAATTAATTAGTTTGTTTTGAATTTCGCGCAAACCTACTCCAGGGCTATCTGCGCTAGCAGTCCCTAATTTGGCAGTGTAAGACTAGAGTGAATGTAACTAATCATCATTTCCCACCGCCAACTCTTGGACTACTCTTTTACCAACGAATAGTGGGATTGATCGGCACATTATAATCCCCCATGGCTGAAAGGGCGAGCTTGATTGGTGCGACTGGGATTTGAACCTGCGACCCTCGGATTACGAGTAGAACGCCTTAACACACTTGATCATGCCGGGCCCTAATTAATTAGCACAACGTTATCAACACTATAAAGCTAGACAACCTTTATCATTGAATAAACATATATTGGCATTTTCAGTTAACACACACGCTCATCGATATTCCTGATGAAATCAAGTCAGAAGGTGTGAATTACCATATCGCCATGTTTCTCACGAACATAATTAAATATAAGATATTCCAATGTATTTTTAACGATTTGATTTCATTTCTTAAATACAAAATAAAGTTAACACAATTTGTTTGTTTGTTTTTGTTTTGAACGTGGACGAATTTATTTCGTCAGTTTCTTTGCAGTGAAATATATTATTGCAGTATACTTATGTTGGATTTATCATTATATTTAATAAGGAAGCTGTTTTGGCCACCTAACGAATATGTTTTGTTTGTTTGTTTTACTGAAAGAAGTCGAATCAACATATATAAAGCGTGTTGTTAAAAATGTCAGACAAGGTGAACTATCTGAATCTATTGTGATTTATTGTTTCTAACCATATCTTTACTCGAAAAAGTCTTCGAAAGGAATGGTAAAAGATATATTAATAGATGAAACTTGCACAAAATCAATACCAAACAGATATATATATATATAGTTATTTATTTATAACATGCATATATTAAGCATTAGTTATTCTAATGCTTCAAGTATATTGTGTTTTTAGTTCAAGTTTGAAGTGTCGGACGTGTATCTTTCCTGTTACCTTTGGTTCTGTTGAAAAACCTTTGGAGTTTTCAACGTGTATTTTTGGTGTTAAAAAAAAAGTTACAAAGACCACGAATTTCTATTATATGAGTAACAGTACATTTGATGGCGAATTATCAATGCATCAACAAAAAACTTTTCTGTTTTTTTTAATATGTTGTTTTTTCAATAAGTTAATGATACAATTTCGATTATTTAAAGATTCAACAGGTTTATGTACTCACCGAGATCGTATATTTCTCAGTCTGTTCTCTTTTTGACACTTTTAGCTTGTTTCGATCTGAATGTCTCAGCACTTCTCACCTTTCAAACCTGCAAGGATGAAGGTTTACACATATACTCTCCTCTACACACCGTGGCTCTTCTCAAGCAGGGAGTAAATCCCTATGCCAATATTACTTACCTTCGTAAGGTAAAGCTCTATCACTAGCGCCCTCAGGCGGTTAGAGACGAAGACAAGAGTATCGACTACATGTTGCAGTCGTTCACACACGCGTCTGGTCACTAGTTGCTGCAGTGTATGCTCGCATATCCGTAATAACTGAAAACGTTTTGAACAAATATGGACATATTTATAAAAATGAAAAAGGAGTCTCAAACATTGGCTATAAAATGTTTACTAAGTAGAGAAGAAGACAAAAACATGTCTGAAGCAGCTGACGTTAAGTTTTAGTTAAAAACGTAATTACACTCAAATAAATTTATATATTAAGAAAACACAGTGCTCTAGCTTGAAACAATAAAGTCATGTTCTGTATAAAATGTGTCGTAAATAAGCAGTTTATGTATATTTATTTAACTAAATATTGCCTCTAATGCAATCGAAATAATATATTAACAAACCACAGTACTATACCTTGCAATAATAAAGCCGTGTTTAGTACAAAATACGGTCTAACTGAGCGGTCTTTATTGCCTACTTACATCAAAAGCAGCTAGTTTCAGTGATGCCTAATTATTAAAAGTCAAATATGTAAAGAAAATCTTCCCACTGTTATCAGGCATGTAAAAAGTGGCGGAGAAAAATATGAGATTTTCAAGACAATGCTTAAGAGAATGAAGAATACAAGATAAATAGAGAATAGGGTAATCTGGAAGAAGTGTAGAAAATAATCTGGAAAAAGTGTAGAGAATAGGGTAATCTGGAAGAAATGTAGACACAAAAGTAGCGTATTAAAAGTCAGGAATGTAGCTGTGAGGGAATGAAAACTACTGCATTGGAGACGCACGACAAAAAAAAAAAGTTTCCAATAATGTTAAAAGAAAGTCGGGGAAAAAGGGAATTCTGAACAGGAAGAAATAAATTATAAGGAAGAAAAGAAGGCAGGGCAAAAAAAACAAAACAAAAACGAACCCAGTGGTGAACTGTAGTAGTGATATTGAAATGAAAGGTATAAATGGTGGAGAGAAAGTAAATTTTAAATTAGACATTAAAGCCAACTAATGATTCTGGTTCCAATATCGATACTTATCTATGGAAGCAATGATTGATACTCGTCAATGTAAATAATACAATGTAAATAACTTTGTTACTTTTTTCTTTGTGCTTTGATGTCTTATCACGAAATAGCGCATCACTTAGTCAGGTAATCACTTTCAGACTACAGTTTGCTGTCAGACTCATTTCTCTACATCTTATGTTTTCTCTTCTAGGACGTCTACAACACCTCTCAGTGTAAATGATTGATATAAGTCAGTATTTCTCAGTTGATGTTTGTATCACTTATCATGGTATTCTTAACGTACGATTTGTAATGAGTGTTTTTATTTTGTCTTTCTTATTGTTGTTTTCTAAAGCATTGTTATTTTTATACATCGGTTTGTTACTCTGATCAAACGTAAATTGTTAAATTTTCTTTATTTTAGCCAATAAGATGTTGTTTTTTTCTTATTGTAAACATTAGACTTATTTCATCAGTAGTAAACATTTTATGTTCTTATATTAACGGTGAGTAACTTACTTCATGTATATTTGACTGTGTTTTTGCAACGACGTAAAAACTCCAATAATTGCTTATAAATTGCAAAATTCACTGCGACATCTGGTGGGAGCTATGCTTTATTATTATAAAATTATATTTTTAGGCTCATAAAAATATCATGGGATGCAAGAAATTGAAGAGTTTGTTTTTAAGTCGTAAGACAGAACCCACATTTTTCTAAACAAATGCTCCCTTAATACATATCTTTCTTTGCTGCTAGGTTGCTAAACGACTGAAATTTAAAGATAAATGTTATTTGTAGTTTGTTTGTTTTTCTGAAATATGCTTACTTGACAAAAGAGTGCCATACAAAAGTTTAAACTTTGATTATTATTTGGTGTTTTATGACACACAAACCAACCAATAGCATAACTGCACGTCAGCGAACTTACAACGCTAGAAAGCGGGTTTTAATAGTCGTGGTAGACAGAGTATAAATAACCCATGGTGTAGCTTTGTGCTTACTTGTTAAAAACTGTTAATCACAAATAGTACAAAGTGCATCTACCGCCGAGAATTTTGAAACCAGTTTGTTTTTTAACTTTACAAGTCCTCAAATTAACCTGAATTCAACTTTAACTTTCGGTTTATGAAAGCCTTTGTCAATACAGAATATTTTTATTTGTGTACAAAATATTAAAAATTCAAGAAATATATTACAAAAATATCGCTTCCATCAAATTTTTGCAACATCATACAACTACAGAAAGCACCAATAATACTTCTTGGTAAGATATACTGAGAATATTTACTGTTCGGTTAGTGATACACATATACATATATGGGAGCACTTGACCTGTTTGTTTTATTTTCAACATTTTTCTTTTATCTCCTTTAACAACCGCTACACGTGAATTTCTACACAATTTTAATCTGTGAATAAGTAGATGTGGTGTACAAGTCAGGGCTTGTACAAAACATGAAAACATTTTCCATTTATAGACCGAAAAGTGCGGTACATCAGACAAAAATGAAACCAATCTGCTTTTTTCTCACAGTAAAGCCATATCGGACTATCTGCTGTGTTCACCGGGAGGAATCGATTGGTTTGGTTTGAATTTCGCGCAAAGCTGCACGAGGGTTATCCACGCTAGCCGTCACTATTTTAGCAGTGTAAGACTATAGAGAAGGCAGCTACTCATCACCAACCACCGCCAACTCTTGGGCTATTTTCTTAGCAACAGATAGTGGGATTAATCGTAACATTATGTAACGTTTCCATGACTTGCCGCTGTCTCGGTGAAGAAATGGACACATAAATGAACATAGATTTAGACGATTTTACTATAAGAACATTGCTTTGAGCTATATTGATAGTGATGAAAAACATACATAAACATTAGTTTCAAAAACACGTTACTCTGTTTAAAAACAAATATTTAAATCAGAAAATAAATTATGAAAAGTAACAAATTTGACGTAAAATATACATGAAAATCTTCAAATATTTAATGAACAATAAATCTTCATATATTATCCGTTGGTACAGTGGTATTTACAACGTTAAAATCAGGGGTTCATTTCCCCTCGTTGGACTCAGCAGATAGCCCAGTGTGGCTTTACTATAAAAAAAAACGCACACAAACATACTAACACTCACAACTATTTATGTTTAAAAGATTTGTTGTTGTTTTGAATTAAGCACAAAGCTACACAATGGGCTATCTGTGCTCTGCCCACCACGGGTATCGAAACCCGGATTTTAGCGTACAAGTCCGCAAACATACTGCTGAGCCACTGGGGGGCATGTTTAAAAGAACAGATTACATCATAAAAATTCCCTCTGAAACGTGAAAAGTGATTCCTATGGAGCTTGAGCTCGGCACGGGCAGGTAATTAAGGCACACGACTCGTAATCCGAAGGTCGCTGATTCGAATCCCTCTCATACCAAACATGCTTGCCTTTTCAGCCGTGGGGGCATTATGATGTGACGATCAATCCCACCATTCGTTGGTAAAAGAGTAGCCCAAGAGTTGGCGGTGGGTGATGATGACTAGCTGCCTTCCCTCTAGTCTTACACTGCAAAATTAGGGATGGCTAGCGCAGATAGCCCTCTAGTAGCTTTGCGCAAAATTCAAAAACAAACGAACAAACTGTCAAAACTGATAATCATTTTCATTTTATTTATTTAATTAGTCAATATGATCACAATATCTTGGTTAGTACTATTACTGATATAACTTACGGGCGTAATTGTGTTCAATCTTTTATTACGCACATAATCGTATATTTCCCCCACTATGAATCTGTTTCATTTCCTTAGCATTATCTTGGTATTTAACAAGTACTTGTTTCACAGTGAATAAATGACAAACGTAAGCCTACTGTTTAAATAAAGAAACTGATAAAAGAGTCAAGGTAAGCTGAATATATTGGAGCTTTGCTCCATGTTCAAGACATAATGTTTCCTTACGTTGAATTATTACGTTGAATGAAAATTGATATAATAAACTAAAGAAAACTATTATAAAAACTATCGTCTTAAGTTTTATTAACTTGTTTATTGTTACTAGAGAGATAATTTATACTTTTGTTTCTACCTTCGATAATTCCCTTATCTACAAGCATTTCTACCTATTTGCCTAAAAAAAAGTGTCTTTTTAATTTTCTAGTTTCACATTTTCGACACTTGAAAAATTATTCAACTGCCATGTTTAACGTATTAATAGTTAAGACTACTTATTAACTTGAACTCGTAAATATCAAATTCGTTTGATGAGTTACAACAGAGGTTGCACTGACATGTGTCAATTTAGGTTGACGATTTGTAACAATATATTATGCGTGGTTAAGCAAGGTCCCACAAAGCATTTTGTTTCAAGAATTAATAAAACCAAAATTAATGATAAACAATATTTTTATTTGTGTCTTTTGGAGTTCATATATCATATAGGGTTGTAGTCTACGGAGTACATAATTCTTCTCGTGATTCATGGCTTATGCACGTTACATTGAGGTACAACAGTACAAGCTTGAACGTTGAGCGTGCTTAGGATGTCATTTATTGTATACTAACTAAGTGAAGATAACACACTGCTGTAAGTAGTGCTAGTGGTTAAAGCCGATTAAAATGAATTAAACTTGAATTGTCCCTCACTGGCAAAGCAGAGTTTTCAGACTTACAACTCTAGAAACCTGGTTTCGGTACCCGTGGTGGCCAAGCAGTGACAGTCCATCGTGTAGTTTTGTGCTAATTACAAATAAACAAATATATCGATTGGACTTAACTGACTACTTTTATAAACTGCGTAAAGTTCTTTCATCTGCATATCTCAAGTCAGTTCCTCATGGCAACAATGGACAATCATTGAGGTAACTTCTACAATGTACAAGAATGTTGATTCTGTAAAAATATCAATCCTTATTAGTCCAATAACCAGGAGATATACCTTTCAAACATATCTCCAGGCTAAGTTATTAGTGATTTTGGTAGAGGAAATACTGTATAATTACAAAGAGAAAGATGCCCAGACAGAATCTTTGAGGATTTTGAGATATATTTAAGATGACATCATATACACGACGCCCCCCTTCCCCAGTGGCTTAGCGGTATGTCTGCGAAGTTACATGCTAAAATCCGGGTTTCGTGGTGGGCAGAGCACTCATTGTCAATTGTTTAGCTTTGTGCTTAATTCAAAACAACAACAACAAAATTCGTACCCCAGTGGCTTAGCGGTATGTCTGCGGATTTACACGCTAAAATCCGGGTTTCGATACCCGTGGTGGGCAGAGCACAGATAGCCCATTGTTCAGCTTGGTGCTTAATTCAAAACAACAACATATACATGAAACCGCATAGACTTGTGAGTTTCAGTCCAATTTTTCTTCTAAATTGCTCTTTTTCTAGTGTTTTTATTGTCACGAAATTTATCAAGAAAGATAATTCCACATTAACATTACAATCCAGTTGAATTTTACAAATTAAATCCAATATGGCACTCAGCACTACGTAACTCAATTAACAATGTGCTTACATGACACACGACACTCTGCAGTAACTGTTTCTTGTGCATAGTGCTTTGTTTTACGATCCATTCTAAGCCTAAAATCAGATCACATTAGTCTAAATTAGTTAATACTTGACTGAGTTTAGAATGAACAAAAATTTAACACAAAAGACCGCGCATTTTATTGCCATTATTTATAACTGTCCACACACTGGTCTGATTTCTTGTTTATCGTTGTTTTCTTCGTCGTCTCTGTCAGATGTAACAGATTTTATGATACGTTTATTGATTGGGGTGTTACAGTGGGATATAGTTGTTATGCTGCTCTTGCAAGATACGTTACATATAACGACAGATCGATTACATGGAACCTCCGGCTTGAATAAACCTCATTATAATGCGTAAGCAACACAATATCCTCGAGACTGTACCTGTCCAGTCAGGATGTTAACCAGCTATCCAGCTGGCACGAGGGTTTTGGAGGAAAATAGATAATTAAAACAGAGTATGGGACTCGGCAGAGGTGGCTCTGACACTAACGACGCTCTCCTTAAGTGCGCTTGGTAATGTGCGTGTCTCACAGGTAGCTTAAAGGTCTCTAATGTAGGGGAAAAAAGGGTAATTTAAAAGACATTGACAGGTTACATTTTGTCTTATACTGCCAGACATTGAAGCTTCCATCAGACTTGGTTGTTCCACTACACTTATTTCCTTTGCAGGCTGTCATGAACTCAGTACCCGCTTTCGTCATAGTCTCCATATTTATCAGATCATTTCCTATTGATGGTGGCACACCTTTTAATACTATAAACTGAGCTACACTGTCACATCCGGTTAGTACATGTCGCACAATATCCTCGTGATTTTTTACTGTGACATCAGTATCAATTTTCCTATACATTGTGTTTCACTGACATCATTCAGTGCTTTGTGGAAATACTGGATGAGCAGTCAGCTTGAGTCTTGAAACTGAGCAGAGTGACATATTAGCTTAACCAGTGCATGCGAGGATTGCAAATCATTCAATAACGAAATATTTTCAACACAATTATCAATTATATTCTGAATTAGTCTAAACATGACAACAGAAAGTCCACGCCTAATGCTATTTTTTCACAACACCTTGGGAGCGAACGACTAAAAGCGCAGCATCCCACCATAGAAACATGTTACTAAGAAGGCACGAGACATTTTTTTTAACCATAATATCAAATATGTTTTCTACTATCGTAGTCTTGTGCGTAATTGCATTGGTAATCAGGTCTTCATTAGATATGCAGACACGATATTGTCCAGGTTTGTACTAATATGTGACAGGAAGAATACAAGTGTCTTACCACAATGACCACGGGCAACAACTGTACGAATTTTGATGCTGTAATTTGTTGTATTGGTTTGATTTGTTTTGAATTTCGCACAAAGCTACACGAAGGCTATCTGCGCTACCCGTCCCTAATTTAGCAATGTGAGACTAGACAGAAGGCAGCTAGTCATCACCACTTCCCGCTAACACTTGGGCTGCTCTTCTACCAACAAATAGTAGGATTGACTGTCACATTATAATGCTCCAACGCTTAAGAGAGCGAGAATGTTTGGTGTAACGGAGATTCAAACCTGCCCCAGTCGAATTACGAGTCGAGTGCCTTAACCACCTAGCCGTGCTGGTCAGTTTGTTGTGTTACATTCAGTATCTTTTGCTTCATAAACCTCCTGATTACTGACTTGGCATCAACCAGCGCGTGTCTTTGTAAGCTTAAACCATTTATTTTTCTGTGTAAAGCTAAAGTGTTTCCACGAAAGACCATAAGCGATCTGTGTATGTTTCCACAGTGCCAATGAATTTGTTAACTAATATATCATTATGCTATGGTTTCTTGGACGTTTGAGTGCTTTCATCTCTTTTGAGAGTCATAAATGCTTGCTTACAATTCCCTTAGTAATGACCATCGGCAGTTTGAAGGTTTATAAATGACCCACAAAAAAGTAGTTCTACTTCTTGGGCACATTTATATTTTCGTTTGTTACTTTGAGTTTAAAAGCGAAATTTGAACATATTGCTACTCAGGTTAGTTCCCTTAAATGGGGGGCATTGGTTTATCGTTCTTTTTATTTAATGAGTTGGTTGATTTTATACTTAGAACAGAGTGTTAGTACAAACTCTCTTTAACAGGAGATCTTATAAAGTTCATCTCTCGTAGCTGCAGCCTACAAATCAGTTGGTGGACCATCACTACACTCAACATTGGCCTTTATTATGCAGTTGATGGACCCACCCAGTTACAATTCGGCATTTACTGTTCTGGTGCACGTATTTGAAAAAAAATAGCTAATTATCGCAGAATGCTGTAACCTATCTGAAATATATATTCTAAGTACAGTTTGACATAATTGACAACTACAGTATGCACTATTATACTTTTTATTGTAATATGTATATCACTTGAGTGAGTTCTCCAGATAAATTTTACGACCAATAAAATATTGGAAAAGATATATTACATTAAAAAATTCAAGCTAAAAACTGATGACTACGCTTAGCTTGTTTTTTATGGCGGCCATCTTGAAATACTCAAGAATGACAGCTGGGCAAGATTCACATTATGACTGACACAACTTACCCATACCAAAAGCAACAACAATCAGGTTTGGAGGAACTTTTCACTGAAAACAAATATTCGCTTGGCTGCTGAGAGTCAGAAATAAGAGCCTAAAACTAAACTAAACTAACGTGGCAGGGGTTCAGTTTAGAGAGAGAGAAATCAGAAGAGTTCTCTCTCCAACTGGGGTGTTCAGGAACTTTGTAGTTCCTCTTCGTCCCCTTTCGTGGATTGTTATTAAGATTAAGTGGTTTTTTTTTAAATAAATTAATTATCGTTATTATTCTTGACTTTTTGGGTGGGGAAAGTCTCACCAAATGTTCTTTTGGGTGGAGGCAAAGGCAGCAGTGGAAAGAAAGGCCGGGACCTGTCCCGAAAGGAAAAAGTTCGGCAGATGTGAACATGAATGTAATTCATTCAAATTCAGATCAAATGAAACGGCCCGATTCTGGGCCTGTCATAATCATTAAATATATCGAAGAAGACCGTGTACTGGGGTTTATTATTTGATACTGGTAGCTTCGAATCAAAATGGTGCTCGTGAAAAATGTTTCTTTATTTGTGTTTTAAGTGCCAATACTTCACTGTTTCGAATTATTACACTCTGTAACAAAATTTTTACTTTTTCTTGTTCCCGGGCAAAAAGTGTTATTTCCCAATTGCTTATGCCTAAAGTAAATGGAAAAGACCTATTTTTGTTTTCAAACTTTGCTTCTGTGACCTGGGAACGAATAATGAGGACATGATGGGAGCCTGTATTTGGGGATGATACGTGAAAGTGACTTACATTACAGTCACAAATCTCTAAAAACTACTCACCTCTAAACATTTGTTTTATAACTTTAGTATAAATACATATAAATCTTGATTCATATGTCGCTTTATTAAAAATTTATGTAAATAAAAATGTGCAGATCTGCCCGTTTTTACACAGTAAATAGATTTGAAGTGAAACTTTGCCATTAATCTCAAGCCCAAAGATGTTTAATACTTAATTCATAAAAATACGTATCTGTTTCCAACCCCACCTAGTTGTCAATTGTTTAACCCTAGCTTTCTGTATAATTATTTTATATTTTATAATGTATAATACTTCATTGTTAATTTTCAAATAATTAAAGCGACATTACGTCAGATTAAGAGTTTTAATATTTTTAATCACATTATTCATTGCTCGTTTGAGACGGGTTTACAAAGAAGAAAATATATAATAACATTTAATCTACGCTATCGGTTACATTCGGCTGTTAACGAGAATCTTTGTCGGGTAGGTTGGTTCAGTTACTGTAGATTAAGTCTTAGCGTTGAAACAACAAACAAAATATTATTTGTATGATGGATCACGATTTGTCGGCATGGGCTTTAATACAATATTCATAATTTAAACCTTTGTAATATTTTTTTTTCTTTTATTGGCTGTATCAGCACGTGATGTTCTTCCTTTCAAAGGCATATTTTGAAACTTATCACTCATACCACATTGTACTGAAGCTAAGCTTAGCAACCAAACTATGGAGGCACAATGTTATTATACAAAACATTCTCAGCAAAGATCTGTTTTTACAGTAATGGTCGTTTTTTGTTGTAAGGCACACTACTAGAAGATTTAAATTACTTATTATTATAGGAATATATCCATCCAAGACGCCCCCCAGTGGCTCAGCGGTATGTCTGCGGACTTGCACGCTAAAATCCGGGTTTCGATACCCGTGGTGGGCAGAGCACAGATAGCCCTTTGTGTAGCTTTGTGCTTAATTCAAAAACAACAACAACAATCCATTCAAGATCCACACTGATGTTTGGTGGTTTTGAAACTAGAGTTGATTTGCAAACAAGCCATTTAAAAAAAAAAAAGTGATGGATCTTCAAAAAATGTGTTCAGATTTACGAAATATTCGGGGAAAATAAATGCTTAATTTTATGTTTACAGACTTCTGGTGTAGAAAGTTTGTTGTTTATTACACGTGCTGAGGAACGTGCTGATTTATTACCCAGAGACCGCAATTAGTTAACATGGAAAAACAAACAGTATTTGTAAGAAAATTTTGTTGTCAGTAATTTTAATGTTTTAAAAGATTTGTTAAAGACTAGATATGAATTTTAGACCGTGGTGCCTTCAGACAAGACTGATTTCTTCCAGAGAGAGAAGACAGGTCAGTTTATAAACGAGATATTCGACAAGATGTTTATTGCGAATTTTGCCTTTACTGACAGGTTAACCCTAACTCGGCGATGTCAACTTCAAATTGCATTTGTCAAGATCGTACTCCAGATTGAGCAATTCTCAAATTAGTTACTCACGTCATTAACATAAAGCTTACCCAGAGTCACTAGTGCTACAGAAACGACTGGACATTATCTCTAGAGGTCGCCTGATCACCAATAGAAAATACACCTGTCTAATTTCACATATCATAGATTACCTTAAAACTCTATTTCTAGCGAGAAAACTAAAGGCAGTTTGTAGTTGAATGACATAACACAGTTTAATGACTTTCTTGACGGACGTGATATAAAGATCAAAATTTTCATATCAAAATTACAAAATTAAAAATGTCTCTTTATATATATATATATATATATAGGGAGATAGAAAAGATATATATATAAAAACATAATTTATTCATATACGAGAAACTTCGAGTTTTAGTTTTCAATCATTAATTATGGTATTAATACAAAAATTGTATCACTTTAATAACACTTTCAACAAGTAAACCTAGTTTCATCGCTTGCATATTTCTTGAAGATGAATTTGATTTTGCTACTGATGAAAACGGATTCATCTTATAATTAATTATAATTAATTATCTTATAATCTTCATTAATTATGGTATTAATACAAAAATTGTATCACTTTAATAACACTTTCAACAAGTAAACCTAGTTTCATCGCTTGCATATTTCTTGAAGATGAATTTGATTTTGCTACTGATGAAAACGGATTCATCTTATAATTAATTATAATTAATTATCTTATAATCTTCATTAATTATGGTATTAATACAAAAATTGTATCACTTTAATAACACTTTCAACAAGTAAACCTAGTTTCATCGCTTGCATATTTCTTGGAGATGAATTTGATTTTGCTACTGATGAAAACGGATTCATCTTATAATTTGTCTTTATGAAGTGAAGTACCAACGTTTTACGCTAGGCGTTTATTTATTAACATGAGCCCTATTAAGTAAATAGTTGAGAAGTTTTACATGATCTGAGCAGTGTAATTTTAACCACCCATTACTTCTGTATTCTTCTCAATGCATGGTCAGGTGGTTAAGGCACTGGAGTCATAATCCGAGAGTCGTGGGTTCATGTCTCTGTCACACCAAATATGCTCGCCCTTTCAGCAATGGGAGCGTTATAATGTTACGGTAAATCCCACTATTCGTTGATTATAAAGTAGCCCAAGAGTTGGCTGTGGGTGGTGGTAACTAGCTGCCTTCCTTCCAGTCCCTCACTCCCACATAAGGGACGGCTAACACAGATAGCCCTCGTGTAGCTTTGGGCGGATTTCAAACCAAACCAAACCAATCTTCTCACAGCGTAAAATAAATATTACCCACACAAATAAAATAGGTAGTAAATCGCGTTCTATGGATGTTTTGAACACATGAGATTTCGTTCAGAATTCACAGAAGTATTTTACTTTGTTTCTCGAAGAACAAGCAAGCGTGCTTTTAAGATTTACACAACCTACTTGCATATTCGAGTATCTCATTTAAACTTTCAAAAACATTCCTAAAATTAACATAAAACAAGCATTGTAATATGTAAGTTTTAATAGAATTGGATCGAACTGTACACGATTATGTCTTTTTTTTCTCATTTTGAAAAATGTTCCTTTAATCGTTTAAGAATATCGAATAAAATATATACGTATTTAAACTTTTCTCATATCCTTTTATGCGCGTGTATTTCACGTTTCGAACAAATTTTTACATCTGAATATTGATGAGGAAGTTATACAAAGTTAAACCGTTTTCTATACATTTTATCTTTACGGTCTTCCAATCTTTTTTTAGCTTAGTTTTCATGCGTTTCATAAATTCTCTATTTATGAGAATATAATACTCTAACATTTGGTGAATTGAACCATTACAAAAAAACACTAATTTAATGCGTTGTTTTACTGAGTCGTGTCGCCTTCTCTGCGCTGGTTTCACATACATTGACTTTGATCACTAATTTACACACTGTGAGTTATTCTAAGAACGAATAACATAATTTAATGATTTGCAAGCGAAACATATAGAAATTATTACAGCCATAATTTAAACAGCACTGAAGATTATAGCATTGTTTAACTGTGCTCAGAATTTAGAAATCAATGGTTTAAAATATCTTTCAAAACTTCTGAGTGTTTTGTTAAACCATAATAGTTATTAAGTTGTATATTTTTACTTACGATATTGAGAAATGTTTGTGTACGTATATATATAATGCTCTATCTAACAAAGGAAACGAACCTTTAATCGCAATAAATATATATATATATATATATTTCTTTTTTTGTTTAAAGCAGCGTTACGTAATAAATTACACTGAGGTTACCCACGGTTTGTCACAGGAAAACAGTGAGGTGTCTCACGGCGTTTCACAGGAAAATCTAAGGGCTTATAACTCGAAAAATCAAGTCTCATTACCAATATTGGGCAAAGCTCAAGTAACCTATATCGAACACCAGTTGTCACATTGTTTAAATTTTTGGATTTTTATTAAATGTGCTTATAAAGAAACGTAACAGAACCAGTTTCAGTATCTTAACTGTTGAACAGTGATGTTACCGAATACCGAAAATGCATAAAAAAACATACAATAACCTTACTTTGCACAGTAAAATACATATATACTTTTTTGACACATAAAACTTGTCTTTTTTTTTCCTTTTTTCGTGGTAAAATGTGCCTTGTCTGAGGATTTTTCTTTACATTACTGGTTTCGGGATCAAACTTACATCACAGATATCCAATAAACGGATTACCACCCGACTCGTTTTCGGTTTTAAAGGTGAATGAAAAAAATATGAACTCTGTAAGTTTCATAAAGCTAATGAACGAACTCTGTAAGTTTCATAAAGCTAAAGAACACATTTCTGAAATACTGTAATTTCCTAAACACGCTATTTAAATAAAATGAGAACCTATAGTATATTCCGAACAAATTGGTTCAAACACTGTTATTCACTTCATCATGCAATGCATTTTCTATTGATTAATTGCTTACTTTGAATGTATCGTGATTATGAGCATTCATAATGCTTCCTTCCACACGTTTCACACAAATGTATATTTATACATTTTCAAGAACGGCCTGGCATGGCCGAGTGCGTTAAGGCGTGCACTCGTAATCCGAGGGTCGCGGGTTCGCGCCCGCGCCGCGCTAAACATGCTCGCCCTCCCAGCCGTGGGGGTGTATAATGTGACGGTCAATCCCACTATTCGTTGGTAAAAGAGTAGCCCAAGAGTTGGCGGTGGGTGGTGATGAGTAGCTGCCTTCCCTCTTGTCTTACACTGCTAAATTAGGGACAGCTAGCACAGATAGCCCTCGAGTAACTTTGTGCGAAATTCCAAAAAACAAACAAACATTTTCAAGAAAACAGTATGGCCAGGCGTGGCCTGTTGATTACTGTACTTGGAGTGTGAATCCGAGAGCTCGTGTTTTGCAGCCTTTTGCCTCACAAACGTGATAGGTACTGGTAATGCGCGAGATGGTGTAAACGTGACGGTCTAATTCAACTATACTGAGAGAAAAGAGTAGTCCCAGGTTTGGGCGGTGAGCGTGGCTGACTAGTTCCTTTTCTCAAGGTTACGTGCGTTACGTGACGTGAACGTTCCGAGGCAAACGAAGAAAGAGCATGCGTAGCGCCATCTATGCATAATTGTAAATTGGTTGTTTAAATAATAGAAGTCAATCGCAATTTTTCATTTTATTATTTGCAAATTATTAAATTTATATATTCTGTAACTTTATTGAATACTTATACTTTACTCAATACTTATCTAACCGGAAAATTTTAATATAGTTTATGCTAAAAGAGACAAAATTATAACACATAAAATAGTGAAACTTTTTAGACATGCTTGTTAAATGAATAAAACGATTTGTAGCATCTCTTTGGGCTTAGTAAGTTATAGGAATGCGCTTCACAAAATATGCAAATTTGATCAATCATTTTCTTCCGTTATAATTAATAAAAGCCTAGATAGAGGAAAACGCGCTTTCATTATTCGACTCCAGTGAATAATAACCTAATGAATAGCGTTTAAAATGATAAAATTATTACAAAAGGAAGAAATAAAAGATTGACCACGGGAATGCTAAAAATATTGTAAGTTGAAAAGAAATATTTCAGATGTGAAATAATGACTTATTCAGGTTGCTTAAGTCACTTAAGAGCGACATTAAGTTCTAATACACGGGATTCTTAATATCATGAGTAGGTTATGGTTGATTTAGCTAGTTTTCTAAATATATATGGTTCGTGGTATATATATTTACTTGCTTTTTTATTTGCACAATTAAAATCAAAAGTCTATTTTCATGTTTTCATTTTCTATTATTCTAGAATACTGGATGTACTTCCGCAAAGTCCCCTAAAGTGTCGTGTTTCAAGAGTAAATAAAACTAAAATTAGGAGTAACAAATATTTTCATTTCTTTTGAAGCTCATATGTCATTCTTTGTTGTAGCTTGTAGAGCGTATAATTATTCTCGTGATATAAGGCATTAGTAAGTTTTACTGACGTCATGACGGTACAAACTGCAATGTTAAGCATCATTTATGTGACGTTATTTTATGCCTACTAACTGACTGACAGACAACACACTTCTGTACAGTGGTATGAATAGTTAAAACACTTTACCCCTACAGACATAAATGTTCAGTGGAGTCGTTATAAATATTTGCAGAAATCGTTTTGAAACACTAGTGAAACATTCATTAACAACTTTATTTACTGTCGTAATTAATCTTCTGGAATGTTATTATATTCTAATACGTACCGCTTATACAATGAAAAGGTTGGTGTGCAAAAACCGTTTAATAAAACCTTTTTATACTGTATGTTTGAATTTTGACCACGAGAGGGCTTTCTTCAGTATCTGTCCCGATCTTTAGCTAAAGGTCAAGCAGCTAGTCACCACCATCTACTTTCAACTCTTAGCTACTTCTTGTAACATTGATGGAGTGACTGATGGAGTGGCCATATTTGATAAGTGATTCGAACTCCTATGTTAACTGTAAGTTTAATATCTCAACCACCAGTATCCCATGTAGTTGACGAGATGCCTATAATAATTTCACAAGGGTTAAAATTAGACTCAACAAACTCGCCAACTGGACTCTCCTTGACACCACCGGAAAACTGTATAGGTTCAGAGGTCCTCTATAAAAATTGAGGTAACTCATATTTACCTTCAATGTATGGCGTATGTTATCAAGAAAATACCATATTTTTTATTTATGCTTCTACACTTTTCATGAGAATAAAAAAGGTTATATTACCTACTAACATAAACATTTGATTGTGTTTGCCACTTCAATTTCAATTATAGCTCTTATAGAGGCCTCATGTGGTTACTTTATGTCATTACTAGTAACAGTAGAATTTCATTAAACATCCTATTATTACCAGTAAATAGATAATCTGATAAAAGTCTCACACACCTTACCCTCGTTTTTATATGGAGATACGTAACGGACAATATCGACTTTATCTAATTTTTTCTTGATCAGAAAATTAGAAAAATACTCGAATTACGCGAAATAAAGGTATAATAAGTGCAGTTTTAAGTTAAGAAAATTCCAAAAACAGATTCTGAGACCTTAAGATATTTTCTCTATATAAATTATGTTTTAAATCTATCAGAAATAATTAATTATTTGGAGATTGTAATACGTTTCGTGTTCTTCTTTCGTTGAAAGCCTGGTTTGGTATTAAAGAACAAATCGATAAAGTTATAACCTTAGATTTACTGTATGGTCGAGCTTAGGTTATTGTTAATACACAAAGGACTTGTTTTTTTACAGTATTGTGTTCTAATAATACGTATTACCACTTCTGGAGAGTCTAACGATGTTAGGCCTAACTTTACACGCAGACGATACTCGAGTATGTGAATAATAGATGTGTTCGAAATGAAATAAAAATAGCTTATTTATCTGTTACATTGTAGGATGATACAGAGTGTGAAGTAGTAATTTATATGCTTGAAAAATCGTTAATTGAAAAGTAGTTACAAAGCAGGCTTAACTGACACAAGCAATTTGGAACTCATTTTGAGTTTTTAAATTATTCATCAAAAGATCCACAACTTGTTTTATAAAAACTCGTAGTTGCGGATTAAGTGGGAAGTTGGGAAAGTTCCTTTTATTCAACATAGGCTTAGTAATCCCGAGATTTCAGGTGAAGGAACATAGAAAACCAGTAAAGAATGTTACAAAAAGTAATATATAATACCTAATAGATTGAATAAAATTAAAATCAGTTACATTAACAAAGTACTATTGGAGACGCACAATATTTATATGAGACTTATTCCATATAGATCACTATTTATGTGTGTTTTTTAATATTAAGAATAAAAACAGGTAATTAGACAAGTTTTGGGTTGAGACATTTATGGAGATAAAAATATATGCAATCATGGACAGATGATAAATTTTTGAATGACGAGGCATCTTCTCTGAAACTTTCAGCTTCAAAGGTTTTGAACAATATTTCTCAGACAGTTATATAACGACATAATGCTACACTCCAATGATTTCTTGAGTTTTATCTCATATATTTGTTCTTCAGGTATTTTGGATCTAACAAAGACAGTTAGCTTATATACTGTAAATATTCAAATGTATGAAAACTACCAGACAACCTTGTCACGAATGTGTGTAGACGTAGCTTTATGGTAATCCTTGTGTGTAGTCGTAGCTTTATGGTAATCCTTGTGTGTAGACGAAGCTTTATGGTAATCCTTGTCGAGGAATATCAGTTAGTCTTGACACAAAAGAGTCAAGGTGGATTATAGGCTTGTCACCGGAATTATGAAGGTTACAATAATGTAACGTGAAACCAAATAGATTTCTTGCTGCTATTCCGGATGTCTAAACATTATTATAACATACAATAATAATAGTATCAAATAACACGAACCTCACAAACCTCATCGTGTTTAACGTTAATGGGTTTCTCATGAACTTCATGTAAACTTTTTAAAATCTCAAATAGTCATATTGTTTATGCTGGAATGTAATAAATTTCAACACAAACACCAATAATTTGTTTGGATGCTTTTCTTACTTATCGTTTGTTTGTTTGTTTTTTAATTTCGCACAAAGCTACTCAAGGGTTATCTGTAGTAGCTGTCCCTAATTTAGCAGTGTAAGACTAGAGGAAAGGTAGCTAGTCATTACCACCCACCGCCAACTCTTGGACTACTCTTTTACCAACGTATAATGGGATTGACCATCACATTATAACGTCCCCACGGCTGAGAGAGCGAGCATGTTTGGCTCGACGGTGTTGCAAACCTGCGACCCTCAGATTACGAGTCGCACGTCTTAACACGCTTGGCCATGCCGGGCCGCTTTTTATCGAAGAAGTTACAAATTTCATACCACTGAATATACAAATATATCTTTTCATGTAATCTGAAAATATTTTTAAAGATTTTTTTTAACACCTGAAGCTTGTTTGTTTGTTTGAAATTAAGCACAAAGCTACACGATGGGCTATCTCTGTACTGCCCATCAAGAGTATTGAAACTGGTTTCTAGTGTTGTAATTCTTGAGACATTTCGCTGTGCAACTAGGGAAGAATTATCTGAAGAATCGAAACAGTTTGATATTGGTGTTAAGAAATCTAATTGGCTTGTATCTTAAAATTGAATACAACACTCGAGTCTTTAGTTTAGCTTGAATTGTAAAATTATCAGTGATTTCTTAAGCAGCTTTGTATAATGTTGGTTAAGAGACATATTTGGCAAGATGGCATAATCACTAATATCTTGTTTTGAATGTCTTATATTAAAACGATTTTGAATAAGAATAGAAAACAGCAAATCACGTGAAAATCACAGACAATATGATGTCTTAGTGAAACGGTAAGTAGCAATTCTATGTTTTTACATTGCTTCGTGCTATTTATCTAGGCAGTGTGATACTGTCGAAATTGATCACTTTTTGGAAGGGTATATAACAGTCTAAACCTTTCTAAAATATTTACAAACTCAGGTCATAAACATGTGTTCATACTGAGGATTTAGAATTTCTAAGACAGGGTTTTTCTGTGTTGCTGTTAGCATAGGAAAACAAAAGAATATGGATGAGTTTAGGATAAAAGGATCATCCAGAAAAAGACTTGCAACAAGTCACAACTCAAGTCATTGTAAGCGAAAAGAAATGTTGTGCTTTGGACATGAGAGCCTTTAAAAAAAGCCTTTCGCAATGAAAACTATGTATTTACTGCTTTAAAGTGCAGATCAAAGTATGTTACACACAGCTTAAGCACCTAAAATGTTCAGAATTAGCATTAAACGTACAGAACTAACGCGCACAGTATTTGTCAAGGAACACCTTTGTGAGATGGAGCATGATTGGACGTAGCAACATGGATTGGAACGACTTGGTGTGACTTTCTTAAATAGTATTTTGAAAATAGAAACTGACAATAACTTAAAAGGAGTCACAGTGATCAATATTCAACATTTGATCTGAATAAATGTGTGCGTAATAGGATTTCACATCAGTGTCCTTTAAAAGTTCAGCCAATCGGGAAACTGTGACTTAAGCTTTCCATTTAGTATCTCAAGGGTGATTTACAGAACATTCTGGAACACTGAGATGACCAAAGCGTGTTCTACTGGATAACATTATTAGAGAATGAACATTATATTTCATGGTTTTAGACTCTTTCCAAAAACTTCCTCTGCACCATAAGAGTAGTGGTGGTCAAATTTCACTATTTACTCAAAGATGGCAGTTATACTATCAAGTGAAGTAAGCGCTTTAGATTAGGACAAAAATATCGAAAACGTTAATTAACTTAAGATTCTATGGACCAGTTATTGTTTTTTTCGAAATTAAATTAATTAAATGTAACTAAAGCTTTGGAACCGACCATGAATCGTATCTGTCTTGTAACAGAGTCTGTTATCATTTGGGCCTGGCATGGCCTAGCGCGTTAAGGCGTGCGCTTCGTAATCTGAGGATCGCAGGTTCGCGCCCGAGTTGCACCAAACATGCTCGCCCTCCCAGCCATGGGGGCGTTATATTGTGATAGTCAATCCCACTATTCGTTGGTAAAAGAGTAGCTCAAGAGTTGGCGGTGGGTGGTGATGACTAGCTGCCTTTCCTCTAGTTTTACACTGCTAAATTAGGGACGGTTAGCACAGATAGCCCTCGAGTCGCATCGTGCGAAATTAAAAAACAAACAAACAAACTGTTATCATTTATAAAATAATGAGCTGCGGATAACAAAAATACATTTGAATTATATGAATAAATACAGTTAATATTTATTAACCTTAAGACTAACGAATTTCGTTTCACTCTTCATACAACCAATACTATAAGATCCCACTATAATCTTTTACATCTTATACAAAACTCATATACAACCATCTTTTCAAATCTATCGCTAACAGGTCGCATCATTGCACAGCCAGCATTGATTAAATTAGCATCAAAATAACGGTCTCAAACATTTTGTCGTTAACGTATGATTTACATACATCGGCCCTTTCATAGAAACTACACATCACAGGTAGCGATCATCTTCGTGTTGCTATGGGAAAAACGATCCAAATTTGATCTAAACATTTTTTCGCGAGCCCAACAAGTGAAATATTGCACACTTTGCTTGCATGGTTGATTTTAGGTGTAAAACGAAGAAGTTTTATATACTATTGAATATTACAAAGTGCATATTGGGCCACGCACGGCCAAACTTCGCATGTCGATTTTCACGTGTCCATCAGTCAATATCATCTCTTCTACATTTGCTTATTTCGAGTCGTAGCATATCTTGCATCGCACTTTGAAACGACTATTTTATCTATATAATGTCTTTATGGGTTTATAATCCCAATTCCACTGCAGAACATACTCCGTGCGCTATTTGTCTATTAAATTAGGATTTATCGATAACGTGATAGGACAGTATGACAGCTTTTCATGTCTATTCATGTTGTGTACTGTCTTAAAATATCATTTAAAACTAATCTCCTATTTATATGAGTAAAAATCATTGCTCTGAATTTAAAGGAAAAAACTCTGATGTCACATGTTACAAGCTGCCCATAAATCGTCTCGAACGTATGAATGAGGTTGGGATTTGCTTTACTGTCTGTGTTATTGAATGATAACAATATTAAGGCTGAAACTAACTGCTTTTAATAATGTCAAGCGCTGAGTTAACCCTGAAATCTACATCACTTTATCACATCTCTTCCTCAATGCACACGCTTTACGGATACGATAATCAATTTTAAAATATTTCTAGGAAATCGTTATTTTAGAATATTTATGCAATTCTGGTTCTGACGATAAATCTTGTTATAATTAGACAACATTTCTTATGGCTGGTTAATAACCAAATTTTCAACCTTTATGACGCTCTGCTGAATTATTTAGTGTATACGTACAGTAGGTAACTCAATGTTGCTTGTTTTCTAAGTCATACATCACCCATGGAGCTTCGCGAACAGACAGTAATTGTCACTATAATATTCCGTATCGTAATATTTCAAAATTCGGAGCACATTCTCAAATTAGGGTGTATGTACTCACGTTTCTATCGTAGTTAAATTGTATTTATGAACCTTTCCTTACGTGAATATTTAAAACCCTTGAAAACGCTTAAATATAAAGTATGTTATTAAAAACATGCTATATATTGACTTCATTTGCAAGATAAAATTTCAAAATAAATTTTACGTATAAAAATATTTTAATTTTAAGTTAGGTTAAATGACATTACATTATAAAACACATAATCAATATCAAATATCACATTTTAATCTTCGTTAGTGTTTTAAATGGATCTTTATTAATTTTCTAATTCTAGAAGAGAGTATATCAATTTCACGGACCCGGCATGGCCAAGCGTGTTAAGGCGCTCGCCTCGTAAAGGTCGCGGGTTCGAATCCCGGTCGCACCAAAGATGCTCGCCCTTTAAGCCGTGGGGGCATTATAATGTTGCTGTCAATCCCACTTTTCGTTGGTAAAAGAGGTGCCCAAGAGTTGGCGGTGGGTGGTGATGACTAGCTGCCTTTTCGGTATTCTTGCAATCCTAAATTAGGGACAACAACAAACAATCAATTTCATGGAACTGCAAACTCAACTATGTGCACAGCTTTTAGTGAAAAACAAGCCTTAGTAAAATTGTATTTCAATACTACCTTTTAGATAAGCTTACAGTCATACTTGGTAATGTTAATTTCGTATTTAAATTGTATGAACAAAACCACTGAAATTCACGATGACGAAACAAACCAGACAATATTTTAATTTGTTCGTAATTAGTATAATTTATTCAAAAAATTATTAATTATTTTGTCGCAACTGACTAAATTTAAAATAAAAGTAACTATTTCTTCACAATGTACAAAAGGTTTATTTTTTTTATAATATTAAGATGTGTCAATTGCATCGCCAGGTGGTTATACTGCTCGACGCATAATCTGAGGTTCGCGAGTCTGATCTCTGTTACATCAAATATGCTCGCCCTTTCAGCCGTGAGGACTTATAATGTGGCTGTTAATCCCACTATTCGTTGGTAAAATAGTAGCCCTATAGTTGGCTGTTGGTAGTGATAGCTTCACTCTAGTGTTTCACTCTTAAAGTTTCCCCCAGTGGCAAAACGGTATGTCTGCGGACGGACAGTGCTAGAAAACCGGATGTCGATATCCGTAGTGGGCATAACACGTACAGCTTTGTGCTCGATTCTAAACAAACGAAACTACTAAATTAGAGACGGCTAGTTCAGATAGTCCTTGTGTAACTTCGTGCGAAACTCTACTTGTTTTCCATTTAACATATAATTTACACCGACTTTATTAAGAAGTACCTCTCATTAGAAATGTCTCAGTAAAAGTAACATGAAATAAAGTCAAATGTTTTGATATTTATAACAAAGAAAGATCACGTGCTAGTTCATCATCATTAATCAATCGATTTAATCTCTCACTCACTGTAATTAGTTTATTTTCGTTATTCGTTTGTGAAAGATTAGCCCAAGAGTTGGCGGTGGACGGTGACGACTAGCTGCTTTCCCTCTAGTCTTACGCTGCTAAATTAGGAACAGCTAGCGGAGTTAGCTCTCGTGCAGCTGTTGTTGTTTTGAATTAAGCACAAAGTTACACAATGGGCTATCTGTGCTCTGCCCACCATGGGTATCGAAACCCGGATTTTAGCGAGTATGTCCGCAGCCATACCGCTGAGCCACTGGGGGCACTCGTGTAGCTTTGCGCGAAAATACAAAACACAAAAACAAAAATAGTTGGCCCGGCATGGCCAAGCGCGTGAGACGTGTGGGACTCGTAATCCGAGAGTCGCGGGTTCGTGCCCGCGTAGCTCCAAAACATGCTCGCCCTTCCAGCCGTGGGGGCGTTATAATGTTACGGTCAATCCCACTATTCGTTGATAAAATAGCAGCCCAAGAGTTGGCGGTGGGCGGTGACGACTAGCTGCCTTCCCTTTCGTCTTAGGATTTTAAATTAGGAACTACTAACGCGGTTAGCTCTCGTGTAGCTTTGCGCGAAATACAAAACAAACAAAACAAAAATAGCTCTGGGAACACTTTTTCAGTAACTTTGAGTTGCATTGGATATTTTAACTGATTCTGAAGGAGTTGAAGGCGCTGATTTTAAATTTGAAATTAGTTTTTCTCCACAAGCTCTAGTTTGTATGCAATTTGAGGTTAATGAAATTGTACAAATGTGTACTTGCGTAAACCATGTATAAGCATTTTCACGTCCATATATAAAGATAGCTTCTAATATTTTGATCATTCTTCTTTTGTTTCAGATCAAAAATGGCTTCCAAAAATAGATATCATTGCAGAAACAAGTCTGATGCCTTCTGCTACATATGTGGATGCTACACACTCAATCGTCAGAGACGTAACATATCCTCGTTCGTCAAGCGTGCCTACAAGGCATATTTTGAAGTTCATCTTGGTGATCAAGACAAGCAATGGGCTCCTCATGTTGTGTGCCACAATTGTGAGGAAATGCTTCGAGACTGGACCAAAAGAAAACGCAATGGTCTGCCTTTTGGTGTTCCAATGATTTGGCGCGAACCCACCAACCATGTAACTGACTGTTATTTCTGCATGGTAAACACAACGGGTGTTGGGAAGAAAAACCGACATAAGATTACGCACTCTGAAGAAGTTCCTGTTCCAGTTTTCAAAGGCTTGCCTTCATTGGACGATAAAGACATTGGACATGATACAAGCAAACAAGACAGTTGTGACAGTGAATTGTCAAAAAAGTGTACACAATCGGAGAACTGTTCTTCAGACACTGAACCTTTCCCCGTCCCCAAGCCTCTTCCCCAGGCTGAACTGAATGATTTAGTGCGGAAATTAGGTCTTTCAAAGAAAGCAACAGAGCTTTTGGCATCAAGATTACAAGGCAGAAATCTTGTTGATCACTCTGTTAAAGTATCATATTTCAGAAAGCGTGACCAGCTTTTTGTGATCTTCTTTTCAGAAGACAGACAGTTTCTTTACTGCCATGACATCCAATGGCTTCTCAAAGAACTGGGTGTACCTTACTATAGTCCTGCTGAATGGAGACTCTTTTTAGACAGTTCAAAACGCAGTCTAAAGTGTGTTCTTTTACATGATGGGAATGTTTATGGAGCAGTACCTGTCAGTCACTGAGTGCATTTGCGGGAAGACGATGATGATGTGAGAATGGACTTATTAAAATATCATGAGCACAATTGGATCATTTGTGTAGACTTAAAGATGGTCAACTTTCTTTTTGGACAACAGAAAGGTTTCACCAAGTTTCCATGTTTCCTCTGTATGTGGGACAGCCGAGCACGGGACAGACATTGGGTCCAAAAGGACTGGCCTATTCGTGACACCCTTGAAGCAGGCATGCCAAATATCATACAAGACCCAATTGTAAGCAGAGATAAGATCATCTTTTCTCCTCTTCACATCAAATTAGGTTTGATGAAGCAATTTGTCAAGGCACTGGAAACCGAAGGTGAATGTTTCCAACACATCATCACAGCTTTACCAGGGTTGTCATTTAAGAAGATCAAAGCAGGCGTGTTTGATGGCCCACAGATTCGAACCCTAATTCGTGATGATCAGTTTGTTGCTAAGATGACCGCTTTAGAAAAGGCAGCATGGTTATCCTTTGTGGCAGTCGTTCAGAACTTCCTTGGAAACAATGAGGCGGAGAACTACAGTGAACTTGTGAACAGAATGCTCCTCGCTTTTCGTGATCTCGGGTGCAACATGAGCATCAAGCTTCATTTGTTGAACAGCCACCTTGATAAGTTCCCTAACAACCTGGGTGCTCTGAGTGACGAACAAGGAGAACGATTCCACCAAGACCTAAAGGTCATGGAAGAACGCTTCCAAGGTCGCTGGGACAAAAGTATGATTGCTGACTACTGCTGGAGCATTAAACGAGATTGTCCAGATGAAGTGTACAAACGCAAGCCCCCCAGTGGCTCAGCGGTATGTCTGCGGACTTACACGCTAAAATCCGGGTTTCGATACCCGTGGTGGGCAGAGCACAGATAGCCCATTATGTAGCTTTGTGCTTAATTCTAAACAACAAACAAACAATACAAACGCAAATTCCTACCTGAATAAAATACACAAACAAATTGATAAGCTATTCCTATAATTTCCTATAATAACGAAAAATTAAAAATAAATAAAAATGTCAAATTGCATAAAATCTGTAGCTTGCAGACAAAAACCGACTTCAGATTTGAAATCAACGTACTCAAATTGACTATAGAAAGGTCTTTTTTTTAATGCAACAAAATGAGTGTTCCTCAGTGTAGTGTATGTTAAACGACAAATCATTTGTTACCATTTACCTGAAACTCTATGTTTTAATACTTTATATTCTTAGATTTTTGAATATTTTTCATTAAGACAAAAAATAATTATTTTATAAACGCTTCAGGTACTTTGTTTCATAAACATTTAGAAATGCTCACATTTCATCGTGATTTTCAACTATATTTGTAGATGGATCGGTTTGTGTTATTTTTTTGTTATGCATTTATTACACATTAAGATTCTTTTATCTGTTTCCAGTATTTTTACATGAAAAAAGGACTTGCGTCTCATTTGACAAATTGTTCCTCTAAAAATATAACACTTCAATAATTTATTTTTGTGTTAACTTCTAACGTCACGACTGTTGTGTCAACACTGTTTTTGTACCATCAAGGTGGCGAAAGGAAACATCTGGTATAATGTGAAATCTATAGTGGGCAACTCCATGTGTAATCATCAGAATAATTAATAAATTAAATTAATTATTTATTAAATAATTAATATACAGCTGTCATACAACGTTTATTTCTTCGCAAAAATTTCCATTTCAGTTACTTTTAAGAATATATAATAATAATAATAACACACTTTTGAACTAAAATTATATAGAGAAACACGTGCAATACTTATCTGACAAACTACATGACAACAAACTTCAGCTAATATTTATAGTTATTTCAGTAATTATTTCATGGCTCTCTCTGTCTTCTCATGGGAAGAATGGCCAAAGGTACCCAAAATAATATAATAGTTTTACGTTTAATAAATTGGTTGAAAAATTCAACGCATCAAAATATTTATTTACCAGCTGAAAACACAACAATGGTGTTCGAAACGCGAAGCAGTTTTACGTGAATTTATGTTACATTTCGCACGTGTACGACGTGACGACCTTATAATAATAATAATATAATACACTTTTGAACTAAATTTTGAGTGAGATTAAATCCTTTTATATATTTTTTCTCTGATCGTTTAAATTTGGTGAACACCAATCCACGTGCCTTAATTTAAGTATTTATTAAGACATAAAAGGACGGCAAGGCCGGTGGTTAAGGTACTCGACTCTTAATCCTGTGACACCAAATATGATTGCCCTTTTATTTATATGGGCGATATAATGTGACGGTCAATTCCACTATTCGTTGGTTAAAGAGTAGCACAAGAGTTGGCGGTGGGTGGTGATAACTAGCTGCCTTCCCTTTATCTTACACTGCTAAATTACGGACGGCTAGCGTAAATAGCCCTCGTGTAGTTTTGCAAGAAATTCATAAACGAACGTAAACAAACAACACCTAAAACATGTGTGATACGTATAAGTTTTGACTGACGTTCTCAAGTCATGATAAAAAAAAGTAATTGATATTACTTAAAAGACGCACACCATCTATATTCAAGTGTTTTCTGTTTGTTTTTAGTTTTCTGAAGAAAGTAGCAAAATGGAAAACAATAGCAACAGAGGTTTTCAAAACGAAAAAAAAATCCACACTTTTACACGGGTGGATACAGTAGAATGCCTAACGTGGATTCACCATAGTCAAAGTGATAATAAATGAAACAGTAGAAGAGTGTATATCTTAAATAAATATGAAATTAAATAATAACTAAATTAATTAATATTATGTTCATTACAATATTATACAATTTAAACCTATTTTAACACATTATAATATTTTAATGGCCAGGCATGGCCGAGCGCGTTAAGGCGTGCACTAGTAATTCGAGGTTCGCGCCCGCGTCGCGCTAAACATGCTCGCCCTCCCAGCCGTGGGGCTGTATAATGTGACGGTCAATCCCACTATTCGTTCGTAAAAGAGTAGCCCAAGAGTTGGCGGTGGGTGGTGATGACTAGCGGCCTTCCCTCCAGTCTTACACTGCAAAATTAGGGACGGCTAGCACAGATATCCCTCGAGTAGCTTTGTGCGAAATTACAAAAACAACAACAATATTTTAATACAATTTTTTTTCGTTTTTTTTACGATTGTTTTGTATTATGACTTTATGTGTAAACTTTAAATATACTTTCTGGTTCCTTTATATAAATTTAAAACAATCTTCAAGACTCACTTAAAAGTTTTAATTTTACTGCTAAACTGTAACTATGTTACATTTGGAATATATTATTATAGACTTTTAGTGCTTTATATAGATAGCTTTTTATTCTTTAATTTTTTTTCTCAAACTAATATATTTCAAGCAGTAAAATGTTTATGTTGACTTGTGAACGATTTTGTAGCATTCTAATTCGTTCTTTTATAATAGTTTATTCATACAAAGTGATATCCAACCCGGTTGGTAGAGTTTGAAGTCCTCGGACATTTCGCTATGCCACTGTGGGAGATTCGGTTTGGTTTGGTTTTTGGAATTTCGCACAAAGCTACTCGAGGGCTATCTGTGCTAGCCTTCTCTAATTTAGAAGTGTAAGACTAGAGGGAAGGCAGCAAGTCATCACCACCCACCGCCAGCTCTTGGGCTACTATTTACCAACGAATAGTGGGATTGACCGTCACATTATAACGCCCCCACGGCTGATGGGAGATTTCTAATGCTATTTTTGTGCATCTGAAGTAATATTTATATTATTATTAACAAATAAATATAGTTCTTATTGAGTCGCTTTGAATTATCTGCTTATATTTTTTGTTTCCTTTACTTTTAACTTCAGATGAAATATTATTAGAAACTACTTTTTATGCACTTTAATTAATTATTAACTTTTTATTTGGGCCTGGCATGTCATGCGCGTAAGGCGTGCGACTCGTACTCCGAGGATCTCGGGTTCACGCCCGCGTCGCGCCAAAACAAGCTCGCCTTCCCAGCCTTCCCAGACATCCCTCGAGTAGCTATGTGGGAAATTTCAAAACAAACAAGCAAAACGTTTTATTATATAATTATCAGACCATTCATTATGCATTATATGCTCTTACTTCTCCATTAAACCTATCTTTTCATGAATAACTTATATACATTAAAAAAAATTATGGATCCAAGTTGGCCAAGTGGTTAGCATTTCGAATCGCACTCTGAAAGTCTCGTGTTTGCATTATTCACCACACCAAACAAACTCGCCCTTTTAGACGAGGGTTATTATTATATGATGGTTAATCCCACTATTCATTGGTGAAAGAGTAGCCCAAGAGTTAACGGCGGCTGGTGATGACTAATCGTCTTACCTCTAGTTTTACACTACCAAATTAGGGACGGCTGTTGCGAATAGCACTTGTGTTGCTTTGCGCGAAATTAAAAAAACAAATTGTTTTCCATTTAAAATATATAATTTACACGATGTTACAAAAGCACCTCTTATTACCTCTTCAGAAAAGCTTTATAAAACGAACTCAAACGTTTTGTAATTTATAATAAAAAAAGATCACGTGTCAGTTTATCATCATTAATCAATCGATTTAACCTGTTACTCACTGTAATCAGTTTAGCTTCCGTGTTCATTTTTACCAAATGCAAATGGGTTTGTTTGTGATAGAAATTTTAAAACTAAGAGTTTCACCAGTCTTTTAGCAATCTTCTCTTACATTTTTTTATAAGGCTAATAGCGAAGTAATCGATCAGTATTAATATAACTCATTTTAATTTACATATCTTAATTTTGGCATAATAGCAACGTGTCTTAGTTTGTCTGGGAAAATATTTTTCCATTAATATACAAGCTGAGTTACTTATCTCTGGGGTCAGTTTTTTTATATTTATTTTCAATAATTTTAAGTGTAATTTTATCTTTATCTATAGCTTTTCCACTTTTGTAGAGCTTATATATTTTTTTTAAAATTGTTATTCATCGTTTCTATGCCCCCCAGTGGCTCAGCGGTATGTCTGCGGACTTACACGGTAAAATCTGGGTTTCGATACCCGTGGTTGGCAGAGCACAGATAGCCCATTGTGTAGCTTTGTGCTTAATTCAAAACAACAATAACAAATTATCGTTTCTATTAGAGACAGGGAATGTACTACTAAGTTAATCTGATATAATTTAATTTCATGTAATTGGGTCAGTAATAAAACAGTTACAACATAATTTCCTTAAGTTTATTTGCAACATGTATGTAAAAACCATAACATGAATTGGCATAGATTTTGGGTTGGTAAATTTTCAGTTCATTTAAAATGTTTCCTTGTCAACGTTTTTAATTAAGTCCCACTGTTTTAAGTGTTAATATTGCTATCAATTATATTCCTGGTAATAATAACCCGAGGTTTATTTTATAAGGTTGCACAGATAATTTATGTAATTGTGAAACTCAACGATTCAGAATATGTTGGTAATTCACTTATATTATGTTCTATAATAGTATAACAAAATATTTACATGTGTTTCGAATATTTCATCTTGACAGATATCACTGCAATCAGTTTGTTTTGTCATTGTATGAACGTTTTTGTAATTCATTATTTTAACACATAGTATCAGTTTTTTAATTAATTTTCGGGAAGAGGTAAAATAGTCGGTAATTCTTGTTTTTATTATTGTAGTTTACATACAACTGATTTCATCTGTTCTGATGAAAAGACATGTATTTAAATTTTATTTACTTGTAATCTACATATAAAAATCAAAACCAAACGCGTCTAATATATTTGCAAGTTATGTTAAATTGTTTTATTCAGGTAAAGTATTTATTAGTTATGTTGTCATTTGTGTATATATTTCATTCATTTTCCTTAACGGATTTCTAATCGTTTATTATAAGCTTGTATACTCCAGTGATGAGACTTCAGTCATAGTAAATTCAATAATTATTTTGTGTACATTTATTTTATTGTTTACAAATACGATAGTCCTTTAATATTAAACCCCGGCATGGCCAAGTGTGTTAAGGTGTTTGAGTCGTAATCCGAAGGTCGTGGGTTCGTATCCCCGACGTACCAAACATGCTCGCCTTTTCAACCGTGGGGGCGTTATAATGTGACGGTCAGTCCCACTATTCGTTGGTAAAAGAGTAGCCCAAGAATTGGCAGAGAGTGGTGATAACTATCTGCCTTTCCTCATATCTTACACTGCTAAATTAGGGACGGCTAGCGCAAATAGCCCTCGAGTAGCTTTGTCTCAAAAAACAAACAAAACCTTTAATATATATAAAGAATTATCCATTTTTCGGTTCAAATTTTAGTAAACAGTATGATTTCTATTTTCTGTAAAATTAATTGTAAATAAACAATAAAAAGATCAAATTATTATTTAAACTGTTGTTATATCACGTCAATCACAGTTCAACCGAAAACAGAAGTTATTTTAATGCGGATTACAATTAATTACTGTTTTAACATTTAATATGATATTTTTAAATAACTGTTTTAATTATTTGTTCATAGTTAGGCACGGTGCTGGACGATGGACTATCTGTGGTCTGCCCACTACGGGTATCGAAACTCCGAAGTTGTGCCGCTAAGTCACTAGAGGACGTTGTTTTAATTTGATCTAAGAATTCACTTAATCTTTCTGACGTTTTATTTTCAAGTTTTATTTTTTAATCCAAATATTTTTTTTTACTTTTGCCTGTGTTCAACATATTTAAATTAATAAATAATGAAATTATAAAATTTTCACACGTTGAGTTAGAAATACATAAGTAAGTAGTTTGTTTGTTTGTTTGTTTTGGAAATTCGCACAAAGCTACTCGAGGGCTACCTGTGCTAGCCGTCCCTAATTTTGCAGTGTAAGACTAGAGGGAAGGCAGCTAGTCATCATTACCCACCGCCAACTCTTGGGCTACTCTTTTACCAACGAATAGTGGGATTGACCGTCACATTATACACCCCCACGGCTGGGAGGGCGAGCATGTTTAGCGCGACGCGGGCGCGAACCCGCGACCCTCGGATTACGAGTGCACGCCTTAACGCGCTCGGCCATGCCAGGCCTGAGTAAGTAGTTAACTGGTGCACACGTTGAGCTGGGAATAAATAAATAGGTATGATATTTTTTAGACGTTAAATTAGGAATAGATAAGTAGGTAATTAAATTGTCCAGTGTTGAGTTAGGTTTACAGTAACATACAAAATTGTTAGGATGAGAAAAAAAAACGTTGTTATTTTTTCCATTTTATGGGACTAATTTTTTCGGTCATTATATAATGTAAATTTGAGTACTGTTTTAATGTTTCACTGACCCCTGTTGACAAATTAGTGAACCACGGTGAGAATACTTATCATTCTTTAAAAGGTACGTATACTTGTACAAAGGAAATGTCATAAAGGTTCCTGTTGAATTAACATACTGATCAAATTTAGGGTCTGAAGTAACTGTCATGGTACCCCAATTAGTGTCATATATAGAAAGAGGCTAGCATATAGTATTGGCATATACTGAAATAAATCCATTTAATAGCACTTCACAAATGAACTTTGATAGAAATAGTGTTTAACACTACATATTAAGCTTTGTTATCACGCCACATAGAAAACTGCTCTCCAAACACTATCAGATACACCCTAGATCGTGACACCTAGAGGTAAATTTAAAAATAGTAAAGTAAGAGACAGAACACCTAAACTCAATGTAACTGATGTTAAGTATCTTTGTTTATGCAGCCTTTGGGACAGAAGGAAGACTGTTACTGATCTCAAGCATGAGATAAGCAACCACTAAACAAATGATAAAAATGTCTCTAGATCTACAGTATCAAAACGACTTAATGAGAATGGAATATTTGGTCGTTTTGCTGTTGAGATGATTGGAGCTATTTGCAAAACATATGGAATAATGGACCAGCGCAAGCACCATCAGATACCAATCCATCATGGTACACCCAGAGGTTTGAATACTATTGGTAAAGGATTCTACTGCTCAGAAGAAAACGACCTGAAACACTCATCCAACCTGTACAGAAATTACTTAGCTAAAAAGGAAGCTATTGGAATGATACAATGCCCTCGCCCCCTCCAGAGCTCCGATCTCTATCTACTGGAACAGACCTGGGATTTGGTAAATCAAAAACACAAGAAATCAAAAGTTATTTCCAAAGAAACTTTTTGGGAGTCAGTGAGAGACATTTCGAATAAAATTTCAAAGAAAACTTTGATTAAATATGTTACAACAATGCTTCAAAGACCATCTGCAGTTATTAAACCAAAAGGATGACACAAAATGTTAACTTTTTACTGAACTCGAACACTTCCACTGAGTTTCTGTTGTGTTAAGTATGAAGATTAGTAACATTTTTATGTTTTATATGTGATTTACTTTCATTTTTTTCTTTCATAGTAGCATGAAATCTAACACTTAACTTTGTTCTGACACTTTTACACACTACTGTAGATAATGGAATGACGAAACGGTGCAGATGTTAAGCTAGAAATAGATGATAACACTGGTTTACAAAGAAATTGAGGCAAGCACAAAAATAGCTGTTTTAACCTAATTTGGTGGTGCTGAATTCATATTTGAAATCCGTTTTTACTCATCACCTCTAGTTTTTTAGATATGCATACTGTACATAAAGGCGTATATGCATTCAGGGTTAATTTCTAATATTGTGTGACTTATGTCTTCTTTTTTAGTTATTATGCAATAAATGCAAATAAATCAGATGAAGAAATACCTTCAAGGGAAGATTCTGCCAAGTCAATCTCTTCCGAAGATATTGACTCTTCTTATTCAGGAACAAGTGGCAACGAGCCACACTGGATCACGCAAGAAGACCTGAATGACCTTGCTCGTGATTTGTATCTGTCAAAACAGCAGTCAGAGCTCTTGGCATTCTCGGCTTAAACAGTGGAACCTAGTCCAGGAAGATGTAAGGATTACCAATTTCAGGAATCGGAACAAAGACCTTGCTTCATTTTTCGACATAGAAAACAAGTTGTGCTGCTACACAAATGTACCTGGCTTGTTCACTTTCCTTGGTTTGCCACATAATCCTTCAGACTGGCGTCTTTTCATAAACTCTTCCAAGCGAAGTCTCAAGGCTGTGCTTCTGCACAACGGGAATTAATATCCCAGCATTCCCACTGCATACTCTGTCCATCTAAAGGAGTCCTATGACAATATGGAGCTTCTTTTAGAAGTTGTTAAGTACAACCAGTACAAGTGGAGTCTGTGTGGGGACCTCAAGATCATTGGTCTTCTTATGGGTATGCAAGCGGGCTTCACAAAGTACTGTTGCTTTCTCTGTCTCTGGGATAGTCGAGCTGTATCCCAGCATTACAAGCAGAAAGACTGGTGGTCTAGAAGCACTTTCGTTCCTGGCGAACACAGAGTCAAGGAGAATCCTCTGGTTGACATGAAGAAGGTGCTTCTTCCTCCTCTTCACATGAAGCTTGGTTTGATGAAGAATTTCGTGAAGGCCATGGACAAAAATGATGCTGCCTTCCAACACTTGTCTACTCTGTTCCCAGGTCTCAGTGCTGCTAAGCTCAAAGAGGGCATCTTTGTCAAACCTCAAATCCGAGAAGTGCTGAAGGATACTGATTTTGAGGAGCTTCTTACCTTAAAGGAACTGAGAGTATGGGAAGCATTTAAGTCAGTCTGTAGTGGCTTTCTTGGTAACACACGCGAACCAAATTACCAAGCCTGTATTAAGAAGTTGCTAAAGACTTATGAGGATATGGGATGCCGAATGTCACTCAAAATTCATTTTCTCCATTCTCACCTCAACTTCTTCCCTCCAAACCTTGGAGCAGTGAGTGATGAGCACGGAGAAAGATTCCACCAAGACATTACGAAGATGGAGAGCAACTACCAAGGCAAGTGGAACCCCAGCATGATGGGAGACTTCTGCTGGATGCTCTTGCGTGACATCCCGGAGGCAAAATACACCAGATCATCTAAGAAAACACACTTCTAACTGTCTGCGGTACTATGAATTGTGTACATTGTGTCATCCAAGTATATTTATTCCGTCAATGTTCTTTATCTATCCTGTTTTATCTGTAATAAGCTGCTGCAACTGTTCAAATAAGCACGTATATACTCTGTATATACTAAAATGAGACTATTTAAAAGCCAAAAACTAGAGGTGATAGAGCAAAACTGTTTATAAATTTGAATTCAGCACACCCAAATTAGTAAAAAAACACCTATTTACATTCTTGCCTCAGAAAAAAATATTTTTTTGTTAACCAGTGTCATCTGACAACTGTCCCCAGAAGTTGGGCAACTGTTCACAGCAGCCATAACGTATTATATTAACATAACAGACTAAAATATGGAAAAAAAAGTATTGTTTGTATCTCATAGAAGAATAACTTACCTAAAAATGTTTAATTAGGAGAAATTAACAAAAGTTTCATGTTAAATGTTGTTTATTGTAATAAAATTAAAATGTTGAACGATACAATTTTTACACGGCAAGTGAAGATCACACAGCTTCAGGTAATTCGTTCTTCTATAAAGTATAAGAAATGTGTTTTCTGTTTCAGTCAGTTATATTAACATAAGAAGGTATGGCTAAGAGAGGCAGTTTGATTATAGGACGAGTTGTCCTAAAACCGAAACAGATTTGTTTTGAATTAAGCACAAAGTTACCCAATGGGCTATCTGTTTTCTGCCCACCACGGGTATCTGAACTCAGTTTTTAGCGTTGTAAGTCCGCAGACATACCGCTGAGCCACTGGAGGGAATTGTTTCTTTGGAAACAGGCGTGACGAAATGCAAATCCGTTAATTAATTTTTATTATATTACTATATTTTAGTGCAATCCGACGCAATAAGCGATCTGCGCTCTATCCGTCGCGGATAATGGAATATCCGTATTTTAGCGTTATGAGTCCGTGAACTTGCCTCTCACACGCCGGAAGATAATTCATTTTTTTCTTAAGATTTGTATTGAAACTCGGAAATCAGTTAAGTTAGGCTGGAATACTTATTAGGAGGTACCTGTTAATTAGTCATAGTTGAAGCGAAATTAAATATGTATGTTATTTATTTATTCATATTAGAACCTGCCTGAATCAGGTTAGCCCGTTTTTAACCAGTTTCAACGTAAGTATCGATTAATCGAGGTGCGCATGGCCTACGTACACCTTAGCTTGTAGATTCAGGTTAAACCTTCTCTGGAGATCCACAGATTGTATAACTGTACTTGCGGGCTCCATGAAGAAGCACACAAAGAGTTCAATTAGACATGAAAAAACTCTTCTGAGCATGCGTCTTGTAAATTTAAGTACGAAAAAATTTTAAAGCGTATTAAAGGCTACACAATGGGTTTCGATACCCGTGGTGGGCAGAGCACAGATAGCCCATTGTGTAGCTTTGTGCTTAATTCTAAACAACCAACTCTCCGTTTTAAGAGCCGGTCACCTTTACAAGACCCCACTATTCAAATTCAGTTTTTGTGTTGAGATTTTTATTTGTTTGTTTTGTCACCATCAAACGTTATGCTAGTTTAAGGTTGGTTGGGCTATATTAGATACACTAGTGTTAATATATTTACACACTTTAAACTATTGTTATATGGACTTCTAGGTAGAATTTATCTCACACATTAAATAATGCTTACATATTTCTATTGTTTATAGTTATTAATTTTTTCCATGTAATTTAAATAATTCAGTTTGTATTTTACCCATTTATAGAAATAGTTTAACTAATGTGTAATTCGAAGTTCATAACTAGTGAAGTCTACTTTGGCAAAAAGCAATGTTCATGGTACATAAATCCTCAGATGTCACATCTTTGCCTGATATGTAGTAGTATAACTAGATGTTCTTGGGTAAAGAACAATAAATATTGCTAGCAAAGAAAGTTTGTTTGTTTATTTTGAATTTCGCGCAAAGCTACACCAGAGCCATCTGTGCTAGCCGTCCCTAATTTAGCAGTGCAAGACCAGAAGGAAGCCAGCTAGTCATCACCACCCATCGCCAACTCTTGGGCTACTCTTTTACCAACGGAAAGTGAGATTACCAGTCACATTATAACGCCCCCGTGGCTAAAAGGACGTAGAATGTTTGGCACGACCGGGATTCGAACCCACGACCCTCGGATTACGAGTCGCATGCCTTAACACGCTTGACCATGACTGGTTTCCCCAAAGAAAGGTGCTTCAGGCAGTGTAGACTTTTTTTTCTAGTTTGTCTGGGGGCGTTATAATGTGACGGTCAATCTCACTATTCGTCGGTAAAAGAGTAGCCCAAGAGTTGGCGGTGGGTGGTAATGACTAGCTGCCTTCCCTCTGGTCTTAGACTGCAAAATTAGGGACGGCTAACGCAGAGAGCCATCGAGTAGCTTTGCACGAATTTCAGAAAACAAAAACAAACATAATAAACACTATTTATCATTAGTTGAACTCTCGAATTTGATCTTGAACGTAAGTGAAATAAGTTATGACAGAAAAAGAAACAGTCTTTTTCAATATGCATGGACATCGTTAGTTACATGCAAATAGAACCGTAAGCGATTATTCTGAATTTTTAGTCGGTAAATTTAATCGTTTCTAACCAGTTGACTCCATAAAAATTGTGAAACATCAACATTTCACCTCTTCATGAATACGTTAATAATTACTTTGCATAAATTATTGAAGCAAACAAACGCAACGTCGTTTGTGTCATTTCTTGAACTTTGTGATTTCCTGAGCAACTAGTGAAGAGTTGTCTTTAGGCACTTCTAACAATCCAAAATATGTTTTAAAAAATCTAATTTCCAAATGAGAGATAAAGAACGTGAATAAATTACCAGGAACCTCTTCTTGATAAGAAGTTTGTTTTTGTATAAATGGATAAAATCAAACTTCGCTTTACAAACGCATTGCAATTTTCCTTTCGTCTTTTCAAGCACTCTGGTGGTTCAGAGAAAAATGTCACATTTCAGAATACTAAAACTGGGTTTTCGGTTTGCAGAGAAGAAGTAGCATATTTTATAATATTATCCGCTAGGGTGTCACGTTTTGTTTGTTTTGTTTTTTTAATTTCGCACAGAGCTATTCGAGTGTTATCTGTGCTAGCCGTCTCTAATTTAGCAGTGTAAGACTAGAGGAAAGGTAGCTAGTCATTACCACCCACCGCCAACTCTTGAGCTACTCTTTTACTAACGAATAGTGGGATTGATCGTCACATTATAACGCCTCCACGGCTGAAAGGTCAAGCATTTTTGGCGCGACCGGGATGCGAAACCACATTTATGTGAGGAGTAGTGTTTGAACCCTAAGGACTGTCAACACAACCGAGCAATAGCGACTACAGAAGAAAGTCACATGAATAACCTGCGAAAGACGTTTGATGTAAAAGTACGAATAATTGTTGTTCGTTTATCTTTAACGGCTAGCACAGATAGTGGAATTGACTGTCACATTATAATGCCCCCACAGCTGAAAGACCGAGCATGTTTGGCGCGACCGCGATGCGAACTCACGACCCTTAGAATACGATTCGCACGCCTTAACACGCTTGGCTACGCCAGGCCGGGGTGTCAAGTGTAAGTTTAGATACTTAAAACGCTAAAATCTGGATATATTTAACTGAAAAGAATATAGTTCATTGTCTAGATTTGTGCTTAATAACAAATACATTTTACGATCGGTAATTCAAAACTGTTTTTTGATGTATGAGTTTCATAATAAATCATAGATCTATGCAAGCCAATGAGCATAACTCATAATAAAATCTATATTCTGGTCCTTAACTTTTACAATTTTGTAAGTATTGTACAGATCGTTAAAAAGTAATCTGTCTTAATACAAAAAAATATCATATGGATTGTTAAAAATAATTTATCTTAATACAAAAAATATTGTATAGATTGTTAAAAGTAATTTATCTTGATACAAAACTATTGTATAAGTACTTACAAAAGTAGTCATTCTTATTACAATAATTCTTTAAAAGATTAAATCTCCAAGAATCAACAGATGCGTTTCGTTATTGAGTTTGTTTGGTGCAAACTTTCGGCCCAGTTAAGGAGCTCGACTCACAGATTTGTGTCTGATCCCCTGGGAGTCTGTTTTAGGTATTTCTTAAACGTTATTAAGCAAACAAAAAATGTTAGGAAAACCATTATTAGTTTTTAACTTGCTTCAATGTGATGAAGCTTCAGTCTTTTAGATTACAGAATAAAACGTGGTGGCTAAATTGAAATCAATAACATTTGTATTAAGCTAGAAATATTATCTTATATAATTTTCCATGATGTTTTCGCTTGATATCAAATGCTGATTATGTTTTTAGTTACGTTACATTGATGCGATCAAGAGATTCTATTTCTGAAATTTAAAATATTAAGCTTTGTTGAAATCGGTAATCTGTCTTTGTAGTGACGTTATTCTGACTAAAGAAGAATGTGTTCTTATTTTAATAATTAAAATAAACGCACAAACGACATTAATAAAGAATAAGCTGTATCGGAACCTACAAGAAATATAAATTGCATAAGCTGTTGTAACATTTATCGAAATAAAACATGAAACGAACAGCAATAGGATTACATATATTTCACCCAGTCAGCTCTGAAATAATTCGATTCGGTTGGATTAACATTTAATTATATTATGACGATCATGAGTTTCGCACGTGAATTTAAAACAGTGGAATGAAAGGAAAGAAAGGAGTCACTGAAAACTCATTTGACTCATTGGAAGATCTTATTACCATTGGAGTTATAGCTGAGTCATTCGATCTGTATCATAGTTGAATGACTGAGCGTCGGGTTTCTTATTCCACCTATTATTCGTATTGGCTCGACATGGCTAAGCGTGTTAAGGAGTGCGACTCGTAATCTGAGGGTCGCAGGTTCGAATCCCCGTCGCACTAAACGTTCTCGTCCTTTCAGCCCTGGGGGCGTTATAATGTGACGGTTAATCCCACTATCTGTACTAGCCGTCAAAAACAAACAAACAACAATTATTCGTATTTTTACATCAAACGTCTTTCGCAGGTTATTCATGTGACTTATTTCTGTAGTCGCTATTGCTCGGTTGTGTTGACAGTCCTAAGGTTCAAACACTGATCCTCATATAAATGTTGAGTTCTACTTTGCAAAATCTCCAGCTTTCTCTTTCATTAGATACACCATAGGATATTTATTTTTGTCTAGTTTTCCTTTTTCATTCAAATATTGATAGTAACATTCGACAGTTGCTATTTTTGTTTTACTAGTGCAGATGAGGTTAGTATCCAACAGATAACAGAGGTCATTAACCTACAAGTAGAAGTATGTGGGGCTATTTACACGCTTGCTCAAAAACGTTGTCACATGTTGGAAAATTTTGATTTTTGGTCATTTATATCATTTTACAACTAAATTCACTTTGTGTATTGTCCTTAAACTTTCAAGAATGATTTCTCTACTACTCTGTATTACCTGAGTTAATTTCGAGTATTATGCAGAATTTTGTTATTTCACGAGATAATGTATTTCCAATTGAGTCTCTTGCTATTTTTGGTGTAGAAGGCCTTTGTGAATACGATGACAAGTGACTATCCAGCATGATACCTTTTCATCCATGTCTATTTCCTGAGATGCCCTTTAGGCTTTTGTCTGTGAAGTCGTTACCACAAGTATATTACTGTTTATTTTAGAAATATGATAATGCCAATTAAAGATGGTGATGGTTTGGCCTCTTTAGCATGAATGTACTGAATATCGGTGTGACTTTATCAGAACTGATAACTATTCGTATATCTTTGCATCATTTTCTTATTCTGCTGAGAAGTATTGCATTTAAAACCGATTTTAGTTCTTTTAGAATCTTTATTTTCCTCCAAATGCCATTAGCAAAACGTAGCATGCAATTGGGCTATCATCATTGGCTTGTGCCATTATTGGTGATCACTGGCAAAAGTATCGGTCATTTAGACCGATTAGTATTAATAATAGTCCAGTATGAAGTACGATGATCAGCTTCGAAGCACATGATAAAGTTTCTAAGAGTTAGTGCAGCTATGACCCGTATTATACATGTTCTAGGCATTTGGTCATTGAAATAGATGGCTGAGCTCTATTGTAAGCAGCTTACAACCATAAAGTCCCTAGTGTAATGTTATGACTAGTTTCAAAGTTGAGAATTCAGCTGTATTGATGCAAATTTCTTTTCAACTCTGATAACCTTCTGATGGTGAGGATCGTAGTGGCTCAAGCTGATTGGCAATAGGTCTTGCTCGTCTTCTATGGTTTCTTGGTAATGATGCTTCGTTAGATAAGAAGTCTATAATTTTTAATACGAAAACGAACTTAGATGGTTTTCTGTAAGGATGTGATAAAGACGTAATCCTATTACCCAGATCTGTGTTTTCCCCATCTCCAGCTTCAACTTGACGTCTTCTATAAGGTTCTTAATCAGAGAGATACATTGTTAAATCACTTTGAAACTGCAGCTACCCGCTTAGATGTATTTGTGACTCTAGGTAAACCGTCCAAACTAAAGATGGCTTCCATGTGCTCATATACGTTTAGATTACAAAAGGAATACTTTAGTTAGAGCTTTCACTACGCATTACTACAGTAATATTGATAAATATATCTGCAAGTCTACTAGTCTGTCTTTATAGACTGGATTATGTCGTACGAAAGTAAAGAGCTGAAATCGTCACGAGTTAGTTCCTGTATCAGCCATAAAACTATTTAGCTTTAGAATTAAATGCTAGTAAGTTTGGCTTTACATCACAGTTGGTTCTTTCATCGTGTAGAGCTTTTGAAGTCGATTTACTGGCGAGAGCTCAGTAATCTTGTAATCTTTGGCTCAGCTGCACGGACTTAAGTGGAAGTCAGACTGGAATAGCCAATTTTTCCTTAGAAAGAGTATAAAGTAGAAAAAGAGATAATGTGCTCATTAACACATGGATGTGAATGATGGTTTGTTTTGCATTTTGGTTTCAGGTTGTTTATTGTGTTTTGAACTGTTAATCTCATATTCCAGTCAACATAAAGTAAAACTTCAACAACATCATCCGTACAAACACAAACATCATAAAGTTACTAATATTCAGAATGAACTGTGTTTCTAGTGCTGTTGATGTTAAGAAGAAGATGGAAACTCATATCAGTACAACCCACTTTGAGTTAAAACGTACATTATATTAATATGATAATAAGTAAACAAACAACAATTTGTAAGCCTTTTAATGTGATTTATTTTGCTTACTAATCCTTGATGATGAATACCTGAATGACAAATAAACAGATTAACGCCAAGAATGAGAAATGGTAAAGCACAGACATACGTCCATACGTAATGTCAAAAATATACCTCTGAAAACATGATGAACGTCTAAACAACATGTAGTGAAAGGAGTTTTTAATGCGATATCTGTTATACCTCTGAAAACATGATGAACGTCTAAACAACATGTGGTGAAAGGAGTTTTTAATGCGATATCTGTTATACCTCTGAAAATATGATGAGCGTCTAAACAACATGTAGTGAAAGGAGTTTTAATGCGATATCAGTTAATGCACATCAAACCATTTGAAATACCCAATAAAGAAAATAAAAACACTTGTATTATCCCTTGTGAATATGGACTCCAATACACCTGAGAAACCAGAAGACAAACAAATATTAAGATGCAATAGTGTCATAGACATACAAGACTCACTATTGTAGATCTGTCTACAATAGCCCACTATACAAAAGAATAGACAATACAATAACATGAGATGATACTAAAATAAGGAAACATACAATACACACGGGAAAAAGGAAAAAAAGAACTCTTCTATATCTAATTAACTGATAAGACATTGAGTCAATCTATTATACGAATCACCACAATGTTGACATCTTTGAAATAGTTATTCTGAGGCCTAACGGAGAAAGCCCCAAACAAGCATATATCTTACAGATCTCCGTATGAAAAAGACCATAAAATTGCATTCAGGTTATTATCGCAAAGTTCTTCTTAGGATTTTTTTGAGGACAGAACAGGACAAGTTGGATTTAAACTTTATTTAATTATGTTAGTAATCTTAACTCCACTTATATCAACGATTCGTACTTAGATAAGTCAGTGGACTCAGTTTGCAGCAATAAGAGATCCAAACAATATGGTTTGTTTGTTTTGAAATTTCGCACAAAGCTACTCGAGGGCTATCTGTGCTAGCCGTCCCTAATTTAGTAGTGTAAGACTAGTGTAAGGCAGCTAGTCATCACCACCCACCGCCAACTCTTGGGCTACTCTTTTACCAACGAGTAGTGGGATTGACCGTAACTTTATACGCCCCCACGGTTGAGAGGGTGAGCATGTTCAGCGCGACGCGGGCACGAACCCGCGACCCTCGGATTGCGAGTCGCACGCCTTACGCGCTTGGCTATGCCGGGCCCCCAAACAATATGGAATGATAAAAACGTAACAGTTTAAAAGCCGATTATTTATAAGGCTATTTATAGTAATTCAATGCAAAAAAAAATTGTTTATGGGTGACCCAAATCTAACTTACAAATGAAATATTAGTTTATTAATCGAACTTACACCAGTAGTTTATGCAGAAATATTGCGCAGAGCTAAGCAAGGAATATTTGTGCTAACTGTACCTATTTAAACTTAGAAGCGAAGACTACGGAGAAAGCAGCTATTCAAACATCATTCACCACGAACCTTTTGGGCTGCTCTAATAATGTAGATAGTTTAACGTCACGTTATAGTCCCCACGGCTAAAAATATTATCACGTTACACTGATGGGGTGTGAATTCGTTAAAAAACACAGAGAGACTCGACAACCAGGCCATTTCAGGTCAGATTTCAACCTTTATGACTAAACATTATTTTTCAGAAGCAAAGAAGAAAGAAAAAAGTTAAATATGTAACCTGTTTATTTTTTTATCTTTGTTTTATTCATTGACACACTTAAAAAATTATCGAGTTAATGTCATTTAACTAACGACTTTCTGTTTAGGAGAGGATATGCTGTTCAGGTGAGAAGATATAATTTCAGAAAGAGAACACCAGTTAACGTAAGATTTACTGTTTAAATGGAAGTATAGAGTTCAGGTAAGACAGTAAACTTTATGTGCAGACCATATCATTTAAACTGAATATTTTGTGTTTAACTTGAGATACATAGCTTAGGTAAGGCCGTATAACTCCCAAAAGAACATACCATTTAACGTAAGGATTTGCTGTTTATATGGAGGTAAAAAGTTTAGGTAAAGCCGTATAATTTCAGAAAGATAATACCATTTAACGTAAGGATTTGCTGTTTATATGGAGGTACAAAGTTTAGGTAAAGCCGTATAATTCCCAAAAGAACATACCATTTAACGTAAGGATTTGTTGTTTATATGGAGGTACAAAATCTAGGTAAAGTCGTATTTTTTTACGCAAAAACATACCATTTAACTTAAATATTTAATGTTTAAATGGAGGTTTAGGGTTTAGACAAAATGATATAATTTCCAAAAGAACATACCATTTCACTAAAGCTTTACGTGAGGATCAGGGTGCACAGTGAAATTAGACGATTTTACAGATAGCCCTCGAGTAGCTTCGTGCGAAATTAAAACAAACAAACTGATGATGAGGGGCTCTTGTTAAAATCCAAAATACCATAAGGATATGTGAACAAATCTAATATTTACTATTAATGTAGATATACACATTTACAGCAAAAACTTAAGAGAATAGAAAGCTAATTAAGTTAAAACTTATGATCCAATGACAAGCTGTTTTTAAAGACTAATTGTTGAAATAAAAACGTCCGTTTAACTACGAATGAAACGTAATGGTTTTGTTTTTGTTTTGTATCTGTGCTAGCTGTCCTTAATTTAGCAGTGTAAGACTAGAGGGAAGGTAGCTAGTCATCACCACCCACCGCCAACTCTTGAACTACTCTTTTACCAACGAATAGTGGGATTGACCGTCACATTATAACGCCCCCACGGCTGGGAGGGCGAGCATGTTTACGCGACGAGGATGTGAACCCGCGATCCTTAGATTACGAGTCGCACGTCTTAACAGGTTTGGCCACGAAGTGCCCGAAAGGTTAAGGAAGGAATAAATCATGCATGTCAAAGAAAGGTCCACCATCAATAACCTCAGGTAATATCCCTGTACTCTTGTTAGTGGTTTTTTTGGATAGATCATGTTTAAATTGACCACTTCCTCAGACAATAAAAAAACAAAATATGGGTCGTAAAACTTGTTTTTTGCAAATATTTAATTCGAAAAGTGTAAAAAAAAACTAAATATGATTAATGTGAACGAGTAAAATTTGTCTTAAAATATTAGAAGATAGTTTATGACTGAGAAACAAAAAAATGCCTTAAGACAGCTAAAATGGATCAAAACTTACATACTGACTTGAAAAATTAATTATAATTAATTAGGTTGTTAAAGAAATATTCTATGAAACTTTTAGTTATAAATGATGGAAAAACGTCTTCAAGATTCTGTTTTTCTAGTGTATATAAATGTTAATTATCATTTTAACACGTTTATTGACAAAAAATAATTTTGAAAATGTTAGTTTAGTTACTTATGCTGACTTACAATTACGCACGTGCATGCTGTGAGGTTAAATGAAGTTAACTTGATGTATCTAAGTGTAGTATAATACACTCACTGAGTGGAAACCTTAATCACACATAAAATGAAAGCTTTATTAATATGACAACTAGCGTGTTTAATTACTGTTAAAAGGTTTCTCATGTCACTGTACAGTTTGATATAAACACAGTTTATAGTTTGGATTTAAACTAATTTAAATAAACATACAGAAATTGATTACACGAGCAAGAAGGCATGTCTGTTTGAAATGTTAAAACATATTTAAAGTCAAAAGCAATGTATAAAGATATGTGTGATTATTCGATGCCTTCTGTCTACTCTCCAATGAAATGCCTACTTTTGTAGTACATATATATATATATACACACACACACACATATGTATATATGTGTTTTTGTGTGTGTTTCTTATAACAAAGCCACATTTGGCTATCTGCTGTATCCACCGAGGGGAATCGAACCCTTGATTTTAGCACTGTAAATCTGTAGGCTTACCGCTGTTCCAATGGTGTATACATTTTATATATGTACAGAGTGAGTTCACGTCATGCTGTCGTGATATTTCATAAATGTTGTAATAAACTTTTGATGCTCTTATGTAGTTAGTGACGTAGAACAGTTTCATGACCTGTTTTAGAAACACAGGCAGAAAATGTGATTAAGAGAATTTTAATAATGAACGACTGACTTGAGGGTATGTAGCCAATAAAGCATCCATCTACCATCCACGCTAGGAGATTGGCTGTTACTTATATAATACAAGACTTTATATAATAAAGTGTGGAGAATAGTCGATGTTATTGTACATATTCGAGCCCTGGTCCACAACTCCGATATATAGGGCTCTATCACAGGGCTTTATGAAGCTAAGTGTGAGGAATGTCGGTTGCACTTGAAATGGATTATTAAGTTGTTATTTTTTAGTCGGGCCCTTAGGTATTAAGGAATTGAAGAGTATAAATAGTTAAGTAACTATTAGAGGTACCAGTAACCTTTCATTTTCAGGTTATTAAAACCTCTGTGTCTTTGAGATGTAATTCAGTATAAGGGAAACGTGATTTTTGAGGAGAGAATCTGAAGTCAGAAGTTTAATGAAAGGAGGCGGAAGACCGCAAGATGTGAGAGAAAACGAATATAAACCGAGAGAGGAAATGAATTTGTTTGTTTGTTTTGGAATTTCGCACAAAGCTACTCGAGGGCTATCTGTGCTAGCCGTCCCTAATTTAGCAGTGTAAGACTAGAGAGAAGGCAGCTAGTCATCACCACCCACCGCCAACTCTTGGGCTACTCTTTTATCAACGAATAGTGGGATTGACCGTCACATTATACGCCCTCACGGCTGGGAGGGCGAGCATGTTTAGCGCGACTCGGGCGCGAACCCGCGACCCTCGGATTACGAGCGCACGCCTTAACGCGCTCGGCCATGCCAGGCCTGAGGAAAAGAAAGAAAGTAATTACTTTCAGTGTGAAACAAAACCTGTAACTGTACCTCTTAAAGATTATAAAAATAAATATAAATTTATTTTGCGTATAATGGTATGAGTATGAATACGTTTCTCATATAAATAATAACAATATTAGAAAGGAAACAGCACAAATGTATTACAAAAGTAGTGTTTAATATCTTCATTCGTTAGTAGCCCTTTATGATCATTATTAAAAATGCTGAATCTGCTTATAACAGATGGGCGTGGTATGTGCTTTCATTGTTTTATTGAATTTCGTACAATTCCCTAATTTAGCAGTGTAAGACTAGAGGGAAGACAGCTAGTCATCACCACTCACCGCCAACTCTTGGGCTACTCTTTAACCGATGAATAGTGGTATTAACCGTCAAAAACCCCACAGCTAAAAGGGCGAGTATGTGTGGTGTGACGGGGGATTTGAACCCCCGACCCTCAGGTTATTAGTCAGTGCTTTAACAAGCTTGGCCATGCCGAGCCGTTCTACAAAGTATCTGAAGCAACAGCGAAACATTTACGTATTTATGTAATTCGTGAAAAAAACGTTTCCCTGTATTTGTATTTTCAAAAGTAATTAACGCATCAGTCTATATAAATACGAATAAATGATACTGTCAGAACACGTCACGGTTTTATGTACATTGTAAAACCTTTTTCATCTGGTTTTGTTTGTTTGAGCTGGATCGATTAGCAGCTTCAGAATCGAATGTTCCTTGATAAACTGTCTTCCCGCTGTCAGTGTGTGGACTCTATTAATTTTTGCAAGCAATATCTCTACTGTATTATATCGAGACTTCAAGATAGGAAGGTCAAACATGAGATATTTTTATTTAGTTTTTATATGTTCTAAAGAGACGTGGTTCATTGTTGAACGAAAGGAGATAGGTGAGTGCATGCGTGTGTTATATAAACTTATACGTATGAAAAAAACGCATCGTTTATGCGTTCTGTTCAGCGGAAAATTACTAAAAAAATATATAAAAATCACAATACGTAAAACTAATAATTTTTACAATAATAATTTAAACAATGATATAAGTATCTAGACGGTAACAATACACTCTATTTTAAATCAAGATATATCGAAAATTTGGTGCAAAATTCACCCATCGTATAATTCAGTGGCTTTTAAATTTAAGCCCGTATTCAGCACAAATATAGAATTCCTAATTTATGTAATTCCATGTTGTTATTGTTTTGAATTAAGCACAAAGCTACACAATGGGCTATCTGTGCTCTGCCCACCACGGGTATCGAAACCCGGATTTTAGCGTGTAAGTCCGCAGACATACCGCTGAGCCACTGGGGTCCATAACCGTAACCCCACGTTCGAACATACGATTCATGAGTTTTCCATTTGGCGAATGGACTTTTCCAAGATCTTACCGCTGCTGTTGTGCACGGCCGTGTTGTTTTCATGTCTCATAGTCCCGTCGTTCAAACTTTCGAAAACTTATATTATGTACAGAATAGTATTAAACTGTTCAAACTGTATTGAAAACTTGTCTCTTCCAAATATGCTGATTGAGAGAATGTGCAATAGGCTTAGTGTTTAATATTAACTGCAAAAGGCTTTAGAGCGCTGTCGAGCGTATTCAAATATTAAATGTTCTCTTTTCCAATTTTTGTCATCCTGCAGGGAAGGTTTTTGTTTTTTGTAGAAAACGATCTCAAAAACAAAAATAATATTAAAATACAGGTAGCTTGAGTTTAGTTTAAAATGCGATGTCTTTATCTACAACTGTCTGAAAAATATTTCTTACCCTAATCGCATTTTTCTGATAAAGATAAATACTGTTGAAAGGCTACTCTGGTATCCTCAGTTATCAACTGATCAATTTTTCTGATAAATATTGCATTATTGAAATGCTGCGCTCTTATCTCTTCTTCTCGGCGACATAGCGGTATGACTGAGGAGTTACAACGCCAGAAACCACGTGTCGATACTCATGATGGACAGGTCACAGACAGTGTATTGCGAACCTTTGAGCTTAGCTACAAATCAGCCAACTGTTACATGCAGGTGTCAAATTCCTGGTTTTGTGATAAAGTATAATATTATTCAAATGCTACTCTGGTGTCCCTAGCTTTCCAATGCTCAGTTTTTCTGGTAAAATTTAATATTGTTGAAATGTTACTTACTCTGTTACCCTTAGACTTTCTGGGAGAAATATTAATGTTGTTGAAATGCTACCATGTTTCTCCAGTTTTCATATATTCTGTTGTTTTTTTCTGATAAATATTAATGTAGATCGAATGCTACTTGAGTATGCTTGGTTTTCAATGTTACGTATGTAAAAAACGGCTTGTATAAGTAGAGAAACCAACAATATTTCGACCTTCTTTGGTCATCGTCAGGTTCACAAAGAAAGGGTTACTGATCGATAGCTGACCACATGTTTGAAGGGAGTTGTGTAATTGAGTGTAAAAATGCAGAGGGCGTGCTGAGATCTTAGATTATATTTATTAATATAGATATAAAGGTGTTCCTTTATACTGGTTTATTTTGGGCTTGAGTTGTTGTATAAGTAAGGCTTCTTTAATTTTGCATTTGTTTATGTTTGTTTCTTTATTTAGGATTTGGGTGTTTTCTATGTTTATGTTGTGTTTATTTGATTTGCAGTGTTCGAAAACGTGTGAAGGTGACTTTTTATGTTCTTTAAATCTGGCCTCCCAGTGGCTCAGCGGAATGTCTGTGGACTTACACGCTAAAATCCGGGTTTCGATACTCGTGGTGGGCAGAGCACAGATAGCCCATTGTGTAGCTTTGTGCTTAATTCGAAACAACAACAACAAGAATCTTTAAATCTGGTTTCCATATTTCTGCTTGAATATAGAGTTCGTGGCAGTTATCACATTGTATTTTATAAGTAATGCTGGTGTTGTGTTTTTCAATGTAGTTTTTACATAGTATAGACCTTAGTTTCGTGCCTGGTTTTTGAATAAATTTGGTAGTAACTGTAATGTCATATTTTGTTTCTGGTTTTTGCCAAATGTTGGTTATTTGGCTGCTAATTTCGGGAATATATGGTATACAGCAGTATATGGTTTCGTGATTTTTTTATTCGTGGGGTATTATTTACTTTTTTGGTTGATTTTTCTTTCTGTCTAGGGATGTGCGTATAATGTTTCCTTCGGTTTGTGGAGGAAACTTATTGATGTTGATGAAGTATTGTTTTATTTTGTCTAATTCATCGTTAATTTTATCTGGTGAGCATAGTTTTATGGCTGTGTTTATCTGGTTTCTTATTATGTTGAGTTTTCGTTTTCTTTCATGTGCTGAGTCTCAAGAAATGTTAAATCCAATGTGGGTGATTTTTCGGTGGATTTCTCTTTTAAATTGTGTATCGGTTCTTGTAATTTTAAGGTTAAGAAATGATATATGATTACTTTCTGCATGTTCACATGTGAAGTTAATGTTGGGATGTACAGAGTTAATGTGATTGAACAAATTAAGTATGTGTTCTGTAGATGTGAATACCTCAACCGTGTTATCTACACATCTGTACCAGTATAGTGGTGGATGTAATGCTGTGTTAATTGCTTGTTTTTCAACTTGTGTCATAAAAATATCGGCTAGAACTGGTGATACTGGGTTGCCCATGCTTAGGCCATTTGTTTGTATATAGTTGTGGTTGTTGAACGTGATGTTTGTCTTCATCGTGGTGAATTCTATGAGGGTTGCTAATTGGTCGCTGGGAACGTCTATTGATGGGTTAGGGTCTCGGATATAATGTTTTAAGGCTATCTCGCAGGCTTCAGTGATTAGAACTTCTTTAAAGAGGGATATAACATCGAAACTGGCTATTAAGGCTTTATGACTAAGTTTATTAAGGTTAGAATTGAAATTAAAAGATTCTTTGATGAATGAGCTGGCTGATGTTACATATTTGAAGAATGCCTATGCTATGTATTCACCAACATTGTAATTAAACGATTCGTATGTGGGCATTATTGGTCGTGTTGGACAATCTGGTTTATGAGTTTTGAGGATACCGTATATTTCTGGTGGGCATGGGCAGGTCTTGCGTAGGTAGGAATAAAGCGTTTTTGAAATTGTGTTGGCTTTATCATTTTTAGTAGTATTTTGTTTAGCTGCGTTTCGTGTGTCTTTGTTAGATTTGTGTGTATTGGTTTAAATTTGTTTGTGTCTGATAAAGTGTTCTTTATTTTTGGATGTATTTAGTGGTGTTCATTATGACTACAGCGTTTCCTTTATCTGCTTTTAGAATTTTAAAATGTTTGTCTTGTTTTAGGTTTTTAATGGAATAAATGTCTCTTTTTTTTGTAAGACTGTTTTCAGTTTTTGTTTTGTGAAAAAATCAATTAAGCTGTCGTTTTTAGGCGTTTCTGGTAAATAAAAAAAATGTTTATCTGTTGAACGTCAAAAGAATTTTTGAAGTTTTGTCTTCTTACTGTTGGTTGTTTTCGGTTATCTGTTGTTGTTTTTGTTTTCTGTGGAAAGTATCACAAGTCTTCTGGCTAGTTCCTTTGAAGATGTTTTGTTTTCTAAAGTTGGAATGTACCTTGGTGCTGTTGCGAAGTAGAGTCGTTTGTTAAGTAGATGTATCTTTATGTATTTAATTGTCGGTTGAATCTGTTAATTATGAGGTTAGTCAAAGGTTTGTCGTGTTGGTGTCTTTTCTGTTGTTTGTATCTTAGTTTTTCTCGTTTTTTCTTGTGGAAGATCTTTTTGTCTCTGTAATTCCCAGTGTTGATTTAGTTTATGTTTCGTTGTATAAGTCTGTAAATCTCTGGTTTGATGCAGCTTGCCAGTTGATGGTCTCAGCTCATTTGTGTGTTTTTGTAAGTCATTTAGTTCTTTATATTTCGTGTTCAACATGGCTTTAAGTAATTTTTTTCTGTACATTTTAGATAACGTTTGTGCATTGTTTAAAATTTTTGACAGTTTTATCTTTACAAAATTAGAGGTTAGCTGTTCCTTTCCACATTGTTGAATGAAATTGATGTCATTTCTTCTATTGATAATTCATTGGATTGAGTTTCTTAGTTTCTTTACGATCGTATGAGCGTGTAGTGTCAATAGTGGTGTAAGGCACGTTAGACATAATGGTTACATAAATAAGTTCAAACACATAAAGACTTGTTTTCAATGGTTCAGACGTTTTTATTAACGATCAGTACTGTTAAAATACTGCCCTATCATGTCCAGTTTTACAATGTTCGGTTTGGTCTATAATAATACACTTATCGAAACTTGTTTCCTAGGTTACGTTGCGTAAACACCGTTTTTATCTGGGTCATATAAATGGTAATTTTACGTGTGTTTGAACAGTCATGCAGTCATGCCCTGAAGTCATTGGCTGCTCATCAAGAGATCCTGTTCTTTCTTCAATTCAAATTTGAATAATAAAGTAAACACGTGCATGGAGTATTGCTTATTACTAAAACACATCATGTAGCCAGTCTGTCTTCTGGCTGATTTACAAAAACGACACACAAATGAAAATTTGTCAATCACAGGTTCTTTATAATACAAAATTTGTTCACCCAGATGAGTGTTAAAAACTACCTTTACTGACAACTAGCTTCTAAATTTATTAAATGTTTTTAAATTAATTATTTTGTGTAAATTTGCTACATTCCAGTACACAGTTTCAAAAATGTTATGAAAATGTTCATTAATATACAGTAGTTTCAACGTAGAAATTGCACGTTTTATTTAATTTTAAACGATTTAGAATAATGTTAAAAAGTAATAGAATGAACCTCATGTGTATAAAACATTATCATAACTTTGCAGGCATACAACCATAACTTTGCAGGCATACAACCATAACCTTGCAGGCATACAATGTCAGTAAAAAAAAAGAAAAATTGAAACAAACATTTCACTATTCCTTCTTCCTGCTAATTAATTTTAAAAAATATATCCTTCTAATTAAGAAAAAGGTGTATCGTGTCGTTGATAGTAACGTCAAGTTTCTCGCTGGGACAGCAGTAAGTCTCGGATTTAAAATGCTAAAATCAGGAGCTCGATTACCATTCGTGGACACCACAGATATAGTGATGTGACTTTGCTCTAAGAAAACACAAAGGTCGTTTGTTTGTTTTTGAATTTCGCGCAATGCAACTCGAGAGCTATCTGATCTAGCCGTCCCTAATTTAGTAGTGTAAGATTAGAGGGAAGGCAGCTAGTCATCACCACTCACCGCCAACTCTTGAGCTACACTTTTACCGACGAATAGTGGAATTGACCGTAACATTATAACGCCTCCACGGCTGGTAGGGCGAGCATGTTTGGTGCGATCGGGATTCGAACCCGCGACCCTCGGATTACGAAGCGCACGCCTTAACAACACTTTGCCATACCGGACCGAAAACACACAGTAATGTCAAATATGTAGCCAGTAACTGATATTAACATTAATAATGTATTCATTCATTCATTGTGACACGAAAGCTTTGCAATATTATCCTACTGAAGGTAATCTGAGTTTAAGGTTACATAAAATAGAGTGTAAATAAAGAACAACATGATATAAACTGACAATGGATTGCATTTTTGTCAGAACTTGTTTCTTGAACTGAGACCACATGTATTTGTTTAGCAAGAGATGTTTTGTTTCTCTGTATTGAACAACAATGCAATAATATTATTCAAATAGTGTTAAGTCTTTATTAACGTGTGTAGAGTATGCTTTGACATTGTTATACCTAGCAGAAGACACAGAGTAAACAGACCAGAGAAGTCTGTATAAGAGTCTGGACGTTTGTACTTTTAGAAATATATCCTTTAGAAAAGATAAAATATCAGATAAAACGGTCGGAGCACTAATGCACATAATCCATTGACGTTAAACCAGGAATATAAAGAAGTTATTGCAAATGGACGAAAAACAAAGGTGATACTCATTTATGGTGTCCAAAAATAGTTATATGAACAAAAATTTCGGAAGTCGATTCTTTTTCACGGATCTGTTCCACTGAGAGCTTATATCTCCTGAAGACAACGTTTCGGGTTCTTTGTTGAGCCTTCTTCAGGTCTGTTTACTGTCTTTAAGGGTTGGTTTACGTTTCTTCATCAGAACCAGAGTCATTGAGACCCCGTAAGTATTGGACCTGTAATTTATTACACTGATTGTAACAAAGGGGCCCATTGCAGCGTATTTGGAATAACATGTTTGAGTAGCCCAAGAGCTGGCGGTGGGTGGTGATGACTAGCTGCCTTCCCTCTAGTCTAACACTGCTAAATTAGGGACGGATAGCACTGATAAATATTTGTAATTTTGTTAATATGATTTTCCGAACGCCTTGTATAATGAACTGTGAAAGTTCAGGGTCTAAATCGGGATTCAATCAATAAAACGTTCGATGAATCAACGTAGCCAGACAGCTTCTGATGATGAATCAACGTAGCCAGACAGCTTCTGATGATAAATCAACGTAGCTAGACAGCTTCTGATGATGAATCAACGTAGCCAGACAGCTTCTGATGATGAATCAACGTAGCCAGACAACTTCTGATGCACGAGCTAGATTTATAGATTTCCACGCCTAAAAATCATTACAGTTACTTGTACTTGCCTACAAAACAGCGTTCTTAACAAGCAGATGTTTGTTAAGTTTGGTTTATTTTTTTTAAAATTATTTGAATTTTAAACCTTAACCCTTCTTTTATAGATATTATCAGCAAAAAATAGAAACCTGTTTTCCAGCAATTACTAACGGTTTCCTTTGATGTTAACTAAGCTTCTGAGATGTCATCTGCTCATCTGGTTTCTATTATGCTAACCTGTGGTGTTGTGACAAGACATAGCTGCTTATGGTTTATGTTTTCTTTTGGCGAAACAGCATAATATGTTTGTGTGTTTTTTTTTAATTTCGCACAAAGCTACACGAGGGTTATCTGCGCTAGCCGTCCCTAATTTAGCAGTGTAAGACTAGAGGGAAGGCAGCTAGTCATCACCACCCACCGCCAACTCTTGGGCTACTCTTTTACAAACGAATATTGGGATTGACAATAACATTATAACGCCCTCACGGCTGAAAGGGCGAGCGTGTTTGGTGCGACTGTGATTCGAACCCGCGACCCTCAGAGTCGCACGCCTTAACACGCTTAGCCATGCCGGGCCAGCATAATATGAAGAACATGATCAGTTTTTGACTTAATTTTGGTAACATATAATAATAAAGCGCACGAATAGAAACTGATGTAAATGGGGTTAGTTTAGCAGCTACATTTTGAAAAGGTTTTAAAGTTTAAATTAGTTTACCTGTGAAACTAGATTTTTTTATGTTGCCACGCGTTTATACGACCATTTCAAGGAATACTAGAACACTTGTGGTCTTTTGAAGTGTGCAGTTATTCTTTACAAAGGAGTTTGTTGAGAAACTCTGGCACAAAAATGACTTTCTCTTGAAAAGGAATATTTTAAGATAAATTTAATATTTCACATTACTGGATGGCAATAAACAAACGTATCCCTCTCTTTGCTCTGAAATAAAATAATTCAAGAACATATCCAAGTTGTCTGAAATCTATTTTTTCTCAGTTATTGTCTAAGATTGGCATCATAAACACGATAACTGGGTGATTTTAATAACGTTATACAATACTGTTTCATATTAATAAAATAAAATAAGCCGTTAACAGGCCCGGCATGGCCAGGTGGTTAGGATGCTTGACTCGCAATGTGAAGGTCCCTGGCTCGAATCTCTATCACTCTAAACATGTTCGACCATTCGGCCATGAGGGCGTTATTATGAAACGCTCAATACCACTACTCATTGGTAAAAAAGGTAGGGAAAAAGTTGATTCTGGGTAGGGATGACTTGTCTTAGACTTCTAAATTAGGGACAGATAGTGAGATAGTTCTCATGTAGCTTTGCGTGGAATTCAAGAAACAAAATCACACAACCTGTTATCTTTCTAATTGAATAAATATTTGTTAAACCTGAGTTGTTGTTTTTATATAGATAGCCAGCATAGCAAGAAAACTGTAACACTGAACGAACATGTTGGTACTGCATCAGCTGCATGTTTAACCCTTTTGTTACATAATACATGTCAAATATCTTTAATTGACGAAACAACATGTGAAGCAACAGACAAAGAGATTTATTACTAAATCATAAGTATTTTTCATCATATTGGTTTTTGGCTCACACAGATTTATTGCTATAGCCTTAGAAAGGTAAGTGTTACACATACTAACATTTGTCTTGATAAATTGATTATGAACAATATATATTTAAGGCATGTAAAGGTAGACTCTAAATCGAATTTGAGGGACAAATGTAATTTTATTGTGATCTTATTGGTGCAGACATCCAGTTTGTAAGCTTTACCTTTCATCAGCTAATGACAAAGCAGATGGACCACAGATGTCACTAGCAACTACAGTAATAGGTTCTCAAAAACCACTTTCCTCTATCGTATGTCCAATATTACTTATCACCTATTTCCGTCTCATCACTCTTGAATTCTTCGTGGTTCATCCACATAATGATTCGTTCCTTGCTCTATATTTCTTCATTGTAAGTGACAAGTGTCCAATTTTTGTCCATCACATGAAACATCGTCTGAAACTTTTATTATTTTGTAAACAATATTGAAATGCAGCTCTGATGCTGGAATCGTTGGACAATATTCAATATCTTTTTACTGACCACAGTTTTATTGCTAATGGCTGTATAATACATATTCCCTCCAGGTACAGCATGTTTTGAAATACTGGTGTGTGTTTGAGACAAACTTCTTAACGATCATTATTCTGAGCCCAACGAGTGCTTGATCATTGACTGTCACATTTTTATTATGAGATGTACATTAAATAAACCATTGCATCTTCACGTTATATTCAGTAATTATATTATTCATGAACCGTCATGTAATACAGAATATTTAATAGTCCTAAGAACTTGAGATTCGGTCTTTTTTTATTATATTAGCATTATATTATATTATATATTATTACATTATATTATATGGAGCAAAGCAACTAGATTCTAATATCAATCACCATGAATCTAATGCTGTGATTTGCAAAAATACGGGCAGATTCAAACTCAAGGAGATTTCTATAGTTTGTCCTGTATTGTGGAAACTTAGCATCTGTAAAAAGAAATGTTTGTTATAATTCGCTATAATATGAAACAGTACAGTTTTGAGACAATTTTTACAGGTGGCTGTTTGGCATTGGTAATTTCTCCCCAAAGAAATCCGTTTGTACTTAAACGCTGTACAACTTCATAAACTCACATCCATCCTAGTGTTTCTAGCTTTTGGAGAAGACCTTTGAAACAATTTTATCGGGGGCCCAGCTTGGCCAAGCGCGTAAGGCGCGCGACTCGTAATCCGAGGGTCGCGCCAAACACGCTCGCCCTCCCAGCCGTGGGGGCGTTATAATGTGACGGTCAATCCCATTTTTCGTTGGTAAAAGAGTAGCCCAAGAGTTGGCGGTGGGTGGTGATGACTAGCTGCCTTCCCTCTAGTCTTACACTGGGACGGTTAGCACAGATAGCCCTCGAGTAGCTTTGTGCGCGCCCCCTAGTGGCTCAGCGGTATGTCTGCGGACTTCCGAGTTTCGATACCCGTGGTGGGCAGATCACAGATAGCTTATTGTGTAGCTTTGTGCTTAATTTTAAACAACAACAGCTTTGTGCGAAATTCCAAAAAAAAACAATTTTATCGTAGATACTAAACAGAGCATTTCAGTAGAAATAATAAATAACTATGTTTTCTTATTTTATTTCAAGCCTTCTCAAAGCATTCAAACAAAATATAAAATACAAAACATTTAAATATGTATACTTTTTGTTGCTTTTAAATCTTAATCTATAGACATAAGTGAAGCTGATAGCACCTTATTATTTGTTGTTTCGTATCCAAAACATCTGTAACCCCCGTGACTGTAAAATTCTTTAAATCATGGCTCTGCGGCTTATATACCATGTAAGCCTGTCACGACTTCTGTATTGGAGAAACAAGCAAAAAAATGGGGCCTTGATTCAAAGAACAACAACAAAAAAAAACCTTCACAAGTTTATGAACACTACAAATCAAATAAACACAACACAACCATAGAAAATGCCCTGATACTAATTAGGGAAACAAATAAAAACAAACGTAGAATCATAGAAGCCCCACTCACACATCAACTAAAACCTATACTAATTAATAGCCTAACATTCAAATGCAACGCCCCCGACAATCCTGTACCCGTTTATACTCTTGTCCCTAAGAAAGGTCAAAACGTTGTTCTCTGCTTGTCAATAAAATACCAGTCATTCTGAGATACATTACCATGTAAACCTCGCTGCTCTGAAACTGTAGCATTACTTTGTTGTATATAACTCAGCTAATTCGATAATTTTGTAGTCCTGTGGCTAATCAGTAAAACCGAGGGCTTAATTCTTTGTAACCCCTTGCCTTCGAAACCTTCATATCATGATAGCACGGCTGTTATACCAGCCTGTCATTACCCAGCATAATGCAATTAAACATCTATCCAAACGTTTGTTTCGCATTCCAATTCCAGAGAATAAAATTCATGAGATTATTTGTGTAATTAAATATTATTTATTCTTTTAAAATTCTTTATATGATAATAAAGACGTCTGTGACATTCGCCAGTTTTCAGAAACTTTCCATACGACGACAGTTTTTATGTTTGCACAATGTCGTGACAGAATATACTGTTAGTGCATCAGATTTCCTGCTCCGTCGTTGTCCTTAAGATAAAGTAATAAACATTTGACATTTTGAGAAATGGACTTATGTAAAACATGACCAAATACCGCTATTGGATTTCAATAAAAATAAACCTGAATACCTGAAACGACGTATTTTACTGCCAGTGGCAAATAAAAAAGATAAAAATGAGTGTTGGTTAATCGCCAACTTATTATTTCTAATAATAATTTCAGTTTAATTTTGAAAACATATATTTATACATACATACACACGTAACTATATATTTTTATGATATTCTGATTTATATAACTCTACTTTTACAAAAAAAAATGTTAATCTTATAAAATCTCATAACTTTAGCCAAATTATAGTAAATGGGAAAAACGTACATATAAAGCTTATAAAGAGTAGTTTTATTCATAAACTATGAAATGTATGAGCTAATCTCATATTATTGAAATAAACGTTTACAACACAATTATTTATTATTCGTTATGTGGACAAATTTTCAAAACTATTGTGGTTTTTATTAGAACGTAGGCCCGGCATAGCCAGTTGGTTAGGGCGCTCGAATCGTAATCTGAAGGTCGAGGGTTCGAATCTCCATTATACCCAACATGCTCGTCCTTTCAGTCGGGAGAACGTTATAATGTGGTTGGTGAAAGAGTAGCCCAAGAGTTGGCGGTGAGTATAATGATTAGCTGCCTTTCCTTTAGTCCTACACTGCTAAATTAGGCACGACTTATACCGATAGCCCTCGTGTAGCTTTGCGCGAAATTCAAATACGTACAAAGAAAATCAGACGTTTCGTATATTTGGCAGTTTTTAATAATATTTTTATTTGTATCTAACTCTTATTAGGAATTTAAAACAACGTTGTATCTTAAGGATAAACCTAGGCCTCTTTTTTTATCTTATGTTTAGGTCAATTGGAACTCGTTTGTTCTTACATTACACCTCTGTTTAGAATCTGGCAAAAAAAAAATTGAAATTGCATTACGAACATTGTTAGAAATAATCGAAGTATCAGCCGAACTGTATGTCTGATTTTGGTTTCCGTTTGTTGTCTGATCAGGTGTGTTTTCGTTTTTGTTGACGTTTTGTTATACATCATTGGGTGTTCTTTCCTCACGGTTTGGTTTAACACTGGAATGTTCTGCGATGTAGACCTTCCGTTATAGAGTATATACGTTACACAATACAAGTGTATACAACTACAAAGTTTGCGTGAATTACGCATGCAATTTGATTTTATTTTCTGATTCGGAAGAAATCAGGGTTATGCATCCTAAGTTCTGCAGAACGCTGTAAGGCATTACTTCTTTATGTTTTTTCCTGCGGGTAAAAATCCGGTCTTCTGATGTTATCTGAACATATGATTTTAGTAAAGGACTTGAGTCTGTTTATAGAGACAACACTGTTTTCAGAGCACAGAACATATAGTGAATATCGATTATTTCAAAGAAAATAGAGTTTAGTTTGCTTTAAAATTTTGTGCAAAGCTATACCAGAGTCAGCTGCGTTAGCTGTCCTTAATTTAGCAGTGTAAGACTTCAGGGAAGGTTGTTGTTTTTGAAAGCACAAAGCTACACAATGGGCTATCTGTGCTCTGCCCACCACGGGTATCGAAACCCGGATTTTAGCGTGTAAGTCCGCAGACATGCCGCTGAGCCACTGGGGGGCTTCAGGGAAGGCATTTAGTCATCACCACTCACCTCCAACTCTTAGGCTATTCTTTTACCAACGAAAAGTGGGATTGACCATCACATTATAACTCTTTCACAGCGGAAAAGGCAATAATGTTTGGTTTAAAGGGGATTCGAACCTGCGACCTTTAGATTACAAGTCGAGCGCCCAAACTATTTGGCCACGTCAGGCCCATAGAGTTCAGAAATGAATTAATTGCTTATCAAATAAAACTGTATTAATAAATAGGTGCATAAGACTTTACGTAGTAAATGTGAACAAATATTTTCACCCTGTTTCTGTAATCTTACAGGCCACTGGTCATCATTTGATAAATATATTCAAAAATTACTTCCAGTTCATATGTTTCGTTAGTCTCGCACAAATATAAACTAAAAACTAATTAAAATAATAATTATAATTTACTCATATAAAATGAAATATTTATAATGAAAAATTAAAGGTCTTCAAGTCTTCGTAAGGAGTAATGATTATATTTTAAATTCGTTCTCACCAACGTTTCAAGAGCTTTCAAAGATGTATGGGTGGGTGTATGGTATATATTTTACGTGTGTATATTGTATACATGTATGTGTTTGTCTATGTTATATTACATTATTTTACAAGTTTCTGCGTCCTCTGTAATCAAATGTAAACATCTCTGAGACAGAAGTTTTCAAAGGTCGTTGTTTCAGTTGTTAAAAACTCAAAATGTCAGAGTTTAAAAAAATTTAAGATTTAACATTAAACAACCTAAGAACTCTACAAGAATTCTTACATGTTTAGTAGTAGATTCGTGGTCCTGTATTGTCTGCATTTTAGAAGGTAAACCTATTTTAAGATACAAGATACGTTTATTATTCTAGTCATATTACATCAGCTAAATTTTGAAAAACTAAATGAACATAGGATACTTTAAGATCAATAATTGACGAATCTTTATTCAAGGTTGTACAGTTTTTTTGGATAAACACTAGAAATAAAACATAGTGTCGAATATTTGTTTTTACAGAACGTCTCATAAACAGAAGGTTAGAATGTATATATATACGTCTAGTTTTGCTGCGTGGATAAGGAAAATGTAACCTTTGATGAATAAAAGTGGATATCTGTACTTATTTCTGTCTGTGTTTAGGTGAAGATGGGTAATTTAAAAAAGTCAGTTGGCTCACTGTCATTTTATGCTATACTATTTAATTTAGCGTTGATTGAGATACGTGAAAGAAACGTAAATTTACGTTTCTTCATTTAACGCATTTGCTGCCTTTTGATACAAGACAGATGTATAACTTAATGGATGTGTTGTCTACGTATTTTGACTCCAACTTTCCAGGATTGGCTCAGATATGTAGATGAATAGAATAGAAATAGATTATAACTCTCAGTGACCGTCACATAATAATTCCAATTGTAAACAACAGGGCCTTAGGACTCGTGTGAAAGTTAAATATATTTCTTGAAATACGTATTTGTTTTGCAATATAAATACTATAATTGTTCTGACGAGCATCAGGAGTCTAGACTCCTCAAGCTTTTGTTGAGTTTCAGACAATAATTGAATGGTTAATAGTTTCTTTGTTATAAAATCATATATTTTTTCTTTAAACTTAACATGGTCAAATTTACGTTGTTTGGTTCTTAGAAAAGATCAGAGAATACAAGCACCCACCAAATTTCATTTTTTATTTAAGTCAGTAAAACATTCACAGAGTAATGACACTGCCAATTTTTACAGCACTCAATCAAAATCAAGCAATAATGCCTCCAAAAATATTTATTTGCTGAACTGACAACCTGTCATTCGTCGGTAAACAATTCATTCTTTGAGCCTCCCTCTTTGATGGCAACTTCTTGTCATGACAATTTATTTTTGAGTACTTGAAGAAAATGAATCAACGTTATTATGGACTTCTTTTATCTTCTGATTTTCAATGTCATTTTGATAGATTTTCGAAAGAGAAATTTTAAGGCATAAACGGCGTCACTGGTACGCTTTTGTAAATAATATTCTTACAAAAATACATTAAAGAAAGAAACTTTGATCTGTGTGTATTAACTGATAAATAACTGAATAAAAGGCTTAACGCTTTTAATCTGATTTCAATGACTAGTTTATTTAGGTTTTCAACGTCACTAATCTACTAATTCAAACTTAATATAGGCCCTGATTTTAAGATATTTGGCTTAAAATAATGTTTGCATCAGACAAAAACATGAATTTATATGCCACGATTTTATCACTCACATGCAAGGAAGTATTTGTTATTATTTGTTTGCCTATTTGTTTTTAAACTTCGTAAAAAGCTACACGAAAACTGTTTGTGCTAGCCATCCCCAATTTTGCAGTGTAAGACTAGAGAAAAGGCAACTAGTCATCGCCACCCGCCACCAACTCTTGGCTACTCTTTTACCAACAGCTGTCCTGGCATTACCAGGTGGGTTAAGGCGTTCGACTCGTAATCTGAGAGTCGCGGGTTTGAATCCCCGTCGCACCAAACATGCTCACTCTTCCAGCCGTGGGATCGTTAAATTGTGACGGTCAATCCCACTACTTGTTGGTAAAAGAGTAGTCGAAGAGTTGGCGGTGGGTAATAATGACTAGCTGCCTTAGCTCTAGTCTTACACTGCTAAATTAGGGACGGCTAGCGCAAATAGCCCTCGTGTAGCTTTACACGAAATCAAAAAATCAAAAGCTGAAATGACGACGACGTTTATTGTAACGAGGATTCGAGCCCACGACACTCCGATTACGAGTCGAATGCCTTAATCATTTGGTCGTGTTGAGCCTCTTCTATTAGTTACGTTAATTTACGCTAGGAGCACATTATAAATATATCAGTTTTCAAAAAAGCCTTTTTAATTTAAAAAAAACAACAAACCACGTTGGATAGCAGGTTGTTTTTCACATTTTTTCTTGATTTCACAATTACAAGTTTCAAAAAATAGCATTTCAGACCTTACCAAGAAACTTCTCCCTTAATACAAGATCTCGTAACCTGCGATAAAGTACGAGAGCTAAAATATTACTCTGTGTCATGTTTATACATGAAATACTTGAAACAACAGCACGAACAACAAACAAAAATAATGTGCCGTTTATCACGATATTAGGTCTTTGGTTTACTATGTTTCACCAGTTTTCAGACAATGCTATAATCAGGGCTCGATTCCCCTCAATGGACTGAGTGGATTTTCTTTAAGAAAACATACATAGTTCATAGTTCAATGTTCGACACGTAGGTCTGCGTGTCAGATACCATTCACCTGCGCGTGTTTGGTGTACATCAACTATTGTATTAGAAAATATATACATGCATTTATTCTACGTTATTTTAAGATTGCAAAGATTTTTAACTTCACTGTATATAATATTGTTTGTAATATAAAACAATAATTCATTATTTATTATATAAGCAAACGAAGTGTTCTAATCATCGAATATACACTCATTATATACTAAAAATCAGTTAATAAAGTGTCTGGAAATGGTTTGCTGACGACACACTAATGATTTTCTTTTAAACAATAAAATTCTATAATGCCAGTTGTTAAAACTATAAAGTCAGTTGTTAAAACAATCGTTACAACTAAACATGATCAAAGGAAACAATGGAACTAAAACTTGCTAAGTTTCGATTTATAACTATGTTTTTGATGTGATAATTACTTGGTTTTAGATTTGTTTGTTTTGAATTTCACGCAAAGCCACTCGAGGACTGTCTGTGCTAGCCGTCCCTAATTTAGTAGTGTAAGACTAGAGGGAAGGCAGCTAGTCACCACCACTCAACTCCAACTCTTGGGCTACTCTTTTACCAACGAATAGTGGGATTGACTGTCACATTATAACACCTCCACGGCTGAAAGAGCGAGCATGTTTTGGTGCAACCGGGATTCGAACCTGTGACTCTCGGATTACAAGTCGAAGTTCTTAATACACTTGGCCATGTTGGGCCTTTGGTTTTAGTGGTACAAGTTATATTTTATGGAAAATAGTCTTAAAACCCCTGAAACTTCATAGTGAAACAGCGACTTAATTTGAAGATCGACCATAAAAACAACTTGCACTGTTTCATATAAAAGCATCAAGTAAAGATAGATATGAACGGATCTATATTTAACAGAAAGAAACACCAAGTTTTTTAAACTGAAAATTGTAGTTGTAAGTTACACTATAGTGGGACTGTTGCTCATAATTTAATGGTTCGTTCGTTTTTGATTTTGGAATTTCGCACAAAGCTACTAGAGGGCTGTCTGTGCTAGCCGTCCCTAATTTTGCAACGTAAGACCAGAGGGAAGGTAGCTAGTCATCATCACTCACCGCCAACTTTTTAGCTACTCTTTTACCAACGAATAGTGAGATTGACCGTAACATTATAACGCCTCCACGGCTGAAAAGGCCAGCATGTTTGGCGCGAAGGGGATGCGAACTCACGACCCTCTGTGTACTAGTAGCACACCTTAACACGCTTGGCCATGCCGGGCCTATATAATTTAATTAAAAAAAAAGATTTATTACGCGATGTACAATCCCTATTTCGCAAAATTTTTTATCCTGTGTGCATGTGGATTTACAATAAGGGTCACGATTTTTACGTTTCGCTTCTTGCTACTCTCGGATTACGAGTGGAACGCCTGAACCACTTGGCCATGTCGGGCCTAAAAAAAAAGAGAGAAAGGAATTCTATTAACTTGGATTCGGAAGGAATAATTTGTCGGAAACTTGTAACATTTTTTTTTAACTTTTGCACTTAATAACGAATGAATTCCCATACTGGAAAACCAAGAATAATAACATAATTTTAAAACGATATTTTCGAAAGCTATACAAACTATGATATATTTCACAAATTTTGAGACATACATGTGTTCTACACTACTTTTATTTTTTAGCCAAAGACACCAAAACTTCCTACCTGACTACTTTCACCTGAATATGACGGACAGGAAGTTGAAGAAGTTAATAATAAATTCAGAATGCGTTTGGTTGGTTGGTTGTTTTGAAATTTCGCACAAAGCTACTCGAGGGTTATCTGTGCTAGCCGTCCCTAATTTAGCAGTGTAAGACTAGAGGGAAGGCAGCTAGTCATCACCACCCACCGCCAACTCTTGAGCTACTCTTTTACTAACGAATAGTGGGATTGACCGACACATTATAACGCCCCCACGGCTGGGAGGGCGAGCATGTTTAGCGAGATGTGGATGCGAACCCGCGACCCTCGGATTACGAAGCGCACGCCTTAACGCGCTAGGCCATGCCAGGCCGACAAAATGCGATTAAGCTAAATGTATAGATGAGAATCGTGATAATTTTGAAAGCAACTTATGAACCAAATCTTCTTCCTCAGTGCTTCCAATAGCTTTCTGTTTGAAGAGTAAATAAAACCAAAATTAAGAGTAACAAATATTTTTATTTATTATTTTTTTAAGTTCTTGTGTGGTACTGTGTTGTAGCTTCCAGAGAGCATAATACTTCTCATGATTCACGTATCGCGCTGTCGTGCACGTTTTACTGATGTCACGGCAGTACAAATAGCAACGTTAAGCCTTCTTTTTATGACGTTGTTTTAATGTCTCTGTCAGATTAACAGATAACACACAACGGTACAGTGATGCAAGTGGTTAAAACAACCATGGCTTTCGGTCTTATTTTGGGGAAATAATACATTGCATTAATACATCAGAAAACCAAAATATACATACAGAAGGAATATATTGAATGAACAACTGGTTGACATAACTATTTAGGATATCTTCATCGACAACTTTAGTTGATGTCCTTAGTTTTATACAGACGGATTAGAGGGAAAAGTCTAGTCAACACCGCCAACTCTTCAGCTACCCTTTACCAACGAAAAGTGTGATTGACTATCACAATATAACGTGCTATGACTGAAACGGTCAAACATGTTGGGTAACGTAACTGAATCCCGTGACCCACAGATTATGAGATGAGCTCCCTATCAGGCCGTGACAGGTCCTTTTCGAGAACTATAAATCATAAGATCATAAGATTTGTGGATTACCATTCAACCTTCTCAACGGTAATAGAATACTCTCTGATATCATTGAAACTTATCGGTGGTAACTGTATACACTCTGCTAAAAATGCAAGTGGTTACGTTTTGATTTTCGGAACGACTGAAAAAAAACATTGTATCTTTTCGGCGAAAGTGTTACCTAAGCCAACCGATTTACCGAATACGTTTTATAAATTATTTACTTTTAAATCAAATATAGAGAGCCAGAAGTTTCGTGTTCACCTATCTGATCGATTTCTAACATTCAACTTAAGTTACTTTATAAGACTTACTCATATCTTCTATCCAGCTGGATAACAAAACCTCTTCTAGACAAGTATGTTACTGAAACCGTAAGATCGTTTGTTAAATATTTTGGCCGAATAGTTAAGGCGCGGGTTCGCTTCACATCCGCACCCCTAAACATGCTCGTGTTTCAACCTTGAGGGAGTAAAACTGTGAAGGTTTATCCCACTACTATTTGTAAAGGAGTATGCGAAGAGTATTTCACTGCCAAATGTTGGACCATTTAAAAGAAATCAAGCCAAACAATTTAATAAAGTATCCGTAACTCCTTCAATGTCCAGTTTAGAATTTCGAATCCGTATATTCACGGCAGTTACAAAAACGTGAATATTTTGAATGTCGAATTATAAGCTTCCCGATACACTTGGAAATGAAAAACAAAAGGTTTGTTTTTTAACCTCACTTTGTAACACAAAAGATATACTCGAATTTGTAATTTTTTTTGAGCCAAATATATTCAGAATATTTTATATACGAATTTAAAACTTGTGGAAAAGATATTTATTTGAATGTTATATAATGAAAAAGTATCTACTAAAATACCATATTGAATTCCGAAATACTGGTTGTATATTGTAAGCTTTAAAATATGTATCGTTAAAACACTTGCTAAAAATAGTGGCCTAGCATAGCCAGAAGGCTAGAAGGTTCGACTCTCAATCTGAGGGTTCCTGATTCGATTTCCCGTCACACTAAACATGCTCAACCTTTCAGCCCTGGGGAACTTATAATTAACGGTCAATCCCACTATTCGTTGGTAAAAGAGTAGCCCAAGAGGTGACGGTGGCTGGTGATGACTAGCTGTTTTCCCTCTAGCCCTACAATGCTAAAATAGGGACGGCTAGCGCAGATAGCTCCCTGGTGGAGCTTTGCGCGAAATTCAAACAAAATAACCCAACAACAGTTTGTTGCATTGCAGCAGCTTATACCACAACATTGAAATATTTTATTGTTTTAGGTAACAATTAAGTGTAAAAAGCAGGAAACGATTACTTATAGAAACTGAGCTAATGGAATCTGATAACAAAAGAGGAGTAAGCAACATGGGACCTCAGGATAGGATATAGTAGTTTGTTGGTTATGACAGATTACTTAAGTAAATCACTGAATTATATCCTAATGTGTCAGCATGGTATTCCTGATACTCTTGTATCTGATAACAACTCACAATTTGTTTCTCACATGATAAAGCTATGGGACTTAAACACAACTCCATGTCATCTTCAGTGTAATACTATTGAGAGAACAAATAAAAATATTAGTAGAATGATATCTAGTAATGTTAAAAAACTCATAAGACTTGAGGTAATCATTAATTTGAATATCCGATATCCATTGAAACTATTATTTATTAGTCTCCAGGTTATATGCCAGCCAAACTCCAGTTGGGACGTGAGGCCTTTCTTCTTATAATTGCCTAATAAATACTCTCAAAACATCGATGAATAAAGAGCGAAATTACAAAGGTTTCATACAGAAGATAGTATCGAATGTTGAAAATGTCCAGAAGCAACTGTAATAAACCTACGACCACATGATAATCCTTGAAAGTGCAGAAGATAATAATTGTTACCTGAACAGTTACAGCGAAACATAAATCTTGACTACAGAAGATCTGATGGTCGTTCCACATTATTAAAATACCTTCTCCTGATGTGTCCATTTTTCATCCTTAAATGGATCCTTTTCTTGACTTACATCTGTATCCGTTTCAAAATGACTTTACGACAACTTCGTAGTTAGCTGGTCTTCATTCGTAAGTTCATATAACTACTAATGTAGATTTCTATTGCTGACGTTAGGGTCATTTGTCCCACTCCGGAACCACCAACATCAGTTTTCTGACGAGTAAATTTGATTCAATTGAAGCAAATAAATAAACAATAAAACACTTTAATGTAAAACAAACAAGTAAAGTAATATTAACGAAATAATCTTAAGCCTAATTTTAATGTGTGCTGATGTAACTAAAGTTGGAAAAGTATATATATATATATATATATAAACATCAACCTATTCATTTCACATCTAAATTCTTGTCGTTCAAGTAATTAAGGATATAAATATTTTCTCGAACACTACTATCTATGTACTATCCCAGCTCGTTCGGTGAACCATTCCATTGTGCGAAAGACGCTGTCGGCACTGGATATGGCACATGGAACAAAGTCTTCAGTTCTCTCACTTTCAGATTGAAGTCAACTAACTATTGCTTTCCCAGAAAATATGCTTTTTGTATTATAGTTTTCAAATAATCAAAATCTAGTTAATAGCCAATAAAACTGGATTTGTGAGCTTTATATAGTGACCGTGATGTATATTTTGAAGGACCTGTAGATGGTTTAAGATCCTTTATTTTACATATCTACATTGTGGTGAACAACAACAACTGCTAAGTATAATTTTGACATGTTTTTATCTGAATTTAGCGCAAAGCTTCACGAGAGCTATATGCGCTAGCCGTCCCAAATTTAGTATTGTAAGGCTAAATGGAAGGCAGCTAGTTATCACTACCCATCACCAACTCTTGGGCCACTCTTTTTGCCAACGAATAGTGGGATTGACTGTCACATTATAATTCTTCCACGTCTGAAAGGGCAATCGTGGTTGGTAAGACAAGGGACTCGAACCTACAACCCTCATTTTACGAGTTCAGTGCCTTAACCACCTAGCCGTACCGGACTGATTTTGACACGTATTGGAAACACTTACTAATCATATAATTCTATAGTGTTTCGTTACATGAGTTTCAGAAGCAACAATTATTCGTCAGCTGGAGTTTATGCGTGTGTGTATGTGTGTGTCTCTCCTTTTCCATGGAGTTAATTCACTCTTAAATCACAGTTTTGGAATGCCTTAAGATTTCTACCCTATTCACGTAAAATATATATTTCTTTCACCACACGGAAAAAAAAGTACTTTCATCCTTTCCCTCCTCGAAGTCGTTCTTTCAACTTTCAGGGTCCGGCATGGCCGAGCACGTAAGGCGTGCGACTCGTAATCCGAGGGTCGCGGGTTCGCGCCCGCGTCGCGCTAAACATTCCCGCCCTCCCAGCCGTGGGGGTGTATATAGTTACGGTCAATCCCACTATTCGTTGGTAAAAGAGTAGCTCAAGAGTTGGCGGTGGGTGGTGATGACTAGCTGCCTTCCCTCTAGTCTTACACTGCTAAATTAGGGACGGCTAGCACAGATAGCCCTCGAGTAGCTTTGTGCGAAATTCCAAAACAAACAAACAAATTCAACTTTCAGAACGACGTGCTCAGTAGCACTTATGACATCGTTTATGTCTTCCTTCTTACGCTCTTTTTCTCGTAATGGTGCTGAAGAGCATTGATCGAGTTTATCTTCTTCAGTGAACAACTTCTTCATCGTTTCGTTCTGGTGAGACAGGTAACTAGATTTTCTTTCAACGTTTCATTATTGTTAGACAGGTCTAAGTTCTCTTTCAACATTTCATTCTAAGGAGACAGGTGGCTAGGTTTTCTTTCAACGTTTCATAATTGTTAGGTAGGTAACTAGGTTTTTATTCAATGTTTCATTCTGGTTACACAGGTATCTGAGTTTTCTTTCAACGTTTCATTATTGTCAGACAGGTAACTAAGTTCTCTTTCAAAATTTCATTCTAATAAGACAGGTGGCTAGGTTTTTCTTCAACGTTTATTATTGTTAGATAGGTAACTTGGTTTTTATTCAACGTTTATCAGGTATCTAAGTAAAGTCTCGTGTTCATATAGAAGTTTGGCTCTAATTTAATGGCTTTCTTACCCAAAACAAACAAACAAAACTTTCTTACCCAACATTAACTGTTAATACGTAAGCCTATTAATATACTTCCCAAAATCATTACGATATTTCTCTTACGATCAAGGTGTAAAGTACAAAATAGAAGACATGACCAAACAAATAAAATATTTTTGATAGATTGTTTAGGTAGAGTATTCATGATGAAACTTTGTAGAATGGACAGCGACTGCCTGTTGTAGAGACACAAGTGTAAAGGACGACGTTTTGAAAGTCTTCCGCCTTTCCTCTTCAAGTTCAATAGAATATTAATGTCAACACACACTCTATCAGTATTTTTTTCAGTAAAGTTTAATTATTACCATGATATTGCTTGTTACTTTGGTAAGACAGCAACGTCCAGTTCAATTTCCTTCAGAGATTTGTGCTGAAGAGACAAGCCTGACAGGTTTAAATAAATCACATACATTCTGGATTATTTCTGTTATCTTCTAACTGATTCTGATTTCACAGCTATCCAAAATAATAATAATAAATAAAAAGTGCTTCAATACAGGGTTTCATTAGTTAGCCATTGTGAAATCAGTGTTTCAACTGCCGTTAAGTCAGTATTATGTATATGTGTAAATATTTTGTAAACGACAACATGTCGTATTGTGTTTGAATTTTCATTTGTATTATTCATTTTTCCATATTGATATTATTGTTTCGAAGTTTAAACTAAAATATGTTATTTATTTAGGGTCACATTTTAGAACTTTCTCGAATTAAGTAGACCAATCACATGTTTGTAAATGAGTGCTGGTGACTTCCTGTCTAGATGTGTAGTCTCGTGCAAGAACGGATATGCGTGGATAGCTCTGGAGTTGTATGGAAATTGCGAGATTGTTCGAGAAATAGGCCTATCGGTATAAAAAAGACGGTGACGTGAGAGATATTGAGTCATCAGTTCTATTCGAGGGAGAGAGATTCAGTCATTAGTTTTATTCGAAGACAAAGAGTGAGATTCAGACACCAGTTTCATTTCAAAAGAAGAGAGCTAGTTATTTGAGAAAGATTAAGTGTTTGCTGTGAATATTCAACTTGGATTTGTGATTGAAATTAGATCTACGGAAGCCGTGATTTTATTTTGTCAATCTCTACGATACTTCTGAATTACTGCTTGTGCTGAGAGTCGGCGAATTTATTGAACTGTGAACTGTTTCGGAATCTCTTCGTGGGACCAAATTCACACCCTAGACTGGAATTTGAGACTTTAATTTTAGATCATTACATTAGATACAGGCCAGTACCGTTTTGTGTTGTGATTTATTTTGAAGTTTGAAACTAATATTATTTTGTTTTGTAATTAATTTCGAATGTTGTAACTTAATATCTGTCACTGTTATCATATAATTTGTTATATCTGTTATATTTGTTAGTAGTTTAGTGTAATAAATTATACAAGCTGTTATCTGTGTTTTTCTGTTGCGTTTAATCTACGAAGAACTTAAAACATTAAAAAATACGTAACAGTCAGTTAAGACAAAATGTAGACATGTTCGTGAGTCTCTCTTTCAAAGTGTCCTCGTTGTTGTTGTTTTTTATTTAAGCACAAAGCTACACAATGGGCTATCTGTGCTTTGCCCACTACGGTATCCAAACCCGGGTTTTAGCGTTGTAAGTCAGCAGACATACCGCTGAGCCACTGGTTGGCAAAAAAATTGGCGCCTGAACAAGGATCAAAGTGTCCTCACTTCTCCTGTTTTAGGGCACTTTTCGACCCGTAAACTAGAGACACAAGTAACAATGAATTCTGCAGAGTCCCAATATGCATATATATATATATATGTGTGTGTGTGTATACATATATAACAGTAAAGGTTCCTTGTTATTCAATAAACAATAAATTTATATCAACACTTAAAAATAAGATATTAGTATACCTTGAGCGAATTTAAAATAAAATTCATTTGTTTGTAGGTGAACGATATCCTTTATTTGTGACGCATCTGTTAGAATTAAATACTGTTGGCAAGCGCCCCTATCATTAACTCCAGCTAATGATTGTGATCGTTCAGTTCCACACTTAATAAATCTTTATCACAAAAATTATACAACCGTATTTCATGAACCTAATCTTCAACTAACTTTTTTTTTCCCACCACCTGCCAAGTGAACGTTTGCACATAGTTTAGCATATATTGCTCTTGTCCATTTACGTATGTTTCAAATACTAAGCATTACTTGTTCTTTTGTTGTTTTGAATTAAGCACAAAGCTACACAATAGGCTATCTGTGCTCTGCCCACCACGGGTATCGAAACCCGGATTTTAGCGTGTAAGTCCGCAGACATATCGCTGAGCCACTGGGGGAGGCACTAAGCATTACAACTGAGTAAAGAAAATATACGTTCACGCGACAAAATAGTCCACATCTAACGTCCATAGAGTATAATAGTTTTTTAGTGAAGAAATTTATTCTTGTCACTCTGTGGTATCTAAGCGTTTTGAATTAATTAGCCTACACTCGATACTGTTCATGCAAGTTAGAAGTGAAGACAAATATAGTTTAATGTCACAGAGTTCTATTACCTTCTAAATCATCGTTAAAATCAAACGAGTAACCAATCCACCTTATGTTTCCTCATTATATTAATGGTAAATTGAGATTACATATTTTAGGTTTTCGCAAATATCGCGCTGATAATAACGATGACGCGTAACTGACGGAACATGTTATTAAGGTTATTTACGTTACTTATTTTGTGTTAGTTGTTCAGTAAAGAAGGGACGTAAAGGATAGTGTGAGGATTTTGAATGTTGAACATATTATGCGATCAATGTTGAAACATGAAGGCTTTCTCTTTTTAACTCATGAATTTTCTAACCTTCTAAATAGACAGTTGGGTTTGGTTTATTTGGAATTTCTCGCAAAGCTACACGAGTTCTATCTGTGCTAGCCGTCCCTAATGTAGCAGTGTAAGACTAGCGGGAAGGCAGCTAGTCATCACCAGCCACCGTCAACTCTTGGGCTACTCTTTTACCAACGAATAGTTGAATTGACCGTAACATTATAACGCCCCCAGGCTGAAAGGGCGAGCATGTTTGGTGTGACTGGGGATTCTTTATCAGATACAAGTTAAACAATAAAAAGTTTCAATCTAATTAAAACAATATGAGATAATTTCTGGAATTTTTGGTAAATGATTACTCGTTTTCAAAGCTGAATCTATTTTGATCCTAAACCTAGAAATAATTGGCTGTTTATTTTAGTATAAAAATAATTTTATTTTGCAGTTTTTTTGTTGTTGGCGCCAAAATGTTTGTGCAAAATGTTTTTTTTTTTTGTAATTAAACACAAAGCTACACAATGGACGATCTGTTCGCTGCCCACCACGGGTATCAAACACCTGTTTATAGCGTTGTAAATTCGCAGACATTCTGCTGTGCTAGTGGAGACGTTTAAAAAAAGACGTATAAATCAGACATCTATATCTTTTTAAGTGATTTATATCTGTAATTAAATCGCCGAATGGTCAACTATTTCTTTTAATTTGATAGTTAATTTGATTTTCAATTTAAGCAAATTAAAATTTAAGTTTCTTTTTTATATGCAATATTTCAACTTAAGTTTTGAATGATAGGAAAAACAATAAGTGAATTAATTCTACCATCAAAAGCTAAAACTCCATCGTTTGATTTTTTTCAGCTAAAAAACAAAATTAAAAACTTTTAGATTCTTAATCCTTTTTAAACCTTCATATGGTAACCTAAATTAATTTATGACTGTGAACAATGCTATGACATTTTACCTAATTCATTATTCGATATTATACAGTGAGTCAACTGTTAAATGATTATATATATATATTAAATATTTATTTTCCGCCAGAAGAAATCTGTCATATAGATGGCTAATGAAATCTTTGATTGCCGTGTCTTCCGCTTTGAAATGAGGTTAGGCCTAACTATATTTCATTGATTTCTAACCACACTTCTGTTACTGAAAGATGAAATTGAAAAGAAATATTTAGTATATATATATATATATAATTGAAATTATCCTATGGCTTGTCTCAATGTCTAGAAGAGCTGAGTAAGATAAAACTGACAGCTAATGAGTGAGATACGCATGTGAACTGTGAATGGTGTTACAGTTTAGAAAAATGTTTCTTTAGTTTCATATACTGAGAGAACTTTCTTTCATGAAACAGTTTGGTTTTAAGTTTCGGGTAAGAGAATGTATTGTTTTCTCTCTTATACGTCAAATTTTGTTTAATTCAATTATTTTTAGCTTAGTTTCGATTGATGATTTAACGGTAACTTTACAGACTTACAATGCTAAATTAAGAGTGAGATTCACCGTGGCGGATAGAGTGCGTATAACTCCTTATCTGTCTAGAACAAAACAAACGAATTTGATTAAATGTTTTAGTAATACGTTCATATTTCATACGTGAAATACTTGATTTGAAAATAATCTCGAAAACCTTCAACATTCTACAAGTGTCATGCTCTTTTCGTTCGAAAATCGGTTATATACAATTATTTTGTTAACTTCTGTTAATCTGAAAATGATCAAGTAGGATTTGTTTGGTTTGTTTTGAATTTCGCGCAAAGCTACTCGAGGACTATCTGCGGAAGCCGTCCCTAATTTAGCAGTGTAAGACCAGAGGGAAGGCAGCTTGTCATCACCACCCACCGCCAACTCTTGGGGTACTCTTTTACCGACGAAGAGTGGGATTGACCCTCAATATTATAATGTCCCCACGACTGAAATGGAGTGTATGTTTGGTGTGACGGGGATTCTAATCCGCGACCCTCGGATTACGAGTCGAGTGCCTGAGTCACCTGGCCATGCCGAACTCATGACCTAGGAAGGTCGAAACATTGTTCTCTGCTTTAATAGTAAAAGTGTTAACACTTATACCAGCCATTTTGATATAAATTTTATAGACTATTTTAGTTCATTATATTTTAAAATACATGTTGTTTTTTTCAACACGTTCATGGTACAGAAATACAAAGTAATTTTTGGAAATTTTCACTCCTCAACTGCTATCTTAATCACCTGATTTTCGCGTCTCTAACTCACGAGCAATTCTTCACTCTTATCGTCTTGTCAGTATGAACTCACCATACAGTTTATGATGGATTTACCCCATTTTTTTATTGTTCTTTGAAGTAAAATAACAAAATCTTTGGCAAGACACATTCACTCATGGATAACTTTTTCTCATTTCTAAAATTATCACCTGAGAGCTCACTAATCCTTCTGAATGAGGGAATGGACACGAGCTAAAAAAGTACTATTAAAAATGGGGGCGTTGAACGCCCCTTGTAATATTTCGGGCCGTAGAAAACTAACTGTTCGTCCAATGAAAAAATACTTATTACGTGCAGCATCAAACGTCAATGTGACGTTTAATCTCGCGCTTCGTCGAGCTGTCGCTCGTGGCACTGAGGTAGCAAAATCGAAATAACTACCAAACTAAAATTGCTCAACTATCTACTTCTTGATTTAGATTTTGTCTCTGAGATATTCATCGAAGTTCCTTATAGAAGTAGATCGAAACAATTTCTGTCGATCCGCAAAACAAATTATAATAACAATAGAAAACGAAAACTTTAATTTTTATACATAAATATACAAACAATAAGTAAAAACTATTATGATTCGAGTTATAGCTGCAAATACAATCGCCAGTGTATCGAGCCTTCAGGTCCAATAACCTCCCCATTTGACCCGTAGTTGTATTTCGACAGTCACAGAATATCTGATACAGCGCTGCGAAAACTGACAATTACAACTATATGCAAAACATGTGTCAGTTAGTCGCACGTTCCTTCAGTCTGACGTTGAACCTTACTGTGGACCATTTGCTAAACGGCTACTGACTCTCGGCTTACTTAGGCCTACGCGTGTTATTGATTTGGAAAACGAGACCCCTTCGAAGAAATTGCGGTGACGCTTGTGCGAATCGATAGTTAACACTAAATATTTGTGATCAAACGCAACGTAAGCATGAGAACTACTTACAAACCTGGTTAAGTATGTTCGCAGTTCAGAGGAGGAAATTTGTTTCTTTGATTCTTTCTCACGCTCGTCCAGTCAAGCAAACGTGTTCACGACGCCATGAATATTAAGAAACGTTTGTCTGATGCTTTTGATACAAAAACTCAGTAACAAGTTACTTTTCCATTTAATAATAATGGTATATCTGTTATGTTTCTAATTGTAAGCATGTTTTACATTTGTAAATTGTGCCTGACAGAACTTTCTTGTGGAACACATTTGCTATACTCGCCCCCCAGTGGCTCAGCGGTATGTCTACAGACTTACACGCTAAAATCCGGGTTTCGATACCCGTGGTGGGCAGAGCATAGATAGCCCATTGTGCAGCTTTGTGCTTAATTCTAAAACAACAACAACTGCTATACTCTGTTAATTCGACTTTATGCTGTAAAGTCTCCCTCTAGTACAGCGCTAATTCTATGGATTTACAACTCTTAAAATCAGAGATTCGATTCCCCTCGGTGAACTCAGCAGATAGCCTGATATGGCTATCTATAGCCACATATAGCTTTGCTATAAGAAACACTTATGTTGTTAAAAGCTTCAGAACAACATAGCACGTTAATAATGTATCTCCACGTGAATCTCATAATAAACGGTTACATAGGGATCATAAAACTGGGTCGAGTAAATAAAAATACCGAAACATATTCATTCATCTTTAGAAATCATTAATGACAGAAGTGTAAAAGACCTACCTTCCTTCTTTCTTACACCGGGTTTTACTGTGTATTTGATACCCTGAAGACGTGATTATGTGTAATATTAGACTGAGTGCTTCAGAGTAACTATGAATTAGTCTGTAAAGACTCCATTACTCAATCTGTAACGATCGTCTAAAATACTATATCAATAAAAACCTATTGAATCTCACTGATGGGCTGCAGACCACCAGCCGGTTATGAGAGTCATTATATCAGTTTGTTGGTTCTCAGGGTTGGTACCTTGTCATTAAACTGAGAGAGATTCGAAATGCAGAAGTGTTATATAAACCAACACACATTTGGCTACCCGTTGTTTGAATTACTTTTACAATATTTTAGAATACGATACGCGAGGAATAGAGAAGATAGAGCCTCAAATGTCAATACGTGCGGTGCTGCGGCTCACGTAGATTGCTTGCACGTGGTAGTGACAGTTTCCAAGCCAAATTGTTTTTTAAAATGTGTTTCCAGTGGCGGGACCCAGTGTTTGTTGCTGCATTGCTGTTGTAATACACGTGTAAATACACGGTAATTTAATGTTGTTATTGTTTAAATTTGTTTTTGCAGACGTACATACCGTATTTGCAATCTTTATATAGGTGAGACGTTATTCTGGCTAAAAAAATTAAGGGACTGGTAGTCATTGTCATGGTAGTGAGTTGGTTTGTTTTGAAATTCGCACACACCTACAGTCATCACCACCCACAGCCAACTCTTTATCTGCTCTTTTTACCAATGCATAGTGTGATCGACCTTCACTTATAACGCCTGCGCTGCTGAAAGGACGAACAGATTAAGTGAAAAGGGGCTTCCTGTCCGCGACTCCCACATTGGGAGTCGAGCGCCCTAACCATTTGGACTTGCTGGGTCCATGACGGAAAAAAAAGATAGAAAATTTGTTTGTTTTTGAATTTCTCGTAAAGCTAAACGAGAGCTATCTGCGCTAGCTGTCTCTAATTTAGCAGTGTAAGATTAGAGTGAAGGCAGCTAGTCATCACCACCCACCGCCAACTCTTGGGCCACTCTTTTACCAATGAATAGTGGGATTGACCGTTACATTATAACTTCCCCACGGCTGAAAAGGCGAGCATGTTTGGTGCGACCGGAAAGATAGAGAAAGCAAAATTGACTGTGCAGTGAAAGTACGAATACCGGACGAAAAGTAAAAATTAAGTTGCAAAAATTAGATTTTTCCCATAGTGTTTCTCTGAAAAGGGTTATTTGCAATATTTTCTTTCACATCAGCAGGCCGAGGTAATAGCCACACGTGTGCTAACTCATTTTTAATGTTACTAACGTATTCAGAGATGAAGAGAAATCGATCAAATCAAAACTAATTTAAAATTTAAACTCAAACTGTAAAGGTTGGATATTTTATTTTTTTATTCTGTTTTTAGCTCCAATGTGTTCTCTTCTGTAAAACAAAGAGAAGAAAGGGGTAATTGAGCATTAAAAGTCTTCATGTGTAATCCATTGGGATGTGTCCGTTTTTGTGCAAATGTCAAGCGAGTGAATTGAAACATAATGTTCTTTCTTTTGCCTAAAATACGTATATCCTGGTAGAACGTGGCAAATATATTTCCATTGTAAAGTTGAAATATTACACGAATATTTATTTATATATGACTTAGGGTGTGTTGCACTCTACATGATTAGAGTTGGAGATGGGAGATAAGCCGTTGGAATGTTATTTGTTATCTTGGTTTAATATTCTACATTTGGTGCATCAACAGATGAGATGCCATTTCCTATTACTGAACGGTATGTAGTACAAACCACAGATAGGTGGATGAAATGTAGTTTGTTAATAAGTGTAAGAATTTTTCACGTAGTCAAGACGTATTTTAAATTATCTTTTGGAAATAACAAGATAAAAGATGTTTTTATTTTATACATACGCATATTTCATTAAGATTAATAACTGTTTATATTTTCTAAGCTAGAGGAACTTTATATGTCACATAGATTGTGTAATTATATTCAACGAACTCGAGTCTGACAACCGACTTAGAGGCCATCTTGTCAAAATCGATGATACAGCTCGAAAATCAATATCCCAATCGCCTAGTTCTATTGTAAAAGGTTGGGTCATGAAGATGTTGTGTCCGAAGCACACTACTCTTTCCTTATTGCTATCGATAATCCGTATGGTGTACAAGGAGACGGTTTTTCAGGTACGGTTTTAACAGTCTAATCGACTTGGTGGAATACGTTTTTATAAATAATAACATGAATACCTATTTCATATTTTAGCTACTTGAGGTGTGACTGTAAACTTTATGTTGATGGACACATATTCTAATGGCCTCGTTCCTCGAAGTATGTCCTTCTTGATTAGAATGTGTACCCATTATCTAGGGTAAGTAAACTTGTTTTTTTTTTTAAATTGTAAATCCTCACATGTTCCCAAATACCTCAATTCACTTATCACAGCTGAGGTACATTCTATAATAGGTATTGTTCTGATGGCTGAAGTTAATCGACATTCCTTGGTTTTCTAATTATATTTAGGTACAAGAAATGTTCTAGTCTTAGAAATCATAAATTCACGATGTGAACACATCTTATATGATCTAATTGTATAAATATTTTGTATTGAAATATAATTAATTTTTCCTTCGCATCACAGTACAAACGAAACGTACAGTGACTTTATTTATCAGTTAAATAGTCACAATATTTTCAAAACACGAATTCACCCCTCTGTATATTCCTATTGGTTAGGGCGATCCATTTGCAATCTGTAGTTCCCAGAGCTCCGCAGATAGCCAGATGTGGCTTTGCTATAATAAAACACGCATACTTTATTACGGGTCTTGGTTTTCATGTTTGTGAGTTTCTTTATTTCAACTTGTAAAACTGTTTCATGCTCATAACCATTTCATACTTTTTAGTCTGTTAAAAATATCATTATTTTACTTCATCATTTACTTTATGGGTAGTTTTATTATGCATACTAAAGTATTGTCTAGGTGAGTTTGTTCGTCTGATCAAGCAACATGTTTTATACAGACCAGGATTTATCGATCTAACACACAATGTTAACAAGAAAGCCTTACTTACATGACTTGTCTGAAAATAATATAATGAGAAAACTTTGAGCGAAGGGTAAGAAACCCATTGTAAACGCTTAGTAGATCGCGGATAGTAAAACTGCAATGATACAAATTTGGTTTGTTTTGAATTTCAGGTAAAGATACACGAGGACCCACTGCTGTAGCCTTCTCTCATTTATCAGTGAAAGATTAGAGGGAGGGAAGCTTGTCATCACCACCCACTCTTTTCTCCAATGAATAAGGAGATTGACCGTAATATTATAACACATCCGCCAATCAGAACGAGAGTATGTTTGGTAGGTTGGGATTCGAACTCGAGACTAGCAGATTACGAGTCGAGTAACGCAACTACCTGGCCACGTCGAGCCGGTATATAAATAACTTACTGTTAGTAATATTTTTGTATATATGAATTTAAATATCGTTTATATAAAAATGAGCCAACATAGTAATTAAAAACAATGTCTCAAGTAAGACAAACAATTATGGATATGATTCAGTTTCGTTATTCAACGAGATTTATGTGATTTAATAATCATTGAAGATCAAAATGATGTCACATACGACACAAAGCGTAAGATAACCTGAAACATATGATGATAAATCAAATGGAATTTTTATTTGGACACATTCACTGTTATCACTACATTTCTCCAAACGTTATTTCAGGCTTAAGAGATTAGGTTAGGCCTATGTACAGATTCTGAGTGTTTAGTTTGTATCAAGAGATATTTTAATTTTTAACACCTAAAGAATAGCTGTATCTAAGAATGATGTAGATACAGCTTAGTCGTTCGCGTGGAAACGATATATTAGAATTATACTTCTATATACTGAAACCTCTTATTGAATTTTGCAATGTCTCGATTTTCTCAGAAACTCATTTTCACTCTTATCGGTATTATTGCTTTTCACTAAAATGCTTCCTTTAATTACCACTAGGTGACAGGAACGTAAAGAGAACCTTTGTGTGGTGTTCCAGTATCAGATGGAAATACTGCAACAATGCATTTCAGATAGTCGTGTGATTCACGTGAAGCACGTGCAAAATAGCAAATTTCCGGTAGTTTGCACATCACTTGCACTCTGAGGACAGACAGGTAAGATATAGACGGAAAGAACAAGTCTTAGTCTATATAGCTTCAGAATATTATAACCGTGTGTGTGATCCATGTTTTGCATAATTAAAAAACAATTCGAATAAATGCTAGATTTCATTCGATGTTTAACATTTCAAGGTATGCAAACGCGATTTGAATTGTTAGCTAGATTATCTGTCAAATATATACATGCAGACACACACACACACAGATTTCACTTTTTTGTTCAACGTGTTTTTATGCACATAATTTATATTTTTTTATTATTACGATTTCCCTGAGCTATAAAGTGAATTGTAGGTTTTCTCCTCATTGTTGTTCGCCTGGTCTTCGTAGCACATTTGAATTTAATAATGGTTTCCTTTAGTTTAACTAGGAACAGTCTTCCCATTAGTGGCTGAGAATGATTTATGATAATAAACATATATAAACATAAATATATGTTAATTGAAGGAACAACATCTGATATATATACATACTACTATGTATAATAATCTCGTGCTTTTTTACATTTGTCTGTTTTCTTTGTGGAATACTTAATTTTTTCTGGCTATGCATTTGTTATAATTCGTGCATGATTTATATGTATTCTCAGTAGAAACATTTCGTTCTACATATAAAAATAAAATATACATTAGAAATTAAAAAACAACAACATTGTTCAAGTATAAACCACCAGGGTAATAAAACATAATTTTTTTCGAAGGGAGAATATAAATATGTTATACAAATTAAACTGTTATAACTAATCACTCAACTTACTAAAAGTTCCCCGCTGGTACAGCGGTAAGTCTCCGGATTTACAACGCTAAAACAGGGGTTCAATTCCTCTTAGTGGGCTCAGTAGATAGACTGCTGTGGCTTTGTTACATGAAAAATACAAACACACATCTTTTAAAAACTGAGTCTATATATTTGTTTTCTGTGCATTGTTAACCCTACTTCCCCTACCCCTTCTATTCAAGTAGCACATGCGAAATTATACTGCTGTAAGCCTAGTTTTGATACCCGTAGTGGGCAGAGCACAGATATCCCTTTGTGTAGCTTTGTGCTTGAATAAAAGACAAACAAAAGTGAACCCTTTATTTCCATGTAACCACAGAACGTTTAACATGAAGAAAATATTATGATATATTTTACTTTCTCCACAGCTAGTGGTTTTTAATAACCACTTTCCGTAAATACAACATATATATAACATACTGCAACGGTATATTTTACCTTGTGGCTCGCCAGCCTGCGCTTGGAACGAAATGACACTCTTACATACGCATGTATGTTAACTTAAATTATATCTATTAAACCATATCTCTGGTTTGAAAGAAACGATTAGCGGGATTGGCAGTAGCGTTATAACGCCCTCACGGCTGAATTGGCGAGCATATTCAATGTGACGTTGATTCGAACCCACGACCTTCACACATTACGAGTAGAGCGCCTTAACCACCTAGCTATAACGAGCCTTAGAATCTGTAATTTACAATAAAAAATACTTTTTTTAAAATACTGTAAAGTTTCTATATCATAGCTTTCTATTTGTAAACCTGTTCTCAATCAATACGAAAATAAGATTCCAGACTACAAGTACGAAGTTCAACTGTTTAGGCCTAATTTCTCTTTTAGTATTAATGTAATGTTTTTTATACTCATTGCCTTTAACTACATTAGAATAAACACGTACCAGTCTGTTAAACAACAAATAAAACTGAGGCACTGTTTACATCACGGGAGTACCAAAATACACCTCAGTAGGAAAATATCCTTCGATAACAAGCCTAATAACTACAAACAAACAGATGGAAATCTATAGCAAATCTCATCTGGTAGTAGAGATACGACATATTTTAAGGTTTTGGCTACATTCAAGTAACTCACGTGCGCAATAAAAATGGCACTAATAAACAAAGTCCAAACATTACGGGGCAGTTATGAATGCTCAAGCAATCAATATTCCATGTCAAAACCCACCCATCATTGTCTGCAACCAATTGTGCGAACAAACTTGTTTCTAATGAGTCATATAATCAAGGAAAGAGAAGAACAAATATTAATAAAATAGCATATTGTAACCGTATAGTGGTCTAATACGTACTCGTATAGAACTTGCTAATTGCCTGATAAATACCACATCCGGAAACTGGCATCCCAGTCCCCATTAAAGTATAGCATTCACATGAAATATCTTAATTAAATCTAAACATCCAGGACAATAATACTAGTGTTAGAAAGAGATTAAAATTTATTATCGTCTCCTTTATTATTTCTTTGTTTTTAATAAGGAGGTGTGTGTGTGTGTGTATTTTCTTATAGCAAATCCACATTAAGCGATCTGGAGAGTCCGCCGAAGGGAATCGAGCCCCAGATTTTAGCGTTGTAAATCCGTAGACTTACCGCGGTACTAGTGAGAAACTGATAAAAAGGGCTATTTTTAGATGAGATATGACTTTTACCACACTAAATCTAAATTACTATTAATACAGATAAAGAACTGTGTATATCTTTCCTGTATAAGCTGCAGGGAAAGAAGTCTTGTTCAGAAAACTGAAAAAAAAAAAAGCTACACAAAAGTTTAATCAGAAAGCAGAGATAGCCGGCAGATAGCCATCTGGTTTGTTTAATCAGAAAGCAGAATTAGCCGGCAGATAGCCATCTGGTTTGTTTAATCAGAAAGCAGAGTTAGCCGGCAGATAGCCATCTGGTTTGTTTAATTAGAAAGCAGAATTAGCCGGCAGATAGCCATCTGGTTTGTTTAATCAGAAGGCAGTGTTAGCCGGCAGATAGCCATCTGGTTTGTTTAATCAGAAAGCAGAGTTAGCCGGCAGATAGCCATCTGGTTTGTTTAATCAGAAAGCAGAATTAGCCGGCAGATAGCCATCTGGTTTGTTTAATCAGAAAGCAGAATTAGCCGGCAGATAGCCATCTGGTTTGTTTAATCAGAAAGCAGAATTAGCCGGCAGATAGCCATCTGGTTTGTTTAATCAGAAAGCAGAGTTAGCCGGCAGATAGCCATCTGGTTTGTTTAATCAGAAAGCAGAATTAGCCGGCAGATAGCCATCTGGTTTGTTTAATCAGAAAGCAGAGTTAGCCGGCAGATAGCCATCTGGTTTGTTTAATCAGAAAGCAGAATTAGCCGGCAGATAGCCATCTGGTTGAATAATAGAATTAGACTGCTACTTTCACTGCGCTCTTACAATCTTAAAAGTTTAACGATAACAGACTTCGAGCCATAAACTCTCAGATTCTTTATCCGGCACGCTGCAAAGGAGCGGAACGCGTTTTAACAAAAACAGGCCTCGAACCATAAACTCTTGGATTCACAATCTATACACTATAACCAGTATAACAAATGGCATGGAATTCTGCCAATGGAAGATATTAATTAGCTACGTTTTGTGTAGCAGATTTGTTTAACATTGGGGACAAACAGATGTTTCTTGTGTTGCTTTGTGAAAATAATTAATATCACAAATAATATAAACCTATCTGACACATGAACTAATATATTCTATAATGATAGTGGCAAAACCTATTTTTAATAAATTCCCCGTCTTTCCCGTTAAAAAGTGTTTACCTCACATTCAAAATACATTTATATTTCTTTGGTTTCTGAATAATAGGTAATATTATAATTATTTGTTCTTGTATATCATCGGAAGTCTTCCAATTTACCAAAAAAAAACATCTTGAATATAAACTCAAATTATGTTTTGTTTGTAGCTACATGTTTGGTTTTCATGTTCGATATGTTTACATAAATAAATTTCAATTTCATCAAACAGTCTGAAGTAGCATCAGATTAACTGCCCCTCCCAACATGGCTTTAGCGACTAGTTTCGAGGTTTATAATGCTACAAGTTGTGTTTCGACAACGTGATTAGCATCATACTTAATAATAATCTAACAGACAGGGGCGTAGGGCGTAGATCCTGGACGGATGGGGGGGTATACATCCTATCTTCATTTTAGGTGGGGGGTATGGTGCATACAATCATCCCCCTCTACAGTTTGGTCTGTTTAATTGTTTTATTGCATCACAGGTCTACAAATTGTGTGTTTGTTCTTGTGATTCTCGGGTTCTTACCAATCGAATTGCATAATTAGGCCTAGATGTAGGATTTTTCAGTAGCCGAAATGTGCATCTTTAATATAGGCGTATTTCTAAGCTTTTTGATCCAAATGACAGTACGTAAGTATCAGTCAGTAGGCCTAAGTATACGTGCAAATATCGTGGCAACAAGATTACTCTGTGACCGCGTGTTTACAGCTTTCAGGTTCACGTAATCAGAGATTACCAATTTACAAATTGAACAGTCCACATAAGTGGTTGCAAAAATCGTCTTCCCCCCATCGGGTGGAAAAAAATCTACGCCTTTGCTAACAGACGTATGAAGTTTAGAAGGCCACTTCTTACCTCATATCTCACAGCTTCACTGGAATACCATTAAACATTATTATGGTTTTATAGACAATTTCATGTTTATTATTAGTCAGTATTTACTGTGTACATTTTTCAAGCGGTGACTCTGGCAGACATTTTACGAGCAATAGTTTTCTGTTTATTATTACCTTGATTAAAACTAGCTGCATGATTTAGTTTCCAGGTTCCAAAATAGTTTGTTTGTTTTGTTTGTTTTTTTGGAATTTCGCACAAAGCTGCTCGAGAGCTATCTGTGCTAGCCGTCCCTAATTTAGCAGTGTAAGACTAGAGGGAAGGCAGCTAGTCATCACCACCCACCGCCAACTCTTGGGCTACTCTTTTTACCAACGAATAGTGGGACGACCGTCACATTATAATGCCTCCACGGCTGGGAGGGCGAGCATGTTTGGCGCGACTTCCAAAAGAGAACGTAGCACATTTACTTATTCTGTGTTTACTAACACATCCAACGCATTTAACACACTAACTAGCTACATCTCAAAATATTCACATCTGAAACTACGAAAAATGAAAACATTTTTTTTTTTTTTCAGTGTTGTGACCTCTTTGGTGTAATTAGTAGACTGGATTATATCCGTGTGGTAGGCTTTATTATATTCATATGGTAGGTGCTTTCCGGTTTATATCTGAATGGTACATATATTCTCGATTACATCTATATGATTCTTGTATTCTCTACTATATCCGTACGGAAGGTATATTGTTGAAGGTGTTTTGAATAATATGCAGATTGCATTGTATAAGGCCGCGTAACAATACTCTCATATTGTTAACTACTGGGTTAACTTGGTATATTGTGTCGGGTAAAAAAACAAAAACAAAATCGTGACCTTGCTGACTATTGAATGAATATTTGTGTCAAAGCTGTAGGTGTAACTTCCAGTTTGACTGCCCAATTTTGTTTGATTTCTTTACGTTCCACACTCAATCCTTATTTTTCATGCACGTTGTTCTTCACACCTGAAGTGTTTTTGATTAGATATCATAACATTTTGTCAATAGACACTAACAAACTGCAATAAATTAAAAAGTGACACTCTATAGTAACCCACATTAGATTTACAATCGTAACCATATTATTCGGAACATGTGTTTATTTTACACAATCAATCACATTCTACAGGCCCTGCATAGCCAGGTGGTTAAGGCACTCGACTCATAATCCGAGGGTCGCGAGTTCGAATCCTCGTCACACCAAACATGCTTGCCTTTTCAACCGTGAGAGCGTTATAATGTCGCTGTCAATCCCCACTATTCGTTGGCTAAAGAGTAGTCCAAGAGTTGGCGGTGGGTGGTAATGATTAGCTGCCTTCCCTCTAGTCTTACACTTCTAAATTAGGGACGACTAGCGCAGATAGCTCTCGTGTAGCTTTGCGCGAAATTCAAAACAAAGTAACGTGCACACATCACTCCTATTCTATTAACAATACTTTGCATCAGATGTGGACAGTTCGTACCAGCTTGCCATGGTTGGCGGTCTTACATGTATACGAGTGCTCGTCGCAAAGTGAAACATCTAAATATGATATTCGTGGTCCAGCTATTTGAGTCTCTTCAAAATGACAACTGAGACAAGATCGAGTAAGACGACCACAGTACAAGCTAATCGGCTAATGCCTTATATCCCAGGAATTATTACGAGTTGAGTGATAGGCACGACAACGAACTGATTAGAGTGGCTTGCATTGCTTTATAGCAGCCGTCCCTCATTACCATGGCCATAATAGTACAAACTCCAATAATCCATTAACCGCTTTATGCAATTTGTTATGAGCCAGTTATATCAGGTTTATTTCTAATTACAGTGAAATAGCCCAAAATTTTCACTTTAGTAATAAAATATTAATAATAAAATTTGCGGTTGCTGTTTGTTACGTAACAACGAAACGTTTTGTATCACATGGAAACGTTAAATGTCGCAATAATACTGCTGAAATTCACGTCTTTAGTTTTGCGAATCCATAGACGAAAACTCTTTTCTACGACCCTGGGGCCCGGCATGGCCAAGTGTGTTAAGGCGTTCGACTCGTAATCCGAGGGTCGCGGGTTCGAATCCCGGTCGCACCAAACATGCTCGCCTTTTCAGTGGTAGGGGCGTTATAATGTGTCGGTCAATCCCACTATTCGTTGGTAAAAGAGTAGCCCAAGAGTTGGCGGTGGGTGGTGATGACTAGCTGCCTTCCCTCTGGTCTTACACTGCTAAATTAGAGGTAGCTAAAGCACATAGCTCTCGTGCAGCTTTGGGCGAAATTCAAAACAAACACAAAAATCTAGGACCCTGGTGGTGGTTCCGCTCGGTTCTCTTATTTCAGTACTTATTTAATTTCAATATTTAAAGCGCTTAATTGTGGTGTCGATGTAATATATACCCTGTATCAAATAAACCAAACCACAAGTTTAATATCAGTACCTCTGAAGCTGCTAATTAAACTGTTACCCTGATGTTGCTCAGATGTGTTCTGGTTTACACGAAATAAAACTGAAATTAAGATTCTCTTTTGGTATATTCACAGATATACTGATGATTAGATTAATTTGAGTCAACACAGTATTTTTGAATTACGTTAATTACTGGTAAATTTTCTGTTGCGTTATAATTAAAAAGTATACCATGTGTAATAAACTACATTAGCGCTTAGATTTAGACAAAAATAAACAATGTTACTTTTCAAAAACACATCTTTGTTACTGTACATATACACATGTTTGTTATTGTACATATACACATGTTTGTTATTGTACATATACACATCTTTGTTATTGTACATATACACATCTTTGTTATTGCACATATACACATCTTTGTTACTGCACATATACACATCTTTGTTACTGCACATATACACATCTTTGTTATTGTACATATACACATCTTTGTTATTGTACATATACACATCTTTGTTACTGCACATATACACATCTTTGTTACTGCACATATACACATCTTTGTTATTGTACATATACACATCTTTGTTACTGTACATATACACATCTTTGTTACTGCACATATACACATCTTTGTTATTGTACATATACACATCTTTGTTACTGTACATATACACATGTTTGTTACTGCACATATACACATCTTTGTTATTGTACATATACACATGTTTGTTACTGCACATATACACATCTTTGTTATTGTACATATACACATGTTTGTTACTGCACATATACACATCTTTGTTATTGTACATATACACATGTTTGTTACTGCACATATACACATGTTTGTTATTGTACATATACACATCTTTGTTACTGTACATATACACATCTTTGTTATTGTACATATACACATCTTTGTTACTGTACATATACACATCTTTGTTACTGCACATATACACATGTTTGCTACTGCACATATACACATCTTTGTTATTGTACATATACACATCTTTGTTACTGCACATATACACATGTTTGCTACTGCACATATACACATCTTTGTTATTGCACATATACACATCTTTGTTACTGCACATATACACATCTTTGTTACTGTACATATACACATCTTTGTTACTGCACATATACACATCTTTGTTACTGCACATATACACATCTTTGTTATTGTACATATACACATGTTTGTTACTGTACATATACACATCTTTGTTACTGTACATATACACATCTTTGTTATTGTACATATACACATGTTTGTTACTGCACATATACACATGTTTGTTACTGCACATATACACATCTTTGTTATTGTACATGTACACATCTTTGTTATTGTACATATACACATCTTTGTTACTGCACATATACACATGTTTGTTACTGCACATATACACATCTTTGTTACTGTACATATACACATCTTTGTTATTGTACATATACACATCTTTGTTACTGTACATATACACATCTTTGTTACTGTACATATACACATCTTTGTTATTGTACATATACACATGTTTGTTACTGCACATATACACGTTTGTTATTGTACATATACACATCTTTGTTATTGTACATATACACATCTTTGTTACTGCATATATACACATCTTTGTTACTGTACATATACACATCTTTGTTACTGCACATATACACATCTTTGTTATTGTACATATACACATCTTTGTTACTGTACATATACACATCTTTGTTACTGCACATATACACATCTTTGTTATTGTACATATACACATGTTTGTTACTGCACATATACACATGTTTGTTACTGCACATATACACATCTTTGTTATTGTACATATACACATCTTTGTTATTGTACATATACACATCTTTGTTACTGCACATATACACATCTTTGTTACTGCACATATACACATGTTTGTTATTGTACATATACACATCTTTGTTACTGTACATATACACATCTTTGTTACTGCACATATACACATCTTTGTTATTGTACATATACACATCTTTGTTACTGTACATATACACATGTTTGTTACTGCACATATACACATCTTTGTTATTGTACATATACACATGTTTGTTACTGCACATATACACATCTTTGTTATTGTACATATACACATGTTTGTTACTGCACATATACACATCTTTGTTATTGTACATATACACATGTTTGTTACTGCACATATACACATGTTTGTTATTGTACATATACACATCTTTGTTACTGTACATATACACATCTTTGTTATTGTACATATACACATCTTTGTTACTGTACATATACACATCTTTGTTACTGCACATATACACATGTTTGCTACTGCACATATACACATCTTTGTTATTGTACATATACACATCTTTGTTACTGCACATATACACATCTTTGTTACTGCACATATACACATCTTTGTTACTGCACATATACACGTTTGTTATTGTACATATACACATCTTTGTTATTGTACATATACACATGTTTGTTATTGTACATATACACATCTTTGTTATTGTACATATACACATCTTTGTTACTGTACATATACACATCTTTGTTATTGTACATATACACATCTTTGTTACTGTACATATACACATCTTTGTTACTGTACATATACACATCTTTGTTACTGCACATATACACATCTTTATTATTGTACATATACACATCTTTGTTACTGCACATATACACATGTTTGTTACTGCACATATACACGTTTGTTATTGTACATATACACATCTTTGTTATTGTACATATACACATCTTTGTTACTGTACATATACACATTTTTGTTACTGCACATATACACATGTTTGTTACTGCACATATACACATCTTTGTTACTGTACATATACACATCTTTGTTATTGTACATATACACATCTTTGTTACTGTACATATACACATCTTTGTTACTGTACATATACACATCTTTGTTATTGTACATATACACATGTTTGTTACTGCACATATACACGTTTGTTATTGTACATATACACATCTTGTTACTGCATATATACACATCTTTGTTACTGTACATATACACATCTTTGTTACTGCACATATACACATCTTTGTTATTGTACATATACACATCTTTGTTATTGTACATATACACATCTTTGTTACTGCACATATACACATCTTTGTTATTGTACATATACACATGTTTGTTACTGCACATATACACATGTTTGTTACTGCACATATACACATCTTTGTTATTGTACATATACACATCTTTGTTATTGTACATATACACATCTTTGTTTACTGCACATATACACATCTTTGTTACTGCACATATACACATCTTTGTTATTGTACATATACACATCTTTGTTACTGTACATATACACATCTTTGTTACTGCACATATACACATCTTTGTTATTGTACATATACACATCTTTGGTTACTGTACATATACACATGTTTGTTACTGCACATATACACATCTTTGTTATTGTACATATACACATGTTGTTACTGCACATATACACATCTTTGTTATTGTACATATACACATGTTTGTTACTGCACATATACACATCTTTGTTATTGTACATATACACATGTTTGTTACTGCACATATACACATGTTTGTTATTGTACATATACACATCTTTGTTACTGTACATATACACATCTTTGTTATTGTACATATACACATCTTTGTTACTGTACATATACACATCTTTGTTACTGCACATATACACATGTTTGCTACTGCACATATACACATCTTTGTTATTGTACATATACACATCTTTGTTACTGCACATATACACATCTTTGTTACTGCACATATACACATCTTTGTTACTGCACATATACACGTTTGTTATTGTACATATACACATCTTTGTTATTGTACATATACACATGTTTGTTATTGTACATATACACATCTTTGTTATTGTACATATACACATCTTTGTTACTGTACAATACACATCTTTGTTATTGTACAATACACATCTTTGTTATTGTACATATACACATCTTTGTTACTGTACATATACACATCTTTGTTACTGTACATATACACATCTTTGTTACTGCACATATACACATCTTTGTTATTGTACATATACACATCTTTGTTACTGCACATATACACATGTTTGTTACTGCACATATACACGTTTGTTATTGTACATATACACATCTTTGTTATTGTACATATACACATCTTTGTTACTGTACATATACACATTTTTGTTACTGCACATATACACATCTTTGTTATTGTACATATACACATTTTTGTTATTGTACATATACACATCTTTGTTATTGTACATATACACATCTTTGTTACTGCACATATACACATCTTTGTTACTGCACATATACACATCTTTGTTATTGTACATATACACATGTTTGTTACTGCACATATACACATGTTTGTTATTGTACATATACACATCTTTGTTATTGTACATATACACATCTTTGTTACTGCACATATACACATGTTTGTTATTGTACATATACACATCTTTGTTATTGTACATATACACATCTTTGTTATTGTACATATACACATCTTTGTTACTGCACATATACACATCTTTGTTATTGTACATATACACATGTTTGTTACTGCACATATACACATGTTTGTTATTGTACATATACACATCTTTGTTATTGTACATATACACATCTTTGTTATTGTACATATACACATCTTTGTTACTGTACATATACACATCTTTGTTATTGTACATAGACACATCTTTGTTACTGCACATATACACATCTTTGTTACTGCACATATACACATCTTTGTTATTGTACATATACACATGTTTGTTACTGCACATATACACATCTTTGTTATTGTACATATACACATGTTTGTTACTGCACATATACACATCTTTGTTATTGTATATATACACATCTTTGTTACTGTACATATACACATCTTTGTTACTGTACATATACACATCTTTGTTACTGCACATATACACACGTTTGTTATTGTACATATACACATCTTTGTTATTGTACATATACACATCTTTGTTACTGCATATATACACATCTTTGTTACTGTACATATACACATCTTTGTTACTGCACATATACACATCTTTGTTATTGTACATATACACATCTTTGTTATTGTACATATACACATCTTTGTTACTGCACATATACACATCTTTGTTATTGTACATATACACATGTTTGTTACTGCACATATACACATGTTTGTTACTGCACATATACACATCTTTGTTATTGTACATATACACATCTTTGTTATTGTACATATACACATCTTTGTTACTGCACATATACACATCTTTGTTACTGCACATATACACATCTTTGTTATTGTACATATACACATCTTTGTTACTGTACATATACACATCTTTGTTACTGCACATATACACATCTTTGTTATTGTACATATACACATCTTTGTTACTGTACATATACACATGTTTGTTACTGCACATATACACATCTTTGTTATTGTACATATACACATGTTTGTTACTGCACATATACACATCTTTGTTATTGTACATATACACATGTTTGTTACTGCACATATACACATCTTTGTTATTGTACATATACACATGTTTGTTACTGCACATATACGCATGTTTGTTATTGTACATATACACATCTTTGTTACTGTACATATACACATCTTTGTTATTGTACATATACACATCTTTGTTACTGTACATATACACATCTTTGTTACTGCACATATACACATGTTTGCTACTGCACATATACACATCTTTGTTATTGTACATATACACATCTTTGTTACTGCACATATACACATCTTTGTTACTGCACATATACACATCTTTGTTACTGCACATATACACGTTTGTTATTGTACATATACACATCTTTGTTATTGTACATATACACATGTTGTTATTGTACATATACACATCTTTGTTATTGTACATATACACATCTTTGTTACTGTACATATACACATCTTTGTTATTGTACATATACACATCTTTGTTACTGTACATATACACATCTTTGTTACTGTACATATACACATCTTTGTTACTGCACATATACACATCTTTGTTATTGTACATATACACATCTTTGTTACTGCACATATACACATGTTTGTTACTGCACATATACACGTTTGTTATTGTACATATACACATCTTTGTTATTGTACATATACACATCTTTGTTACTGTACATATACACATTTTTGTTACTGCACATATACACATCTTTGTTATTGTACATATACACATTTTTGTTATTGTACATATACACATCTTTGTTATTGTACATATACACATCTTTGTTACTGCACATATACACATCTTTGTTACTGCACATATACACATCTTTGTTATTGTACATATACACATGTTGTTACTGCACATATACACATGTTTGTTATTGTACATATACACATCTTTGTTATTGTACATATACACATCTTTGTTACTGCACATATACACATGTTTGTTATTGTACATATACACATCTTTGTTATTGTACATATACACATCTTTGTTATTGTACATATACACATCTTTGTTACTGCACATATACACATCTTTGTTATTGTACATATACACATGTTTGTTACTGCACATATACACATCTTTGTTATTGTACATATACACATCTTTGTTATTGTACATATACACATCTTTGTTATTGTACATATACACATCTTTGTTACTGTACATATACACATCTTTGTTATTGTACATAGACACATCTTTGTTACTGCACATATACACATCTTTGTTACTGCACATATACACATCTTTGTTATTGTACATATACACATGTTTGTTACTGCACATATACACATCTTTGTTATTGTACATATACACATGTTTGTTACTGCACATATACACATCTTTGTTATTGTATATATACACATCTTTGTTACTGTACATATACACATCTTTGTTACTGTACATATACACATCTTTGTTACTGCACATATACACATGTTTGTTATTGTACATATACACATCTTTGTTATTGTACATATACACATCTTTGTTATTGTACATATACACATCTTTGTTATTGTACATATACACATCTTTGTTATTGTACATATACACATCTTTGTTACTGCACATATACACATCTTTGTTACTGCACATATACACATCTTTGTTATTGTACATATACACATCTTTGTTATTGTACATATACACATCTTTGTTATTGTACATATACACATCTTTGTTATTGTACATATACACATCTTTGTTATTGTACATATACACATCTTTGTTACTGCACATATACACATCTTTATTATTGTACATATACACATGTTTGTTACTGCACATATACACATCTTTGTTATTGTACATATACACATCTTTGTTACTGTACATATACACATCTTTGTTACTGTACATATACACATCTTTGTTACTGCACATATACACATGTTTGTTATTGTACATATACACATCTTTGTTATTGTACATATACACATCTTTGTTATTGTACATATACACATCTTGTTATGTACATATACACATCTTTGTTATTGTACATATACACATCTTTGTTATTGTACATATACACATCTTTGTTACTGCACATATACACATGTTTGTTACTGCACATATACACGTTTGTTATTGTACATATACACATCTTTGTTATTGTACATATACACATCTTTGTTACTGCACATATACACATCTTTGTTACTGTACATATACACATCTTTGTTACTGCACATATACACATCTTTGTTATTGTACATATACACATCTTTGTTATTGTACATATACACATCTTTGTTACTGCACATATACACATCTTTGTTACTGTACATATACACATCTTTGTTACTGCACATATACACATCTTTGTTACTGCACATATACACATGTTTGTTATTGTACATATACACATCTTTGTTATTGTACATATACACATCTTTGTTACTGCACATATACACATCTTTGTTACTGCACATATACACATGTTTGTTATTGTACATATACACATCTTTGTTACTGTACATATACACATCTTTGTTACTGCACATATACACATCTTTGTTATTGTACATATACACATCTTTGTTACTGCACATATACACATCTTTGTTATTGTACATATACACATCTTTGTTACTGTACATATACACAGCTTTGTTATTGTACATATACACATGTTTGTTACTGCACATATACACATATTTGTTACTGCACATATACACATCTTTGTTATTGTACATATACACATCTTTGTTACTGCACATATACACATCTTTGTTACTGCACATATACACATGTTTGTTATTGTACATATACACATGTTTGTTATTGTACATATACACATCTTTGTTATTGTACATATACACATCTTTGTTACTGTACATATATACATTTTTGTTACTGTACATATACACATGTTTGTTATTGTACATATACACATCTTTGTTATTGTACATATACACATCTTTGTTATTGTACATATACACATCTTTGTTACTGCACATATACACATGTTTGTTATTGTACATATACACATCTTTGTTATTGTACATATACACATCTTTGTTACTGTACATATACACATGTTTGTTACTGCACATATACACATCTTTGTTATTGTACATATACACATGTTTGTTACTGCACATATACACATCTTTGTTACTGTACATATACACATCTTTGTTACTGCACATATACACATCTTTGTTACTGCACATATACACATCTTTGTTATTGTACATATACACATCTTTGTTACTGTACATATACACATCTTTGTTACTGCACATATACACATCTTTGTTATTGTACATATACACATTTTTGTTATTGTACATATACACATCTTTGTTACTGCACATATACACATGTTTGTTATTGTACATATACACATCTTTGTTATTGTACATATACACATTTTTGTTATTGTACATATACACATCTTTGTTACTGCACATATACACATGTTTGTTATTGTACATATACACATCTTTGTTACTGTACATATACACATCTTTGTTACTGCACATATACACATCTTTGTTATTGTACATATACACATCTTTGTTATTGTACATATACACATCTTTGTTACTGCACATATACACATCTTTGTTATTGTACATATACACATCTTTGTTATTGTACATATACACATCTTTGTTACTGCACATATACACATCTTTGTTACTGCACATATACACATCTTTGTTATTGTACATATACACATGTTTGTTACTGCACATATACACATGTTTGTTATTGTACATATACACATCTTTGTTATTGTACATATACACATCTTTGTTATTGTACATATACACATCTTTGTTACTGGACATATACACATCTTTGTTATTGTACATATACACATCTTTGTTACTGCACATATACACATCTTTGTTACTGCACATATACACATCTTTGTTATTGTACATATACACGTGTTTGTTACTGCACATATACACATCTTTGTTATTGTACATATACACATGTTTGTTACTGCACATATACACATCTTTGTTATTGTACATATACACATGTTTGTTACTGCACATATACACATCTTTGTTATTGTACATATACACATGTTTGTTACTGCACATATACACATCTTTGTTATTGTACATATACACATGTTTGTTACTGTACATATACACATCTTTGTTACTGTACATATACACATCTTTGTTACTTCACATATACACATGTTTGTTATTGTACATATACACATCTTTGTTATTGTACATATACACATCTTTGTTATTGTACATATACACATCTTTGTTATTGTACATATACACATCTTTGTTACTGCACATATACACATCTTTGTTACTGCACATATACTCATGTTTGTTATTGTACATATACACATCTTTGTTATTGTACATATACACATCTTTGTTATTGTACATATACACATCTTTGTTATTGTACATATACAGATCTTTGTTACTGCACATATACACATCTTTGTTACTGCACATATATACATGTTTGTTATTGTACATATACACATCTTTGTTATTGTACATATACACATCTTTGTTATTGTACATATACACATCTTTGTTACTGCACATATACACATCTTTGTTACTGTACATATACACATCTTTGTTATTGTACATATACACATCTTTGTTACTGCACATATACACATCTTTGTTATTGTACATATACACATGTTTGTTACTGCACATATACACATCTTTGTTATTGTACATATACACATGTTTGTTACTGTACATATACACATCTTTGTTACTGTACATATACACATCTTTGTTACTTCACATATACACATGTTTGTTATTGTACATATACACATCTTTGTTATTGTACATATACACATCTTTGTTATTGTACATATACACATCTTTGTTACTGCACATATACACATCTTTGTTACTGCACATATACTCATGTTTGTTATTGTACATATACACATCTTTGTTATTGTACATATACACATCTTTGTTATTGTACATATACACATCTTTGTTATTGTACATATACAGATCTTTGTTACTGCACATATACACATCTTTGTTACTGCACATATATACATGTTTGTTATTGTACATATACACATCTTTGTTATTGTACATATACACATCTTTGTTATTGTACATATACACATCTTTGTTACTGCACATATACACATCTTTGTTACTGTACATATACACATCTTTGTTATTGTACATATACACATCTTTGTTACTGCACATATACACATCTTTCTTACTGCACATATACACATCTTTGTTATTGTACATATACACATGTTTGTTACTGCACATATACACATCTTTGTTATTGTACATATACACATGTTTGTTACTGCAGATATACACATCTTTGTTATTGTACATATACACATGTTTGTTACTGCACATATACGCATCTTTGTTATTGTACATATACACATCTTTGTTACTGTACATATACACATCTTTGTTACTGTACATATACACATCTTTGTTACTGCACATATACACATGTTTGTTACTGCACATATACACGTTTGTTATTGTACATATACACATCTTTGTTATTGTACATATACACATCTTTGTTACTGCACATATACACATCTTTGTTACTGTACATATACACATCTTTGTTATTGTACATATACACGTCTTTGTTACTGCACATATACACATCTTTGTTACTGTACATATACACATCTTTGTTATTGTACATATACACATCTTTGTTACTGCACATATACACATCTTTGTTATTGTACATATACACATCTTTGTTACTGCACATATACACCTCTTTGTTACTGGACATATACACATGTTTGTTATTGTACATATACACATGTTTGTTATTGTACATATACACATCTTTGTTATTGTACATATACACATCTTTGTTACTGTACATATACACATCTTTGTTACTGTACATATACACATGTTTGTTATTGTACATATACACATCTTTGTTATTGTACATATACACATCTTTGTTATTGTACATATACACATCTTTGTTACTGCACATATACACATGTTTGTTATTGTACATATACACATCTTTGTTATTGTACATATACACATCTTTGTTACTGTACATATACACATGTTTGTTACTGCACATATACACATCTTTGTTATTGTACATATACACATGTTTGTTACTGCACATATACACATCTTTGTTATTGTACATATACACATGTTTGTTACTGCACATATACACATCTTTGTTATTGTACATATACACATGTTTGTTACTGCACATATACACATCTTTGTTATTGTACATATACACATTTTTGTTACTGTACATATACACATCTTTGTTATTGTACATATACACATCTTTGTTACTGTACATATACACATCTTTGTTACTGCACATATACACATGTTTGCTACTGCACATATACACATCTTTGTTATTGTACATATACACATCTTTGTTACTGCACATATACACATCTTTGTTACTGCACATATACACATGTTTGTTATTGTACATATACACATCTTTGTTATTGTACATATACACATGTTTGTTATTGTACATATACACATCTTTGTTATTGTACATATACACATCTTTGTTACTGTACATATACACATCTTTGTTACTGTACATATACACATCTTTGTTATTGTACATATACACATCTTTGTTACTGTACATATACACATCTTTGTTACTGTACATATACACATCTTTGTTACTGCACATATACACATCTTTGTTATTGTACATATACACATCTTTGTTATTGTACATATACACATCTTTGTTACTGTACATATACACATCTTTGTTACTGCACATATACACATCTTTGTTATTGTACATATACACATTTTTGTTATTGTACATATACACATCTTTGTTACTGCACATATACACATGTTTGTTATTGTACATATACACATCTTTGTTATTGTACATATACACATCTTTGTTACTGTACATATACACATCTTTGTTACTGCACATATACACATCTTTGTTATTGTACATATACACATCTTTGTTATTGTACATATACACATCTTTGTTACTGTACATATACACATTTTTGTTATTGTACATATACACATCTTTGTTACTGCACATATACACATCTTTGTTACTGCACATATACACATCTTTGTTATTGTACATATACACATGTTTGTTACTGCACATATACACATGTTTGTTATTGTACATATACACATCTTTGTTATTGTACATATACACATCTTTGTTATTGTACATATACACATCTTTGTTATTGTACATATACACATCTTTGTTACTGCACATATACACATGTTTGTTACTGCACATATACACATCTTTGTTATTGTACATATACACATGTTTGTTACTGCACATATACACATCTTTGTTATTGTACATATACACATGTTTGTTACTGCACATATACACATCTTTGTTATTGTACATATACACATGTTTGTTACTGCACATATACACATCTTTGTTATTGTACATATACACATCTTTGTTACTGTACATATACACATCTTTGTTATTGTACATATACACATCTTTGTTATTGTACATATACACATCTTTGTTATTGTACATATACACATCTTTGTTATTGTACATATACACATCTTTGTTACTGCACATATACACATCTTTGTTACTGCACATATATACATGTTTGTTATTGTACATATACACATCTTTGTTATTGTACATATACACATCTTTGTTATTGTACATATACACATCTTTGTTACTGCACATATACACATCTTTGTTACTGTACATATACACATCTTTGTTATTGTACATATACACATCTTTGTTACTGCACATATACACATCTTTGTTACTGCACATATACACATTTTTGTTATTGTACATATACACATGTTTGTTACTGCACATATACACATCTTTGTTATTGTACATATACACATGTTTGTTACTGCAGGTATACACATCTTTGTTATTGTACATATACACATGTTTGTTACTGCACATATGCACATCTTCGTTACTGTACATATACACATCTTTGTTACTGCACATATACACATGTTTGTTACTGCACATATACACATGTTTGTTATTGTACATATACACATCTTTGTTATTGTACATATACACATCTTTGTTATTGTACATATACACATCTTTGTTACTGCACATATACACGTTTGTTATTGTACATATACACATCTTTGTTACTGTACATATACAAATCTTTGTTACTGCACATATACACATCTTTGTTATTGTACATATACACATCTTTGTTATTGTACATATACACATCTTTGTTACTGCACATATACACATCTTTGTTATTGTACATATACACATGTTTGTTACTGCACATATACACATGTTTGTTACTGCACATATACACATCTTTGTTATTGTACATATACACATCTTTGTTATTGTACATATACACATCTTTGTTACTGCACATATACACATCTTTGTTACTGCACATATACACGTTTGTTATTGTACATATACACATCTTTGTTACTGTACATATACACATCTTTGTTACTGCACATATACACATCTTTGTTATTGTACATATACACATCTTTGTTACTGCACATATACACATCTTTGTTATTGTACATATACACATCTTTGTTACTGCACATATACACATCTTTGTTATTGTACATATACACATGTTTGGTACTGCACATATACCCATATTTGTTACTGCACATATACACATCTTTGTTATTGTACATATACACATGTTTGTTACTGCACATATACACATCTTTGTTATTGTACATATACACATGTTTGTTACTGCACATATACACATCTTTGTTATTGTACATATACACATGTTTGTTACTGCACATATACACATCTTTGTTATTGTACATATACACATGTTTGTTACTGCACATATACACATCTTTGTTATTGTACATATACACATCTTTGTTACTGTACATATACACATCTTTGTTATTGTACATATACACATCTTTGTTACTGTACATATACACATCTTTGTTACTGCACATATACACATGTTTGCTACTGCACATATACACATCTTTGTTATTGTACATATACACATCTTTGTTACTGCACATATACACATGTTTGTTACTGCACATATACACATGTTTGTTATTGTACATATACACATGTTTGTTATTGTACATATACACATGTTTGTTATTGTACATATACACATCTTTGTTATTGTACATATACACATCTTTGTTACTGTACATATACACATCTTTGTTACTGTACATATACACATCTTTGTTATTGTACATATACACATCTTTGTTACTGTACATATACACATCTTTGTTACTGCACATATACACATCTTTCTTATTGTACATATACACATCTTTGTTATTGTACATATACACATCTTTGTTACTGTACATATACACATCTTTGTTACTGCACATATACACATCTTTGTTATTGTACATATACACATTTTTGTTATTGTACATATACACATCTTTGTTACTGCACATATACACATGTTTGTTATTGTACATATACACATCTTTGTTATTGTACATATACACATCTTTGTTACTGTACATATACACATCTTTGTTACTGCACATATACACATCTTTGTTATTGTACATATACACATCTTTGTTACTGCACATATACACATCTTTGTTATTGTACATATACACATGTTTGTTACTGCACATATACACATGTTTGTTACTGCACATATACACATCTTTGTTATTGTACATATACACATCTTTGTTATTGTACATATACACATCTTTGTTACTGCACATATACACATCTTTGTTACTGCACATATACACATCTTTGTTATTGTACATATACACATCTTTGTTATTGTACATATACACATCTTTGTTACTGTACATATACACATCTTTGTTACTGCACATATACACATCTTTGTTATTGTACATATACACATTTTTGTTATTGTACATATACACATCTTTGTTACTGCACATATACACATGTTTGTTATTGTACATATACACATCTTTGTTATTGTACATATACACATCTTTGTTACTGTACATATACACATCTTTGTTACTGCACATATACACATCTTTGTTATTGTACATATACACATCTTTGTTATTGTACATATACACATCTTTGTTACTGCACATATACACATGTTTGTTATTGTACATATACACATGTTTGTTATTGTACATATACACATCTTTGTTACTGTACATATACACATCTTTGTTACTGCACATATACACATCTTTGTTATTGTACATATACACATCTTTGTTATTGTACATATACACATCTTTGTTACTGCACATATACACATGTTTGTTACTGCACATATACACATCTTTGTTATTGTACATATACACATGTTTGTTACTGCACATATACACATCTTTGTTATTGTACATATACACATCTTTGTTACTGTACATATACACATCTTTGTTACTGTACATATACACATCTTTGTTACTGCATATATACATATGTTTGTTATTGTACATATACACATCTTTGTTATTGTACATATACACATCTTTGTTATTGTACATATACACATTTTTGTTATTGTACATATACACATCTTTGTTATTGTACATATACACATCTTTGTTACTGCACATATACACATCTTTTTTACTGCACATATACACATGTTTGTTATTGTACATATACACATCTTTGTTATTGTACATATACACATGTTTGTTATTGTACATATACACATCTTTGTTATTGTACATATACACATCTTTGTTACTGCACATATACACATCTTTGTTACTGCACATATAGACATGTTTGTTATTGTACATATACACATCTTTGTTATTGTACATATACACATCTTTGTTATTGTACATATACACATCTTTGTTACTGCACATATACACATCTTTGTTACTGTACATATACACATCTTTGTCATTGTACATATACACATCTTTGTTACTGCACATATACACATGTTTGTTACTGCACATATACACATCTTTGTTATTGTACATATACACATGTTTGTTACTGCACATATACACATCTTTGTTATTGTACATATACACATGTTTGTTACTGCACATATACACATCTTTGTTATTGTACATATACACATGTTTGTTACTGCACATATACACATCTTTGTTATTGTACATATACACATCTTTGTTACTGTACATATACACATCTTTGTTACTGTACATATACACATCTTTGTTACTGCACATATACACATGTTTGTTACTGCACATCTACACATGTTTGTTATTGTACATATACACATCTTTGTTATTGTACATATACACATCTTTGTTACTGCACATATATACATGTTTGTTATTGTACATATACACATCTTTGTTATTGTACATATACACATCTTTGTTATTGTACATATACACATGTTTGTTACTGCACATTTACACATGTACACATCTTTGTTAAATGTGAATATTTTTGAGAGTTTGTGAATTTTTTTCACTTCATTATGAAATTATTTCATATTTTTTTCAATTACCTAATAAATTCAGAATTTTTAATTATTAGGCTTAAACGTAAATTATTTGAGACGTTTTATTCACTTATTTTTATAATTTAACCGATACGTTAAAAATCTTTGTACGCATAACTCTTAAACCGTTGTAGTAAAAATAAGCTTTTATAATCAGGGTGACTTCTGTTGAACGGTCCGGCATGGCCAGATGGATTAAGGCGTTGGACTCGTAATCTGGGGTCGCGGGTTCGAATCCCCGTCGCACCAAACATGCTCACCCTTTCAGCCGTGGGGGCGTTATAATGTGAGGTTCAATTTCACTATTCGCTGATAAAAGAGTAGCTCAAGAGTTGGCGGTGGGTGGTGATGACTAGCTGCCTCCCCTCTGGTCTTACACTGCTAGATTAGGGACGCCTAGCGCAGATAGCCTTCGTTCAGCTTTGCGCAAAATTTAAGACAAACTGACTTCTGTTAAACCGTGCTCGTTTTTTCTTTGATCTTGTCAAAGGTCAAGTTCAAAGTAAAGTTGCCATAATTTCAATGGGATCTTGGTGTAATAGTTAATCTGTTTATTTAGCCATCTAAAGCAGTGTGCTGTTGCTAGTAACAGGGCAAATATGATTTCAGGTTGTATCTACACAAATATTGAATGCCAGTTAAAAGAGGTCATAATTTCATTTTATAGGTCACTAGTTAAGCCACATTTGGAGTACTATGTTCAATTTTTGGCTTTTTACCTTAGAAATGATTTTAAATTATTGGAAAGGATTCAGAAAAAGACTGCTAAAATGGCGCCTGGAATGAAGAAGTTATAAAAAAGCTGTTGTTGTTTTTGAATTAAGCACAAAGCTACACAATGGGCTATCTGTGCTCTGCCCACCACGGGTATCGAAACCCGTATTTTAGCGTGTAAGTCCGCAGACATACCGCTGAGCCACTTGGGGACCATAAAAAAAAGAGAGACCGAAATCTCTTGAATTGATTTCTCTTAGAAAGTAATAGAGGATCTGATTTAAGTATTCAGCGTGTAAAAAGAACTGATAATGTTGAATATATTTTTGATCCTACTTTTCAGAACTACTAAAAACATAAATTTAATCAGGGTGGGATTCATCATCAGCTAAGACAGTTTTATTTGTCTAAAAGGGGTGGCTGGGTTTTAGAATGGGTTGCCTTTGGATGTTGTGGAGACAGTAAATTTGATTGAGTTTAAGAAAAGTATATGTAGCTATACAAATGATCAGGTTTAACTTTCAGTTATTGTTTTATTTTGATTATAGATAGTGTTAGATCAGTTTAGAGGGACCCATGCTATTCCAGAACGTTATGTTATTATAGAGAAGAAGGATATGTTAACTTATATTTCACTTTTCGTTTGATTTTACTCAGGAGGAGAATAAATGAGTATTAAATCCGTCATGTGGTGTATCCTTTGTGCTATGTGTGTTCGTGTTCAGAATATTCCTTTATGCTAGGACATTCTATCATTCCAACAATGTATCTCGTGCTTTCGTTTCACTTTATATATCACTTATGTTCAACAGTCTCTTTTTCCCTTTATATGCTAAGTATAACGAAATTATTTAGACACACACACACGTACATTATGTTCACAACGAGCGGATATTCCTTAGTTTTGACTTTTTTTAATACAAAATATTATTATCTCATCATTGAAACTTCTTGTTTCACGGCTCAAGTTTTCGAATAAATCTTTATTTCAGTTAAGTGCACCGTACAATGAGGTGTTTAGAATTGAGTTGTGGGAAATCTGCAAGTCGTATCATCTGCTCTAAGCTAACGCAAGTTACCTTAGTAACACCTTAAGAAACGTCCCTCTCGGCGTAAACCATTAGGAGGTGTTTATTCTATTATTTAAAGCTCAGTGAATGACTGTTTGTTTGTTTTTTTAAATTTCGTCCAAAGTTACCCAAGGCTATCTGAGCAAAATCACCCCTAATTCAGCATTGTAAGACTAGAGGGAAGGCAGCTGGTCATCACCACCGAACTCCAATTCTCGGGCTACTCTTTTGTCAACGAATAGTGGGATTGACCGTCACATAACAATTCTCCTATGGCAGAAAGGGCGATTTTGTTTGGTATAAGAGGGATTCAAACCCGCTACCGTTAAATTGCGAGTCAAGCGCACAAATTATCCGCCCATGCTCGGGTCCAGCCAGACTGATTGAACCCAGGAAGAATTAGCAGTAAATTGATCACTAAATACATGTTGTCAAGTTCGGATTCAAAAGCGAAGTTTTCTGTGTTCACACTCGCAACCTAATCACGAAAGTTTGAACATAGTACCTTGCAGAAAGAGTACATGGAGATGAAATACATCGTTTTAGGAAATTAAACTGAACCTATCGTCTGTAATAATATCAGTTTAACGCTGTATTTGTTTACGTTTAAATATTGATTCAAGCACGTGATGTTACTGAATGACGAAATAAAATATGGTATTAATATGAATGTCATTTATATTGAGAAAAGCCTTTCTCAGTCTCGGTGGAAATGTATGAATTCTATTTTTCTGTTGTTTTTTTTTTCTCTGTTCTATATCTGTCCAAGATTTGGATATTGGTGACTCGAAAGGAAAATACTTCAGTGTTGATATGGGATTATTTCAAAATAATTGTGCATTCAAGAGTTTTATCGCTTAATTTATGACTTGAAAAGCAAACCTACTATTTCTTTTATCTTTTACCTGTATTACTAACTGCAGGTTTGTTATACTATTAATTACAGGTTTTTTTTACATTATTAATTGCTAGTTTGTTGTTTTGTTAATTTCAGATTTTTTATGTTGCTAGTTGAAAGTTTGTTGTATTATTAACTGCTGGTTTCTTATGTTATCAAATGTAGGTTCGTTATATTGTTATTTGCAAGTTTGTTGTACTATTGATTGGAGGTTGTTATGTTATCGATTGCCGATTCATTATATTATTGATTACAGGTTTGTTATATTTACATTTCTTGTTCCCGCAGCACCATTTTGGTCCTCATATTTAACTTTAGACTGAAGTTTAATACAGGTTATTTGGTTGTATTAAGGCTAAACTACTCAATAGGCTATTTGCCTCCTGCCCACCACACGGAATCGAATTCTGTATTTTGGTTTTTCAAGTCCTTAAATTTGTCACTAACTCGTTGGAGATCAGATTTTATCAGAGAAGCCTCAACAATGGATAGGTAATGTTTAACTAACATATTCCTACTTAACACAATCCAAGGACTTCTACAGCATACGATCTAGCACTAGCAGCGTCATGATGTAAAGACACTTAAATTTTATTCGTGAAAGACGAAGAGGGAAAGGAGATGGAATGGACATCTCATGCTATTTTCCTGTTACCTTTATAATATTAATCTATGTTTATCTGATGAAAAACCAATGGGCAATATTTTGTAATCGGTGTAGGGCATATATCTCTTTAAAAATGTTGGAACAAACCCTGTAATCATTAAGTTACAGTGGAGTTCTGGGTATCGCACTTAAAAAAACCCAACAACAACGTAAGTTTGAACCAAACTCATCTGCAGTGTTCTCTGAATACATAGACCCAATGAATATGGATGGAAGTGAGTTATCGAGGCTCTGCAGGGAAGTCACAGAGGTTCTTGTTGAACAAACAGCTTAGTGTGTGCCTGAAGATTGGATTAACCATTTCAAGTGTAAAATCGTTGAGCTCTCGGACATTTCTAGTGCACAAACAACTCTTCTCGGTGCTGAAAAGGATTTTCCAGGTTTACTGCTTAGTGGAAAGGAAACCACTGGAAGATGTCTGGATAACAGACTAAGAATGCGAACAGAATTAAACGACAAACATTCCAAAATTCCAAAAGGCAGAGTATGAACATATGTAACAATAAAGGTAATCTTTTCAGTAAAACAAGTAGGTTGAAGAGAAACTAAAAATAAACATACAGGTCAGTGTTGGAAGTTCTGAATTGGCTACAAAACCATCATCATAGTTTGATTCAAAAAGATCTTTACGGTATGGAAATAGAGTAGTATAGTACACGACTATCAAATCGGAAACTTGGATCGATTCGTTTCCTAAGTTATCTGAATCTACTACACACATTGTTATAACACTCACTGTGTGTACCAGAAGTTTCTCTGAACGAAATAGATTTATAGAAAATGAACTTTTTGATGGTATCGGACATGTTTCAAAAACTGATCAGAGAATTCTTGAGTATGCTACAATGTGATTCGTTTCCCGGGTGACCGATAGGACAATAAACAAAGTCTGAAGACAATGAAAATGGTTGTTAAATATAAATACAAAGTATTGGGAAACTTCGAAGTACGAAGATCTCTGAGTGCTCCTGGTTTGAAAGACTTTTGTAGTTTCTTGTAGAACAAAAATAAACCTTCAAGTATCTCTGAAAGAATCGTGGTTAGTGATCAGATCTCGCAAGTTATTAAAAATATTTAAAAAATATTCCTGAGTTAACCTTGAATCAGGAAAAGTGTGACATCCGAATTACTTTTCACATTAATTATTACACGTAACATCTCGGTGTGGAACGTGTGGTGATAGATATTTTGGTGATGTTGGTGTATCACGCTTCAAATTCTCTTCACGAAATGGAAATACAACTCGACTAAAGTGGTAACGAATCCGTATCCATACGTGAACACACACGTGCTCCAGGGCCACGGTCTTATTATCTCGAACCCTTTCTACGTGCTTTCTCTGGGAAAGAAGACACACGTTTCATTCGTAGAATAGGAAGATTTAAGATTCCTAAAGCTTTTAAGAGAATCAGCTGTTCAGCACTCGGTGAAGATGATCACGAAGACCAATCAAGCTGGATGACAAATGATAGAGCCAAAGAGCTCTTAATGATTTCTTATGGTAACAAGGAGTTTCAATGGCTGTCGGCTCTTAAAACTTGTCATTCTCCGACAAATACTCATGTAATATGAGACGTCTGTCAGAAATAGATTTGTTTGTTTTGAACTTAAGCTCGAAGCTACACAATGTGCTATTTGTACTATGTCCACTACGGGTGTCGAAACGCGGTTTTTTACGTTGTAAGTCCGTACACGAATGCCGCGCCAATGGGGTCACGCAAATAGAGTCTCTTCTCCACGATTCACCAAAAGTTTGTTCATTGGCCAGAATAAGAACCTAACTTCTCGAGGTTCACACCAAAGCCTCTGAACATGTCGATGTTTCCTGACACAGCCACAAAACATTAAGGTTATTTGGTTTGTAAATGTTTGTGAGGGAAAGAGTGGGTTATCAGGTAAATCTGAGATAATTGTTATTTGGTTTGTTTTGAATTTCGTATAAAGCTACAAGAGGGCTCTCTGCACTAGCTGTCCCTAAGTTAGTAGTGTAAGACTACGGGGGAAGGCTGCTAGTCATCACCACCCACCGCCAACTCCTGGGCCACTCTTTTACCAATGAGTAGTGAGATTGAGTGTAATATTATAACGTCTCCACGGATGAAAGGACAGAGATTCGAACCTTCGACCCTCAGATTACGAATCGATCGCCCTTATCACGTGGCCATTCTGAAATAAGTACAACCAATGAAGGATGAGATCATATCGAACTATGGATTCATGTCTATATAAAACTTTAATATTAGATTAAAAGTAACCTATTAAATATTCTTGTATCACATTAGGTTTTGATAATTTCTTTCCATATTATCACTGTGTTAAGTAAAAACAGACTGGGATAAATCACATGTAAAGACGCTTTATTAAGGTATCAATAATAACGTACATGTTTTGGAAAGCATGCACGCCCCTGAATGTAATGCCAAGTTTCAAAAGGTTCTTCACTGAATTGTAAAGTTTTCCACTGTGTTTTAATCTTTTTAGTTCTTCAATATTTCGAAACATATGTCAAATTAACGATAGCTGGAAATATTCACTAAACTCCATTGTAAGCTCGAGTTCCCCAACAAAGAGAACTTATTTATTTATTATCTGTGGAGCTTTTATTCCACAGAGATTTAACGATTGTTCTCTCAGCTGTGCATAATTGTTCGTTAATACGATTTTCCTCGACAATTCTAATGGATAGTTAAAGATTAATTTATTGAAGCTACAAGCACGTGTTGGACTTAAAACCTCTTTTCATGACACTCAGCTGGGTGTTTTACGAGTTAATAAATGCAGGTTTTCAGACTAGTGTTTCAGTTGTTAGACACCTTGTTGGGTAATCCGTATGCCCTTTTACGTTGAATTGTGGTTTATACCAGACTGCAAACAATACGTTGTTTTGGAACGTTTTATTAAGCTGTAGGACAGGTTTAACAGTAACAAGTAGGCCTACGTCAAAGAGTTCAACTGTTTTATTATTATATTAAGATTTAACAAATAATTAGGTTGAACGGTTTATTTGTATTTTGTAATTTTCACGTTATTTGTTTGTTTTTGGAATTTCGCACAACGCTTCTCGAGAGCTATCTGTGCTAGCCGTCCCTAATTTAGCAGTGTGAGACTATAGGAAAGGCAGCTAGTCATCACCACCCACCGCCAACTCTTGGGCTACTCTTTTACCAACGAAAAGTGGGATTGACCGTCACATTATACGCCCCCACGGCTGGGAGGACGAACATGTTTAGCGCGACGCGGGCGCGAACCCGCGACCCTCGGATTACGAGTCGCACGCCTTACGCGCTTGGCCATGCCAGGCCTTCACGTTATTAAATCACGAAATACCATGATTTACGAACGTTGTCTACACTGCTCGTGAGAGTGTTGAATGGTTCAGTACGTGAATGATAGTATGATATACGTTTACCATTTTCGTATTTGTCCTTTAACGCTCTGTTTTTCTTATGGAAACAAGAAAAAAAAAGTGACACTTGAACGTTTCTTCACGCGCCTTTTATTATATATATATATATTGATACAAATGATGTTTTAAGAAAGATTTTTTAGGTAAGAATTTGACTGACATTTGGATCAGCGATTTATGCTTCTGAATTACACAATTGCCAGCTTTCAAAAGCGCCATCTTTCAGGCAGTGTCGACAACATGTTTTCAATCCACTTTGTCAAGAATAAAGTTTCCGGTCAAAGGATGTTCTTTTAAACTTTCACTATAGCAACCAGAATATATGTGACAATATTTCATAAATATAAAGATACAAACGAAAAGAGAAATTTTGTATGATTGGTATTTGGTATTTGGGAAATTCCATAATTACAAGAGAACTGTACGTTTCACACAGACGTCAGTTAATACGTTTAATGAACCGTATTCTTGTGAAATGTACAGTTTTCTTTTTTTTTCTCAATTGTGTAAAAAAAGACAACAAAAAAGCCTATGATCAAACTGGTAACACAAAGTATCAAAGCTGAAAGCGTGGATCTAAACCCATTCTAGTGTTAATAAACCTTGACATCTGTGTAATGTTTGTTTTAGAGTTTCGCGCAAAGCTACTCGAGGGCCATCTGCGCTAGCCGTCCCTAATTTAGCAGTGTAAGACTAGAGGGAAGGCAGCTAGTCATCACCACCCACCGCCAACTCTTGGGCTACTCTTTTACCAACGAATAATGGGATTGACCGTCACATTATAACGCCCCCACTGTTGAAAGGGCAAGCATGTTTGGTGCGATGGGGATTCGAACCTGCGACCCTATGATTACAAGTTACACGCTTTAACCCACCTGGCCATTTCGGACCCCTTTCTGTATAAAAAGGAAGCAAGTGAAATTACTCATAGTGTTTTTCTTGTGTAATATCAATTTATTTCAGGCCTAATAATAAAGTCGATTGTATATAAGAAAGTTCAAGAGCAACCGTCACACAGAGAAAAGTTGAGATCACTAAAGATTAGTTTTTAAGATGATACTTTTGGATTGAAAATTTTCTATTTGATTCATGATTTTATTAAACTCAACATATCATGAAACCAGAAAATAGTTTGATGTGTTGCTGTTTTCATAGAGCAAAGCCACACTGGGCGATCAAATGAGTCAACCGAGGTCATTCGAACATCTGATTTTAGTATTGTAAGTTCGCAGACTTACCGGAGAACAAATAATTTTGAGTCATGTATTATAGTACGTCTGTACGTTTTTGTAAACGTAAAGGATAAAATGATCAAACGTTACGAATTATTTAACAGTATTTGAAAAAATAATTCAGGTGGATTTACATGTTATACTTTGCGATAAAAAAAAAAAACTATATTTCAAATACACGTTTGATTGTTTTCAGTTTTTATCGCGCAAAGCTACACGAGAGCTGTCTTTGCTAGCCGTCCCTAATTTATTAGTGTAAGACTAGAGGGAAGGCAGATAGTCATCACCACCCACCGCCAACTCTTGGGCTACTCTTTTACCGACAGATAGTGGGATTGATCGTACTTTATGATGCCCCCACGGCTGAAAGGGCGAACATGTTTAGTGTGAAATAGATTCAAACCCGCGACCCTCAGATTACGAGTCGCACGCCTTAACACGTTTGACCATGCCGGGGCGTACACGTTTGATCTAACACACACTGCTTACGAACTTAGTAATGTAGTGCTTTTATATGAACTTCACATGTTTATTCATTTGTGCTTATTATAATAAGTTATTTATTATCACTGATAACGTGGTGTTACATCCAACTACGTATTTCGTACTTCATGTCTCTAATTTATGCATCATAATGTCGTCTTTCGCATTGCATCCTACAAAGTTTGTAATCTCTAAAACTGAGAGAAAGATTTTATAAACAGTCGATTACGAGAAACGATGAGTGATTTAAATACTGTCCGTTTCCAACTGGCATTTCATTTAGTATTGTTCTAATAGAAATGATCACGTTTCGCTAGGTTTTCCTTTATACGCTATACGATTGTTGTTTTTGTTGTTTTGAATTAAGCATAAAGATACACAATTGGCTATCTCTGTTCTGCCCACCACGGGTATCGAAACCCGCATTTTAGCCTTGTAAGTCCGCAGACACACCACTGAGCCACTGGATGGGGGTAGACTTAAACACACTTTACTCTGTTATTTGGTATTTATAACATTTGTCATTTCCAGCTGCTGGTGTAAAGAAAACAAAATGTCTTTAGTTTCAGAGTTATATGGATCCAATCAGAAATAATGAAAACAAGGCACCGAAAACAGAATACAACGAACGATCAGAAATTACGAAAAATTGTGTGGCTGATGACTCTTCCAGTAAGAAGCTTTTCACACACCAGAATATGTCTTTATTAAAATAAGAAATACCAAGAGTCTGAATGTTTTATTCTAGAACATTCTAAAACTCGGTAGATATAAACGAACCACCATTTTGTTTTTTTATTCAGAATTAATTTGTCGTTATAAATAGAGCATAATTGTGTATTTTAATAAATAAACTTATTTTTAATATTTATGAATTATTACATTATTTCACAACTGGTAAAGTTAAAATGTAAATCGATGTTGAGGTTACAATTTTCTAAAGCCAGCACTTTCTTTTGTTACTGTGCAGACCAAGTGATTTTTCATACTCTTAACAAATACATTACATTTCAGTGTTCCCTCTAATAAATTATTTACCATTAATATAACTTCTTGAATCTATATTTTATAGTACCTATGGATACTTCAATTTAGATGTACAAGATGTTTAAGGAATTACATATATTTAGCAAAAACTAACTAAAATGCTGTGGCGTCATCTAGTGAATATCTTTGAAATATTATCTAATGATCTGCTAGTGTTATATATTATATCAAAGTGCTTTTACAGTATACGTGTGTGATTGATAGCTGAGTCATGTACAACAAAATTAATTGTTACGTTTATGCAATTAATTATTAGTTATTTTATCAGATCTGATCATCAATAATTTAAAAAAAATGTCGGATTTAACACCATATTTTTTTTCAAAACATTCCGAATAAATTAAACATTGCAGATAAAATCGAATCAAAACTGTTTTTCCATTCCCGAAATTATTTATTTCATATGAACGAAAGTTCTTAAGCAAAACAAGTTTGTGTTTGACTTACAGCAAAGCCACATGAAGCTATCTGCTGTGTCTAGTGAGGGGAATCGAATCCCCTGATGATAGGGTTTTAAATCCGAAGACATATCGCTCTCCCAGGGGGTAACAATTTATTTAAATGAGAAACATTTTAATTCTTTTGAAAATCACGTGATATTATTTCCACATTGAACCTGTAAAATGTTCAACATGTTATGTGGGGTAATTAATTCGTCGTTGTAGCCCCACAGTGGCTCAACGGTATGTCTGCGGATTTACACCCTAAAATACGGGTTTCGATACCCGTGGTAGACAGAGCACAGATAGCCCATGTGTAGCTTTGTGCTTAATTCAAAACAACAACAAGAATCGTCGTTGTCATAATTTTATAAAATTTAATACGTGATATTTCATTGGTAAATTAAAGTCAAAATATGTGAATGATGTTACGCCAGCGAAACAAAAAATGTCAATAATTCATCGTGGTATTTATTTGATAAAAGGTAAAACTATCGTAATGCCAGTGAAGATTAGGATGTCGACAGAATAAATAACACGAATTTTGTGATACAATATATCTCGTATATCTAGTTTATTACATGCATTGAAATCCTCAAAATCTCATTACTTTCTGAATTAAAATTCTCATTGAAAATGATTATTCCTCCGTGACGGGACGATAGAACTGGAAAAATTTTTCTTTTTTAGTGGTTGAAGATTAAAAGAAAGTTGTTGACTGAAACCGTCACAGTTAAACAGTTTCATCCTTCTAACTGCTGTCTAAAAATGTTCTACTAGATTGCATATGAACGACTTTAGAAAACCATATGACAAACTGTGTTAATTTCGAACGAAGCACGAGACTAGAATATAACGTTTTCAATTTTCACTATGGTGAATTACGCTTTCAGAACAAATATCCTAAACATTATTTTATTTCATAAGGTTTACTAAAGTGTGAACTGGATGGACCTCGATACTGTGGACTAAGGTAAGTTTAAGTGTACATTAAGAATACGTTTAATTTCTATAATCAATCCGAGAGACTAATTATGTATATAAATATATACGTTTATATAGAAGGAGTGAGATTATTATGGACAAATAAAGATGTATAGAGATACATGGGTATATAGAAAAACATAATAAGCACGAAAATAAATGTTTGTTTGATGAAAAAATTTCTGAAATAACACAAACAAATTACAGTTATTTTCAGAAAACATATAATACCCTATTTCTTATACTGTCTAGTGACATAAATTTCTTTGAGCTTAATTATGATTTGGTTATTTATGTTTAAATGATATTTTTTATCGACAACTTTGGAGTTTTGTGTTACTTTTGTATAACAATAATAAGTTAATCAAAGCAACTTGAAATTAGATTTTAGGCTTAGTTGAACAGAAGAAATACAATACTTTAGTACCAGAAAGCTTCTGATGATACTGATTTTTTTCTCTCACTTCCTTTCTACCTGGTTAGTAAAATGAAACCTTTTTCTCTAGATTACAATGATGCCTGACTTAAGGATAATTTTCGTGATGTCATAATTCAGTTTTGTTCAACGCCAGTGTGACATAACAATCATGCATTGGAATTTTATCTACAGAGATACTCGTGCGTTCTTGTCTGCATAATTATTTATTTCTATTATGTCTTTTCACAAGAGATCCAATCTATACAGTGAGATTGAATCCGGTAATAGCTTACTTCAATGCAACTTTTGTGTTTTAATACAAAATAGTGTAAGAAATAAAAATATCTTATTTCTTTTTCCAGAATAAAGTTCGCTCTTTGGCGAAATACCGTAATGCATGGATAATTTATTTTAAACTTATATCAATGAGTTTAGCTATTTACATTTGCTATTCGTTGAAGTAAGTTTCATCGCTAAATTCAATAAAGAAGTAAGTCTAACTTTCACCAGAACTAACAAATGTCGTCGTTAGTTCTAATAAATTTTAGTCTAACGTCATTGTACATTAAAGATGTTAGAAACCTGGTTGTAAAGAAGTCACGTTTGGAAAGTTATATAATTATTTATAAGTGTTTATATAGATTAGCAACATTTTCCTTATGATGAACGAAGAATATACTCAACCCTAAAAGCCAAATATAAGCTGAAAAACGTGCGATAAACCTCAACAAAAGGTGATTCGCTGTGAAAAAGTTAGAGGTCGCTCTTGAAGCGGTAGAAACGAAATATTGAACGAAATACATTCTCACAAAGAAATCGTTCGGGAATGAGTGGCCACATTTTTCATATTGTATAATGTTTAAGATGCTCTAGTCATGAGCTCTAGCATGAAAAGAGAACATTTGTCTAAATAAATGTGATATTGTGAGTTTAGATTTAATTTTCGTAAAATATTTCTGGTGTTGTACTTTGTATAAAATTTTAAAAAAATCAACAAATAATTATGCTAACACTAAAAATGCGTTTAATAATTTCGCTAAAATCCGGGTTTCGATACCCGTGGTGGGCAGAGCACAGATAGCCCATTGTGTAGCTTTGTGCTTAATTCAAAAAACAAAAAAAAAAAAAAACATCCTTTTATATTATTTCAGTCTTGGGAAATACTAGTAAAATGTATATCCGTAATCGTGTGTTAAAGTGATAAACTGAAAACTTAGCTATGCTACTAAACTATAAACTATCACAAATAACGAAGAAAAATAAGTAAAATATGTCATATTATTCACTTTATTAATCAAATTCTAATTTATTGCTATAGTGTAGCATCCAGCAGGGCTTGGCTTGTAAACACATAACTGAACTAAATAAAACAAAGCTCTAATAATCTTAGTTTGTCCGAATTTTGCGCAAAACTACTCGAAAACTATATGCTCTAGTCTTTCCCAATTTGCCCCCGAGTAGCTCAGCGGTATGTCTGCGGACTTACATGCTAAAATCCGGGTTTCAATACCCGTGGTGGGCAGCTTTTAGGGGGCCCGGCATGGCCAAGCGTGTTAAGGCATGCGACTCGTTATCTGAGGGCCGCGGGTATGCATCCCGGTCGCGCCAAACATGCTCGCCCTTTCAGCCGTGAGGGCGTTATAATGTGACGGTCAATCCCACTTTTCGTTGGTAAAAGAGTAGTCCAAGATTTGGTGGTGGGTGGTGATAACTAGCTGTCTTCCCTCTAGTCTTACACCGCTAAATTAGGGACGGCTAGTACAGATAGCCCTCGAGTAGCTTTGTGTGAAATTCGAAAACAAACAAACAAACAAAACTTTTCTAATTTAGCAGTGATAAACTAAAGGAAAGGCAGCTAGTCAACACCATCCACCGTTGGGCATCTTTTTTTTTTTTTACCAACGAATTGTGGGATTAACCGCTACAATATAATGCCTCCGTGGGTGACAGTAACTCGGGTCTAGCGTCTTAACTACAAGGACAATGCAGGTCTAATAATTTTAGAGTTTCTCGACAATCACACAGGATGTTTCATTAATCTTTGTTTGGATAGAAGAAATTCTTGGTCTGTTAATTTATATCTTTGTTTTTTGTGTGTGGGTGTCTTTATGATGATTTTTATTTCTTGGTTCTGTAAAAAGAGAATTATTCATTTGTTATCGATACATTTTACTCGCCTGAAGGTTCAGCATGCGAGGACTCAGGACGGGCCTGAGACTCAAAATAATCAAAAAGATAAATATGTAAGTAAATACAGAACAAAACCTGAAAAACAAAGGTACAGAACCTTAGAGTGGCTGTTTCTGCGTGTTGTATATTTATGAAATAATTTAATTAAAGATAGACAGTTGGTCATGGACAAATAATGAGTAGAAGAAAAAAATGATGTCATCGTGCATGTATACTAAATTTCCAAATAGGAATCATATTTTCTATTAGCAGCATCTACATCACTATCAGAATAAGAATGGTACTGTATGGTGTATTCTATTAGCAGCATCTACATCACTATCAGAATAAGAATGGTACTGTATGGTGTATTCTATTAGCAGCATCTACATCACTATTAGAATAAGAATGGTACTGTATGGTGTATTCTATTAGCAGCATCTACATCACTATCAGAATAAGAATGGTACTGTATGGTGTATTCTATTAGCAGCATCTACATCACTATTAGAATAAGAATGGTACTGTATGGTGTATTCTATTAGCAGCATAAGAATAAGTAGGGTTTAATATGAAGAACTATTTGCTTTATGAAACAAAGAAACATTAGCCTATCTGCTCTGTCCATCCTATGGAATCTGGCCTAAGAATTTGTCGTTTCTGGTTTTCCTCGGAGGAATAATGGAAACGTAAAAGCCGATACTGAAGTTATTCACACTAAATATTACATTTTAATATACTAGAAGTAATAAATGAAAATTTAAAAGTGCAATTTTTAAATTTCTAGACAAACAATCACAGTATAATAACACATATTATGTAATGTGTGCGTTGATATTTATTATAGGATTCCTATAATATCTTTTTATTGTTATGTGTTAACAATTACGTTAATGATCCGTTAACGCTTCGTTACAAACACGGAATGTATTTTGTTGTTACAGTTACTACTCGTGTATTAATGTGCAAAGATAGCTTTGTATACATTTATTTAATATAGTGACTTCATATTGACATTCGTAATACCTCAATGTAACATTTGGTATCTCAGGATACAGTAAAACAAAAGGAATTTTCATTTTGTAACCCATAATATTTCTTCACTTGCAGTGAGCAGAAAACTTCTCTATAAATGAAATACGGATGTGAGGCAAAGTTTCTGAATAGAACCGTTTTATTAGGTTGCATGTGAAAATTAAAGTGCCCCCTGACGGTTCAGCGATAAATCACATATTATAACGCTAAATATAGATTATCTCAGTAGGCAAAACTTAGTAATTGTGTAGCTTTACACTTGACCATAAAAATGAAATGAAAGCAGGCGAATAAGTGTCACATACAAGTCACGAAAGGTTAAAAGGTCTCACTCGATCAATTCGAAGAAAATCGAAGAAATTGTACAGGAGATCAGTTTTTCTAATTTTTCTGCTCTATTACTAAGTTGCGGATTGAGTTAATGAACGAAACTGGGTGTGGAACTAGGTGCAGGGCTGACCGGTTCGGTTCGGTTCTTTTAAAATTTAGCCGTCCCTAATTTAACAGTTTAAGTCTAGAGGGAAGGCAGATCGTTATCACCATCCACCGCCAACTCTTGGGCTACTCGTTTATTAACTAATAGTGGGATTGATCGTCACATTACAACGCCCCCACGGCTGAAAGGGCAAGCATGTTTGGTGCGATGGGGATTCGAACCCGCGACCCTCAGATTACGAGTCGAACGCCTTAACCACCTGGCCATGCCAGGCCCACTTATTTGAGAAAATGTTGGTAGAGCCAAAGAAAGTATAACAAAAACAACCAAAATATTTTTCTAAAACATAGCGTGTTTCCAAATAATATGATGTGAAAGCTTATTTTAGCGTTAAAAGGGTTTACTTATCTCAGAAAATATTGATAAAACCAGCGAAAATATGAAAACGGAAACGAAATGTCTTTTTTTTCTTTATACAGAATGTTTTTTTAAAAAATAAGTATCAAGAATCCTAGGTTTATGTTTCTTACATAATGATAAAAGAAACAAGTAGAAGAACTGTCATGGTAGAAACATCAACACTTTAACACATCAGGTGTTGTCTAATGGAATAACACTTAGATACTGTTATCAACTGAGTGTAGATCGACGAAAAATACGAGAAATCCATTCAAAAACATCTTTTTGTTTGCACTTTTGACTAAAAGCTGAATTCGCTTGTCACATGAACATTGTCCGCAACGTTGTGAAGTCTGAAACATTTATTGTTCTAAAGGGAATTAGAAAGGAAACTGTGTACGTTATAGAACTTTAACTAAACATTGTGAAGTGGAGAGATCCAAACACAGCAATACACTGACTTTTTATATGCAAAAACCGCTCGATTGGGGTGAAAAAATATTTTACATAGAAGAGCCAACAATGTCTGACCTTCTTGGGTCATCATCAGGTTCACACCTTGTTCTCTTTTCTATGTAAAATATTTTCTCAACCCAAACGAGCCGATTTTGCATATAAAATTTTCAACAAGTGGGTTTCTCGACATCACTGAATACACTGAACTTCCAATGCAACGTGCTGAGATCAAAATTTAATTTTATTGTATTTCCCTTTGTTGTCACTAGAGGCCGCTGTTTTAGTACAAAAACTACACAGTTGGGTATATGTGCTCTCCCCACCGCTGGAAATCGAGCCACAATTTTAGGGTTTTGAATCCGTAAAGTTATTACTGATTTAGAGGAACAAGCTTTAAAAAAGAAACGTAGGAAAGTAAATCGTATAAATATCGTGGTGGCAATATGCGAACCACCAAATACGAACAAGAATACACGTATTTTGTAACTTATGTTACAATGAACCGACTGTATCAAAAGTCTTACTACAGTCCAATTTAAGAAAAAAAATAATTACACGTGTTTATAGAGAAGCTTTAGTAAAACAAAAATATTTTAGAATTTCAGATGAGCTAAGTAAATTGAGAACATAGAAATAGGCATAAATTTTAGCCTACTTACAAGAGTCTCATGGCGAGATAGTGTTCAGTATTCGGATTGATAACGTTGTGATGTGATGTTCGATTCCTCTCGGTGGACACAGCAGATAACCCGACGCTGTTTAACGATAGAAAAGCCAAAAAAAACAAAAACGTTAGGATAAGAACCAAATATTTAACTTAGTAAAAAGAGACTGTAATAAAAATAACAACATTTATGAAGATAAACTTTATTGTAGATTTTGGGCAAAGTTCCACAAGGATATATACTGTACCCTTCCCTAATTTATTGGCCCGGCATGGCCAAGTGGTTACGGAGCTCGAGCTGTAATCCGATGGTCACGGGTTCGAATTCACGTCGCACCAAACATACTTGCCCTTTCAGCCTGATGGGCATTGTAATGTTTGGTCAATTCCACTATTCATTTGTAAAAGAGTAGCCTATGAGCTGGCGGTGGGTGGTACGTGCCTTCCCTCTAGTCTTCCCCTATTAAATTAAGAACGGCTAAGACAGAAAGCACTCGTGTAGCTTTGCGCGAAATTCAAAACAAACTAAACCCTAATTTATCACAGTTCGACTACTAACTCTTGGCTGCTCTCTAAACAACGAATAGTGGGGTTAACCATCATATTATAACGCTCCTACGACTGAAAAGGTGGGCTTGTTGATTTTGTTATTAATGTAAATAAGTTAGAAATTTAGGATCACTCTAACTTGTCTATATATTATTGGAAACGTTTTTAGCTTGCAAAGAATAGTTTGTTTTATGTTGTTGTTGTTGAATTAGGCTACACAATGGGTTATCAGTGCTCTGCTCACCACGGGTATCGAAACCCGGTTTTTAGCGGTGTGTGTCCGCGGACATACCGCTAAGCCACTGGGGAGCGGCGCTTGTTTTATGAGGAAATTTGGTAATGTTAGTGACTTCTAATTTCTCTTTACGTCGTTCTGAAATTGAAAACAAACCTAGAGTGTTTCAGATACTAAATACAAAGTATTAAAACAACTAAGGTACAATTTTACTAAGAGTTCATAACTAAATAATCAAAACTAGATTATTAATCTACACGTAGTTCAGAGTGGATTGTAATAAAAACGAGTTTACAGAGCAAAATAAAACCAATACGAGAATTGTTTTTTCATTAAAAAATATATCTTAATGCGTCCACAAATTATTTCTTTAATTTTAAAATCATTTTTTTGAAGTTAAGCCACACAAGCCACAAGTTTTTTGCACTTTGTTCATCACGGGTCTTGAATCCCGTTTGCTATCATTATCAGGCCTTAGATTTTTAACTGTTCCACTGTAGAAGGCTTTTGAATGTAATTGTATCACATCACTCGGAATTTACGAACTTTTAATGGTCTGTAGACGAAATGTTCTGATTCTTATCAAAACGCCTTTTTTCCTTAGCCTTAAGATTCATAACATCTTATGCGAGAAACTTTGTGATCTAAGAAGTTAATATGAGAAACGAGCTATTCTCTAGCCTCAATTCTAATGTTCTTAATATCCACATGCTTTTGTAAATGTTCTATTTGTTTGTTTATTTGTTCTTGAATTTTCCACAAAGCTACACGAAGGCTATTTGTGCTAGCCGTCCCTAATTTAGCAGTGTAAGACTAGAGGGAAGGCAGCCAGTCATCACCACACATCACCAACTCTTGGGCTACTCTTTTACCAACGAATAGTGGGATTGACCGTCACATTATACACCCCCACGGCTGGGAGGGCGAGCATGTTTGGTGCGACCGGGATGCGAATCCGCGACCCTCAGATTACGAGTCGCACGCCTAAATACGTTTGGCCATGCCGTGTCACGTAAATGTTGTAACGTAGCTATTTTCTCTGTGGGTCTTCCAGATAATGTGGTTTAGGATTCCCTACCACAAAACCTTCTGATGCTGTATTTTATTGTTTTGTCTCCACGTGGGGCAGTGGTAAATCTCCGGGATAATAACGCTAATGTGCATAGTTTATATTATTTGTAGTGAACATAGCTCACAGCCAATCATGATCGTCCTTTCAGCCGTTGGAGCGTCGTAATGTTCCGCTCTATCCCACTAGTCGTTGATAAAAGAGTTGCGTAAAAGCTGGTGGTGAGTGATAACAGTTATTTGCTTTCTGCAAAGTTGCAATAACGAGATTGGAGAAAATATGTTATTTAGGCTGTGGATAGGGCTGTTTGGGTACCCACTTTTTAAACATACACGTTTCCTCAAAATCTAATTTAATAGTCTCTAGTTTTTATTTTTTATTAGTCGATTTTTAACGTACATTTATGGTGAAAGTATCATAAACTACGAAAAACATATTTTACAAACAAAATTTTAATGGATCTGAAAAAACATTATTTTTTTGACAGACGTGAAAAATTCAAGCATTTATTTAAAAAAAACAACAACATTCATACGATCTAAATGTAATACTTTGTAAAACTAGAAATTAATTATTCATTTTATCTCAGAGCAGGTTATTCTTACGAAAATAATCAACTTAAAACAGTCTTATAGTTCATATATATATATGTGTGTGTGTGTTTTGTTTTTAAAATCTTGAAAACAGGCGTTGCTATTCGAAGATACCTGTCAAATAACACTTGCGTGCATTTCTATCTTATATAATAAGCTTTATTTTCCCAGACCAGTTAAATAAGGTCATATTAAATTAGTTTAAAAACTACAAATTTCAGTAAGGCAGTCTAAACCTAAAATTGTTTTAAATAAAAATATTGAAAATTTTTGTCTACAAAAACGAATTTGAATTAAGAATGACGTTTTGCTGAGCCACCTAGTGGCTCAGCGGTAAGTCTGAAGGCTTATAATTCTAGAATTCGGGTATTGATTCCTACGTTGAGCAAAGCATGAATATCCCCTTGTGTAGCTTTGCGTTTATTAACAAAGTTTTACCCAGTCAGTTTTTTCTTTCTGGTTTCTTGGAGAGTCAATGTTAAATTTACTTTTAATTTGATTTAATCATGCTTTAATTCAGGGTTCGATTCTCCATGGTAAACAGAAACTACGTAGCCCATTGTGTAGCCTTGGACTAAAACAACAATAAAAAACGTTTAGTATAAGATCAAAGATTTTAAAAGCAAAGTTGTAAGCACCACGTGTGTAGAAGGTACATATTTTCAGTAACACTAAAGTGAAATATTAAGTGAAACCTTTGAACCAAGTATTAGACACGATTCAATTAAAATACACCGTTAGGTGAGACAAGATATTACCTGTTTTTTAATAGAATTCTTTTTGTTGTTGTTGTTGTTTTAGTATTGTGAAACCGAATCATTGACGTAAACTTCTCAGTTTTATGATAATTTGATTGTGTAAATTAATAAAGTCAGATAATGTTCTATCACTAAGAAATCTAAGTATTTTACAGATGTGTATAGAAATTTAATTTGACGATTTGTTGTTACTTGAATGCGTGTGTTATTAATGTGAGGTTATGTTTGCACTGCTTTTCAAACGACAATCATAAGATACTAATAGAAACGCGTCAGTTTTGTAAATTCGGATAATTAACCAACAGATGGGCTCCTAAGTCTGCTCTTGAGTCTTTCTAATACAAAACTGTATAGATATTTAAATAAACAAACATCACTTGGTTAGATTAAATAATATTTAGAAATTTCCTTACCGCATTACTAAGAAGAAAACAAGAAAACACGTGTGTGGGTTATATTCTGTTTTGCTTATTTCAATGAGAGATAACAGAGTATGAACTACAAGTTAAACAGTTCTAAGGATTTAGTTTGTAATATTATAAATCAGCGAAAAAAAAACACACACAAATACCGCTCTTATGAATCAATCAAAAGAGAACGTAATAAAACTTACATTTCCAAAATACATTCATAAGTTCATGATAATATTCTAGCATGTGCTGCCATCTGTTTACAAAATATGTAAACATGTTGAATTAATCAATTTCTGTTTTTGTTTTTTAATTTCGCGCAAAGCTACACGAGGGATATCCGCACTAGCCGTCCCTAATTTAGCAATGTAAGACTAGAGGAAAGGCAGCTAGTCATCACCACCCACAGCCAACTCTGGTGCTACTCTTTTACCAACGAAGAGTGGGATTGAACATAACTTTATAACGCCTTCACTGCTGAAAGGGCGAACGTGTTTGGTGCGATTGAGATTCGAACCTGTAGCCCTCAGATTACGAGTCAAACCCCTTAGCCCAACTGACCATGCCGAGCCTTCATCATTTTCCAACTAAGTGGTTTCATAAACAACCATTAAACGCACAGAAGATACTTCTCGTAACAATTATTTTCTTTAAACTGCAACTTTACGCTTTTCAAAAGGACTATTATATCATAAAACGTTTTTTGTCACGTGCACAGAAATATATAATTTAAAACTTCATGCTGGCGAATTTATTACAACCAAAAAGTTAGCTATTGAAAACTAAATATTTGCTTGAAATGTATTGAATATTGCTTGTATGAATGGCACATTCTCATCTGTGTCACACGGTTTGAAACTTTATCAAAATTTGTTTAATTAAAAACAAAACAAATTTCGCACATGTTATTTAATGAATCGAAAATTATTTCAGAAAAATATTATTTTTTACTTCAGTTTATGTGTGTAATTACTAATGAATAAAGTATTTTTTAACCTTTACTTTCTCTGAGTACGACATGCATTAAGAATGCATTTGATTATTTGATTAATTAATTCAAATTAATTATTTGAATGCATGTGATTATTTGAAAAATAAGATGTATGAAATATCTATATTTCAAATTTTTCTCCAATTATTTTACGCTTAGTAACCACGGAATTTGAGCTGTGGGGTTGATTTTTATGAACCAATATTTGTAAAAAAAATCAATATCCCGATAGATACAAACACTTAAATAATAAATAAAATATTTAGAAAGTGTCTTTTTTTTTCTATATTGAGATATATGAAAACAATACAACGTAGAATTCTTTCTTTAATAAACAGCGTTAAGAGAAGACAATATCTCAATTTGTCGGAAATAGTAGATACTACATTCACAAACGATACAACTCTCTTGTAACATCAGTTCAGTGCTTTTGAGAAAAACGATAGAATATTTTTTTAATGAGGAAAAACGCTTACATAGTGGAACTGTTCTCTTTGAACAGGATCTCAACGAAAACCCTTCACTCGGTCCATACGTTTCGTTAACAACGTACTGTCTGAGGTCACTTACGTTGAACTAGGTTTCACAATACTTTTATTTGTCTTTCTTTCTTAAAACATTGAATGAATATGCTATTTAAAGCAACATAAAATACTTTCTGAAAAGAGTAGTTTCATAAGTTTTATTATTGGCCTCTAAAAAAAATGTATTCTACACAGTAATATACAATTTACTGATTTTCATTGTGTAAGTTTAAAATTGTTAGTCATTATAAACATTACCCAACATTTCATATGTTTACACAGCTTCATGTTTATTGTCTTACTGTTGGCGTAATTGAGTTTTGTGAAAACTAATATTATTTTGTTTCGTTTACAAATACATCAATAGTTAACAAGGTTGTCAAGAGATGGCATTAAAACAGCTTACATTTACTACATTGTTTCTTCCACACTGAGCTATTTTAATTAACACAACGTTAACTGAGCTGTTGTTCTTAACACTGCTGCAACTAAATTCAAGTGTTAATTATGACAACATTGTGTTTTTCTATATACTAATTATTTGGCATTTACCTGAGGGTTTTCTTTATGTGAGTTTTTTATTTTTAAACACAACCAACACAATAGTCTATGTGTATACTCTCTACCTCAGGGTATCGAAACTAGATTTTTGTGGTTATGAGCTGAAAAATAGTAAATAACTCGAAATAACGTTTTATGAAGGGTTAGCTTATGTTTATTAACGTAAGACTGCTCTTCCGGAAATAATTATAATGTTGTGACACATAGTTGAAACTAAGAATGGTACAAAGTAACAATTTAGTGACACATAGTTGAAATTAAGAATGGTACAAAGTAACAATTTAGTGACACATAGTTGAAACTAAGAATGGTACAAAGTAACAATTTCGTGACACATAGTTGAAACTAAGAATGGTACAAAGTAACAATTTAGTGACACATAGTTGAAACTAAGAATGGTACAAAGTAACAATTTAGTGACACGTAGTTGAAACTAAGAATGGTACAAAGTAACAATTTAGTGACACATAGTTGAAACTAAGAATAGTACAAAGTAACAATTTAGTGACACATAGTTGAAACTAAGAATGGTACAAAGTAACAATTTAGTGACACACAGTTGAAACTGAGAACAATTCAAAGTAACAATTCAGTGACACACAGTTGAAACTGAGAACAATACAAAGTAACAATTCAGTGACACACAGTTGAAACTGAGAACAATACAAAGTAACAATAATGATTATTTACCCTTTATTGAAACTGGTTTTCAATGAAACAACTTCGAAATAAGAGAGAGATATTATACGTGTTGAAATTACTCTTTAAATTGGATGCTATAAAATCTAAGTTGACAGCCCTGAAACCCTCCAAGAAACATAAGCAAGTTTTGTGGATCAAGACATAATATATTTACCACTTACGTTAACAGCGCTAGTTTCAGCTGATCAAACCAAGTTGGTAAGGACATACCATTACTATGAACCTGTATACGGCTGTAGGTGTGTCGTCTAACGACATCTATTGGACTATAGGCCCAGTTTTCTTGATTGCATCCATAAACATTGAGTGAGTGGGACGAAGAAATTTATTTTGCTAAGACTAAATCGGAAGATTCATAAATTTTTTGTTAAATGGTTCTACCTTCGAAATTAATTCGATATGAAAATCAAAGCAAGAAATATTCATTATTGGTTGCTTCCCTGTTTTTTGTTTTTCTTTTACATATATATATATATATATATATATATATATATATATATACACATATTTTATTTTGCCTTGTTGTTAAAGTCATTTCATTTTAGAATCAATATGGAAACTGACAGACCGATAGACGATTGCGCCCTCTGCTGAACGTTTGACAAACATTTAAAAATATTTAATTCCTTCCAGACAGCAACTATTAAAATATTTATATATATTCAGTTTAGTGATAATTTTCTCTGTACAATTTGTTTTATATTTAACATTAAATCATTTCTTTCACAAATCAGTGCCGAAGACTAAGATGAAATTATGTTATAAACAAAACAGGATTTGTGTTGTGGACTTAAGAACGACCTGGTAATATATGTTTGTTAAGTTAACACATTGCTACACATTAGGTCATAAGTGTTGAAACCATTTTTTTCCCCTTTTTGACGTTGTAATCCCATAGTCTTACCTCTGAGCCACTGGGAAGTTGCAATACATAATTCAGAACCGTGCAAAATAAACGATGCGTGTCTTATATCAAGTAAACTGTACTTTGTGTTGTTTTTTGTTTTGCTCCTAACGGCTCAGAAACAAGACAGTGGTCTTACGATGTTAAATTCGGGTTTCGATAGACGTGATAGGGAGAGATCAAATAGCTCGTTGTGTAACTTTGTGCTTACTACAAACAAAGAAACAGTTTGTTGTTGAAGAAACTAAAATTGTTTACATAAAATGAGAAGTTTGAAATGTGAGTAGATTAATCCGCCAAATAACAATAAGATTTTCCTCGATTAACTCATAGTAATAGTGCAGTGTAGTGTCAAAAAGAAGCAAGCCTTCAGTGGTGCAGTGGTATATCTGCGGACTCACACCATTACGAAATAGAGTTCGATACCCGTGATGGGCGGAGCGTAGATGACTCATTGTGTAGCTTTCTGCTTAATTCTAAACGAAAAGAATTAATATGGCGCGTGTTACTTTGTGGTCTGATTAAAAATAATAATACAATAATAAGCTTGGTTGTTCATGTGTGTTTTAGAAATCCTCGTGAATCTATTTGATAGCTATCTGCGTCAGCTGTCCACGACTTAAAAGGGATAGACAAGAGGGAAGGCAACTAGTGAAAACTACCCCACTAACTCTTGGACTAGTTCTATTAACGAAAAGGGCGATTGACTGTTACTTTACAACAACGACCCCTTTCCCCGTGACATGAAGGTTGTACATATTAGTTGACGGGATTCGAGCCTATGACCTGCAAATTGCGAGATTACCTGACCCACATGTAAAATGTTCAGAAAATTTAAATTACAAAACAGAACTGAATAGTACTCGAAGGACATATCTGAAAAATCCAGTTGGAAAAGCCATTTTAATGTACACCTTAAAATGTCGTAAGCTTATAAAAGACATTGCAATAAACATCAGTAATGTAAGTCTATAAGAATGGTACATGATATTAAAGTCTGTAATAACATTTAGGTCAGCTAACTGATGTCCAAAATAACAATTTACAATGTACGAGTACGAAACGGTTTGATTGTATACGTACACAATCACGATAACCGATACGTTGAAAGGCGTGAAATTTATTCGCGTATAATACTTGTTTTGAAGTAATGTCTTTTTGTTTTTTGACATTTAATGGCTTTCAAATCTTAGCAAAAATACACCAATATGTTACACGAAAACAAAATCAATATTTGAAAAGTTCAACTACAAACCACACAAATTGTTTGAAAGGATTTTTTTTATATAATTACTGAATAATTTTACTGACTACAAGTTATTTCCAGCAGATACATCTCTCAGTGGGTTAAGGGTGTTACTCTAGAGTACAGCCGTTGTTCGTTCCCTCTGGCTACGATAATTCTTTTTCTAAGCGTTCTGAGCAATTGCTTTTGACAGACTGCCACAACTTCTTCAGGTAATTTGCATGAAATCCTTTTGGGTGCCTGCTAAAAGACAATTCGGCCTAATGCTGCAAATCTCAACGATCGATTACCCTGGACCTTTCTGATTGGCTGCTTTGATTCCTATTGACCGACTGTTCCAGATCCCTTTTTGACCAATCACTGCAACTTCTGATGATGAGGCTCAAATTTTTTATATTTTTTTTAAACTGGAACAATTTTTAACCGACTGCTACAATTCTTTCTGAGTGACATCAGAAACTCACATTTTTCTTTACATCATTCCATTTCGCTTTAAGTATTTGAAATAAAAATGTAGGTTCCCAAGTGACCTTATCGTAAATTATTATCAGAATGTTAATTCTCTTAATATTTATTTATAAATATTTCCTTGACACGTAAAATAACTTCAAACCAGTTTATTTTTTATAATTAACTTTCGTCAGGCATATAAACTACAACTTTTAAAAAAATCAAACATTTGTTTCAAGTTACAGTAACAGAAGTAGAGATTTGACTGTATATCTATACACACACACACACACATATATAGAAAATAAACTCAAAGAACTCGTCCAATAATATCTTATAAGCGTGGTCAAAATATTTCTACTAAATTTTCTTCCGCCAACTTTTGGGCTACTTTCTACCTCAGATTAGTAAGATTTACCGCCCCATATAACGCCCCCACAGCTGAAAAAGGCAATGTTTGTTGACGGGATTCGAACCTATGGCTCGCAGATTGCGAGTAGAGTTCCTAACTTTCAGCGAAGTTTGATATAATAGTAAGTGTTGGAGTTCGTATGTCTGTGACAGAGAAAGGTTTTTATAATCTGTATTTAATACATTATTTATACGATTTATGATGAATAAATAAACAGCCGACCTGACATAAGTTATATTAGAGTTGAAAAAAACTTATAATTTTACTTTTTAAAATTAAAAAAACTACTATGTGCAGTTTGCTGAAACAAAAAAAAAATGTATTTATTTTGTTTGTTCGTTAATAAGTATAATACTACACAATGGAAAATCTTTTCTGTTGTACACTCGTGGTTAGCAGAGCACCAATAATGCATTGTGTAGCTTTGTGCTTAATTGCAAACAAACAAAGGTTAACTTATTGAGATTAAATTCAGTATTAACAATAAAGCTATATTCTAAGCATTATTAATCAACCAGTTGTCAACCTTTCATGATTCTTCTATCAAATTTTTATGTTCGGTTTTCACTTAAGATTGGAAAAAGTTCACCTGTTATTTAGTAAGGAAGGTCGAAGCATCACTGTAGTCAACAGTGGGATAATGACGCAAAAACACTTTGAAAGGAGCTACAGACATAATACTGTACATGTCTTGCTACAAAATATCTACCAAAATGGTTTTAAACGGTTCTTGAATACCTCTGTGTGTCGTTTGTGAGATTTCCATGTGCTTGGCCGTTAATTTCGTGACGCACTGACAAATTTTAGTCACCTGACCTTTTGAAATCACTTTTAGCAGCTTCAGTTATATAAGAGTGCGAGAAATAACTTTTTAAAACCTTTACAAATGTCCAAAATTTTAGTTCAAATAAAAACAAAACAAAACCTTACTGGGTAGAGTCGTTTGCTTTTTATCAATAAAAATTTCCTGACTCGCTTGTTAGGAGGCCTTTTAACTTCTTTGTTTTATTGCAAATTTCGACACAAAATGTTTGATGAAAAACATCGGTGTCTAAGTCGTGATAGTGTACTAGAATTTGTTAAACCTTTTCAAATATTATATCTATTGATTGTATATTCTTTACCATTCAAAGACAATTTGATAGACTTGGTTCTGATGTGTCATCGATGTATTTGCCTGATCGTTAACTTGTTAAGTCTTATGTATTCATGTGATGTATTTATATTCAAGTTCAAAACTAAACAAGTCTACTGTTTAATTCACCTTTACAACTCATTATTTTGTCTGTTTTATTAACGTGTATACTAACTGTAGACTCAAGTTACTCTCGTAAGGATCGGTTAGCATAAATATTGGTGAATTCAGATGTTTTAAAAACTTTAGATAGGAAATATTTTCTCTTTCATTTATATTGTGTTGACTTTTCTAAGTGATAATTTGGTTAAAAACTGTCCTTTCTTGTCCAAACAATATTTCTACAAGTATTCTGTGATGTACTGAAAACATTTATCTATTAAAAGAGATAAATATTCGACAGTGGCCTTTTTGGTTACAACTTTTAATTCGAATTTAAGTTGATAAGTTTAGGAATCTAGAATAACTTACAAATTACATTATTAATAAATTTTGATCAAGTATAGATAATGTTAAAATTATATTTTATTGGTTTCTAGATGAGTACAACGCATCTGTTAGTTTTAACACATCATTTTTCATGTAAGTATTTTTAGATATTTTATTGGATGATTTTTTTAAACTATTTGTGTGAAACTGTTGGTTGGAACGTTTCAAAAAAATGAATGTATTGTTGATTGTTTCCTCTACTTATTAATTTTGTTATGGAAATATTTTTGTTTCTCCAAAGTGGTATTAAACATTTAAGTGATCGTATCAAAATGTTATAGGATTTTTCCAATAATTGTTAAAATATTCGTATCATTTAGCTCCCTTACCCACTAAAAGTTCCCCCTAAAAACACGTCCTCTGGCGACAATATCATAAACTATAACGTCATCCATCTTGATATTATCCCTTCTCTTTCCTAAAGCAGCCAATCAGCGTTAGGTGGCGTGTTTGGGACAGTGAGACGATGGATAACTAAATATATTAAAACGTAGTTTATGTCCTCTATTCACTTGAAGGCGACCCAACGTGACCACGTGCTTAGGACGCTTAGGTCGCAGGTTTGAAACCTCATTCCACCAAGCAAAATTGCTTTCAGTTTACTTTCAGTCGAGGGGGGGGGAAGAGAGTTATAACGTTACGGTCAATCCCACTATTCTTTGGTAAAAAAGAAGTACAAGATTTGGCGGTGAGCGCTGCTGACTAGCTGCCTTTCTTCTAGCCTTACACTACAAAATTAAGAGCATCTAGTGCTGATAGCTTCCATGTGACTTTGCGCGAACTTCAAAACAAACAAACGACCGTTAACAGTTTGAAAATATATAAAACATACGTTAGGCCCCTCATTGACTATACAGCTCCTGTATGGATAAATGTAAGCAAAAACTACTTCAAACAAAACTACAAACAATACAAAATACGCTACTTGAAACAGCTTGTGGAGTACCCAGAACAACATCATCTGAATTCACACATAAATACGCACACATGGAAACAATAACAGATAGACTCCTACGTAGTACAATAAATTATTTTAATAAAAATTGGAGAAAAAATGAACTAGTGAGCGAAATTGACAGGCACTGTTTGCATGATGATGTCGACCAAAGTAACTTTCCCCAGTTAATATATATTTTCCAAATAAAAATAAATTAATAAAATATAATAAAAGGCCACCTATTAACAAGACTCCACATTAGTTTAGAGATTGATTACAAAACTTTTTCTTTGATATTTAACTGATGAAAGTGCAAGTAATCTGTGGAACTATAAGAGAAATGTTTTATTTGCACCAAGTGTATGTATAGATTTTACCTGTAAGGAGCCTGAGTGCGGGTTACTCTGACCCTCTTGACCCGGCATGGCCAAGCGCATTAAGGCATGCGACTCGTAATCTGAGAGTTGCGGGTTCGCATCCATGTCGCACCAAACATGCTCTCCCTTTCAGCCGTGGGGGTGTATAATGTGACGGTCAATCCCACTATTCGTTTGTAAAAGAGTAGCCCAAGAGTTGGCGGTGGGTGGTGATGACTAGCTGCCTTCCCTCTAGTCTTACACTGCTAAATTAGGGACGGCTAACACAGATAGCCATCGAGTAACTTTGTGCGAAATTACAAAACAAACAAACAATGACCCTCATGTATAATGTATAAATACACTTGACAGTTGTGAGACCAAAATTTGTAGGAATGAGGAAGAGGTTAATGAAACCTGACTCTCCTGGGTATATAAACATCAAAACCCAAATACCCATACAAAGAGTTTTATTTCTTCGTTATGTACAACGTTGACGTTTCAGTAATGGTGTCTAAACGTATGATAATAACACTTACAACAGAGAAATGCGTTCACTTTGTTATTATGAGTGTTATTTAAAACAATCCATCATTAGTGTTATGCTCTCCATATGGTTTTGAAAGGTGTAACTTGCTGTTGGTAATTTCGTATTACACATTGAAACAGTAGTTGCCCTTTCTTTAGTCTTCTCAATAAACGGAAAAACGAGAGCCATCTATTGTGTTATTCTCTTTAATTTTAAATACTTTCGACAAGCAACACATCATAGCTAATTTAAATTGATTGTCAACATGTGTGAAGTTCACTTTCAGGCCAGATAATGAGACGTAAAATGAACAATAATCTTGAGTTTCATGTAATGGAAGCAACTCTTCCATTAAGTTTAACAGTATATTAGTCCTTTTTAACTTCAGTAAATACATTTAAAATTTCGGGCAAAATAAAGATTAGGATCGCAATTTTGGGCAACGTCCCATTTAATTAAAATGGATAATTAGTCACAAATGTCGTCGTTCGATAGTTTGTTGGTGTCTGTTTTATTTTTCAATTTTAATTCCGTTAACTGGTGAATCAACATATTCCATAAATTGAGCTAGAAAGTTCCCCAATGTTTTATAATGTCGCAAAAAGCGATACGAGGGATGTCTGCGAGAGGCGTCCCTAATTGATCAGTGTAAAATTAGATGGAAGGCAACTAGTAATCACCATCAACCAATTCTTTTTGGACTACTCCTTTATTAACGAATGGATGGAGTTACAACTATATTATTACGCCCCCAGAGCTAAAAGGGTGAACATATTTAGTATGATTGTGATTCGAACCTGCCATTCTGAGATTATGAGTCGACCCCTCTCACCACTTTGCCATGGCGGGTCCGTATAAACAGACTAATTTCAATTTTGGTATAAGAAATTATTCACAAAACTTCTGTGTTCGTCAATTCTTCCACATAAACACTGCAAATTTTTCATTTATGGTGGGGCCCAGCATGGCCAGGTGGGATAAGGCGTTCGACTGGCAATCCGAGGGTGAAATCCCCGTCACACCAAACGTGCTCTTCCTTTCAGCCGTGGGATCGTTATACTGTGGCAGTCAATCCAACTATTCGTTGGTAAAAGAGTAGCCCAAGAGTTGGCGGTGGGTGATGATGACAAACTGCCTTCCCTCTAGTCTTACGCTGCTAAATTATGGACAACTAGCGCAGATAGCTCTCGAGTAGCTTTGCTCGAAACTCAAAACAAACAAACATTTATGGTGTAACCAGTCGATGTAATTTGACAGAAAGTTTTTGAATAACAAAATTGACAACAGTTTTTTCTTTTCATCATATAATTATCGTTTGTTTAATATATATTTCAGCGTCTAAAGTTTTAACCCATGTTATAAAAAATAAACTTTAGCTCTGTGACATTAGAATGACTTTAATTTTATTTACGTTGCTTTGTTTCAATTCTAGGTTGCGAAACGTTTGTTTTTCTTATAGCAAAGCCACATCGGGTCATCTGATGAGACCATCGAGGGGAATCCAACCCCTGATCTTAGTGTTGTAAATCCGCAGACTTACCGCTGTACTACCGGGGGGCACTTTCAAAGTATATTTTCAAACATTTTCAAATGAAGTGCTTTTGGTGTGCAGTTCCATCAAGTTCCAAGTTTTCACTTTTACAGAATCATATATAGGATGTCCAGAAATGAACATACCTGAAAGAAAGTAGAATAACATTTGTATTATTTGAGGTGACGAAAAATCCAAAACAAAATGTTTTCCAATGACTGAATGACTCATGTGTTTTGTTGAAGGTAGTTACTATTATTTAAATTATTTATGACTTATAAACTTGTTTCATTACGAAATTCAGAGCTGGTCCAGATTTTAGTAAAATTGCAGTTCCTAAAGAGTTCTTCTATGTTTATCCCTTTGGACGTTTATTTTTGGGTTTTTTCGAAAACGAAAGTCTATCATAATAAACTTCGTATTCATATTGCTTTGATGCTGTCTTTTCAATTCCTACAGCTGTAGTGAAAAATGTTCTCACAATTAATTTTATTTTATCTAATGATAGAAGAGACGTAGAAGTTTGTTAATTAATTAAAGAAAATTTAGAAATCTTCAGTGGATTTTGTTGTTATTTCAAATAATACAAATGCTACTCATAATTTTGTTTTTGGTATATTTAATTTGGGACACCCTGTATACATACATATATATATATTATAATAGATAAAAACAAGCCTAAAAAAATCAAAAACACTTCACAATTCAAAAGGATCCCCAGGGGATAGGCTATAACGTGGGATATAAAATGGGTTCTAACTTTTGTAGGTGACTGACATGCAGGACCCGCATTATGGTGGGGATACACCTTATATCGGTCTTGACATTCGTTCGTTAGAGAAGAAACCAGTTCATCAGTTTCACTCATTGCCGACTGTTAAGCTGGTCGTGTCTGCTATTGTTCGTCTACAGAAGAAAGTCACATTGATATCTCTATTGTATTTACTGCAGGAAAATTAGCCCCAAATTCTAGAGTGGTAACCCCGCAAATTTACCGCTTTTCCATTGTTGGATTACTCTTATATGATTAATGAATTTGATCATCTTTCTTGCAAGGTGCCCAGTGCCTCCAAAAGTGCAAAGATCGTTTTGAAGATAAACGGAAGACAACTATGGCTGACCTAAATACACATAATTAAGCAAACGGAACCACAAGCAAAGTGTGATAAAATATTAAATATATTTGACAAAATCAGCAAAGAAACAAGGAACGAACCTGTCTGTGTGATAAACCAAGCTATTTTCCCTAAACTTCAGAGACTTTAACATTCTGTTAAAAAACGTTGGTTATGAAGAAACATATATAATGGTGAAATCTTGACAAATTGTGTACAAAGATAAATGAAATAGTCAGTGATGGTTAACATTGTTAACTGACTGTTATAGCAGATATAACGTATTGCTCTCTTCTAGAGTTTAAAAACTGGTTAACACTTACTTTGTTTTAAGTTTGTTTTTTTATTATTCTTGTTTCACAGGAAAAATGTGTTTCAATAATTAATTTTTTGTTTGTTTTTGAATTTCGCGCAAAGATACCCGAGTGCTATCTGCGCTAGACTTCTTTAGTTCAGCACTGAAAGTCCAAATGGAAGGCAGTTATTCATCACCACCCACCTTCAACTCTTAGGCTACTGTTTTACCAACGAATAGTGGGATTGACCGTCACATTATAACGACTTTAAGGCTGAACGAACGAGCAAGTTTGATGTAACGGAGATTCGTATCCGCGACCTCAGATTTTGAATTGAGCGTCCTAACCACCTGGCCTAATTATTAATAATTAGTGCTCATAAGTGTCGTTTTGATCGGAATACTCTGTAATTATTTAATTTTTATATTTCAACTGATTGCTTTACTTCGGTGTAATTTATGTCGGATAAAAATTGTTTAGTGTTTTGATGTTACTATTACAATAGTTACGTATCATAATGAGCGAAACATTTAACATATTCACACGTATCCGACTGAATATGTTAATTTAGAAAGAGCAGTACTGCGTCCTCTGTTGGTATCTTGCAAATAAATAAGATAAAATTCGTATCCATAAAATAGTGTGTAATCATATGTATGCTTCACTTTCCGAATCAACAGGGGCGTGAAATTAAACATAATTTGGTTTAAATAGCACTTGTCCATTCTCACGAGGAAATACTAGATTCGAGCTCCCATCTAACAGTTTGCAATTAATCGATGTATCATAATTATGTAAAATCATACTTTTGTCACATTCAGTAAACCATGCATATTGTAACGTACGCTATTTGAAGTTTCTACTTTATTAAATGGACGCCCCCCCAATGGCTCAGCGGCATGTCTGAGGACTTACACGCTAAAATCCGGGTTTCGATACCCGTGGTAGACAGAGCACAGATAGCCCATTGTGTAGCATTGTGCTTAATTCAAAACAACAACAAAAATTAAATGGACATAACTGACGATAAACTAAGTTGTGTGACGTTAACTACTAAAGTTATAACACTTCCGGTTACTACAGTCAAACCGCCAATTATTATTCTTGTAACAGATGTTTTTAAGTCCGGGTACTTAAATTGAGTAGATGGAGCATACTGATACAAAAATGCAAAATCGCTAATGGAATGGGATCCAATTATTTTAAGAATTCTAGCTGTTCTGGTTTTGGGAGCTCTCGTGAAGCTCGTTAGAGGCCTCAACGTTGTCATAATCGTAATTGGACACAAGTTTGTTTTTTTTAATTATTTCCCTGTCGAGACTTTCTTTTGAAAAGAATTTTTTCATTAGTTGAAAAATGTAGAATTGGAATAACTTAATGAGCTAGTTGTATAGATGCAAAAAATAATCGTACACGACACACGCAACTTCAATAAGAGAAGCCAAAGCCAACATATCGTTTGTTTTGAATTTCGCGCAAAGCTACGCGTGGAATATTTGAACTAGCGGTTACTAATTTAGCAATGTAAGGCTAGAGGGAAAACCGACAGTCATCACTGCCAACTCTTGTGGCTCTTTTTACCAACGAATGGTGGGATTGACCGTACATTATAACGCCCCTATGCTTGAAAGGGAGAGCATGTTTGGTGTGATAGGGATTCAAACCCTCGACTCTCAGATTATGAGTTGAGTGCCTTAACCACCTGTCGGGCCGCCAACATGCAGTAATCATCAATATCTACTCTGAAAAAAATCTCAATGTCAATCGTGCTATTTTTGTAAGAAAAAAAAATGAGGATTTGTTGTTGTTGTTTTTTAACTTCGCATAAAGCTATACGAGGGCTATCTGCGCTAGCCGTCCTTAATTTAGCTGTGTAACAGTAGAGGGAAGGCAGCTAATCATCACCACCCACCGCCAACTTTTAAGCTAATCTTTTGCCAACGAATAGTGGGAGTCACCGTCACATTATAACGTCCCTACAGCTGAAAGGGCGAGCGTGTTTGGTACGAAGGGGGTTCGAACCCGCGACCCCTAGATTACGAGTCGAACGCCTTAACCCACCTGGCCATGCCGGACCTGGTAAAATTCAGAATGAATGTAAGTCTCACATCCTGAGCTTGAATCCTATAACTAACGAACAAACTATCAAAAAACGTTATTAAATAAAAAAATCACACACATTATCTGCTGCCCACCATATATGGAAGTAATATTCTATAAATTCATATATATTATTTTTAAAATAACTATAGACATTAAGACGTTAAGATACATTAAGTGCACAGAATTCTTTTGAGTTAAAACATTCATATTGACCGATTAAAAATGAAGGAATTAAAGATAATAAAATCTTTACAGAACGACGACATCTTATTGGTTGAAAAATGACAAAAATGTATTGGCTGATATGCAAGTCTGTTTTATTGAGTTTTATACAACCATCGTAAAACAATTACGTGTTTTTAGGCTTAAAAAGGACTCAATATATTGACTATTGAATGACTTTTCCAGGTTCATGTAATCAACATACATGTAATAATGTTGGTAAATTAACGAATTCCATATGATAAAAAGTTCAAATGTTTTACCACATACAATAAAATAATTCTTTCCCACCGCGTGATACTCCTTAACGGCTTGAATCGGAAATCATCATAAACTTGTGACTTTACAACAATATATCCACCAGGTGCTTCTCCTGAACATTTCACACCAGAACAACGTGTCCACCACGTGCTACCGGTCTCCTGAACATTTCAAGCTTGAACTCGTCATTAAATAGTGACGTTATAGTATAATAAGTTACCAATCGCTTGTTACCCCTAAATGCCCCCAAAATAAAATCACTCCAAAAATGTAACTGAACAACACAAAAGTGTATTTGGGAAAACATAGATTACAATTATAAACAGTCCACCATTTGCGTTGTTAGAAAACGTAGCATTAATTGTGTGCTTTTATCATCACAACAAACATGTTAGAAAACAAGTCTGCATTGGGGGACTTATATACTGTTACAATAATCACGTTACAAATTACAAGATAAACTTTAGGGACAACACGAGACCCGTCAGCCCGTTTCGTTTGCTCCATCCTGTTAGCCAAAGTAAAACTATTAAATGAAAAAAAATGGAATGCAGCCTTTATTTATGTAAAGAAAACCAACAAACAAACTAGCCCTCATCATTTATTTATTTATCAAGCTTTCCCTTAAACTTACTCAAACTTACTGTCATTTATTTATTTATCAAGCTTTCCCTTAAACTTTCTCAAACTTACTGTTTCTATAATATCTGAAGGCAAACTATTCCAAATACCAACCACTCTGTTAAAAAAATAAATATATCTCAGTTGAAGATAATTTCTACCCTGCCAAAATTTATGCGTCCTTTAGTTCTGCTGTTGTCACTGTTAAGTATTAAGAAATGAGATTATACGTCGACAGTTCCAATTCCCTTTACAATCTTAAACACTTCAATCAGATTTTTTCTTAACTCTTCGTTTCTTAAGAGAGAACAATTTCAGGAATCTTGATGTCTCTTCATATGACAACTCCTCCATTTTGGTAACCCTTTTTCAAAACCTTTCCAACAATTCAGTGTCTATCCTGAGGTAAATAGCCCAACACTGAATATAATACTCTAAATCTGTGATCTATACAAAGAAATTATAATCTTTTTAGCTTTATTGCTAAGTACTTCAGCAGATATAATCTAAAAACACACTTTCCTTACCAACAACAGTGCACTGGTAAGATGTCTTATGAGAGTGATGAACATTTGCACCGTTAAGGTTATTCTCATCAAAATTATAATTCAAATCATTATAACCCACATGTGATATCTTACTTTTATCATAATTAAAACCCATCTGTTATTTATTTTCTCAAACTTACTAAATGATCCAAACCCTTTTCAAAATCAGCAGCATCCTCTTCACAGCTACATTCAAGATCATCCTATCATCAGAACATTTAAGCAGTTTATTGATCATTCCTTCATCTATGTTATTCATATAATTAAAATGAGAGTAAAGATCCTCAGACCGAGCCCTAGGGCACCGCACTTGAAACGATAATCCAGTTTGATTGAAATCCATTTATAACAACCCTCTGCTTCCTTCTACCCAACCATTCTTCTATCTAATCAGTTACCTTAGCTCCCACTCTTATAGAGTTAAGTTTCTTTACAACCCTTTTATGTAGCACTGTCAGTGTTTTGGAACTTACATGAATTGTTGTAACAATCGTGTTACAAAACGTACACGTCTGACTGAATTTGTGAACTTGTGTTGCTCCAACAATCGTGTTGCGAATCATACATGTCTGTATTTGTGAACTTGTGTTGCTACAACAATCATGTTATAGATCATATATGTCTGTACTTGGGGACTTGAATTTTTCACCAGTCGTGTAACAGATCATACAAGTGCATATTTGATGATCGTAGTTTGTGTTAGTTTCAAGTTACAACAAAAAGTTTTACAGTTAGTGTATGAGATCAGGGATAAGTTTACTCCTACTCCTTCATACAATCCCCTCAGGGTCACCCTGTGTAGACTTCTAAAAGTTGTACTCAAATTCTCATCTGTTACTCGACTTCGATTTGTGTCTCCTTCCCTAATGAACCATGCATTAAGATCACGGAACTGTAAAACATCGGTTTACGGTGTTTGACATCTTGTAGAATAGCTCCGAATATTCTGTGGTCTCTACTAACACGCGTGAGACACATGACTATAAAAAAGAATTATTGCTTTCAAACAAGCACATTTCCGAATTTGATGCTTCCAAGGATTCTATTTCGAGAGCTACTATGCATTTCCACGTTAATATCGGACCATCTTTAATTTCCTCAAAATTTATCAAAATGGGCTACACTGTGCTGTTGTGGGAAACATGGAGTTAAATAGAAAGCTTGAATATCTTCTAAGAGTAAAATTGCTATTGTCTTTGCAGCCAGATTTTCAATTTAGGTTTATGTTAATTAGACATACACATATAAGTAAAGTGTTATCTACTCTTAAGCACCGTTGCGCTACCTATGAATCACTGCAGTAAGTCACTCATTTTATGAAAAATTCAGAACTTCATCATACTGTAAACTATGAAGCGAAAATCCTTCAATATTGATAAAGAACTCAACTATGCATTTAAAAAATATATATATCGCTTTATTATCCTCAATTATCAAATACACATTATTTAAAGAATAACCATTAAGTCCTCTCGTAATCTTTATTCGTGACCCCATTTGTGTGGATCAATAAAAAGTAATTTTACCAATCCATTCTACAGCGCTTCTCGAAGATAATTATTTCGTAAGCCTATTGGGCTTACCATTTTACATTCCACTAATCTGTACATCTCTATGTAGAGTATGTTGGCCTCGGACGAAATAGAAAAAAAACTTGAAGATTTCATATATATATACTGTGTAAGGCAAATAACTTTTAAAAACATTTCTGAAACCAATTTTATTAATTGTATTACACGAAACTCGATAAATCTCGACAAACTGCGGGAAAATATTACTCATGCAATTTCCCGACGACGAAATCAATTTTCAAACACCTTGAAGTGTTTGAGTAAAAGGTCATCATTGAATGATAGCGAACAGTTTACAACGTATAAATTAATTAGTATTACAGCTTCTAATTTTATCCTGAGTCGAGGTTTCAGATGTAATTCTCTATAAATACGGGTGTAGCGCAAAAAAAAACACTCTATGTACCTGTCCAGAGGATTAATCGTGCTTCGTACGAGTTATTTGCATATGCTAATTCAAATACATGTTGGCTCCGATACGAGCCGTGACTTCGCGGGAAACCTCGACCGCACCTCTCTCTATACATATTTGATTTACAGCAAATTTCCAAACCAATCAACAAAACAATGTAGTCACGGATAGATTTATGGCTGAAGAACCATGAAATTATTCATAAAAATAACAAGTAAAATGTATCGGTAACAAAATCAGAAGGTAAGAATAGTAAAAAATTCGTTGAAATCACTACACATCAGTGTGAAATGTACGTTTTTGGATTTCAAGAACTCCTGACTGGTACCTAAAATCAGTAAATCGTTCTAGTACATTGTTTTATTGTTTGTTTTGGAATTTCGCACAAAGCTACTCGAGGGCTATCTGTGCTAGCCGTCCCTAATTTAGGAGTGTAAGACTAGCGGGAAGGCAGCTAGTCATCACCCCCCACCGCCAACTCTTGGGCTACTCTTTTATCAACGAATAGTGGGATTGACTGTAACATTATAACGCTCCCACGGTTGAGAGGGCAAGCATGTTTGGTACATACGGGATTCGAACTCAAAATAATCAGATTACGAATCGAACGCCTTAACACACTTGGCCATGCCGGGCCTCATTGTATATTAATGGAAGTTTTCGAAGCAGAAATTAGTTTGGAAATTTTGTTTTGAAAACAGAGGTTTCTGTGAGAGTTGTTATCATAAAGCAAAGTAAAATTTTTTGAAAGAAAAAAAAGACCTTTAAATTCTGTTTAAAGAATCTGAATATTAAATATTCATATGAAATTGTAGTTTGAAAAACGTTTTGTGCTGTTTTTTATTTAAATTCTTCAAACAGAAATTTTTAAACATTTTCTATTAAAATTATTAAGTCGTATAAGGCTATTTTATGCTGAACACGAAAATGGACACAACTAGTTTCATAAAACTAGACTACTTCAAAGATTAGTTCGTGTATCTGAACATGAAATAGATCAGACGAAACAACTAAATAGGATTACACTATTACAGCCCTTTTACTTTTATCCTATTCAATGCTAGTTCTCTGTATTTCAGGATACCAAGCTAAAGAAATATATACTTTAGAATGAAACTTTATACTAAATACTTAACTTGCTAAGGTCTTATCCATCAGTTTCATTAAAATTTATAACATTTTAAAGTTAATAGCGTCATCTATCTTCGTAATATTTCTCTAACATATACCTTACGAAAGTGTTATATTATTTAAGCATTTAAAACTAACGTATCCTCATTCAGTGTCCATTGAAATATATATAAATACTTTAAGATTTAAGAACGTCATTTAACTACACGAGGTTACATTAAGAAGCTAGGGATTCATTGCTTTAATGCATCTAATGTCTTTAATTGAAAGAAATGCTTCGTTATTTTTTGTTCTACTTAAAAAGAAAGAGTTCACAACTTAATAGAATAATACCTATTAATTTTAAGGTTCGTTTTAAGGATCAGTTTCATAAGGTTCATGAATTAATTAAAACATTGTAAATGTCAAACACCTTGCTTTTACTTGTGACGTATTAGAGTTGTTGTTGTTGTTGTTTTGAATTAAGCACAAACCTACACAATGGGCTACCTGTGCTCTGCCCACTACGGGTATCGAAACCCGGATTTCAGCGTGTAAATCCGCAGACATACCGCTGAGCCACCACGTATAAGAGAAATCAAGCATTGATAAAAGGGTTTCTCGGCGTAGGTGACGCAGGTTTTTGTAATAACAATACCAAATTTCACTCTTCTTTCTAAAGCAGTTTGAAGGTTCTGAATATTCTTTGACAAACTTAGCAAATGTTCTAGATAAAACTATTCAGTGAACGAGGACCAACAAAAATCGCAGGTTATTAAATACGAATAATTTAAAAAAAAAACCCTTCAGGATTTATTTGAAGAAAGCATGGTTCACTTGAGATGAAGAATGAATAACAACGCTGGTTCTCACAAAGTAAAACAAAAATTGTTTAGGTGTTTATCTTCAAAATGAGGATGCGAACATGGAAGATTTTAGGCTCAATCCATAAAAACGTCACATCACGCGGTCAGGACAGCTACTCGTGTTTTTCAGTTGCAGTGAGTTTTATTAAACACGAATTTTAAACTTTGAAAATGAACTTAAACAAATGGATGTTCTTATCCAATAATTTGTCGGTTTCAAAGATAGGATCTCTGATCAATTTAAAATCTGACGACTTCGTGATGTTGGTGAGTTTTGTACGATTTTATTGTTTCTAGAACTACATTCTTCAGATTTTTTTTAAAAATCTGAATGTCATTTAAAGGCTTCAAGATTTTTCTCAAATATGCTGTCTTTAATGGATGTCAGTATCCTGTCATTATGATGTCTATTTGAAATCACCAGCACGAATGGAATGCTCTCGTGTCACTGCTGTTATTAAAATATTCCCTGAGCTTCAAGAAACCTAAAGTATTATACCAACAATGTACCAAGCTCCATTAATATCCAACGACATAACGACGTGTTCTTACGATATTCGATTAATAAAACGATGGATGAGAAGTAATGTTAGCGTGGAAATTTTAGATATAATTAAAATAAATCCGATCTTAATTACAAAAATACTTCAGTATTAATAACTATGTTTTATGGAAGGAAAATTGATGATAGCTACGGAAATCATTTCATTGTTCTGGTAAAGACCCAGACGTGTTTAATAACTTAGACATACGTCACTTGTCTCAAGGGATTTATTTACATTTTTAACACTAAAATTAATTCAAATCTCTTTTGATATATTAAATTTCTGACGACTCAGGCCTCAATAACTTAAATAAAATTCGTTTTTTATGTGAGTTTTCTCTTTGGACATTGTACATGTTTGTTGTTTTGTTTTGAAAAGAATCATTCATATAATATTAGTCAAAAATAATTAAACGGATTTTATATGTTTTATATTTCATCAATTCGTAAGTGAAATTAACCCTAAAAAGAAAGATAAAAAGATACTTTATGTGTCGCTTTATGATTGACCGCAAACAAACCAAAAAACATTGTAGAAAGAGTTTGTTTCGTCAACATTTACACACCTTCTAGATGTGAAGGTGTAACAGTTTGTTTGTTTTGAATTTCGTCTCTAATTTAGTAGTGTAAGACAATAGGGAAAGCAACTTGTCATCACCACCCACCGCCAACTCTTGGGCTGCGCTTTTACCAACGTAACTGAGACAGTTTTAGAGAAATTAAAGTCCGCCACACACATAGAAATTCAGCTAGTAATATTACTTAACTTACGTTGTTGAAGATAACCAGATATTTAATTAATCCTATATTTGACTCTTGTGACGTCATTTCCTGTCTCAGGAAATATTTGTCTTTAAGTGTACGATAATTTCCGTTTGACAGACAGTGTATCAGAGTAGCTCCGTAAAACTTGGACCTTATGTTATTTTCATGTTAAATAGTATCTAATATGCTTGCCAGATAGACTCGAAAGACATAACTTTGAAATATGCAGTCAACTGGGTCTTATAAAGTTTAATAATGCTTTAACGTCTGCGATTTTTATTAAACGCAAGACGGCCCTGGTTTATAAAGAATAGCCATAAGCACTTATTTCAGATTTTCGTGATGCACCTTAATTATACGCTAAAATACAATGTGAGAAGGTTGGTCTCTTATCTGTCCACGTAAGTAAAGGTTTTTTCACATACTGTCGTTTTGAGTTTTCCAGAAAAATCAAATATTGGCGGGTTCGGAATTATCCTCTCAAGAATATAAGTATTATGTACTTCAAAACTTATTAACGGTGATTCACGATCTTATCAATGAGAGTAATAAGTTTTTTTTTTTTTAATTCTTATAAGGTTTGCTCTAACACATACTGATATATATTAAAAACTATATTATAAACACAAGTAGTTTTGTTCTTATAACTTGTTCACGTTGCAATGGACAAAGTCTTTACATATAGTAAGAAATACCAAAGAGCAACTTTTACAAATCAGAAGTAAATAACAGATGGAAAACGTAGCAATCTTATCATTGTACGCGGAAAGTGTAATGGGATGAAATATTTAGTTTTGGGCTTTAAGCATTGTATAGAAACACAAAGTACAAGAAATTCTCTTCTTCCCTGATTCATCACTCCACTGGACCATTTTGTTTCATTGGATAATACACGTATTTCGGTATACAATACACAAAAAAATTGAGGATTGTTTCAATGAATCGTGAACAGTAGAAACCTTCTATTGTAACAATAATAAGTACTGAATAAAAGATTATCCCAGACGATAAAAAAAACGAACAAAGAAACACGTGGAATAACAATAACAAGTGTTCGTTAAATTGTGGTTCGAGATATCTATTTGTAACTGGTAGAGTTACTCCATTGTGAACTTCAGTTATAATTTACTGTAAACATCTCTTATTTAACAATGGTTCCAGAAATTTGCTTCAACAAAAACTATTTCTATATAATATATGAAAATTGTCTTTCTTCGTCAGTGGGTCTACTGGCAACAATATTTTCACTGCCTTCAAGTACACGAGAAATAAAAGTGCAGTCAGCAAGGAGATCAATATATTTAATGCACTAGAAGTGTACAACTTCTAACTTACACTGACTTTTGATAATTAAAAGACGAGTCCTATAGATCTGAGCTGTGCAACCTCGAAGTTTCTCCACACAATCGTCTGCTCAAAATCTTGGATAAGGAGATTAAATAACTTTCGTCTACAGCGACAACGAATAACGAAAACAGAACTCGTCTGCTCAAAATCTTGGATAAGGAGTTGATATAACTTTCGTCTACAACGACAACGAATCACGAAAACCGAACTTGTCTGCTCAAAATCTTGAAGAAGGAGATTAAATGACTTTCGTCTACAACGACAATGAATCACGAAAACAGTTTTAGAAAACGTATTTAATTAAATATATTACATTTTAAAAAATGGATTGCATTTTCTATTAATATATGTATATTCTGGTCCAATGTTTTGTAACTGTTAATCGAAAATTATTTCTTAGTTTTTTTTTCTAATTAATAAATTATTTGAAAACTCGATAAAGGAATTTTTACAAATTTCGCTTACCAGATGGAAGACCAATCACAGCTCTGGCCGAGTTCGTGTTTACATGATACCACTAAATAATCCCCCTACTTTAAGTTGTACATGCGTTATAAGAATGACAGGCAATACTTTAACATGAATGGGTTGGTGGTAGCTTGTTTCTGACTTACCGTCTTTCAGTAATTCGGAGTTGGAGATGATGACATATGGCATTTGTAGGTTTGTTACAAATACAAAAACAAATTACTTCATGACACAGCAGTTCGTCTTTAAAAAAAAAGTGACTTCACGACCCCGTAAGATATCTACAATGCATTACCACTAAGCAGTTCAAACCAGAAGTTATAATAAAAATGTGACTTCACGATACGGTAGTATATCCATGTCTTATACCTGAGCAGTTCAAACCAGTACTCGTCATAAAAATGTGACTTCGCTACACAGCAGCATGTCCACCATGTTTTACCCTCAACAGTTCAAGCAAGAACTCGTCATAAAGACGAAAAATATATAATTTCCTCTAAGTTTCTAAAATATTCAAAACTTATACTGGTGTCCTATCTGTCATTGGTACTTAGGTATGTGCGTAAAGGCTGAACAACATTTTATTGCATTTTTAAAGACAAAAGCCAGCAATAAATGCAGCTTTCTAATTCTGACTGATCAACGCATGTGTTGTCTTGTGAGACAAAGCGTACAATCACACTTACTTCTACAAAGTCTTGAACCATGTTCACTTTTGTTGCTATGCTTGTCTTTCAAGTTACTGTAGTAATAATTTTATAAGATTCTATAAACAATATTCCTTATTTGCGTGATCATTTACTTTGTTAATAGAAACACAATTATGGGACTTGTAACAAAATACCTTTTTAGTGAATCTTATGTAAACTGGTAAAAAATATGGCGGCGTATTGTCGAGAAGAAACCCTAGGTATGTTTTTGTGATATCTGCACACACCATATAATTATTAATTGAAATGACGACAGTATATGTGACTTAAAAATAAGTTTGTAAGCTATTTCTTACTTTCAGGGTTGCTTTTCTTATAAATTTAAATGTCTAAAGGAAGTGGTGAGTAAATATAACAGAAAACTTATCAACGTTAAAAGTAACAGGGCACTCTTGTAAATTTGTTGACTTCACACGCCCTTCTATGTGTAGAGAAAATATATCTTAAAATATTATATAATATTATAAAATATAACATAATTTTATATTTTTAGTTTTATCATAATAAAGTTTCTCGACAAACGCGATTTTTCTGATGTTTAATATTTTCTATATTAAAGGAAAATATAGCTCTACTAACTAATGTTACTTATAAATATTCACTTTAAAAACAGTAACATATTTTATTTGGTTTTTCTTTACAATCCAGAAGGTTTTTTTTTAAAAAAAAAACATCACACTAATGGAAATTATTAAAACATCACACTAATGAAAATAATATTTTCTGAACTGAAATAAATTGAGTTATTTCTCGCAAAAAGTCCTTATCTGAGGATTTCTCCAGCAAAACGACAATGTAACATTTCATTTAGCTTTCAACGTTGTGGTTGTCAATAATGCACTCAGTGCAATTTGGGATTTCCACACACACACACAAAACGTGATGGCGAACTTTATTGGTTTTCGCTAAAGCCACATAAAATAATAATACCTTATTTTTGTATTTTCTGGCTTATCCTTCGCCTGTTTCTTTCAGGATAAAACATGTACACTCATGAAACGTGAGACACAATGTTGTTTAACGCTGACATTTAATCTCTGATAAACTTTTGTTGCTCCAACTTACAAAAAATAATCTAAAACAGGAAATTATTATTTTTTAAGACGCTTGCCTTGTATTAAGTCTCTGTAATATAAGTTATCAGTTTATATAGCGTAAAACAGTCGACGAACTCATCAAAAAATTTGAAGTTTCGTCTACTAACTGAACTAGTCAATATTTGACCACATTATTAAGAATATATATATATATGTGTAAAAACTGCTGATTTGCGTTGAGAATTTTTTTTGTTATGTAGAGGAGCGAACAACGTTTCGACCTTCTTTGGTCATCGACAGGTTCACAAAGAAAGAAAGAGGTAACTGACCAATAACTGACTATATGTTTGAAGGGGTTATGTAACTGATTGTAGGAATCAGGTTCACAAAGAAAGAAAGAGGTAACTGACCATATGTTTGAAGGGGATTGTGTAACTGAGTGTAGGAGTGTAGAGGGCGCACTTAGATGTTTTCTTCTTTACAAGTGGGTTTTCTCGTCATCACTGATTCATAGTACTGAGAATTTGTAAAATGTGTTACATTCTGAAAGCAGTATATAGTTTGTTCATACATGGTAAACCGAAAAAAAAAAGTTAATTATTGAAATTTGTAAAGGAGAATAATGAAGGTAACAAAATGCTACCAACACTATATTTACCATATCCAGAGAAAACGAGGCTTATCGATCGATACCAGAACTCAACAGGCCGAATACAATACGACAGATATAGTAGTGGTCAAATTGTTATTTCAGTAACGTTGCTGGGCGACGTTTACTCTTTTTTGTGGTCACTTGAACGTATTTAAGATGAACTATTTTTGTTATTTCTTTTAGAAACACCAGTTTAATATTAATACAGCGATTGTATGCTGAAGTAATACATCGATTTTTAAGTACGTCTAATACAAGGTTTCTGTTTGTCAAGTGTCACGCTAAACTGTTAACGTACTAACATAATCACTACCTACACTATCCGTCCCTTGTTTAGAAATGATAAATGAGGAGGAAGGCAGTTAGCCAACTCCATTTATCAATAACTTGTTGGCTATTGTCAACTTTTGTATAACATTCACAACTTTGAGTTGTAAAGCGCAGATAATGAAACTTCAAATACGCAGTTTGATACATTAACCTGGCGGATCAATAACCAATTATAACAAAGGGTTTGTGAATGTGTTCAACCAATTGTAACAAAGGGTTTGTGAATGTGTTCAACCAATTGTAACAAAGGGTTTGTGAATGTGTTCAACCAATTATAAAAAAAGGGTTTATGAATGTGTTATTTTTCATTATGGATTTCGCGCAAACCTACTCGAGGGCTATCTGCGTTATCTGTCCCTAATTTAGTAGTGTAAGACTAGAGAAAAAGGCAGCTAGTCTTCATAACTCACCACCAACTCTCGGGCTACTTTTTTACCAAAAAATAGGGGGATTGACCGTCACATTATAAGGCTCACACAGCCTGAAAGGGCGAGCATGTTTGGTGCGACCGAGATTCGAACTCGCGACACTCGGATTATGAGTCGAACGCCTTAACACACTTGGCCATGCCGGGCTTGTGATTGCGATCAACCAATCGTAACAGAAATGTTGACAAAGTGTTATTTTCCCGCATAAATTCGGAAATATTTTTGTTATATTTTGGGTAAAAACAATGGAAAACAGTATTTAATTATTTAGTTTTGTATCTGTTAACCACTAACAAGAATTCTACTTAAAAACATTTCTGATTTGATGTCTTATTAAACTCATACACAAAGTTAAATGTTTTGCTACTTCGAATGTGTTAGGCCTGGCATGGCCGAGCGTGTTAAGGCGTGCGCTCGTAATCCGAGGGTCGCGGTTTCGCGCCCGCGTCGCGCTAAACATGATCGCCCTCCCAGCCGTGGGGGTGTATAATGTGACGGTCAATCCCACTTTTCGTTGGTAAAAGAGTAGCCCAAGAGTTGGCGGTGGGTGGTGATGACTAGCTGCCTTCCCTCTGGTCTTACACTGCTAAATTAGGGACGGCTAGCACAGATAGCCCTCGAGTAGCTTTGTGCGAAATTCCAAAAACAAACAATCAAGCAAATATTTAGTTTTCAATAGCTAACTTTTTGGTTGTAATAAATTCGCCAGCATGAAGTTTTAAATTATATATTTCTGTGCACGTGACAAAAAACGTTTTATGATATAATAGTACGTTTGAAAAGCGTAAAGTTGCAGTTTAAAGAAAATAATTGTTACGAGAAGTATCTTCTCTGCGTTTAATGGTTGTTTATGAAACCACTTAGTAGGAAAATGATGAAGGCTCGGCATGGTCAGGTTGGTTAAGGGGTTTGACTCGTAATCTGAGGGTTACAGGTTCGAATCTCGATCGCACCAAACACGTTCGCCCTTTCAGCAGTGAAGGCGTTATAAAGTTATGTTCAATCCCACTCTTCGTTGGTAAAAGAGTAGCCCAAGAGTTGGCGGTGGGTGGTGATGACTAGCTGCCTTCCTTCTAGTCTTACACTGCTAAATTAGGGACGGCTAGCACAGATAGCCCTCGAGTAGCTTTGTGCGAAATTCCAAAACAAACAAACAAACAAATCGAATATGTTTTTTTTTTCATTCCTAGAATATAACGATTATTTCTACATTCTATTAGAGTAGCACAGAAGTGTTTATTTGGTTTAATCTTGAAGCATCAAATCAACAATGTTACTGATGTGAAATTTTTTGAAGAGAACATTCTCATGTGTAAGTTTCTAAACTACTTAAAACTGAATATGGTGCTCTATATAATCTCGGTGTATGTGAATATTCCTCCTGACAGAGGAATAACTTACGTTAGTCAGCAACAAGTGCGGTTATGTAATTCTGAATGATCAGTACACATGTTTTTAGTGAAACACAGCATACAACCCTGATAACATGTACAAAGTTCATTTTCGTTACTATACGTGTTATATTTACTACAGTGTTATAAGAAGCTTATATGGACAATATTCCGCGCTTGTATGTCCATTAAATTCAAATAGAATTAAGTAATAGGAATTTTTTTGCAGTGGACAAAAATTAATTCCTTTTTGTATTTCTTGAAATATATATATGCCCAAAACTAGCTAGAGAATTACTCTTTACCATCAAATAGAGGGATTGATCGTCACGTTATAATACTCTTCCGTTTGAAAGGACGAACATATTTGGGGACAAGTTTCGATCCGGCAATTCGCAGATTGGATTTTTTTTAAATTCTTTTTCATACAAATTAAGTAATTTATTACAAGCGTAATTAATTGATTTACCATGAATAACCGCTGTTCAGTTTTGTGGAAAATTGTTGTCCCTGTAGTAATTTATTTATTGTAAGGTCAAACAACTTACATTTCACAGAAAAAATAATTTATTAGGTTTAACTAAGTGTGACATTAAGATATTTTGTTATCGTCATTTCTCATCAGTCCTGGTTTCACATTAAGTGTTCATAGTCCTGTTTATTTCTTTTATTTATTTTGGTACGAGAGTTTATTTTACCAAAATAATATTATAATTTATAATGAAGAAAAGAAAAATAAAAGATCGTGGTTAATGAGAAATCAGTATATTTTGTTTGTAGTGAAATTGGTAGAATTTTCTAATTTTTAAATACAACATTTTACGTCTTTGCAGATAGAAATACTGTGTTTTTTATTGATTTTCATTTTTCTCTCTTTTCTCAGGGCTATTGTTGGCCAGATTGTAATCATGATGACCCTTGAGTTACAGTCTGAGGGCCGTAGGTTCGAATCCCTGCATCTGAGGGAGTTATAAAGTGATGATCAATCCCATTATTCGTGGGGAAATTTAACGCAAATATACTTTGTGATAAATCCCATGTATATCTGTGTTTGGGCCCTATGAAAAAAAATTTGGAATTTTTATCTTTAGCTCACTTTTCTAGCGAAGAAAGCACAATGTGCAGTTTTCTTGAAACTATTCATGTGAATATCAACCAGTTATATGTGACTGGGTACAAATGAACGAGATATAGCAAAGATATAGACAGTTTTCAATTTTTGTTTTCGCGATTTATCCGGTATCAAACATTGCCACGTTTCGGAAATGGGCGTCGATGATCCATGGCATTTGCCCTCGAAAGTTGATATATTCCAAAAAGATGTAGAATACTTTACTTGTTCATGACAATCCTTCATTCGATTACGTGTATTATAGACATAAGACAAATTTGTATGAAACAAGCTGAGTTGTTGACATCTATGTTCAAAGTTACTTTACTTTGTTTAAAATCCAACCTTCAAGGTGCATGAACTGTATGTCAATAAAACAGTAAGTTCGATACCGTAGATCTAAACAAAGCTAGTTTATTACTGCTGTGTAGACACATTCGCAAAATCTTATTTCGGTTCGTAGTGTCTTTTCTCTCATTTGAAATCATTTTGTGCGTCTTCTGTTAATTCACTGCTTCGAACCCTAAGGATTCTCTCTGAAGGTTAAGATATACTATAGTGATTAAAGACTGAATTTAGTTTAAAAAAAATAATAATGTTACTGTAGTTTTCGAAACTACACAAAATTCAGTTTTAGCCTCACTTTTGAAAGATGCTGATTTTGATAGGAACTAGGAAGTATGCATGAAAAATCGTGTTTTCCACTCCCTAACTACAACAAAGGAGATAACGGATTACATCAGTGTTTTCTTACTCTTACACGTTATACACTTACAATCAAAACTTACGTTTGAATCTACAAGCAAAACAAAAAAGAATAACGGATTATATGCATACTTTCTTGTTATGTTATTATTACATTTTAACCCCTATGTGAGTTCGTGTTTTTGTGTGTGATCCAGGTTAGAAGTGATTATTTTTGGTGGGTCAAGATCAAAGATCAGTACTACGAAAATAGAAAAAAGAAAATCTATATTTTATTAAGATGTAGATTGATTTTTCGTAGAACGTTTTGCTCTATAACTCAGTAAAAAAATGACCGGACTTGGTGTATATACGAAGAATATTATTCCTCATTTTCCAGTGTCAACTGTAAGAACGTTTTGCTCTCTAACTCGGTAAAAAAATGACCGGACTTGGAGTATATACAAAGAACATTATTCCTCATTATCCAGTGTCAACTGTTAGAACGTTTTGCTCTATAACTCGGTAAAAAAATGACGGGACTTGGTGTATATACAAAGAACATTATTTCTTATTATCCAGTGTCAACTGTTATCTTCGGACGTACAGACACGTTTTCCTTCTTTTTTTTAGAGCTGAATATGGTCAACGCTGTGGTGGAGTTACATACTTCATGTGTCACTCCAGTTCTTACTGGTGGAGTTACATACTTTATGTGTCACTCCAGTTCTTACTGGTGGAGTTACGTACTTCATGTGTCACTCTAGTTCTTACTGGTGGAGTTACGTACTTCATGTATCACTCACACTTTTAATTAAAAGTCATTGCGAACCCGCAAACTACGTCAAAAGAAACACATACGTGTGTTCTTACTCTTACATGTTACACACTTAAAAGTAAAGGTTTCTACAAATTAACAAGCTAAGACAAGGAAAATGAAAGTTATGTCTCTATTTCGTTATTCTTACGTATTATAACACACGTACAAAACTATGACAGAAACACGCAGTTTCAAACTTGGTAGATAATTACAGCTTTTAGCCTTTATATTTGTTAAAAATCACAATCTATAGTTTGATATGTTTTCTGTAAATCACACTCGATTTAATCTATATATATACGTCTGTAACGAACTATAAAGTTGATAACTCAAAACAGACAGCACGTTTTCATATGATGTCATCCTTGATAAGGGACGGTCTGTATATTCACATATCGCTTGCGTTATCAGGTTGGTAGTTTTTCTTATTTCTCATCTTATTTTATTTTCTAAATATACGTATATATATATATATGTATAGATGTACCTAAAAACAGAGTATGTACCACATGTATATATGAAACTAAAAACATTTCATATCCTAGGAAACCTCAACCCACATTATTGAATATACGCATGTGGTCCCATTCTGAATTATTAGTCAACAAACACATGAAAAACCAACCTGCAAAGATGATAAATTCAACGAGACAGATCAATGAATGTCAGAAACTAAAAGCACTCGAAAGACTAAAGCATATAAGGAAAGCAATACCGTATGTGTGTAAGGTTCTGTGAGTCATATGTTTTGTGCACTTACATTATCTTGTCCAAATCTTACCTGATTTCTTAATGGTTAAGGTTTTGTGTGGTCTCTAGGAAATTTGCCTGTCTCGAAGACTTCTTACTTGAGTACTGTTAGAAGTAGAGACGCGCAAGGTAATACAACTGTAGTCTTGTATGACTCACATGGTGTTCGTTGTACAAGTTGCCTCCATAATAGAGCTTGATAAAAAAATACAACCGTTTTAAAATAAAAAGCCTGGTCTTTCCAAAATACCTTTATTCTTAGCTGTATATAGTCCTGAAAAGTGAAAATAATTATAAATTTCTTTATTCTTAGCTGCATATAGTCCTGAAAATTGAAAACAATTATAAATATCTTTATTCTTAGCTGTATATAGTCTTCTCGTTTTGTTTTTTTGAATTAAGCAGAAAGCTACACAATGGGTTATCTGGGCTCAGCCCACCAGGGGTATCGAAACCCGGATTTTAGCGTGTAAGTCTGCAGACATACCGCTGAGCCAATGGGGGCAGTATAGTCTTGAAAAGTGAAAATAATTATAAAACAATTAAATTTTTACGATATCAATTGAAGTTGAAACTAAGGTTAACAAGAAATACATCAAAATTGATTGCTTCAGACCATGCAACGAAACTTCAAAGGCCATTGAATAATTTGATTTGGCATAATTTTATTAAAATATTTTTTTATAGTCTCTTTCTCGTGAGTATGAGTCTCTTGCTAACACATGAATAGCATTTTAAACTTTATCATACCGTATTTTCTTGAATACATTTATTCAAGACTCAGTCTAGCTTCCATTACTCCATCCCGGCATGGCTAGGTGGTTATGGCTTTATTCAAGAGTCAGTCTAACTTCCATTACTCCATCCCGGCATGGCTAGGTGGTTATGGCTTTATTCAAGACTCAGTCTAACTTCCATTACTCCATCCCGGCATGGCTAGGTGGTTATGGCTTTATTCGAGACTCAGTCTAACTTCCATTACTCCATCCCGGCATGGCTAGGTGGTTATGGCTTTATTCAAGACTCAGTCTAACTTCCATTACTCCATCCCGGCATGGCTAGGTGGTTATGGCTTTATTCAAGACTCAGTCTAACTTCCATTACTCCATCCCGGCATGGCTAGGTGGTATTCAAGACTCAGTCTAACTTCCATTACTCCATCCCGGCATGGCTAGGTGGTTATGGCTTTATTCAAGAGTCAGTCTAACTTCCATTACTCCATCCCGGCATGGCTAGGTGGTTATGGCTTTATTCAAGAGTCAGTCTAACTTCCATTACTCCATCCCGGCATGGCTAGGTGGTTATGGTGCTCCACCCATTATCTGAGGGTCAAGGGTTCGAATGCCGTAACACTAAACCTGCCTGCCCTTTCGGCCGTGAGAGCGTTATAAAGTTACGTCAATCCAACTATTCGTTGGTGAAAGAGTAGCCTAATAATTTGTTTGTTTTGAATTTCAATCAAAGCTACACGAGAGCCATCTGCTTTAGCTCCCTTTAATTTAGCAGTGGAAGACTAGAGGGAAGGCAGCTAGTCATGACCACCCACTGCCAACTATTGGGCTACCCTTTTACCAACGAATAGTGGGATTGACCGTCACATTATAAAGCCCTCACGGCTGAAAGGGCGAGCATGGTTGGTGTGATTGGGGATTCGAACGCGCGGCCCTAAACTAGCGAGTCGAGAACCCTAATCACCTTGACATTTCGAGTTAAGGAAGGGTATAGTGTAGACATAAATGGCGAAACTATTAAAGCCTTATCGATATCTATATATATTTTGGAGTGAATGTAACTATTCTAATCCTAACTATTCCAATTTTGGATTTATTGCCCAGAACATGTTCCTTTTCAGTATTACTTTGGTTAATACACGATTAACTGGCGTGCTCGGTCTATGAATTTAATAATTTATAGCTCATGGCCAATTGCACTAAAAATACATTTCGCATTTCAGGGTCAGCCCCCCCGTGGCTCAACGGTATGTCTGCGGACTTACACGCTAAAATCCGGGTTTCGATACCCGTAGTGGGCAGAGCACAGATAGCCCATTGTGTAGCTTTGTGCTTAATTCAAAACAACAGCAAAAATGGGAAAAAATCAACATACTAAATAACTTATGGACTGTCTACTCTTCCTTGCTATAGGTTAAAGGTAGAAAGTTTTAAAATTATTTTCACAAAATATAAATAGATAAAGAAATCTGCAGCAAACAATTTCAGTTCGTGCTATTCTGTGCCAACCTGTGATTAATGATTTTGGTAATAACAATCGTGGCTGAAGAAGTCATTAGTAGTTTTCTGGGGTTTCAGAAAGAAAAGAAACCCTTCTAAACATTCCAACAAATTTACTTGTATTAAATGAATCCTCTTTTGCACATTCAAACAAATGTGGTTCTCTTTAACTTGAAGCTGTTCAATATAGAGTAAATACAGTTTTCGAACGACTCCCTTCTCGACTGTTTATTTGTTTGTTTGTTTTGGAATTTCGCACAAAGCTACTCGAGGGCTATCTGTGCTTGCCGTCTCTAATTTAGCAGTGTAAGACTAGAAGGAAGACAGCTAGTCATCACCACCCACCGCCAACTCTTGGGCTACTCTTTTACCAACGAATAATGGAATTGACCGTCACATTATACACCTCTACGGCTGGGAGGGTGAGCATGTTTAGCGCGACACGGGCGCGAACCGGTAACTCTCGGATTACGAGTCGCACGCATTACGCGCTTGGCCATGCCAGGCCTCTCCCTTCTCGAACAATTCGGTTTTTGAACGTATTGTTTGAGAAAAAAATGTCTCGGTTGTTGAACATAAACTCGGTTCCCGAACTAAGCTTTCGTGGCCCGAATCCCCGAAATAATTCGACTGATGGCTCGAACGACCTTTCGACCATTTTCGGCCCACGCCAAGCTTGCCCAAAACATTTTCCCGAACCTATTGATCCTGTCGCCCAATTCACACCCCCGCTAAAATCTGCCGTGAACTTTCTCGTTTATCTGTATTTTTTTGTTTTTTTCTGAATATTCTGATTAAATAACCCACCATAATGTTAAAGAAGGATAATGGAAGCAACAAATTTAAAAGAAAAGTTGTTAGAGCCGCAGTAGAGGTGAAAAAAGATCTCATAGCGAAGTATGAGAGTGGTGTTCGCGTGTCTGGCCTTTCTACACAGTTTGGTATGACGACGTCTGCAGTCTGCACCATACAGAAAAATAAAGAGGTCATCAAAGGAGCTGATGTAACAAAAAGAGCAACAGTACTTACGAAACAAAGATCACAAATAATGGAAGAGGTAGAAAAACTGTTGTTGATTTGGGTAAACGAAAAACAGTTAGCTGGTGATAGCATTTGTGAGAAAACAAAGCAGTTTCATGTTGACTTCCTGAAAAACACCCCTGGAACGAGTGCTGATACAAGTGATGCCTTTAAGGCTAGTAGGGGGTGGTTTGAAAAATTTAGAAAGAGAAGTGGCATTCATATTGTGGTGAGACATGGGGAGAATGCCAGTTCTAACAAAGATGCTGCTGATAAATTTGTTAGGGAATTTAAGGACTACATAGAAGCTGAGGGTTTTATTCCCCAACAAGTGTTCAACTGTGATGAGACAGGCCTCTTTTGAAAGAAAATGTCAAAGAGGACCTTCATCACAAAGGAGGAGAAGTCACTGCTAAGTCACAAGCCAATAAAGGACAGGCTAACTCTGTTGTTATGTAGTAATGCATGTGGAGACTTAAAACTTAAGCCTTTGTTTGTGTACCATTTTGAGAACCAGAAGGTTTTAAGAAAAATAATGTCCTGAAAAGTAAACTAAATATCATGTGGAGGGTTAATAATAAAGCATGGGTAACCAGGCGATATTTTACGGAGTGGGTCTATGAAGTGTTTGCCCCAAGTGTAAAGAATTACATCACGGAAAAACAGTAGCCACTCAAGGCCCTTCTTGTGACAGACAATACACCTGCTCACCCACCAGGCTTGGAGGACCAGTTGGTGGAGGAGTACAGTTTCATTATGGTGAAGCTTTTGTTCCCTAACACGACTCCTCTCATTCAGTCCATGCACCAGCAGGTCATATCGAACTTTAAGAAACTCTACACCAAAGCACCGTATCAAAGGTGCTTTGAGATGACCTCTGACACAGAGTTAACCCTCAGAGAGTTCTGAAAAATCACTTTAATATCCCTCATTGCTTGAGGATCATAGATAAAGCCTTGAGGGAAGTGTCTGTGAGGACCATGAACTCAGCCTGGAAGAAATTTTGGCCAGACTCAGTAACAGATAGAGACTTTGAAGGCTTTGAGGTTGAGCCTGTTTTCGAGGATATTGTCTCACTAGGCAAGTGTATGGGCTTGAACGTGAGTGGTGATGATGTGAAGGAGTTGGTGGAAGACCACAACACTGAGCCCACCATGGAAGAACTCCAAGACCTTCAGAAGGACCAGCAACAGAAGGCAACTGAGGAAGTGTCTTCAGATGAGGAGGAGAGAAGGGAGGATGTTCCTAGTTCACTAATCAAGGAAATGTGTGGAAAACTTTCACCCTGACAAAGCTATAGCAAACCTTTTCAATGACAATGTCATGTCTTACTTCAGAAACAATTTAAAATGCAGGCAGAAACCTCATTAAACAAGTTTTTAGTGAGAAATAGGTCCAGTGAGACTCAAACAGGTTGTAGCAGTGCAAAAGAGACCGAAAAGAGAAAGAACAGCAGAAGGAGAGTTACCTGATGTTTTTATGGAAGGTGACTCCCCTTCCAAACAATAATAACCCTCCTACTCTTTATGCTCCTCACCACCTTTCACTTACACCATCAGTTTACCATCAGGTAAAGTGCAGTTAAATTTTCATTTATTGTTTTATTATTGTGTTTATAGATTTTTGGTTGACTTTATGCCTGTAAATATTATTATGCAGGTTTAAGTAAGCAATATTTGTACTTAAAATGTTTCATGTTGCGTAATTTTTGGAGGTCTATAACTGATTAATTTAATTTACGGTATTTCTCATGGGAAAAATTGATTCGGTTTTCGAACAGCCTTCTGGAACGGATTGAGTTCGAGAACCGCGGTACCACTGTACTACAGTTGCTAATGCCACCTAGTGGCACAACGCCATGTCTGCAGATTCACATCTTTATAAGCCGGGTTTCGATACCACTGGCGAAAAAAGTACAGATAGCCCATTGTGTAGTTACTTATGTGCTTAATTCAAACCAATCAATCAGTCAGTTAAATCAGTTGCCAAGGTACGAGCTCAACTGTTCAGTAATTTTCCGTGAACAAATAATATACAGGAATCTGCTGACGTCATTCTTCGTGATGCTGTGTGTTTTATTAGTTGATACACCATAATCAGAAATAAGCCGTTTTTTATAGTGAATAATATTGTGTGCATAATTATCACAAAATAGGCTCTTTTTTTTCCATGAAATGCCAGTGACTTTAAAGATACTTTTCACTACTTATCGTATTTTTTAAGTTTTTTGTGTGTTTTTTTTTGGGGGGGGAGGTGTTTCCACTTAGGTTTTCTGAAGTAAATATTTCAGAATAGTAATTATTTTGAATTAATATATTTACACTAATATTTCAGGTGGCTGAAAGTAAATTGAACATAAAAGCACCTATTGTGAAACATTAATAGTCAAAATATTAATGGATTATTTTATCTGCTCTGGAATTACACATCACTATGGTAAAGTGCTACCACCTATCGAGACTTGGTAATAATTAGTATTCTGCTGATAAAATATAATTCATGCGTATTTATTAATAACAACGATAAACATGGCAGTAAAAAAGAGATAATAATTGGCTGATTTCAACATTATTTTCCAATTTATCAAAATTTAGGTGCTTAGTTTAATTATGGTATCAGAATATCTCTCATTTGACAATTACATATTATGCTAATTATTCATAATTTAAAAGTTTACTTATTAAGTAAAGCGCTTTACAAGAAGTACATTTGATTATAAAAAAAATATTCAAGTGAAACATTATGTGAAACACACCTAATGTTTAAACAATCTTGACCCTTCTTTATAAAGGTATTTTAAGAACAAAACTTTGGTACCAGGATTTCTGTGTAAGAGAAAACGTAGCAAGAAAAATACCATCCTTATCCACCATCCCCCCAGGAAAAAACCGAAAATTAGCTCTCTCAGAGTTTCATCTTCCAACACTATGTTTGATTTATATTTAAAAATTTGTGTATTTTTCATTTCTCGAAAAATAACTCTCAGCTCTGTTTGTTTTTGTAGTAATTACGACCAAGAATTCCCACTTCAGACACAGTATTTCTTAAATTCAAATTACTTCTCACGTGCTTCTTCCTCCTGCCCTCTCTCCATTCTTTTATCTTCTGCTTTATTTTCGTCTGTCTATCAACCACTGGTGGGCAGAACACAGACAGCCCAATATATATTTTTGTATTTAACTACAATCAATCATGGCCAAACGTGTTAAGGCGTGCGACTCGTATTCTGAGGGTCGCGGGTTCGCATCCCCGTCGCGCCAAACATGCTCGCAGTGGGGGCGTTATAATGTCACGGTCAATCCCACTATTCGTTGGTAAAAGTGTAACACAAGAGTATGCGATGGGTGGTGATGACTAATTGCCTTCCCTCTAGTCATACACTACTAAATTAGGGACGGCTAGCACAGATAGCCCTCGAGTGCCTTTGTGCGAAATTAAAAAAAAACAACAACCAAAACTACAAGCACACAGACAAACGCGCCTTTATATCTGTCGAGACAAAAGAAATTCCGCCTGGGTTTTTTTTCCTAAACTCCTCTACCTACGGCCCTGATACAGATCTTACTACCTGTGTCAAAACAACAAGTATAATTAAAGTCATATCAACGTTATTAGTTTGTTACTCACAGACCTCTCAACTACTGACGGGTTGTTGGAATACACATAGCCCAACAATGTACGTTGTGTACATTTATCGAACACAAATATCGCGTATTGATATTACGTGACTTATTTAATGTGACCGACACAGGTAATGAGTCGCAGAAGAGAACGCACGTGTAAGTGAAGATATTTGTAGTACAGCTCTAAGAAACGCAGGTTAAATTAAATTAGAGTGGAGGAGACACTCGGCTTTCAAGCACCGTACTTGAAAATTACCCGTATTTTCTTCCAGAACATAACTTTAAGTACATGCTTCGGAATGAAAATAGTCTGTTTCTTTGGATATAAAAGTTTTTGCACGAGATCCCCTGGGGCTTTAGGGAGAATAGATTTAACTAGATCTCTTTTTTTTTTCATTTTGCCAGTGAGGAATACAGGAAATCTCAAGCAGAATTCACAAACATTGATACCTGTTTGTTTGTTTGTTTTGAAATTTCGCACAAAGCTACTCGAGGGCTATCTGTGCTAGCCGTCCCTAATTTAGCAGTGTAAGACTAGAGGGAAGGCAGCTAGTCATCACCACCCACCGCCAACTCTTGGGCTACTCTTTTACAAACGAATAGTGGGATTGACCGTCACATTATACACCCCCACGGCTGGGAGGGCGAGCATGTTTAGCGCGACTCGGATGCGAACCCGCGACCCTCGGATTACGAGTGCACGCCTTAACGCGCTCGGCCATGCCAGGCCTACGTTGATACCTAAAAAACTACATAATATATTGCGTTCTGCAAATGATATGAAAACATACGTTGTTTAAAGGCTGACTCATTTAACGAAACGTTACACAAGTAGAATACAAGATTTAAAAAAAAATAGTCCTAGCGAAAAACTGTGGAAAAATATGCACAGGTTACACACAGAGTTTTAAATATTTTCTTGGCTTCTTTCAGTTAGGTATTCAACTAGTAAAATAATTGGCCTTGCTCGTGTATCAAAAACCACTGCGTTTATATTACAGAAGATAATTCGTAAAACCATAATCGTATCTTTCAATCACTTGATGTCTGTGCTGATGTACAAAGTAAATATTAACCTTATTAACTATTTACAGATGTAATATCAGTTTATAATCAAATTTATCTATCGACGTCAAAATAAGTCAACTCGATATATAACGTTGATGTTATTACACGTATAAACCACTAAGATTTTTGGATTAAGGAATAATGTGGTAACTTTGTTCGTTAGTTACTACAGCCGTACTCTGTGCTGCAGGACGATACACTGTGTTAGATTCAACTCGACACAACTTTGTACTTATCTTAATAACGAGTCTTTGTAACCTACTGAATGACATACTGCCGCGTTCTGGGAATTTGACGTATTGCTTGTCGAGTAAAATAAGAGGTAAAAAAAACAAAACTGCATCAGGGAAACTGACATGTATGTGGTTAATGATTATTGCTGTGATTCAAGTTCTTTCGTCACGTTTCTCAGGATAGTTGCCATTAATTTATAGGTGTGGCTCGAAAATCGTGGGCGTGTTCATCAACATAAAATCCTCGTATATAACATTATTAGAAGAAGAATGAGACATTCTCAGCTTAATCACAAATATGCAAGAAAAACACGTACAACGATTTTGTGTCTTTGAATTTCCTTCAGAGCTATAAGAAAGTTATCTGTCTTTGCCATCTCCAATTTATTAGTGTAAGATTAAAGGGAAGGTATCTGGTAATCACTAACTTTTGGGCTACTCTTTTCAACGAACAATGGGATTGGCCGTCATATATAACGTCCCCACGGCTGATTGGACAAGCATGTTTTGTGGGAACGGGATTCGAACCCACATCCCTCATACTACGAAACGAAATCTCTCACTACCTGGTTTTGCATGATTGTTTTGGTTCCATGAGTCTTGCATCATTTAACAATCACATTATTCGAAAAGGGCTGTGAAGTATTCCTCCAGTCATAAGACTGCTTGTAGAATTGCACGGTAGAGTGAAAGGAATTTACTGTAAACAAGCTAAGTAGGTTATATTAACATGTGTAACTTTATAAAATCACAATGGTGAATCATATGCAGTTAGAATACGAAAGCAACCTCTCAATTTTAAATCAGTACCAGATGGTTAAGGTAGTTGACTCATAATCCGAGGATGGCGGGTTCGAGTCCCTGTCACACTAATCGTCCTTGCCTTTTCAGCCGTTAGCGGTCAATCCCACTATTCCTTGGTAAAAGAGTAGCTCAAGAGTTGAAAGTGGGTGGTGATGACTAGCTGTCTTTCATCTGGTCCTACGCTGCTAAATTCGGGACGGCTAGCACAGATAGGCCTCGTGTAGCTTTGCGCGAAATTCAAAAACAAACAAATAGTTCTAAATCTAAATGTAGAAATGCCAACAAGCATGTTGTCCATATTCTTCTCTCGCATATTATTATATTTAATTAAATAATCAAGGTTATTTATTTAATTATTAACAATAAACTGGATTAAATTTCCTCTCTTATTTGGCATGGCCAAGCGCGTAAGGCGTGCGACTCGTAATCCGAGGGTCGCGGGTTCGCGCCCGCGTCGCGCTAAACATGCTCGCCCTCCCAGCCGTGGGGGTGTATAAGTGACGGTCAATCCCACTATTCGTTGGTAAAAGAGTAGCCCAAGAGTTGGCGGTGGGTGGTGATGACTAGCTGCCTTCCCTCTAGTCTTACACTGCTAAATTAGGGACGGCTAGCACAGATAGCCCTCGAGTAGCTTTGTGCGAAATTCCAAAACAAACAAACAAATCCTCTCTTATTTCTAAGTGTGTTGTGAGCTTTAGAGAGGAAAGCGAAACATATTTATATAAAACAAAATATCAATCAGCAAAGACATACTGAAAAAGAAAAGTTCGATTTTTTTATGTGTCCATGATAACACTATAAGTTAAAAAAGAACACGCACACTTACGCACGAATCTCACTTTAATATACAAAATAATGAAAACTTAGTTGTTGTTGTTTTTTGCTTAAAATGTTTAAATATTTTTAAGCAATTTTCGGGAGTCAAGTCCGGCATAGCAGGCCAGGTGGTTAGGCAGCGGGTAGTGATGACTAGCTGCCTTCCCTTTAGTTTTACACTGCTAAATTAAATATAGTTGACATAGATAGCTCTCGTGTAGCTTTGTGCGAAATTCAAAAGACAAACAAACATTAATCTCAAGAAAACTGGCTAAAGCACGTTTTTTGTGGATAGAGAACATGGATAATTTATTGTGATAAGCTTTACGTCAATAAGAATTATTTTTGAAAGCATCATGGAAGTTTTACCAACTAATATAATCTCAGGTATATGTCTAAACCTATTTATCCATTACACGCTCTAAAAGTTTAAAATTCAAACAGCGTGATGTGCAGCAAAACCTATCTTTGGATGTTAGGCTGATAAAATATTGTAAGGATGTCTAGCTTATCTAATCTACTAATAATCCGTATACTCAATTTATTACTGCTTTTATAAAACACGAATATTCAGATTTTCTTCAAAAATGTATATTATTTATGCATAATTGCTGTATTCGATGACGTATCATTTGTTGAGATATTCGGATATCTTAAGATACGTTATGACTTATTAAGTTAAGATGAGTTTCATAGTGATATATCCAATGCAATTTGTTGCATAATTTCCTTAAAACTAAAGCGTGTAGTCTGTTACATAGTCAGTATACACTAAAATGACGTCACCTTAACGTAGTAATTTGTACTGTCGTGACATCAGTAGTGCGTGCGCATGTCTTGAATCACGAGAAGACTTATTCACTTTGCAGACTACAACAGAGTATAGTATATGAACTCGAATTTTCTTAATTTTCGTTTTATTTATTCCTTAAACAAAACGCTTTTGGTAAACTTATGGTAGTATATCCAGCAGTGTCATTGTTGTTTAGTTAAGTTATACAGTAAGTGACATATACAGGAAAGACTGTGTGTGTCATAATGTTCTATATATTTTATAATTAACCTTGATTGTAGAGCGATGAAGCCAATTAAGTCTGGTTGTGTTGCAATGTATTATCAGAAACTTCAATTTAGATATAATTTGTTAACTTGATTTGAAAGGTATTCACATGATCTCTTATTCAATGCTTTATAGGCAACTTATATTTGTCCTTGATGGGTATAAATTATCATTATTTCAGTGTTCTTGGAGGCGTAATTAATTAATATTATACATGTTGGTATTTCCTTTCAACCAAGTATACGAAGTTTGTAATATCAAAATAAATCTCCTAACCATCCAAGTGACTTGAATAGCCAATTAAAGACAGCTACAGTCCTTATCGTTCACAATCACCTGACTTCAATTAACCAATAATAGGGTAGCTAACATTTTATTATGTAAGGTGAGCTAACGAAAAGTTTAGTAACTGACGAAATTGAAACCCAACGTTCGATTTCGTGAAGTAGAAACAACGAAGACAACCCATATTGTAGCTTTGTGCTGAAAACACCATTAATTTATCTTTAATTCTTGTGTATTAGATACTAATTTGCTTATATTCTGTATTTTGGTTACTAATTTGCTGAGATCTTCGGTGATATTTCGAGAATAATTAGGTGAGAAGATAGAGCAGAGATTTAATCCTGTGCCGTGATCTCAACCCGTAGGGAATTGTATTGGATAACTATTTGAAAGGCTTCAAGAGAGGTTTTCAGGTTCGGCTGACCTCTATGCTGGAAAAACAAAGTATGTTACCAGTTACGTAATACAGAAGGTTATTTTATTTTCATTTTTATTACGCGGTGATTACATCTCATTACTTTGGATGTTATCTTATTTTATCATATTGTGTTTTCTTATGTGATGAACTATTAAGGACGGGTCAACATTAAAAGTCTTATATTCTTATAAGTAATTTGACCGTTTATTTGGTCTTTTTTTACTATTCTAAGGATCGTAAGTCGTCTTAGCAAGGCTACACATTGGTCGCAGGTTTTGGCTCATCGTTTTCTTTTAACTGAGACTGACGCACCGAGGTGTGATCTTTGTGACAGTCAGATCAGAATAGCTCACATTTTACTGTCGTGCAGTCGTTACGACTCTGAACGACGAAATCATTTTTAACATGCTTTTTTTTTCTTCCTAACACGTCATTGGTGATAGTGACACTGTTTACCTTACTCGTTTTTTTTTTTAATTTTCAAGAGTCGTAGGCCATTTTAAAACTATTTAAATCTTTCATCCAAATTTTGTTTGGTTTAACTTGATTTCTTTTTACAAGTTATTATAATTTTACTTTTATGTTTTACTACTTGTTTGGCGCAGATAGCCGAGCTGCTTTGCGCCAGTAAACACTAACCAACCAATTTTCTAAAAATGTTGAGGGTATCATTTAGGGTAACAAATTAGGGTTATCCTAATTTTTCCAAATGTCTTCTATATAAATATTGTTGATTCCCAGGACTTCTGGGATTGCATCAACTGTTGTTCAACTAAAAAAACACACTTTTACATTATGTTTTCGTTCTGTAAAGAACAACCAATGAACCACAACAATGTTTATCCTGATCGTGTATGCAGTTGGGACGTTTTAATGTTGAAGCTCGTAGAACTGATTATATGAATACAACCATTACCATCTATTACCATTTCACTTGTATTTCAGTTGGCCTGATGGTTTGTTTGTTTGTTTGTTTTTAAATTTCGCACAAAGCTACTCGAGAGCTATCTGAGCTAGCCGTCCCTAATTTAGCAGTGTATGACTGGAGGGAAGGCAGCTAGTCATCACCACCCACCGCTAACTCTCTAGCTACTCTTTTATCAACGAATAATGGGATTGACCGTCACATTATAACGCCCCCACGGTTGATAGGGCGAGCATGGTTGACGCGACCGGGAAGCGAACCCGCGACCCTCAGATTACGATTCGCACGCCTTAACATGCTTGGCCATGCCGGGTCAGGCCTGATGGATCGTAGTATTATGCGAAAGGTCTCGTCGGAAGTGAAGACGATAGATATAGACTGATTAGTATATTATATTTTTCTTTGCTTTTACTTATTAACTTTTAGAATCTCTAATAGGAACTATTTATCATAATTGTTGCTAATGGTATAAGAAATCTGTTCACGGCAACAAACAGAGATTTTAGAATTATTTTACAAATTTCAGACTTAAATAAAATGTTTAAACACGTGAAGTCTTTATTTAGTCGGCAAAATACGATAAAGTACTAATACCAGTACTATAGAAACATCTGTCCTTGTTATAAACCGAAAACAGAATGTTGTTTACGTCACTTTAAACATTTGATTCCTATAAACTTTAACCAGCACAATTATAATCTTGGTTTGATTTATGAGGTTTGGAAATACTCACTGAAAGAAGTATTGAATATTTGAATAAAAGCTTGAATAAAGAGGTTAGTATGGATTTATACAACACAAGTATTAATACAAGTTAGGCCCGGCATGCCCAAACATGTTAAGGCATGCGACTCGTCATCTGATGGTCGCGGTTCGCCAAACATGCTCGCCCTTTCAGCCGTAGGGGCTTTATAATGTAACGGTCAATCCCACTATTCGTTAGTAAAAGAGTAGCCTAAGAGTTGGCGGTGGGTGGTGATTACTAGCTGCCTTTCCTCTAGTGAGTCTAGTCTTACACTGCTAAATTAGGGACGGCTAGCATAGATAGCGTTCGAGTAAAGCTACTCGAGATTCAAGAAACAAACATCTTAATACAAGTTTATCAGACTGTCTTCATTTGAACAAAACTCTAAAGATTCTAAAACCACAAGGGTTTCATTTAATATTTGATAACAGAACCCACGCATACTCATATCGCTGAAATCTGTTTCGATTAGATAGTTAATATGAAACATTGAAGCTTACATAGAGATTCAAGATGAACTAGGCTTAGAATGAATGGCCTTGCATCTTACGAAACGAATGATTCAGGAATAAGGCTGTCGAGTTATGAATGACCTAATATTGTTTAATCGTTTGTAAAACTTACAAATGGCGTAAAACAACTGAAACGAAGTAAGTTACTGAAATGATACAATAAGTTGCACCGTTCTAATTATTACTGTAATAGTTCACTACAATAACACCAGGTAACACAAATTTTGTTCCTGGTTAGTATGTGTAATTTCTTATTTGTTTATGTTGTAAAAGTACAGAAAATGGCCATTATTCCCTTCCAACTTTACTTTTGTAACTTGGTTAATGAAATTTAAAAATTCACCTATTTTCTATGTAAAAACGGGCAAATTTACACATTTTCATTTACATAAGGTCTTAATAAAACAACATATGAATCAAGATGTACACGTATTTATATTAAAGTTATACAAAAATGAGCAAAAGTGTTTAGAAGTGAGTAGTTTCTCGAGATTTGTGACTGTAATGCAAATGACTTTCACGTATCAGCCTCCATATTTAATCTTCTGTGATGTTTTCGCTATACGCTCCTTGGTAGCGGCGTTCAAAATTCATTATATCTTGATGGATTTAATGCGTTGTTTCGAATTAAGCACAAAGCTACACAATGGGCTATCTGTGCTCTGCCCACCACGGGTATCAAAACCCGGATTTTAGCGTGTAAGTCCGCAGACATACTGCTGAGCCACTTGGGGGCATCTTGATGGAAGCGCTCACCTTGCTTCTCTGAGTTTGCTCCGAATACTCAGACGGATACTTTGGATACTTACTTCCGTTACGGAGCAGCACAGCTTTTAGACTTTGGGATGAGTTATCAATAAAGAGGCTCCACTCGTTCGGGTTACAGGGAATTCCAATTGCTTCTTCACACAAAAATTTTCTCAACTTAAACCAGCCGTTTCTACATGAATGAGTTATACCAGTAATGATGTGGAAAACTGCATACGTTAAATAATGCAGATTTGAAGTAAAGTTACAAACACGGTGCAACAAAGAAATTTAAAACAAAACAAGTTTAACCGTTTAGTTTAACCTTTGCAATGAGTTAAGTCCAGTATATCTTAGTCGAAGCGCTCGCCTTACTCCTCTGAGTATGCTCCCATCTTCTCCTTGAACTTATCAAGATGACCGTCAAGGATATGGACTTTCAGAGACATCCTGCAGCCCATTTTGCAGTAATTCTTCATCAGACCCTCATCCGGTTCCATATCATATTAAGCCTTATGATTGCCCAAAAAGCCCCGAATTACTGCAACAAAGCTGGTCCAAGCTTTTTTTTTTTCCTACTGAGCTACTTGGGGAATTTTGTGCACTCCAGATCTTCTTTATTTGTAGTCCAACGCTGACACCGGTTTGGACATTTGCCTCAGACAGCTCAGGGAAGAAGTCTTGAAGGTACTTGAAGGCTACAGACTCCTCATCAAGATCTGTGACAAATTGATTTTTCCCAATTTTATGTGTAATGGTGGGAGCAACATTCTCTGGAGGTCCACTAGCGGCTCACACTCGACATTGTGCCTCCTCACAGAGAACTTGGTCCGTTGTGGCCAGTACTTCCTGTTGTAGTGAGCTGTGGTGTCTCTGTTGCCCAAAGGCAAAGATAACAGGGAAACTTGGTAAAGGCTCCTTGGAGACCCATCAGAAATGTCATCATTTTGAAGTCTCCGTTAACCTTCCATCCATACTCATCACACTTCAAGACTTCTATCAAGGTTTTGGAATAGCGAACTTCATGGTTCTCTTTTCCCCTCTGTACCATCCTGCAAAGAGCAAAATTGTCATTATTAAGGATAAATTTATTTTATCCACAAGTAATGTGTAAGATGTTCATGCAAAATATTTTATGTGTGATATTTTTCTATATTATTGTAACTTTAAAAAAAATATTAAAAGATATTTAAATTTTGAAAGGTTTTAAATTTGTATAATATAAAATGTTAACATTCAAGCAAGCAAAAATTGTCCGTCTTACTTTTTAGAGGTTTTTTGCAGTGCTTGCTGTGCCCATGGTTTGTCTCGATCCCCGACTGGCATGCTGAAATACGCCTTGTACGCCTCACACATTTTAACAGGTGCTGTCAGTGAGTGGTTTTTCGCTCTTGTCTTGATACATTAGTCACATACATAGCAGAATATGTCTGGAGAATGCTTGTAGCTTCTTGATGCCATCTCTGATAAAATCAGATAGGTCTATGTGTTCACTTAGGCAGCTAGGACTAAACTGAAGTGGTGAGTAGTAGTTGTTGTTTTGAATCAAGCACAAAGCTACACAATTGGCTATCTGTGCTCTGCCCACCACGGGTATCGAAACCCGGATTCTAGCGTGTAAATCCGCAGACACACCGCTGAGCCACTGGGGGGCCGTGGTGAGTAGTAAACCCCCGTATATACATTACTATGGAAAGTTCTAGAAAATTATAAAAAGTCCTTGAAAATTCTCGTAAGTTCTACAACATTCTAAACAGTTCTTGAAAAATTTTGAGTTCGAGAAATTCTCTATCAGCAACTTAGCACTGAATCTACCTGGAATGTTCTGGAAAATGGATAAATCTGAAAATTTTATTACCCAGGTCACAAAAGCAAAGTTAAAGTAAAAAATAGGTCTTTTCCATTTACTTTAGAAATAAGCAATTGAGAAACAACACTTTCTGTCCAAGAACAAGAAAAAGTAAAAGTTTCGCTACAAAGCGTTATTCAACTAATTTATAGTTTTATAAGGAACGAATATTGAGGACCCAGTTGAGCACCATTTTACTTGAACTATAAACAATGTTTTATTTATGTTAAAAACAACTTCAATATATTTTTTTAAATGGCTGCTACTGGTTTTAAGTGTACAAACTTTATATACAAATAATAAATAATGCGCTAAAAACTACAAAACCTTACACTGCTGCGTACCATATATCCCTGGCTTCAGCGAAAAAAAACAACCAACATTTGAAAAACAACAACTGATAACGAAACACAACATTTCAATAAACACAAAATTTATTCAGAAATCAGGCACAGAACTTAAAGTCCATCCTATGTAAAAACTGCACTGACAAACACAACACCAACATCATTTATAAAATACACTGACAAACACAACACCAACATCATTTATAAAATACACTGACAAACACAACACCAACATCATTTATAAAATACACTGACAAACACAACACCAACATCATTTATAAAATACAATGCAACAAGTGATATTCATTTTATATTAGAGAAACAAGTAGAAAAATGGAAACCAGATTCAAAGAACAACAACAACTACACACGTTTTTGAACACTGCAAATCAAATAAATACAACATAACCATAGAAAGCAGCTAGATAACAAGTGGGAAAACAAATATAAACAATCGAAAATTAAAGAAGCTCTGCTTATTCAACAACTAAAACCAAAATGAAACCAGTATAAAGAAACACCTTAAAACCAATACTAATTAATAATCTAAAGTCTAACTGCAACGCCCTCTACAATCCAGTACCCGTTTACACTTTCGTCTCTTAAAATATGGGCTATGTGAAGGTCAGTTGCAAACTCTCTCATTGTTAACCTGAAGATGAGCTGAAAAAGTCGAAACGTTGTTCTCTGTTTTATTTTGGTAAATGTGTTAATACCAATACCAACCGTTCTGAGATTCTCGAGGCCTGGCATGGCCGAGCGCGTTAAGGCGTGCACTCGTAATCCGAGGGTCGCGGGTTCGCGCCCGCGTCGCGCTAAACATGCTCGCCCTCCCAGCCGTGGGGGTGTATAATGTGACGGTCAATCCCACTATTCGTTGGTAAAAGAGTAGCCCAAGAGTTGGCGGTGGGTGGTGATGACTAGCTGCCTTCCCTCTAGTCTTACACTGCAAAATTAGGGACGGCTAGCACAGATAGTCCTCGAGTAGCTTTGTGCGAATTCCCAAAAAAACAAACTGAGATTCTTTTTTTTTTACTTCAAATGGATTTCTCGTAAACACGAATTATGGTGTTTTTGTTTCGTTTTTTGCATTACTGGCTCATGTTTGTTTGTTGCATGTTTACGAGTTAGGTTTTGTTTTGTGTCAAAGACATCACTATGTAATATTTTCCTTCTTTCATGAAAAACAAACAGAAAACCCTTCCATGTTTTTTAAATTACATTTTTCATTCCTACGAGTAATAGTAATACGTTACACTACAGAAGCTTTGGTTTACTCTGATGTTTACTGACATCTAATTTATGAGAAGATATTTTTTTGTGAAAAGAATCAAACTACAGTCATCTCCTATTATCATTCTCTATAACACGGAATTTAAAATACTATATAACACAAAATACGTGACAGATTTCTTAACAATGGATTTTCATCGATGTTTCTCAAACTTTGACAGATCTTATAATATTATCTATTCATTCTCACGAGCGGTGCGGTGGTATCTTGGGGGTAAAATGTGGGCTTTTTCAAAGCGTTTTTTTGTTTTACTGTCATTTTGCATCAAATATACTAATGTTCATTCATGCATATTCCCAAATCAAATGCAATAGTGTTTATAGAAGTTTTATTTTGGTGTTAAGTTATACAAAACGAGTTTATTGTAAATAAAATATATGAAAAATAAAATGTGATCAATTTGCCAAGATTTGTCAGGAAGTTTGTTTGTTCCTCAAAAGTGTTTGGCTGTTTTTGAAGTTCGCGCAAAGCTTCACGAGGGCTATCTGCGCTGGTCATCTTTAAGTTATCAGTGTAAGACTAGAGGGAAGGTCATTACCACCCAGAGCCAACTCTCTGGCTACTCTTTTACCAACGAATAGTAGAATTGAGTGTAACATTATAACGTCCCCACAGCTGAAAGGTTGAGCATGTTTGGTGTCATGGGGATTCTAAACTGCAACCCTCGCATTACGAGTCTTAACCACCTGACCATTCGGACTGAGATCCTATTATCTTATACATAAAGGAGAATGAAAAAAAACAAATATCCTACCATAGTGGTTATTATCAGAAAAGCTATTTTTAACATATCACTTAGTTAAACGTTTAAATGTTCCCTGTTAATTATATACCTGTATAGAAAAACAAATAAAAGTAAAACAAGTGTATTAACATATATTTCTAAATAAGTAACTTGGGAAATGAGCTATTAATTATATCTATACCACCTTGTTATATTAAATATATCTATACCTCTTTGTTATATTAATTATATCTATACCACCTTGTTATATTAATTATATCTATACCACCTTGTTATATTAATTATATCTATACCACCTTGTTATATTAATTATATCTTTACCACCTTGTTATATTAAATATATCTATACCTCTTTGTTATATTAATAATATCTTTACCACCTTGTTATATTAATAATATCTTTACCACCTTGTTATATTAATAATATCTTTACCACCTTGTTATATTAAATATATCTATACCTCTTTGTTATATTAATTATATCTATACCTCCTTGTTATATTAATTATATCTATGCCTCTTTGTTATATTAATTATATCTATAGTTCCTTGTTATATTAATTATATTTATATCTCCTTGTTATATTAGTAAATCTATACCTCCTTGTTATATTAATTATATCTATACCTCCTTGTTATATTAATTATATCTATACCACCTTGTTATGTTAAATATATCTATACCTCTTTGTTATATTAATCATATCTATACCACCTTGTTATATTAATAATATCTTTACCACCTTGTTATATTAATAATATCTTTACCACCTTGTTATATTAAATATATCTATACCTCTTTGTTATATTAATTATATCTATACCTCCTTGTTATATTAATGATATCTATACCTCCTTGTTATATTAATGATATCTATATCTCCTTGTTATATTAATTATATCTATACCTCTTTGTTATATTAATTATATCTATACCTCCTTGTTATATTAATGATATCTATACCTCCTTGTTATATTAATGATATCTATACCTCCTTGTTATATTAATTATATCTATATCTCCTTGTTATATTAATTATATCTATACCTCCTTGTTATATTAATTATATCTATATCTCCTTGTTATATTAATTATATCTACACTTCCTTGTTATATTAATTATATCTATACGTCCTTTTTATATTAATTAAATCTGTATCTCCTTCCGTGCTCCATTAAAATGCAAATACTCAGTCATGTATATATAACCCCCTAGTGGCACACTGGTATATTTGCGGACCCACACTGCTAGAAACCTGGTTTCGATACCTTTGTTGAGCAGAGCATAGATAGTACTTTGTGTAACTTTGTGCGTTGTTATAAACAAACGAAACAGTCGTTACACTGTTATGATTTATGTTATGTTATTTATGTTATGTAATGATTTATCTCGGTTGAGTCTTGGTTTTATTATGTAACGTGCCCTAATTTTAATAGTCTGAAAGTTTAGTTTTAGTTTAGAATATCGATAAGTACCAAATTCATGATGTTTTCCAATAAAATTTGATTTTCAGTTTTCTTTCTTAACACAAATATTTCTTAATAAACTACCAACAATACAATTCATAATAACGGTTATTGCAATTATTTACTACAATTGATAATTTATATAGAAAAGTTTTAGAAACGTGGAAATAATACTGATTCTTCTCTCTTGTCTCGAACTGAATATTTTGTAGAAGGTTCACAATGTGCGAATTAATTCTGAGCTAATAAACTAATTAGCTTACTATTCTTGGTTCTCCTAACTCCCTTTACAAGCTGACGTATTTCCAACGAAGATATCTGCTGTTCTCGCAGAAATACTAACGTCTGAAGTCAATTAACTGAAGATAAACGGTTTGTAACCTTCGAAATCGTCTCGTTTCTGGTGAAATATCTGTTGTTTCCAGATTGATAAGCGTTTATAAGAGTTATAACTTCAAGGATTTAGAGTATATTGACTTTTGCAAACTGATAATATCTGGGACCGTTTGTCCGCGTTGCATTGGTTACCTTTTATAAGTTTTAAGGCGCTGTTCTTCAAAATTCAGCTAGCAACAACGTTTAAAGACACGCTCGTGCTTTTGTAAAAAAAAAATATGCTTATGATTCTTGCACTAGTGAATCTTTTAAAATTTAAACAAGCGGGACTTTCGGAATACGAGTTTAACAGTATATGTCACATGCATTTCTTGATAATATATATATTAAACTGAAACAAACAAAGATATTAAAATAAATAATAGTACTTGTTACAAGACATTTAAAATAACAAAATATGTTTGAATTAATCCAGATATTGGACGGTTAAATGTGCATTAAAAGTACAGAGTTATTAGTTACTAGCCATTAGCTGGATTCCCGACCCTTGGACGGGAATTTTATAAATTAATTATTAATGAAAGGTTTTATCATTGGACATGAAAAGCTGCTCATTTTATATGTATTTGCAAAAGAAAACGCCCATAAGAAGTGCAGACTCGACAAACCTTTTTTTCCCAAATTTAATGGAAGTCCATCAGCGGAGAGCAAAGTAAGATTAAAAAACAGAAAAATTACTATAGAAAACTGCAAAATACAAACTGTGTGTGTATTTCTCCGTGAGTTCTTTTAACATTCATACCAAATGAAGTGAAGGCCCAGCAACAGGATATGTGGTAGTTATAAAAAAACCGCTCATAAAAACCGAAAAATGAAAAACTAAAATTCGGTAGAGACCCACTAAACTAGCATACCAATTTCTGGTGAAGGTCTATTCATACCTTGCGAATATTTCTTTTTTTAATTTCGAATCATGCTAGACAAGGGCTATCTGTGCTAACAGTAACTAATTTAGCTGTGTAAGATGAAAAGGAAGGCAGTTAGTTATCACCATCCACCGCCAACTCTTGGGCTATTTTTTTACCAACGAATAATGGGATTGACCATCACATTATAACGCCCCCGCGGCTGAAAGAGCTAGGATGTTTTGTGTGAGAGTTATTCGAACTCGCGACCCTCAGATTACGAGTTGAGTGCCTTAATCACCTGCCTGTGTCGGGCCAGGTGTAATAGAATAAAGTTAAAAAGGAGTGGATATTTAATACTCCAGTTTTGTATTGCAGAACTGAATTGTTCAGTTTCGTCTTATTCATCAAGTTTGTATCTTAAAATATATTTTTTCTTATTCTTATCTACCAAACATGATTTCAACAAATGGCTTCTCGGTAAGTCTGAAAGCTTGCAATGCTACGAACCATGTTTCAATACCATTGGTGGTCACGGTACAAATAACTCCATAGTTTAGTTTTTGTGCTCATCAACATATTAGAGGAATAAACAATTTCTACACACCTCTTGGTCCGACATGAGAAGGTGGTTAGGGTGCTTATGTAATATCGCGATTTCGAATCTCTACCGCATACTACATTCTCGCCGTTTCACCTGTAGTGGCGTTATAGTATGACGGTTAATCCCATTATTCGTTGGTAAAAGAGTAGCCCAAGAGTTGACGGTGATGGTCATGATCAGCTTCCTTCCCTTTAGCCTTCTGATAAGTTAGGGATGGCTAATGTAGATAACCTTTGTGAAGCTTTGTGGGAAATTTAATAATAAATAAATGAACATCGAAATACGTGTCAATGCTTATCCTTCAGTAAAAATATTTTCGTGTAGTAAAATCTCTATTCTTAACTCTTAAGTGAAAAATCAAATGCAGAGAACTACAGAATGTAATTATCATTTGCTCTATGTACATCTGTCTAAACAATGATGATTTACACAGGTTGAGATGAAGTATACGCTCTGGTTACGTGAAGATAAGTGAGCAAAAATAGTCATATCTGAAGTCCTGCAACATCATGGTATCCTGTGTCCAGTTATAAAAAAGATTAGTAGCATCATGCTTTTTCTTTCCTGTGTCCAGTTATAAAAAAGACTAGTAGCATCATGCTTTTTCTTTTCTGTGTCCAGTTATAAAAAGACTAGCAGCATCATGCTTTCTCTTTCCTGTGTCCAGTTATGAAAAGACTAGTAGCATCATGTTTTCTCTTTCCTGTGTCCAGTAATAAAAAGACTAGTAGCATCATGTTTCTTTTTCCTATGCCCAGTTATAAAAAGACTAGTAGCATCATGTTTTCTCTTTCCTGTGTCCAGTTATAAAAAGACTAGTAGCATCATGTTTCTTTTTCCTGTGCCCAGTTATAAAAAGACTAGTAGCATCATGTTTTCTCTTTCCTGTGTCCAGTTATAAAAAGACTAGTAGCATCATGTTTCTTTTTCCTGTGTCCAGTTATAAAAAGACTAGTAGCATCATGTTTTCTCTTTCCTGTGTCCAGATATAAAAAGACTAGTAGCATCATGTTTTCTCTTTCCTGTGTCCAGTTATAAAAAGACTAGCAGCATCATGTTTTCTCTTTCCTGTGTCCAGTTATAAAAAGACCAGTAGCATCATGTTTTCTCTTTCCTGTGCCCAGTTATAAAAAGACTAGTAGCATCATGTTTTCTCTTTCCTGTGTCCAGTTATAAAAAGACTAGCAGCATCATGTTTTCTCTTTCCTGTGTCCAGTTATAAAAAGACCAGTAGCATCATGTTTCTTTTTCCTGTGCCCAGTTATAAAAAGACTAGTAGCATCATGTTTTCTCTTTCCTGTGTCCAGTTATAAAAAGACTAGCAGCATCATGTTTTCTCTTTCCTGTGTCCAGTTATAAAAAGACCAGTAGCATCATGTTTCTTTTTCCTGTGTCCAGTAATAAAAAGACTAGTAGCATCATGTTTTCTCTTTCCTGTGTCCAGTTATAAAAATACTAGCAGCATCATGCTTTTTCTTTCCTGTGTCCAGTTATAAAAAGACCAGTAGCATCATGCTTTCTCTTTCCTGTGTCCAGCTATAAAAAGACTAGTAGCATCATGTTTTCTCTTTCCTGTGTCCAGTTATAAAAAGACTAGTAGCATCATGTTTTCTCTTTCCTATGTCCAGTTATAAAAAGACCAGTAGCATCATGTTTCTTTTTCCTGTGTCCAGTTATAAAAAGACTAGTAGCATCATGTTTTCTCTTTCCTGTGTCCAGTTATAAAAAGACTAGTAGCATCATGTTTTCTCTTTCCTGTGTCCAGTTATAAAAAGACTGGTAGCATCATGTTTTCTCTTTCCTGTGTCCAGATTTAAAAAGAGTAGTAACACCATGGTATCTCTTTCTCGTGTCGACGTATAAAAAAGGTTTGTAATATCATGGAATCTCTTTCCAGATTTTCAGATTATTCATTTTTTTGTAGATATTATGTTGAGGTTATTTTGTTTACCGGTTAACACAAGGTAGCGCAATGCGCTGTGTCTTCAGATTAGGTTTCTGGCTTACAAGCTCGTACAGTTACCACTGGGCCAATTAGGTGTGTTTTTGTTGTGGTACGTTTCGACCTTCACACATGTGGTCAGCTATCGGTCAGTTACCTCTTTCTTTCTTTGCGAACCAAACGATGACCGAAAAAGGTCGAAACATTGTTCGCTCCTCAACATAAAAATTTTTTTCTCAACCCAAACCATCCGTTTTTACACATATAGAAACGATGTATCTTCAGCTAAAGATGGTCGGCGGCGCAGTGATATTGTTATGGAAAACAACCCACTAGTTTACAGTACCATTCTAATTAAGTACCCAGAGTAAACGTGAACTTGTACAAGTTCTCAACGTAATCTGCGTTCTCTAGTTCAATGTTTACAGAAAACTATTTCATCGATTCATCGCCATTCTCTTTGAGTCGTAGTGCGTAATTTGTCGTAGTGCATTTTCTGATGGGAATGCAGTACTCATTGCTAATGGAAAACGTCCTTTCTCCTGATGGACTTATCTGTTAAAGTTACTTTGAGATAGCACACTGATCAGGCTTTATAAGATAGCATTATTTATCCGAACATGGGCGCAGCAAATAATCTATGTAGTTTTACCTGCAAAGAGAAGAGCACAACATTTTGTGTAAAACAGTGTGTTTGGTTTATGAACACTGTGAGATTACTGTATGCTTGTGCACACGAGAATCAGTTGATTTCATTTTTCTGTAATGTTAAAGCACGATTGTCTAAATGGTCTAAAACCACACAGTCAGAAAGTAAATGTAACCTTTGAAATGCTGATCAAATATTGGTAAATTTAAAGCAGGCTAAAATGTCACTGTCAAAGACGATCAACATAGATTCAGATTATAATCAATAAAGTGATTATTATATTGACATGTTTGGTTAAACACATCTCTTTCGTTTCTGAAATTTATGTTTTTTATTTTTTTTATTATGCATTCGTTTTTTGTATGTCCTGATTTAAATTGTTATAAATCGTTAAAATGAAATAACCAGAGAAAGTATAATTGTTGTAAAACTTTCATTCAAGGGAAGATAATAAATAATAAAAGTGAAAATACATTTTCAAGCATCAAACTGTTTCAGTTTTGGTATATTTTAACATGTTTAATGTTACACATACAATTCAGATTATTCATTTTTGTAGATATTATGTTGAGTTTATTTTGTTCACAGTTAAACACAAGGGAGCACAATGAGTTGTCTGCGCTGTGTCTTCAGATTAGGTTTCTGGCTTACAAGTTCGTAGAGTTACCACTGGGCCAATTAAGTGTGTTTTTGTTGTGGTGCATCCCAATGAGTGACCCTTTAATTTATGAAACCAGATAAATGTTAACCAGATTTTGTGACAAGAAGTCAAAAGATTTCGTAAAAAAACTAACAGAGTTTTAATGGAATGGGTTTTAACGAACACGTATATGTGTCGCGAGTGAGAACAGGTATCGAATGATACATAAGCACTGAAAGCAAAACTACAATACTGATTCTGGTAATGTAAACAAAAACCATCGATTGCACGTGCCATGCAATAATACATGTAGTAAGAATGGTCAGACTTATAGAAAATAAAATCGTTTTAAGAATGCTTCAGTAAGCCGGTATTTTTCTCTCACGTTCTCTTGGGAATAAGTGAACTGTGTCTCCTTACTTTGAATGATATATTATAACTGCAGACAATTACTGGACCAAAGACATAAAGTATTGTATGTGTGTGTCTAGGAGAGTAACGTAAAACGTATGACAGCATTTTTAATGTGGGAAAAATGTACTTTAATGTTAAAGATATATCAACTGAGGTAGAACATATTCATTGTATTAGTTCTTTATGTATTCGTGTGCCACGTATGCGATATGAGAAGCAGGCATTTTACATTTACCAACAGCTGAGGGCTACCATTCACTGTCGTTAACCAGTTTTAAAAAGGTTGGTGTGGAATAATAAAATACGGATGTAATGCTTAACAATGCGCATAAATAATAAATAAGATGAAACCCACATGTACGAGTTAATACTATTATTATAAGTCAGACCTCCTCAACTGTACAGAGACAAGCCATAAATAGGAAGAGTGGATTTTTTAACATCGAAGATGCTACAAACAAATTCACACCACTAGAACTCTTTTAACGAATGGAAACCTAGAACATTTGGTAAAGAAAGAAACCCCCAACTCGATATATGTATATATAATTTACATATATTCCCGTATTGCTGGTTTCGTAATCAGTACACACCAACTTGCATTACGATCAATTTCAGAATAAAGAGTGCCATTTTTCAGCATATCTCCTATAAGTGTCGATCGTAAAACATAATATAAGCAAAAGAACCACAAAAAGATAGAAATAAGGAATATAAAGATATATTGCAAGGTTCGGTGATATCGATCTAAATGCCAAAGTTCATCATTCCAAAAAGGATCGAGAGATAAATTGAAATAATACTGAAATAATAGGATATAAAACACACAGAAGAAAGAGATACAAAATGGACTTTCTATCTGATGAATAACACATGGCCAAGCGTGTTAAGGCGTTCGACTCGTAATCTGAGGGTTGCGGGTTCGCATCCCGGTCGCGCCAAACATGCTCGCCCTCGCAGCCGTGAGAGCGTTATAATGTAACGGTCAATCCAACTATTCCTTGGTAAAAGAGTAGACCAAGATTTGGCGGTCGGCGGTGACAACTAGCTGCCTTCCCTCTAGTTTTACACTGCTAAATTAGGGATGGCTAGCACAGATAGTCCTCGAGTAACTTTGTGCGAAATTCCAAAATAAACAATCAAATAGATGGTTGGTTCACGGTTCTAAACTAAGGATATTTAGCATCAGTTCTTCGTCAAGGAGACTGGGATCAAATAACGATCTCTACCAACAGTTTCTTTCCATAAGAAGACAGCAAATTAGTAGTTAAAACTGACTATAATCGCGAACAAGTCGGCTAATAAGCAGCTTTGCGCGTGTCATTATGTTTTTGCTTGTTACAACATTAATGGAACTGACCAGAAGAATTTAACGTTACACATTTCACCAAGAAGTAACTGATACGATTAATTGCATTATTGAGATTCTCTCGTGTGATTAATATATTGTTAGGAACACTGTAACGAACAAAGCCAGAGACTCTAAAAAAATGGTATGCTCCCAGTTTAAAATAGAATTTTCAAAAACCGTTGTCAGTAATTCCGGAGTTAAACGATTAATCATTATAACTAACGTTTTCTAGTCATCATATGATAGTTATGGCATTAGTAGAACTAGAAAGAGATAGTGTATAACTGAGGTTGTCTGCATAAAAATGTAACTCTGTCAATATCTTACAAGTTTGCGTAAAATTTTTAATATTATATATTGTTTTGGAGTTCCAGTAATTTTATATACTTTCTATTTAAATTATAATTAATAATTAATGTGGTGAAATTATTAAGTTTAAGCCTTGTTATTAAAACGTCAACATTCAAATAAAACACTCTAGTTTTGTTTTATTTCCAAATGGCCCAAAATGTTTATATTATGTAAAGGAAGGAAATGACTTCAAAAACACAAATAGCCCAGAATGTTAATATTAAGTGAAGGACGGAAATGACTTCAAAAACACAAATAGCCCAGAATGTTAATATTAAGTGAAGGACGGAAATGACTTCAAAAATATAAATAGTTCAGAATGTTAATATTAAGTGATGGAAGGAAATGACTTCAAAAACAATGCAGCGAATTTATGAAAATAGTTTTATATATTTATTTATATCTTTGTTATAAGTATTAATGACACATATTGTGGTATTTTCTGTTTTCTGTTTAATGTAAAAAGAGTGAGGTAGTTGTTACTGTTTTGATTATTTAACTTCATTAAATAACACAGGACTGCGATGGCTTTATTGTCTTAAAATGTTTACATGTTCTACGGTACTTCCTGTGTTTTGATTATTTAACCACATTAAATAACACAGGATGGTTTTATTGTCTTAAAATGTTTACATGTTCTACGGTACTTCCTGTGTTTTCATTATTTAACCAATTAAATAACACAGGATGGTTTTATTGTCTTAAAATGTTTACATGTTCTACGGTACTTCCTGTACGCTGAATCCAAAACACACCATATCCATTTTCTGCACCAAGTACAGATTTTTCACGAAACATTATAAGTACCTTTATCTAAGTGAATCATTTTCATTGAAATCGATTCACATTTTGTTATACTTAAATGCTGACAATCACTAGCTATAGATTTCTCTCGACCAATCGCGACGTGAGAGTTTTATCGATCGTTCTAAAACCCAAGCATAACAAATATGATAATAAAAAATGTTCATTGTGGTAAACAAAATGATAAATTGATATAAATAAGTTCTCTGTTTTCATCCCGAGTTGTAACAAAATCCTTACTCGATACAAAAAATATGAATATTATTTTCGAAATCAGTGTTGTTGAATTATGAAAAATACATGAAACCAAAACAACTTTTACGAAGGTGAAATTCACAAGCACGTGTTTGTAACGTAATTTATGTTAAAGGAAAAAAAACTACATTTTAGCATTTTAATAAGCTGTATTCAGAAATAGAAATGTGTAAGAAATATTTTAAATATTAGTAAAACTGAATATTCAACAATATTTTTGTCAGTTATATCGTGAAGGTAAAATAATATCCCAAGAATTGGCGGTAGTGGGTGATAAATGGCTGTCTACTCTCTAGTTTAGTCTCGCATTGCTTAATTGGAACGGCTAGAGCAGATAGCCTTCGTGTAGCTTCGTGCGAAATTAAAACGAAAATCGATTTATATTAGAACTATGTTATTGCTACATCTGCTACATTCATAACTTATATTTAATTTGTGAGAAGAATAGTGTGTATCGTCTAGGTACGTTGAATGAATACCAATATGCAATTAGGGATAAAAGAAATACATATATTTCTTAGAAGGTTGTCTTGCAGTGTTTTCATGTCACGTAGCACGAGAGTTTCTCACCCATTCAATTGTCTCGTCTACACCGAGTGTGTCAGGGCAAGAAGACTTCTGCGTTATATTGTGAATAAACCTCTCTAATTTGAATCAGATGTAGTCATTATGTATTCGCTTGTTGTTCTATAAAACATGGAAATGTATGTCTTTGGAAAGCAAGATATTGATTTTCCAGCTTGGTATATTCGCTAGGGTAACCGCCTGACCTTTTGACTCAGGTACCTTTTGATGAGACGTATTTTGTATGTTGTTCCTAACCAGATGGAATAAGAAACCCGGCTAATCCCATTCCTAAAACACAAAAAAAAAGGGTTTGTTTTCGAGCCGTATTACGCTGAATATTTTGTTTCTTGGTTTGGTTTCTACTAACAAAAGTGACGTGACTGAGTTCATAATTAGGCTTACTATCTACAAACTAAAAACAAACATTGAAGGTGTTGTTTGTGGATATGGTTAACATTGAAGGTGTTGTTTGTGGATATGGTTAACATTGAAGGTGTTGTTTGTGGATATGGTTAACATTGAAGGTGTTGTTTGTGGATATGGTTAACATTGAAGGTGTTGTTTGTGGATATGGTTAACATTGAAGGTGTTGTTTGTGGATATGGTTAACATTGAAGGTGTTGTTTGTGGATATGGTTAACATTGAAGGTGTTGTTTGTGGATATGGTTAACGAGATACAGGAGAGTTTGTGGAAAAACAAAATGTAATGAGCTGGTGGATGAGAACTGTAAGCAGTAAATATATTTGTTCCCTTATTTAAAATATTAAAAGTAGTAATAACAGAAACGTCGTTTATTTACTTGATATAATTTTGTATGTTTCTTGAAGTATTTGTTCTATTACGAAAGAAACCTATCTAATTATCCATTGCTACAGTTTTACTTACGCTCCCTCCGCTAGTACAGCGGTATGTCTACGGATTTACAACGCTCCAATCAGAGGTTCGATCCTCCTCGGTAGGCTGAGCAAATAACCCTATGTGGCTTTGTTATGGGAAAAGAAGAAAATTTTGTTCTTTTGGTTCTGTAATTTTTGTTGTTGTTGTAAATATTTCGCTCCTCATTGGCTCAACGGTATGTCTTAAAGCTTATGACGCTAAAAACTAGGTTTCGATACCTTTAGTAGACAAAATACAGATGATCCATTGTGTAGCTTTGTGTTTGAAAACAAATGAACAAAATGTTATTGGAACTGATATTGTTCACATTTAATATAAACTCGGTTAATCTAATTAAAATATCAGAGTAATATTTAAAAGAATACGATGAAAATCTTTGCTTATAAGAAAGTATTTCGAGAAAGCATTGCAACGAAAGTAAATGAATCTCTCTTAATTTGGAGAAAATGCCCACATCTGCTTTAAACTTACAAACATTCACGTCAGGCCGTTCAAGCTACATTAGTTCTACTTGTCACTATCAATAGATCATTTGTGTTAAGCCTGAAGAAACGAATAACGTCACAGCATTTCTCATCTTATACCTTATTCTGAGGACTTAAACATAAAAAACCCGAGGATATCTGTGTTTTTTACTTCTAACATTTAGTACGCTACACAATCCATGTGGACTTCTTGCTTCTTCATACATCTATCCTTCAGACCTTCAAGGTATTTCAATTCCATTATCACACCTCTCATCATTCAATTTCTTGCTTTCAGCTATGGTACTAACTGCGTTGTAGATATTTTATAGAACCAGGAATTAGATTTTGTCAATATAACATGCTTATCACAGAGGATTAATATACATCAGATGTGCGTAATACTTTGAATATTTATACAGCACTTCCTTGAACTTCCAGTAACTGCTAATACCTTAAGCATACAAGTTATACTTGTACCTTCTGCAGTGATTGCGTACTTGGACCTTCAGTAGTGAAATCACACTTGTATCTTCAGAGTGAATGCATACTTGTACCTTCTCTTGTGAATGCATACTTGTATTTTCCGTAGTGAATGCATACTTGTACCTTCTCTAGTGAATGCATACTTGGACCTTCTCTAGTGAATGCATACTCGTACACTCAGTAGTGAATGCACACTTGGACCTTCAGTAGTGAATGCATACTTGTACCTTCAGTAGTGAATGCGTACTTGTGCCTTCAGTAGTGAATGCATACTTGGACCTTCTTTAGTGAATGCATACTTGGACCTTCTCTAGTGAATGCATACTCGTACACTCACTAGTGAATGCACACTTGTACCTTCTGCAGTGAATGCATACTTCTACCTTCTGCAGTGAATGCATACTTCTACCTTCTGCAGTGAATGCATGCTTCTACCTTCTGCAGTGAATGCATGCTTCTACCTTCTGCAGTGAATGCATACTTGGACCTTCAGTAGTGAATGCATACTTGGACCTTCTGTAGTGAATGCATACTTGGACCTTCTGTAGTCAACTCATCGTTGTACCTTCGATTGTCAATTCATATTTGTGTACTAGTAGAACGTGTTTAACTCCAGCACTAGTTTACCTTTATCGTGGCGGAAGATGTAGAACCAGTAAATATGCGTGTTTTGTTATAACAACGCCATGTTTGCTATCTGCTGGGTTCACTGAGGAGAATCAAACCATTGATTTGAGCGTTCTAAATCCGAAAACTCACCGCTCTTCCTTAGGGAAATCAGCAGATAGGATGGCGATATTGAAGCTTTCTTGTAGCAAGAAAACCAAGTTGCAGTAAACAAACTGACGTTCTTATGATATTCATGTTACGTAAATAAGTTGGTATATTGTATCTTTCATGGGTAAGGTAAATGCGATGTTGCAAAACTTAATCCAACTAATTGAAGTATTGTTTTTTTTCACCTATTTGTGTTTATGTACTATGGTTTTCTTGTAAGTAACGTGGTATGCATCAAAAGTGTATTTTTACAATAAATATTGTGTTATTATTATTTGAGTTTAATGCATAATTATTTGAATAATTTTACTGATCTGTTAAGGAACTATTAGATCAAGAAAAGTTAATTAATTACAAAAATTACAAATGTGACATTTTCTGTGCAAAGATAAACGTAAATAATGACGAGAAACCCACTTAAAATCGTGTGAATATTAACAATTTAATTAAAATAAAGTAGAGAACAAAGTTTCGATCTTCTTAAGTCATCTTTAGGTTAACAAAAAGAGAGCAGCTTTAGAACTTTATATCAAAGACTTATTGATACACATCCTCAATAACTGATCAATAACCATCATAGAATTCAATACCACCAAAAATAGCTTCATATTCATTGACCAAAACTACCTACAAATAAATGACCTAAGTATAGGGTATCCCGTGTCAACAGTTGTAGCCATCACTTTTATGACACAAATTGAATCTCAAACGATCAATTCAGCCTTACACCTACCATTATAGTGGTACAGGTATGTTGGTGATACACTTGCTGGATTCAGATCCACAGAACACACACTTTAATTTTATACTCTCGATCATTATGCTCACCTGTTAACAGGAAAAAAAAACTAACCAAATAAACACAGCCACAAAACTATGCTCACCCGACAAAGTTAACAATGAAATCAACATAATAAAACAACACTTCACAAACATCAATAAATTTCCTTCAAAACCGTTGAAAAAATTATACACACACACACCTAGATTAATAACAGTGACTAACTGTTATTTTACAACGCTACAATCAGGGGTTCGATCCTCCTCGGTAGGCTGAGCAGATAACTCTATGTGTAAATTGCTAGCCCAATTTCACAACTAACAACAAAAAAACCATAATAAATCCCAACATGCAACAAACTACAATACCTTACAAAACTGAATACCATCTATTAATAACACAATCAACAACAAAGAAACTATAATAAATCCCAACATGCAACAAACTACAATACTTTACACAGCTGAATACCATCTATTCCCGACATCAGCGAAAAAACAACCAACATTTGGAGAAACTTCTAACAAAAAATAACATTCCAGTAAACACCAAATTTATTCAAAAATCAAATACAAGACTAAAGTCTATGCAATGTAAAGAACACACTGATAAACACTGCACCAAACTGATAAACACTGCACCAACATTATTTATAAAATGCAAGGCAGCAGCTGTCAATATTTCTATGCTGGAGAAACAAGTAGAAAGATGGAACCCAGATTCAAAGAACAAAAAAAACCTTCACACGTTTATGAACACTGCAAGTCAAATAAACACAACATAAACATAGAAAACACCCTGATATTAAGTAGGGAAACAAATATAAATAAACACAAAATTAAAGAAGCTTAAGTTATTCAACAACTAAAATCAAAATCAAACCAATATAAAGAAACACCTTAAAACCTATACTAATTAATAACCTAACATCAAACTGCAAGTCACCTACAATCCCGTACTCGTTTATACTCTCGTCCCTAAGACATGCGCTTGACAACGATCACTTGAAAACTCTTTCTTTGTTAATCTGAAGTTGACCTAAAATATCGAAACTTTGTTCTGTACTTTATTTTAATTAAAGTTCTAATACCCATTTCTGCCGTCTGGAGAATAAACATGAATAGTTTTCAATAAACTATTATGTAATTTTTTATTTATTTTAATATTCATAACTACATAATGTACGTGCTATATTAGAATCTCCACCACACAGTGTACTCCCAGTAGCCCAGCGGTATACCTGTAGACATACAACGTTAGAATCCGAATTTCGATACCTGTGGTGGGTAGAACACAGATAGCCCAATGCGCAGTTTTGTTCTTAATAACAACTAAACAAACCACCTCACAGTCGCCTACCACCCCAAGTTAACTGTTTGTATGCATGTCACGTGTACAACCACATGCCAATGTTTAGTACTTTAACATATTTCAATGAAATTTAACAGAGATTTTAAAAAATTCAAAGTATAATTTGTTTTTGTGGTTTTGAACTATTTATATTTTTCAATATTTCTCCATTCTTTAGAAAATTTGTGGAAACTATATATATATACATATATTACGGCGTTTTTATAAAAATATAGAAATTTTATATATATATATATATTTCACCAAAACTTTTGCAATCTATAGTGCCCTATGTTTTCCTAATATTTACAATGTATGAATTCAATCTATAGTGCCCTATGTTTACATCATATTTACAATGTATAAATTCAATCTATAGTGCCCTATGTTTACATCATATTTACAATGTATAAATTCAATCTATAGTGCCCTATGTTTACCTCACATTTACAATGTATAAATTCAATCTGTAGTGCCCTATGTTTACTTCACATTTACAATGTATAAATTCAATCTGTAGTGCCCTATGTTTACCTCACATTTACAATGTATAAATTCAATCTGTAGTGCCCTATGTTTACCTCACATTTACAATGTATAAATTCAATCTGTAGTGCCCTATGTTTACCTCACATTTACAATGTATAAATTCAATCTATAGTGCCCTATGTTTACATCATATTTACAATGTATAAATTCAATCTGTAGTGCCCTATGTTTACCTCACATTTACAATGTATAAATTCAATCTATAGTGCCCTATGTTTACCTCATATTTACAATGTATAAATTCAATCTGTAGTGCCCTATGTTTACATCATATTTACAATGTATAAATTCAATCTATAGTGCCCTATGTTTACATCATATTTACAATGTATAAATTCAATCTGTAGTGCCCTATGTTTACCTCATATTTACAATGTATAAATTCAAAGTATATGATATCGCACAGATTTTATTAAATACATAGAAATGGTTTTTATTTATACTTTTTTCGGTTTGTGTGATTCATTCAGATAAAGTGCCATCTATAAATTATTTATGATCATTTTTTTTCTGTATGAGCTTTTCTCATACAAAATGAATAAGGTAACACGTATGGTCACAAAGTTGAAAAATACATATCTTATCAAAAGTCAAAGAAAACAAATCAAAGAAAGAGGGAAAAAAAGTGAAATAGAAGCAGGGAAATGAATTTTGAAAACTAGTAAAGTAAAATACCTTTGTTGGTTTACTTTATTATATCCAATTATTATTTCTTAAGTACAAATCGAGGTATTACAAGTTAAAGTCAAGCTCACGTTTTTGTTTGTCATTTTCTTTATATTTTCATTTGATTAAGCATTGCTAACTATCTTAAGTAAAAGATTTGTGTCTGTCTGTCTCTTTTTTGTTTTTTTTAATAGGAAACCCACATCGAGTTATCTGCTGTGTCCACCGAGGGCACTCGAACGTCTGATTTTAACATCGTAAAAACCAAAGATTTACCGCTGTGTCCTAGCCGGGAAACGAAATAATTAAATTATAAAAATTCGTTAACACTAAATTAATTAATGTATCTAAGATATATTGATATAAGAGCATAGTACGTAAGTCAAACACTATTATACTTTAACGAGTTTGCGATAATTTAAAGAAATATGAAAATATATCACTACCACATTATGACTAAAGTTATGCCCAGTTAAGTATACAAGTGTTCTTCATATATGCACTGTACATATTAAGTTATACCAGTACGATAAGTGCCCAATATCAGGGAAAACTTTCTGTCTGTGGAAAAGTATCTTCCTGAACAAGTTTGTCAACTTAGTAGACCTAAGGCAAAATAAAGTCATATAAATTTTCTTTTTCTTAAAAGAATAATAATATATCTTATAGCGTTACTGCAGTAGCTCTTATATATATATAAATTCCTGAACAAAATTCTACAGATCAAAGATTTAAATAACATTTTCAGCATGCTGTCTTGTTTCATAAATAAAAATTTACTCTAATAAAATTCATTCAACTACCACTCGATTCCGTCAAGGAACATAGGGATGGCCACAATCACTTGCGGCTTCATAAACAGGTATATAAGTGAGTACGTTGTTAGCCCACTGCACCGAGCCGTCCCTAATTTAGCAGTGTAAGACTAAAGGGAAGGCAGCTAGTCATCACCATTCACCGTCAACTCTTGGGTTACTCTTTTACCAAAGAATAGTGGGATTGATCAAAACATATAACGCCCCCACGGCTGAAAGGGCAAGCATGTTTGGCACGACTCGGATGCGAACCCGCGATCCGCAGATTACGAAGCGCACCCCTCAATGCTCTAGACCATGCCGGGCCCTATAATAAAATACTCACCCACAAGTTGTTTAAGTTTCCTGACTTACGTTATTTAACTTTCAATTTATAGTACGGTAAGAATATAAGTGCTTAAGCTTGACTTGCACAATATTTCTTACTTTTTGATGTATAATATAGTTTTCTATAGAAGCAAAATTCAAGGTTATTATTACATTTAATTTATTAAATGTACCATAAATAGACAGTAGAAGTCTTTACCACATCTCTCCAGTAAAATGGTTTTTTTGAACGAAAAATGACGCAACTACTTTGTAATTTCTGAGTTTTTCGACTCGACTGCCATACTTCTTGTGATCCACTTCACTCAGCTAACAACGACGTTCTTTGGAAGTAGATCCTCCTGAGAATTCTTGGAGATGTTTTGCTGTGTTTTAGCTAATTTGTGTGTATTTCCAGGAAACTCTTCAAAGTACCCTGAAAAAGACAAGGAGTGCGAAAAAGAGAGTCCATTATGGGTTGAAAGTTCACTTTTTGTAGCAGAGCTAGAAATGTCTTTGCCACGCAAAAAATTAGAGAAATTGCACATTATTTAAGACACAGATAAAGTTATGATCGAGTGTTTAATTCACTATGGTGGCTGTTGATGTTGTTTTGAATTAAGCACAAAGCTACACAATGGGCTATCTGTGCTCTGCCCACCACGGGTATCGAAACCCAGATTTTAGCGTGTAAGTCCGCAGACATACCGCTGAGCCACTGGGGGACCACTATGGTGGCTTTAGTACAGCTAGCAAATTGTGCAGCTTTGGATCAAAATGGATAAAACAAATTAAGAAAAAACTGCTTTTTGCAAATTCTACATCAAAGCAAAATCTATATAAGTTAATAAATACCATTTTAATATTAAAAAATAAAACTGTGAGCGTATATATTAAAGCTACACAATTGGCTTTAGTTCTTCACCTTCTAAAGTTACCGAAACTCGATTTTCAGTGTCATTACCTCAAATACTTACCGACGAATTACTGTGGAGAAACCACGAATAAACTTTGCGAGAAAAACTATTAACTATGACTTCATATAGCCCCCTAGTGGCTCAGCTGTATGTCTGCGGACTTACACGCTAAAATCCGGGTTTCGATACCCGTGGTGGGTAGAGCACAGATAGCCCATTGTGTAGCTTTGTGCTTAATTCAAAACAACAACAACGACTTCGTATATATAATAACTATTAACAGATATAGCTAACTATACTGAAGTTTCGTATTTATATATTACTATCAGTTATGCTTAACTCTTTTTATCGAAAGTAATTCGATAAATGTCAGTAGTAAAAGAACTACAAGTTTTTATACATAGTTGATAGTTATTTTTTCTTAAATCAAGTTCCGTGTTTAATCTCAGACCAGCATTAACACTTAAAATTATTACGATTAAAACACTCAGTTAAGTCGAATGTTTCGTTTTACTTAATGAATTTATTTATTCTCCAATAATATCGAAGTTAATACCTTATTTCACTTTCTCATAAAACTGGCTTGATTACAGATGTCGTTATTCTAAGTCCTAAAGCTGTTAAATGTCAGTTGTATTGAATTAATCTCTTACAATAGCCAAGAAGTCGTAAGTGCTAGGAAGTGCTCATTATAGCTCTCACTTACTGTTGTTGTTTAGTTTGTTTATGCATTCAAAGATTTATGTTTTTATTGATTGAAGAGAACGCATTTTGTTCTTCGCCAAATAAAAACTAGGATTTGATATTTACTTTTCATATGGGCCCCCCAGTAGCTCAGCGGTAAGTCTGCGGACTTACAACGCTAAAAAACCGGGTTTAGATACCCGTAATGGGCAGAGCACAGATCGCCCGTTGTGTAACTTTGTGCTTAATTCAAAACAACAACAACTTTTCGTATTTAAAGGAGACTAGATAGATCGTTGGTGTTAATCGATTGGCAAGATATATCAATTAATAAAATACAAAAACATATCAAATAAACTTTTCTAGGTAAATCCTGAGTAAACAATACCATGTATTTTCGTGGCTTTATTTTTTTCGATCTAACCTAGGTTCTAATTACTGAAAGAAACGTTAAATTTATATGCATATATGAATCTCGAAAAAAAAAAAAGATGATTAGCAGAGAATTGTGAATAAGTTAAATAGGAAATAAACGTTGTAAGCATTTTCATACAGCAAAGCCATATTATTCTATCTGGTGAGTCCACAGAGAAAAATAGAACTCCTGATTAAGGCGTTGTAAATCCGTAGACTTACCGTTGTACCGACGGGTGACTTAAACCTAGTTTTCTGTGTAAGAACCTAACAGTATAAACAAGACAAATAAATAAGTTTTGTTTGTTCTTAGCATGCAGAACTGCACAATAAATTATCAGTGCTTTGTTTACAGTGAGGAATCAAACAAAAGTTGTTGGCGTTGTAAACTATGAAACTTACCACTGTCCCATCGAAGAACTCTAACTGACATTACGCTGCATCATAAAGATTATATGTAGAAATATTAAGCGCAATATAGATTAAATCAGCTAGGCCTAATACTGAGTTACTTTTTATTTTATATGTATAATCAGGATTTGGTATTTAAATACGTTTTCAAAACGTAGCAAATTCTTGTACATTTATTTCTGACACCAAACCACGTGATTGTTTTTACTTTTACACACTAAGGTTGGACATTGTTGCGACAAACAATACGAAGAATACTTTAATTTCAATTATTTACACGTGTGATTATTGAAAATTCCCCACGTATACTCCTTAGTATTTAAATTTTGCTCCCCTACGAACATTCCTTCCTGTTTTCCAACACACAATAAGTTATTACAGAATAGATGAACAGTCATCACGATTTGCCAAACTTACTTTTTATTTCCACGGGTAATGAATGAAAATCTGAAATATGAATTGTTTGTTTGTTTTCAATTTCGTGCAAAGCTGCACGAAGGCTATTTGCGCTAGCAGTGTAAGATAAGAGGGAAGGCAGCTCGTCATCACCACCCACCGTCAACTCTTGGGCTACTCTTTTACCTTTGAATAGTGGGATTGACTGTCACATTATAATGCCCCCACAGCTGAAATAGTGAGCATGTTTGGTACAAACTGGGATTCGTACCCGCGACCCTCATATTACGAGTCAAACGCTTTAACCAACCTGGATATGCCGGGCCTCTGAAATATGGAGGAAAAGAAATGTGTGATTTTAAAGTGTGAAAACTATATTTAAACATGGATGGTGAAAACACTACTTTAGCACTGTGAAAGGCAAACACAGGCAACATTCGTAAGATAAAATTAGCTTTGACGGCAGATATTGAGTGGAAAAATAATGACAAAAGAAATAAGCATTTTGCAGTTAGTAGTAAACACACAAAGAATACCTGCATAGCTATAACTTACTACTTGTAGACAGCCCATTCTGCAGTTTTGTGCTTAGAGCAAACAACAGAAACACAATTGTCTGCATTTATCTACATCGAAGTGGGATTTCTCAAATAACCAGGAACTGATAAAACGTCAAATAGATTGTAAGGTTTTAAACTGTTAATATAAAAGTTCTATTGTTGTTACGTTTTTTTGTGTATGTGGACTGAACGCAACAGGACACAGATAACAGCTTATATAATTTATTACAATAAACTATTATATATGTGACAGATGTAAAATAAATTATATAATAACAATAACAAATATTCAGTTTTAACCTTCAAAATTAATTACAATACAAAATGGTACCGGCCTGTGTCCAATATAATGATTCAGAATGAAAGTCCAAAAGTCTAGATCAGAAATCCAAAATTCCAGTCTAGGGTGTGAATTTGGTCCCACGAAGAAATTCCGAAGTTTGAATGGAGAAGTCCAGAAACAATTCACAGTTCAATAAATTCGACAAAGTTTTTTTTACGATTTCTTTGATGAATGTCTCAAATTTGTCGTTTTCCAACTTGCCTTGGTCTCCCCTAAACAGTTCTACACGTGTTGACTTTCAGTATAACCAGTAATTCGAATGAATCGTAAAGATTGACGAAATAAAATCACAGCTTTTGCAGATCTAGCTTTAGTCACAAATTCAAGTTGAATAAACACAGCAAATGTTGAAAATTTCTCAAATGGTGACAATATCTCTTGAATCAAATCAAACGAATGACTGACTCACTGACTCTCCTCACATCGCCGTCTGTTTATATATTAGTAGGCCTACTGTGTTCTCGAACAATCGCGTAACTTCCATAGAATTCCAAAGTAATCTGTGCATGTCTGTTTTTGCACGAGACTCGTATAGACACCAGGCCGACATACATTCTATTTATAAACATATGATTGATCTATATAATTCTAGAAATTTCTAAATGATTAATTCTAAATGAATTCTAATTAATTCTAAATGTTATTTTAAATGAATAACAACATATTTTATTGATTTGAACTTCTAAACAACAATTTAAATCTAAGAGAATAGTATTTAAAAACAGAACATCTTTTTTATCTTTCATGATCATGGTTTAATAGTAACTTGTAAATGAAACACAATGGATTCACAGTGAGTGTAAGCTCGAAAATCATAATCTAGCTTTATGCTCTTGATGGGAAAATTACACTGAGTGAAATGTTAACCTGGTTAAGACGGTGAGACGCCATTTTGAATTGACTTGTAACTGCTGGTTCTTCTTGGTGTGGTTATGCTTGAAAGAAAAATCCAGAATTTTAAGGTCATGTTAACGTAATAGTGTTACACATTAACCATTAAAGGTCATGTAATGTGGTAAGTATTATACAAATACCTCTCTAAGGCCATGCTAATGTGATTAGCTTTATAGATAAACCATTTAAGGTCATGTCAACGTGGTAATTGTTACACATAAACAATTTAAGGTCATGCTAATGTGGCAAGTATTATAGAAAAAATGTGTTTTTTTAATTATACTTATGTGATTAGAGTTAAAGGAAAACCTTTTCAAGGTCATTTTAATGTGGTAGTTAAAGAATACCTTTTATCGTTAGGCTTAAGATGGTAAAGTCGTATTTAGAGACTATTTTTTTTGTTTTGAATTTCGCACAAAGCTACTCGAGGGCTATCTGTGCTAGCCGTCCCTAGTTTTGCAGTGTAAGACTAGAGGGAAGGCAGCTAGTCATCACCACCCACCGCCAACTCTTGGGCTACTCTTTTACCAACGAATAGTGGGATTGATCGTCACATTATAAACCCCCACGGCTGGGAGGGCGAGCATGTTTAGCGCGACGCGGGCACGAACCCGCGACCCTCGGATTACGAGTGCACGCCTTAACGCGCTCGGCCATGCCAGGCCTTATTTATTTAGAGACACAAACAACTTTAATTTCTTGTCAGTGTGAAAACATTTACGACTGTATTGACTCTGAGATTTGTGATGTTGGTTACAGCATTTTGTGGCTGTGAAATTCGTCATTAAATAATTAATTTCGTCTTCCAGAAAAACAGGATATTCTGAATATATATGTAGACAAACATTATGTGAATGTAAAAATCGGAATGATGTATATTAAAGAGGAAACAAATTTTTATATATCCATTTTGAAGTCTCTAAGTTGGTTACACAATATATCTGTTCCGACGTCATTTGAAATCTTTGTAAAATTTGGGGCCTGGCATGGCCGAGCGCGTTAAGGCGTGCACTCGTAATCCGAGGGTCGCGGGGCACTAAATATGCTCGCCCTCCCAGCCGTGGGGGTGTATAATGTGACGGTCAATCCCACTATTCGTTTGTAAAAAAGTAGCCCAAGAGTTGACGGTGGGTGGTGATGACTAGCTGCCTTCCCTCTAGTCTTACACTGCTAAATTAGGGACGGCTAGCACAGATAGCCCTCGAGTAGCTTTGTGCGAAATTCCAAAAAACAAACAAAACAAACTTTGTAAAATTTACTTGATTTTCACAATTTTATCGTCAAATCGAAGACGTGTCGACATCTAGTGAAGTCTTTGTTTAAGTACTCCTTTGCTTTAATAATTTTCACCTTTGCATCGAACGTGCGTGCACGTGCCTTCGGTATGAGAATTCAGATAAGAAAATTTGCTCACGCTTTCCATTCGTGTTGCATAAACATTTTCTATTCCAAATTCAATATGTAGTGAGTGTACTTCAAATTATTCTTTGGAATCGAATATTGCCGTTCTGACGTCATTCGTTGTTTAGCCTTTGTTAAATGTCATGTTCTACAACAACAGAAGTACTTATCGATTGCTATTTTTTTACTTTTACATCATATCTTCGTATTTTATCAAAGTTTTGAAGTTGCTTCATTAGAGCGCATCTTAATGGAAATGTTTTATTTAATAATGCGTGTCTGTGTAGTCGTCTGTTTCTCAACGAAAAAAGTTTTTTTTAGATTTGGGATTAATCATATTTTTATTATTAAACTCGATAACAGTATACGACTTATGGCAACTAATTGAAATGCCCTTCATTAAACACACGAGAGGGTTCACGTGTTTCTACTTTCGATGGCGTAAAAGGAAACAACGTTTGTTTTTTTTTGTGTTTAAAAACCTTCACGTTCTTTGTCACAATGAGTTTCAGGTAATCGCAATAATGTTTCTAGATTCATCTCTTTAGTCTAAAATTTGTTTTTGGAAGATCAGTTCTGGTATTTCTGAAGTGAAACGTTATTTTTAATTACCATGGAGCCAGTGCGTGAAATCAACATTTGACATACTGATGACGTCATATCTGCACCCTGAGAATGGAGAAAAATAAAATCGTGACCCTTATTGCAAATCTACATGCAAATAGGATAATAATTACGTGAAGTTAGGAATTCGTATGGCGTAATAAAAACGTTTTTCCAGTATCAAAGAAGAGCTTAATTATAGTATGATTACAACAATGCCATGTGTGTTTTAGAGTCATAGAGAGGAAATCAAACGTTAGAGTAGGGCTGAAGAAAATATTGCGTAGACATTTAAAAACACTTTAATTTGTTTGTTTGTTTTGGAATTTCGCACAAAGCTACTCGAGGGCTATCTGTGCTAGCCATCCATAATTTAGCAGTGTAAGACTAGAGGGAAGGCAGCTAATCATCACCACCCACCGCCAACTCTTGGGCTACTCTTTTACCAACGAATAGTGGGATTGACCGTCACATTATACACCCCCACGGCTGGGAGGGCGAGCATGTTTTGCGCGAAGCGGGCGCGAACCCGCGACCCTCGGATTACGAGTGCACGCCTTAACGCGCTCGGCCATGCCAGGCCACCACTTTAATAGTTACTTGCGTCTTTGAGAGAGATAGTTAGATATTAAGTTATGTGCTATATAAAATAATCATATAGTCCCATTTGCCATACCCACTGTATACAGATATTTCTTTCAAAGATGCCCTCTAGTGGCTCAGTGGTATGTCTGCTGACTTACTACGCTAAAAATCAGGTTTCAATACTCTTGGTGGGCAGAGCACTGATAGCCCATTGGGTAGCTTTGCACTTAATTCAAAACAACAACTCTAAAGGATTTAATATTGCTAAAATAAAAAAATAAAATCAAGTAAGTTATAAAATATTATTTGTGTTATATTCCTACATGAAAGAAAAACTTATGTAATATTACATATGAATTGACTCATAAGATTAATGAAGATTCAAATGGTACACACCAACAGAAAATTAATTTAAATTTTACAATTCAAACTCTTAGCGTTATAAGGTGTTATTATATTATATTAACTCATTACTCTTGCTTTAAATAAAGTTTAAAATATTTGTTTAAATATCGTAATTTTTGCAGCTGCATAAACTACGGCAATGAGTGACTGTTTAACAACAACTTTCCTTTTACGAATTGGTTTCATCGCGGTTATTTTGCTGAAGCGAAATTATTATCAGCCTGAAAGAGGCATTAACTTCTAACATGTTTGTATAATAATAACACTGGGAATTGTCACCAAAATCGAATGATGTTTATTTAAACAAATTCGAGAAAAACGTTGTTGTTTTGTATTAAGCACAAAGCTACACAATGGGCTGCGTGTATTCTGCCCACCACGGGTATCGAAACCCGGATTTTAGCGTGTAACTCCGCAGACATACCGCTGAGTTACTGGGGAAGGCGAGAAAAACGTATCTATCTGTATTTTCCTTGTGAAAATAATCCACACTTAAGAAAGTACAACACTGACACCCTGAAAAAAACATCAAATATCCTTATAATTGTAATCAGGAAATTAAAAAAAAAGATATTTGGTTTCAGTGAACAGAATTCTCGTGTGAGAAATATCCGTGAAGTTAAGGCATTGTATGGGTTAAGTTCGTAAAGAAAATATATACGTAAAAATGGTTGTTTGGATTGAGACAATTTATTTACGTAGAGGAGCGAACAACGTTTCGACCTTCTTCGGGCATCGTCAGGTTCACAAATATATATATATATCTGGAAGTGGGTTTTCTTGACATCACTAATTACAAAATTAATTAAATTAAATCATTTTTAATATTTAAATGAGCAAGTCACGTGATACTCATAGGTGACACAAAGTCGCGGTGTAACGGATTGTATTTGGGGCTTTGTAGGTAATCTGATGCCGTCGAAATATTGTCTGCTTTAAGAAAGTACAAGTACATATAACCGCCATTTCTGATGCAAAATACTCATTCAGGTCGTGAAGCTGTGTTCAGATTCGGAATTTATGTTTTCCAAAACAAGGTATATATAAATATATATATGTCTTGTATCTAATAAAACTGGAAAGCACAGAGGTCAGTGGCAGATGGACAGGCAACATTACCTCTATAAAAGACAGGTGTTTAAATTCGATGCACATGTTGTGTGATTTATATTTTTGTGTAGCATAAAAGCAATACTGAATGTAATACTTTGAACCTTCAGAATTATTTTATTCGGAATACATAACTTCGGTAAATAAAATATTGCTATACGTAATACTGACATACGTTGACCACTTTCAAAATAATTCACAAGTATTAATTTAAGGAATGAACTAAGATGTTTGTCTTTTATAGATTTTTAATTTCTGAATTTTATGTCTTTTCACATTCTTTTAAAACTACTAGGATTCTTTTAAACAGTACAGGAATCTTACTCAGCAGTGTTAAAATTTCAATAAATTCTAACAATATCTAAACAAGCATTATCACTGTCTCAGATAACCCTACATAAAGTTCACTCATTACTACAACCATCTCCATCAAGTTCACTCATTACTACAACCATCTCCATCAAGTTCACTCATTACTACAACCATCTCCATAAAGTTCACTCATTACTACAACCATCTCCATCAAGTTCACTCATTACGGGAAATTCAAAAAACAAACAAACACGATTACTCATTACTTCTACTGTCTCTTTGAGTATTGGATGAATTTCATTTAAGACTGTTGGGATATCACTGTGCTTTGATTAGAACTTTTTTGAGGATCAAAGGCCAAGCATGTCTTATTGTTAGGATGCCACAGTATGAATTTGAGAACTTATGGTTCTTACAAAATTCCAACCCTTAGAGGCTGTGGTTGCGAATTAAGAAGGACACGCCATTCCAACTGTTCAATTGTAGTGGTCCACGAGTTAGGGATGGTGAGACTGTTCTTGACAAACGTCTTTCCGTTAGTTTATTTGTTGTTAAAAGTTAAGAACAGCTAGTAAAATTAGCCCTTATGGAGCTTTACAATAGTATAGGAAACAAATACATTGAATGCAATTGCCATCTATAAACTTGGTACTAAATTAACAATGAAATGATCTCATAAAACCTGGAGAATATTTTATTTGAATTATTCTGTATATTACTGAGGATTGGTAAGGTTATACTAAAAAATGTTTTAATCTTACTTGAAACTGGTTTGAATATACAGACTGTATTTGAATCTTATTTGAACCTACTCTAAGCATGCTAACAATGCTTCAATTTCACACGAAACTACTTTATTCGAACTAACAATGTTTAAATTTCATGTGAAACTACTCTAATCTTAATAATGCTATTTTACACATGAAACTACACTAATCACATTAATAATGTTTTATTTTCACCTGAAACTACTGAAATCGTACTAATAGTGCTTGGACCTTGATACTAAAGATAATATAATAAATAATAATGATAAAATAAATAATATATTCAAACATCTAAGCACGCCCTCTACATTCCAACACTCAGTTATACACTTCCTTTCACACATGTGGTCAGCTTCCGGTCAGTTACCTCTTCCTTTCTTTGTGAACCTGACGAAAAAGTTTTCTGAACCAAAACGAGCCGTTTTTACATCTATATTTTACTTGGTACTGCCGAGGTCTAAAGGAATAGAAGCCGTTACACAATTGAACAGTTTATGAGGTCTGTTTGCTTTCGTCATGAAGAATTGAATTTAAATGATTCATGGTTTGTCAACTAATACTGTATAAAATTAAATTTCTATATGCAAACTTTACTCGTATGTAAAAATTGGCATAGTGTATTCTGGTACTAAACAATATAATTATAAGTACCTAATGACAGATGAACCGGCTACCCTCTAGTTAAATGGTAGAAACAATGTTTCTATATTTATATTTACACAAAGCTATTGTCACGCATGTTAAAAATCCCGAATATATAATCTTCAACACACACAGTATTAGGAACGACTATTAAAACAGTGGGAAAAAAATTCATATTTGTAGATTCTTCCTGTTTTATAACAATAAAAATTACACCAAAGTACAGCCAAAACACAGAAATGGTGCAATAGAAACTCGCAGAAACCAAAGTTTTGGCTGATGAATTCTTCTCCACGTTTCAGTAGATGTACATTAACTCTGAAAATAGCAGTTAGCACTGTTTTAGAAGAATCCACGTTTCAGTAGATGTACATTAACTCTGAAAATAGCAGTTAGCACTGTTTTAGAAGAATCCACGTTTCAGTAGATGTACATTAACTCTGAAAATAGCAGCTATAGTTAGCACTGTTTTAGAAGAAACAGTCACGTGGAAAGTACGTCCTTTTCGGAATAGATGTTATGTGAAACTAGAATATTTATACCAAGAAGACACAGTGTGGAACTTCCTATTGAAGTAGCGGTAAGTAAGTTTGAAACAGAAAGGAATATATCAGTGTTTCACGCGATTTATTCGTTTTTGTGATTGTTGTTGATTTTTTAAATTAGGCACAAAGCTCCACAATTGGCTATCTGTGTTCTGCCCATCACGAGTATTGAAACCCGGTTTTTATCGTTGGAAGTCCACAGACATACCGCCGAGTCACTGGGGGGCTCATTCTTTTTTATTTTATATTTGTTTTACAATGTATTGTAGTTATAATACAGTAGTTATTTTAGCGACAGTTGCTCGTTGAATGTGACTTTTATATGTATCATCTGTGTGTTTCCATGACTTACAAATATGTGAAATGAGAGACGTGGTTAGCGACCAGAACTCCTAAAAATGTACAGTCTCGCCTGAAGAAATGTCTTTGAATATCGGCTTTCTCTTTGAGAGAGATTCCTACATGGAATACTGCACGAAAATAATAAGCAGCTGCGATCATTTGCGAGACGTGAGTTTTGTAATCCAGACAGGGAACGTAATTTGCCACGTGATCCATGACAAATTAAATATAAATCCAAGAGCGCGTATAAGTATTCCATCTAGCTTCAAAGTAAGAAAACTTTTCGGGCCAGCTATACAGATATAGACAAATTTAAGGACTGGGACCTTCGGCAAAGTATTGTATTCTCGACACTTATGATAAAGGACTATTTACTTTGTTATAAGAGTCATTGTTGAGCAACTAGTTCCTTAACTAAGTTTTCAAAGAGTAAAATCAAAATGGGATAAATATTACTTTGAAAACGTAATTCTCGAATGTAAGAGGGTGTTGAAAAAAAGCGTGGTAAAATATTTGCATTTGAAAGGTATGCTTCCCTTAAGAATATTAATAAAGATGTGAAGAGTTTTATAAAACTCTCAATAATACAGTCACGACAAAATACTGAAAGTTATGTGTTCACTTGCTCAAATTAAATGTGCTCTGTTACACATTATCATTTCTAATAGCTTTGAATTGAAGTGTAATTTCGGGCCCGGCATGGCCAGGCGTGTTAAGGCATTCAATTCATAGTCCGAGGTTCGCGGGTTCGCACCCCGCTCGCACCAAACCTGCTCACCCTTTCAGCCGTGGGGGCGTTATAATGTGACGGTCAATCCCACTATTCGGTGGTAAAAGAGTAGCCCAAGAGTTGGCGGTGGGTGATGATGACTAGCTGCCTTACACTTAGGGACGGCTAGCACAGATAGCTCTCGAGAAGCTTTGCGCGTAATTTAAAACAAACAAAACAATAAATGTGATTTTGATTAAGAAGTTAAATAAATATCGATGTGTATCCCTTTTATGTTATTGCTCACGAGATTGATATACACAGTTTCTTTCTTTTTCAATACAAATGTATTTTAATATACAAACAATAACACAATATACAAAGATTTTACAAACTTACAAATAATATTCAGTCTTATGTCTAGCCGAAAACCGAATATGTTATCGAGGGTTCACGATGAGCAAATTAATTTCGAGTTCATGTGGATACAATGCACTTAACATGGAGCTAGTTAGCTCTGTGTTCTTCTTTCTTCGTCAGTCACACCTCAAGTTTTTATCATCGATAAAGTTGTTTGATATTTTCATGAAAATATTAAAGTCTAAAGTGAATCCGTTGAACTCAAATGGTTCGTAATGATTGAAATTTATAAACGTTTCTGGTCATATATATAGAGCTTTCGAACAATAAGCATTAATCACAATTATAGCTACCGAGGTTTCTAGTATACCAACTGTAGCAAACCAATAATATTTACAGCCTCCTGGCGCGTTGCATTGGTTATATTTATAGGCGTAACGAGAGTTTCTAGAAATTTCAGTCTGCACAACAATACTAACGATACACTAGTGTTTGCGTACACGCATATATTATTGATTGTTACACCTGAGAATCTTCTACAACTTAAGCCAACTGGCTTGCATTTCGCAATAGTGATTAAACAATATCAGTTATGTGCATTTTTAAATGTAAATTTAACTTAAACAAACATAGATAATTAATACAGATATATAGTAGTAACTCCGTTACAAAATATCTCAGTATTCTTTAAATAATGTGATGTTTATTGCGTTGCAAACATAGTTAAAACAGTCTATATTTTAACAAGCCGCTCACACAGATTAATAACGGTTACAATATTTTACTTAGATAATGTAGTCGTTGTATGTGTATTGAAAATTTGTATTAAAATACAAGTCAACATTTATACTTATATCCGCCGTATTTCTTTTTTCTGATTGTTTATACCCTTTGCTGTGGACTGGTAGTGTGTTTATAATAGTCAAGGGATTTTAGAGTCCGTTTTAATTACCGCACTAAAATAGTCCGAAAAAACAATAGCAAAAACTATGATTGGTTTGTTTTGAATTTCACCCAAAGCTAAACGAGGGATATAGTTTAGCAGTGTAAGACTAGACGAAAGAAAGGTAGTCATCGCCATTCACCGCCAACTCTTGGGCTATTCTATTACCAACGAATGGTGGGATTGATCGAAACATTATAACGCCTCCCACGCCTGAAAGGGTGAGCACGTTTGGTATGACGAGGATTCGAACTCGCGATATGATTTTTAACTAACTATGTGATCGATTTGTTTTGCCCGGCGTAGCCAAGCGTATTAAGGCGTACGACTCGTAATCTGAAGGTCGCAACTTCGAATCCCCATCGTACCAAACATGCTCGCCCTTTCAGCTGTGGAAGCGTTATAATGTTACGGTCAATTTCACTATTAAAAGGTAAAAGAGTAGCTCAAGAGTTGGCGGAGGGTGGTGATGACTAGCCGCCTTCCATCTAGTCTTACACTGCTAAATTAGAGACGGCTTTGTGCAAAATTCCAAAACAAACAAACGATTCGTTTTGAAGACGTTGTACAAAGTAGCTGTATATTGGTTTTCTCTACCATGTAATAACTTCATTTACCAAAATCTCCTTCCTTATGAGAACGCCACACTACAAAGATTTGCTTTTCTTTTATGGCTCACACATTTTATTCATTGCAACCATTCAATGCTGTCACCTTCACGTAATGCTTCGCTGACTCACAGTAGACATTCAAGTTACCCTATGTGAAACAAGGCGACTCTAATATAACTTGTTAAAACCTAACCCATAAATAAAACCAACAGATCAAAAATTAAGTAACCCTCAAGGCCAGTAAATGTCGCATAATTTTGCTATGTAATATACAAACGAAAATGGATATTAATATAAAAGGACGAAATTATTTTATGAAAAAAATAACGAATTTAATGACTAAAAAATGTAATAATGTTCTCGGTGTAACGATAACTTGTCACTAGGGTGTGCTAAGACAGATTATATTTCTTGAATAAAGTGTTATATTAAAACTGCAGCTGAGACATATTGCTGATTGAGGTGAAACAAAAGTCCCTGGTTTCATATTCAACATTAAGAACATATATTTATAGTTATACTTAATGCCTTTTTTGAAATCTTACTTTTGAGAAAAATATCAAATTGTTTAGGTTTAGGGATTTTGCTTTTCGAAACATAAAACAAATTATGTTACTTCATTTTAGTATTGAAATGGGTATTTAGTTTTTCACAATTTAAACAAGATTTTTCACACGAACATTTAAATTTACTTTGACCGTATTCTAGTTGCGATTTATTGAATATAAAAATATTCTAAAGAGTAATTTGTTTGTTATTGTTAATTATTATAAATTAAACTCAAAAATAGTTTTTTTATAATAGCTCATGCGTACACAATAAACTGACCATGCTGTCCACTTTGTGTATTTAATCTTGCATTTTAACGTTATTTAGACCGGTAAAACAGCAATGAATATATTCTACATTATGTGAATTTGAGGTAAGAACTAAAGCGCGTGGTTGGATATGTACCAGTGGATGTGTTTCCATGTTATCTATTAAATGCAGTGATTCGAAAGAAAAATGGCAATATAATTTATTTTTCTGTCAGTTAACTAAGGGGCTCGAAGGCACCTCACAAACAGTTGTATAGAAAGAAGCTAAACTCGAACAACGTATATGTCCACAAGCATCTGTTACATAAAATTATAATGAAACTAAATTTTGGGACACATTAGATTGAGTTTTAGTACTGAGAGATATTGGGAAAGTTATTGTTGTGATGGTTAGCATTAGAGATGCAGGATGTTTCCGATAGGAATAATAAGATAAGTAAAGTTTTCTTTTGAGCATTAACACGTTTTTGATGCGTGTCACTTAGGGAGAGAAATGTTTGCTTGCATGGTTTAGGATTTCGCGCAAAGCTACACAAAGGTTACCTGCACTATCCGTCCTTGATTTATCAATGTAAGACTTGGGAAAGGCAGCTATTCATCACCACCTATTGCCAACTCTTGGGCTATCATTTTCCAAAGATTACTATGATTGATTGTCAAATTATAACACCCCCATGCCCGAAAGGACGAGCATGTTTGGTGTGACGAGGATTTGAACCTGCGATCCTCAGATTACGAGTCAAGCACCTTAACCACCTGTTCATTCCGGGTTGGGAGGAGAGTGACCCAGAACAACGAGTAACAGTAGTAAAGGGAACTTAGCCACACTCCTTGAGCAACGATTTTTATTGAAACTACATAAATGTAGGTATGTGATTTTTTAAACAAAATATTTGTAAATGTATTCAATTTACTTGCCAAAAAAACCATTTTGGATAGTCTTAGTAGGTATTGATTGAGTTTCTTCGATCATAACGTAGTATGATGACTACATTATAAGTTTTTTTTATAGAGACGAGAACGGATTATACTCTTGGGTAGTTTATTTATAGAGCATCAGACCTGTTAATCAAAGGCCCTCGGTCTAAGTCTTTTGATTGTTTTTTAACTAAAAAACGGTCACGTATGTTAAATGTATCATTTCATACTAGGTATTTATAATTTATCTGTAACAAATAGGAAACGTCTGCGTGGCTCAAAACTGTAGAAAATAAGCATTCTTTAAGCACTTTACTTATTTAAAAAGAAAACATTACCCGTCACAGAAACGCCTAACATAAGACATTATTCCCGTGTTTTCTAAACATTTAATTAATAGCAGAAAATAACGTAACACACAGATAAAAATAATTAAGAAACACTACTTAAATAAATGAGTGACTGAAAGATGACAACAATTATAAAAACTATTTTACTTTAAACCAAGATGAATAAACACACAGAGGATTTTGTTTTGTGTGTTTTTCTTTTAGCAAAGCCACATTGCGCTATCTGCTGAGCCCTCCGAGGGGGATCAAACCCCTGATTTTAGCGTTGTAAATCCATAGACATACCGCTGTACTAGCGGGGAGCTCACAGAGAAGAAGAGAGACAGGTACATTACAAAAAGGAAGGTCAGTACAAACGTAAGGTCAGAGAAACGGACATTCGGGAGAAAAGGATGACAAGCGAAATTAGAGAGAGAAAAAAATCTATAATTACACAGATATAAGTAGATGGTTATAAAGAAAAAGGAGAAAACTTGCGATAAGTACCAATAGAGAGATAGTGAACACGTGGTAGAAGGAGTGGATTAATTGAAGATTATATACAACGTTACTAGAGAGGTAAATCGATGGAGAGCCGATAATAAAGGAAAAGAAACAGTTAAATATGGCAGACATAATTAAGAAGACACAATAGTTCTACGAATTCCTAGACCATCAGCGCTACTATTAGTGAAGTGAATGTACAGCGGAAGAGACAGATAGGAAAAGGAAACATAACTTTAGATAGACGAACAGAGAAGAAAAAATAAAACAAACTATGACAGACAGAAATACAGATAACTAAACAGCCTTAGAAGGACGATAGAGAGTGGATTAAACAGAGAAAAATGAAAACAAAAATACAGTGACAATCATATAGAGGGAAGTGGAGAAATCGAAAGCCTGAAATGAAACATCAATAAAGAGATCGAAAAATAAAAATAAAGCCAGATTTACACTCAGACCAGCACATATCAAACATAAACTGTTTAGTCGTTGCATAGCGGTTAATAACATGACTCTGAGTTGCTGTTTTTTCGCGTATAAACTTTTAGTTCATAAATCAACGTCGAGAGATCTAATTACAGCTGTTAATTATTCACCGCTTTCTTCTAGTGGGATTACGTTAACCACACAGTAGACATTCTTGAAAACAGTACCAAATGTTAATACAAGACTCATCCTTATCATATCTAACAAAATGGAATGTGTAATAATTTCAAGATTTAGTAGTGTAACTATTACAAATAAATTAACTTTCGGACACATGCTGTTCTAAGAAGGATCACGCTGAATACAATACAATCGGTTACACATAACAATCAGTGATCAGTGATTTACTTTTGTTGGTTGATTTTGCTTTCTGTCTGGGTGTGTGCGTATAATGTTTTCTACGGTTTGTGGAGGAAACTTATTGATGTTGATGAAGTATTGTTTTATTTTATCTAATTCATCGTTAATTTTATCTGGTGAGCATAGTTTTATGGCTGTGTTTATCTGGTTTCTTAGTAAATATATCTCACGAATCAAAAAATCACGAAACCATATACTGCTGTATACCATATATTCCTGACATCAGCAAACAAATAACCAACATTTGGCAAAAACTAGTAACAAAATATAACATTCCAGTTAACACTAAATTTATTCAAAAACCAGACACAAAACTAAGGTCTATACTATGTAAGAACTACACTGACAAACACCACACCAACATTATTTATAAAATACAATGTGATAACTGCCACGACTTCTATATAGGAGAAACGAGTAGAAAAATGGAAACCAGATTCAAAGAACATAAAAAGTCACCTTCACACGTTTTCGAACACTGCAAGTCAAATGGACACAACATAACCATAGAAAACACTAAAATACTAAATAAAGAAACAAACATAAACAAACGAAAAATTAAAGAAGCCTTACTTATACAACAACTTAAACCCAAAATAAACCAATATAAAGGAACACCATTATACCTATATTAATATGATAAAATTATATATTCAAACATCTAACCCCGCCCTCTACATTGCGACACTCAGTTATACAACCCCTTCCAAACATGTGGTCAGCTTCCGGCCAGTTACCTCTTTCTTTGTGAACCTGACGATGACCGAAGAAGGTCGAAACGTTGTTCGCTCTTCTATTTGAAGTGTTTTCTGGGCCCAGAACAGCCGTTTTTGCATATAAAAGTTCGGTTACACATAATTTATCACGTCCGTCTTCATTGCCCCCCCGTTAGTACAGCGGTATGTCTCCGGATTTACAACGCTAACATTAGAGGTTCGATTCCCCTCGGTGGGCTGAGCAGAGACCCCGAGGTAGCTTTGCTATAAGAAAAACACACACCGTCTCAATTTCTATCAAGATTACATATAAGGACAGAACTTTTGACCGTTCCACCTGATCAAATAAATGATTGTATGATCTCTGTGGATGGAACTAAGAAGCTTATCCGAAAGTTAAAGAATATATAAGTGATGAAATGGAGTAACCAAGAATAAGGAATAACAGTTATTTGTCATTCATTTCAAATACAATACCAGTGATATATAGTGAGCTTCCTTTCCAGGTAAGTTTTTATATTAGTATATTTATCTTAGCTTTATGACATTTACTTCCCCTAATATCTGAACCAAGAATACATGAAGAACAGTCCATATGCTTTCCTTTATAATTGAATCATATAATCGAAATTCTGCTTTGAGTGTAATGAAAACGAAAGCATGTAGTGAAATAATGTAACATTCAGTGGACGTAACTTACGAAGTTACAAGATTTATACATAAGAAGATGTTGAAACCGTTATACCTGTGAAATTGTTATTGTGTTCAAGGTTCTGAAACTAAAGAAGTAAAAAATCGTCTCTGTTACCTGTAATCGTAATTTCTGTACTTCTCACCGTATAAGAAAAGCAGATTTTTATATTTATTTTGTGAATTAATAGATTTGTAGTTTTTAAATACATTTAAATATGCGAAATTAGGTTTGAAGGTTTCTTCAAACTTCTGTTTGTTTATAAACTGATTTCTAGATTACTGTGTCACCGCAGGATGGCAGAACTTTAACAGAACAATCTTTAACAGAACAGTCTTTATTATTCTGGATTGTAGATCTTTAACAGAACAATCTTTATTATTCTGGATTGTAGAACTTTAACAGAACAATCTTTATTGTTCATGATTGTAGATCTTTAACAGAACAATCTTTATTGTTCATGATTGTAGATCTTTAACAGAACAATCTTTATTGTTCATGATTGTAGATCTTTAACAGAACAATCTTTATTATTCTGGATTGTAGAACTTTAACAGAACAATCTTTATTGTTCATGATTGTAGAACTTTAACAGAACAATCTTTATTATTCTGGATTGTAGAACTTTAACAGAACAGTCTTTATTATTTAATATTGTAGAACTTTAATAGAACAGTCTTTACCATTCAGGATTGTAGAACTTTAACAGAACAGTCTTTATTATTCAGGATTGTAGAGCTTTAATAGTAGTCTAAATTATTCAGAATTGTAGAACTTTAACAGAACAGTCTTTATTATTCAGGATTGTAGAGCTTTAATAGTAGTCTAAATTATTCAGAATTGTAGAACTTTAACAGAACAGTCTTTATTATTCAGGATTGTAGAGCTTTAATAGTAGTCTAAATTATTCAGAATTGTAGAACTTTAACGGAACAGTCTTTATTATTCAAAACTGTAGAACTTTAATAAAATGGTCATTATTATACAGGATTGTAGAGCTTTAACAGAACAGTCTTCATTATTCAGGATTGTATAACTTTAACAGAACAGTCTTCATTATTCAGGATTGTAGAACTTTAATGGAAAAATCTTTATTATTCAGGATTGTGGAACTTTAATGGAAAAATCTTTATTATTCAGGATTGTGGAACTTTAATGGAAGAATCTTTATTGTTCAGGATTGTAGATCTTTAATAGAACAGTATTTACCATTTGGGATAATAGAACTATACTAAAAATTCTTTATTATTCAGGATTGTAGGACTTTAACAGAACAGTTTTTATTATTCAGGATTGTAGGACTTTAACAGAACATTCTTAATCATTCAGGATTGTAGGACTTTAATAGAACAGTCTTTATTGTTCAAAACTGGAGAACTTTAATAAAAGGGTCATTATTATACAGGATTATAGAGCTTTAACAGAACAGTCTTCATTATTCAGGATTGTATAACTTTAACAAAACAGTATTCATTATTCAGGATTGTAGAACTTCAATGGAAAAATCTTTATTATTCAGGATTGTGGATCTTTAATGGAAGAATCTTTATTGTTCAGGATTGTTAATCTTTAATAGAACAGTATTTACCATTTGGGATGGTAGAACTTTACTAAAAATTCTTTACTATATAGGATTGTAAAAATTTAACAGAACAGTTTTTATTATTCAGGATTGTAGGACTTTAACAGAACATTCTTAATCATTCAGGATTGTAGGACTTTAATAGAACAGTCTTTATTATTCGGAATAGTAGAATTTTACTATGAAAGTCTTTATTATATAGGATTGTAAAAATCTAACAGAACAGTTTTTATTATTCAGGATTGTAGGACTTTAACAGAACATTCTTAATCATTCAGGATTGTAGGACTTTAATAGAACAGTCTTTATTATTCGGAATAGTAGAATTTTACTAGGAAAGTCTTTGTCATATGGGATTGTGAAATTTTAATGGAAGATGTTTTAGTATTCACGTTTGTAGGACCTAAAAAGAACAGTTTTATTTTTCTCAGGTTTAACTGAACTCTTTCCTTTGTAATTCTCAGTTTGTTTGGTAATCACCTCAGAAAGTGTTTTTCTTGCTTCATTTAAGTAAATTTATTCCTTAAGTGAGAAAACTTGCTTTTCGAAGACTTGAATGTTGATTAGAAATCTCCGGTTTGTTATATTTTTACAACCTGCTGTATACATACTACTATGGGACTGCAATATTCCTACATTTTGTTCTAAGATTAGTCTTAATAAATTCACCTTCAAATTTTAACTTTATTTTTGAATTCAACGTAATAAATACGGCAACTTTACACACGGGAAAAAACATTAAAACGTTCGAGTACTTAAATGTTTCTCTTATCCCGCAGCCAAATGACTTTCGTAGTTTGAATTTGTTCGTTAAAAAAGTACATAGCGATTTTATGAAGACGGTTAAAATTAGTTTTGCAACTGAGTTTTGAAATAACTTTTGCTTCAAAATTCATTATCCCTGAGATGTGATTCGACGGAATTAGTTTTTCTTTCGCTTAGAATAGTGAAGTCTTGTGTTAAATTTCTAAATTACGGATCTCTTGATAAGCTAGCGAAACAGTATATGCATCACCAGTTCGTGGAACTGGTATATGGTTCATTTATATGAATAAGCTTAGATTCTAAATATATATATTCACATTTCCACGTTATAACTGTTGCACTCAACAGATTAAAGAAAAACGAGGGATCGGTGTGCACTTATTTGTGGCGACGCTGTCATGGCAACGATGTTCATAAAAATATCTGACCACCACTTGATCAAAGCTGAAATCAGATGCGTTCAGATATCTATACGTATTTTGCTTACCATTATAGGCCCGGGATGGCCAAGCGCGTTAAGGCGTACGACTGAGGATCGCGGGTTCGTACCCCCGTCGCGTTAAACATGCTTGCCCTTTCAGCCGTTGGAGCGTTATAAAGTTTCGGTCAATCCCACTATTCGTTGGTAAAAGAGTAGCCCAAGAGTTGGCGGTGGGTGGTGATGACTAGCTGCCTTCCCTCTAGTCTTATACTGCTAAATTAGGGACGGCTAGCACAGATAGCCCTCGAGAAGCTCTGTGCGAATTTCAAAAACAAACAAACAAACAAAGTTTACCATTATATATCAAAGTTTGATATTGGTAAAACGACCATGGTTATCTTGAAAACAGTCAACTATGATTTATTTAACAATTTGCTGCTCATTTAGTTTGAAAAAAAAAGTAAAGTGTAATAAAATAAGGTGTGAGATACATATAAAGACGTACATTTACCTTGATAAAGTAAACTAAATTTTATATTGTTGCAAAGCCATGAAAAAACATGTTTCTATTTTTTTCTGGATTTCGTAGTACTAGAAGGATGTTAACATGAAATAGATCATGAAATCAATTTATTTGCCATATAAATGAATATACATTACTATTTTAATGTCTATAAACAGCCCCCCAGTGGCTCAGCGGTATGTCTGCAGACTTACACACTAAAATCCAGGTTTCAATACCCGTGGTGGGCAGAGCACAGATAGCCCATTGTGTAGCTTTATGCTTAGTTCAAAACAACAACAACAAGTCTATGAACAAGGTTGACGATGTCTTTTAGAATTTACGACAATCATTTTGTCTTCAAATAAATTAGAACAAGAAATAAAATAAACAGAGCTATTATATTTTTTTCCTGGAAAGAAATATTACAAAAATACAAAACGATCAGCGTCTCAGCTATAACAGACCATGTCACTGTCTTTTTATTTTCTTTTTTAGCAAATACAGTGGAAAATATATAATTCAGTCAACATTTCTTACGAAGTGACCTTCACTGCAACACACCTGGTAAGATGCGTAAAAAACGAAGGTACAGGAACTTCTGTGGTGACGTATAATCATAAATTATGTTTTGCTTTTCTTACTTTCCAACTGTGATACTTTGGGTTATCTAACCTGTTGTTACAATTTTATTAAATTGAATAATTAATGAACAAATAATGTATTTGTAATGAACATTCTTCGCTGGCAGTGACAGTGACGTAATATTGCTGTGTTATTGGTATCACAAGTGAACAATATCAAAGAACTCAGTGAGAGCAATACTAGATCTGCGAAACATCAATAGAAATATGAAAAAATCTATCGGTCAACGTAGCGTATATAAAGTAATAGCAGCAATAGAACAATAAGAGTAACATGAAAACATAACTATATTTTTTGTTAGATAATCGTATTAGGCTTATTACATTTTGTAAGGCTGTGTTCTTTATTCGGTCTCTCACGGTTTTCAGAAAAAAAGAGCGTATAAAGGTATTTTAGCCACACTATGTCCCTTGTGTCCATCGACAAAGATGTCTGTCTGATGAGCTATAGTATCGAGCGAAATGAATCGTAATGAAAGGATATGGCAAATATGGTGATTTGGAACGCTATTACATACTTATTATTATGTGAAAATCATAGGAGAATGACAAAAGAATGTGATGTTAAATATACGTTAAGCCTAATTTTATTACTCTGTGACTAATTTGTTATCGCACTTCGCTAGCATAGACGTCCACAATATAATAATTATCAGTGTAGTGCGAAAATATGTCAACAGTACTACAATATATATTTTCTTGGTAATGTCATTGAAGTAAACTTTAGTTTCTATATTTTCTCAGTTAAGACGATAAGAGAAAAAGTGTTTAAACTTCGAATCTGAATCACAGTTTCACGTATATGCTTGTTTTTCCAGCATTTTAACAACAAAGCAACCACAATATCAAAATACATTCGGTCTGTTACATAATTATCTTTATGTCGATGTCTAACACTAACACAGAAAAGGATATATGCATATATATAAAATATAAAACACACTGTTAAAATCCTCTCATGAAACCAATCTATGAAGTTTTCTAACAGTTTCTGATTCACTCTGGGTAACTCATTAATTCAGTATTAATCTAATGATCGTTAAATACAATAAATTTAGAAGGTGAACCTTAAATAGTAAATCAGTAGTGGTTTTTGAAAAAACAGTATTTTCCATTATAAGAAATTATATAACACCTCATATCAAGGATAATTGGTTGCTATGATGGTCTTATCTGTGGAACAGATAACTGATGGCTGATGAACTCGTTCTCAGATCAACAAACACTACTGTAGTTTAGACGTGTTTTCCAGAGTGGACTGAATGGTCATGGATTGCCGATTTGGCATACCACTATTTCTGTCGTCCCCTCTTTACCGTCTCCTGTTATTTTCGTATGGTCTCAATGTGATGGGATTGCTTGTTTTAGAATGTCACAGGAATCCTCCTCTTAACGCTTCTCTTCTTTAATGTTACAGGAATCCTTTAAACAAACTCCTGCTACTTAATGATACTGGTATCTTTGCAGAAGACTCCTCCTCCTTAATAATACAGGGATCCTTGCAACAGACTCCTCCACCTTAACGATCCTCTTCTTTAATGTTACTGGGATCCTTGCAACAGACTCCTCCTCCTTAACACTCATCTTCTTTAATGTTACTGGGATCCCAATAACAGACTTCTCGTCCTTAACACTTCTCTTCCTTAATGGTGTAAGGATCCTTGCAACAGACTCCTCCTCCTTAACACTCATTTTGTTTAATGGGATCCTTGCAACAGACTCCTCCTCTTTAATGTTAGGCGGTTCCGGGAAACAATCTCTGTCATCTTATATTTTTGGCCTCTGACTAAAGACTGGTGATAGCTTGATATTTTCCTTACTAACCACCAAACAATAGTCACACTGAGTAAAAGACCAAAGTATATCCCAGTTCAGCATACCATAACTACTAGCGTCCTATATTAATTTCAAGAAATAATCAACACGATATATTACTCGTTTTAGTAGGAAGAGATTAATCAGATAACGTGCACAAAGTAATTATAAAAACACCCTCTGGCGGTTTGTAATATATCGAAATATGCTTAGAAGGAAACAGTTCCATCAAAGAAACGTATGCCACTAAAGCGTGCCACACTCACATGCATATACGTGTTCTATTAAAACAGATAGCCACGTTGATACAAATCGAATGTATATAGAAAATTAATATAACATACATAGTTCACAATATTTATATTTTATTAAAATTCTCTACTTGACATGCAAGAAAAGGCAAATATCCTTCGGATCATTCGGTTAGATAGCAGAATATCACTACCGTGACAGGCTTTACTGTTGACTTAAAGAAACTTCTTGCAGAAAAATTCTTCAGGACGTTTTCATTTTAAATTTATTTTAAATATTGAATTTTTTTTCGAAAAAGGTTGAGATGTAATGGCTTTCAGAAACCATAATCAATTTTTATTTAAATTATGTGCTCCAGTTTATTCTGTAAGAAATGCAGTAGGGTGTGTGTGTTTATTCTTATAGCAAAGCTACATCGGGCTATCTGCTGAGCCCACCAACTGGAATCGAACCCTTGATTTTAGCGTTGTAAATCCGAAGACATACCGTTATACTAGTGGGGAGGCAAATGCAATAATAAACAGGCGTTGATCACGTTTTAAGAGTTACGATAATATGGTTTTTACCCATAATGTTCATTATACATACATGTACATTCGGATGTTTCATAATATTTATCAAAAAAAATTCAGTTTCAACTAATGACACCTCAGAATGCTCTTCGTGTTCATGAAAGACTGTTACAAATAAAATTTTGCCGAAGTGAAATGAATTTCAGGGATTTCTACGAACTATTTCCACTTTGCTCCAATGTCATTTCAACCTTTTCACTAATACGGAATGTTAGGCTTACAGAAGCACAAATAAACAACCTGTATTTTTTTAAATATAGGTGGATGTTTCTAACAATATATTTAGACTGATCACTTCGTTAGTTTAGGTTTCTTTTGATCAGCAGAAGACATTGTTTTTGTTGAGAATTTTATATGCAAAAAAACGGCTCTTTTGGGCTCAGAAAACACTTCAAATAGAAGAGCGAACAACGTTTCGACCTTCTTCGGTCATCGTCAGGTTCACAAAGAAAGAGGTAACTGGCCGGAAGCTGACCACATGTTTGGAAGGGGTTGTATAACTGAGTGTCGCAATGTAGAGGGCGCGGTTTGATGTTTGAATATATAATTTTATCATATTAATATAGGTATAATGGTGTTCCTTTATATTGGTTTATTTTGGGTTTAAGTTGTTGTATAAGTAAGGCTTCTTTAATTTTTCGTTTGTTTATGTTTGTTTCTTTATTTAGTATTTTAGTGTTTTCTATGGTTATGTTGTGTCCATTTGACTTGCAGTGTTCGAAAACGTGTGAAGGTGACTTTTTATGTTCTTTGAATCTGGTTTCCATTTTTCTACTCGTTTCTCCTATATAGAAGTCGTGGCAGTTATCACATTGTATTTTATAAATAATGTTGGTGTGGTGTTTGTCAGTGTAGTTCTCACATACTATAGACCTTAGTTTTATGCCTGGTTTTTGAATAAATTTAGTGTTAACTGGAATGTTATATTTTGTTACTAGTTTTTGCCAAATGTTGGTTATTTGTTTGCTGATGTCAGGAATATATGGTATACAGCAGTATATGGTTTCGTGATTTTTTGATTCGTGAGATATATTTACTAAGAAACCAGATAAACACAGCCATAAAACTATGCTCACCAGATAAAATTAACGATGAATTAGATAAAATAAAACAATACTTCATCAACATCAATAAGTTTCCTCCACAAACCGTAGAAAACATTATACGCACACACCCAGACAGAAAACAAAATCAACCAACAAAAGTAAATATATCTCACGAATCAAAAAATCACGAAACCATATACTGCTGTATACCATATATTCCTGACATCAGCAAACAAATAACCAACATTTGGCAAAAACTAGTAACAAAATATAACATTCCAGTTAACACTAAATTTATTCAAAAACCAGGCACAAAACTAAGGTCTATACTATGTAAGAACTACACTGACAAACACCACACCAACATTATTTATAAAATACAATGTGATAACTGCCACGACTTCTATATAGGAGAAACGAGTAGAAAAATGGAAACCAGATTCAAAGAACATAAAAAGTCACCTTCACACGTTTTCGAACACTGCAAGTCAAATGGACACAACATAACCATAGAAAACACTAAAATACTAAATAAAGAAACAAACGAAAAATTAAAGAAGCCTTACTTATACAACAACTTAAACCCAAAATAAACCAATATAAAGGAACACCATTATACCTATATTAATATGATAAAATTATATATTCAAACATCAAACCGCGCCCTCTACATTGCGACACTCAGTTATACAACCCCTTCCAAACATGTGGTCAGCTTCCGGCCAGTTACCTCTTTCTTTGTGAACCTGACGATGACCGAAGAAGGTCGAAACGTTGTTCGCTCTTCTATTTGAAGTGTTTTCTGAGCCCAAAAGAGCCGTTTTTTTGCATATAAAATTCTCAACAAGTGGGTTTCTCGACATCACTGATTGTTTTTGTTGGTCATCATTTGTAAGAATCTTGTTATTTGTGCTACTCCTTGTTCAGCAATACCATTTACTGCCTTTATATAATAGAACGTGTGTTTAACACTAAATATCATTTACTGCCTTCATATAATAAAACGTGTGTTTAACACTAAATATCATTTACTGCCTTCATATAATAAAACGTGTGTTTAACACTAACTGAATTATATTTTTATCACTAGACCACTCTTTTTCATCGCATTTAAACATTAATTTAGATAACTAAGCAATTTCAAAGAATTTGCGATGTTAGAGCTAATAAATTCTTTCTTTTCCTTTAATCAACACTTTTCATCTGGTACGTATTAATCTGCTTCTACAAAACCTCAACCATTTTAAATCTAGTGTCAACAGGGATGTCGTCGTCAAAGAATGGATGTGTGAAGAGCTTCTCTGATGTGGTCCAAAAACTTTCTTGAGCGCTAGTGATATATTTCCATTCCTGTCTTTGTAACTCTCAAAGTTTCTTTTTCAATAATTGAATATCTGGCAAGAGTTACGAAAGCTCGCGTGTACCGTTGCTTGACATAAAACTGAACAATAGAAACAGAAATATTTCAATCATAGTTTCTATCAATTGTTGGTTAATTTAAATTGACTCCTAAACGTCCATACTATAAAGGAATAAAAGGTTTTGGTTATCCATCTGAGTAAATGAAGATGAGCTGGGTTATATTTCCTTGCCAGATGTTCCTTCAAGAAATATTGGCAAGTTCTAATAATTTTTGACAGTTATCTCTGAATTGACACCTTTTCTAGGTGATCAAATGCAAACGTCATTATTTCGTCTTTATCGTCAGCAACTACATGCATAGCAATCTTAAACTTACCTATTACTTTATGTTGGTTTCGTAATCAAGACATGACCATCTATTTTGAAATTGCTTAAAAATTGGGAGAGCAGAACTTTTTGTAATTAGAAGGAAGACAAATACGACTGAATCAATCCTTATCTCCCAAATATGGTGTTAGCATGTTAACCACAACAGTTCTTCTTTGTCCTCTGTTCAAGGGGAATACGTGCTCCTATTTCACAATAAATGTTTTCAAGCTCATGTCATATATTTATTTTTATCAATACGTTCCCAAGACAAAGATGTGTTGTGAACTTTAAAACTACAAGCAGTTTATCCGAAACCAATATTGGAAGACGGTCAATGTCGTATTTACAGTTATATCCTCTGGCAGGTTTCCATCCCAGTATACTGTTAGAGAAATTGGTGGTCTAATCTCTCTCTGCACATTCTCAGCCATCTGTTTTCAAATAAATTAAACTCAGATGGATGATGACCAATTCTTTGAATTGAAGATGTCAATAAAGATATGGTCCTTCGGTCACAGACCTTGGTTACATCCAGAAGAGCAAATAACTTCTCATTTAATGATATGTTTCGCTTTATTGGCCTTGCAGATTGACCATTGTTACATGATGTCTCATCTTCATCAACGGTTTCAGATGTGGACTCTTAAGGCAAAACAAGGCTACCCTTCTTTTCTCTTTTTATTTAACTTCTTTTATTCGACTATCTCTTTCCTCACAGACGCGTTTTCTTTTTTTTCTGTGTCATGCTCTTTATTTGCCAGGACTTGATCAGCACCCATCCTTTTACCTCGTCAACTCTTTTCACGTTCAGCCACCAAGAATTCGCGATATTCTGCAATTTTAATCATATTTAACTTATCAGCATGAACAACGTCAAATAAATAAATCTTCTAAGTCAGCTTTCCAACGTTCCTCTTTCTGCTTCATAAACATTGAATGCTTAACTTTATTTTCATTCTTACGTAGTTTTGCCCATTCTTGAAAAGTACTTTCAGTTTTGTTTGCCACATTCTTTTTTAAGCGATAGTTTGTAAACGAGCAGCTAAACGTCTCTGTCTTGACAGTAGCTTTGGTTGAATTCAAAATGTCTGAATGCTGGCTTATTAGCCAAATATCAGCTTGCTTTATTATGGTTGATCTTGTGTCTGGATGTGCTATCATTCCTGGAATAATAAAAGAATATTATAAATAAAAACACATTAATTTTTTTCTGAACAATAAGTTCCTGGAATTTATCAAGTTGGCTTAATAATATTTTATAACAAAAACATATTACGATTGCTTTATGAGACTAAACACAAAATAAGCCATTTAACAATTGAGATTACGGATAATAAGGCTAACACTTAAAAAAAAACAGCTCCTTACGTAAAAATCTGAATAAGAATATCACTGTATATCTTAAACTTCTGTCCCCCATAGGCACAGCGATATGTATGTGGACTTACAACGCTAAAAACCGGGTTTTTATACTCGTGGTATGAGCATGGCACAGATAGCCCCATTGTGCAGCTTTGTGTTTAATTATAAACAATAACCTAAGGGCCCGGCATAGCCTAGCGTGTTAAGGCGTGCGACTCGTAATCTGAGGGTCGCAGATTCGCATCCTCGTCGCGCCAAACGTGCTCGCCCTTTCAGCCGTGTGGGGACGTTATAATGTGACGGTCAATTCCACTATTCGTTGGTAAAAGAGTAGCTTAAGAGTTGGTGGTGGGTGGTGATGACTAGCTGCCTTCCCTCTAGTCTTACACTGCTAAATTAGGGACGACTAGCACAGATAGCCCTCGAGTAGCTTTGTGCGAAATTAAAAAAAACAAACAAACATACAAACAACAACCTAAACCTCCTTCATATCACACTGTCAGTTTTTCGTACGAAGAACTTTAATCTGTAACCGTGAAAGTGCAGGAAATATAACCTACACTGAAGTGAAAGAAAAACTACTTCACTCGACAAAATGTGGAGCCGCACGAGGGCTACTAATGCAGTCTCAACCAAAAATGTTTCTTTCTGTGATAACATTCTTTAAACGTTATCCAAATACCATGAAATTTTATTAAAATTATTTTTTTTCCTAAAGGGGAGGCCCGACATGGCCAAGTTGTTACGGCACTCGACTCCTAATCCAAGGGTCGCAGGTTAGAATCTCCGTAGCACCAAAATGTTCGCCTTTTCAGTCGTGGACCGTTATAATATAACGATTAATCTCACTAAGCGTTGGTAAAAGAGTAGCCCAAGAATTGGCGGTGGGTGGTGATGACTAAGTGCCCACCCTGTAGTATTACACTGCAAGGTTAGGGATAGATAGACAAGATAGTCGTCATGTAGCTTTGAGCGAAGTTCAAAACAAACAAACATTAAGAGGGAAAATATGAGGAGTTGTTTTTCTAAAATATCGAGTTTTAAAGTTTTTGATCAATGTAATTTGCTCTAAACATTTCTCTGTGTTCTGTCTTTAAAACCTTGGACATAATAATCAATCGAGGTAAAACGAAATTCCTAGCAACGCCACATGCAAAAAATGTCTCAAGTACAAGTTAACAATAACATAACAGAATAATTCGGCCCGCTTTGACACGGTGTGTATGGTGCTCGACTTGCAATATGAGGGTCACGGTTGCGAATGCTCGTTACTAAACATGTTTCCCCTTTCAGCTGTGGAAGTTTTTATAAGTCACGGTCAACATGACTATTCAAAAGTAAAGGAGTACCCCAAGAGTGAGGAGTGATGAGTAACTGACTTCAATCTTGTTTAGCACAATTAACTGGCCCGGCAGGCCAGGTGGTTAAGGCACTGGTCTAATAATCTGAAGGTCGCGGCTTCGAATCCCCGTCACATCAAACATGCTCGCGTTTTCAGCTGTTGGGGCGTTATAATGTTACGATCAATCTCAATATTCATTGGTAAAAGAATAGCCCAAGAGTTGGCGGTGGGTAGTGATGACTAGCTGCCTTCTCTTTAGTCTAACACTGCTAAATTAGGGAAGGCTAGCGCAGATAGCCCTCGTGTAGGTTTTCGCGTAATTCAAACCAAACAAACAAACCTTACAAACAAACGAACATTTAGCGCCTTCCAGTAGATTCATACAAAAATTTAAACCAAAACCGAACTCTTTTTAACAGACTAAATGCATTATTTTACCTAAATCAACCTCTGTTTGTCAACGCATACAGAAAGTATGTGTGTGTGCGTTTGTATAACTTATGGTAATATAAACATTTAGAAAATAATTTTAAAGATGATTGGTGACAAGTTTCAAAACAGAAATATAAGAGATTAAAAACTGATTTCACGTCAGAAGATTAGTTTATAAGACGCAACATTAAATTACACGATTAAATATGAACTTTGTGCCATACAGCTTTCAGTAAATACAACCAAAGGACAAGTAGGACAAACATTATCAGATAGGTGGTGCTTACACGTGAAATATTACATTTACTTTGCTGTAAGAATCTCATAAATAATACGTATCATAGTGCTTAGGAATCAACGAACGTTTATATTTTTAATGAACTTTCGAGAATTACTAATCCCACCTCAGTGCAGAAACATAAGCAACATAAACATATGCGACAAATACTGTTTATTTGAAGGAGCAATCTTGTTGTGCATATTACTCATGTCACTTAATCATAGAATTTACAAAATTATCTTGTTGTCTGAACTCGTTTTTTGCTTAAAATACCTGAAGATCTTCAGCAAAATAAGACAGTTTAATAATAGTATATTTGACAAGAACTTTTTACAAACACAAGACTGAGGTGACGTAAACTCCAAGAGATATAGGTGAAGGTAGAGCCAAGGAAAAACGTTTCTCTGGTTTCCACCAATCATTTAGATATATTTCAAAACGACCATTACACGTGTTCACGTGGAAAATTAACTGAGCAACCTGTCAGTCAATTTCTGAGCTGCTATGGTAAACTATATCATAATAATTCAGGACTAGAATACAAAGAGTAGACATCAAAAACCTTCGCAGTCGTTAAAGCAGTGAAGAGTAGACTTGTAGAAACAGTAACTAAATGTTCTGTTTCTCAGGTCTAACACAGTCCACTACAATTCAAGACAATTAGCTACAGCTACGACAGAAAGTGGATGCGGTATAAAACTGAGTTCTTTACTTTGTGACGTAATCATCCATCATGGCCGCTTGTCTGGTGTCGAAACATGATTTCAACCCTTCAGAATTTGTTCCTCCCTCTGTTCACACTTTGTTTAACTGTGATATCATGGCGGCCTAGCAACGGGCGCCTAACGACATGCCCTCTTGGGACAACATTTATAACTATACCTTGTCATCTTTAGTGACACAAATCTCCCGCCCTTCAACAGTCATTCAGTGCGTGTGTCCAAAGTGCAGCTTTTATTTCATTTATTTACATGTTTCACATTACATCCGTTATTGCGTTGGTATAGATAGGTATCTGACACCAACTTTTCTGTTACTCGCAGATAGCCCGATGTGGCTTTGTTATAAGAAAAAAACAACAACACACACACCAACTTTTCTACCACTGTGTGACCCCTTTATTACTGCTAGACACAGTTTCAGGTGTTATCATACATCTCACCATCTAGATAGCTGTCTATATCACGCCAAGAAGCAAATTTTAGCACCTTACAACATCTCGACATTTTTCATTTAATAGACTTACCTTACCAACGACCTAGATAAAAGATGGCTCAAACCAGCAACTTGCAACACCAAAGTTTGTAAGCAAGTATTTTGCTTTTCCATGGAGGTTACTCCACCAAGTCTTGGGACATTCACTACCCTTCTATACTACTTTATGTTCCTGACAACCATTAATGGTTTCTTAATAACAACTTCAGTTTCTCTCAGCCATTTATAAACTTGTTTGTCACACAGATAAAGGAAGAAGAAAGATATGGACCTCACTACATTTGGCAACATTTCTTTATCCAAGAGAGTCCCTTTAAAAGATCTTGATGATTTATTGGATTTATTCCTCACTTCTTCCATAGTTTCTGGCTCTCACTTTTAAGTTCTATGTAGTACTTGAAAAACGTGTCAATCTATTGTCCACGACCGTCGAAAAATACAACACCGCAGAGAGAAATGGAAAAAAAAAGAGAAATAAATTCAATATTAGCTCACGTTTTTATTCAGTGTCACTTATAACACGTGAATAATACTAAAAAGACACAGAGAAGGCATCAATTTTTCAAAGTTTCCAATTAATGACAGTTGAGATTCGCGAGCGTTAACATAATAAGTTTACTAGTTCACCTTTTTACTTTTGGTGAGTTATTTAAACAGATTAAAACATCAAATTACTCTCTACGATGCTAAAAAAGTATTTAAACTATTGTTTTGTGTGTAACCGAACAACGTGACTATCTCTGCCCACCACTTGTGTCGAAACCCAGTTCGTAGTGTTGTAAACACTACACGTACTGCCCTTCCAGTGTAAGAATTTTTTTTCAGGAGGTTTCTTAACTGTATCTCGTTAATATATTCATAATCATTCTCTTTGAACATTTAAATACACACATAAGCCAACAAAAGTATAATTTTGTTAAAATATAACCAATACCCGGATGTTCGTAAGAGCATAGAGCACTCAGTCAGTCCGACCAACGAAAAACAAACACTTTAGTTTATATTTATTTAAGTAGTAAATAGCCTTCAACTTTATTAAAATAGGTTATTGTTATTTTATGTCAAACAGATTTTACTTCATTTTTTACGCTTGCAAAATTCAGAATCTGGTTGCGAAACTTCAGATGACCGTAAAGATCAACTCTTTATTTTCTTACAAATAAGACATCTATCTTGCGTTCTGAGAAAGCTTCACAATGAATTACATCTTTGATAGAGAAAGACATCTTTTGTTTGTTTGGGAAAATTCATACGATTTGATTCTGCGATCAAGTTAGCTTTTAGTAATTCTGTCAATAGTCAGCTTTCCAAACTATGCCACACCCTGTCAATAGTTATATTACGTACACAGATCTGTAACTCGTAAGCTAAAAGTTATATTTGTTATTTTTCCACCATTATGTTAGAAATATATATATATACACATTATGTCTTCTTACCGTCTACAGTACTTATTTATTTATTTTTATATTGTTGTTTCTCTTTTGCTTCAAGTTTTGTACAAGAATTTTAGAGAATCAAATCTAGTTGAACGTAAAAAAAAGAAACCTCATATACAACTTCGTTCAAAGTTTCCAAAACTTTCCGCTCCAAAATCGTTTTATGTCTGTTCAGAAAGAAATATAATTACGTCACTGTTATGTTTGTTTACTGTTGGCTTAAAACGTAAAAAAACAAAAGGAAGGAAAAATATATTGAAGTGAATTATAAAGACGTTTAGCTCATAATTTTAAAACGTAGTTTCTTCCAATGCCTTTTTGAATTCCGGACTTTAATTTTATATTTACGCATTTTGCTACTTTATTCTTATTTCTGAAGTAAAATTTGTCTGGCTTCCAGTTACATCGTAGTCAAATTATATGAGAGATGTGGTTTTACACTTCAAACTAATTTATTAGCACTTTACTTTTATTGATAATCAATGGAGTAAACATTATGGAGAAAGAAGTAAATGATATCATCTAAGATTCCTGAAAACATGTTTGCTAAAGTAAGAGAGAATTCTCAATAGCCGCGGCATTTTAAATTCTTCTTGGTAGAATTAGAGTAAATTAATCTATAAGACTTTTAAAAAAAAACATACTTTTTATATCATCCTTCCAATAGCACGGCGGTATGTTTGTAGGAAATTGGGTTTTGATACTCGTTGTGGGCAGAGCACAGATAGCCCATTGTATAGCTTTGTGCTCAATTCGAAATAATCAATCAACTTTTTTATATTTTATGTTTGTGTGCGCCAATAATATCCATAGGGTGCACGTGTACTTCATTTGATTTTGTTCCTCATAAGGATCTTTACCAGCCTACCCATAAATTGAAATTATTTTAAACAGGATTACAATAAATTAATCTATGAGACCTTAGATGTGGTCAAATACATTAGCTGCAAGGGTTTGAGTCCAAAACTGGTCCCAAATAGGTCAAGAAATGACGGAGGTGTGAGCTAAACTTTTGTATTTGAAAAAAAAGGCAAAACCATTTTATGAGCCGTTATGCCGCGGCTAAAAACTGCTGTGTAAACAACAATAGTTTAAGAAAGGGAACTAATTATTTTTTTGCACAGTAGATGTTTGATGTTAAATGCAATACTACATGAGAAGCATCTGAGCTGTTAGCACTCAGTAACCGAACCCCGTATTTTAACATTATAAGCTGTCAAACTTAGTTTTTAGCCACCAGAGAGTTACAAATCAGAAGAAAAATGCCAAATTTATTAATTGTAAACATATATTTTCAGAGTAAATAAACGGTAAAACAATATCTCCGAGCGATGTTTGATGGAATTATTCCCAAACAAAGCTTTTTTTTTAGTCTATTTTGTAATTTTGAATAAAAATATGAGCTCTTTATAATATCTGTAATTTGAATTACCTCAAGCATGGACGAATCCACACTAGTTTTCAGGCTATAAGGAAGTACATCTCGTGTTCTGATCCATAATTCAACACACACAAAGAAACACCAAAAGCAAAAAACAAGGAGCTGGCTGAAAGTATTTTGCAATGTCAGTTCTGTTTCCTCAGGTTTATAAAACTGTTTTCTCTACGGTTTTTTACGAGTCTTATCAATGAAGCTGAAGAATGGGTAAGTGTGGTAAGTGCCTGAACAGAAACATTTCTACTGTTTTATGTAACAGAAAACATTCCGCAACTGATTAACGAGTTCTTTCAGCAGTAAAGTGCGATTCTGTTTAGAATCAAATAGTGAACTTTCTATTGAAGTCTAATTTGTTTTGGCACTAATTAAGGTATCAAAAAATGTAACGATTCTTTTGCGTCCATCCAGTGCCCGTGGAATATGATCTCATGGACTCGAAAACTGAGTGTTTATTTGTTTGTTTGTTTTGAATTTCGCGCATAGCTACTCGAGGTCTATTTGCACAAGCAGTCTCTAATTTACCAGTGTAAGACGAGAGGAAATGCAACTAGTCATCACCACCCACCGCCATCTCATGCGTTACTCTTTTACCAACGAATAGTTGGATTGACCGTCACATTGTAACGCCCCCACGATTGAAAGGGCGAGCACGTTTGGTGAGACCGGGATTCAAACCCGCGACTCTCGAATTAAGAGTTGCACACCTTAACCCACCTGGCTATGCCGGGCCTAAAACTGAGTGTTAAATAAAATAATCGATAATTCATATCGATCAAACATTCTGTAATCACGGGCTGTAGTTTTTTTGCTAAATTAAAACGTTGTTTATAATAATTCATCATAAAAAAAATATCGAACGTACTTTTCTTTTTACCAGTTCCGATGTCATTAGAAATAACCGACAAGATAATAAAGTCACCTAATTTTCTCAAACACACCAAGTGTGTTTATTCTTTTTCTAATTACAAATTTCATTGATGTTCTTATTTCCAAGATAATTAAAAAAAAAAGAGTCAACATTCAAAAGCTTCCACTCCTAAGATGATTGAATTTCCTTTGCACTCGTATAGTATACAGATGTAATTATTTCTGTCAGTCTAATTTTTATTTTATATCCTTCAATCTCATTTTCATAATGTTTTTTCTAGGTCAGGAAGAGCAAACTTAACAAATGACTTGTGTTTGCTGGAAATGCATACATATTCGACCAAAGATGATGACACTACAGGGACTAATGTGGTTATGTAATTTTCGGCAAATTCTCTATATGGCAGTTTAAGTGAATCTAGACAATTCAACGCATTATATGCCAGAATATTTATATCAGTATTATATAGAATTTTGTAAATCCAAAGAAAACATGAAAACTACGTTAAATCCTGCTTTTAAACCTGTGGTAAGTTGGTCGATATTTTTCCTTCCAGGGATTCCTGCACCAGCTTGTAATGCTAACATTGATCTGACGTATCCACTACACGCATTCGTGGTTAATTACGTTGTAACGTAGGAATATGCATTTTTTTATTATTTTCTTATGTGTTATTAATTCTAAAAAAACCCAAGTCCGGGTAAGTTAGCGAAAGACCTTCCTCTATTATAATAACTTTCATGGGTCCTAACAACCTTACACGTTTTCTTATTTTAGATGTCATTATCCCATAAGTTCAGTGTGATGTATAATAGCTGTATCATGAATAGATCCTGGAAATGGTCCACATCAGGCAGTAATTTATTTTTAATACAAAGTAATTATACGTAATTGTGACATTCGTGGAGTAAATAGATATTTTAAAGATATACGTGTGGAGTATTGTCCTTAAATTTTAATCAAAACTTTTTATCAGAAGTTTCCTAATCGAGTTTGAAAACATTACAATGTGATTGGTTATGTGATTTAACGGCCATGAAAAATTAAAATAATGTCGTGCTAAAAGTACTTTACGTTGCTATACATAGTTTAAAAGTGTTTTACGTTGCTATACATAGTTTGAAAGTGCTTTTACGTTGTTCTACATTCTTCAGAAACAGGAGGTCCTTTATCAAACTAATGTAATTTCTCTGCCTATAAAATTTTTACCACAAGAATTTCTAATTAATAAGATTTATTTTCTCTTTGTTTCTCCAAAAACGTCTTAACAGGGAGAAGAATTAAACAATTTAATTTAATGTTGTCTTTCTTTAGTTCAGGATTACAGGCAAACATTTCAATTTTTACTTCAGGTTTACAGGCAAAGCTTTCAATCATTAGCTCAGATTTATAGGCGGATATTGCAGTCAGTAGCTCAGAGTTATAGGTAGACATTACAACTGTTAATTCAAGTTAATAGGCACATGTTTCAATCATTATATCGGTTTATAGACAAACATTGCAATCGTTATCTCAGATTTCTAGACAAATATCTCAATCATGAATTCAGGTTTGTAGGCAGGCATTTCAATAAGTTACATACTTATGTGTCGAACTTTCCTTTATGGTTCTTCATTTTAAAACAAGAGGGAAACTTCAATAGGTGCGTGAAATTATTTTCGGCAGGATTAAAGTTAATTAACAAGTGAGAACCTTTGTTTATTTGTTTTTTTTATTACCTACCTTTTTGTGTGCCAGCAATAACAAACGTGGGCCGCGCATATACCAGATTCGACTTTACCACTCGTCAGGACATCTATCTACCCACCCTTAAACTGAAAGTCTTTTAGATAGAATTAAAGTAACTTCATGTACGAAAGCTTGAGCGTGAACAAGGTCATCAATCGAAATAGTTTGAGCTTCTGAGCTCAAAACTACAATCGGATCTCAAATTGGTCAAGAGATGACGAGGCTATGAGTTAAAAGTTTGCACGTGAGAGATGTCACAGCCATTCTGCAACCAGCAATGCCATGGCTCATAAAGAAAGATTGCTTTGTGGTTTGTTTTTTTTTAATTTCGCAAAAAGCTACACGAAGGCTATCTGCGTTAGTCGTCTGTAATTTAGCATTGTAAAACTAGAGGGAAGACAGCTAGTTATCACCACCCACCGCCAACTTTTTGGCTACTCTTTTACCAACAAATAGTAGGATTGACTGTCACATTATAAGGCCTCCGTGGCTGAAAGGGCGAGCATGTTTGGTGCGACCGGGAATCGAACTCGCGAACTTCAGATTAAAAGTCGAATCCCTTAATCCACCTGGCCATGCCGGGCCATAAAGAGAGAAGTTAATTTATTATTCACTCTTCTACCCAGTTTAACTACGTGGTTTTATATATTTTAGATCAGTGCATGACTACTTAACTCTTGTTACACAGTAATGATTGTCCTGCAATGTTTGTTCGTCCCTCTTTATTCTATGGAAGGTTTCGCTCAGTAACGATTTCAGTTTTCAATAGTGGTTAACATTAACACTGGTTAACACTCTACATTTAACTGTTAAATGTCAACGTTATTACCCAACCTTCTTTTACTCTAAGAAACTTAGATTATTAAAAAATTCTGTGTGAAAATGTACTTGGCCAGTAAAGAAAAAAAACAAAAAAACAGTGACGCTAGTAAGAAAAAGTTTAAATTTGTTTGAGAATGTAAACATTACCAGGATAACAAATAACCAAGTAACACACCACCAGCTTTTGGACTATTCATTTCCGATATAATTATTGGACCAAATTCATATAGCATAAACGTGACTTGAAAGTGTAGTAACGGAACAACAATATTGAATTCTGAAGTTCCCACTTCAGGCTTAATCAGAGACTAAGCTACATTCGACCCGAAAATGTTTTGAAAGTTAGATATGTGACCCAGAAAATTTGTGAGTGACTAGAACATTATGACAGGGCCCTACAATAGTCAGAAAAAAAACCCCCAAAAAACTGCAGATGACTCACTACCCGAACCAGATGAGAGGTGCTTAGGACATTATGTTCAAACTTTCTTACGTTTTAGCATAACTGGTTTAACCGGGTGAAATATAAAAAAAAATACATATATATGTGTTGTGTGTGTGTGTTTGTGCCTATGTTTGTGTGTAATTGAGTATCTGTTAGTTAGTGTGTATTTATACATGGAAAACTGTGTAAAAATATAATTTAACGAGATGAAAGATTATGGAGTGTTATGTCTTTATTTATTGGTAAGGTAGTTAAAGAATAATTGCTGTTATCGGTTTTTACTACGTGCAAAGCTACGCAAATGGCTGTTTGCGTTCTGCCCACCACGAGTATCGAAACTCGGTTTCTAGCATCACAAGCCCCTCAGACATACCACTGTACCATGGGGAGAAGAAGGGACAAATAATGGTTACACCTATAACGACTGAAATAAAAGTAATATATTTTTCAAAGGTATGATATAAATACTTTTAGAATTCGTCACTTGAGGTGAGCAGTTCTGTGATAATCTTTCTCCACTGAGAGGTCTGACTGTATCATTGTAACCACACAGTTCAACAAAGTTGAATGCTATTCTGTGGCAGAAAACAAAGCAAGTATGTTATGGATAGAACAAAATGAACCGAATATAAAATTTAAATTAAAATTTACTCAGTGAAAGGCAGTTTTTTTGCGTACGTAGTTTTATGGAAAATATGTTTCTGATAATTTCTGAGTTAGATAGCCAACATGGAACTATATCTTTATAGATTCCAGGCACTGTCCTTTATGTATAGCTTTTTATAGTTCTATTTTATTAACTTATGTATACCAAAAAGATATAACTGTAATATACAATATCGGCTAGTACAGAGTCGTTCATGTTTGATTAACATTTTCGTTTCCATGATACATAAATGTCATAGACGTTCTGTTTCCATGGTGATATAAGTGTAATAACGATTATATTTTTTTAAAGATATAATCTTGCGCGGTACGGCTTTATATTCTGTTGATCCTTAATGCACAATATAACTTCTGTTTATACATAAACATCATTTTAACTTAACAATAATGAGTTTTTATCGTTTAGTACGCAGCCAAATTGATTTTTCTCGCTACTTTTTAATCCTTAACGATTCACCTGTTTTCATACAGATTCATAAACATACAGTTAGTGACCTTGAACACAACACTGTAAATCTTATTACAGTGGGCCTTGATAAGTAAACAGAAGCTATTGAGAAAACGTGCATGTTGTGTTTTCAGTCGACGCTGACTACTTGCATTAAATAATTGCGATAATACGCTACAATTCACGTAAACGTTAAATACTGATCAGGTATTTCTGTTTGTAGATCGCATCCGCGTGGGGCCAAACATGCTCGCTCTCCTATCCGTGGGGGCGTCATAATGTGACGGTTAATCCCACTATTCGTTGGTAAAAGAGTAGCCCAAGAGTTGGCGGTGGGTGGTGATGACTACCTGCTTTCCCTCTAGTCTTACACTGCTAAATTAGGGACGGCTAGCACAGATAGCCCTCGAGTAGCTTTGTGCGAAATTCCAAAACAAACAAACAAACTGTTTGTAGAATACATTATTTGAGTGCCCATTATTGTATGTTACGTTTTGCAGTTTCCCTCTTTAAACTGTACAGAGGTTAATACAAAATTATCTAATAAGCAGTTTATTTACAATTTCATTTAAAACGTTTCGACAAACAACGGTGTTATTCGATCAACTAAAACATTTAGTTTTGATAAAAAAAAAAAAAGCAATTGTGATCAAATATTCTCCGTGTTCTTGTTTGTTTATTGTTGTTTTATATTTGTTGAAGATTTTAACCCTAATTTGACCTCTCGTACGTTAGAAGGGATAATCGGTTCGTAATAATGGTAGTACTTTTTCGAAGAGGCTAAGCCCAATTGGACCTTTAGTAAAAGTGTTCAACTAGACGAGATAATCCACGTATATCGAACAAAGCACGAACTGTTCCTTTAATAACGATATAAACAAGAAATAAAAGTCCAACTTACAGTCTTTCAGAAACTTAGAGTTTCAATTTCAGTATCATAATTATAAAGTGGTGTTCGAAAATGTAAAAACAAACAGAAATATTTCAACCCTTGAAGGCTCTAGTCCAACTAGAAACAAACTACGGATACGTATTAATATCACACTATAAATAACAAAATGCTACTCGTATGTACTAATACATCATTTGAACTAAGAAAGTGAACACACACCAGTGACATTTTTCAGCGAAGTATTATAAACTATAATATCATTTTTTTTATTTGGGAAACAGGACTATGCAGAAGTAAATTAGTTATTGATTAATTATATGAATTAATTTTTGACATTACATTCACAATGTGATTAAAACTGTTAAGCTTATTGGTAGGATAAGAGCTTATGATTCAAACAAACTTTGCAGTATTGTAGACAGGGCCCCCCCAGTGGCTCAGCGGTATGTCTGCGGAGTTACACGCTAAAATCCGGATTTCGATACCCGTGGTGGGCAGAGCACAGATAGCCTATTGTGTAGCTTCGTGCTTTATTCAAAACAAACAAACAAAAAAATTGTACACAGGTCACACTCAGTAAAGTAGTCATATGTTATAAAGATATACAATACATAAGAATACACAGGTCACACTCAGTAAAGTAGTCATGTGTTATAAAGATATACAATACATAAGAATACACAGGTCACACTCAGTAAAGTAGTCACGTGTTATAAAGATATACAATACATAAGAATACACAGGTCACACTCAGTAAAGTAGTCATATGTTATAAAGATATACAATACATAAGAATCGCTTTTATCAACTAATATTTCACGCAAATATTTTTTTAAAATATTTTTAAGATTAGGAGAGAGTGTAATAAGTTTAAAGTCCATTGTAATTATCAATTACATAAATACCGCTCACCATAGAGAAAATTAGTATCAGAAAGTACACCCAGTGATATATTATTGTTTGTAGGTATTTCTGAACCGGTGTATAATAACCCGTAATTTTAAACTGTTAGTCTAGGGAGGGAAGGTACTTAGCTAGTCAACACTACTCACTATTAGCTTTTTGTCTGGTCTTGTTTGTCCTCTCTGTCCGAATATTAAAATTTTACCAGGGATGAATACAGAAAGGGGGATTGAGGATGCAACCCCACACTGGCCGAACCAAAATTGTGTAGGTTAGTAGGAAATAAGAAATATAAAGTACTGATCATCTAAATTAGAATATTTTTGATTACGTAGACCACTGGGTGGGATTTCCTCAGGAACAAGGAACTACTGTCTCACCATTACCAAATTGACCTCAGAGTTCATGTTAATATGTGGTGTACGTGATTCGATATACTGCTATAGGCCTAGGTGCTGCATGTTTACTGGTAACATGTTGTTTAGGAATATATAAAAGATCATTGTCACTGCACTGTGCTGTGTGATTCAGTAAAGTGCTGTATGATTACTGGTAACATGTTGTTTAGGAATATATGAAAGTTCATTGTCACTGCACTGTGCTGCGTGATTCAGTAAAGTGCTGTATGATTACTTGTAACTTAATATTTTAGAATAAAATCAATAAATGAGACTTCATAGTCATATACGTTTCTTTTCTTTGTTTCTAATTTAATTCCATGAGATTTACGTTGCTGTAACCAGGAAAAGTTTACTTGGGGTCGAGTTTAAGTCACTGTTACTTAGTCGATCATCCCCACCACCACCAAAAAAATCCTGTATCCACACCTTCCCGCGGCCCCAAAGTGCGAGGGTCGATTATGTATTTGTTGTAATAGGAAGCAAATGTAGGACATACAGATCCACAGTTGGTTGTGCTGATCAGTGAATCTCTTGTCCAACTAGTTTCGTATGGAACCTTTAACTCTTGCTGAAAAATAGAACCTACATTTCGACTAGCTAGATAAAGCAGTTTGAGTTGCATCAGCTATTTTTATCAGAGTTATATGATTAAGACCTCTTGAGATCTTTATGAGTTTTCAATAAATGGAATAAAACACTTTAATTACTCGTTTTTATACGACCATCTTTATAAAGAGTATTTTGAAAAATTCAGATTTTCAACCAAATCAAGGCTTACCTTACTGTGCATAAAAATAGTTCCACAACCAATGGAAACTTATCAAAAAACGTATTTTGACCTTTTCAGGCAACATTAACAGTATTTGCAGTAAATTTGTTAATAGATTAGGATGCGCATTTCACACCACAAGCGAAACCTCCGAGTAAAAGTAATATTTGCTTAAGAGATTATACAGTAATAAAAAAAAGAGAATTACCTGGCTGTTAGAAAATATTCGTTTCTTAATTTAGCACTCAAGTAAAAACAAAATTCCAATGGGAGTTAAAATATTTTACTTTTAAATATTTATTATCTTTTAAGAGAAGCGTGAACATCCATTATCCTTTTGGGTTATGATATTCACAATCTTTTTAGAGGGTGTGAATATCCATTATCCTTTTGGGTTATGATATTCACAATCTTTTTAGAGGGTGTGAACATCCATTATCCTTTTGGGTTATGATATTCACAATCTTTTTAGAGGGTGTGAATATCCTTTATCCTTTTGGGTTATGATATTCACAATCTTTTTAGAGGGTGTGAATATCCATTATCCTTTTGGGTTATGATATTCACAATCTTTTTAGAGGGTGTGAACATCCATTATCCTTTTGGGTTATGATATTCACAATCTTTTTAGAGGGTGTGAATATCCATTATCCTTTTGGGTTATGATATTCACAATCTTTTTAGAGGGTGTGAATATCCATTATCCTTTTGGGTTATGAAATTCACAATCTTTTTAGAGGGTGTGAATATCCATTATCCTTTTGGGTTATGATATTCACAATCTTTTTAGAGGGTGTGAACATCCATTATCCTTTTGGGTTATGATATTCACAATCTTTTTAGAGGGTGTGAACATCCATTATCCTTTTAGGTTATGATATTCACAATCTTTTTAGAGGGTGTGAATGTCCATTATCTTTTTCATAGGATATAAACAATGATTATCATACTAAGATTGTTTGTTTTTCGTTTAACACCATAACACCACAAAGTATAAATGATGTATCTGTGCTGTGTAAATCGCACAGATCGAGCCCCTAATTGTAACGTTATAAGCCCTAAAACTTAACGCTGAACTATCGGCTAACCTAAAAAATAAGTCTAGTATTTGGATATGAAGGTAAAAGACGTTATGATTCACAAATTCTCAGTCGTTAATATTCTACAGTGAAAATAGACATTTGAATCGATGACACATCTTCACCAAATATTTTTAATTTACTGTTACCTGCCTTCTTCTGCTCCACAGATGTAATAACATGTTAGAGTTCAAAGTATGGAATTCATTTAGCAATATATATGATTTTGATACAGTACTTGTTCTTACAAAGTATGGAATCCATTTAGCAATATATATGATTTTGATACAGAACTTGTTCTTACAAAGTATGGAATTCATTTAGCAATACATATGACTTTGATACAGTACTTGTTCTTACAAAGTATGGAATCCATTTAGCAATATATATGATTTTGATACAGTACTTGTTCTTACAAGTTTGTCATAATAGCGATCCTTGTAATAAATGTGTGTGATGGAGAAAAACAAAGTGCTGTAAAACGTGGGTTGTGTTTTGTTATTAGTTTTTTTCTTATAGCAAAGCCACATTAACTTATCTGCTCACTCAGCCCACCGAGGGGAATCGAACCCCTGATTTTAGCGTTGTAAATCCAGAGACATGCCGCTGTACTAGCGGGGGGCTTTTTGTTATTAAGCTTTGTTGTTTTGTTGTTGTTTTGAATTAAGCACAAAGCTACACAATGGGCTATCTGTGCTCTGCCCACCACGGGTATCGAAACTCGGATTTTAGCGTGTAAGTCCGCAGACATACCGCTGAGCCACTGGGGGGCTGTTATTAAGCACACAATTTCACAAAAGGTTATCTCTGATCTGCCTACCACAGGTATCGAAACCCAATTTCTAGCAACAGAAGTCCACAGACATACTCCTATGTCATTAGTGCGAGACATAAGACTATTAGTAGTATAAAATATATTTTTCAAGTAAAGATTTCCAAGCAAGTGGAGAAATTTTACAAAATCTCAGATGCACCAAATAATTAAGATACTTTTTAACGTTTCGCCATTTACGAAATGAATCAAAATAAGTCTTTCTTCAAAACTTACTCGTCAGTACCTTTCATTGTTCCCAAATTTTTAGGTTATTTGAAACTTGCTGGATGGATCTTATGTAAATATATCATTCCTGAGAGGCTATGAAAGATGCTTTGCTTCCCTCATATGTAATTGTAAAAGAAACGCAAAGCCAACAAAAAATTAGAAATAATACAAAATGTGAAAACGCACATTTTCACGTATTTTACCACAGATCCAATAAAGCTCCATCTTACATTTTGTGCGGCTCCGTCAACAGAGGGCGAAGTAGTGGTAAAAAACACAAAAACGCCCATAGAAACCGCAAAACTGAAAATTTTGTATGTACCCCCGCAGGGACCTTATGAGCTTCCACACCAAATTTTAAATATTCATTGTCATGCAAGGTTATATTGTTCACACTCTGCGAAGAAGTTACAATGACATACAGCAGACATTTCTTCTATATTTATACAGATGCGTCTCGTATATGTATTAAATATGTCCTCACTAAAAGAACGCAAATCAAATGGCAATACAAGAGTTAAATGTAAGCTCACTTATATTTTTTTTCAGAACAGGTACAAACACTATAAAACTATAAAATATATTTTTTTCATATTTATTTTATATTTGCTGTTCTGGAAAAAATATAAATAAAAAGGTACAAAAAAATTCTTTTTAACTTCTCTTTTATAGAAAGTTCTTTGTTTTTTGAAATTCCCACAAAGCTACTCGAGGGCTATCTGCGCTAGCCGTCCCTAATTTAGCAGTGTAAGACTAGAGGAAAGGCAGCTAGTCATCACCACCTACCGCCAACTCTTGGGCTACTCTTTTACCAACGAAAAGTAGAATTGACCGTCACATTATAACGCACTCACGGCTGTGAGGGCGAGCATGTTTAACGCGACTCGGATGCGAACCCGCGACCGTCAGATTAGGAGCGCATGCCTTGTAGAAAGTTAACATTACCAAAATTTAATACTAAGAAACATAAAACCAGTAGAACTGTATTAATCATTTTACGTCACTAATTAGAAGTACGCCAGGAAGACAAATGACTTTTTTTAATCGAAACTATTGATTCTGTCGTGAAGCCGTTGAAGGTTACTCTTGTTGAGGTCCGGCGTGACCATCCCCATCAAGCCAAACATGCTCGCCCTTTCAGCCGTGGGGACGTTATAATGTTGCGGCCAATCCCACTATTTGTTGGTAAAAGAGTAGCCCAAGAGTTGGCGGTGAGTGGCGATGACTAGCCTCCTTCCCTCTAGTCTTATACTGCTAAATTAGGGACGGTTAGCGCAGATATCCCTCTAATGGCTTTGTGCGAAATTGAAAAAAAACAAAAAACTTATTGTTGTTAATATAAATTGCGTCATATCATTAGAACTCTGAATTATGTAACTTAATCACCAACACTTTCTTGTACACCATGTAAACATGTTGCATGAGAAGGGAGAAAAAAAAAAGAGATAAAAAAGAGAATGAGAAGTAAGAAAATATGTGTAATTATGTCATCTCTAACACAAGGCCGAACTTGAAATTGATTCATTCTTGTAACGACAGCTCTTCTGCATATCATCCAATCTAATCTTAATAATTTTGAAATGATAATAATTATGAAAAAAGTGAACATTCAATGATAAAACTTCCATATCATGCATTAGTGTAACACCTTAATAACTTTGTTTTTTTTTGGCATTTTCTTCTTATAGTCTGCCGATAATCACGTAGCGACTAATTACGTTTAAAGAAGAAATGTCTTAAATATGAAAGGCTAATATACTTTGGTGAGAACTGGAGAATTCTCATTAGCAGTGTTCTAGGTTTAGCAGTCTTCTGGGATGGTAAATATACTGGAGTTGCTTGAAGTGGAACTCGGAAATAAGACAGAGTAAGCTACTTCGTTTTAAGGTCTTTCAGCAAGTTGATAAAAGTGTATTATTTGTATAATTACCAGAATATGACGTATTCTTCACTCCCTCTGTCATTTTACCGAAACATTTTTTTTTTAGAAATCAGTATTACAAATGCTTGTGTAACAACGTAGAATGCTAAATTGTGCGTAATATTTGTCCAATTACATTTCACTACGTTTATTCAAATATGAACAAATTTTATGTTTTTATTCTTAACGACGCCAGAGAAGAAACAACATTTTAAACTCTAGGTAATTATGACAGTGCAAAAACTGTTTTTGCTAACTTTTCGGCCCATCTGTCGTAGATTTAGACGTTTTTTTCATCATGTTGTTACTCAAATACATGAACAAATAAACGCATGCTGGGATTCACACACAAAAATAAACAGATGCTGGGATTCACACACAAAAATAAACAAAATCATTCATTATCTGTGAACTATAACCAGAAATATCTGTTTTTAGTATTTTAAAAAAATCACTACTACTGTTAGATTTTTTTATCTACACGGCACTAAGTTATAATTTTGTGTTTCCTTATATCAAAGCGACATCGGGCTAATTGCAGAGTTCACCAAAGAGGATCAAACCCGTGATTTTAGCTTTGAATACAAGTTTATTTGTTTGTCGCTAATTTGGCAGTGTAAGACTAGAGGGAAGACAGCTAGTTATCACCACCCACCGCCAACTCTTGGGCTACTCTTTTACCAACGAATAGTGGGATTGACCGTCACATTATAACGCCCCCACGGTTGATAGAGAGAGCTGGTTTAGTGTGATAGGAGTGAAGTTTCAAGTAATTTTCGTGATTTACGTTTGCATTAATTACAGATGGTTTATATTTAAAAATAATTTACATAAGAAAATAAAACAGAAGAGTGGTTGAAAACTTCTATAAGAAGTCAACGGTGTCAATTGTTTCTAATGTTTTGCATGATTTGTATTCTATTAGTAACAAATTTAGGATGCGAAAACACAAGTTCTACTTATATATATTCAAAAACACAAAATTTATCCACGGTGAATTTATATTACCTTCACTATATTTATAATCGTTACTATAGTTAACTGCGATTTTGTCTTGGAAGATTATTTGTTAGAATATCATTTGAAGGTTTGAAAAAATAATCTTGTTTGTCCTCAATATGTAAAATTATTTGCTGATATATAAGATACTTTTTCATGACCATATCAACTTAATAACTGAGAAAGTTAAAGATGGCTAGATGTCGCTATTTGCAGTAAATCGTATCTTGTTCATTAAACAAACACAAAAGAAAACACTAAATAGTAAAAATGTTTATGTACAACTAGTAAAAATATGTCAGTTTGTGTGTGTTTTTTCTTATAGCAAAGTCAAATCAGGCTATCTGCTGAGCCCACCGAAGGGAATCAAACCCCTGATTTAAGCGTTGTAAGACCGTAGACTTACCGCTGTACTAGCGGGGGGCAAATATATCAGTCGAATCAATCTGATTGTAATGCCGTTTTGACAAGGTTTGCTCTTTAAATTTTATCTCTTTGAAAGAAAAAGATCAAATCACAAACTTAAGGATGACAAGCGCACGCATTTAGACGATACCTCGATGGCTTTAAAGTTTATTCTCAAAGCAAACAGTTCGTTTGTTTGTTTGATTCAGAGCAAAGCGACACAATGTGCCATCTTCGCTCTAACCACCACATAGGCAAAGCAAACAAGCTAAAGACTTCAGGATTGTCAATGGAACAAGAAATAACATTCGAAACCTATGAGATTTTGAAAAAGTAATTGTAGAACAGACATAGAGAAATCAACCTTTTACTATTAGGCGTTTCAGTTATCGTAAATTTTATCCGCCAGTAATAAAATCCACAATTTCTTTGTATACGAAGTGCAAATAAATTCTTTCTTTTTATCACATACACCACAGAGAAAGAAGCGAACAGGTGCTTAAAGTGTCTGCTAAAAGCATTTCGTTGGAAAATCCTATATAAAACTTCCTTCTCGTTTCTTCAGCTACCCCGGCTAGTACAACGGATTTACAACGCTTAAATCAGGGGTTCGATTCTCCTCAGTGGGCTAAGCAGATAACCCAAGGTGGCTCTGCTATGAGAAAGCACACACACAACCTTCATCAGATTAATGATTGTAGTGTCTAGTGTCGTTGTTGTTGTTTTGAATTAAGCACATGCCCCCCAGTGGCTCAGCGGTATGTCTGCGGACTTACACGCTAAAATCCGGGTTTCGATACCCGTGGTGGGCAGAGCACAGATAGCCCATTATGTAGCTTTGTGCTTAATTCAAAAAACAAAAACAAACAAGAATGAAGCACAAAGCTACACAATGGGCTATCTGTGCTCTGCCCACCACGGGTATCGAAACCCAGTGTCTAGTGAACAAGTCTTTCACATTCAAAATCTTCATGGGAAGATTTGAATAAAAGTATTGCTGTGAAAATCTGGGAGACTTTCTTCTATACAGAGATACTTATACTCATAGAGAGAAGAAAGAGATAACTTTATGAGAAAAATGTTTTAATGACTTAAAAATTAGACAATCTTGACAAATCAGTCAAGGGTATCAGCAGTACGTTCAATAGTTGTTAACATGCGGATTTTGCACATGATGCCTAAGAAAATGGGATATTTAAAAAAAAAAAATGTTTAGTTTTCAATGGCTTTTAGAGTTCCAGAAATAATAACGTTCGAATATGTTTTAAAACCACATCATTAACTTAATGAATATATAATACTGAAATGGAAAGTGGAGTAAAATACCATACCTCCATTATCCGAATTAATATACCACTGGAGTGAAACGTAAAGTGAAATATATTTCATTAGTCTAATGAGCATCAGACTGTCATGTGAAGTTTCAGGTAAAAATCTCAAAATACTTTGTGTCGGTCTCGTGAATTTTTCAAACCATTTGTGATAATGTATTAGAAAACCAATAATAGTAATATGATTTTTTTTTCGGGTATTTATACGGAAAGTACTATATAAAATAAAAACGTTATCACCAAATATGTTTACAGAAGAATCTATAATTGCTGGACAAAATTATACAAAATTGCTGGACATTCAGGCCGTCTCTACCTTAAATGGGAACCACATCTTATCAGTAGTACTACTATTACTGCTATAAAACTGCAAAGACAAAACGTTTGCAGAAATAAAAACTCTGTTTGTAGTTTGGTAGTCAAGTATAAACAAACAAACAAAAACGTTTTGAATAAAGGAAAATAGTGATGACAATAAGGACTAAAATTGCACACGTGCACACACATTGCAACAATTATGTTTTGAATAAAGGAAAATAGTGCTGACAATAAGGACTAAAATTGCACACGTGCACACACATTGAGACAATTATGTTTTGAATAAAGGAAAATAGTGCTGACAATAAGGACTAAAATAGCACACGTGCACACACATTGAGACAATTATGTTTTGAATAAAGGAAAATAGTGCTGACAATAAGGACTAAAATAGCACACGTGCACACACATTTCAACAATTATGTTTTGAATAAAGGAAAATAGTGCTGACAATAAGGACTAAAATAGCACACGTGCACGCACATTGAGACAATAATGTAACGCAAAATATAGAGGACTAAAATAGTTTACCGATTTTAAGAAAACATTGTTGTCAGCAAATAAAAGTTGGTATTCAGCACGTGTTTATATATATAGTATTGATTACTTTATTGAATAAGGAAGCTAAAGGCAAGTGAATGAGAAATTCTCGAGAGGAATCGTCACGTAACTGTATTCACAAGCACTTTCAAGTGCTCTGTTTAAAGAAAACTGGCGTACGAAACGAAAACGTTACGCACTTCTGCTGGCTTCGTAAAAATTACAAATAGATTACTTGAAAGAGCAGATAATTACAAAAATGTATTAAAACTCTTTCGCTGACGGTGAAGCAGACGCGAGAGGCCAGGCAACAGGCAAAGGTGTACATACACTGTTGAGCCGTTTCAAAGAAACTTTGCTCCATCTCACAAAGCAAGATCGATTGCGTGAACCAAGGAAATAAAGGTTCGACCAATCCAGGCCTTTCCTTCCCCGATATTATAGTGGGTTTGGTCTATAGGTCTATAAACGCATTGAGGACCAGCAGAAGTTCCATTGAGGCCCGTGTGTTGTAAGTAAGGTTACGTTAATGGCTCTGCAAAGTGTAGGTTGATTCTTCTAAAACCTGCAACATTTGAAAATAATATCTCTGTCAAATATTAGCTTCTATATAATTATCTTTTAGATAAACCTGTTGAAATCTACTTTTTATTGTTTAGTGAAATAGTTACGAATATTGTTTTTTTTTTACATTAACACTTACTAGTGCGTAAGCGTTTACAGTAATGTGCCCATTCTTAAAACTGTTACAATGCAAAAGAATCAAGCCTAAATGTCTACGAGCTGTCTAATGGGACGAAACTATATAAAAACTTACCTCGACACCCAGGTAAGACGTGTTTTGACTTTTGTTTGTTTTTTTCTACTCATACTAGACTCAGTATCGAAATTAGTTATTTCATAAAATATTGCATCGAATTTTACGCCAATGTTATTTTTTAAATTATGACTCAAAACATGCTGAAATTTAGGACTGTTAACATTATAGATATAAGTAAAATTTTAAGTTAAGTAGTTATTTTATAAGCATTATAAGAGTCATTTTGATATGTTTAAAAATTCACCGTTATACACAGTGTCGAAAATGCACAGTTGTGCCTGTTATGAACAAAGCTTACGCGTCAAAGTCGTGCAAAGTAAACTAAAACGTCTTTAATTTCACACGTAGAGATTTATTCGAACTTAGGAACATGTTTTATTACACTGTGTAAGAAACTTTAAACAAGAACAGCAGAAAACTGCAACTTCTTAACTTCATTTCATACAGGTCGATAATGTTGAGGATAGTAAAATGTTACTTTGTGTGTTTATAAATGTAAAATGTTACTTTGTCTGTTTATAAATGTAAAATGTTACTTTGTGTGTTTATAAATGTAAATTGTTACTTTGTGTGTTTATAAATGTAAATTGTTACTTTGTGAATTTATGAATTAAAATATTACTTTACGTATTTTTAAATTTAAGATGGTTCTTTGTTTATAAATGTAATATGTTACTTTTATTTTTAAAAATAAGATATTTCATTGTGTGTTTATAAATGTAATATGTTAATTTATGGATTTATGAATTAATATGTTACTTTGTATATTTATAAATATAAGATGTTACTTTGTGGATTTTTGTATATTTGTCAGTAAATCTACCAAAACAGATTATCTTGAGCTATGAACTCTCAATTCCATTGTGTTATGTTTCCCTGTAGAACAAAAGAACAACCAACATAACATTTTCTGTTATATGTTTACTTTGCTGACTGTGCAATGAAGTCAGTAGAATGATTAGTCTTAAGACTTTGTTTTCATACTTGACAAATTTAAGAGTTTATGTGCATGTGTGTGTACATATATGTACATGAAAATAATTGTGTCATTACTATAACACTTGTCATTCTTCCGATCACAATAACCCACACAATTGAGATTCAAAATTTTGAATTTTCTCAGTTAAGTGACGAAATGTTGTTTATTTATGAACTATACTGAAGTCGGTTGTGTTTAAGAAAGAAATTTGACTTAACTGAAAGTGAAACATTACATATATTTGAATGTTAACGTTTTATAGACTGTTACAATAGTATATAAGCTTACGTGTTATAACACCATATCAACATCACTACTCCACATGTTTACAAGCTTACTTCTTTAAATGTTAAGTGTTATATCGACTTTACTAGTGCACATGTTAAACTGTATATTAACATAACTTGTTTAGTGGTTTACGAAGCTCACTACTTTATATATTAAGCCCACTGCTTTCATACTATAGCACAATATAAATTTTACTTTTCACATGTTGAGCACTATATAAAGCTCACTTTTTTACATATTAACCCTGTACTAAGCCTACTTATTTTGTGTAATAACGCAATATAAAGTTTACTTTTTTACATAATATTCCTGTACTAAGCCTACTTCTATTATGTAATAATGCAATATAAAGTTTACTTTTTATATATTTACCCTGTACTAAGCCTACTTCTTTTATGTAATAACGCAATATAAAATCTATTTTTTTACATGTTGAGCACTATATAAAATTCACTATTTCACAAATTAAATTCTGTGTTAAGCCTACTTCTTTTATGTTATGACGCAATATAAAGTTCGCTTCTTTACGTGTTGTAACACTATATCAGATTAGTTTTGTACATGTCAAACACTACATTAAGCCTACTCCCACTATTTTACACAAGATTCGAGAAATGTCATATTAACGTTTATTTTACTATTGGTAACTAATTACTTGCAATACTGTCAATAAAAACAGTAAAGAAAAGATGTTGATGACAGCCTAATTTATGTTACAATGATTACTTGAGGGTCATCACTGGCTACTTGAGGGTCATCACTGGTTACTTGAGGGTCATCACTGGCTACTTGAGGGTCATCACTGGCTAATTGAGGGTCATCACTGGTTACTTGAGGGTCATCACTGGCTACTTGAGGGTCATCACTGCCACGTAATAACGATCGTCAGATTGAACACAGTTGATGAAGTAAGACCTAAAATAAGTTTAATGAAACAAGAATAACCTAATAAAACGAAAAATTCTGAGTGAAAAACGAGAGATAGTCGTAGTATCCAAAATATCCTGAAATATGAATCACATACTTCCTCCAAAAGACATGTTTCTTAAACTTAATATTTTCTATTAATAATTTTAAATGAACCGAGCGTTTCCTAAAGTTAGCGAGACCAGTATATTAATCCGAAAATTAGTAGTTCATATCCCATTGTTTCTTCTTCTGTCGGGCTGTGTTTGACTAGGACAGTCAATACCTTTTTTATCGTGAAACAAAAGTAGCCAAAGAGCTGAAGGTGGGTGCAGTTTAAATGTTATCTCTAAATTTTGAGAGTGTTGTTAGAGACAAACACCTCGGCTCTAGGAAATTGATGCTGAATTTTAAATTCGCTGTTTTTGGAGTGGAAAGAGTTATTCAATTAGCGTTGGCAGAAACATTGGAAAAAAATATACGAGCGTTGAGAAAAATATATCTAAGTGAAAGGCGATAAGTTTCAGTAGAAAATATTGTAATTTGTCCAATCTGATAGTGAAAGAACCAAGAATATCACTGGTAAATCTGTCAAAGAAATTTAAAAATGTCCAGGTGGAAAAGATCTATTTTATTTCATTTTCTCTACTCTAAGAAGAAATTTTCGGACTAGTTTCGTTCACATCTGTTGGTGAGCGCATCTATTCAGTTCAAAAGCGTCGAAAATCAGCACAGAAATGGTGAAATGTGATATTTCAACAGTTGAAAAATGCGAGAAGTTTCTTTTATATAATGTAGTAATGTTGTTGTTTTTTGGAATTTCCATATCATTTACAGTGGCAACAGAATTGAAAGGACCCGGTATGACCAGGTGGGTTAAGGCGTACGACTCGTAATCTGAGGGTTGCGAGTTCGCATCCCCGGCCCACCAAACAGGTTCGACTTTTCAGCCGTGAGAGCGTTGTAATGCGATGGTCAATCCAACTATTTGTCGGTAGAACAGTAGCCCAAGAGTTGGCGTGTGGACCCGGTATGACCAGGTGGGTTAAGGCGTACGACTCGTAATCTGAGGGTCGCGGGTTCGCATCCCCGGCCTACCAAACAGGTTCGACTTTTCAGCCGTGAGAGCGTTGTAATGCGATGGTCAATCCAACTATTTGTCGGTAGAACGGTAGCCCAAGAGTTGGCGTGTGGATTTCGCTTCCTCGTTGCACCAAATATGTTCGCCTGTTCAGCCATGAGAGCGTTATAGCGTTACGGTCAATCCCACTATTCGTTGGTAAAGAGTAGCCCAAGAGTTGGTGGTGGGTGGTGAAGACTTCCCTCTAGTCTTACACTGCTAAATTAGGAACGGCTGGCGCAGATAGCTCTCGAGTAGCTTTGAGAGAAATTAAAAAAACAAAAAACAAACAGAATTGAAATGATTTAAGAAAATGAATTATATATCTTTAACATGGATACACATATATATAGGAAGGTCACGCATGGCTGTCTGGAAAACAGAGTCAAGGTAATTAGAAATTTCTTCAATGGCTTACATGCGTGCTGAAACTATTGGATCGTGTGGCCACGCAGATGTATGTATATCAGGTGAGAGTTACAAAGGTGATAAAATACAAAGTTTTTGTAATTTATGCTATAATGTTTTTCATTGTGAGGTCTTTTGTCTTTTTGCTTCTTTTTTTTTCTCGTCTTTATAAGGAAAGAAATTTTCTTGTCTTTCGAGATATTTGAATGCAGGAAATTTCTTTCTAAACACCGACATTCACATCTTTGTCGGCTGAATGAATGAGCAGATTATTCTGGGTTTTTAAAGGGCGTATAAAAAGGTTTTTCCTCTCTTTTTTGAGGGGAAATTTTAGTTATTGCTTTTTTTAAATTATTAAAATTCATTGCATACAATTCAGTACGCGCGTGCTTCAGAGAACATTAAAACTGTCAATCATTGTGACTCCTCCCTCCTGTTCTCTTTCCGTATTTCAAAACTCAGTAAACGTAAGGGGACAGTTTATAGCAAATGTTTTTGTGTGTGTGTGTGTGATGTATTTCTTTTCAATCATAAATAAAAATTAAATGTCTGTTATGGCCGGGTGGTTAAGCCACTTGACTCGTAAGCCAAGGATTACACGTTCGAATCTCCGTCACTAAAACCCTCCGTTTCAGCCGTAAGGGCGTTTATGATACGTTTGTAATCAAGTGTTTTGGGGACTTTTTAGAGAATGAAAGTCTTAAAGTGTTTAAAGATTTTTCTGCACCATTTTGTATTTAGTAATATTTTCGTTTATTACAAGAATAAACAAAAAGTCAGTCCATTAAATAGAACACTTCGTTCAATGTTTTCAAGTTGAAAATAATTCTTTAATATTGCTAGTCATTTCACGCTATTGTATCGTATTAAATGTCTTAAGCTTACATTTACGTATTCTGTATTTTACTATTCCAAGTGTTTAAATCATAACACTGTCACTGTATATTTCATAACATATGCAGGATGTGTTTGTCACGTGACGTAAAAGTTTCGATTCATTATGGTTTGTTTGTTAGTTTTTTTTAATTTTGGGCAAACCCACTCAAGGGCTAACTGTGCTAGCCGTCCTTAATTTCGCAGTGTAAGACTAGAGGGAAGGCTGCTAGTCATCACCTCCCAACGCCAACATTTGGAATGCTCTTTTACCAACGAATAGTTGGATTGACCGTCACATTATAACGCCCCATAGTTGAAAGAGCGAATATGTTTGTTGCAAGCGGGATTCGAATCCGCAACCCTCGGATTACAAATCAAGTGCTCTAACCTCCTGGCCATGCCAGGGACCTATTCCTTATGGGAATTATGCGTTTACTTCGCCTCCAATTACATTTCTTTATAAAATCTATTCGGGTCAGAAATTTAATATTGTTATAAATCTCAACTGGCTGCTTGTAAATCACAGAAACTATAGTGTAATTTAAATCAATCAAAATATTTTTGGCCCGGCATGGCCAAACGTTTTAAAAGGTACGACTCCTTATCTGAGGGTCACGGTTTCGCATCCCGGTCGCGCCAAACATGTTTGCCCTTTCAGCCGTGGGGGCGTAATAATGTGACGGTCAATCCCACTATCCGTTGATAAAAGAGTAGCCCAAGAGTTTGCGGTGGGTGGTGATGATTAGCTGCCTTCCCTCTAGTCTTACACTGCTGAATTAGAGACGGCTAGCGCAGATAACCCTCGAGTAGCTTTGTGCGACATTCAGAAACAAACAAACAAACAAAGAAATTTTAAATCTGAGTGAAACTCAATTATTTCGGAGACATTAAGGATAATAAAACATATTATTAGATTGATTTCTTTTTTTCGTAAGTTTAGGTTGTGGGTAGAAAAAGAATGAAATGGTTGGGAAGGCAAATATTATATTTCCATATTTTCCGAAGTTTACTGTACTGTTTCTGAAACCATAATTTTTATTTTGGCTTAAAAGTTCACCATTTTTAAAATTTGAACTAACTAGGATTAGTTTTTACAACAGGTACGACGTTTTGATCGCTGGTGCGATTTTCCTCGAGTCCACCAGTTTTAAAGTGAATGTTGTTTTAGTATTGAAATAAACATTGAACAATGAATTTAAATTTTAAAATTAATATTATTTACTTGTTCATTTTCATCGCAGTCCTTGTAAATTGACAGATTATTTATTTATGGTTGAACAAAAAGAAACAATTAAAAATAAATAGATATAAAAATTTGAAAAATATTGCGCGAAATACAGAGTGTTTGGAAAGTCACTGTGAACTTATATATTTATTAACAGACATGTTTTAATATAGAATACAGGAGGTAAATATGAATGAAAATTACAAACAATGTTGAAAGTGACCCCCGTTGGCATCAATACAGACCTGGATCCTTCTTATTTTGTTTCTAAACACCGCTATCAGTTGTTGGCTTGAAACAGACTGAATAAAATATGATTATAAAACTGCACAGTGACTTTCCGAACACCCTGTATTTGCGTAAGGTTACGAATATCTCGGAAAAAATAACCAAAGTTGTTAAGAGATGTTTTCGGATATTTGTTAATTGTAACTGTAGTATTGTGTGATGTTCCTGGATATTTGTTAATTGTAACTGTGGTATTGTGTGATGTTCCTGGATATTTGTTAATTGTAACTGTGGTATTGTGTGATGTTACTGGATATTTATTAATTGTAACTGTGGTATTGTGTGATGTTACTGGATATTTGTTAATTGTAACTGTGGTATTGTGTGATGTTACTGGATATTTATTAATTGTAACTGTGGTATTGTGTCATGTTACTGGATATTTGTTAATTGTAACTGTGGTATTGTGTGATGTTACTGGATATTTGTTAATTGTAACTGTCACTGTGGTATTGTGTGATGTTACTGGATATTTGTTAATTGTAAATGTGGTACTGTGTGATGTTACTGGATATTTGTCAATTGTAACTGTGGTATTGTATGATGTTACTGGGTATTTGTTAATTGTAACTGTGGTATTGTGTCATGTTACTGATAAAACTTTTCTGATTTTTTTAAAATGTCAGATACATATTTTAATACTGCAACGTTCTGTTGAAAACACTGTGGTTGTTTTGGTTCATACATTCATTTATTTGGAAAGGGGGATTTTGTTTTTTTTATCCTGACCTTGAAGTTTGTTGTTTTGTTTTAATTTCACACAAAGGTATACGAGGGCTATCTGCGCTAGCCATCCCTAATTTAGCAATGTAAGACTGGAGGGAAGGCAGCCTCATCACTACCCACCGCCGACTCTTGGGCTACTCTTTTACCAATGAATAGTGGGGTTGAACGTCACATTATAACGTCCCTGTGGCTGAAAGAGTGAACATATTTGGTGGGACTAAGATTCGATGTTTTAATTCGTTAATAGTATATCTAAGTACTTTAGTAGAGAACTTATTTAAGTGTGTTACTTCTTCATCGGTGAGATACTCGAATTGAAAGTCAGTATGAAAGAAATAGTTGGATAATTTATTTTGTAATTTTGATAAAAGGGTGTGCAACATACGAGAGTCGTAAACAAACAAGAAACAAAATGTATTAATTTCCTCTTTATAACTTATTATACGAAAGAATATCTCTTGATGCAGTGAAAAGCTGTTGGTGGGATTAACCTTTAAAACAATGTTGAAATTCAAATGAATGTTTTCAAAGTTTCTTCTAATTAAGTATTTTCTAGTGAACGTGATGATAGGTACATAAAATCGTTTTAATTCAAAGACAGCTGATTTTAAGGAAACTGAAATCAACTTGGATTATTTGTTCAAAAATGGATTCTTTCTATTTGTGGATTACGCGTTTCAATATGTAAAATCGTTTTGTTTGTCAAATATAAAGAAACGCGATGGACTATCTGTGCTCTGCTCGTCATGAGAATTGAAATATGATTTTCAGTGTTAATATAAACAGGAGACTAATTATTAATGTTAATTTTTCATTGTTAATCAACAGTTATTTGCTGTTTTTAGTTGTTAAATAATTGTTGTTGGTGATTGTTATGGGATGTTGATAAAAAATGAATTATCTTTTCTCCTACAAAATAACTTAGAGTTTATGACAAGCATGCTTTTAAACGTCATGCTAGGGACTGAAGTAATTCTGTCATATTATCTGCTCCGAATTTAGGGTTTAGGTAAACATTTAACCACCCACTTGCACCTGTCTGCTACTAAAAAAACGTCAATGTTAAAAACATGTAAATTGTTAAAAAGTATATGTGAGAAGCCTTACATATCCGTGAGGTATTCTAAATGTTATGATGTGTTGCTCTATTTATTGATGTGTTAAAACTTAGGCGATATACATTGCAAATTACATTATAAAAATCATGAACGAAAATCTAAGTTTATAACAATCGTACATACCATAAATTGAACAAAATTGTTTTCTCTGACGAGTATACACACATCTGACTATTTTTTGTATACAGAAAATAACAAGATATTATCCTATTGTTACGTATTTTTTATGTTTTATGTTCTTCGTAGACTAAACGCAACAGAAAAACGCAGATAACAGCTTGTATAATTTATTACACTAAACTATTAACAAATATAACAGATATAATATAAATTATATAATAACAGTGACAGATCTTAAGTTACAACATTCGAAATTAATTACAAAACAAAATAATACTAGTTTTAAACTTCAAAATTAATCACAATACAAAATGGTACTGGCCTGTATCTAATATAATGATCTAAAATGAAAGTCTCAAATTCCAGTCTAGGGTGTGAATTTGGTCCCACGAAGAAATTCCGAAGCTTAAATGAAGAAGTTCAGAAACAGTTCACAGTTAAATAAATTCGCCGACTCTCAGCACAAGCAGTAATTCAGATGAATCGTAGAGATTGACGAAATAAAATCACAGCTTCCGTAGATCTAACTTCAGTCACAAATCCAAGTTGAATAATCACAGCAAACACTTAATCTTTCTCAAATAACTGACTCTCTTCTTTTGAAATAAAACTAATGTCTGACTCCTCTTCCTTTCTTCAAATAAAAACTGATGACTCTCTTTTATCTCTCTCGCATCTTCGTCTGTTTATATATTGTAGGCCTAAACTCCTCGAAAGACCGCGAAATTTCTACAGATCTCCAGAGAAATCCGCGCATGTCCGTTCTTGCACGAGACTACACGTCTAGACAACAAGTCGCCAGCACTTCATTTACAAACATATGATTGGTCTACTTAATTCAAGAAAATTATAAATGTTACCCTAAATGAATAACAACATATTTTATTAGTTTAAACTTCGAAACAATAATATAAATATGAAAATATGATAAATAGAAATGAAAACTTAAACACAACAAGACATGTTGTCGTTTACAAAATATTTACACGACATTCACATAACACTATGATTCAATAACAATCAAGTTAGTCTTACTCCAGGGAAGAAATTATACAAGAATGATGCTTATTTTTTACACTTTAAAGCAATGTTACACAGGAGGTCATTTGCGATCTGTCTACCCAGAGGAATCAAATTCCGGATTTTGGCGTTGTGGTATCTTTAAATCACCGATAACTCCTGAAATGCATACAGTTTATATCCAAAATGGGCCCAGCATGGCCTGGTGAGTTAAAGTGTTCGACTCATAATCCGAGGGTCGCGGGTTCGAATTTCCGTCACACAAAACATGCTCACCCTTCCAGCCGTGGAGGAGTTATAATGTGACGGTCAATCCCACTATTCATTGGTAAAAGAGTTGTCCAAGAGCTAGCTGTGAGTGGTGATGACTAGCTGACTTCCCCCTTGTTTCACACTGTGAAATTAGGGACGGCTAGCATATATAGCCCTCGTGTAGCTTTGCGCGAAATTCAAAAAACAAAAAAACAATTTACAAATTTATTCATGATTACGACGAACATAATTTTTGACTGACGGACAGTTTAAATATCGTTATATAGCTAATGCTAATTCGATTTATATTTGTGTAGACTTAGGCCTAGAAATTTTAAACCATAATTGATACCAATGTGTTTTAGGGTTACGCTCAGTTGATAAACAACTGAACACACGCGACGCGTGTCGTGTTGCATTATGGATTGCTGTTTAATGTATAGGTCATGTTCTTAGCTTTGTTCAGTAGTTTTGCTTAAAATAATTCATAAGAAATAATTCTTTGTTGCAATCTTAAGACCACACCAACACAAAGAAACTTTTAAAGGGTTAATAGTCTTTAAATTGGTAATAAGCAAGAAACAAACGTATAATTAAAAGTTTCTATCCAAACGATACCACATGCACACATGGGCTAAACGATTAAGTAAATAGACCTTTGGGATTCAGGTATATTTTTAAACAACTAGCTATCCGACGCCACAATTGTGCTGACGTTTGAAACGAATAATAAGATTTTGAGTGATCAATAAACTCACATTTCCATCCACACCATTCACGCGAAACGCTACATCATGCAAGGCACACACAAGCATTTTGAACTCGAATAAGTCTGAAAATAATGGAAACTACTCTAACTCGCCAAGATGCTTTCCTCTCTGTATATATAAAGAGGCATGTATTGACTGCACCCTTTCTTAGGCCCACGCCTATACAAACGTGTCTACTTTCGCAGAACATTCTATTGATTTATACATAAAAACTGGTTAAGTGTTGCCCCGGATGACTGCCTAAGAACATAGACTTTTATACGTATAATGACTAATCTGTGTGACACTATGTGAGAACAAAGATCACTTTGACATTGAAAACGTCATGATATCGAGTGACCAAATGATAGAAGCGTTGCAATGAAAACCCATATCCGTAACCAGATATTCAAAATCAACTGTCATCGTAGTCTATCGGTAATGGTAATCCAAATGTGGACAAGTCTGTCATTGGTATATCTGTTGTCATTAGCCGGCTAAAAATAAGTTTGGACAGGATTATAAAGTGCGTCGGTCATATAGGTGTGTCCATGTTCTTCAATTTCTATAACACTGGTCAGAGTTCGTCTATTTCTAACTACATACGAAGAACCTTATAACGTGGCGCTCAAGAGGTACCCTAAAAAGACACCTGTATAAGGTGTAAGTACCAGAGGACGGTTTCACTACTGATTAGTAAACAAGCTGCGAACGATGAGAAGTATCATGATTCGTCTTTATATATCTTGTTCTGTACTGACTGTACTGACATACAATGTATGTCTAGGTGTATGTTAAGAGATCTGGTCTGTGGCATTTTGTATTGTTTACGAGTTTGAGTAAATTGTTGGAGAAATTTGATCACACGTAGAACTTAATTGCTCGTGCTATTTGAAAAAAATGTAAGATGCTGGAGTTTGTGTGATGGACTAGGAATGTTTTGTGACGAGAATTGTGTTTTGTTGGTGCAATGGACTTGGAATGCGTTTGTGACAAGAATCGGGTCCTTTGTTGGTGTAATAGATAAGGAATGATTTTGTGACAAGAATTGGGTCCTTTGTTGGTGTAATAGAGTAGGAATACTTTTGTGACAAGAAGTGGGTCCTTTGCTGGTGTAATAGAGTAGGAATACTTTTGTGACAAGAAGTGGGTCCTTTGTTGGTATAATAGAGTAGGAATACTTCGGTGACAAGAATTGGGTCCTTTGATGGTGTGATAGAGTAGGAATACTTTTGTGAGAAGAAGTGGGCCCTTTGTTGGTGTAATAGAGTAGGAATACTTTTGTGACAAGAATTGGGTCCTTTGTTGGTGTAATAGAGTAGGAATACTTTTGTGACAAGAAGTGGGTCCTATGTTGGTATAATAGAGTAGAAATTTTTTTGAAACAATGATTGGGTTCTTTGTTGGTGTAATGGACAAGGAATGTTTTTGAGAGAATAACTGGGTTTTTTGCTGGTGTAATGGAGTAAGAATGTTACTGAAATAATAATTATGTCCCATATTTCATCAAAGTTGGAAAATAATATTAAATATGTGCCTGACTACAGTTGCTAATCGTGTCTATCCCCGATGTAATGGATTTCTATTTTGATAGGTAAGAGTGCTTTGGAGATAATAAAACAACAATCCGATGTGTTTTTCTTACCCTAAATTAATTGAATGAAAGGTAAGTCAAAGTGACTTCACTCGTCCTACTTGACTAACACAGACACCATACTTTACTGTTATATGTCCTCTTCGTGATATACAGAAAGTCGAGTTTGGTACTATCTGTGCAAGAGTGAAACAAATCGATAAATGAAGGTGTGAGCATCTTCTCATATCTTATACTGCATATGCGACTCTCAGTCCAGGCAATTATTGACGCGTATTGCTGTGCAATTTGATATCAGATCTGAGTCCTCATAAAGTGACGTTTTTATCATCTCGTTGAAACATCGATTTCTTTTTAAGTTTGTTTTGTATTTTCAAATCGGTGGACTTGTGGAAGTAGAATGGCTAAAAAGATTCCCAGCGCAGCGCCTCCTAGGAGATAAAATAAACAAAAGAGTGAAACTAGAAGTATTTTTTGTTTAAGCTATTTTTAAGTTAATCGACTCATGGAAGTATTTCCAGCGCAGCACCACCTAGGAGATAAAAGAGATAACGTTACCAAACTAAAACTTTTGTTTTTGTTTCATAAGAACTCAGACTCTGCCTTTCAAAATCTAGTTAGGATCTTCCAAAGGGGAAAAAATTGTTTTTTTTTCATGTTAATCTGGTAACTAAACAAAACTTTGGATATATTTTTCAATGTATTTGATGGCAGTTTTCAGCAACAACTCACGTAGTTTGGCGAATTAATTTATCACACAAAAATATACCCAAGCTCTTAATATATTATACAATATGCTTTCGATCGCATAGCCTGTTTATTAAAATCACCAGAAGCGAAACGATTAATGAGCTACTAAAGTGTAAAAGCTGCAACGTTCGTCGTATTACAACACTTATTGACCTTAAAATCGCACCGTTGTACATAACGTTGCCCTCGTAACCACGTAAGCTTTGTTTGATTTGCTTGTTTTTGTATTTCGCGCAAAGTTACACGGGGGGCTATCTGCGCTAGCCGTCCCTAATTTAGCAGTGTAAGACTAGAAAGAAGGCAGCTAGTTATTACCACTCACCGCCAATTCTTGGGCTAATTTTATTAACAACGAATACTGGGATTGACTGTAAATTATAACGTCCTCTAGGCTGAAAGGACTGGTATGTTTAGCGTAAGCTTCAAAGACAAATAACACTAAAACTCAGGACTCGATCTCTGCAATGAAAACATTAAAGATAGCCAATTGTACAGGCTTGGCACTTAAATACAAACAATTTGTGCAATACTTATTAGTCCCGTTTGTAAGGTCTTTTGTAGAAGCTAAAGTAAATTTGTCCAGATATTGTAAGGTAAACAACGATTTCTCATTCCACTGCCTGAAGCGGTAAACATCCAATTTTCTATTGTTATTGTGAAATACTCTTCACACTTTTACAGCTTAAACGATGAAACCTTTTACAAGATGAAAATATTATCCTTTTGTTATTGAAGTGCCTGGTGTAAAGCACCATGGCTGTTTCGAATGGATAAAAGACACACCAGAGTTTTCGCACTAATACTTGAGATATATATCTTCACACACAGATTTAAGGGATTGACATATCAAAATGTATTTTAGTTGTTGTGTATAAACACAGTATTACCGTTTATTTAAATACTAGAGATCCTAGAAAGGACACAAAGCACTCGGATATGTTTGCGTGAACGAATTTTCAATATTTGTCTAGGAAATTCAGTAAATAACAAATGAAATCTGTACTATTATTTGCGTTACGCTCTAACTCATGATACTTGGAACTAACTGGTGGGGATTATTTCATTCAAGACATTAACTCGCATACTCTGAGTTGTTGTTGGAATAAAATTGGAAGAAAACATACCGTTTACAGGGTTTAACAAATTAGATGCACGTGACAATTACAAAAAAAAAAGAGCCAAATAACAAGATAAAAGAACTGGGGTTTGTTTTCATGAAATATATCAAGGAGTTGTTGTTGTTGTTTTGAATTAAGCACAAAGCTACACAATGGGCTATCTGTGCTCTGCCCACCACGGGTATCGAAACCCGGATTTTAGCGTGTAAGTCCGCAGACATACCGCTGAACCACTGGGGGGCATATATATATATCAAGCAGCCCGTGACGTTTGCCTTTTATGCCTTTCTTCAAATCACATCACCAGCTTATGTACAAACACCTAACCCGATAGTATTAACATTAATATGTCTTTGTATGCGAGTAGTCAAATTAGTTACTTGGTTAGAAGCTTAAGATAATGTTCTAAACGTCGGTTTCCCTGTATCTCTGAAGTGTATACAGATAAAACTCTGACTTTATTGCATGTAAAAGTTCGAGTACTGGCAAACTTTTGACATCTAAATAAAAAAAGTATGATAAACGTTTGACTTCTAAACTAAAAACGATGTTAGTTTTGTAAAATATAGGAGTTTAGAATAATCCGGGCTCGAACCCTGATATCTCTCTTTTTTGCCTTTTTTCGTTTTACATGGCATATGTAAGGAAGAAAGATCCCATCACTACTTAACGCTAATGTTTAAAAAGTTATTTATACTTTTAAACAGAAATAAAGCAAAGTTAGCGAACACTAATGATCGTTAGTTACTCGTAGAACTGTGAAAATATCCAAAACAAAATAAGTGCTTCAATAAAAAAAAATACCCTAACAAGTAAAATATTTAAAAACGGTTTTAAGTTCCTATTTCTGATGGCGTAGTGATCCGTATAACTAAGTGAAGCAGTTTAAACTAGAAATCTCTAAGTTGCAAAAGTAATATTAATCTCGGATATTCTGCGTCGTGAAATCTCAGTCTAAACTATAGCCAATCGTGGTTAGTATTGAGGACACGTGACTAATAAAATGACGTACATGTAGTTGTTGTTGTTTTTTTTAAATTGAAACAGTAATTTATTATACCTCATAAAAATGCATATTATTATGTAGTTAAACGATCCGAACGGTTTCCGCTCAACACTAGTAATTAACACATAGAGGATTTATTCAAATCAGCAGGCTTAATAAAACTCAATTTTTACGTATATTTACATATTGACTATTGCTGAAGATAAGGATACAGCTAATGCTCTTTTGTTTATTTTCAAATAGTCCATTAAGTGAAAACTACACACTACACACCACTTTTATGGTCAAAACTGTCTGCGATGTTACTTCCACACCAACATTACTATAATTACACGAAAAATTATAGACAGTTGAATGCACGTGTTTGACTCTCTTCATAATAATGCGAAACATTTAGTATCGCATCACCAGAACGTTATGTTTAACAGTTATCCATTTATTTTAACGACAGGTTAGCTCGATCACGACATGAAAGTGGGCCCGGCATGGCCAAGCGTGATAAGGCGTGCGACTTGTAATCTGAGGGTCGCAGGTTCGCATCCCGGTGGCGACAAATATGCTCGCCCTTTCAGCCGTGGGGGCGTTATAATGTGACGATTCGTTAGTAAAAGAGTAGCCCAAGAGTTGGCGATGGGTGGTGATGATTAGCTAGCTGCCTTCCCTCTAGTCTTACACTGCAAAATTAGGGACGGCTAGCGCAGATAGCCCTCGAGTAGCTTTGCGCGAAATTCCAAAACGAACGAACGACATGAGGAATAAATTATTGACTCGAATACCAAGTTTTTCAAAAGTGTTAAAAATATTATTAGTTTTGAAAATCTTCACCATGAAATCAAATTGTGTAAGTTGTTAGACTAGATAGATATACCTCTGTGTTTGATATAAAAACAGGCCATCTGTTCGTGTTCTTACAGCTACGATAATCTAGAATTGTTTCGTGTTACTGTAACAGTTTGTCTGATGGTAAATACATCAAACTGAACAGCTGTGTATGTCGGTCATATTTTATTATATCTAGAGTCTGTGTTCTTCAGTTCCTGGTAATCATGTTTTACATGTTACGTCTATAGTTTAAGCACCATGGAATAACGAATATCTAGTACTTTATCGTGATTCTAAACATAGAGTTTAGTTTGTTTTGAATTTTGCGCAAAGCTACTCGAGGGCTATATGCGCTAGCCATCGCTAATTTAGCAGTGTAAGACTAGAGGGAAGGTAGCTAGTCATCACCACCCACCTCCACCTTTTGAGCTGTTCTTTTACCAACGATTAGTGGGATTGACGGTTGAGAAGGCGAGCATGTTTGGTGTGACGGGGATTTGAACCCGACACCCTCAGGTTACGAGTCGAATGCCTTAACCACCTGTCCATGACGTGCCTCTAAACATAGAGAACCACACTTTTGAAATGAGTCATTATAGACTATCACGACAGATTAATTCCGCTAATCGAACTTGGTAGGAAATTTAAGCTGTCGCTTTATAACCTGCTAATAATAGGTACTTTGATCTTATCTCAGAATGGTTGGTATGAATATTAACACTTTTGCTGATAAGGGGAGGCAACGTTTCGACCTTCCTTGGTCATATTCAGGTTAAGAACAAATTAAAAACAAATACTAAACGAAACATTAAAATCTTAACCTGAAGATAGCCAAGGAAGGTCGAAACGTTGTTCTTATTAATAAAAGTGTTAATAGCCATACCAGCCGCTTTGAGATACATTTTTATTTCATGTGGGTTTCTCTTCATTAGGCTACTGGAATGCAGAGTTCTGTGAGTTTGTGTACAGTGCGGTATATTATAAAGTTAGAATACGAAAAGCTACATTTGGCAGGTAAAGTTCTCTAGTTGCTTTGTTATGAGATACAAATCTGCTTATGTATGTATACCATTTCTGCTGGTAAAGTCTATAATTACACAGCATTATATATCATAAACGAACTTTACTTCTAACGCAAAAATAAGTGAAGAAAATACATCACAATTTATTTTTTAGTTGTATAACAACCGTTGTATTGGAAACTGTCATAATTCAAGAAATCCCTTTCTTTGCACTTAAGTGACTAGCATTAAGTAAAATGAGACCTATGAAACCACTGCTTTCAGTTGCTTCAAAACTTTATGTAAGTTAAGGTTTTTATTTGGAGTAAAATTTCCCCTTCCTCTCTTACAAGACTGATGTTTGTAATTATTGAAATCGGGAAATTTTGGAACCATTTTAATTCTCGACTGATCGCATAAAACTTGGGTGAAAATCCAGCTTTGGAGCTATGATCGAGTGCAGTTTCAAAACATTATCTATTAAAAACAAATACTCAAACATCAATCAGTATGGCTTAAAACACTCGAATCTCCATTTTGGCATAATTATTCTGCCAATTTTAGAAATATCGAAATATTTCTTTCTGTGATCTAGTTACAAAGTTGTTTATGGAAAAATATCGATTGTATGCAAAAGTACAATAGTGTACTAGACATATTCTGCCTTAAAGGAATATAATGTTCACTTTACTTGGTTCGATACCGGAGTGAGGGAGTAACACGAACCATAATTGTTGATTTTTGTTTTCGTGAACGAAGGCTATCTACGCTAACCGTTTCCAATTTGGCAGTAATGGACTAAAGAAAAGGTAGCGAGTCAACACCAACACCATCCACCGCCAATTCTTGGACTTCTCTTTCACCAAGAAATAGTAGGATTGTCTTCACATCATAATGACCTCATGGCTGAAAGGATGTGCATATTTGATTCATGGTAATAGTTAGAGAAAATTGGTTTGTTAGTATTTTAAACAACCTAATACAGTGAGAGAATACAGGGGCGAGAAAAACACGTGGTTTGAGTATCGGTTGGTTTAGAATGACCCCCTATGGCCTCTATTTAAAATATAATTATAATTTAATCAAAATTTAAAAAGTTATAAATTAAATTAACTTTTCCCAATAAAATTATAAACATGTAATTATGATCTAAATGCATAGCGAAGTTATAGTCACGGAAAAGTTGTTGTATTTTCAAAATTAAAATTTGTCAAGTTATAGAGACTTAATCAGTTAATTGACTGTTTACCAGGTTGAAATGATATGGTAATCACTTTACGAAAATGGGTTGGTTGAATTAAATAACGACTTAAATGATGTCGTGATGTATTGCTCGGTATGGCCAAGCGTGTTAAGGCGTTCGACTCGTTATGCGCGGGTTTGAATCCTGGTCGTACCAAACGTTCTCCCCTTTTCAGCCGTGTGGGTTTTATAATGTAACGATCAATCCCACTATTCGTTGGCAAAAGAGTAGCCCAAGAGTTGGCGGTTGGTGGTGATAACTAGCTACCTTCCCTCTAGTTTTACACTGCTAAATTAGTGACGGCTAGCGCAGATAGCTCTCGAGTAGCTTTACGCGAAATTAAAAACAAACAAATTAATGATGTATCGCAAAGTTTCACTGGTTTTATGTTAGCTTGGCTGAATATTTTACTTATTATCACTGTCGTCCCCATTTAATATATTAAACCTATACAAAGCCCCTCATAATATTTTACTTATTATCACTGTCGTCTCCGCAACACGTGTTAAGTAACGGTCACTTTTCAAAAACCTTTCTTGACCAGATACTGATAATTATCGAAGCCATGGATGTCTGCAAAAGGGAGCATATGTCCTCACCTGGAAAATGAGAAACGAGAAACTTTATCATTTCCTTATTCGTCCAAGATGTGTATGTGAATTTTTTTATTCAGTTCGCAATTTTACACTGCTCTTAACACAAACACCTTCCTGGAACATTTCCTGGACGCCCACGGTTGAAACGTTGTTACTAGTTACGAGTTTTAGACAAACGCGTTTAATTCTCATACTAGCCATCTATAATCTGTAAATATCCTTTCAAATGGGTACATCGTCATCATGAATATGCTATGTATGCTTTCAAGAGAATATCTGACATGGGAAGACATGTTGTCTGGTTTATTTTCGTATTTTATATTCAAACATGTCTGTATGCATTCATTGTTGTCTGGTTTATTCTCGTATTTTATATTCACACATGTCTGTGTGTATTCACGTTGTCTGGTTTATTTTCGTATTTTATATTCAAACATGTCTGTATGTATTCACTGGTGTTTGGTTTATTCTCGTATTTTATATTCAAAATTCATGAAATTACTTAACGGGCAACATTCCCTGAAATATTTCACATTGGAAACAGAAAAAAAGATAACAAACTTCCATTCCGTGAAATGGTGATTACAAAAACCAATACATAACTCATAAGTTAACAGGAAGCCCATAGACGGAAGTAAAGAGAACCTAAACTATAAATCAAGTCCTCGCAACAGCTGAAGACAGTCGCCACAGCTTCCAAGATGAACAATATTCGTGGCCTCCAGTGGCTCAGCAGTATGTCTGCGGACTTACAACACTTAAAACCGAATTTTGATACCCGTGGTGGGCAGAGCACAGATAGCCCATTGTGTAGCTTTGTGCGCAACAAACAACAATATTCGTAACACCAAAACAATATACAATAAGAGTGGAGAACACGTCACTACAACAAGCCGGATCAGGATTTACCCTGAACACTTCATAACAAAGACATTTCAAAAGGTAAACATCAATCATAAACAGAAAAATTCACAGACGTATACTCATATTTCCCTCAACCAGAAGTTTCTCTGAAAACATGCAAGGAACATGTGATCAACATGAACTATTATTTTCAAGCCACAACACAAAATGACTACAGTTATCATCATACAAACCAAATCGATCAATATGATCAACATAAAATATTATTTTCAAGCCACAACACAAAATGACTACAGTTACCATCATACAAACCAAATCACCAAGATATCCTACGAAAAATCTAAAACACCACTGAAGCATTGTCTTTAAATGTAGATTCCAGGATGTTAGAAAATAAAAAAGCCGAACACAAGTTAGAACTCAGAAACAAAATACATCATACAAACCAAATCACCAAGATATCCTACGAAAAATCTAAAACACCACTGAAGCATTGTCTTTAAATGTAGATTCCAGGATGTTAGAAAACAAAAAAGCCGAACACAAGTTAGAACTCAGAAACGAAATAGACACTCAACTCGATATTACCAAGCATACATTGGAATAATATTAAAATAAAGGAAACATGAGAACAAAATCAGTCAACATAGTCTAGAAATTAGTAAAAACTGAAAATATTTACATGATTTATTATTTTTAATGATTTTCAAGTGAGAGAGATCCCTCTCGAGTGAATAACACAACATGCTCGGATCGTTAAAATCTGGGGTTAAAATCCCTTTCATTACGACAACCGATTTTCTCAGATCTTCCCTAAATACGGCAGCAAATTAATGACCGTTAGACAAATAATATTACAAGTTAATAATTAAGACTCACGTGATTTCAGAACGACGTCATTTCCTCCTCTGCTCAGAAATAAGCACATTAATAAATTCAAAGCAAAAGCAAGTAAATGTTCATGTTTTATTTAAAGTACGTGTTCATTAACAGAGATTAGCAAAACATCTTTGATCGAATTACTATCTTTATTGCAAGAGTACTTCTTTAGATACAGGATTTCTCGAATAAAACAAAAGAATTCTAATTACAGATACCGAAATCAGTAAGTCCACTTGTCTTAGGCCTAACATTGGTTAAGCCTTTAATTAAGTATGCGGCCTATATTCGGTACAGAGATAGCTAACACTTTAGCTAGTATACGTTTTCTACTTTAGTTTCATTAGAGCTAAACAGCGTCCAGTTTAATAGTCGCAGTACATAATGCCTATAATGCCATTACACAGCAGGACGTTAAACCTTCAAAACGACACAAAGTGCCGACTAAAATACGCATAATACGTTCAAATAAGTGTGAGTAGTAAGTTTTTGTTTTGAATTTCGCGCAAAGCTACTCGAGGGCTATCTGCACTAGCCGTCCCTAATTTAGCGGTGTAAGACTAGAGAGAAGGCAGTTAGTCATCACTACCCACCGCCAACTGTTGAGCTACTCTTTTACCAACGAATAGTGGGATTAATCGTAACATAATAACGCCCCCACGGCTGAAAGGGTAAGCATGTTTGGTGCGACCGGGATTCGAACCCGCGACCCTCGGATTACGAGTCGAAGGCATTAACACGCTTTGCCATGCCGGGCTTGCGAGCAGTAAGTCTACGGATTTACAACTCTAAAATCGGTGCTCGCTTAAGCGCATTTAAATACGTAATATAAGCTCTCATTTTGAGAACAGATATTTAATAGCTTTGATTTTTTCGTCCTGTTTAAAGCTTGCATTTATCTGTATGGAAACCACTAAAGAATTCCTGGCTATAATGTTTTAGCATAATTAGGTTTTAATCATCGCTTTGCCTCAAACAAAGGAAATGCGATACCATACGAGAAAAGAACGGATGCTTTGTGAGATGTCATGTGAGTCGTCATCAGACCTTTAATTAAAACACCGTTGTTGTTTTCAAGCACACGTCTGTGTCAGCACCGATACAGAGAACAGAACATAAACCATCCCAATTTTCCGTAAATGTATGACATTTAGTATTGTATTAACCTCATTACATTTAAGAACGATATTAAATTCATGTTTAATTAGTCCTTATGAATAAATTAATCGCTTTAATGGAATTAAGAAAACATAATTGTCCAACATTCAGAAGACGATCATTTCTGCGCTCCGATTGAATGAGAAAATAACAATAATCTGCCCAGTTTATCTAAGTGCAACCTACATCGTTATGTTTACTATTGCATATTAAAATATCGTACTTAGATATGTCTAGGAGGAAATAGAATGTGTGGGTGACAAGTTATGATTTTTATAATTAAAATGACCACACTCTTGTCATTTGCATATAAAACTTCACTTATTTACGTCCTTTCACAGAGAAAACTCTGAGTGGAAGCGGGAAAGTTTCACGTGAGCTTACGCGGTGTAGGTCGATAATGGACTGGTTGAAACCAGTGTGGTTCATAACGATCGTCAATATACTGACTGGTCTTTTGTTGTTGGTCGCTCGAAAATCACCTGTTTGTTTCCGTCTTACTCCTGACGTAAACTGGTTTTAATGTGGGTTTTGGTTATCGCAAAACCAGAGAGAAACTTATATTTTGTATAAAGTAGATATTTTTGCAACTTTAGTAATTTTTACCTGTTGAGTTATTGACAATGAAATAAGATGCGTTTTTCTGTGGATCTGATAGTAAGATCATAAATACCTACTGTTTATGACTCTTATGCTTCATAGAAAAACATTTCGATGAAGTTACTTCTATAAGCGGCCCGCCATGACCAGGTGGTTAAGGTGCTCGACTCGTAATCTGAGGGTCGCAGGTTTGAATCCCCGTCACTTCAAATATGCTCTCCTTTTCAGCCGTGAGGGAGCTATGATGTGACGGTCATTCTCACTATTTGTTGGTAAAAAGAGTATCTCAAGAGTTGGCGGTGGGTAGTGACGTCTAGCTGCCTTTCCTCTAGTCTTGCATTGCTAAATCAGGGGCGGCTAGCGCAGATAGTCTTCGTGTGGTTTTTCGCGAAAATAAAACAAAACAAAACAAATATATATAAGCTTCTTTATTCTAATTAAGAGCACAGTTTATAAAATACGTCTTACTACAAAGATAATAGAGAAACAAAGACCCATGTCGCATGCAAAATGAACAAAAAAGTTACTGTAGTCACGTTTGTTGTCACCACAGTTGATTATAAAGGAGATTTATAATTAAATACAACCTCTTATCGGTGTCAAAAAATTATTTTTTTTCTACCTGTGGACATAACTTGATGAGAGTCAAAACAATTTTGTTTACAAGTTGAGAAAGTCCTGGCAAACAATAGAATCAGTGGACCCTGTATGTATGTAGGAATGACCGAGGTCCTTAATCAGTGGACTCTGTATGTATGTAGGAATGACCGAGGTCCGTAATCAGTGGACTCTGTATGTATGTAGGAATGACCGAGGTCCTTAATCAGTGGACTCTGTATGTATGTAGGAATGACCGAGGTCCTTAATCAGTGGACTCTGTATGTATGTAGGAATGACCGAGGTCCGTAATCAGTGGACTCTGTATGTATGTAGGAATGACCCAGGTCCTTAATCAGTGGACTCTGTATGTATGTAGGAATGACCGAGGTCCTTAATCAGTGGACTCTGTATGTATGTAGGAATGACCGAGGTCCTTAATCAGTGGACTCTGTATGTATGTAGGAATGACCGAGGTCCGTAATCAGTGGACTCTGTATGTATGTAGGAATGACCCAGGTCCTTAATCAGTGGACTCTGTATGTATGTAGGAATGACCGAGGTCCTTAATCAGTGGACTCTGTATGTATGTAGGAATGACCGAGGTCCGTAATCAGTGGACTCTGTATGTATGTAGGAATGACCGAGGTCCTTAATCAGTGGACTCTGTATGTATGTAGGAATGACCGAGGTCCTTAATCAGTGGACTCTGTATGTATGTAGGAATGACTGAGGTCCGTAATCAGTGGACTCTGTATGTATGTAAGAATGACCGAGGTCCTTATGTCTGGACTCTGTATGTATGTAGGAATGACCGAGGTCCTTATGTCTGGACTCTGTATGTATGTAGGAATGACCGAGGTCCTTATTAGACATAACACTAATATATACGATACAAAATCAACGATTTCTCAAAGATTTACTTTTAAAGATGATTTTCTCTGACTTGTTTCTCTATCCATTAATCCCAAACACCAGGCAAGAAATAACCGCTAACATACCAAACTGTTGTTTCAGTCAAGATAACTCTACAATTTACTTTATCATTAATGTTAGTTTACATCTAGGTCAACTCTACGTGTTTATAAGAGGTGCATGACGTCATTTTTAGTCGTAATAACCAGCAGTGGTTTAAAAAAATCATAACTCTTCAGTAAATCATGTTATTGTCGGGTTTCTTTCAAACATTAGGTGTTCTTTTTAAAATTTTAAGTGCAGGGGGAAGCTGGAGAAACCAGCCAATGATAGATTAACATATATTAACGATATTTAATATTACTATATATATTCGTAGAATACATTAACGTTTAGTCAGTGGAAAGCACGTCACACGCAATACGAACCCAAAGTAAAAGTAAAGTGACGTAGGGTTGGCGGTGTCACCAAGATCTGTAGGGCTGATGCAACTACGCGCAGTTCATCTCTACACGACTTTCATATTAATATTTAATGTTACATTGTAAAATGGTTACGAGTTATCGGTTGGACCGATCGCACAGTGAGTTTTTGTTTTGTTTTTTTTTGGAATTTCGCACAAAGCTACTCGAGGGCTATCTGTGCTAGCCGTCCCTAATTTAGCAGTGTAAGACTAGAGGGAAGGCAGCTAGTCATCACCACCCACCGCCAACTCTTGGGCTACTCTTTTACCAACGAATAGTGGGATTGACCGTCACATTATACACCCCCACGGCTGGGAGGGCGAGCATGTTTAGCGCGACGCGGGCGCGAACCCGCACAGTGAGAGTTGGTAAATAATCAAGACGTGTTTTGAATTACGTTGTTCACCTTGTACGTAAGTCCTAAGCTTTCAATTACATTAATTGACACCAACTCTGGCATGACTACGTTCTATATCAAACAAACTTTGTATCAAAATTTAGAATACTCAATTTGTAACTGGAGTAATATTAAATGTAAGTGTATATTTTACGACGTAATTTTAAATATGAATACTGACATCTAACCATGGTCCAGGTATAATTGTATAACCCCCAAATTGTTGTTTGCTCTGACATCCCAGTTCATTTTACATTTAGGAAATGCTTTTATTACTTGTATAAATATGTGTTAACGTTTCAGTTCGTTTAATGAATCCAGACATAACATTTTTATAATTTTTCCAGACCTCATAGCGATTTTGTTCGTATAGCTAACTCAGATTTAATAATACTGTTTGTTCATATAGTTAATTTGGATTTATTAGTGTTTTTTTGTTCATATAGTTAGTTTGGATTTATTAGTGCTTTTTTGTTCATATAGTTAATTCAGATCTAATACCAGTTTTAGTTTTTACAGTTGATTTAGATATAATTGTGTTTTTCTTCCTACAGTTAATGCAGATCTGATAGCAGTTTTTGTTTCTGCAGTTGATTCAGATTTAATAGTGTTTTTGTTCATACAGCTAATTCACATCTAATAGTGGTTTCATTAATATAGTTCATTCATTCTAGTAGTAGTTTCATTAATATAGTTTATTCTGATTTAATAGTTGTTTTATTCATATAGTTGATTCAAATCTAATAGTTGTTTTATTCGTATAGTTAATTCAGATCTAATAGTTGTTTTATTCGTATAGTTAATTCAGATCTAATAGTTGTTTTATTCGTATAGTTAATTCAGATCTAATAGTTGTTTTATTCATATAGTTAATTCAGATCTAATAGTTGTTTTATTCATATAGTTAATTCAGATTTAATAGTTGTTTTATTCATATAGTTAATTCAGATCTAATAGTTGTTTTATTCATATAGTTAATTCAGATTTAATAGTTGTTTTATTCATACAGTTAATTCAAATTTAATACTGTTTTTTTCTATAATCTACAGAAAACTTATTCTTCAGAAACGTTAATGTTTAATAATCTCAGAAAGTTATGTCATAGTCTTCAAACAAATATAAAATGTTTAAACAGTATTTCAAACCATGTTAAAGTGACTGAACATCGTCTTATTAACACACTTCAGAATAACTTCAGTAAATCTTATTCGAACAAACCTTTTCGTCAAGTATATGACTCCACAGAAATCAAATCATGATTTGTTTGTTGTTAATCGCAAACTTGCAAATTATGTTGTCTCTAAGTCGCTTGCTGGTCCAGTATGACCAGGCGGTTAGGACGCTCGACTAGTAACATTGAGGGTCGCGAGTTCGAATCCCCGTCACATCAAACATGCTCGCCTTTTTAATCGTGGGTGCTAAATAATGTGACAGTCAATCCCCCTATTCGTTGGCAAAAGAGTAGCCTAAGAGTTGGCGGTGGGTAGTAGTTGTGTGCCCTCTAGTCCTGCTGAGTTATAGAAGTTACAGTCAGTTTATTATCTAGCGTCCAGGAGATGTTCACTGGGTAAACGAAGTGTTATACCTAACCATTAAAACATGAAATGTTTAGTGTGTTAAATGTTCACACTATACTGTCGGCATCCAGTGTCACTTTTACATTGCTTCAAATGTTTCGTTATACAATGAAGACATTTTACCAGTTTGAAAGTTGAATGTTGTGACAAGGTAAATAAACATGAATGCCATTTGCTGAAATGTTTGGTTTATGAAAGAAGCCGGTTGCCAATTTTCATGTGCTCATAAACAGTGAGTCTTCAACTGCCAGAGTATCTTTTAGCGTCAATTTTTTTTTAAATAGTATAGGATGTTTTCTTAAGTGATATACATTCTACACTTGGCCGGAAAACGTATAAATACAATCATCTCATTTGTTGACCAATCCATTCACTGATATAAGTATTAGTATCGAGAATTATGTTACAAGTAAAACAACATTAGAATAGTAATGACCTCTATTGATTGGTCCTTATGTATAATAGCCCCTAATGGTTTGTCCCTTTGCAAAATGACGTGATAGTTAGTCCTTGTATGAGAGGACCATTAGTGGTTAGTCCTCGTGTATGACAGCCCCTAGTTGTTGGTCCTTCTACAAGATGGCTCTTTAGTAGTTGGTCCTTGACATCTAGCGGCTTGTTCTTATATAAAAGGACTACTGGTAGCTAGTCCTTGCGTAAGATAACCTATAATAGTGCGATTGGTCCTTTTGTAAGACTGGAAGTACTGGTTGCTTCTTTCTCAAGTAATTATTATAAAGAGAGTTGGGTATGTAGTCTCGAATATTTAAGAACTTGTAACACTAAGGATAGGCATAAAACAAACTTAATAAAAGCTTTTGTTCGTTTGTTATTATCAAAATAATAAAACTCGTGAAATGTACACTTAGTGCATTTGAAAAATGAAAAAGGGTTTATTTTTATTTTGTAACTCTCTTATTTCATAAGAAGTAGACATCAATGGAAAAATTTGATGGATAAGAAAAAAAATAAAAATGGTTGTACACAAAAGACTTAAGTTAACGTATTTGTAGTTTACAAACATTAATGTGAATGTTTGTTTCCCATGTTATCTATTCTTGGCAACAAAAAATAATTTTATATGTGCTTGAAATAATTCTTTATCTTTTCCAATATGTGGAACTAATGGTTCATAATATCGTTTAATCAAACAGTTCTGGTAGTTAAGTGATAAGTATGATTAACTGCATTAGTTATTCGTCAAAGCTATTTTACCTAGTAGACTATACAATATAAATGAAATTATTATTGAGTGAAGACTTAGAAACATAAACGAGCTTGTGATTAGGGAATTATTTTGATTATTTAATCAGGAATATTGTGTAAGGACCTGGCATGGCCAGATTGTTAAGGCATTCGACTCGTAATCCAAGGGTCGAGGGATCAAATCCCCGTCACAACACACATACTCTTTTTTTCAGCCGTGGGGACTAAATAATGTTACAGTCAATCCCACGAAAAAGAAGTGATATTATGTAAGTTTTTTGTTTGTTTTGGAATTTCGCACAAAGCTACTCGAGGGCTATCTGTGCTAGCCGTCCCTAATTTAGCAGTGTAAGACTAGAGGGAAGGCAGCTAGTCATCACCACTCACTGCCAACTCTTGGGCTACTCTATTACCAACGAATAGTGGAATTGACCGTCACATTATAACGCCCCCACGGCTGAATGGGCGAGTATGTTTAGCGCGAAGGGGTTGCGAACCCTCGACCCTCAGATTACGAGTCGCACATCTTAACGCGCTTGGCCATGCCGGGCCCGTATGTAAGTCAATAGAGACATTAAACGTTTCTTTTGTTAAACATATTTGTAGTCTAATATCTCTGCGTATGTTCTTTATTTAAGTGAAGTCATAACATCATTATCCATGAATTGGAAAATTTCAGACCACAAGGAAATGTTGAAATCATTCTCGAAGAATAGTGAATCAATTTTTCGATGTGTTGCATGAAAGACAGCTTTCACTGCATGAGAAAAATATCTTTCTACTCACAAATTTAGCAAAGTTTGTATTATTTTAAAGTAGCGTAGCTGAATTGAAGCTATCATTGTTTCAAATGTAAACTATTAAAAAATAATTGTTATTGAGATTCTATGGTACATTAAAAGCGTCAATGATATTTATATTTATTGCATATTTTGATTGTGAGCAAAAGTTATATAAACAGGAGTTTCAGTTTATCTTGCCCCCCAGTGGCTCAGCGGTATGTCTGCGGACTTACACGCTAAAATCCGGATTTCGATACCCGTGATTGGCAGAGCACAGATAGCCCATTGTGTGGCTTAATTCAAAACAATAACAAAACAACAATAGTTTATCTTAGCTGCTAATGATATGAAAGTATAAGAAAAAGGTTAAACACACGTGATTTTTTTTAACATTTAGGCATTCATAGCAAAATCCTTCCAATTTTCTTCGGTTGAATAGTGTTAACAATTGTCTGGGGATCTCGTGTGTTTAGCGCAGAAATGGTTTTGTGTAACAGGAACCATTCAGGTGTTCGTTTACAGAGGTTTTTGGTCAGCAAGAGTAATATCACCACCATAAACAGGAAATGAAAGCTGATGTCTACATTGCTTCGGTAATTTGTCTTTAAGTATATATAAAGTGTATTGACCGATAAGACCTTCGTTCGTTTCATATCTGTCTACTGTGAAACGGGTGTTACAAGAATTTATGTTTTGGAATTTTGATTAAAAAGTTTAGAAGAAAAACGACCTCCAAACATCAGGTATATATCGAAGAACGTGTTTAATTTGAACCCGCGTTTTGTCTTTGCGGCTTCATCAGGGTTAATATAAACAACTGTTTCATGTTAGAATATTCGTCCAACTATAAAAGAGTTTGTAATGTTCTATTTCTCGAGTCTGTTGTAACGTGCATCTAGCATTGTATAGGTCGTTAGTTTCACTATTGTTATAATATTATAGAATAGTTATAATACCAACTACACAGGTTTACTAACATGTGACATATATTACTATTATGTGCTTCAGAATATAACTTTCAAATTAAGTTACAGAGAAGTAATTCTAGTCATCAAATTCAACATGATTGTTTGTTAAGATGTGAGATTTGAATACTTTGAACATTTGGGTCAAACGATCATACTTACATCTTAAGTGATCAAAAAGTGTAATTTTCAAATACATCATTATTTCAGCGATATCAAACGTTTGTAAAAATTCTGAGTGTGTTTATGTGTGCTTGCGTGTTTTTATTTGTGTATGTGTGCACGTGTTGATGAGTCATTATGTGCTTTGAAATTATCGGACAACCTTCTTGTTTGTTTGTTTGTTTGTTTTGGAATTTCGCACAAAGCTACTCGAGGGCTATCTGTACTAGCCGTCCCTAATTTAGCAGTGTAAGACTAGAGGGAAGGCAGATAGTCATCACCACCCACCGCCAACTATTGGGCTGCTCTTTTACCAACGAATAGTGGGATTGACCGTCACATTATACACCCCCACGGCTGGGAGGGTGAGCATGTTTAGCGTGACGCGGGCGCGAACCCGCGACCCTCGGATTACGAGTGCACGCCTTAACGCGCTCGGCCATGCCAGGCCTCAACCTTCTTGAGATATTTACGTATTCTAATATAGTATGCCCAAGATGTTCGGTGTAATGTGAAATGTGTTCTCACTTGGACTGAAACCAAACACGAAACTTCGATTCTAAAGGTATGGTTATCATAATAAGTGGTAAGCCGAGCAACTCGTGTCTTGCACACAGTCTTTAGAGATGTCGGTAATGTGCTCTGTGCCACAGACCTCCACGGATTTTCTTTCAGTGTAAATCAGTAAAGAAAATTATCCGTATGTACTAAGGATTTGTAAGAATCAATATTTTTTCCAAGCATGTTTGTACAAGCATACCAACAGCACTAGTTTCCTTTTAATTTGTTCCTCTCTGAATTTTAATCAACCTTGCTTGTATAGATGTACGTACGGATGAAAACGTTCTCTGAACGAGGTGATAAAGTTACAGAAGTTTGTAGTTAAGATCACGTGGCAATTTCTCGCTTAGACTCTTTTTTTTTCCGTCAGGTAATGTTGCAAGTGAGGGCCCGGCATGGCCAAGCGTGTTAAGGCGTGCGACTCGTAATCTTAGGGTCGCGGGTTCGCATCCCTGTCGCGCCAAATATGCTCGCCCTTTCAGCCGTGGGGGCGTTATAATGTTAAGGTCAATCCCACTATTCGTTGGTAAAAGAGTAGCCCAAGAGTTGGCGGTGGATGGTGATGACTAACTGCCTTCCCACTACTAAATTAGGGACGGCTAGCACAGATAGCCCTTCGAGTAGTTTAATGCAAAATTAAAAAACAAACTGACAAACAATACAAGTGAGAATTTTTGTCACATTAGAAGAGTTTATAGTAACTTATAGTAATTCGTTCATATAACTTAAATTAGTCCCGTAAAAATGAAAATGATATATGTAGGATTTAAACACATTTTATAAATGTCAGTACAAGCATATTAGATCATAACTAGTATATATGCATAAGCATTAATAATTTCAGTTTATTCTGTTCATAAAACCCGAGTACATATTTTATCTTGAAATATTAAGATTCAATCTTTATGTAAACTTCATAGGTTTATATCCATACCACATCATTCTTCTACAACCAAATTCACATTTTCAGTGGATTTCCAACCATTCCACGTACCAGTTGTGTTCATTTGTGAGAACTATATTACAACCATTCCACGTACCATTTGTGTTCATTTGTGAGAACTATATTACAACCATTTCACGTACCATTTGTGTTTCTCTGTGAGAGCTATATTACAACCATTCCACGTACCATTTGTGTTCATTTGTGAGAACTATTATTACAACCATTCCACGTACCATTTGTGTTTCTCTGTGAGAACTATATTACAACCATTTTACGTACCATTTGTGTTTCTCTGTGAGAGCTATATTACAACCATTCCACGTACCATTTGTGTTCATTTGTGAGAACTATATTACAACCATTTCACGTACCATTTGTGTTTCTCTGTGAGAACTATATTACAACCATTCCACGTACCATTTGTGTTCATTTGTGAGAACTATATTACAACCATTTCACGTACCATTTGTGTTTCTCTGTGAGAACTATATTACAACCATTTCACGTACCATTTGTGTTTCTCTGTGAGAACTATATTACAACCATTCCACGTACCATTTGTGTTTCTCTGTGAGAGCTATATTACAACCATTCCACGTACCATTTGTGTTCATTTGTGAGAACTGTATTAAATGTTATTTTTTGTCAGTTGATCTATATCTTCCACAATTTCAAAATCACTCTTAGAAATAGTCTTGTTAAGGTTTTTTGTTGTTGTTGTTGTTTGATGTTTGCTTTTTGAATTTCAAGCAAAGTAATATAGGAGCTATCTGCGCTAGCCTTCCCTAATTTAGCAGTATAAGACTAAAGGGAAGGTAGCTAGTCATCACCATCCACCATCAACTCTTTTTCTGCTCTTTTACCAATGAATAGTGGGATTGACCGTCATTAATACGCTCCCGCCACGGCTGAAAATATTTGTTGTGGCAGGGATTCAAACCCACGAACCTCATATAACGAGTCAAGTGCCTTAACCATCTGGCCTTGTAGAGCAATATAAGAGGGAAAACAGTGAATAATCAGTATTTATAGCTAAATTTTGGGCTGTTCTTGTTGGATAATACAGTTAAGTTTGATCATAATCCATATAACATAGGCTGTTCTTGTTGGATCAAACAGTTAAGTTTGATCATAATCCATATAACATACCAACAATTCTAAAGGGATCAGCATGATCTTTTCTTTTTTTGGGTAACATACCATTATCCATGGAAGTTCAGCCTCACTGTCCACTGGTCAGAGGGTTGCAGTAGGTACAGTGGTGTAGTTTGATTACAAATTGGCCTTTTGTTATGGTCAAGTATTTTCTATCACCATCACTTTAATAACTTTTATACATGCGAAAGAGAGCACCAATGAAAAAGTGTCTTTTGAATGATTTCATAAGTTTGAATACACATAAAACACAAACAGACGTATGCAACTGAAAAACCAGTTGACAATTTCGTGTCTAAATTCTAACTAGGCTTGTCAATATATATATATGTGTATAACTGGGATTTTGTTGTCGTATTTTATTAAAACAAAATTAATTAATTTCTCTTGGAAATTCAATAATATTCTTACTACAGATTACGAGTTTAGGCGATTAGCACAATATTAAGACCTTTTGAAACCTTTCACGCCCACTCTTCATTTTGGAAATTGTTTTAAATTAAAAATTAACAGCTTTGGTATGTCGATTACTGTTGGTTTTAACTAGTGACTAATTAGTCCTAACTGTGTACTAGTTGTATTAAGTTAGGTTAGTTGCTGCTAATTTTTTTCTTTGCCATATTTAAAGTCATTGTATCTTTACTTTTTAAATCTTATGATTAACATTGAATTTTTCTAAGCTTATTACATTTAAATTTCAACTTTCACCGTGCTTTAATTTAACGTCATTTATTAATTTGAGCATTATTTTTTAAAAATGCGGCATATTATTAACAAATGAGTGTTGTGATAGAGAAAGTAATGCGAATAGTGACTTAGAAAACTTTAGAAAAAACTCAGTTTTTCCCATAATGAAGAGAGTTATTAAATCCATGTGACTAGGTCAAGTGACTAAACACTCAATTGTTTATCTAGCTGTTGCTGTGATACGTCACTTGGTCTTGTAAATAAAGACTCAGTTGCTTATTTAGGTGCTATTGTGGGAAATCACTCACTCAGAAAGTCTCGACTGTTTATCTACTCGTTGCAGTGTCGTGTTACTCGGTCAATGAATAAAGACTCGACTGTATATTTACGAGTTGCTGTGCAAGTCACTAAGTCAAGTGAATAGACACTTGATTGGTTATCCATTGTCACGTGGTCAAGCCTTGTGTTTGTGTCATTGAATGGTAATGAAATATAATTTCCAAGGAACACAGTAATGACACGACGTGCGAAGAACAGATTGTCTGTCTGTGCGAAGTAGATGCACGTGTCTAAGTTAGCCAGGGCAAGACGAAAACGAGGATAACTGGTGTTGTCTACAATTGTGGATGTCTGTAGAAGGCTGACGACTCTTTGTTTTGTTATGTTTGTTTGTTTCGTAGGTACCACTATTCTGTTACTTCTGTGTAGTTTTTATTTCTCGTTGGAACGTTTGGTGTATCTAGTTTTATTAATTTTAAACTACATTTCTATTGTATTTTCAATAAAAAGACTGTTTTGTATTTTATGCATACTAAAAACCTAAATTCTTTAAGTTTTCTGAAATTCGTGAGGTATTTAGTGGAATTATGGCCGAAAACGTAGTTCACAGCGATAGTACCCAACTGATGAAACATCATAATTGTTTGTATCTTAATAAATTATGAGAGAGAAAACGTATTTAATTAAATATAGCAATTACCTATTCCACGATAAATTTTAGTTTTGTTCTAAGCAAGAAGTTCGTTGTTATCGAAGTTAGAATCATTTGAATTTTTAAATAATTTTGAATGATAAAACTCAAAATAAAGTTGTTTTACACCGTTTGTTTTTGATAATTATTTCATGCAGTGTCAATATATAGACCGAAACGCAAGAGTAATATATTTGTAGCTGTTGGATAGTTAAATTAAATACCCTTTAATTTGTAAATGATTTTTTATATATACTAGCAACGATGTAAAATAGGCTTAATGGTGACGAACCAACTTTGATTTTACAAATGCAGTCTCAAGTGTCATTACCTTACGTAAGAAGTAAAACCAAGTATTACAAACTGATAAAAATAAGTATGTTTTACCTATAGAACAAGGTATTCATGCAAGCAGTTTTGCATGGAAACTAATTTAAGAACAACAAAAAGAAAGGCCTAGTTAAGTTTCCCTCGCGCTTAAAATGGAGGATTAGATTACTGGTAACATTTAGATTACTATCATACATTTCTCAGAGTATATATTTTGTATCTCTGTAGAAGTTGATGTACCTAATCGATTCTAGGTTAAATTAGGAAAGAGCACCAGAGCATACGCTCTGTTCTTCTGCACTGTCATGGAAACATAGGATTAGAGAGGAAGCAAATTCGAATATCTCTGTAGCATAAATAAGAAAGACGGATACCAGTTCGCGCAAAATGAGCTGTTGGCGCGAGGAGCTCGGATATAATTAACTATTCATGACACGGTGAGCTTAACATTCTGGGATGTGAGTAGAATACGTAACACGTTTGTGATACGATGTTATAAACGTATTTGGTAATTTTATTTACATCCGTCTGTTTGAGTATACACACGTGTGAGTGTTGTTTTTTTAAAGCTAATGTTTTTGAAATTATTTATACTGTCAAATTGGTATACGTTTTATTGTTGTTGTTGTTGTCTAGAATTAAGCACAAAGCTGCACAATGGGCTATCTGTGCTCTGCCCACCACGGGTATCGAAACCCGGATTTTAGCGTGTAAGTCCGCAGACATACCGCTGAGCCACTGGGGGGCCGGTATACGTTTTATAAACCTCCTATCATTCGGAACATCTGTTAGATTCCTTTTTATTTTAGCATGTGTTTTATCGGTGTATATTGAATAATAAAAATCAACGCGTTTTTAAGTCGATACATTGGTCATCGTTTGTTTACTTTTTTTATTTGTGAATCATAACATTTCATTTAAAGCTGCACGTTTTTATATATTTTGTGCAGTTGTTTCGATGGATTCATCTGTAACATTTTCCTTTCACACACGTTATATGATTTATGCAATTATCATATTTATCCGAAAATTTAGTCCTTTTGGGTATCGAGTTAAACATGTTTGATTTTATTATTAACATTCTATCAAATTGTATCAACTTTCCTCTGTAAAAAAAAGTTCACCTAGCTTGGGTGCTTCAGAACATACGATTTTGGAGCATTACTATCTCGGTATAGCTAACATCCTCACGTCTGGACGTACTCTATCTGACGACTGTGCATCTTGACAATTGCCCTGCAACGTAGTTTCCATTACAAGAGACTCTGTCATAAAAACTCATGTTCGAAACATACCTCTCTTCATGCTTTTTGGGTGCCATCTAGTGTACGAGAATGACGTTTTCAAGCTCCTGTTTAAATGCCCGACTACATAAAAATACACTGCACCAGTTTGTCCTCATATGAAACAGCATGGATATTTTATTTATTTTCAGCTAAGAGAGGTATAAAAAGGTTGAAGACATCAGTTGGGGAACAACTGGTTTACACGTGACTTTTGCTCACAGAGATATTTAAATCTTAATTATATCCCGTTCCAGAAGACATGAACAAATTTTTACCACTGATCTTCATGCTCATGGACTATCGCTTGTTTCAACACGCAATACTTATTTGTACCTAAATGAGGTACAACTTGTTGTAGATCTCTTTCCAGTCGATTTTTTAGCTTGATTTTTATTATTTTCTTCTCGAATGACATTACGAATAAGAGATATCTCAGTTTTTCAAATTCTAAATACTTAATCTTAACACACTTTTATGCACTTCTTTGTGTTGGAAAAGCCTGTTACATAACTTTCCGAAAGGCTTCAAATATTCAATTGCAGCACAAGAAATGTTAACCAATAGTAGAAGTTGGTAGTACTGATACATTCTGTTCCACTGCGGCTTCCACATCGATTATGTTTAAGGTACCCTTAGTAGCACAGTGGTATGTCTGCAGACTCACACCGCTAGAAACCATATTGTGCTTAATTATGAACAAACAAACTATTCAATGCTTTAAACCTTTTAGCCAGGTCACGAACTAATTATTAGGGTCACATGAAACCAAGACTGTAGAAGTGAATATTTTTATGAAACTAAAACAATTGAGTCTTCTTATACAACAGGCTTGCTGTTTCGTGTTTTTTTCCTATTTTTCTATTAAGTTTTCTTAGATTTTTTTCTGAAAAGTTTTGAATCCATATTTCAACCGTAAATGTTTAAGTATATGTCTGCCTCAGGATCGCTGAAAACACTTTTCTTGCTTATTTTTACAATTACTAAAAATAAATCAATATTTATCGATGAGCAGATTAGCCTTAGAAGTGATAAATAACAGACTTTAATGTCCAAGCAAATCACACAGGTATTTCTGAAAGTTCCGTTTTCTCTTACAGACTTCAAATTCCTGAAAATAACGCATGACATTTAGAACTGATATTTGCTGCTCGAAATCTTCAGACAACATTACTTCAATACCAAATGCTCAAACGACACTATTTTAACACCAATAAACACAATGTACTCTATCATTATCCTTCAATAATTCTTAAGCTACAAATTAAAATGAAACTAAGCTGTTTATTAAAAATATGAACTGTTTCAGTTTCAGTTTCACTTTTGAGTCTTTGAGTAAAAAAAACGGACAAACTGTGGCCGGCTGTCTCTGTCTGTTGAGCTGTTTTTAAATTCGAATAGTGTTAAACTCGTGCAGTGATGTCATAAATTTTAATGTGAATTACGTATACAATTTAACCGATATTTTTCTTCTTGAAGGGAGTCTGACACATGTACTTGACAGAAAATAAAATCGCTCTGTTTCTAAGAAGTTTTGTTTCTGCTTTAATCAGACGTGCTTATCACTGCTTCGGGCAACTGGTGAACACAAAAGAAAACGGACCTGCTGCTCTTGGCGTTGCTAGGTAACAATAGGATCAGGCAGGGTTAATGATGAGATAAAGTTCCATGCCTTACAGGTTTCAATATAGAACACGATGAAGTAGGAAAATTCAGTTCAGTGTTCTAATGATACAATAAATGAAAACTATTTTATCCTTCCAATGAGATTTTATAAATCTCTAATTTAGGATTTTCATACAGTAATTGTTTGACATGCAGTGTCTCAGATAAAAATTAATTATGAATACTAGACAATAATTTGAAATTGTATGAACCATTCAAATTTTCACAGCCGTCTCGTCTATTTCGCTTACAAATGATTGAGCACAATCCAAAATTTGCTATCTTAGATAGTACGGTTTGTAAAAATCAGCCTTAAATCTGACTAAAGAAAAAAGTCGAAAGTGTCAAAATAACTTTTATTTGTCGTTGTTGCAAAGAGTACTTTTGTTATTGAGCACAAAGCTACATAACGGGCTATCTATGTTATGTCACATACGGCTACTGAAACCCGGTTTTGTTACAAGGAGTGAGTTGAAGATGGTCGTACATATATAAAGCTAGAGCTTAGCTAGTTGAAAACTATTAAAAAATGAAGTAACTACAATCTTTGGATATTTATGTACTCGATTTATGTGGGTAAATTATTTGTTGGTTGTTTAGTGAAAGATAAGCCTTTAGATGCAATTTCAAGAAAATTGAAGTGATGAATCTATACACTAAATGCATGGTAACACAAAAGATAAATTACTGATTTTAACGTTAGTGAAAAATGTACAAATCCGAGTTTATTAATTTCCTTCAAAAGTCACAACTTTGATGATATCGATGTGTAATGCATGATAGGCACAAGTTATGTAGCAACAAACCCATCAGTGTGTTGTGTCAACGTTTTATCCAATGGTGTTGGAGACGCTCATGTCAATATTCCGTGAAATGTTTGAAAATAATAATAACAGTTGTTATTTTAACTCTTTAAGAAACTATTGACTAATCAGATCCCGCCAACATCTGTAATCGTCAGTTCATCTTAGCATTGAAGAAATAAACACAGTGTACATTCTTCAAACAAGCCCAAGTCTTTATGAAGGGATTTAGAATACAATTTTTTTACTCTGTTTCTGTCCCTTTTTTACGTCTGTTTTTCATCATCTACTCTGTATTTTAACATGACAGACATTCGAAACGTCGTCCTTTACACGTGTGTCTTCTCAACAGGCAGTTGTCGTCCATTCTACAAAGTTTCATTATGGATATTCTGCCTAAACAATCTATCAAAGGAAGTAGTACAACATTTTACTTTCCTTAGATTTGTCGACAGTTAGAACAAAATTGAGAAGTAAAAATGCGAAATATAAGAATGAGTAAATCTGTTTATCCTATTCATTTCGATTTTCTTTGAAAATCGACCCAAAGGATTTGATACGCAAAGATTCACCACATTAGTAATTAACCGTTTCATATTTCTTTGCATGAATCAGAGTGCCTTTACCATAATCTAGCTTAAAATGGCAAAATAGTAAACTCTACTTTAAAATGTAACTTAAAATTAAGTAAATTTAACAACGTGAAGAAAGAAAATAACCCAGAATTTTGGCAAGATAGTCTTCAACAAGTGAAGCAGAAACTTGGTTAATTTCTTCATTTCTAGAGTGTTTTAAACATAAAAGTGTTTGATGTTAAATCCTACTTCTGCGTTTGTAAAAAAAACTTTATGTTAATTTGTTCTATTATTTTTCGTTTTCAACTAGCAATTAATATCTCATTTTATCAGATGCTTTCCTGTTATTTCAATGACAGGTTTTCCATAAATCGTCGAAAATAAAAAAAAATTATGAAATAGTGGTGAAAAAAGTGAAACTTTCATTGTTCGCAATATTTACAAACTAAAACAAATTTCAGCTGTTTATTGTTTATATTGAACAAACAGTTGTTTTAACCCTAAAATTATAATAAACTCACAACCTGTACATCGTTTTCTTAACTCCATCTTTAAGCATTAAACGTAATAAAATTTATGATCCGAAGTATAGAATTCGAAATATCAACGCTGCTCCAAGTATGTCACCTAAAATATATTTTTATGGTTAATAAAATACAACATCGGTTTCTATACTTATCATGGGCGGAGACCAGCTAGCCCATTATGTAGCTATGGGCTTAACAAGAAGCAAACAAGTTTGTTTTGGAATTTCGCACAAAGCTACTCGAGAGCTATCTGTGCTAGCCGTCCCTAATTTAGCAGTGTGAGACTAGAGGGAAGGCATCACCACCCACCGCCAACTCTTAGGCTACTCTTTTACCAACGAAAAGTGGAATTGACCGTCACATTATAACGCTCCCACGGCTGGGAGGGGGAGGATGTTTGGCGCGACGCGGGCGTGAATCCGCGAGCCTTACGCGCTTGGCCATGCCGGACCAACAACCAAACAAAAGAACTCTTCTAAATGTATCAAGCAAAGAATGTACACAAAGATCTATTTCATTCTGGTTGTAAAACTGGGCTGGAAATAAACAAGAAAAACATTCATTGTGGTGCAAATTAATCTGTTTGATTATGAAAAGGTGTTGTTTTTTCTTTTGAATTGTGTTCATAATATTAAAATAACTTAATAATATGTTTTCAAACTTCAAGATAGTAGTAGATAAAGCTTTAAGTTGAAATGATGACACATTAAATCTGTTGAAGCAAAGAGTAACTTACAACGCTAAAATCCGGGTTTCGATACCCGGGGTGGGCTGAGCACAGATAGCCCATTGTGTGGCTTTGTGCTTAATTCAAACCCCTACCACCAACAACAATATATTTTGAAATAGAAGTAATGTCTCATTAAACATATACATGTGCCGAGCTTTGAATTTCCATAAAATCGCAAGGCGTAGTCTTGCGTGATGTTGGTAAAAAATGCATCCACGACATGCTTTACTTCACATGGAAAGTAGCTATTTGTTTGTTTGTAATTAAGCACAAAGCTTACAAACAGTTAACTGTTCTCTGCCCATCACGGGTATATTAAAACCCAGTTTTAGCGTTTAAAGTCCCCAGACATACCGTCATGCCACATGGGGACGAAAGATAGTTTAACTCCAAAGAGGATACGGTAATTATATCCCGTGCTGGACTCTGGCTTTAATGGTAGTAGTAGATTAAGACGTTTATACAATTCACCTCTGACTGCATGACAGTCCATTATAAGTTAATCCCATCTAGTCTCTAGTACCCACTACACAGACGGGTTAACTGAAACGCTTGAAGAAATTATTTACTTTAGGAACACAACAACATGTTCGCATCCATCGAACTCATAATTTTTCGACAACGCTCTCCTCTCTTATGTTCCAAGCTAATTGCCTTTCGCAAGGTAAATTATGTATAGAAGAGCTGTTTTAAGTTATCAATATAATTGAAAAATGTTTAAAAGTCGTGGTTGTCCAAGTCTCAGCTGCAAAGAAAACAAATGAGGTTATGCCATGTTTAGATGAAATGGATGTAGTTAGGATGAAGTTTCAGTTGGAATTAAAGCGATCAGTAAAAGAGATCGTTTGAAGTCACGCTGTCCTGCGATGTAAAATCATGTTTTAAAATGTTTGCATGTTTTATAGTAATTCATGTGCGCTGAATGACATCCATTTTTCTCGTATTTTTTAACTTCAGTGAATCAATTTAATTGAAATCGAACCACTTTTTGTTATGCTTAAAATGTGAGAACCACTGGCTATACATTTCTCTAGACCAATCGCGACGTGAGAATCTTAGCGATCGTTCTAGAATGCACGAGAAACACACAACTAGAGTATATACTGTCAACAAGTTGCATGATTGATCATTTCTCTACAGTATTTATTTGTGGGTGCACTTTGACATTTTATTTTATTTTCTATAGTTTTTTAGTCGTCTGAACGGAAAGTTCTGTAAATGACCAAAACATATTGTGTTATATTTACGGTACGTATTTGTTGAACCAAAGAAAAGAAGATGGATTTAGTATAAACAGTTCGAGAGGCCAAAAAACAAATTTGAAAACAAGTATGGATTTCTTTTAAAGACGTTATTGACTTTACGGAACAACAAGGACCATAATTACAAAAATAGTCTCAATAACACAACAGATAAATTCAAAGAGTTAGGTTGTAAGTTGTTAGCTTGAAAGTTAATTTCTTACACTAAAAACCTCGGTACTGTCAGCAAAGAAGAAGGAGAAAGGTTTCATCAAGACATCACAAGGAGAAAGGTTTCATCATGACATCACAAGGAGAAAGGTTTCATCAAGACATCACAAGGAGAAAGGTTTCATCAAGACATCACAAGGAGAAAGGTTTCATCATGACATCACAAGGAGAAAGGTTTCATCATGACATAACAAGGAGAAAGGTTTCATCAAGACATCACAAGGAGAAAGATTTCATCAAGACATCACAAGAAGAAAGGTTTCATCAAGACATCACAAGGAGAAAGGTTTCATCATGACATCACAAGGAGAAAGGTTTCATCATGACATCACAAGGAGAAAGGTTTCATCATGACATAACAAGGAGAAAGGTTTCATCAAGAAATCACAAGGAGAAAGGTTTCATCAAGACATCACAAGGAGAAAGGTTTCATCAAGACATCACAAGAAGAAAGGTTTCATCATGACATCACAAGGAGAAAGGTTTCATCATGACATCAGGGAAACTGATAAGAGGTACCTGGAAGGTAGAACTTCAGCATAATGGCTGATGTCTACTGGTCATTGAAATGAGATGCTCTGGAGATATTACATAACGTGAAAACTACAACACACAGTTTTCAGACAAATATAAAATCAAGTTGGTTCAAAATACATCATTGTTTGACATCAGTGTTGAACATCAATGTTTGACATCAGTGTTTAACATCAATTTTTGGCATCAGTGTTTAACATCAATGTTTGACATCAGTGTTTAACATCAATTTTTGGCATCAGTGTTTAACATCAATGTTTGACATCAGTGTTTAACATCAATGTTTGACATCAGTGTTTAACATCAATGTTTGACATCAGTGTTTAACATCAATGTTTGACATCAGTGTTTAACATCAATGTTTGACATCAGTGTTCTTTCTTTTTTCAGTTTTTTTGTATGTTTGATTATGAACATAATAATAATAATCAGGTTTATTGTGGTAAACAAAATAATAATTTGTACTAATTTAAAGTACTGTTTTTCCAATTATGGCACAACATGGCCAGGTGAATAAGGCACTCGACTCGTAATCCGATGGTCGCAGATTCGAATACCCGTAGCACCAAACATGCTCATGGGGACGTTATACTGTGACGCTCAATCCTACTATTCATTGATAAACGAGTAGCCTAAGAGTTGACGGGTGGATGGTGATGACTAGATGCCTTCCCTCTAGTCTTACACTGGTAAATTAGAGTCGACTAGAGCAGATAGCCCTCAAGTATCTCTGCGCGAAATTCAAAACAAATCTTTTCGATGTGTAAAAAAAAATTACATGATAAAAAATAAGTATTATTTTTGAAATCTGCGAAGTTAAATTATAGAAAATCCGTTATTAAAACCAAAACAGCTTTTATGAAGGTTAAATTTACAAGCATATGTCATTAAAACCTAATGGAAGAGGGCATAAAAACTACGAAGAATTAGAAATGGTAATTGTTTGTTTGTTTTCTTGAATTTAGCGCAAAGCCACACAAGGACTATCTGCGCTCGCTCTCTTTAATTTAGTAGTGTAAAAATGGAGGTAAGGCAGCGAGTCATCACTACCCATCACCAACTCTTAGCTTACTTTTTTAACAACGAATAGTGGAATTGACCGTCATATTATGCACCCCCACGGCTGGGAGGGCGAGCCTGTTTAGCGCGAACCCGCGACCCTTGGATTACGAGTCACACGACTTACGCGCTCGGCCATGCCAGACCCCTACTCGAGGGCTATTTGTGCTCGCAATCCTTTATTTAGCAGTGTAAGAGTAGAGGTAAGGCAGCTAGTCATCACCACCAACCGCCAACTCATGGGCTACTTTTTTACCAAAGAATAAGTGGGATTGACTGTAACTTATAACGCCCCAACGGCTGAAAGGGCGAGCATGTTTGGCGCGACGGGGATGCGAACCCGCGACCGTCAAATTTCGAGTCGAGAGCCTTAACACGCTTGGCCATGCCGGGCCATTACAGGTTGCCTTTATTTTTAGTAATCTAATTTTCTTTATCCATAAATGTTCCTTTTGTAAAATTTAACTTGACGTTGTTACGCTACGATATTTTTGCAAGCACTAATAGTTGTTAAAAGTGTAAACATCTCGCAAAATTATATAAAATAATGAAAAACGTGATTATTGTCCTCCAATCGAAAATATTATCAAAAATTCTTGTTCACTTCGAAACATTTGCGATCCTTTTCTGTCATATAAGGATTGACAATCTACAAATATTGAATCACGAAGAAAGTGTTTATTATTTTATATGTCAGATCTTGATATAACACGTCTTGTTAGCACTTCTGCTGTTCAGTTTCAGAGGCAAAGGTTATAGAGGCTTTGCCCCTCGCTAGTACAGCAAGGATTTACAGTCTTTGGATTTACAACCCAAAATCAAGGGTTCGATTTCCCTCGGTGGGCTCAGCAGATAGCCCGACGTGGCTTTGCTATAAGAAAACACACACACTATAGAGACTTGTGATACAAATAGAGTACACAGCATATCTGTGCTACTATTTAGCTTAGAATTATATAATATAATCTGTAAGATGAAAAAAGTTTCATGTCGTAAACGTGCCAAGCTGTTTTGTTTTTCAAACGCGCAACGTTTCATCTTATTTTATAGGATGACTGGACGGTGAGGTTTATTTTACTTGTTAGTGAAGTCTGGTTTGTTAAGTGGATTCCTTTATATACCTCGCCTATGAGCTAAGCTTTCAGTGGTTTCAGAAGTATTTTATTTTGTTAAAAGAGTATTTGCTCGATAGCTACGCGGTATCCAATTTCATAAGTACGTGACACTTATTCAATGGAATTTAGAACCGTCATCTTTGAGAGAACACTTTTAAAATTGCTTTTCGAATGTCTGTTTTTGTTATTTCTCTCTATGTAATAGCAACTAGTGCTTTTATAATATTTTACAGGAAATACGTGTATTTCGTCACTTTCTGTTTGCTTTGTAACATTCATGTTCTGCTAAAGATTCCAGACAATATGTTAAATTAGATTCATTCAGTCACATCTGGGTTGATAAATACGTGTATAATAGTTTGAACTCACGGTTTGATTTCCAGCCTAACATATAACGTTCTTAGGTGTAATTTGCAAGCTTGTTTCGTGCTAAATAATGTATATAAAAAGTGTTAACTTGAACTGACCGATCTGTTCCTGGTTTAACATAAACTAGTGTGTATAGCTTAATCAATACATTTAGTTTTCAGTGAGTACCTTCGAACCACACAGAGCTGAGTCACTAGTTTGTGTTTAAAGTGTCATTAAACAAAGATTAGTCACAACTGTTGTTTCGGATGATGGGAATTTTTTTGTCTTATTTTTCAATGAACTCTTGATCATGTAGGTGTCGAGGAATGTTTCGCAAGCCAATAAGCCAATGAAGGAAGTGCTCAAAGTTTTGTGTAGAATGAGTTAGAATTAGAAAGTACGCTGTTGAATAAGGAGTCGTTAATAAATTTCGAATGTGAGCAGTTTCTAGATCGTTTTATCGTGTTCTTTATAATAAATAGTTTCTTATTACTTTATTGGTGTAATTAAATAGCATCGTGTTTTATTGTAATAACCTAGAAAAAATGATGTGCATATGCTAGCTATTGATAGAAATATCGGATATTATGTTAAACAATAGATGTGTACCCTGAAAATGACACACGTTAAAATAATTTGAAATAGCAAAAATCATATTGATGTGATATAGAGTTTCTTTGTTTTCTCATTTCTAGTGGTAATTTTACGGATCTCCAATACTGAAATTTGGGGCTTGATTTCCCACTTTGGACACAGCAGGTAACGTAGTGTGGCTTTTCCTAAAAATATCCTGTTTTTTCTTACCCTTTTGCCACATACCAATTTGATGTTCGTATATCAATAAACTAATATTTGATACTTTTGCTATTAATTAAATTAATTATTTATGTACTTTTAATTACGTTACATGATGTGAGCTTTCAATTAATGTGACACTGAAGAAAAAGCAGAACCACACAGCACTTTAAATGTAGTTAACTATCTTAACTAGTATCTGTAAGCATATCCATTGTTAGTAAGTGTATAATTTAAAATTTATTAGATATAAAAGATAAATTACACATATAATTGTTATCAAATTAAGTATAGGTGGATAGTTTAACTTAGGCCTGGCATAGCCAAGCACGTAAGACTCGTAATCCGAGGGTCGCGGGTTCGCACTAAATATGCTCGCCCTCCCAGCCGTGGGGGCGTATCATGGTACGGTCAATCCCATTCGTAGTTAAAAGAGTAGCCCAAGAGTTGGCGGTGGGTGGTGATGACTAGCTGTCTTCCCTCTAGTCTTACACTGCTAAATTAGGGACGGCTAGCACAGATAGCCCTCGAGTAGCTTTGTGCGAAATTCCAAAACAAACAAAAGTTCAACTTTACTTTTATTACTATTATATAAAAAGATACGAATATATTTCATGTAATAGTTACTAACACTAGGTAGAAGTTTTAACCAGCACCATTTGTGTCTCAATAAATATTTCAGTTGAAACGTTTTATAATTAGATAGGTTTTTAAGCAATACCACTCAAGTACCAGAAAAAAAACTATCATCTGATATTAATATCAGGTGCGTATTTCAAGTAGTATAACATAAAAGAATATCTTACTGATTTTAGGTTGGTATTTTATCTGGGAATGTTAGGCTGGTATTTTATCTGGGAATGTTAGGATGGTATTTTATCTGGGAATGTTAGGATGGTATTTTATCTGGGAATGTTAGGCTGGTATTTTATCTGGGATTTACTCAGCAAAACATAAATTTACTATTAGAGAGGTCTTTTAAATTAAATGAACTTCAATAAAAACTGAACTTAGAATTACAGAAATAAACGAAATAATATCATAACTCATGATAATATGTATATCTTATAGCCCGAAGAACGAAAGTGAACAAAGCATTCAATACAAAAAACAGTTTGCTCTTTGGCATTTGTTAGAATGAAAATGTTTGGAAGGCATCTTGATATTAGATGTTTAGATTATCTCTTCTCTTTAAGGGACGCCTCTCTAACTATCTGTATCTAACAGTTTTACTGGTATTGTTAAAGTGGAATAAGCAATGCTGTGTATAAAAAGTATGCGAAGTGGAGTCAACAATACTGTATATAAAAGTATGTGAAGTGGAGTCAACAATACTATATATAAAAGTATGTGAAGTGGAGTCAACAATACTGTATATAAAAGTATTTGAAGTGGAGTCAACAATACTATATATAAAAGTGTGTGAAGTGGAGTCTATAATACTATGTATAAAAGTATGTGAAGTGGAGTCAACAATACTGTATATAAAAGTATGTGAAGTGGAGTCAACAATACTATATATAAAAGTATGTGAAGTGGAGTCAACAATACTGTATATAAAAGTATGTGAAGTGGAGTCAACAATACTATATATAAAAGTATGTGAAGTGGAGTCAACAATACTGTATATAAAAGTATGTGAAGTGGAGTCAACAATACTGTATGTGTTGTCTTATAGCAAAGCCACATCAGGCTATCTTCAGAGTATACCGAGGGGAATCGAACGCCTGATTTTAGGGACGTAAAGCCGTAGACTTACCGCTGTACCAGACGGATAACAATACTAATGTGTTTAAAAATGTACGTGATGTGGGGGTTTGCAAAACGCTTTTCAAATTACTAAAAAACATTAAAATCAGAATAGATACACTGATAAAAAAGTAAACAAAACATTTTACTAAAAGAGATTGTTTTGGAGAAGTAGGCTTGGAATAAAGCTAGACATTTGTTATAATAAACAAAGAAGACATATTCCTAAAACTTAACAGAGTTTGATTTTTTATTCAACTGTAAAACACACACGTTTTGCCTTACAATAATTCTTTCAGTCTCAATTATATATATACATGAGTTTTCCATTATAAGTATTCTACCAGGTATATATATATATATATATATATATATATATATACACACACACAAACATCACAAACATACAAGTTTGTCATTATAACAATCATAGAGCAGAACTTATGTCTGTTTTGTGTACTGGATTTGAAAGTGAAATATGGGATTTTCTTATTAACTGTTAACACAAGTCAAGATAGGACTAAATTTAAATACTGACGGAGATTATGTTCTGTAAAGGAGCATTGAATACCGGTATTTATGGATCAGCTGTGTGTATTTTTCTTTCAAAATCATTCATAAAATTCATGAATGTATTTGTATTTCCGCTCTAACTCTTATTTTTATTTATATTAAAGATACGTGATAGTTTTAAAATAACAAAAGTTTCTACTGAAACTTGGCTGGTGTATTTTTCGCCTTGGACATTTGTAAGGTAATGGATGAAGACTATTTTTGAATTTTGTTAGATTTAGAGGCGCATGAATAGAAAAAGTAGTAACATTCATAATCTTATGAATGTCACTATTATTTGTTTAGGCTACGTCAACTCTTCTAGTACCACTATATCAAACAAACGTTTCGAGCCAACGTATTTTCGTATGCCCTTTTCACATAAGAAAGATACAAGATCATCTGCAAATAATCAAATATAGAATATTGTATTTAGGCTATTTAAAGACGCTCAGCAGTCTTAAAACGTAAAGCATAGAGAAGAGTTATATATATATACTTTTGTAGAGAAAACGTTATATTCTGTTTACATATTAATGTGAAAAAAGTAAGTGTTTGGTTGAAACTAAAGATGCAAAAATAATTTAGTAACATATATCAGTGAGGTCAAATAGGTGTTGTGTAACATAAAATTATTCAAATATTATGCATAACTGAGGTTAAGCAGAAATTAAATTAACAATTAGACGATTATAAGAGGACTTCAAAATTATTTAAAAAGATGAAATTTAGATAAATGTTTTAAAGGCACTACCGATTTAAATGTTTGTTTATCTTTTTGTTGAGTTTTAGTGCAATCTAATCTTGGAGAGACAGACTAATAGTAGTTAAATCAGAATTATCCACCGCCATCTTGGACCAACCAACAAATTGCGTGGGTGATCGTAGTTTCTTCCGTAGTTGAAAAGATGAACGTGTTCAAAGAAATGACTCATTTGTAAGACACGCAACTACTTGCATTAAAATCTATTTTCAAAAATAAGCTATTTAAAATCACTGAACAAACAAGGTTTTAATAGTGAAACGTTATTCAAGAATATTGTCGACAGAACTGGGATCAAAACGTGGTTTAGGAGTACGGTTTTTGCTGAGATTAGTTAACTATACTTTTTTACAATATTTCTCAAGACAGAACACCTGAAAAAAACGAGTATTCGCAAATTGCAAGTTAACATCTGGCTGAATGAATTTGCTTAAAACAAACACGACTGGAGAAAAATGAAGAGATATCCATTGACGGATCTGGTCTCCTTTAGTATTGATACAGTCCCCGCAATTGTGTGACATAATTATGATCAGTTGGTTGACCACGTTACAGGGATCTGGTTCCATTCTTCAAGCGGTTTAACGTTCATTTAAGGTAGAATTATTGAGATTTATATCCCACTGATTAATCCATATCCGTTTTCTTGTTCAAAGTAAGTTATTGCAGTCGTAGCAGCAAGACATCGAACAATATTTCCTGATCGATATTTACCCTAACAGTTTTGTCCAACTTTGCACGTCGCAACGTCAGTATCTCAAAATAATATACGAACGTTTACATTTCCTTGTGCATCTTAACTGAACATCCATCGAAACGGTCACATTCAAAGTACTTGCATTGTGTCTACAGCATTCAGACACGAACCGACTGATCAATGGAATAACCATAAAATGTTTTTGCTAATCTCTGATGAACATAAATATTTCATACATGGCATCAGTAGAAATTCTGGCTACTTCAACAAAAAGTCCAAAGTGGTCATCTGCGAGGTTAAAGCAGATTTTCTAGTCCATAAGCCAGATTTTTTAAAGTCTCTATTGATTCTTCCAACACTAATGCACTTGTGACTACTCATGACCACACCTTGATGGTTATGGATAACTTTCATGCTCACTGTTCCTGCTACAAACAAGACCACACCTTGATGGTTATAAATAACTTTCATGCTCACTGTTCCTGCTACAAACAAGACCACACCTTGATAGTTATGGATAACTTTCATGCTCACTGTTCCTGCTACAAACAAGACCACACCTTGGCGGTTATGGATAACTTTCATGCTCACTGTTCCTGCTACAAACAAGACCACACCTTGATGGTTATGGATAACTTTCATGCTCACTGTTCCTGCTACAAACAAGACCACACCTTGATGGTTATGGATAACATTCATTCTCACTGTTCCTGCTACAAACAAGACCACACCTTGATGGTTATGGATAACTTTCATGCTCACTGTTCCTGCTACAAACAAGACCACACCTTGACGGTTATGGATAACTTTCATGCTCACTGTTCCTGCTACAAACAAGAATGCTCCAACATGAGCCGCGAGTTGTCTTTGTACGATTTTCAAAAACTAAACAACTCTGACAATCGTTTTTCCATTAAAAAAAAACCTCTTCCTACAAGAACCAGACAGCGCTGTACTATAATTACATCCGAGAATCCGTAAATAATTCAAGCAATCGCAAAAACATGGAAAGCAAATAAGAAAAAATAATTAAACCTGAAGATGCTATTTTCGCTACTTTATTACAATGATGAATAATAGGTAGAAAAGACTCCCATACATATGTATGTTATCTCACAGCGATTGCTAATAGCAAATCGTGTTTTTTTTTTTCAATATTCAATATTCAAATGTTCTTTTATTTTCTTTACTGCAGTTCAGTTGATCGTTTTAAAAATATATATATATTAGATTGTTGAGCGTTAAACATAGCTCAAGTAAATTTTTACCGTTTTCTGCCAGTAAGCTATGAATAATTATGTTTGTCGGCTTCATTTGTCATTAACGTTTTTTGAGTGAGACAGGAACAAAATAATTGTAACAGAGAGAAGTTTGTTAACGGAACTGGTGTAATTTTAACGTATTGGAATTTTATGATATTATTTCTTGAGGTGTCACTGAAGTGCAGCACCTACTTCTATTTGGAAGCAACGCAAACTTTACTTTTGTTATTTTTAGTAACGTCATAGTTGTATTTTTATCAAACGTTAATGGAAATCATTACTCGTACGTTTAAGGTCCCGGCATGGTCAGGTGGGTTAAGGCGTGCGACTCGTAATCTGAGAGACTCGGGTCGAATCCAAGTCGCACCTAACATGTTCGCCTTTTCAGCCGTGGGAGCGTTATAATGTTACGCTCAATCCTACTATTCGTTGATAAAAGAGTAGCCTAAGAGTTGGCGGTGAGTGGTGATGACTAGCTGCTTTGCTAGTAGCTTTGCGCGAAATTCAAAAACATACAAAAAACGATACACATATACTTCAATAGAACAAAGATTATATGTTTGCCAGGTGTTTCTGATTTAAATGTTCCTAGAAGAAAACACCATATTCATTGCTAACCAGCATAACACTTTTCATAATATAATATATTATTTTTCAGATATTGCTGTATTGGATAACAAATTCCAATTATTTTTCAATTACGTGGTACTGCATGGTACTCACTCTGTGAGGTTCCTAAATGACGAAAGATGAAGCAAATGTGAAAGAAAACAGATAATTTGTTACAGAACACCATTCATTGTTATTCCCATGCGAATCTAATAAATTGGATCTTTATAGTACCTTAGAAATACGTTCCAGGTTTTGTAAGTTCTGTACAAATACTTATTTTCTTAATATATCTTCCTTCACCGTCCATGTCTGTTAGACTTCGTGTAATGAGCTCTCTCTGTGAAGAAGCACGTGAACTATTAAATGTATAAAGGTAGTTGAACAACCACATGTGTAAGAACGTGCGAAAAATGTTTGTATTTACAAACATTAAGTCAGTCAAAAGGAACTTGTGGACATTCAAGGGATCGTGGATAAGTGTAATATATATAAATGTACAGGAGAGCAATGTATTTGGAAAAATGGATACAAAAATTATGGATTTTTATGGATGTTCAAATATGTGAACGATTTTGGGAAACGCTTGTTTATGAGCGTTCCATGTAAGAGCATCCAATCGATCAATTGTGTAAAAATAAATAAATTGTCTTATTTTTGCATCGTAAAAACCAGACGGCGCTGTATCACAATTAGACCTAGGAAACTATCAAAATTGAAGCAGTTGCAAACAAATGAAAATCAGATAAGAAAATATTAAATCTGAAGATGAAATCCAGACTATTTTGTTTCCATAATGGTTAGTAAGTAGAAAAGTTCCCGAAATCAAGCCCTACCTTGCTGAACTCACAGCCTGTTCGATTCGTTTCCAGATCGAGATTCTTGACTATGTTGCATACTGTTGCTTAAGTTAAACAGATGGCTGTTTCACTGTTAAACGATCTCACGCTTTGTTTACCAAGGCTGGGGTAGGACTTATTGGAAGTCTTTCTTTTATTGGTCCTGCTTTTCCAGGCTGGTCTATTTTCAACGTTTGTTTTTGATTTTCGTGCAAAGCTACTCGGGGGCTATCTGCACTAGCCGTCTCTAATTTTGCAGTGAAAGACTAGAAAAAATGCAGCTATTCATCACTACCCATCACCAACTCTTAGGCTACTCTTTTACTAACGAATAGTGGGATTGACCGTCAGATTATAATGCTCCTAGATTTGAAAGGGCGAGCATATTTCGTACGACAGGGATTCGAACCCGTGACCCTCGGATTACGAGTCGAACGCTTTAACCCACTTAAGCTATTGCAATGTTTTCTAAGTTTGTAACGAATTAGGTCTAGCCCTTTTTAGAAATTCTAAATGCCCCCCAGTGGCTCAGCGGTATGTCTGCGGACTTACACGCTAAAATCCGGGTTTCGATACCTGTGGTGGGCAGAGCACAGATAGCCCATTGTGTAGCTTTGTGCTTGATTCAAAAAACAAAAAACAAGAAATTCTAAACAACCGATATTTGTGATAAAAGTACATTGTTATTTTGTGCCCCAAAGAACTGTTGCTTCCTCGTGGAACAGCTGTCACTTTTATTGGTTACAAACTCACACGAAACGTCCAACAATTCCAAAATGTTTTTTCTTATACTTTTCGTTCAACAGCGGTCTTATGTGCATACGTATATCGATTGAGTTTGTAACTTAAGCTGCTAATTTGATATTTAAAATCATTTAAAATAGCGCACTCAACCATGCACTCTTAATGCGAAGAGTTTCGCATTAATAACTTAAATAAATAATCTGCAAACGCATTTATGGGTGATTTTTTACAGATAGTTAATCGTGTGTCTTGAGGGAAAAATATATATATGAATCACTGTATGTTATTAACAGTTTCGCAGTTCTTCTGCAGCTCGGAATATTGTAATCCAAATTATCATACGTTTTCAGTGGATGTACTCTTTTGGACTCTTTCTTCACATACCAAGTTTAAAGGCAATCAAGAGATATAACATCTCCAGCTTGGATTAGGTTTTTTTCTATTTTCTCTTTCTTTCGCGCCAAAAGTATAGACATTTTATTTGACAGACAAAATGCACTTCATTTTATTGGAATTTTATCAAACTCGGTCCAATGAATGATCGATACAACCTACAGTTATAAGTCTCATTGGGTATGTAAATAGAAGCCACTCATGCAAACTTAATAATAAAAAAAAAAGCTTAATTTTGACCAACATTTGCGCACACCTATTCAAAAAGTCACGTGAGATTTCTGTCTGAGATGCTTACTTCATTTTTACCTTAGAGTTAAAATGAGCCGTAATTTGAGGTTCTTGTCATACGAATAAAAAACTGTTGATTTACAGCAGCAAAAGGTGAAATAATATCCAAGTACACATGTTTTGGTTACGTCAAGCAGAACCTGGCATGGCCAATAATATTAATATTTTCTTCTGGTAAAGTACCTCAAATTGGAAGATCTTATACGTGCATTTGTGATAAGAATATCACAATGTAAAGTGCTATTAATGAAACACGTTTCATTTTTTTCTCCCTATTTCAATTTATTTGTAAAAATAATAAATATCAATTTTTCAGTTGTCATTTATATTTAACACGCTTAGAAACGGTGGATTAAGACTATTGGATGTCAGCTTCAATGGAACTTTATTGGTTTAAAAATAGAATCGAAATCAATTTGGAAATATATCGACTATATTTGATACTGATACAGAGGTTTTGCCAGTTTTGCCTTCGACAGCTACATATGAATCATGTTGTCAATGTTGTTATTCTCCATAAATACGTCTACAACATCCAGTAACCATCGTATACAGTTTGCGAGACAACCATCAACCGTTGTACGTTACAAAAGAAAATTTATGACTGACTTTTATTCGCGACTAAAATAAAGGAGTTGCCTGAATGTCTACAAGTGCGTTTACGAAATTGTTTGTATAGATATGTGTTTGTCTGTGTTTGTGTGGCGCCTTATTTCTTGTTACAAGCTATAAGGCAACAGACCTTAGGTGTCTCAAGATAGTAACATTGTTTCAGTCTACTGTAGTGTTAGTTAAAAAACTAGGGACGAAAACATGTTTCTTCTCTATAACGTACAGAAGCTTTGTAAAAGGAATCTCTATTATGGAAGTTCCAAAAATTGAAAAAATTACACAGACAATTAAAATGCGTGAATATTTTGTATAGAAACCATAATAGCTTATCGTACATCTTTTAATTCAACAAAAAGACGAGTGTATCATAACTAAAATAAACTTTTTATTTATTACTCAAACTCAAACGTAAATACACTGAAAAAAAAACGTATTGCTTCAATGGTAAATACGTGAAGTTGATAATTTGCTTTTTATATAATTATCGGTTTCGACATTATTATCTTTAAAATATAGTCTTTCAAATTTGTCTCGCGATAATGAAATTTTATTTCATCGCATATAATTCTTTTTTTTTCACATTCAATTATTTTTAATAGTTAATACGATTTCCTGTTGGGAAATAAAACGCTTGCAGTGTTCAAACCTTACAACTTGGTGACTATACGTGTGGATGATTCAAGATATTCTGCACATAAGTAACTTCATATCATGTACGTGTATCACTCTTTTGAGCTTTAGAATCAACTTTTTTAAATTTTGTTTTAAAAATCAACTTCAGACTTCCTCGTGCAAGCATAAGAAACATTCTTTACCAAGGCTTTTTTTATTTTTGAGTTGGTTCAATAGAAAAATAATAGAATATAAATTGGCATTTAAACCGTTTACTGAAAATGAGCGTTTCAAGTTTGCTTTCACTGACTATCATGAACCTATGTTTACATAGGTTTTGAAAAGCATGTAGTATTGATACTAACAGTGTATTATTATCAGTGAATAAGCTGACAACCTGTTTAACATGCGGATATTAAATACGAAGTGGAATCTCTCATTTAATTGAACGTTTTACACCGGGTTATATTTTTCTGCGGAACAACACTCTTCATCAGTAACCTATATTTCTCTGCGGAACAACACTCTTTATCAGTAACCCTCGACAATTTCAATAGGCGTTCAATATATTTTAATAGAATTTCTTTTATAAATATTTATGTTTGATTTGAGAATATTTAATTGTAAAGCTACCTTAAATTTTGTTTTCTACACGTCTTGTTATTTACTCAATTTTTATATGTTCATATTTTTATAGCATTTTTTTATGTATTCATTTACACGTCATAGTCCTTTTAAGCGCTCACAAATCCTGATTTTAGATTTCCTTTAATCTCATCGATATTTATAGAATTTTACCATTAATTTCATATATAGACTTACTTGTGTAGTCTCAATGATTTTTGTTTAATAAATTTTAAACAGTCTAGGTTTAGTATTAATTTTTGCCCCCCAGTGGCTCAGCGGTATGTCTGCGGACTTACAACGCTAAAAACCGGGTTTTGATACCCGTGGAGGGAAGAGCACAGATAGTGTAGCTTTGTGCTTAATTCCAAACAACAACAATCTTCTTATTAACTTTACTTTATCTCTAAGATGTTTGAGCTTCTTGGATAACTTTCTTCCATTTAAGGTGTTTCACCGTAGTTCCTATGTATAGGTTAGTTTCTATGATTCGATAATGTTTATTTCTACTATCTTGCATATCGTGTGTTTATTGGTGGAAAGTTATTATTTGTATTACTTCTTTGAAAGATTTTATCAATGATTATTTTTGGATAAAACTATCATACTTTTAAAGGAAATTGAACAATAAGCTATTTTATCCTATATTTACTAAATAGAAAAGAAAATTGTAAAACCTCTATTTTGTGGTTGTTGTCGTTGACATTTGTATGTGCCATTTTTACCTGAGACGGTATGGCCAACTGGTTAGGGGGCTAGATTCGCAATCTAATGGTTGAGGGTTCGAATCCCTATCCAATCAAGCATGCCATAGGGTCGTGATAACGTGAAGGTCAATTCTACTGTTCGTTGGTAAAAAGGTAGCCCAAGAGTTGACAGCGGGTGCTATTGACTAGCTGCGTTTCTTTTAGTCTTTTAGTGCTAAATTAAAGACGGCTAGCGCAGATAGCCTTCGCATAGCTTTGCGTAAAATTAATAACAAATGAAATCGTTTTACGCGTTTTTTCTCACTATTTGTTTTTTTTTAATTTCGCGCAAAACTATACGAGGTCTATCTGCGCTAGCCGTCCCGAATTTAGCAGTGTAAGACCAGAGGGAAGGCAGCTAGTCATTACCACAATCCGCCAACTCTTAGACTACTATTTTACAAACTAATTGTGGGATTGACCGTCACATTATAACGTCACTACGGCTGAAAGGGCGAGTATGTTTCGTGTGACTCACGGATTACACACGTATTTGTATCTTCAATGATTTGCGGAGCCTATAACATTTAAATTTAGAAAGTTTATTTTCACATGTCTTTAGTTTTGAAGTACAATTTTTGCTCCCCCCCCCCGCTGGTACAGCGGTATGTTTTCGGATTTACAACGCTAAAATCAGGGGTTCGATTTCTCTCGGTGGGCTGAGCAGATAGCCCGCTGTGGCTTTACTATAAGAAAAACAAAGTACATTTTTAATGTTGGGATAAATAAAATATATGCGTTTAAAAAGTAAGTTCGTCTGCCTTAAATATGAAGGAATTAACTCGTCATCAACGCATCTCACAAGTTGCACGAGGGTGTGGAGAGGAAACAAGTTAATAAGTCTTGAGTAAGGCCTGGCATGGCCAGCTGGTTGAGGTATTCGACTTTTAATCCGAGAGTCGCGGGTTCGATTCCCCTTCATACCAAACGTGCTCTCCCTTTCAACCGTAGAGGCGTTATAATGTTGTAGTCTTTCCCACTTTTCGTTGGTGAAAGAAGAGTTCGTACCCTCATGTAGCTTTGCGCGAAATTGAAAACAAATTATTTTCTAAAGTAACTTTTTAAGTAGAAATTTCATAAAAAATTCAAAACAGGTATTGATTATCGGAAACTCAAACAAACCTTTCGACTCTGTTAAATTAAGATTCGTTTTACGCCTTTTATTTATATTCGCTATCCAAAAGGCCTCGGATGTCGGTAGATATGGAAACAGCGAAATCATTTCGGAGGTGTGAATGGTTTTATGTTTCTTGTTTGTGTTCTTTTTTTGGGGGGGGTTTCCTCATAGAAATATTTCACTGTACTTTGAACACGATGTTTGTTATAAGCCGTGTTAACTCTTTCTCTTGTGTTACTAAATTATATGTGTCTCTAGCGTTTCTCAACTTTCTTAAATATTTAATTAACACCAATAACACCACAATTCGGGTAAGACATCTCTATTAAAATTCATTATAATTCACATTTTATAATGAAAATTACTAAATATATCAGATAATTACATTAAAATATTTATGATTTGTTTGTTTGTTTTTGGAATTTCGCACAAAGCTACTCGAGGGCTATCTGTGCTAGCCGTCCCTAATTTTGCAGTGTAAGACTAGAGGGAAGGCAGCTAGTCATCACCACCCACCGCCAACTCTTGGGCTACTCTTTTACAAACGAATAGTGGGATTGACCGTCATATTATACACCCCCACGGCTGGGAGGGCGAGCATGTTTAGCGCGACTCGGGCGCGAACCCGCGACCCTCGGATTACGAGTGCACGCCTTAACGCGCTCGGCCATGCCAGGCCTAAATATTTATGATAAAATACTTATTGAAATTATCTTTTATCTAACAAATCCTTTATATAACTCAATAACATTTACTTTTTAGAGGCACCTATGTTTGTCTACATTTTATATATATCTATGTATTTCAAAATTTTTGTATACTTATGTTTGCCCACAGTTATAGTTGTTTGATTTTAACTGTGTTAAAACGTTTCAATCTAAGAATTAAGTCTGGTTGTTTGGTTGTTTTTAAGCCTAAAGCTACACGATGTGCTACTCAATAACTTAACGCGGGTATCGAAACCAAGTTTTGGCGTTTGAAATCAGCAGACATAACGTAGAACTATAGGAACTCATAAGGATTATGACTTTACTGATTTGTCTGAGACAATAATTCTATTCACAGTGTCTTTTTTTAAGAATTTAGAGTACAGTTTCCAAAATCCGAAAAAATTGTTGAGTCGTTTTAATTTTAAGCACCTAAATCTAAGCCCCTGTACGACAAACGTACTATTTTTCAGGCCTAGCACGGCCAGATGGTTAAGGTGCTCGACTCATAATCCAAGGGTCGCAAATTCGAATCTCCGTAACGTCATATATGCTTGCCCTTTCAGCCGCGGGGAGTTATAATGTAACGATCAATCTCACTATTCGTTGGTAAAAGAGTAGCCCAAGGGTTTGGCAGTAGGTGGTGATAACTAACTGCATTCCTTCTAGTCTTACACTGTTAAATTAGAAATGGTTCGCGCAGATAACTTTCGTGTAGCTTTGCGCGAAATTAAAAAAACAAACAATATTTATCATATTGGATTACGCGTACATCTACATGAATTTGTTACGTAATATTTCATTTTTTTTTACACTTGAACAATAAATTTGGCAAGTAATTTTAAAACTTTCTTTAGTTAATATTGCAAATTTTTAGCTGTTATTGTTATGTTTTTTGATAATCTCGTTCTCATCAAATCACGGGAATTATCAAGTTGATGTTTTGCTCCGTTATATTCTCTGTAACCCGATATCTTTACTAAAAAGGATTTAAAAGTTTTGAAATTATTAGAAAACATATTGGAAAGAGAATAAAGTTTATTTTGGAAGAGATATTAGTTCAACTGAAAACACTGTAAAACTGTTAGGTATGAGTTATTTTTGTAGAAAAGTTGGGTGATGTGAAGCCTTAAAAGGCGTAGCTCGCCTGAAATATCAATATTCTATATTTGTAGTAAGTATCGAACATTTGAGAAAACTTGTGCACGTGGTAATGATCACATCAGGGATCCAAACGTCTAAAAGCTAATCTTACTCACTGTAAAAGCTTTAAATTGAAATATAATGTACTTTATCGGTTAGTAACCTGAAAACGAAACTGTAAGTGTTTAAACATAGACATCAAAGTGTAATTCCCTGAGTTAGCCATGTAGTGGGAACTGGTCAGTTTTATTAATGACAGATATTTCTGCTGGTTAGCCCTTTACAAACACGATGTTTTAACACAGAACATGCTAATGTCATTGAAGTGTAGCCATTTGTATACGTGTATGTAACTGGAGAATATGACATGTTGTTCGTCAGTCTAGATGGTAACACACAGTCCTACTTTTGTCGAAGTTACAGACCCTTCTAATCTTTTAAAATACGTTTAATTTTTAGCATAACTGGTGAAGATTAATTCAGTTTTCTTGAGGCGCAGTGTCACAATCAAATATTCACTGGATACAAATTATACGTGATTAGCTTCCACTCAACCTGGATAGCTTCTCAGGACGAAATTCCATCTCCAATTACGAGTAAGTGGCTTGGAGATTGAAACAGGATCTAGAATCCCGCAAGTTCCGTACTCACGCTATTTGTCATTCCAAGTTTGTCATATACGTTAAGTGTAAATATTTTAATGAATAATGTATGAATCTCTTTAATGGATGAAAACTAAGACAAACACTATACACAACCATAAGGTCAAAATTCATTAACACTATGGAAAATGTTATAGTAAGACAACCAGAATATTGTTTCAAAGCTTTCACTCTTTAAAGACGACACGTTTACATATGTGTGTGTGTGTGTGTTGTCGTAACTTATTTTGCTATATATTATATTTATTTATTTATTTATTACTTTTTTATGAATGCAGCACGTAATCCTGAACATTTTTTACAGCTTATGGTCTGAACTGCTCTATAATACCCAATTATAAATCTTACGAGAAAAAAAAAAGAATTCAAATCTGATAAACGGCGTGTCACTACTACACTGAGTTATAGCTTGTTACACATCTTTCTTACATTCTAATCTTTATCCATCTGTCCTTTACATGTTTGTTTTCTTTTAAATTTCGCGCAAAGCTACACGAGGGCTATCTGCGCTAGCTGACCCTAATTTTAAAGTGATAAACTAGAGGAAGATCATTTATTCGACATCACTAACTTACATCTCTTGAGCTACACTTTACCAGCGAATAATGGGATGAACCGTTACGTATTAACATAATCCCGGGGCAGAGTGAACGACCATATTTGGTTGAGAAATTTGATCCGCGTCTCAAATATTGTGATAAACATGTCACAGCAAAAATCCTGTCTTTTATATGCAACACAATTAGTGTTTGGACCTCGTTCTAATAACACTTGCTTTAACATCTTTATCCAAGTTAAAAAGTTGCAAGTTTTTTTAAAGCCATTGTTCACGTTCAAATGTTACATTGAGCATAATGGTTTGTAATAGAGAAAATATAAAACCCTCGTTAGTTGTAGAAAACATAACCATTTTATTATAGTATTAATTGTACCACTAAATTCCGTAAGGAATGGAGGGCCGCAAACACTGCGGTTTCGTTTGTTTGTTTTTGGAATTTCGCACATAGCTATTCGAGGGCTATCTGATCTAGCCGTCCCTAATTTAGCAGTGTAAGACTAGAGGGAAGGCAGCTAGTCATTACAACCCATCGCCAACTCTTGGGCTACTCTTTTACCAACGAAAAGTGGGATTGACCGTAACTTTATAACGCTCCCACGGCTGGGAGGGCGAGCATGTTTAGCGCGAACCCTCAGATTACGAGCGCATGCCAAGCCCACTGCGGTTTCTCTAACAAGCTGGTTTTTAAGTGAGCAGTTTGTGAGTAGGCAGAAGGACACTTTCTCAGCCCACCAAAGGGAAACGAACCCCTGATTCTAACGTTGTGAATCCGGAGACACACCGCTGTACTAGCGGGGTGCAAGCATTTTATTATATTTTCTGTTTTTTGTGGTAGCGTCAGTCGTTTCAGATAGAGAGGGAAAAGTCTTTAGTCAATCAGACGTCTTGAAATCGAAATTCAAAACTCTGAAAAAAACCACTGTGACATTAATTTTTGTTTGCTACTAAACACAAAATTACTCAATTAGCTATTTGTAGTGCGCCATCTCGTGTATCGAAAAATGATTTTTCGCCGTCAGGCTCACTACTGAACCACCGACGGTTAAAATATAATGAAAGCAATGACATACGTCCTTTTAAAACTGTAAAGCTTTCTTAACCTTCGTGGATTTGACTTGAATTTCGCGCAAAACTACACGAGGATTATCTGCGCTAGCCGTTCCTAATTTAGCAGTGTAAGACTAGAGGGAAAACAGCTAGTCATCACCACCCACCGCCAACTGTTGCACGACACTTTTATCGACGAATAGTGGGATTGACCGTTGAGGATTATCTGCGCTAGCCGTTCCTAATTTAGCAGTGTAAGACTAGAGGGAAAACAGCTAGTCATCACCACCCACCGCCAACTGTTGCACGACACTTTTATCGACGAATAGTGGGATTGACCGTCACATTATATCGCACCCACGGCTGCAATGGGCGAGCATGTTTGGCGCGACGGGGATGCGAATCTGTGACCCTCAGATTACGCCTTAACACACTTGGCCATGCCGGGCCCTGTGCGGCTCTAGGTCTACGGATTTACAACACTAAAATCAGGGATTCGATTCCTCTCGGTAGAACTCAGCAAGTAGCCCGATGTGGCTTTGCTATAAAAACAAACGAACACAAACTGCACTGATAGTGGTTAAAAACGAATGGAACATTTCTCTCGCGAAGGCGTAAATAATATTTTATCCACACTAGATAAAATGAAATAATAATGAAACAGGGGAAAACACCTTAATATCTTTAAGAACTGGATTTCGCTCAGTGCGATAGCAAAAATACGTAAACTATTAGGTTGAGGAATATTTTGTGAGCGTTTTTAAATAATTTCATTCACGCATTACATGCAAGACTACACAATACTTCAATGCATGAGCACATTACACTCAAAACATTGTACATGAATACAATATAAAAGAATAGTACACAATTTATTATGATACTTTATTGTGACCATGTTTTGAGCGATGTCGAGCAAGCAACCTGGCGGCAATTGTGATACGCTGATTTCTATTCTTTTCGCTCAAACAGTGTGGCACCCAAGCCCCTAGTTTCTGAGCCTTACCCATTGAATGAAGGTGGTTCACCCCAGTTTTAGATCACAATCCATTTGCTCCGCTAATTCTCTAGTCGTTTCACGTGGATTTTCGTGAAGAAGTTGGTTCAATCGCTCTTCATCAAATACAGTTGGTCGACCAGTGTGTGACCCGTCCGTCAGATCAAAATTCCCATTTTTAAAACGCGAAAACCAACGGCGGGCGGTACTTTCAGGCATTGCTCCTTTGCCATACACAGAACAGATCTCACGAGCAGCTTCGGCGGCGTTAACACCTCGATTAAATGCGAAAAGCAGATGGTGTCGAAAATGCTCGATTTTGTCCACTTGACATTCCATTCAATGAGCTGAAAATGAAAGCAAAAATTAAAGAAATATGAAAATCAAACACGCCATCTATTAGAGAAAAATATTATCTACCAAATGACATGAAATATTTTGCGAAAGCGTATCATTTATGAATATATTTTTTAACTTGAAAAAACGCTCACGAATTATTCCTAAAACCAATATATAAACCATATAAACTCGTACTTCCCTGATCGGATGTAATGAGCGTACACTAACGTACAACTGAACGCTTTGGGCTTTAGTCATGATCTTGTTGATATTTCGTATTCGAAACGTAACCTTAATTATGAAACTACCAGCACGTGCATTTGCAAGGATAGCCTAGAGAGTCGTTGCCTTTACGTATTAATAGGGTTATTTATTTATAATTTAAAACTGCTAGATATAACGTCGTCTTCTTACATATATATGCATACGTAGGAAATTCACAAGTGTTATGTAAATAATTTACCGAAATATGAATTTTCACCTTTGATCGAGAAAATTTTGTTAAAATAAAACACAAAATTTTTCTTAAAGCTATTATTTTGAATAGGTGGTTAAGGTATAAGGATATGAAACGTTCGATGTTTGTGACATCACTTTAGCCCCCAGTGGGTAAGCGGAATGTCAGCAGACTTACACGCTAACATCCGGGTTTCGATACCCGCGGATGGGCAGAGCACAGATAGCTCATTGTGTTGCTTTGTGCTTAATTCAAAACAACAGAAAAAACAACGACTTTCAATTCAGTGTGGGTGCAACGGAAGAACGTTTAATTCAACAGATCCCAACGAGGGAATCTTTGTTCCATTATAAAAATAATTAAATGGTTGAAGAATCAATGAATGTAAACAAGTGATTGCCATTTTAACATTAAACGTGTTCAACAGTCAAAATATTGTCCAACAGCTGCCAACATCTGACTGTGTCTACCCATCTACTAATGAATTTCACACACGTGATTTGTAACAAACTAATTACTGAATTATGTATAAAAAAATTCTTTTTAACTTTTACTCAAAACGAAGCATTTTAACAGTCGTATATCTCCGATGGTTTTCATGACAGTTTATGTTGTTTCACTAATCGTAATTAGATTAAGAGCTAAATTCGAGTCGTCCTTCGTGCAGTTGTATGAGCACCTACAAGCTGTGGAATATTGTGAAACGAAGTTTTTATCAAATCACATTGATTGACAATATAGCTTTAAGATACACACACACATATATATATATATGTTATTTCTTCAGATTTGACGACACAGCATCACCAGGTGGTTTGGGGCGCTCAACTCTTTAATCCGAGGGTCGCGAATTGGAATACACGTCGCATCAAATATGCTCGTCCTTTCATCTTCTGTTTTCCAGTTAGTGATAACTATGGATTAACAGAATGTTTACGGCCGTAACTGAATAGAGTGATATTCTATTGTTACTTTCAAACTTAGTTGTTCAAAAACAATCCGCCCGCGTCGCGCTAAATATGCTCGCCCTCCCAGCCGTGGGGGTGTATAATGTGACGGTCAATCCCACTATTCGTTTGTAAAAGAGTAGCCCAAGAGTTGGCGGTGGGTGGTGATGACTAGCTGCCTTCCCTCTAGTCTTACACTGCAAAATTTGGGACGGCTAGCACAGATAGCCCTCGAGTAGCTTTGTGCGAAATTCCAAAACAAACATCAAAAACAATCCTCAAAGATAGAAAATAAATGTTAATCAGTTTCTTTGATGAAACAAATGTCAGTGACAGTGAAAGAAAAATCGCATATTTAAAAAGTACTTTTAATAAAAAGGACAAAATATAACCCCAATTTCTTGCTAATTCTGAATAAATCGAACTTAATTTGAAATGTTTTCATACCAGCCCGTAAATGTTGTACAACCTAACTGTATACAGTTAGATACGCTTAGGAAAATTAGTAATAACTGTTACGAAAGGAGGTGTGTACACCATATTGGGTAACTTTTCAAGCTATAGGCATTTCATATAAATGAAAGTGACTGAATCTTATGTATTACCATTTGAAACTTTCCATAAACATTTTTGCTCGAGATAACAGTACACATTCGTTCACTTCAATCAGCCAGATGTATGATAAGATATGTAAACAAAGTACTCACATTTTTCTGATTGACCAGTCATTGAAACAATGCTGCGTTATGAAACCTCTTGAAAATTATAATAACGTACAGAGGTTGACTACGCCACATTAAAACAATTTTGGAGCCCCACTACGTCGTTACAATCCATGTCTTCACGATCGTTCCTACTTAACTGACGACCGTGCATCTTGATAATAATCCTTCAGCGTCGTCTTCAAAGGACATCGTTATTTTGGGAAGGTTTTCCTTAATTATTCTAGTGTTCAAGAACAATTTCCAAGAAATATATAACGATTAATCTGGTAAATTCACGTGGAATAGCATAAGTATCTAATTCATTTTAAATTTACTTAAAGTGTGATATATTTGAATGGATATGTCATGAAGCAGCTTGAGTGCACGCAACATTTTTCGCTTTTTTTCCGTTCTTTCTTGATCATGCTCAGTTACCTGGGGTGAGTGAAGAGATTTTACCAGTGATCCTGGATTCTCACCAGTTACAAAACAGGTTAACAAGGGTTAGTGTACAACTTGTTGTAGATCTTTTTCCTATGTTTCTAAGCTGATTCATGTTTCTCCCTACCTCCCAATTCCATTAAATATAATTGATACAGCCTTTAAAAACTCTAAATCTACGATCTGAATACAGGTTTACGATTTTGAGTGTACAAATATCTTGTGTCGGAAAGGACAGTTACTAAAGTGACCAATCTTAAGCTTAGTGTTTCTCAATCTGAGTGTTAACGCCCCCAGTAAGCATTTTTAAAATTCAAAAGTAGTACACTTTGAAGAGACAGCAGACGCTGAGAGAAAAGATTGGGGGGTTTCAATCCTATATTTGTTAAAATTAAACCATAAGAATTTTTATTTTAGAAAAATATTTTAACGGGCTAAGATTTATTGGAAAAATTTTTGCTGCTGTAAAAACGGTCGTGAACACTGATCTCTTGACATCACACTAGCTATGAATCGCAAAGCGATGTCAAAATAAAAACGGTTACGATACATTTCGTTTTGCTCCCCGCTATTGCAGCGGTAAATCTACGAATTTAAAACGCTAAAATCAGGGGTTCGATTCCCCTCGGTGCGCTCAGTAGTAGCCCACTGTGGCTTTGCTGTAACAAAACACACACACATACATTTCGCTCCATCATAACTTCGTATCGGTTGTGGTTGTCACGTATCTTTCTAATTTGTATTTTCAAAATTGTTTAAATGTATCGTACTCAGCCATCTGTAGAAATAGCAGATGACTTTACTGTAGGTAATCTAATAATGAAAATCTATAAATATTCGCACGGTTAAATAATTCTCTCTGTAGTCCAAGTTTCTGCCCAATTTCCTTTAAAGTCAAGCAATAAGGCTTAATTGATGAACAAGAGAACTGTTTTATTAAACTTTAAACGATTTATTTGTTTCAAAGATCACCGACTACTATAACATATGAATACAGTAAAAGACTAAAATAACTGAAAAGATAGGTTTATTAATTAGATAAACATCATATTTAGTGATGTTTCGACATCACTGAAACATCATATTTGTTCTCTTCTTTTTCTGCCTTGATAAGTTTTCGAACATCAATTAATTCTATTATTAAGTAGTTAGAAATGTTCTAATTCTCTATCTTCAATCGGCCTGGTATGGTATTAAGGCGTTCGACTCGTAATCCGAGGATCGCGGGTTCGAATCCCAGTCGCACCTAACATGTTCGCCCTTTCAGCCGTGGGGGCGTTATAATGTGACGGTCAATCCCACTATTCGTTGGTAAAAGGGTAGCCCAAGAGTTGGCGGTGGGTGTTGATGACTAGCTGCCTTCCCTCTAGTCTTACACTGCAAAATTAGGGACGGCTAGCGCAGATAACCCTCGAGTAGCTCTGCGCGAAATTCAAAACAAACTATCTTCGATAAGTTTAACATAAAAACTTTTGTCCTTAAATTTATAATAACATTATTATGGTTGAATAAAAAAACTGAAGAAAGTCTGTTTTCTAATTATAACTAATTGCCCTGACGTATAAATATGAATATCTCTAAAACCGGTTGTCTTGTTCGAAAGACCCACAATATTTCTACACTCGTAACATACATAATTCTATTGAACATGAAACTTTTCGAACATGGAAAAAAAACACGAAGTCACCAGATGCTGATGGATTTGTTTTTGTTCAGTTTTGGGCTTGTATTACAGACTGATATCATAAATGTCAAATCTAAGACAAGACTGATCATTTTATTATGCCAGGGCACTGTATTCTTCAAAATACTTTTATGAACATACAAACGAAAGTACTTGGCTTCGCACAGGTTGTTAGGTTGATATATTCTTGATGCTTCTATACTATCTATACGTCACGTTATCTAACCTATATGAAAGCCAGTGTGTGTCACGTTACGTCACTATTGATTTTAAACTTAAATCATTTCTGAATTTTCTGTATTATCCGTTTTATCACCAACTTTTTAAAAATAAAAAAACAAACCTCTTAATTCATCAGCGAGTCGAAATTAAAAAAATCAAATTTCAGTACATGGACTAACAACAATATTAGAATTTTCTTTTGTCGCTAAGCAACAAGACATAAAGGCCATTTTTGGAACGCAATGTTATCAAAATGCACTGGTTTCTCATTTATTAAATGTTGTTATTTAAGGAACTATTTATTTTCGCTCGATTGCCTCATTAAAGAGATACACACATGCGTGTACATTGATCAGTAATAACACCCAGATGCACACCCTCAAGATCCACTTAGTATGGTTGCAAAATGTTAGGCTTCCAAGATCTTTCCTCCTTGAGTTATGAAATCCATACACACTAACATAGGCCCACAGACACACCCTTTTATTATTATAAATAGTTTCATAATTATTATATATAAATAAATCTCTACTAATGTTACATACGTTGCATAAAATTTATTTGCTGTAAAATTCTAATACAATGAAAATAATGACTAGCTGATATTTACTTTCTTATTAGTTTTATATAAACTGATTTTCTTGTATTTACAACATCCTATTTTTCAGAGATAAAGAATAATTTTTATTAAAATGGCTGCGTATAATGATTGTTTATTTTGTTTTACTATCAGCAGGTTGTCTTTATATTTCTTTTTTTTAACTTGAAATTGTTTATAACAATGTTTGTTTGTTTTTATTGTCATCAGGTTGTCTTGTATGTCTTTTTTGTTTTGAACATCAAAATGTTGAGAATGATTTTTGTCACTATGAACAGATTAATATGGATTTGTTTTGGACTTCTAGTTGTTTATAATGAATTTAAAACTGTCACAATGCTAACTATACATTGTTTTATTTTGGACTTCTTGTTGTTTATTGCGAATGTGTAACAACCATAATGTTCATCAGAAGTTGTTTTGTTTTGTCGTCTGAAGTTGTTCCTCAAAAGATTATTTGTATTCACGCTCGATGACCAAACACATTTTTCTTTCTGTCATGTTTTTCTTAATTTCAATTTTTATACATTTCTAGTCAGATCTGTAAAAAATAACATTTAAAACCGTTTTCTTCTGCTTTAAATAACTAAGCAACATTTCATTCATCACAAAAACTCATCTGTCAAGCAGGTTTTACAGTAACCAGAACTCTGTATAAAACTACATTTATGTGCAGTACAAAATATACAATGGAATGGTGCAAAACGTCTGAGTTAGGGAAACAGGTTCTCCAAAACCAGCGAAAGTGGTGGAACTTTGGTTTACTGCTTTTTACTCAATTTTCTCTTAGTTTGTTCTCAAACAGAACTGGCTTGAAAAGTGTAACTAATGGTTAAATGGAACACAAAGACAATTATGGACAATAAAGAGCCGTTTTATCAGTTTTGTGAAATTCTAAAGGCCTCGACGTTTCGTCAGCTCTGCCATTTTACACCATTTTATAGAATATTTATATTGTTAATTCAAATTTTTTTTCCACACTCAAGTGAATTTGAAAAATGATTTTCTAATTTAATGTCGAATAAAATCTTTGATATAAAAAGAGACCAGAACTACAAGCATTTAAGATTCCTTTTTGTACGTCAAATCCCAACTAAACAGTTTTTCTGGTCGAGTACATTGTAAAATGCGTGAAGGTTTTGTTCTCTGTAAATTGAATTAGACAGGTTTTTATGTAGTTTACGTATTACGCATATAAACATTTATATTTTTCAAACTAAATGTCGCTCGCGCTAGTACGGCGGTATGTCTTCGGGTTTGCAACACTAAACGCAGGGGTTCGATTCCCCTCGCTGGGCTCAGCAGATAGTCCGAAGTGTCGTTGCTATAAGACGAGTACAAACACACGGAATAAATGCCATGTGTACATGTCTTACTTCTTTTGTTACCGATCATTAACTTCTCTAAGTCAAACCCAGCATCATCGTAACATACTTGTGAGTGTTGTTTCATATTTCTTCTTTCAATAATATTTTATCTAATATTTCACACACTAATATGTTAATAAGCGACATGAAAGTGTGAGATAAGGCTTTCCTTTCATTTATTTGGGACATTCTCACAAAACTACAGAAGAGCTATATGCCCTAGAAAACAAGTGAGTCAGCTGGTTAACAGCATTGGTCTCCAACTCAGTGGGCTACTTCGATTGAATAGTTGGATTACTGTCACTCTTATAACTTAACTATGTCCTAGAATCCGGCACGTTAATTAATAGGCTAGTCCGGTCGGAGGTCCATGGTTGTTAATTTGTATGAACGTTTCTTGTACTCCTTTCGGTAAGTTAATTAGACTTCAATTTATTTGCCATTTTAGTTTTCGGACAGGCTGCCACTGTTGTCAAAACTGCCATAATTTTAAATAATTTTGTTTAAATGTAACTTTATATCAATGTAGCAATATCAAACTTAATACATCCTGTACTATTTCAGAATCATTTCAACCTATTAGTAAAACGTGTCTTGTTACATGCTGTATTTTTAAGTTGAAACACATAAATGCTTAAATAAATAACTTTAGGCAAACAAAACGAAAATCTTTATTTGTTTGGCGTTAAACACAAACTTACAAAATCGGCTATTTGTGCTTTGTCAACCAGGGATATCGAAAAATGGTTTTTACAGCGTTCTAAGTCTTCAGACACACCGTTGTGCCATTTGGGGGGCTTGGTGTGTTTTGAATTTCACGCAAAGCTACACGAGGACTATCTACGCTAGCTGACTTTAGTTTAGTAGTGTAAGGAAGGAAGCGAATCATCACTACCCACCGCCAACTCTTGGGCTACTCTTTTTCTAACGAATAGTGGGATTGACCATCACATTGTAACACCTTCACGGCTGCGCTAGCTGACCTTAGTTTAGTAGTGTAAGGAAGGCAGCGAATCATCACTACCCACCGCCAACTCTTGGGCTACTCTTTTTCTAACGAATAGTGGGATTGACCATCACATTGTAACACCTTCACGGCTGAAAGGGCGAGTATTTTTGATATGACTGGGATTCGAACCCGAGACCCTGAGATTACGAGTAGAGTGCCTTAACCACCTGGCCATGCCGGGCCCGCAGGGGGGCGCTGGAGTTAAAGGTATCAATGTTTTTTCTGTTGCGTTTCACTGAATTTGGCGTAAACAGAAAATTAATCACAAATAATGTTGTTTATATAGCAAAAAATGTTTTATTTAAACAACATGTGTGTTGTACAATATACAAAGTGGTAAGTTTTCAAATCACTTTACGAATTATTTTTAAAATTTTACCATTTTCGAAGAAGTGTCTTATATCACTCCAATATATTTTTTTCCAGACTTATTGCGTTTGTTGTCGTTTTCGTTATTGGTGTTTTTGTCTTACTTGAATAGAAACAATAAGTAATAAAAGAAAAAAAAACCTATTGGAATGGAAACCGTGTGTGTAAAATTTTGTGATTTGGTAGTTATTAAAAACCTTATTGTTTTCAAAGTTATAAAATGTAAGCAATCATTCTAAATTAAGCAAAAAGTTTTTATTGTCCAAGAGCAGTAACTCTTATCTTTGTAAAATGCTTTTAAGCCTAGTTGGTGAAAAGTTTTATTCTTAGTTTTATGTACGAGTAAATGGCGCTATGAATGGAGAGTTAACCACAGTAAATCAAAGATAAACGTCTTCAATTGCTCTTTGGATCATGTCCAATCAGAAAGCACTTTTAGATATTTAAATATAGAGTCAATATTCGTTTTCACACAGCTCTAAAGAAAACACCTTGTTCGAAGACTTCTGTCTGCAGCCTCTCGGTTATAGCACATACCACCTATATTACACCGTTTGAAGACGCACATACATTCATCCTTTATTAGAAGTGCTTATAATTGATGGGACGACGGTTGCCTAGAGAGGATGATATAAGGTTTATAAGGGCTTTTTCTTGCCGACATGTTCGTTTATTGACCGGAAAATTCCTGTATTATAAAAAGTTAAAAGAAGAGGAAAGCGGAAAATCATAAACAAGATGATTTCGACAAACGTGATGTCTTTTATGAAGAAGGTAAGCTGTAGAGCACGAAAGAAGTTACGTTTGTTTCCGTTAGAGATTTGCATGTAATACTTCATCTATGTAGAAACTATGTAATCCATAAGTAATGTACGTCGTTGAAAGGAAGGCTGCAAATGTTTTATAGAATGATATTAGTTTTCGTTCTATACATTTCGAATTAATCTTAATGCTTTATCATAATCAGAGACTTATCAAGGTATGACAATATTAATTCGTTTTTTATTTGGATATTATTTTATCGATTTGTGTAATATTTTATAATGGGTTTCCACTTTACTGCAATTCTGTAATTTTTAAGTGTTTCCCACTCTGACCTGTTACATTTCTCTCAGGTTAAATTAATTAATTATGTTTCTATTCACAAAGTCACGACTTATAATTAAATAATCAAGCTAACTTGACTAACGCGAAAATTTAATCTGGTCATCTAGTCGCACAAAATTCTAGGTTATGCGTATCCAGAGGGAACTTTTACACTGTTTATTTGTGAGTAAAAAACAACACAAACTCGTTTTAAAAATAGCAAAACCGAGACAGAAATGAAATCTGTTTTTGTTTAAAATTTCTAAGATAGTGAGGCCATCTAGGGAGGAAACTGGAGAAACTTCTGGTCCAATGAAACAAACAGTAACAGCAGGTCTTCAGGAGAAGTCTATCGCTAGAGAACAAACGACTTCTAGCAAAACAAGGAAAACAGTGACATCACGTCTAACTCCGCAGGAAAGGTCTGTTCTTCAGATGATATGGCAGAAAAATGATAATGTCGAACATGAATCTCGGAATCCGAGGTTTGTACTTTTCATTCGTCGTCTTAAATACATTTGCTTTAATTATAAAAAAAATTGTTATCACTATCTGAGTTTTTTGTTGACGTGTTCAAAACTTGTGTCAAAATACCGTTACTGTATTCGGATACTTAGCTTTTAACTACGCAGAAACGGAAGTATTTGACTTTGTTCTATTTGCTTATTTTGCATTTCTTGCAAAGCTACACGAGGGCTATTTGTGCTAGCCGTCTCTAATTTAGCAGTGTAAGACCAGAGGAAAAGTAACTTGTCATCACCACCGACCGCCAACTCTTGGGCTTCTCTTTTGCCAACGAAAAGTGGGATTGATCGTAACTTTATAACTCCCTCATGGCTGAAAGGCCGAACACGAGTGGTATGACGGGGATTCAAACCTACGACCCTCGGATTACGACTCGACTGTTTTAATCACCTGGCGATACAGGAATCTGTTTTGTAAGGAAAAACATTTATAAACTTCATTAATACACATCTGTGTCCTAACCATCGATAAATTATTGCAATTAAGTGTCAAGCACTAAGCTCCTCTCTCCTCGCTAAAAATCGGGTTTCGACTCCTGTGATGAACAGAGCGCAGATAGCCCATTGTGTATCTTTGTGCTCAATTCAGAAAGAAAGAATCTAGCATTTCGTCATGTGTTTTATCAATATGTTCAATAGGTCTTCGAAACATGCCACGCATAGCTAGATGGTTAAGGCGCCAGGTTCCTGTTCCGAAAAAACGCGAGTTCGAATCACCGTCCCACCAAGCATGTTCGCCCTTTCATTCGTTAAGGCTTTATAAAGTGAAAGTCAATCCCACTATTCGTTGGTAAAAGAGTAGCACATGAGTTGGCAGCGGGTGGTTATGACGAGTTGCCTTCCCTCTAATCTAACGATGCTAAATTAGAAGCGGCCAGCGCAGATAGCCCTCGGGTAACTTTTCGCGAATTTCAAAAAACAAACAAAGCAATTTAGCCACGACAGACTCATCAGGAATTAAATAAATGTTAAACATCGATCTAGTCAAGGTAAAAAAAAACGTTTTCGTGAAATACGCAGTGTCATTCATTGAAATGTTTTAGACGTATTCTGATAACGTTTTTACTTTTAATCTTGAACTGTTCCATAATACTTTGTTGAGAGTACCTTGAAGAAATCGTCACAATGATTAATATATTTGTAGTCACTAAGAGTTTGGTATTTACTCTGGTCTTTCTATTTCATTACCACCCGTCTTTGCACATTTATTCTTATGGTATATCTCTATGATTTTAATAGCGCGTTCATCACGCGATTTTCTGATGTGATTTATCGATTTTATTCGAGAAACGAATTTTTCTTTTTTTTAGTTCTGAGTCCAAGAAAACAATTTAATTCATTTTTTTTTATAAGTCTGCCCAGACCATCAGAACCTGTGATTCAGACGGCTCCTCCTAGAGAGAGTTGTCGAATATGTCTGAAGAATATTTCTGATGGTGAACAAAACAAGGAATGTGACGAGTGTGGACAGAACGTGTGCGAAGATTGTGCTTCCTACTCCGGAGACACGACCGATAGCCTTCAGGTTTGGGCACTGTGTATTTAATTAATAGTATCTTATATCTTTTGTATTTGTACGTATTGAGTAGTGTGTAAAACTTTGTTTTTCTTTTCTCTTTCGGGGGGGCTGGCATGGCCTAGCGCGTTAAGGTGTGTGCTTTGTGATTTGAGGGTCGCGGGTTCGCGCCCGTGTCGTGCCAAATATGCTCGCCATCCCAGCCGTAGGGGTGTATAATGTGATGGTCAATCCCACTTTTCGTTGGTAAAAGAGTAGCCCAAGAGTTGGCGGCTGGTGGTGATGACTAGGTGCCTTACATCCAGTCTTACACTGCTAAATTTGTGACGGCTAGCACAGATAACCCCTCGAATAGCTTTGTGCGAAATTCCAAAACAAACAAACAATTCTCTTTCGGTAGTAAATATATTTCCTTTACGTTTGTTTCTTTTTAGTGAATGTTATTTACAATGTTCTTTTCTTTTTTACTGAATAATATTTATGATGTTTATGTTGTTTTTACTGAGTTGTATGCCATTATGTATGATTTTAGCTCTTTTTACTGAGTAGCATGTGCAACGAAGTTTTTTTTTTTAACAAAGCAACATGCACGGTTTGTTTTTGTTTGTTTTTTTAACCATCAAGGCTTTAACCGCGTTTTTTAAATACTTACACAATAGTCTAGGTAAGCAGATAGTCAATGAACACAGTTATGCCTATTCTTTCCGTATAATGATGTACTGACAAGGCTTTTGGGTAATAAATAACACATTTATAACGACCCTGTTAACACCACATTGATGGCCAGGTGGGCTAATGCTTTCGACTCCTAATTTGAGGGTCGCGGGTTCGAATCCCACTCCTACCAAACATGCTCGCCCTTTCAGCCGTCGGGTCGTTATTATGTTACGATCAATCCCACTAAGAGTAGCCCAAGAGTGGGCTGTGGGTGATGATGTCTAGCTGCCTTTCCTCTAGTCTCACATTAAATGAGAGACGGTAAGCGCAGATAGCCCTCGTGCAACTTTCCAAGAGACTCAAGAAACAAACGAGCAGTACATTGCGAAAAATGGTCTGTATGGAGGAATGTTACTTATAAAAAAAACTATTAAAATAGTTGCAGCTTGCTTGACAAAAATGGAATCAGGGGTTTTCCTGTCATTTAAATAATTTTGTTTTTGAAGATTCAGCCACTCTCTGATGTTTGACATGTTAATAAACGTTCTACAACTGTTACTAGAACGATACTCGTAAAAATACTGATTTTAGACTAACGTGATAAAAAAAACATTTCGTTATGTTAACTATTTTTAATTTAACTGTTCATAGTTTCCATGAAATAAGTGGTCAAAAATGCACAGTAATTTACTGTATAAAGTTAAAAGTGGATTACGCAGTTAAAAACTACATATTTCAGTGACCAATAAATCATTGTGCATTTCTAAACGCTTAAGTTTTTACTTGTTCATAATAAACAAATATTTTTACGCATTTTTGACTTCAAAATCTTAATATCTGTGTGTATAGTTTTCTGCCTTGTCTTTACTATTTTAACACAAAGGTGACGCCAGTGATTTCAGGAATAATAATATGTTTTTTATTACGCCCTCAGAAATTAATTTTATTTAATTGCTAACTTTGCAGCAAATGTTTTCGAGAAAATAAGTAATTCCTTATAAATTTGACTGGTAAAGGAAACACAAACACAAAATAGATTAATACAGCTAGAAGTAGTGTTACAAAATGTTTATCTATAAAATAAATAATTAAAGACAAAATGTAAGGACCCAGCTTGACCAGGTGGCTAAGGTACACGACTCGTTATCTGAGGGTCACGGGTTCGAATCTCCGACACACCAAAAAAATGCTCGTCCTTTCAGCCGTGTGGGCGTTATAATGTGTCGGTCAATCCCAATACTCGTTGGTAAAAGCGTAGCCCAAGAATTGGCTGTGGGTGGTGATGATTAGCTGCTTTCCCTCCAGTCATACACTGCTAAATTAGAGAGGGCTAGAGCAGATAGCCCTCAGGTAGCTTTGTGCGAAATTCTAAAACAAATAAAGGGGGAGTTTCCTATTAAATGTATTTTAAATATTTATACACATAAATATTATTTAGCTCGACACAAAAATACGAACATTATTATTAAAAAAGTTTGCAGAAGTGATTGTTGTTAAATTGGAATGAAACGAGTAACTAACTCTGTATCATTGTTTGTTTTGATTTTGTTGTCAAATTTCTTTGAGAAATTACCAAAACCCTTTATTTACTTTGTATGTCATAAAAATATATTTTCACTTCAGGAATGGAAGTGTAGTTTTTGTAGAAGACGACAGGTTCAAGATCATCTTGGTGTCGAACCTCCGCCAGGATCTGGAATGAATCGAGTGCCGTCAGTTCGTCGAATGGTAGGTAACTTTTAATGGTAGTTTGTGTAGAAGACGACAGGTTCAAGATCATCTTGGTGTCGAACCTCCGCTAGGATCTGGAATGAATCGAGTGCCGTCAGTTCGTCGAATGGTAAGTAACTTTTAATGGTAGTTTTTGTAGAAGACGACAGGTTCAAGATCATCTTGGTGTCGAACCTCCGCCAGGATCTGGAATGAATCGAGTGCCGTCAGTTCGTCGAATGGTAAGTAACTTTTAATGGTAGTTTTTGTAGAAGACGACAGGTTCAAGATCATCTTGGTGTCGAACCTCCGCCAGGATCTGGAATGAATCGAGTGCCGTCAGTTCTTCGAATGGTAAGTAACTTTTAACGATTTCTTTCCTTGGGATAAACATTAAATTTTGCTATTTTTATCTTTCTTCATATGTTTCTCAATAGTTTAGTGGAAAGTCTGGGGGCTCACGCCGCTGAAAACCACATTTTGATCTCTAAGAGTCGTAGCTACAGACAAACAAACCTTCTTCTCAAATTAGCCTGTATTACTGTATCTATCAAGAACTCAGAACATTTTCAGTGCTATGAACAAAATAATATGTTTGTATCGATTGTGTTATTCATTGAGTGTTGGAAAATAAATGCAATAAGAATAAGCTTTAATCACTCATCACTTTGACCAACGTTGATTTTACTTTTGATTTTATGGAATTTCAAAACTTCAGTGTGGAGCTTTCATTCAGCAATACATGCAATTAGTCAAATCTGGAAAAACGTCGCGCGATGAAATGGGTACCTTTAAAGTGACCTAAGGTCACTAAGCTATCAGATTTCCGTTCCTTCATATAACATCACAAAGTGTTTTCGTAATTTTCTTTCAAGTGTAATGTTACTCTATACACCTGGAATTAATCTCAAAAACTATATATGATGAAATAAATTTTTTTTTTCATAAACGTGGTTACAGGAACAGAGGGCACGAGAAGCAGGTAAGGAAGGATATTTTTCATCTCTTGATCCTGAAAGCGACTTTGACTTTTTGAAGATTTCAGAAGGGGCGAGCGATTTCAAAGCTTCTGATTCCATAGACGAAAGTGTACCGTCATTCAGTATCGTTGCCAAAAATACTAAAGTTATCACAAAAGATCAAGACCGCGAAATTCTAAACAAAAGGAAATCAAAGACCTTCGCAACGGAAGCCAATCATAAGAGGCACGTTTCCTTAAAGAGAAAAGACAGTAGACCCACCGAAAATAAAAATAAATCAATTGGTGTTTCTAAGAGAATAAGAGAAAAAAGAAGAAGGAAAATCGTTACTCCTACGGGAGAATATCTGTCGAGACATTCATCTCCAGAAAAGCATGCCAAAGAAAGGCATTTTTCATCCGAAATTCTCACTGATCGACGTTCCTCTTCTGAATCCACGAAAGGAATGATAACATCAAAAATGATAGCCCTTAAAGCAGTTTATCGTGAAGATGACTCTTATCTTGGGTCATATTTGTCTAGCTCTGACTTTGTGCAGCTGAGTCAACATTCTTCTGCAAGTTCTCTGGAAGATCGTTCTCACAAAGAAGAAGGAAAGGAGCGTAGAAGAAGGAGCAGAACCAAACGACGCTCGAAAATACAGCGACAAAATTATTACGTTAGAGAACCAGATTCAGATCCTGTTTCTTATCAAGATGAAAACTTTCCAAAAACAAATACGACTTCTTTTGAATCAAGCAGTGCCATCGAGAGTCTTGAAAGAGACCTGAACTACGAATCGCAACGTCGCCGTAGCACGAGAGTACCCAAAGCTGCAGAAAAACCTCTCCGACAAATTGCATCAGAAACCGCTTTGGACACAAGAAGGGAATGTTCTGAAAGCTCTGATACAAGTGACATCGGTGGAGATATATCTACACACAGCGATCGAAGTGGTTTTACTGGGCATCATCAGGTTTACCAGAAAGGTGAAAAAGTTGCCGTGCAGAGTTCTATAGGTGGATACTGTAGTCCTACCAGGACTCTAGATAGCTCACTTTCCCCTGATGAGCACTCCCATTTCTCTTCAGACAAGTCTTTTTCCTTAGATGAAAAAGATATTTTCAGGACGTCAACACCACACATAAGACGAAGCATCCCGTCGGTTCTTGTCGATTCGGTTGTTGACCATCAAAGGTCAGCCAGTGTGTCTCTTCTCACCTCTGGTCACTATATAATGGACAATCCTTTTCCAAGAAGAAACAGCACAGGAAGAATGCTTCCCACGCTTCCCGTACCAGAAAATCAGCTTGGCTTACATCCTTCATCACAGAGTAGAAGCTGGAGCACTCACTCTCTCGACTTACCAAGAGAAGAAACCGGATGGGCTGAACGAAGAGCGTCAGCTCCAGATGGAGAAAATATCAGGATTGTGGTTGATGATGTGGATTCTCATCCAGATGGTGAGATTATAATTATTTATTCATCTTTTATTTTGTAATTCTACCTTATTTCTTACAGTATTTATATTTGTAGAATATCACATTTTCTACACACATACCACTGGCATAACGACATGTTCGGGAACTTAACAACACTATAAACTGGATTTCTATACCTGTGGTGGCCAGAACACAGGTATATACAGATCGCTGTGTAGCTTTATGCTTAGCTTCAATCAAAGGAATTATACATCTAAAGATATTTATCCCATGTTTATGTCTAAACCTTCATTACGTTGATAAACAAACACATATATTAATTTTAAAGAAAGCTGAAAATATGTGGTGTACATGTTATCAAGAAGCCAGAGAAAGGAAAAGATGTCAGATATTATGTCAAAAATTCCTCACATTATAAAATATCATAAAGATATATACATATACATACAATAGGTATATCAACATATCCGGAATTTTTTCCAGTGACGAGGAGTTACCTTGTGAAAATCTATACTTTTTATTTTCGTCTAGACTTTCTTTTCACAAGAAGAACTAGAAACCTTTCGGACGTAATTACAACTTGGAAGAAAAAAAAACTGTTTTTTTTTTCTTTATACAAACATGTTCATGATCTGTCATCGTATGATGACAGTATTTTTACTAGACTGAGTACCGACTTTAATCGTACCACTAATGAATAGTAACGTTTGATTTACATTTCAATATCGTTGAGGAAAACTCAGAAACTTAGAGCTGAAATGAAAATTTAAAGAAATTTAAGAAACAAAGTAAATAAAGTTACTTACGTAACACTTTAATCGCGAGTTTGGATCTCAAGTTATTAATTAATGTCATGCAAGTTATTAAAACAATTACTATGTTAATTTAAGAAAGCAACTATATTTGTCATTTTGTATATACCGGTGATAAACTGACGTCCATAATCGTTAAAAATATTTCACTGCTAAAACCGACGTCTATTTGATAAACAGATTGTTCATTAAGTTATCTTGTAGTGAGATTTTAGAAGACATAATTTATGTACAGTCAAAAAGTCTGTTACAAGAAGACATGTTAGAGGGAAAATGAAGTAAAAAGTGATGGTGATGATAGATTATCATATCTGAATAGAAAATCTGTGTTTTATTGTGTTATTACGTAACTTACGCCTTGTTTGTTTGCTTTCGGATATTTTCGCAATCTTACCTTCTTTGTTGTTGTTATGTGTTTCGATACTCGCGCAAAGCAAAACTAAACCAGGGTTACTTGACTGTAGCTTGAAATTTATAGATTAGAAAGAAGGGTCCTGATCAACAGTGGCCGACGCCAACATTCGGCTACTCCAATTAAAACAGTGTTATGTAACTGTTAGTTTCATAACTGCAGAAATTGCAGTTTTTAAATGTTTTGTTTGTTTTTTAGAATTTCGCACAAAGCTACTCGAGGGCTATCTGTGCTAGCCGTCCCTAATTTTGCAGTGTAAGACTAGAGGGAAGGCAGCTAGTCATCACCACCCACCGCCAACTCTTTGGCTACTCTTTTACCAACGAAAAATGGGATTGATCGTCACGTTATACGCCCCCACGGCTGGGAGGGCGAGCATGTTTAGCACGACGCGGGCGCGAACCCGCGACCCTCAGATTACGAGTCGCACGCCTTACGCGCTTGGCCATGCCGGGCCGCCATTTTTTAAAAGGTATTTTTAAAACCAAGACCACGCTACTGGATATAATGTTATTGAGGAAGATCACCCATTCATACAGAGTTACAAAAATGGCTGAATATTTAGTATCAGGATGAAACTTCTCATAACAGACACGAGATTCCAGAAGATGTTGACCACAGTACACAAAACCACAAGTGTGTTTCACGATGACGAGAAACGCAGTTCAAGTAAAAATATATTCTCAAGACGACTGGTGTAGGTATTGAAACTTTAATTAAAACAATGTACAAAACAACTTTACGACTTCTTTAGATCTTCCTCAGGTTAACCTGAAAGGTATTTAATGAGAATTACTTGATTAACAGCTACGTTAAGCACTCGGTTGGAAAAAGTGTCGGAACAATGTGCTAACATTGTTAAAACTGGATATATGATCAAAGCGTCGTTTGATTAAAAGGTGACATTTACAGAGGATGGATAAATTTAATACAGAATAATACGAACTGTTGAATGGAGCTCATGAATATGGGTAGGCCTTCCATACAAATTGCGGACCATTTCATTAATGGATGTTATTTAACAAAGTGCTGTGAATTCTTCAAGTTTCCCAATACTACATAAGAAATCCTAAGTAGAAAACGGATGACGAACATTGGGTGTAAAAAATGTGAATAATTCTGGGTGAACAATTTAAGGTCATGTTAGACATTTACTGTTAAATACAAAATAGTAGCTGTGACCCAATGTGTGATAAAATGACATATAAAGAAAGGTATGGTGAAAATTACAGTCGACAGTATTGGTAGTTCCTAATTCCTTGTGCTCAATATTACAGTTGTAAACTTTGGCATTTACTGATAACTCGTAGGGAATAACACTGTTGTAATATTGGAAGTTACTAATTACTTGAGGACAATATTACAGTTGTAAAGACTGGTAAACACTAATTACTTGTGATGAATATTACAGTTAGAAAGACTGGTAAACAATAATTACTTCTGGTGAATATTACAGTTAGAAAGATTGGTAACTACTAATTACTTGTAAATAGCACAGTTAGAAAGACTGTTAAATATTAATTACTTGTGGTGAATATTACAGTAATAAAGACTGGTAAAGACTAATTGTTTGTGGTGAATATTACAATTGGACATAATGGTAAACAATAATTACTTGTGGTGAACATTACAGTTAGAAAGACTGGTAAACACCAATTACTTATGGTGAATATTACAGTTACAAACACTGGTAAACTCTAATTACTTGTGGTGAATATTGCAGTTACAAAAACTGGTAAACTCTAATTACTTGTGGTGAATATCGCAGTTAGAAAGACTGGTAAATACTAAGAACTTGTGGTGAGTATTACAGTTAGAAATACTGGTAAATACTAAGAACTTGTGGTGAGTATTACAGTTAGAAATACTGGTAAACAATAATTACTTGTGGTGAATATTATAGTTAAAAAGACTGGTAAATACAAATTAACTGTGGTGAATACTAAAGCGTTAAAAGTTTGCCATCACTTATCTCTTGTGATGAATATTACAATTGTAAATTTCTAAGAAATGTTGAACTTAAAAATGTTGGTAGTTACCAATTATATGCGTCAATATTACAACTGTAAATATTGGTAGTTACTAATTACCTTTGGTGAATATTAAAGATTTAAATATTGGTAGTTACTAATTACTTGTGGTAAATATGAAAGATTTAAATATTGGTAGTTACTAACTACTTGTGGTGAATATTAAAGATTTAAATATTGGTAGTTACTAATTACTTGTGGTAAATATGAAAGATTTAAATATTAGTAGTTACTAACTACTTGCGGTGAATATTAAAGATTTAGATATTGGTAGTTACTAATTACTTGTGGTAAATATTGCAGTTGTGAATATCAGTAGTTATTAATTACTTTTGTTGATTATTAAAGCTGCAAATGATGATAGTTATTAATTACTTTAGTTGATTATTACAAATGAGAATGCCGGAAGATACTAATTACTTGTCGTAAACATTACAGTTGTAAAGGTTAGTAGTTACTAATAAATTGCATTGAATGTTACAGCTTTTAAAAGTTACTAATTACATTTAGTGAATATTTTAACTGCAAAATTGGTAGATAGCAGTTATTTGAGGTAAATATTACATCTGTAAATGGTGGTTGTTACTAATTTCTTATTGTGAATAATACATTTGCAAAATTTTCTAATTATTAATTACTTCTTGTGAATATCACAGCTCTAAAGGTTGAAAGTTACTTATTACCTTTAATGAATATTACCATTGTAAATATTACTTCTTACTCATTCCTTGTGATGAATATAACACTTGTAAATGTTGGTAATTACTAACTATTTGTAGTAAGTATTACAGTTGTGAAGGTTGAGAGTTACTAATTACACTTATTGAACACTTCAACTGCAAAGTTTGATAGTTAATAAATACTTGTGGTGAACATTACACTTGTAAATTTTGATAGCTAATTATTACTTCTGGTTAATATGACAGCACTAAATGTAATTAGTTATTAAATACGTGTGGTATATAATACAGTTGTCAATGTTTGTAGTTAATAATTACTTCTGTGAATATAAAAGTTTAAAATGCTGTATTTACTAATTATTTGTGGTGATTATTACAATCCTAAATTTTCGTAGTTACTATTTACTTGTGGTAAATATTACAGCTGTAAAGGTAGGTAGTTACTAGTTTCTCTTAGTGAATATTACATCTGCAAATGTTTCTAGCTACTGATTACTTGTTGTTAATATTGCAGCTGTAAAAGTTAAAAGTTATTAATTACCTTTAATGAATATTACAATGGAAAAAATAATTTTTTTATTAATTCCTTGTGGTGAAAATTACATTGTAAATTTTGTTAATTACTAATTATTCATGCTAACTCTTAGAACTGTAAAAGTAGTTACTTACTGATTATTATTGCGCATGTTACAGCGGTAAAAATCGAAAGTTACTGATTACCTTTATTAAGTATTACTTCTCCAAATGTTGATAGTTACTTATCACTTGTAATGAATATTACAGTTTTAAATGTTTACATTTGTTACTTAATTTTGGTAAATATTACAGTTATAAAGATTGGTAATTAGTAATTACTTTTCTTGAATATTACAACTAAAAAATGTTAGTTGTTACTAAATGCTTGTGGTAAATATTACATTTTTATACATTGGTAGTTACAAATTACTTGTGTGAATATTAGAAATGTAAACAATTGCGAGTTACCAATTACTGTTGTTAGTGTCACAGCTGTAAAAGTTGAATGTTACTAATTCATTATGATAAATATAACAGTTATAAATGTTGTTATCTACTCATTACTTGTAATATTACAACTTCAAAAGTTGCTAGTTACTAATTACTGTTGTAAATGTTACAGCTCTGAATGTTAGTAGTTATTAATTAATTGTGGTGAATATTATTACCCATAAAGGATGAAAGTTACTAATTACTTTTATCTTATGTTATAACTGTAAAATGTAGTTAGTAATTACATCTGATACATATTACACTTGTGAATGTTTGTAGCTGTTAATTGCTTGTGGTGAATACTACAGCTGTAAACTTTGGTAATTACTAGTTACAGTCTTAAATGTTTTTAATCACTAATTATTTGTGGTGAAATTACACTCTTAATTGTTAGTAATTTCTGATTACATTTCGTTAATATTACAGCTGTAAATTTTGGTAGTTAGTATTTACCTATGGTAAATATTACAGTTTTAAAGCTTGGTAGTAACTTAATTGTTTCATTGATTATTACAATAGTAAGTGGTGATAGTTACTAGTTACTTGTAATGAATATTAATTTACTAAATATTGGTAGTTTCTAATTGCTTCTGCTGAATATAATTACTAATTACCTGTGTGAATATTTCAGTTGTAAATCTTGGTAATGATTTACTATTTGTGATCACTAATACATTTGTAAATATTGGTAGTTATTAATTACCTAGGGTGAATATTGCAACTATAAATGTTTCTAATTATTAAATATTTTTATTGATTATTACAACTGTAAGTGTTAGTATTTACTAATTACTTGTTTGAAATATTACAACTGCATATATTTGCTGTAACTAATTATTATTGTTAATATTACAGTTGTAAATATCGGGTGTTATTAATTACTCGTAGTAAACAATACACTTGTAAATGTTGATAGTTACTAAATATCTTTTCTACAATTTTACACTTGTAAATGTTAGTAATGAATAAATACTTGTTGTGAATATTACACCTGTAAATATTAGTAGATACTAATTAGTTGTGGTAAATATTACAGTTTTAAAGATTGGTAGTTATTAATTACTTATGATGAATATAATAGTTGTAAAGGTTGATACTTGCTGATTCAATTTGATGAATATTACAACTGTAAATGTTAATAGTTATTAATTACGTTCATTGAATGTTGTGACTATACGTTTTGATAGTTACTAATTGTTTGTGGTAAATATTGCAGTTGTAAAACTTAGTAGCAACCAATTACTTGTGGTAAATATTAAAACTGTAAATGTTAATAGTTATTAATTACGTTCATTGAATATTGTGACTATACGTTTTGATAGTTACTAATTGTTTGTGGTAAATATTGCAGTTGTAAAACTTAGTAGCAACCAATTACTCGTGGTAAATATTAAAACTGTAAATGATACTAGTTATTATTTAATTTTATTAAATATTACAGCACTAAATATTACTATTTATTATTTACTTTTATTAATATTACAACTCTAAATGTTGCTAGTTATTATTTACTTTTATTGAATAATATAACTGCAAATTTTCTAGCTATTATCTTTTATTGAATACTAAAACTTTAAATGTTTGTAGTTACGAATTACATGTGGTAAGTATTACATTTGTAAATATTAGTAATTTCTAAATACTTATAATTATTACTTGTGTAAATTTTGGTAGTTACTAATTACTTGTGTTGAATATTTCAGTTATCAGTGTTGATCCTTACTAATTTCTTGTGGTGAGTATTTGAACTGTAAATATTGACAACTATTAATTACATTAATTGAGTATTACAAATGTATGTAAAGAAAGTAACTAATTACTTGTCGTATATATTATAGTTGTAAAGTTTGGTCGTTACCAACTATCTTGTGTACAATATTACACTTGTAAATATTGTTAATTAATAAATATTCTTACAGCAGATATAAGAATTGAAAGTTACAAATTATATTTAGTGAATATTACAGCTATAAACGTTCATAGCTACTAATTGATTATTGTGAATATTACAACTACAGAAGTTGTAGTTACTAATTACTTGTGGTAAATATTACAGTTATAATGGTTGTTAATTATTAATTACTTGTTTTATTACAATGCTAAGGGTTGGTAGTTACTAATTAATTATGGTGAATATTATAGATGTAAATTTTGGTAGTTACTTATTATTTATGTTGAATACTACAGTTATAAATGTTGGTACTTATTAATTACTTGTGGTGAATATTATAACTGTAAATGTTGGTACTTACTGATTAATTGTTATAAACACTAGTATTGTAAAATTTCGTAGTTACTAATAATTATGCTAAATATTAGATTTGTAATAGTTGATAGTTACTAATTACTTGTAGTAAATATTAAAATTGAATATGTTTACAGGTACTAATTATTTGTGGTAACTATTACACTTGTAAATGTTAGTAACTACTAAATACTTTTTGTGAATATTACGACTGTAATATTAGTAATTACTAATTATATTTGTTGAAAACTACAGTTGTAATTGGTGGTAGTTATTAATAACTTGTGGTAAATATTACAGTTGTAAAAGTTGGTAGTTACTATTTACTTGTGTTGAAAATTACAGTTGTTCATACTTATAGTTACTATTTGGTAGTAATTAATTACTTTAATTGGGTTTTACAAATGCAAATGTTGGTAGTTATAAATTATTTATCATAAAACTACAATTGTTAAGGTTTGTAGTGACTAGCTACCTCTTCTACAATATTACAATTGTAAATATTTGTGACTAATAATTGCTTATGGTGAATATTAAAATTGTATATGTTGGTAGTACCTAATTACTCTTCATGAATATTGTAGTTGTCAATGTTGATACTTACACTATACTTCTCATGACTATTACAAATACAAATGTTGGTGGCTATTAATTACTCTTCATGAATATTAGAAGTATAAAGGTTTATATTTTCTAATTATTGTGGTACATATTGTAGTTGTAAATGTTGGTATTTACTAATTACTTGTTGTTAATATTGCAACTGTATATATTGCTAGTTATCAATTACTTTTAATGAATATTACAACTGTAAACAGTTGATGGTTACTAATTACTTTTGATGCATATTACAAGCATAAAGATTGGTAGAGTTTCTAATCTTGGTGAATATTACATTTGTAAAAGTTGGTAGTTATTAATTACTTGTGGTAAATAATACACTTGTAAATATTGGTAATAAATTAACACTTGTTGTGAATATTGCAACTCTAAATACTAGTGGTTACTGAATACTTGTGGCAAATATTACAGTTTTAAAGATCGGTAGTCATTAATAACTTGTGGTGAATATTACAACTATAAAGGTTTGTAGTTCCTAATCACTTGGGTAAACATTACAATTGTAAAAGTTAATAGCTACTTATTACATATAATGAATATTACAGTTGTAAATATCTCTAGTTACTAATTACTCGTCATAAATACGACACTTGTAAAGAGTGGTAGTTACTAACTATCTTTTCTACAATTGTACACTTGTAAATGTCAGTAATTACTGAATAATTGTAAATATTACAGCTGTAATATTAGTAGTTACTAATTACTTGTGGTAAATATTACAGTTTTAAAGTTTGGTAGTTATGGATTACTTGTGGTAAATATTAAACCTCTAAACATTAGAAATTACTAAATACTTTTAGCGAATATTACGACTGTAAATGTTGGTAGTTACTAATTAATTTTTGTGAATACAACAGTTGTAAGTGTTGGTAGTTACTAATTAGTTGTGAGGAATATTACAGTTCTAGATGTTGATAGATACTTGTGTTAAGTATTACGACTGTAAGTGTTGGTAGTTACTAATTAATTTTTGTGAATACTACAGTTGTAAGTGTTGGTAGTTACTAATTAGTTGTGAGGAATATTACAGTTCCAGATGTTGATAGATACTTGTGTTAAATATTACTACTGTAAATGTTGGTAGTTACTAATTATTTTTTGTAAATACTATAGTTGTAAGTGTTGGTAGTTACTAATTAGTTGTGAGGAATATTACAGTTCTAGATGTTGATAGATACTTGTGTTAAGTATTACGACTGTAAGTGTTGGTAGTTACTAATTAGTTCTATTGAATATTCATGTTGTAAGTGTTCGTAGCTACTGGTTACTTGTTTTGAGTATTACAGTTATATAGTTGAATGTTACTAACTACTTTTAATGAATATTAGAACTGTAAAGGTTAGTATTTACTGATTAATTCTATTGAATATTCATGTTGTAAGTGTTTGTAGCTACTGGTTACTTGTTTTGAGTATTACAGTTATAAAGTTGAATGTTACTAACTACTTTTAATGAATATTAGAACTGTAAAGGTTAGTAGTTACTAATTAGTTCTATTGAATATTCATGTTGTAAGTGTTCGTAGCTACTGGCTACTTGTTTTGAGTATTACAGTTATAAAGTTGGTTCTTACTAATTACTTGTTGTGATTATAAGAATTAAAAAAATATCATTATTACTAATTATTGTGGTGAATAATGCACTTGTAAATTTTAGTAATTATTAAATACTTGCTTGTATATCACAACTGTAATTGTTGGTAGTTAATATTTACTTTTGATGAATACTAGAGTTGTAAATGCTTGTATTTACTAATTACTTATGGTAAATATTACATTCAGAAATGTTGGTAGTCCCAAAGTATTCGTAGTGAATATTACAATTGTAAACGTTGGTAGTCACATTTAGAACTGTAAATGTTGGTATTTATTCACTTATCTTCTTGAATATTACAACTGTAAATTTGGTATTTACTTATTACTTGTAGTGAATGTTACAACTTTTAATGTTGGTAGTTATTAATTATTTGATGATAAATATTACAGTTGTAAAGGTTAATATTTGTTAATTACTTAATCGTAGTTCATAGTTAATTATGAAGTGTGCTTAATATTTTCGATAGTCTTTATTTTCGTAATCAAGGAAGATGGTGATTTTTGGACACTGCGAGGACTAGTAGGTAACTTTATTAATGCTGAATATTAAACTAAAAACCCAGTGAACTTTTTAAAATACAAAACAATTAATTAATATTTACTTCCGATTAAAGCAATTAACGAACTTAGATCAATTTGTTTTTAAATCAAACTCGTTACTGATTGTTTTTAATTAAATATATTAAATATACTGCTTAACGCACATTCTTGTAAGTATTAGAATGTAATGTTTCATTAGCCTCGATTGTTCCTAATATTTAATATCATATTTCGGTTATGAATGTTTGTGGGTGTGTTAATTACTTGAAAGAGGTCTTTCTTGAGACAATCATTTTTACGAGATCCCTAGACTAAATACATTATTCTATATATCCTGGAATCATGAAATATATTGATTAAACTAATGTGTTGTTTCTCATGAATGTTTAATGAAAGTTGCTTGAGATAATGCTTTAAATATAGACGTTTCCCATGTTTTTCAGTAGCTACAGAAAGAAGTAGATTTACGAAAAGGCCTTTTTTTTTTACTTTATAAACAGCGGAAATGGATATATTGATGGCCTGAGCTCTTTCGTGTTTTACGTATTTTAAGTATTACTAGAGTCCCTTTACAGGAAATATTGAACTGCGAGTGGTGGTTTATCATTAGAACAAATAGTACAAAGTTTTAAATTTACATGCTTTAAAATGATCAGTTAAAATACCAACAAGGAAAAGAATTTGTTTTGATTCGCCACATCTATTGCTTCATATCAAGACCGATTTAAGTCTCGTATTCAATTTGCTCACAGGCAGCTTTTCCGAATTATTAAATTATTTTGATTAATTTACAGTTTCTGAATTCTACGCGACAGATAATTTGTGTTCCAGAATCGTTGAATCATAAATCGGATATCCTCCCAACAACAGAGAATGGTATAATACTTTAATAGCTCGTGATTTGGCAAACGTTACAGAGATGTGGTTATCTTTCTTCACTTAATAATCTATAACTTTACATTCGATGTTTAAGCCATTATTCTAACATGTTACGTAAATAAAATACTTAAGCCTCAGAAAATAAATGCTTTGCTTAATTTGGGTATGAAATCCGTTTTGTCTGAAACTACTTCGCGTCAGTGAAAAATCGTTTTATAAACAGAACGTTCTGTGAAGACAATTGTCGATAATGCATTATACAGACCCCATGTTGTTTTACACTATTCATTAAGTCCGTCTGAAACATTATCTTTCATCATACTTCAAACGAATGTTGTTGTGGTTCGTTCAAGAGGCCCCCCAGTGGCTCAGCGGTATGACTGCGGACTTACACGCTAAAATCCGGGTTTCGATACCCGTGGTGGGCAGAGCACAGATAGTCCATTGTGTAGCTTTGTGCTTAATTCAAAACAACAACGTTCAAGAGAATATGCCCAGTGAACACGTATATTTGAAATCATTAGAAAACCTCTTACTTTCCTGCTTCTAAGTTTCTCATTTGTTATTCTTCGGGAATGTACGATTTTTGTACATGTAATTCCCCTGGTTTAATCTCTAGTGGTAACTGATAAATTTGGAGGCAACCATTTCGTTTCATTTTCTAGTTCAAACCAAACTATTTCCAGAATGCTGTATTTTATCTTGAGCTAATGCTGAAGTAATTATTAAAAGTAATGTAATAATTCTCTCCGATTCCTATTATTTTTGACAAGAGATTAGTTTCTCAATGTGTTGTCTTTAGGAATCGATTCACAAGGGTTCGGCCCGGCATCGTAATCCGAGGGTCGTGGGTCCGCATCCCCGTCGCACCAAACATGCTCGCTCTTTCAGCCGTGGGGGCGTTATAATGTGACGGACGTTCACTCCCACTATTCGTTGGTAAAAGAGTAGCCCAAGAGTTGGCGGTGAGTGGTGATGACTAGCAGTCTTACACTGCTAAACGAAGGACGGCTAGCGCAGATAGCCCTGGATTAACATTGCGCGAAATTCAAAAAACAAACAAAAAACACAAGTGTTAGCTTTATAAGCCTTCAAACTTATCGCTATGCCAACAGATACTTATCACTAAGCATATTAAACTGAAGGAAATAGCACAATTTCTATTGGCATGATATGGACGTGAAAATACATTTACCATTAATAATCAGTTTTTTTCATTCCAATCTTTGTGTTTCCTCTGTAGTTTATATTTACAGTATTGTTGAAACAAGTTATTTCAGAACCTTCCACCATGTTATTAACGTCTTTCTTACCACCTTCTCCAAACCGGAATGGCATGATTGGAATAAACACAATACATCAATTTGCATAACATCATAAAATAAATTATATATAAACAAATAACCATTAAGACCAAACCAATAATTGAAAATCCATTTCTGAAAAGTTGCTAGTTGTTTCTTACATAAAAACAACACCATCAAAGAAATATGCTATTTATTTTCTAAACCTATATTTTTTATAATCCACAAGCGATATATATTTTTATGTTCTTGACGTTGTTGTTTTAGCTTGGAGTCTAATATTTTAGAGCATTAATTACAAACGTTTTGTATGTTCTAGGCGCTCATGGTAAAAGCTCTCGACAACCACTTTTGAGATTAGTGAGACTACATCGTGATCGGAAGGTACCAGGTAATTATTATTTTAACCCTTCTTGCTTTGTCGTAATGGTATTTAGTACCTCTGAGCCTCAGACCAGAAATCCACGAATTTCAGTTTGATATGCTGGTCATTAGCCCACGCACAGACCTAATTTCAAAGATGGGGTAAATTCTCTCAAGATGTGCAAATTCTTGAAAGAATACCTTTGTTTTTCAACCATCATGAACAACTGTATTCACAGACAAACCACAGACTTCAACAAATCTGATACAGTGAAATGCTCATTAAAAGTGATCAAATAAACAATTTCTATTTTGAAATATTCACTGGATGTTATTAAATAAACAGCGTTAAAACAGTAACGTGTTGACAGCATGTTATAGAACGAGTAAACTTGAAACCTCGAGATGTCAATGGAAGTTATCAAAGAGAGTTAAAACAACAAAATGTTCACTGAAAGTTATTGAATGGTTAGACTTAAAACACTGAAATGTTCAATGTTAGTTATCGAAGTAAACATCTCAAAGATTAGATTACTTGGTATTTTACAAGGCATATATGTTAAAATACTCAACTTCACTCAATCTAACTTATTTACCCTTGTCATTAATATTATAAATAACATAATCCAACCATTATTTGCTTATTGTCTACCATAAAACTTAAAATTACACCTTCTATATAATAAATAAAAGTTTTTCATCTCACAGTTCCACTTATTGATACAACTGGAGAAACAGTTTGATTGAAACTACAGTAACTAAGGATCGAGACAACACCTTAACATCCCCTACTTACACACCTTAGTAACAAAGATTTACTGTTGGCGCGAAAACACTGCGTCTAAGTATTTATCAGTTCTAGTCGGTAAAGATCTCACACTCTTTAAAACACATTCAGATAAATGTTGTCTTATCGAAGGTTAAAGAAAATTTCGATTCTCATTCATAAAATGACATTTGTAAATCGAAGCTGAAACAAAGTATTACACCATAATTACGTTTGTGGACAGAATGATGATATATTATATTTAATTATCAAAGCCTTTTTGGGTCGTGTTTAGTTGATTAATGAAGTTCAAGACCTGGCATGGCCAGGTGGTTAAGGCACTCGACTCCTAATCCGAGGATTTCAGGTTCGAATCCCCGTCACACCAAACTTGCTCGCCATTCCAACAGTGTGGGTGTATTAATGTTACGGTCAATCCCACTATTCTTCAGTAAAAGGGTAGCCCAAGAGTTGGCGGTGGGTGGTGATGACTAGACGCCTTCCCTCTAGTCTCACATTACTAAATTAGGGACGGCTAGCGCAAATAGCCTTCGTGTAGTTTTGCGCGAAATACAGAACAAATAAAGAATAAAACTCAAAACTTTCAATAATATAGACACTTTTCATTTTAAAGCTGTAAGTTTCCATTTCTTAATCCAAACTCGCCGCATACATTATACTATTTTTCACTCATCGCAACATATTAGATATAATCGAATTTGTTCAACGTTACAAAGTTATTGTTTATCAGCTCACTCATGTTTCACAAACATGTTTCTCATTCTGAAACTAAAATTATCTAACTTTATATATCATTCAACATTGGTGTTTATAGCACTTGTAGGATTGATGTTAAAACACTTTAACCTTTAACCGTTTCTTTCATTGCTTTTTATCTTTAAGGAAATAATGAACAACTATAAAATGGAACACTAAAAATTAGTGAAATCATTTGTTGATGACAAATTATGTCATAAGATGTGATTGTTTGTTTTTTTAATTTCGCGCAACGTCACACGAGAGCTATCTCCGCTAGCCGTCCCTAATTTACCAGGATGAGACTAGAAGGAAAGCAGCGAGTTATCACCACCCACCGCCAACTCTTGGGCTATTCTTTTAACTATAAATAGTGGGATTTACCGTAAAACTATAACGCCTCCACAGCTGAAAGGGCGAGCATGTTTAGTACGACGGGGATTCGAAACCGCGACCCTCAGATTACGAGTCTAGTGCCTGAACCACGTGGCCATGCCTGGCCTATAAGATATGAATACCGATCTCTAAAGGAAAATGTTTGAAATCACTGACATTTTGGGAAACAGTCGAGTTTTCTGTTTGTTAAAATCAAACTGTTAACGGCCGATGTTTTGATCTGTTCGTCAGACTGGTAAAAGTCATTGTTTTGGTCTTACAAAACTATATGATTAAACTGTTACTTCTCTATTGGTCTGTCTGACCTCAATATTGACGTCTTATAAATTTCAGTATGAAGTGTACTGTTAGTTTCACCCCTACTTGCTGTTACATATTTTTTAACAACTTATTATGTTACACTTATTATGTTATTTGTTTACTTACATTAATACCTGTTATAGTGTTAATAGCATTATTTATTTTATGTATCGTTATTGAAACCTCATTGGCCAACTCTTCTTATTGCCCTGATCAGTTTCGTACCGTATTGGTTTATTTATACTTATTACTTCAGGCTAACCGCTCTTTAAGTGGGCTCTGTATGCTAGTAAGATGTATAGCCGTACGCCAGATTGGTCGATTTTCATCTTTGATCAGAAACATTCTGGAACTCTCTGGTCTTCATAAATTTGCGAACAGTTTGCTTATATTGTGCAATCTATTAAGTCACCTATTCTTGTGTTCTTTCTGTCTCTCTTTCTTTACTGCATTATTGTATGATCTTATGGACTCGAAAGATAAAACATAATGTGTCGTTGTGGCTACACTTTTGATAATTTGTCTAAAGAAGTTCCGAAACTTATGGAATTCCAAAATTTACAAATAAAGCTCAAGTCACTTACTTATGAACTTTTTACTGGTATTAATTTCTATGACGCAACTTTCAACTGGCTGATCAAGAGACTATTTTGATTTTGGCTGACCATAGGATAAATAAACGATTTTGATAGCATTTCTTCTAAGAAGAAATAACCAATAATGTACCAATTCAAAATTAAGTAAGCATTGAGATGTATACGAATAAAATTATTACTTTTCAACTTTAGTGTCGTTTTCTTGGTTACGAAGGTCACCGAGGTCAGGTTGAAAAATTTGTCAACCTGTTTGTGCACAAGTTTCAGAAAAAAATTGACTTCGATTTAGTCGGAAGACCAGAATAATAAACGTTTTAATTTTCATTGAAATTTGAAGGAAATAAGAAGAGACAATACGTTTTTAAACAAAATTTTATCACAAACAACGTTTTCTGAAAGAAAATGGCTCCTATTGATGTGCTGAAAAGGTGAAGCTTTGAAGAGAAACATTGTTTCACAGTCATCTGATCAAATGTGATACTTACATGATACGTATATCACATTTCGTATAACGTAATGTGGTATCGTATTTCGTGTCTGCACGTGTATGTTCTTCTCAAAAGATATGCGACTTGGATTGTGTAATATTTATTTACCTTATACCATTCCAGCTTCTTTGGAATATATTGATAACAATGGTTACAACATATATTGTCTACTAGTCTACAGCCCCTCGCTAGTACAGCGGTAAGTCTCCGGATTTACAACGCTAAAATCAGGTGTTCGATTGCTCTCGGTGGGCTCAGTAGATAACCCAATGTGGCTTTCCTATAAGAAAACACACACGCACCTACTAAACTGCAACGTGGATGGCCTCATATTTATGTGTATTACATCGAGGTTTTAATTTGTTCATGTTGTTAATAAAGGCTACAACGTATGTTGTTTATTAGCCTGCAACTTAGATAATCTCGAATACCATACAACTTGGACCTTGTCAATGTATAAGGTAGCAATGGCTACAACATATTTAGCATACAGAACTACACAATCCTTTTTTGAAATAAGTAAAAATTATGACATTGTATTTTACACTTTTCGTGTTATGCATAATTATCACTTTTAAACTTTAGTGTCGTTTTCTTGGTTACGAAGGTCACCAAGGTCGAGCGAGGATATATATGGTTATATATCTATGAGAAACAAACATTCCGTCATGTTCCCTAATAATGTAACATTTAACTCAGTTTGAATTTCGATTACTAGAATTCTTCTATTTTTCAACAATGCTATAGTTGTTTTTTATCTCACTAAATCGCCAATTATATCATGTGAAAAACGTGGGGCTTAATAGAATCATTTTGTTTTATTTGTTGTACATTGTTTTAACCCTCACAGGCAGCACTGTTATCATATTGTATGCACATAAAATGCAGTGTAAATAACGTTGACGAATTTTAATAAATTCCTGCACAAATTTAAGTGACCAGTAAATGAAATATGTGGTTTAATAGTATGATAATTACTAAATTAAACTGATGAGCAAAATCTAATGTCCTTAATTAAGGTTGACTAGGGTAATGCAACAAGTATCATTAGGTTGTCCAGAAATAAACGTCAGAATTCTCACAACGACATTTAGAAACTGAATATTGAGTAACTCATGGTTGGTTTGTTTAATCCAACCTTTGTCACTCACAAAGTGTCTTATTTGTCCACTGATTCATCTCTACTCAGGGTAAGTTTTGTACCCCCCCCCAAGGCAGCATGGACAAAAAGGACTTTCTTCTGATATTCCTCTACGATTTCAAACTTGGATGAAACGTTACCGAAACTACACGGAATATCAACCAGGCATTCAGCCATGGATCTGTTACTGAACGCATAGTTCAGCGTTGGTTCTGAAAGTTTCGACGTGGAGATGAAAGTTTTAAAGACCATGAAAGTCGTGGAAGGAAGCCATTCCAAGATGAAATCACATTAAGGGAAGCAGTTGAGACAGACCCTCACATCACAGTATGTAAGCTTGCAGAAAAGCTAGGCACAAGCAAATCAAGCATTGCCAACCATCTGAGTGCAACTGGAATGACGAAAAAGCTGGATAAGTGGGTTCTACATAAGCTGACTGAAGATCAACAAAATGGGCATTATTTTTTTTTATATGCAAAAACGGCTCGTTTGGGTTGAGAAAATATTTTACACAGAAAAGCGAACAACGTTTCGACCTTCGGTCATCTTCGGTGTGAACCTCAACAAGTGGGTTTCTCGACATCACTGAAAATTGACATTATTAGACCTGTCAAGGTTGATGCTCAAAAATTGAACGAATCGGATATCGAAGTTATGACTCATCCTCTTTATTTCCCAAACCTTTTCACTATAGATTTTCATTTTTTTCAAGCACTTTGATGAACGTTTCGAATTATAAACGCTTTGAAAACCATACAGCTGCAAAAGATACTTTCAGGGAGTTCATGGACCATAGAAACTCTTATTTCTACAGCAGGGACATAAACAGCATCATTACACGGTGGCAAAAGAAAGTTGAAACAAATGGTGCTTACTTTCATAGAAACGTCTCTTACAACACTGGTTTATACATTTTCAAACTTCGCAGTTGAGAAACGACATTTATTTCTGAACAACTTAATACCATTTCTTAAAACTCTTCAAAATGTATTTCATATTCTCTCCTTCAAATTATCAAATTGTGCAAAGTTGCTTATTTAATATATCAAATTGTGCAACATATTTTGTTTCAATTAATCAACGATATATAAATTATTTTTCAGTTTATATGTTAGGAAAGATTACCTGTTTAATATTATTTGCTTCACCAGAGTCTATTGCTCAATTTTTTTAAAAGACACACGTTTTTTTGAGGGGGGGTGTACCAAGCACTTCTCACTTACTGGCATGCTTGATTATAGATCCAAAGTTCCCTGGTTCGAGGCCTGGCATGGCCGAGCGCGTTAAGGCGTGCACTCGTAATCCGAGGGTCGCGGGTTCGCGCCCGCGTCGCGCTAAACATGCTCGCCCTCCCAGCCGTGGGGGTGTATAATGTGACGGTCAATCCCACTATTCGTTGGTAAAAGAGTAGCCCAAGAGTTGGCGGTGGGTGGTGATGACTAGCTGCCTTCCCTCTAGTCTTACACTGCAAAATTAGGGACGGCTAGCACAGATAGCCCTCGAATAGCTTTGTGCGAATTTCCAAAAAAAACAAAACAAAAACAAACCCTGGTTCGTGCACTCTTACCACAAGAAAAGAAAATTAAGATTCGAAATCTGCACTTCGGGTCTATGAGTTCATTATTGAAGTGACATTCAAATCCTAATATCCAGTTAAATGAGCAAGCAGCGGGTGTTGCTGACTAGATGCCCTAGCCTATCGATATCGTTTCAAAATTCCGGATAACCAGCACAGACAAACACCAAGTGGCTTTGCTGGAAATTCAACAAACACCGACAGCAAATGTCCACTGTTTTCAACATTAACTTGTTGTTTTGTTGTTTTGAATTAAGCACAAAGCTACACAATGGGCTATCTGTGCTCTGTCCACCACGGGTATCGAAACCCGGATTTTAGCGTGTAAGTCCGCAGACATACCGCTGAGCCACTGGGGGGCTTAACATTAACTATGATATGTGTATTAACCAAACTGGTCAGTATGTACACGACTTCCGTGTAAAATATTTTACGATTCAAGTAATTTAATACCCAAGTGTAGGATATTTCAACTTCAAAAACCAAAATCACATTTATTTTATCCTAAGTGACCATTATGACTCTGAGAAAATGGCCTTTAAGGTGAAAATGTCATCTAACTATATCTCACGTGTCCTCTCATGGAAAGCAGTTTTAACATGGATGACTGCGTTTTACATGAAATGTCATCAAATAACTTTCTATCACCCTTTAGTCAAGGTGACTGACCCCTTTCTAGTCAATGAATAACGAATTAACTAACGATTGACTGGTTAACGTTTTAATTACGAACAAGGTATTAATTTAATGACTGACTGAATAACTGATTCACTCGCTCACTAAATAATTCACTAGTTAACTAGCTCGTTGAGAATAAATACTCTTGTTTTTAATATTATTATTCTGTTTCCCCCAAGACTTTAGAAAAATTCGCGACGTAACACGCTTCTCACGTCACATCCTGTTAAAGAGGTCCCTTTAGTAACAATAAAAAAATCTCAAACTTAAAATAATAAAACCAACATACAATACGTAACAAAATTTTGGATACACTAGTGTTTGATACAAATATATATATATATATATATGTGTGTGTGTGTGTGTGTATGTAGATTATGTTTTTCCCTCCACTGGCTCAGGATTATGTCTGCGGACTTACAACGCTAAAAATCGGGTTTCGATACCCGTGGTGGGCAGAGCACAGATAGCCCATTGTGTAGCTTCGTGCTTAAATGAAAATAACAACAAAAAGATTATGTTTTATAGTCATAAATATTATTTTCCATTAGTAGATGAATTAGCACAGAAATTTAGAGCAATCTGATTTACTGAAATTGGCAAAATTTGTGGAACTCGTTGATACGATCGATAGAAACCAGAATTATCAAGTTTTCAATTTTTACTTATTTTATTAAATTTCATGCAAACCTGTACGGGACTGTCTTCGCTGTAATCCCTAATTTGGAGAAAGGCCAAATGAAGTTCAACTAATCAACATCACCAACCGCTAACTTATCGGCCTCTTCAATTGATGCCACTTCCTTATCACTACGATCCCGCATGGCCAGGTGGTGAAGGCATTCGACTCGTAATCCGCTGGTCGTGGGCTCGAATCTCTGTCGCACTAAACATGCTCGCCCTTTCAGTCGTGGAGGCGTTATAGTGTGACGGTCAATCCTACTATTCAGTGGTAAAAGAGTAGCCCAAGAGATGGCAGTGGGTGTTGATGACTAGCTGCCTTCCCTCTAGTCTTACGTTGCTAAATTAGGGACAGCTAGCGTAGATAGCTCTCGTGTAGCTTTGCGCAAAATTCTAAACAAACCAAACCAATACATTAGGTAAATAGCAGAGGTTAATTTAATATATGAAAATTCTGTTTGAATTTACCATATTTTTCATTCACCACAGTATTTTAAAAGTGCAGTATTTTTTACTTTTGTTCATAGGTTTGGAGAAGATCTGTTTATTTCGTATGTTCGTGTATATGTAAGCAATAACTAATTTTCAAGTTACAAATTGAAGGAAAAGTAACCAGTTAACAGCCTTTACTGTTAACTAACTGGTTTACTTTATTTGACATTATTATTTCTACATCTAGTATGACATCTCATTATCATCTCAATGAAACTTTGAAGAATGAATCTTCAATTTAAAGCATAAAACATGTTTGTCCCGAATTTAAAAAAAATTAATATGTAATTTGATGCAATCGTTTTTGTTTCAAATTCTTTTTATAAATGCCCACGAGCATTCTTACATTGTGACTTAAGCTAATTTTCCCTGGGTCTCTTCATCAGAATTTAAATAACGTTAAATAACAAAATCTGTTATTAATGCTTTTTTAGATTTATTTAAAGTCTCACAACGAGCATCTTGTTATAGTCAGTTCTTTGTCTTACATTGCATGTCAGCTATCTCGAATAGTCTATAAAAATAACATATCTGTTATATAAGCTCATTACATCCGCGTGATCGAAATCAAAGTATAACGCTATTGTAAACACATTGTTTTCGAATAATTTCGAATTAAATATTTCATACTGCTGTTAGATATTTATTTCTCAGCTTAAGAATGCGGAATATGAAACAAAAGGTTGGGTTTGTTGAGTGAATATATGTTGATAAAGGAAGGTGTCGTTCTGGTGTTTTTGGCTTTTCATTCCGACACTACATCATTCTGAAACTACAAGTCTGTGTACAGTTATATAGAGTTTTTTTTTGTCTGATCCTTACCGCGTAGACAAACGGATACACATACTCTTCAAAAAAAGAAACGCAAAAGGCAAAGTATGAGACAAATTGTCAACAAGTTTATTCCGGGTAGTTTTGTATGACATATGTGAAACTTTGTACATTCACTGCTGAACATTTAATGTCTGCAAAGGTAAAGTCCACGCTCACTAGTTGAAGTTTAACGTCATCAACGTTAATAACGAGTTTCCCCCGTAAGCATTAATAACTGCTTGGTATCTCTGTAGAATGGCTGTTCACTTAGCCTGCAAAGCTGCAGCAAGCTGAGGTAGAGTCTGCAGTTGAGGTTGTCGCCGTCGCAGACGTCGGTCCAACTCGTCCCAAAGATGTCTTATGGGGTTTATATCTGTTTATCTGGAGGGCCAGGGAAGAACGTTGATGTTGTGGTGTCAAGAAGACAGTGGTGAGTCAGGCTGTGTGAGGACGGGTGTTGTCATGTTGAAAACGTCGTTGACGTTCACCATGATGGGTTGCACATTGGGCCTAAGAATCTCGTCGACGGTTGCGTACGGTGTGATTGGAAAACCTACACAGCCCTGGTATGGTTGAGGCAGTAGACGTCGCAGTGGCGGTCCTATCCCGAAGATGACGTAACTGGATATAGCGATCTTGTGCGGGACTGGTCACACGAGGTCTGCCAGATCGTGGATGGTCACGAGTTGATCCATGTTGTTGGTGACGATTCCATAGCCTTGTGATGGTGCTTGGGTGGACATTCGCAGCTCTGGCAACATCTGATCGAGATTCGCCTGCTTCCCCTCGATCAATGGCGTTGTTGCGTTGTGCTTCTGTCAGTCTTGGCGTAACTGTATTGCGTGTCGGTGGCTTAACACTGAGCTATGGAAACCGAAAACCCGTCACTTTCATGAGGATTTTGCACATGTTGCACTTGCAGAACATGCAGATCTCTCAAACAAATTTACTGGACACGCATGCGTTTTGGCGAAAAAAATCTGATGTTTTCCTCCGTTTCCAAAGTGCACAACTTTTATTGTTATTTTGGTCTAACAATCAGTGCCTTAACACGTGTAACATCACATACTCTGAGCTTGTAATGTTATTACATATATTTCTTTTTAAAATAAAAAATATCTCTTTTGCGTTTCTTGTTTTGAAGAGTATATCTTACGTAGACAAATATATATACTGTTTTAAACGTATTATTGAAAGTACAGCTGTTTCCGTAAGAGTGGAATATCAAATTATCACTGGCAACTGTGTTAAAATGTTTCATGACATTTGCAATCACCAAACTACAAGGAATAACATGTAGGAACAATGCAGAAGAATAGGGTTACTGCTAAATTATACATTATTACGTCACTTTAGTTTAAAAATTCAGAAGTTGGGAAATGGTTGGAAACAAAATATTAATAAATAGATTAGTTTTACCGTTAAAGACGTCATGAGATTTAAACCTTAAACATATAACCTTTTACTGATTCCAGGTATCAATCAATTACATAACACAATAACAACAAATTCGAAGTAAAGAAAAGCAAATTTGAATACAATATCCAACTTTAGGCTCGGCATGGCCAAGCGTGTTAAGGCGTTCGACTCGTAATCAGAGGGTCACAGGTTCGAATTCCGGTTGCACTAAACATGCCAGCCCTTTAAGCCATGTGGGCGTTATAATGCGATGGTCAATCCCACTATTCTTTGGTAAAAGAGTAACCCAATAGTTAGCAGTGGGTAGTAATGACTAGCTGCCTTCCCTATAGTCTTACACTGCTAAATTGGAGACGGCTAGCGCTCGAGTAGCTTTGCGCGATATTAAAAACAAACAAACAAATATTCAACTTTATTCATTCACAGTGTACAATCAAACGTGGTTGGTTTTGTATAATTACCCTGCTATTAATAGATATCTACCTATCAATTATTATCAGTTTTTTTAAAAAAAATTCGTTTCCAAAGCATGGATGTTTTTAGTGAGACTTCCTAAATAAAGATATAAGTGTAAAAATGTTCTTTCAAGTGCTGCATACCATTAGAGTAATATTATGTAAAAATACGTGTATGTTTTTTTTCTCAAATTTAACTAGGAAATCAAGCTCCAATAACCAATTTTTTTTATAAGCTAAGCATTTACAAAACTGTGTTATTCGATATGCACTGACACAGCCTCATTATTTCTGGAAGTTTGGAAAACTCAATTAACGACAAAACTTTGTTCGTTTGTTTGTAGTTAAGCACGAAGCTACACAAAGAGCTATCTGTACTTTTCTCACCACGGTTATCAAAACCTGGTTTTTAGTGTTGCAAGTCAGCAGATGCACCGCTGTGCTATCGAGGAGGCGAAGGAAAAATGTATTTTCCGATTGTAAACACCACTTCATTATTTCTAGAAGTTAGGAAAACACGAAGTTTCAAACACTCAAATAACAACAAAATTATGAAACGATATAACCAGAGGGTTTTCTGAAAAAGATGAGGCCATGTTCTTAAAAGAAATATTTCAAAACAGAAACCAAAATTTTTTTTTTATATTTTGTACGAAGTAAATAAATTATCTTGTGCAGTAGATAAATTTAACGTCATTTTTATAATCTAAGATTGGCTTATTTCCAAGGCCTGGCATGGCCTAGCTCGTTAAGGCGTGCGCTTCGTAATTTGAGGGTTGCTGGTTCACGCCCGAGTCGCGCCAAACATGCTCGTTCTTCCAGCCGTGGGGGCGTTATAATGTGACGGTTGGTAAAAGAGTATCCCAAGAGTTGGCGGTGGCGTGATGATGACTATCTGCCTTCTCTTTAGTCTTACACTGCTTAATTAGAGACGGCCAGCACAGATAGCCGTCGAGTAGCTTTGTGGTAAATTCCAAAACAAACAGGCTTAATTCCAAAAAAGTGGACTATTATATTACCATGAAGTAGAACTACGCGATAAATGCACCAGATTTCCAATCAACCATTGAAAGACATTTAAAAACTTAAAAAAATATATATTGGATTTAATTTGAATAATTTCAGCAGTCTTTCGCAATGAGACTACTTGTATTTTTTTCTTTTGTAACAAACCACTAGTAATATTTCACATCCCTAGATATAACAAGTGATTTTTAGCTCAGTAGGAATGATGCAATATTTTTGCATGAGAAACAATACATTTTCCAACTATAAAAGAGAACACAGTTTCCTACTTTAAACTTTAATGAGACAAAAGGAAATGTGATCCATTGGGAAAACAATGCTTAATGAGGAAGAATTATTCTGAGCTTTTAAATCATTCTTAACACTGTCTCTAAAACCCATATGTCTCCAAAAAAAAGTCGAAGAAAATTAGAATGTTTAGAAATACGAGTAATCAATATCAAATACCAACAATTTTATAAAATCGATAACAATTAATATTTTCTTTAATTTCTCATTTCTAGCCAAGAGCCATACACTGTGAGATTAATACTTTCCCAGAATCCCAGAAAGGCGTCAACCATGTGAAGAATTTAATCTTTTATACTTACCAGTTTAAAGTTTTATTTTCTATATCATTAGAAATTTATCAAAAACTAAATTTACACACACTTTGTTATAATGAGTTTTATCCCTAAAATCCACAGAAATATTTAAGGATAATGTTAATATAAAAATGAAGAAATCAAAGATTATTCTGAAAAACAGATTATCGAAGAACAAACATATATCTGACAAACTACACGTGAAATATTTTAAAACAATTTCTGTCGTTTTTCTCCTCAAAAATTAAGGTGTTATTTTTGTTTATATTTCATTAACATATATTTCTTTTTTCGTTTTCTAAATACACTAGTTTAAATCACATTTTTAAAATATAAATATCGAGCCAAATATATCACTATATTTGCACATGCCACTCAGTTATACTAGCTTTTGGGGTTTTCCACCATTTGTCACTATCTCTGTGCAAATTAATATTGAAAAGTAAGGCTAGGCCTTATTTTATAGTGAAATGTATGTTATATGCATAAAGTTTTGTGATGTATTTTACTTACCACGGTGGGCCCATATGTAGATAAAGGACCGTCATTATGTGACTGAAAGATATCTCAAAGCACTATACATATGAAACCATTCTACGTGTGTTGTTCTAGCGTAAAGTTACAAAATGAGTTATCTGAGGTCTGTTTGCCGCGGGGAATCGAGCCACGGATTTTAACCTACGGGGAGAGACATATACATTTATCGTCTAGGATCTTGTTATTATGTTGATAAAGAATATTTAAAAAAAACGAATCGAAAATTCAACGAAGCCGTGTCACTGTTTCCAACCACTTTCGTTGCTAAATATTCAGTTTGTCATTTTTTTCTGTCTTCATTATTTTGCCAGAAAGAAGTTTTACTTGCCTTTTACGTCATCAGGGAAATGCAATTTTAAAGCTCAGAATCGATTTAGTATTTCCATTAGAGGGAATGGGCCTCTAATCTTAAGATTGTGTATTACTGAAACTTTGCTTAGGTTAATATCACTAGTACATCGTATCACAAACTAATGAATACAGATTTGTAATTACGTATACCCACATCTAGTAGCTCAGAAACAAGTCTGAGGGCTGGTAAAGAACGGCGGGCAAAATTGGTTAGCTCATTGTGCATTTTTGCTCTTTAAGAACAACAAACAACTATATGTCGTTGTTAATTTGTTTTACAAGTTCCATTGATCCAGTCGTGTTAACAGCTCAACTGTGTACAGTTTTATTGACCAACAGTCGTGCTAACAGCTCAACTGTGTACAGTTTTATTGACCAACAGTCGTGCTAACAGCTCAACTGTGTACAGTTTTATTGAACCAACAGTTGTGCTAACAGCTCAACTGTGTACAGTTTTATTGAACCAACAGTTGTGCTAACAGCTCAACTGTGTACAGTTTTATTGACCAACAGTCGTGCGAACAGCTCAACTGTGTACAGTTTTATTGAACCAACAGTCGAGCTAACAGCTCAACTGTGTACAGTTTTATTGACCAACAGTCGTACTCTAATTAACAAATTAAAAATTACTAATGCTGATTTATCCTAACAAATACTGTTTCTACAAAGTAAAAAAACGTTTACGTGAACTAAACGCCAGAGAAGTTAAATTCTGAAATGAAGTCGACGATTTCTTTAGAAACTTTAATAAAAAACAACTTTTTATGAGATTAATAAAGCCAGCAATTTGAATTTTTCTTTCTCTTGCTTAAAAGCAAAAAAAAAAAATTATTAGAATTCTAATAATATATTTTACTGATACGATATATTCGGTTTCCTAAATCAAAGTAGAGCAGATTAATCGATATGGAATTATATTAAGATGATTCTTTTAACTTGATTACTATACATTATATTATTTTTTTGTAGCTACGTTACGTTTCGTCAACGATATATTTACTCTGTGGGCCTAAAAGGAACAAAATAGTATTGTTATTGAAAGATAAAATATTAGTGTAAACATTGCATGTTTGTTTAGTCAGGGGATTTGGACTGAAGATAAAAGGAGGAAAGGTTTCTGATGATGGACATTTACATGCTTATATTGCTTGGACAGTTGCTGGTGGATCTGCTGAAAAAAAAGGCTTAGCACAAGGTATTTTCATATCAACATTTATATATTTATAGTAGTTGTTTAGTTAAAAATAACTAGCAAAGATTCTCTTTTTCAGGCGTACCTAGTAGGAGAATAGAAAATAAATTTGGTTGTTGACGGATTTCCTTAAAGACATGAATTGTTACATCACACATGACTTACATTATTTGTACCATGTTAGTCTCGTCTTTGTATATTTTTATATTTCGTGTTCAGTGTTTTGCTATAATAACTAATTAATTAACAAAGTAACTAATTAATAAAACAGCAGTAGTTTCCAATTTAATTGAAGTAAAACATTTAAGACACGTTACAATGTTTCTCCTGTACAATTAAAATGCGGTACAAATATGTATTATATATATATATATAGAAAATTGTGTGTTGCATACCTTGTCAAAACGTATTATAAAATATACTCTTCGCTACTCAAGGCTGCTCTGTTTTAACATCGTATTAATATGAATTAATAAGAGTATTTATACCACTTACGTCAGCTAGCGTCTACCCTGAAAAAAACTTCCAATATGTTGTATTTATAAAAGACATTTTCTATATGAAGAAACGTGGGAAGGGTGAATGTTCAGAATAATTCATCTCGGATCATATGGGTTTTTTATGCATTCACAACTAATTGTTCATAAAATGATGCCATTTTTAAGCTGATTATTTCTACGAAAAGCTGATAAAATGTGGTATTGTAAATTGTTTAAACAAAATATCCGAATACGTAGACAGATATTCAAATGTTTTACTGTCGTTATAAACACAATAACAAACGTTAGTGTTATGGACTTGACTCCCAGAATGTGTAGCACTGTATTTCATCACACATTATATCCAGTTAGAGTGTTATATCTTGCGTTCATTCAGTTCTATTCGTGGAGTCGTATTACACTTTAAATCATATAAGTTAGCAAAGTATAATAGTAATAATAACATGCTTTCGGTTTACCGATTTGAAACCATAATTGAACAATATACAATGGGTAGTAGTGTTTATTATGCTATTATTGGAGTTGCTATGTAAAGCATTAATGTCATGACATTGTAAATACAATGGTGTTATTTGAATTAACCAACAAATATCATTATCTTAAGCAGTCTTATTTAAGAAAAAAGCCTGTTATTTGTAAAGTGAATATGATAGAATTAAATAACATGGCCTTACCAATCTTTAAACCATCTTTCTTTCATTCTTTATAAATTACCGACCCCAGTGGCTCAGCGGCATGTCTGCTTCCAACACTAAAAACCGGGTTTCGATACCGGTGATGGGCAGAGCACAGATAGCCCATTGTGTAGCTTTGTGCTTAATTCAAAACAAAAACTTTATTAATTTTTATTCTAATTGTGTTATACATCATTGTTAACACTCGCCATTGTCTTGCTTACAATCTGTGAATACTTTTTGCTAATCTTGTTTTACAAACTACGCCTTCTTTACGTATACTGTTGTTGTTTTTCTTCATCAAATCCCAATTTTATTGTAACGAAAACAAAAGAACCAGGTTCTTTCTTAACTTTGCTGGGTGTCGCTTAGCCAGTTAATCTCAAAGAGCTCATAAAAGTAAAGTATGGTCTCTTCCTTGATTAGTTTCTTTTGTAATTTACGATGACTCTCTATGTGCGTGTGTTTTATTTCTGCAGGGGACCGTGTGTTGGAGTGGAACGGAACTTCGCTAGTTGACAAAACTTATGAAGAAGTGGCTACTATTATCGGGCGGTCGCCAGACATGGTTGATGTTCTAGTGGAAAAGGTTGCATGGCGGTGAGTTATTAATGGGTCTGGACACAAAGATATTTAAATAATGGATAACCAACACTAGATAAGTCGGACACTTCCTTAGCAGAGTTTTAATCAATGCTTAAGAATAGCGCTTTCTCACATAGAAACTCACATAAGACCTTTTAAGCCTGTTCTATAAACAATACGCTTCTCCTAACTGGACTCTTAATAATTTAAATATAGCGTCTGCTTTTCTCATGGTTTCTTAGAAGTAAAAAAAAGAAAACAGAATCTTTGTGCTGTGGGATTCCTTTACAGAAAATATAAAACAGTTTCGTTGTGTTGTTGGAGTTTGTTTCAAGTTGTTTTAGTACTGTTAGATCTGCTTTCATAAGCTATGAAACAGTTTCGTTGTGTTGTTGGAGTTTGTTTCAAGTTGTTTTAGTACTTTTAGATCTGCTTTCATAAGCTATGAAACAGTTTTGTTGTGTTGTTGGAGTTTGTTTCAAGTTGTTTTAGTACTGTTAGATCTGCTTTCATAAGCTATGAAACAGTTTCGTTGTGTTGTTGGAGTTTGTTTCAAGTTGTTTTAGTACTTTTAGATCTGCTTTCATAAGCTATGAAACAGTTTTGTTGTGTTGTTGGAGTTTGTTTCAAGTTGTTTCAGTACTTTTAGATCTGCTTTCATAAGCTATGAAACAGTTAAATGAGTCCTGTTGGAGATTTTTCAAATTCTTCTTACGCTGTTAGATCCATGTATAGAAGTTGCAGAACGCTTACGTGTATTCTGTGCATGTTTAACATGTTTAATAGTGTTTTTATTTATTTAGGCCTCCCGAAATACATTTTACGCTTTTCAACTTGCACGTATTAACTGTTACGACACCGTTTCTTTTGGGCGAGTGATGAAATTTTTAACGATTAGAACAAACCTCCTCACCCGGTTATTGAAAGAAAAGCCTATGGTCTTATAATATTAAAAATCAATATTCGAAATGAATAGAGCACAAACCATCCATTGTGCAGCTTTATACTTAAGAACTACTAAGTAATAAAATAAAACATCTGCTAATTAATAAAACAGTTTTAATTGGTCAAGTCATTAGGTGATGAATATTGCTGATCCAACAGTAACCAAAATGGTAAAAAAAAAATTCTTTGCCATCACAAGGACGGCGGGATGGCATACGTGTGCACTATTGGATGACAATAACAAGAGGAAATCTCAAAATGGAGGTCTGTCTCCTTAAGAAATGACAAAATAATCAAGGTAAGAATCTTAAACCAATTCTGATCATATCCAGGAACCCACGAAAGTTTCATAACGATTGGAGGTCGCGATGTCTTAAAAGTTGCCTTTATGGACAGACGAGTAGACACAAACCACAAAATAGCGCAGAGTGTTTTCTAACGTTTATGGTAATTATCAAGGTGCCCTCCAACCGTACAGCTGTACGCCTGCGTACTTAAAACACTATAAACAGAGAGCCCATTGTGTACTTTCGAATTTAACTTCAAACAAACAAATATGCTTGTATGTTTTGTTGTTGTTGTCGTCGTCGTTGTATGTGTGTTTTTTAAAGATCACTCCCGCTGTTGATTGGGGAACTTTCGAGATCAGCATCACCTCGTAAACACAAAAAACTAGTTATTGTGAGACAATAACAATCTTCAACATCTTACAAGCAAGCCATTTGTTTTCGTGCAGCAAGTTTGTGAAACATTAATCCTCACGTTGAAGATATGTAAAGTTATTCATGATTTTCACACTTTTAAAACATATTTTTACTTTGTATTTCAAAGGAGAACTGTTTGCGCAATCCTTATTTGACGGGTCAGTCTATGTAAGTGGCAACTCGTATCTAACAGAGGTTTATTTACTTAAGAAGAACCAGTGAAATATTTGTAATTGTGTTGTCTTATGTAATGCAGCCTTTAAGTTTTAATAAATAGTATATGGATACCTGACCTGTGTATTCATTTATTGCATTTTATAGAAACTTTTAGGGGTATCTAAGTTTCCATCTTATTGTTAAATATTATATTGTAAAACATTATATCATTAGAGTTAATCGTGTTACATTTAGTAGTTTATTCGAGATATGCAATTATCATAATTAACTTGTAACCAATTTTAATTTTGAGTTGGTGCACAGTTATATATGTAGTTAAGCCTTTATGAAACAATACTTTAACGTCTGACTTTCCAAGTAGTTGTTAACCTCAGACTGTTTTCTTTCTCTGTCAACTACGAAACACAAAATATGGATAAGTCAGTAGCTGTTAAATCAGTTTTATACACTTGTTTCTATCCTTACTAGTGTGAAGTGATTTAAATCAGAATCGTGAAAGACATACACCGCGTGAAACTTTTACAACACAACTGAAAGCATAAAATGTATCAAAACTTTTTCATTAATGAAAATAGTCCCACTGAAAATTCATAAGAGTTTGGGAAAAAATGTGCTTATCTTTTAGATATAGAGAAATCATAGCTTTGGAAATGTCTAATATAACTAGATATTACTCAGAAAATGATATTTCAAGAAATAAAAGCCTTTTATATATCATCCAGATATAAAATAAACTTCGTGTTGCATAATGTACACCAATAAAACGTAAAGATTTTGTGTATAATTCTGATGACGTTAATCAAACACCAGAAAAATGCAACATGTCATTTCTATCCTACTCTTACGTCTCTTGGACGTCTAATGTTCGTCAGCCTCACTTATGTTATACTTATCCCAAGCAGAATTTCACTCATACCGGTGTAAGCATAAGAAACTGGTGCTTATTACTGGTAATCAATATCACATAGATTCAGAAGTGTGATTTGTGTTTCTACTACCAGCATATTACTCTCTTCATTCGCCTCTCTTAGTTTATTCATTCTCTCTCACATATTCATCATTTCACTTTTTTCTTTTTTTTATTAACAAACTCCTGTCTTTAAATTATTTCTTTTTCAAACTCATGTCGATCCAGCCCTTATCTTGCACAGCTCTGTTCTGTATGTCGAATTATCATGTTTCTTAGTCAAAATTATTTTGAATTTATTTAAGAGTGCTTCTGTAATCTCCTACACACTTGGAGACTGACCAAAAACAGTTGCTTTTTCACTTCTTTCAATATTTATCGATGTTAACCGACACCTAACTCTTCGTATATTTAGTTGCTGACGTTTTTGTGTGAAATGACTTGACTTGGTTAAGTGTAACTTTGTGAGAATAACTGGTGCGATATTGCACTAAGTTGTAAGTTTGTTTAAAACTTATCCGACTAAAACAATTTGTCGTTTAGTGAGAAACTACATCGTTGTCTACTTATGTTTTGCCAGCCAAGGATATCAGAAACCCAATTGTTAATTTACCACTGAGCCAATGGGAACGACATCCAACAAAGATCCAAGTTACAGTTAAGAAACAGGCCATATAAAGATGTAGCATATGCCAAAAATGAGACAGCTTGTGTAACAATGTAAGATTATAATGTACAATGGCTAAGTTAAACCTGATCTCTCTTTTCATATTCAAGTTGAATTTGTTTTTCAGTTACAAAAGAAAGATTTGTTTATTGTTAAGCATAATAGTGCACGCAACTGGTTATTTGTGTTGTCGCGCCTGTGGGTTGCGTTATGAGCTCTAATACTCAGCGCTGAACAAATGTGCCACAATTTTGTCTTGTTTAGTTTAGCTATTTATATACTAAATGTTTATAAAAGTGTAAGTCTTCACACAACGTGACTCTATTTACAGACCTGGCATTTTATATAACTTTATTTTGTAAAAGTCACGTCTTCATGCAACTGGTTACTTTGTTCTACCAAAGCTGTTTTTATATGTAAAGTGTTTTGATTGGTTATCACCAGCTCATGTTTTAGAATTTTCTATTTTGCATATATACATATATATATTCTGGCATTATTATGAAGCATAAAAAGGAAATATTTTGTGAACAGTTTTTCGTAACACAAAACTCTATTTTACTCACGATGCGTTTATATTAATTTTCACATAAAACTTACTTCAAGCAAATTATGAGCCAAAAATGTATATCGTTGAATTGAAAGTGCTGCCATCTTTTAGGCAGTATGGTTAATAATTTGAGCAACTCACTTGGTGTTGAAGCTAAATCAGTTATTAGCAGTATACCAACTTCTTGAATACCCCTAGGGTTTTGAAATCAGTCATATTCCCCAGCACTCGTAAGTATGGACTTACTCGTTTCATGCTTTGACTCTTCAAAAAGAAGTTTACGAATATTTTTTATTCATTATTTATCTTAGCCCATACGTCTGTGAAGTTAGGGTATGTTAAGAGATGTCTCGGAATATAATAGTATTAGTTCTAAATAACTTGGAACAGATGTGGTGACACTTGAAATTTGACCAAATATTCGATGCTGTTTCCCAACTTGGCTGGAGTCATATCTGTTCAGTCCACAGGGAGAGAATCGAATCCCTGATTTTAGCGTTGTAAATTCGTAGACTTACCGTTGTACTAGCATGGTTCATTTTAGGTTTTCAGAAGTGAGCTACTATGTTGTCATTGTTGCGTGTGTGTTTTCATTCTTGGATGTACGTAAAACCAATACACTCAGTACTATCTGTTTATTTTGTAGGATTAGGTCATAATGTGAATTCTAATGTAGTAAGCGATTCACTTTTAATAGATTTAAGGAAAACCTAATTTGCGGATATAAATACATCCTTTCCAGCGTTTCTCTGAGACGAATTTAACAGTTTAGAATCAATGAGACATTTAATATTTTTAATAATATTTATTATCATGCAAAAATAATGATGCTTTTTGTTAGGCTTGAAGAATAATTAAAGTTACTTTTGAATATAATGCATATATATATATATCATACTCCTATTAATTAATATGTACATATATCATACTCCTATTAATTAATCTTTCTGGGATTTTTGAATAAGGTATTCGTAAAAGTAACATTCCAAATATATCACTAGCATTATTGGTGATATAACATATGTTACGTTCAGTAACATAACTAATTAAGATGGACTTTATGCAACCAATAGCAGATGTATGTACGAGGTCTGTTTTTACATATAGTGTGATATGTTTAGTGCAATAAATCTACGTACCTTGTGACTAATTATGAATAACCCATCGATAAAAACACTTTGTAATTAAAATTGTCTTTAATCACCTTTGATTAGTCTAAATTACCTTTCAAAAGATACACTGAATGGTTAAAAGAGTAAATTCGTTCTTAAACTACAACAATACATACCGGAAGTTCTTTTACGTGTAGTTCATATTGACGTAATTCGAATTATTTATTTGGTTCAAGATTAGTGACTTGCTTTAAAGATTAATCCCAGCAGAACTGAGAGTGTTGGAAAGCGAGTAAAACACTATCACTCGAATTAGGTCTGGACTTGTACTGTCTTTGTTTTTAAGCGTATAACAAACACTCCACTTACCAACTTCTTTCTCAGTTGTATCGTCTTAGTGTGTTGTTACAATAATATTAAACTATTTATTTTCATGGCTGGATAAAATAAAACTAATTTGTTTTGCATTTACACAGTAAATAAACACGAAACTTATCAATAAGTAATTGATTATTTTATTTCAAAGGTTCTTGTTGTCCCAGAAGTCATTGATAAGTTTATGGACATTCTGGGGTTCTAATCCACATAGTGGACAGAGCTCACGATTTATAGAGCTTTGCTCGTAGAAAGTACAACATTAAAATCTTATGTCTTTTCACTCCAGAACATGTTTTCACAAAATTTCATGAAGAACATCTTGTCAGTGATTTTTGTTTGTTTTATCACGAAACTAGGCTCATCGTAAGATACCTAATGTACATCTTGTTATCAGGAAACTAGGCTTATCGTGAGACAACTGAAAGATATCTTGGTATTATTTGCTTGTTTTTATCAGGAAACTAGGCTTATCGCAGGACAACTAAAGGATATCTTGGTATTATTTATTTGTTTTTATCAGGAAACCAGGCTTATCGCAGGACAACTAAAGGATATCTTGGTACTATTTGTTTGTTTTTATCAGGAAACTAGGCTTATCGCAGGACAACTAAAGGATATCTTGGCACCATTTGTTTGTTTTTATCAGGAGACTAGATTTCTCGTAAGATACATAATAAACGTCTTATTGCTATTTGTTTTTCTTTTTAACAGGAGACTAAGCGATCAACTAGGAAGTGTTTCAAGTCCACAACTCAAACATGCAAGTCTTAAAACAGGTACAGTTGGAAAATGTATTTCATCCGTATTGATTTCTACCTACAGTAAACATTGACGTGAACAAGGTTGCGTGATATTAATATATTCGTGACACGCACTACTTCGTTCACGGCAGATTATTTATATTCCAGACAATCCAATCCTCTGTTAGTCTATCGTAAGATATCATTTAAGACTAAACCAAAGTTAAGTAAACCAATAAAATGTTCTCTGATGTTATTATTCGAAATGTTAATGGAAGTTTGAAGTTGTTGCTCTCCAAATGTGTTTGTTTGTCTGTTTTTATGGGATTGCATCTTAAATGTGCTGAAACTTTTGTATAGGTAAACAGAGCTGAACCAACTGGTATTATACAACTATATTTATGTAAAGGATACATATATTTATACGTTAAGAAGAGCAAAATTGTCCTCTATTTTAATCTATTTAATCTATTCTATAAATTTATATAATACGTCTCCACGAGGCACGTGCATAAACGTGTATTTTAATGTATTCTCCTTTAAAACACGTAAGGACGAAGTAAATGTCATCGGTTTACATGAGCTTAAGTTTACAGTGAACGTCGTATTAGAACGTCGTCACGTGAAACATGAAGCTAATACATTTTTTTTTCTGTCTCGTGTCAGCTGTTCTTTCTAGTGTGCTATAAAAGGCCGGGTAAGATATTACATGTTTTAACAAAAGTATTTATATTATCCAGATCATGATACGAAAAACGACGTCCATTCGACTTCTCCGACTAGAAGAAAATTACCACAGACCCCTGTAAGCTTTTCATTAATTTATTTGTGGTTGTGTGGTGAAGGGAAAAGAAATATATATATCTTTGGTAAAGATGTATAATTAATTAAGAAGTGAACAATTTACAGAAAACATAGAAACAATTTTGAATAATACTTGATACTTCATGTACTGGAAAATAATTCAAAATAATTCTATTATATTAGTTTTGCATCTTTATTTGATTCCAGATAAAAGTTAAACAGTCTAGCTTTACTCTCTAGCTAGCACAAATTTTTATATATTAATTCATCTTTCTACGCTTTCAAAGCGAAAAAACAAGCTACACAGTTCTCAACTACTAATGAAATTTAGCCATAGCGAGACTTAAAAAAAAATATTATTGCGTTTCGCCACATTAGCGTTCCGAAACTTAAAGATATTTTCTGTTCATATTTTAAAGCTGGGTTTTTATGGTTTTGTTATTTTAAGATACGAACTTTTCAGGGCTTAATGTACAGTGTATCTTTGTTTTATTTGTTGACAAGTGCTTAGGTCGTATGGATACAGAAATAAGACACATAACAATGACGATAGGACACAGTTACAAAAAACAAAACAGAGATGTCGATTTCACGAGCCTTTGAACGAACGAAATTATCAGGAAAACCAATGACAAGCAGGAATTAATAATAATTAATTGAAACGAATTAATTAATATTGAGTTCCAATAGAAAAGATCTTGCCCCCCCCAAGTGGCTCAGCGGTATGTCTGCGGACTTACACGCTAAAATCCTGGTTTCGATACCCGTGGTGGGCAGAACACAGATAGCCATTTGTGTAGCTTTGTGCTTAATTCGAAACAACAACAAAGCAAAGATCTAAATTAAAATTCGACACAAGATCAACATGGAGTTCCTGGTCAAAAAGTATACCAAACTATGTTATAATGCACTGACTGGTCACAAAAGAAAAAACATCCTTCAAACGACATTATGTTCTCTAGAAAGAACATGAGAATATAGTCTGAAATATTACATTGGCAAATTTGAGATTTAAAATCACCCAAAGATGCTCAGTCAGTTTGTTTGTCTGTTTGCTTTCAAGCACAAAGCTATACTATGGACTAGATGTATTCAGTCCATCACAGGTTTTCATCATTAGAAGCCTTTAAACTTACAGCCGTACCACTGGGTTGGGGGGAGCTACTCAATTATATTGGGAATCGATGCTGTGCTTGTGAATTCGCTGTGATGTTGTTGTTTAAAATTCAGTTTAAGGGAAAAAACATCTCTTGTTCATCAGGATGGAAATGTATAGAGCTCTCTTTGAGCGTATTTTTTTTTTGCACTGTTAGAACAACACAAGTTTATGATGAAAAATTCCTTGTTCATCACGATGGATATGAGGACGGTAAAATGACAAACATCATCAACATTAGATCATCCTATGGGCTCTGTTTACTCTCCTTCCACTGTTGGAACAACACAACTCCTCATATGATATCTTCTCTGTTTTACTAAAGTGCCCCTTAAGCCGTGCTTTTTGGTTTTTATCCGAGAAGAAAACTTTTCGGAATACCTTTTAATAAGAATTTTTTTAAAATGTTTTCTTTACACAACAGGTAAACAGACAACCAAATCCTGAAACGGCTATTGACAGCTACGATTCTTTCCTTTATCACAGACATCCCTTGGAATTACGACTGTGGACAAATACTGAAGACAATCGTTTTTTTTTTCCTTTCTTTAAAAACTAGTTGAAAACAAAACCTAGCTATTTTTTTCGTTTGTTTGTTTTTACAACCAAGCAAGAAAATGGGGTGTCACCTGAGCTCACCAGGAAAAACTGAGCCCTGTGTTTTAGCATTGTAAGTCTATAAACTTACCATTGTCCTGAGTGAGGTCTGGATCTGATAAAAATTATTTTGATTGTCAGGCAACAATCGTCGGAGGTCAGAGAGATCATATATCTTAAATAATGTCTTGCAAACTTACTATGATATATAAAAATTACAATCACTTTTTCTCCAATCATATGACATTTTATTTTGCACATCTGATTGAATGCGGTATTGTACAAAGGTGCACGAAAGGCCCTAACAAGTGAGTAGTAAGGGTAATAACATGTAATAAAGTAAAAAAAAGTTGACCCCGAATTATTCCTAGTAATATGTATTTCTAAATGAAGAGTTGTATAAGGTATAGTGTTAGGTAACATAACTCTGAATATATAAACTTTCCATCTGCATTTTCGAGCCTGTAATAAACACTGTAATACATATGAAATCAAAGTCGAATTTCTTTTACACTAAAGTACTCGTATTTTAAGCAATGTCACAATTAATTTCAATCCTTTAAATCTGTGAAAAAAATTAATACGATTTATATTTCTATAAAAAAATCACATAATTAGATTTTGTAATATAATTACCAATATTCCGTTTCTTAATACCTATGGTAATATTTACCAAAGGTATAATATTTTTTTTATTCAGAAAGACAGTAAACAAAAAGGTAAAGTCCGGGTTCAAGTGCGATATGATGACACTGACAGTAATCTGGTAATTACTCTACTTTCCGCAAGAGGGCTCCAATATTGTAAAAATTATTTTGGTAGACCACCTCGTGCCTACGCCAAGGTTCGATTGGTACCACTGTCGTAAGTGAATACAAAAGGTTTCAGTGCTGTCAAAAATCCGTGTGATTTTTTTACAAGTGTTTAAGGATTTAGTAAACGTTAGTCAAGTGAGTCCATGATATATATTTCGAAGCAAGTTTAAATCTTAATATATTGTAACAATAACTGAAATTGGCGGCTTGAAAGAAAACTCATATATATTATTTTATAACTCGAGAGAGTTAGCTAGTCTATATATTTCATTTCCTATTCCAAAAGAGTTGATTTTTTTTTACTCCTAAAGATTTAACTTTATATGTGGTTTCTTCTTCTGAAACGTTAATATTATATGTGATTTTATACTCTTAATGTGTGTTTTTTTTACAAAACCAGAATTAACTTAAGATTATAAATAATGTTTATATCTGTTTCTTATTATATTTTATAGCTATCAATATCCACACATCAATGTATATAGCTGTGTGTGTGTGTATGTAGGAATGTTTGCTTATGAATCTGTAACATTTCTTAAATATACTATATGGTAAAGTGGTAAAATTCACTGCTTTTTCGAATATAAATCTGAAAGATAAAAACTACGTCATTTCAGCGGATTTCCCACAATGAAAACCCGCGTGGCTGAGCCCGGATCAAGCCCTAAATGGAATCAAACTTTTATTTTTCCTTCAGTGTCACCAGAAGAGGTAAGGAAAAATTATATAGTTCAAATGGAGAACTGTAGAGTTTTCTTAGTTACTTCTTTTCATCAGAACTTGGTATTTCATTATTTCCAGACTTTCCAAACGAAGAAAAATGGCAAATGTAATAATATAAATATCTCGGTTTTTCACTTTGTTATGGTTTGGTTTGTTTCGAATTTCATATAAAGTTAGACGAGGGTTATCTGCGGACTAGAAGGAAGGCGGCTAGTCATCATTACTGTTTTCCAATTCTTAGGCTACTCTTTTAGCAACGAACAGTGAGATTAAAAGTGACATAATAACGCCCTCACAGCTGAGAGGGCGAGTATGTTAAGGGAGATGTGGATCATTTTGTTATTTGTTTTAGGTTCGAAGTAATTGTGAGAAGAATCATTTAATAATCTAACAGCTCATGAGATTAGTCTCAGGTAAACTTATTTGGTAGAATTAGTTATGCCAACACACATATATATAAATTTAAAAAATAGTATGGTTATGAATATAAAAACAGATTCAGACGTTTTCCTGGCGCAAACACAAGAGAAATATTTATTATTGGCTCTAACCGACTAGTTTGGGTTACGTGCCATCGAAACAAGTCGGATTTTACCTTTTATCGTGGCAAAACGAAGTTTAGACTTTCTGCTTTGTTCATAATATATACAATCGCAATTTGCTCTAGAGTACATTATAAAGAAAACATAATTTTATTGTATATATATTAAAGGTATAAATGTGTAACTTTATAAAATACACATGTAAACAGTGTAAAGCAGCTAGTTATATCTCATATACGTTTATTTATTTTATTTATCTGCTAGCTCGCCACTAAGACGTTAAATATCACTATTTGGGATGAGATTTCTTCTGGCGAAAAAAGGATTTTAGGCGAAAGTCAGATTGCTTTGCGACGCGAAGAGCTCCAAGAATGCCCCGAGTGGTATATTCTGACCTCTCACCAGATGGCGCCCATGAAACGATCAAGAACTTATAGTATGCCTACTCAGGAATTGGCCCAAAGAGAATTACAAAGCAATGGAACGAATCGAATTATCTGCTTTCGTTCTTACTCTGGTAAACAGTTTTAACATTACAGTTCCTTGTTAATTCAGCCACATCAACTGATAGTGTGATGCATTTTTATTGATAACTGCAAGGCGAATAATTGTAGTGTATGGATATACGTCATTATGTGCGTTACTGAATTCCTTGTGAGGTGTAAATGGGAAGAAATATAATTGATCGTTTTGTTTATAAAGAATATTAAAGAATATGTATGTGTAATATTCGTGTACTATTATACGAAAAATACAGCAATTCAAAACATAATTTATACGATAAATTAGAATAAAATATTGTTTTTCTTATTTTCAGATGTAAAAAGGTACCTAGACGGGAAAGAAGACAAATCTACAGCGAAGAAGAAATCCATGGATTCTTTGTGTAAATTATTCATAACTTCCATTAAGCTTAAACTTTCTAACGCTGTGAAACCTAGTAGTATCAAACTCTATTTTACTTCACTGGATGTCCAATACTTAAATTGTTTTTCTTTTTTTTTTTCAGGAAAAGAATCAGGTCATTTAAGTTTTGTTTTTTTTCAATTTCGTGCAAAGCTACACGAGGGCTATCTACACTAGGAGCCCCTATTTTAACAGTGTAAGACTAGAGGGAAGGCAGCTAATCATCATCACTCACCGCCAACTTTTGGGCTACTATTTTACCAACGAATAGTGTGATTAACTGTAACATTATAACACCCCTGTGGCTAAAAGAGCGTGGATGTTTGGTGGACGGGGACTCAAACCCGCGACTCTCAGATTGCGATTCGAGTGCCCAAACCACCTGGCCATGTTTCAATAGTCATTTCAGAGGCAATGGAATATGTAGGTTTAATTGAAATGTGTAGGTTTATTTGGAATATTGATGTTTAATTGGAACCTCATTCTGGAGCATCGTTTCTCTTCATAAATTATTTACGCATGACGCTTTTCGAATATCAACACGAATTATGAGTAAACACACATGTCTTTCAGTTAATACAAAGAACAAGAAGGGAAATCATTTTACTTTAACTGTCAATCTTTGAAACTCACTCTTATGATAGGCATATGAAAAGTAAATAAGCCAAATTATGGGGCAACAGACAGAAGATTTAAATGACGTGATTTCATATTATAATCAGTATATACATACATGTGTGTGTGATATTACAGTATAATTCAGGTATTGTAATGTGTGATCATATTTTTCAGTTTACAAAAGAATACAAATTTATTATTTGGCACTAGAACTTCGATATTTAACACTGTAACTTTGATGTTTTACACTAGAATTTAGATGTTTGATACCATAACTTGGATATTTGACACTAGAATTTAGATGTTTGATAATAGAATTTAGATGTTTGATATTAGAACTTAGATGTTTGATATTAGAATTTAGATGTTTGATACTAGAATTTAGATGTGTGATATTAGAATTTAGATGTTTGATACTAGAATTTAGATGTGTGATACCAGAATTTAGATGTTTGATACTAGAATTTAGATGTTTGATACTAGAATTTAGATGTGTGATATTAGAATTTAGATGTTTGATACTAGAATTTAGATGTTTGATACTATAATTTAAATGTTTGACACTAGAATTTAGATGTTTGATACTAGAATTTGGATGTTTGACACTACAATTTCAATGTTTATTAGAATTTGAATTTTGACAATAGAACTTGGATGTTTGATAATAGAATTTAAATATTTGATACTAGAATCTGGATGTTTGAAACTAGAACTTGGACAGTTGACACTAGAACATGGATGTTTGATGCTATAATTTTGATCTTTGATACTAGAACGTGAATATGTGATATAGAATTTGGATGTTTAATACTACGACATGAATGTTTGACACTATAATCTGGATGTTTAGTAAGAATTTGGATATTTGGTGCTAGAACTTGGATGTTTGATACCAGAATTTGGATGTTTGATATTATAATCTGGATGTTTAATACTAAAACTTGTATGTTGGACACTAGTGCGTGCTCTCTTATTATTAAAGAATATATTAAGGTTATTATTTAATATTATTAATTCTCGAACCAGTAACTGTTAGCTATAAGTTTTAAATGGTTCAAAAATAACAGACAGAAATATTTAAAATATATAATTTGTCTTTATTACAACGAAAATAGAATATTTTGTTTGTAATTGTAGACAATGAGTAATCTTAGTTCTGTTCATCGCGAGTGAGGCCCGACTTAGCCAGATGGTTAAGGTACTCGACTCGTAATCTGAGGGTGGCAGGTTGGAATCCCCGTCACATCAAACATGCTCGCCCTTTCAGCCGTAAGGGCGTTATAATGCGAGAGTTAATCCCACTATTCGTTGGTAAAATAGTAGCCCAAGAGTTGGCGGTAGATGGTAATGACTAGCTGTCTTCCCTCTAGTCTTACACTGGTAAATTAGGCACGGCTAACGCAGATAACCCTCGTGTAACTTTGCACGAAATTTAAGAAAAAAAAACCATCTCGAGTGTCGAAACCCGAATTTTAATGTTGTGATCTCAGATTTACTGTTGAGTCACGAAAGAGTCCTTATAATCGTATATATGTATAATATGATAAATATATTGATGCGTGACTGTAAAAAAAAACTTAGAGGAATTTGTATGTTATTAAGATGCTATAACGTTTAAATCGTATGCATTATTCAAGTTTTATGGATGGAAAAATTAATTACGCTTAAAAAAATATCGCTTCCCAACTGCGGTTTGCAGTCTCGTGCAATGACGTAATTTTACAACAAATTTAACTCGTGCATTCATTTTAATAAGTTTTGTTGTTTCGATCAGTCAACAAAATGTATTTGAATTCGAAATACGAATGAAACAGCAAAACGAAAGCTATAAATTAGTTTTCGAGTCCTTCACCATATCAAATTGTGTAGAAACGTTCAGCTTCCGGGATTTTAGCAAAAAAAATTGTTGTTTTGGCCAACGAACCTCACATTAATGCATATATATACATACATGTGATATTTTTCAGCCTTCCTTGAATATTTTAATATATATACATATATATCAAAATCCTTCACCAAAATTCTGACACAGAAAATCTTCTTTAACTTGCCGTAGAATAAATATATTAAACTACAGTATGTGATTAGTGCAGTGGAAAAATCGTTCCTTAAATAATAAATACTTTAATATCTTGATTCTAAATGGAGTTGAAACACTGCCTTCATGTTCCCAAACATTAATACATGTTAAATTATTCCCAAAGCTTCCTCGCAAATTAAAAAAAAAGTTTAAAAGCAGGGACTTCGCAGTTTCTTTAAATCCTTTTATCAAGTTAGTTTGGGATGAGACTTAAATATTAAGTACAACTAAACTGATAAAAGCTAAGCCTTTTCTATCATAAGATAATTTGTTCTCTTATAGAAAATAGAGAGTAAATCCAGTAGAGTTACATAAGAACTTAATCTTATCTGCAGACTTGGTTGTTGTTTGACACAAGGATGAATTAGGCCGGCATTAATGTGTCATTTACATGGTTATTAAATTCCAAAACATTTTTAAACTTGTAATGTTTTAAATTTCCAGTCAAAATATGATTGTTTGTTTGTTTGTTTTGGAATTTCGCGCTAGGCTACACGAGAGATATCTGCGCTAGCCGTCCCTAATTTAGCAGTGTAAGACTAGAGGGAAGGCAGCTAATCGTCACCACCCACTGCAAACTCTCGGGCTACTCTTTTACCAAATAATATTGTAATTGATTTTCACATTTTAATGCCCCCATGGCTGAAAGGGCGAGCAGGTTTGATGTGACTGGGATTTGAACCCGGGACTCTCAGGTTACAAGTCGAGTGCATCAACCCACCTGGCCATGCCGTGCCTTAATGTTTCAAAGGTAACTGTAGGCTCGTCTTTAAATTAAAATTTTCATTATCTGGGCTTAATTGTTTGCTGTTGACTTTTTTCTAAACACCGGAAATTTCATTCTGATCTTCATTTTTAATTCAAGACGGAATCGTTTCGAATAAGTTAAATTCAACCGTAACGTTTCGAGAATAGCAGATTAACATTTTTTTATCTAATTTTTAAACTAGTTTTCTATCAGACTTGGTTAGTGGGCTCGGTTTTCATCAACGAACATGCTCGACCTTCCAGGCGAAGGAGCATAATAATGCGAAGGTTAATCTCACTATTCGCTAGTAAAACGTATCCCCTAGAGTTGGTGGTGTTATGTAAATGTCATGTAAATGTTTTGTAAACGACAACATGTTGTGTTGTGTTTAAATTTTCATTTCTATTGTTTATATTTCCATATTTATATTATTGTTTCAAAGTTTAAATCAATTAAAAATATGTTGTTATTCATTTAAAATAACATTTAGAAATCTCTAGAATTAGGTAGATCAAATTTATGGCGGTCTAGTGTCTAGACGTTGAGTCTCGTGCAAGAACGGACATGCGCGGATTGCTCTGGAGTTCTGTAGAAGTTACGCAATGTTCGAGAAGAGGCCTACTAATATATAAACAGACGGAGACGCGAGAAATAGGAAGAGTCATTAGTTTTTATTCGAAGAAAAGAAGAGTCAGTCATTCGTTTGAGAAAGAGTAACAGCTCAGGCGGGAAAAACATCAGGAAACTCTTCAACGAGTTGCTCTGTACTGGGGCTAATAACAGGTGCTTCAACAACATGAACCTCTGGTACCACCTTACTACCAGCCAAATCATTCCCCAAAAGCATAGACACACCTTCAACAGGCAATGAAGATTTAATACCCACAGTCACTGGACCCGAAACTAAGTCCGAACGCAAATTCAATCTATGAAGAGGGATAGAAACGACGCCACCTTTTACACCAGAAATGAGCACATCGGCCCCAACGGATGACTTTTCAGAAAACGGAAGTACACTTTCCAAAATCAAACTCTGAAAAGCTCCAGTATCCCGCAGGATTTTAATTGGTTGTAGATGTGAATCGCCAACAAAAGAAACAAAACCTTCAGTGATGAAAGGCTTAAATTTGTCCTCAACTAGATCTTCAGGTACGTCAAAAATATTGGGCTTAGAATCCACAGTGGATTGGACAGGGTCAAAATCATTGGGAACCAATGATGTATCCAATGAGGGCGAAATGAAACTATGGGGTGATGGCTTGTTTTTGATCTTATAGCACTCAGAAATCAGATGGCCAGGTTTCTTACAATAAGCACATGTTTTGGATGAGAATGACACGTTTTTGGTAGATGATGAGCTTATAGAATAAGACAGAGTCTTTGTTTGATAATCAGAAGTTTGCTCTTTTTGTCTCTGTTGACATTTGCATAATGCTTGAATGAGTCATTGGGTTTCTTTGCTGTTTTTTTTAACAGCTCGTATAATTTATTACAATAAGCTATTGTATATATGACAGATATAACATAAATTATATAACAACGATGAAAGATATTAAGTTTAAACCTTCAAAATTAATTACAACACAAAATGGTACTGGCCTGTATCTAATATAATGATCTAGAATGAAAGTCCAAAAGTTCAGATCAGAAATCCGAAATTCCGGTCTAGGGTGTGAATTTGGTCCCACGAAGAAATACCGAAGTTTGAATGGAGAATGACGAAGTTCTTTTTACGGTGCTTCTTGATGAACGTCTCAAACTTGCCGCCTTCCAATTTTCCCAGTCTCCCCTAAACAGTCCGTACGTGCCGACTCTCAGCACAGCCAGTAATTCGAATGAATCGCAAAGATAGACGAGACAAAATCACAGCTTCTGTAGATCTAGCTCTGGTCACAAATCCAAGTTGAATAAACTCAAAACAAAACACTTAAACTTTCTCAAACGAATGACTGATTCTTCTTTTCTTCGAATAAAAACTAATGACTCTTTCTAGTTCTCGCGTCTCCGTCTGTCTATATATTAGTAGGCCTCTTCTCGAACAATCGCGTAACTTCTACAGAACTCCAGAGCAATCCGCGCATGTCCATTCTTGCACGAGACTCAACGTCTAGACACTAGGCCGCCATACATTTCCGTTTATAGTCATATATTTGATCTACCTAATTCTAGAAATTTCTAAATGTTATTTTAAATGAATAACAACATATTTTTTAATTGGTTTAAGCTTTGAAACAATAATATAAATATGGAAATATAAATAATAGAAATGAAAATTTAAACACAACACAACATGTTGTCGTTTACAAAACATTTACATAACAAGTGGTAAGTGATGTCGAGTGATTACCTCCACTCCATTTGAACGCTTTAAAGTTAGAGATAACTAGTGTAGGTGGCCCTCAAATGGATTTGTGGAAAATTCAACAAACAATTCAAAATTGTTTCCGAAATGTTTTGCATTCTATTGCATATTGTTCACAATGAAATTTGTATCCCAAACAAGAAATATGTTTTTGTAAAAAGCGTGGTATTTAAAGGAAGAATATTCATCGTGATAAACACTTTTCAGCTACAGTTAAAAAGCAGAGCTATAAATAAGCAGATAAGAATGTCCATTTAATTTATTTTCTACATCGAGAATTTTTCTTACATTTAATTATGAAACGTGTTCTTACTAAAGTTGTCCCCTGTGGTGAACTTTATAACCTGCAACGAAAATTTTGGGTTCAATCATTGTTGTGAACACCACACAAGTAGTGCACTGTGCAGTTTTATGCTTTTACAAAATAAATAAACGTGCGTGATAAAAATAAACACTTTGGTAACTCCTTGTTGTGTATAAATACTCTAACTTTAAACCTGTGATGAATGCTTTAGCTGAAGTAATTAGACTCCTGATTAAGTTATACTCTTTATCAACTTGTAATCCTTTTATGTTTATTGAATCTGATTGCCGTGAGTCGAGACGATTAAATAATTCAAAATTTATCGAACCAAACTGACAAAGAAAATCGTAGAGACAAGTAGTGTTTCAGATTGCTAAATGTTAAGGCTTAAGCATATTGTTATTAAGGTTTAACTTCACTCAACCAACAGACAAATAAAAGACTGGTACAATAAAGTCTTTGCGCATCCAATAGGCATGTGGGATATTTCTATTCAGTTAAATAATACATATAATTGTGATCAGAATAGATTGCAAAACTAACTAATCTATAAACAATAATTTATACTGAATCATCAAATGTACAAATGTTTGTGTAAACAACATTCATCCTAGATTTAGTATTAAAAAGGAAATGATATAGGAAGATTGGTACGATTTAGATGTGTAAGCAATAGATTTACTATACGAGTAAACAGATAAGTATTTACGTAGGGTCATTGAAACGTTATAAAATATCTTACATCAAGCAACAAATAAGCCGGGGCTCTGGCCTGACTGATAAAAACTAATTAGTGGTAACCTGAAATAATCAGACTATAAATTAGTGATTAAATGTGACAATTGATAATTGGGAGTTTAGCCATTGAGAAATCGGGAATTAAAATTGATAGTAAAGAACCTGGAAGATTAACCAATGGGAAAGCAAGGATTGATATTGAAAGTAAAGAGCTAAGGGTACGATTCAAAAGGAAATCAGGAATTAAAACTAAAAAAAGGAGACTAACCAATAGGAAGTCAGGGAATAAAAATTGACAATGAAAAATTAAGCGCTTAACCAATGGAGAAAAAGCAGTCATATATTAAGTTCTTGCTAAAACAATCAGTGGGTAAACAATGGGGTGTTAGGTAATTTTTTATTAGCCCTACAGTAACCAGTCGAGACCATCTAAAAAAACAACAACAACAGAATTCCTTCTACAGTAATAAATGAAGGACTTAAAGGCTACTAAATGCTATTAACAAACATTGTATTGAGATAGGGACAGATTGGTCATTAAAGAAGGAAATGGTTGACCTACTAAAAATTACTAGTTTTATTTCCATAATTGTATTATATTTAATTGTAGGTTACGTATATTTCAGTAAAGTCCAATCGCTATTTCACTTTTAATGCAAATTTTTTTCTCATAAAGAACGCTTTATAAGGGTTGTGAAACCGTATTCTTTTAAATTATTTCATTCAAAACAAACTGTTCTGTATCGTACAAACTGCTAATGTGGTTGGTTCTTGTTGTACAGAAAAAAAATTGTATTTTCTATTATTTAATTTACTCGTTATCAACAGTCGTTAATAATGAAAAGAAAAGAAAAATCAAGATTTAGATTCTATGTAAATCTAGTCGTAATTAAAGTACATTTTCTTCATTTTAGTACTTCATCCTGATGACGCGTGCTATGAAGATAGACTTGTGGCGATAGATGGAGCCACAAGTACGGAAGAAATACCATCTGAACAAAACTGTGACCCTAAACAGGTTATCAACATAAAAGGCATGTTTTGTTTTCACTCTCAAGACAACTTATCCGGTGGGTGATTTCCTCTGATTTTATTTTTTATACGTTACATATCTGTCAGTTTTACAATCAGTGCGAAAAATAACCGTTAAGCTAACGTAATAGCTGTTTAGCAGTATTGAATCGTGTGACAAATTTGTTGTTTTATTTCTCCAAAAGTCTTGAAGCTGGAAGGTAAATCGTATATCAGCACGACATTTAAATAAAATTATATATAACTGAGTAACAGGTTACAGTTTGGTTGTATATATAACTGAGTTTGGTTAGTTGGATGACCTGAAAATGTTGAACGTGCTGTATGTCTCGATTAGTCAATAAATCTCTTACAGATCACTATTTTCTGTATTTTTTAACCAGAAGTTAAGTGTTAATTGTGTTGTTAATCCCATAAGAAACGTTAACTAACTTGTGTATTTTAAATACTCGTTTCGATGTCTCTTCTTTCAGTCTGAAAAAAGATCGTTTGAAATTGATCAGTTACTAAGTTTCACACAGTTCAATCCTTATAGTTTACTGAGTTACTAAGTTTCACACAGCTTAATCCTTATAACTTACTGTGTTACTAAGTTTCACACAGTTCTATCCTTATCGTTTACTGGGTTACTAAATTTTACACAGTTCAATCCTAATAGTTTACTGAGTTACTAAGTTTCACACAGCTTAATCCTTATAACTTACTGTGTTACTAAGTTTCACACAGTTCAATCCTTATAATTTATTGAGTTACTAAGTTTCACACAGTTCAATCCTTATAGTTTATTGTGTTACTAAGTTTCACACAGTTCAATCCTTATAGTTTACTGAGTTACTAAGTTTCACACAGCTCAATCTTTATAGTTTACTGTGTTACTAAGTTTCACACAGTTCTATCCTTATCGTTTACTGGGTTACTAAATTTTACACAGTTCAATCCTAATAGTTTACTAAGTTACTAAGTTTCACACAGCTTAATCCTTATAACTTACTGTGTTACTAAGTTTCACACAGTTCAATCCTTATAATTTATTGTGTTACTAAGTTTCACACAGTTTAATCCTTATAGTTTATTGTGTTACTAAGTTTCACACAGTTCAATCCTTTTAGTTTACTGTGTTACTAGGTTTCGCACAGCTTAATCCTTATAGTGTACTGAGTTACTGTGTTTCACACAGCTCATTCCTTATAATTTACTGAGTTACTAAGTTTCACACAGTTCAATTCTTATGGTTTACTGAGTCACTAAGTTTCACACAGTTCAATTCTTATGGTTTACTGAGTCACTAAGTTTAACGCAGTTCAATTTTTATAGTTTACTCAGTTACTAAGCTTCACATAGTTCAATCCTCATAGTTTTTTGAGTTAATAAGTTTCACACAGTTCAATCCTTTTAGTTTATTGTGTTACTAAGTTTCACACAGTTCAATCCTTTTAGTTTATTGTGTTACTAAGTTTCACACAGTTCAATCCTTATAGTTTATTGTGTTACTAAGTTTCACACAGTTCAATCCTTATAGTTTATTGTGTTACTAAGTTTCACACAGTTCAATCCTTATAGTTTATTGTGTTACTAAGTTTCACACAGTTCAATCCTTTTAGTTTACTGAGTTACTAGGTTTCGCACAGCTTAATCCTTATAATTTACTGAGTTACTAAGTTTCACACAGTTCAATTCTTATGGTTTACTGAGTCACTAAGTTTAACGCAGCTCAATTTTTATAGTTTACTTAGTTACTAAGTTTCACATAGTTCAATTCTCATAGTTTTTTGAGTTACTAAGTTTAACACAGTTACTAAGCTTCACATAGTTCAATCCTCATAGTTTTTTGAGTTACTAAGTTTAACACAGTTCAATTTTTATAGTTTACTCAGTTACTAAGTTTCACATAGTTCAATTCTCATAGTTTTTTTGAGTTACTAAGTTTAACACAGTTACTAAGCTTCACATAGTTCAATCCTCATAGTTTTTTGAGTTACTAAGTTTGACATAGTTCAATTGTTATAGTTTATTGAAAATACGCTTCACTATCCCCAAGATATGAATTCTACTAGAACGAAGACAACAACCAAAGTGAAGAGTTCCAGCTTCAGAATTAATCGACCTTCAAATTTAAATAAAGAACAAGGTAACATCTTTGTGGTAGTATTCTGTCATTTTGTGTGTAACTGTTGTTACTATTCAGAAAGGCCCAGCATGGCCACGTAGTTAATGCGTCGACTCGTGATTCGAGAGTTGTTGGTCAAACCAAACATGCTTGCCCTTTCAGCCGTGGGGATGTTATAATGTGACGGTCAAAAGTACAAAAGTAGCCCAAGAGTTGGCGGTAGGTGCTAATGAGTAGTTTCTTTCCCTTTGGTCTTACACTACTAAATTAGGGATGGCTAACGCGGATAGTCCTCATGTAGCTTTACGTGTAATTCAAAACAAACAAATAATTCCGAATGAAGGACTCCAAATATTGCAGTCGATTGCTCGAGAAGGAATGGACAAATAGATAGATACACGAGCATCAAGGGCACCAAATACCTGGCGTTAAAAGTCAGGATAACACGATCCGTAGACATACTGCTAATTTCACGTTGGACTTTTTACATGGAATATTTAAATAAACGTATCAAATTACGTTTATATCTTGAACACTATCGTATATTTGAAATATCAATATTTCACATTAAACATTAAATGTGATATCATAACCTCAGCTGTTGTTTTGAAAGATTTTTTTCCCATTTTGTTTTTTAAACAACAAATTTAACTTTAGAAATGTTGTTTTAAACGCAACTTTCTATTGTTCAATACACTTGTTAATTAACTATAATTATTCCTTTGATGTATTTAAAATGTTTTCTGATATATAATTAGGTTTTCAGTTTAAAGGTAATGTTATGATGTAATGAAACATAACAATTTTCACGAACAATAAGAGATCTATTTGCCCATGTAAGCTGTCCCATTCTCCAAAAGAAACTAAAATTATAAAATAAAATAAAAATAGAAAATTAATATTTCATATAGTTTTCAATCTTTCTCTGAAACTCGATTAAATTTACTGCTACCACAACATCTGAAGGCAACCATCCCTAAGGTCAACCACCCTGTTAAAAAATAAAACTATTTTAATGGAAGGCGACCCCTACCTGTAAATATTTAATTTATGTCCTCTAGTCCCACTATTAAGTATGAAGAAGACAGATGCACCAACACTATCAATTCACTTCAGAATCTTGAACACCTTGATCAGATCTTCAGAATCTTAAACACCTTGATAAGATCATCAGAATTTTAAACACCTTGATCATATCATAAGAATCTTAAATACCTTGATCAGATCTTCAGAATCTTAAACACCTTGATCGGATCATGAGAACCTTGAACACCTTGATCAGATTTTCAGAATCTTAAACATCTTGGTCAGATCTTTAGAATCTTAAACACCTTGTTCAGATTTTCAGAATCTTGAACATCTTGATCAGATCTTTAGAATCTTAAACACCTTGATCAGATCTTCAAAACCTTGAAGACCTTGATCAGATCTTCAGAATTTTGAACTCATTGATCAGATCCCCCGGTAACAATTATTTTTTCAAGATAAAACAATTTGAGATATTTTAATCTCTCCTCATATGAAAACTCCTCCATCCAAGACACATATTAGTGTGTGTGTGTGTGTGTGTTTTCTTAAAGCAAAGCCACATTAGGCTATCTACTGAGCCCACCGAAGGGGACAAACCCCCCTTATTTTAGCGTTGTGAATTCGGAGACATACCGCTGTACTAACGGAGGGCACATTTTAGTGACTCTTTTCAACTCTTCAATGTCTTTCCTAAGCTAAGGAGCCCAAGAATGCATATAATACAAACTAAATGTGGCCTAAACAATGACCTGTAAAATGAAATTATAACCTCTTTAAACATATATTCAATATTTCTGTGAAAACAACCTAAAATAATGTTTGCTGTACCATTAGTAACAGAACTTTGCATGGATCTCTTCAGAAACAGCTCAACCACTACACCAATATCCTTTTCTTTCGTGACACTTAAGGTTATTCTCATCAAAAGTTTCTTTATAATTCAAATTGTGATAGCGCACATACGCAGTCTTGCATTTAAAATAATTGAAACCAATCTCTTGTTTATTTTCCTAACTTACTAAACTCACTGAATTTCATTTGTTATAGCCCTCTGCATTCGTCCATCCAGCATCTCTTCTATCCAATCAGCTATCTTATCCGCCACACCTATAAAGACAGTTTGTTTAATTTGTTTCAACTTGTCAAATACGTTTTGAAAATACACATACACCATTTTTTTCCTTGACCTCATATATATTATTACTAATATTTTCGAATAATGTTAGAAGACGAGATTTTCCCTTAGTGATACCACGTTGACTATCCGATAAAATTCTAAACTCTGATAAAAAGCCTTTTTAAAGCATCTTTTATCAGACATTCCAAAAATTTCTCCACAACTGATGCAAGGCTAATTAGTTTGAAATTACGGGGTCAGTTTTCATCACCGCCCTTGAATAGAGGAGTTTTATTAGCTAACATTCAATTCTTTTGAACCTGCTCCCTATTCAAAGACTGACAAAACATAACAGCACGTGACTCGCATATTCATTCTTTAACCTCCTTTAAAACCCTTGAAGAAATGCTACTCGGCCCAGAGGCCTTAACGTTCTTTAAACTTTCCAAACCTCAGAATTACTGAAATCATCATATTCGATCTTTTTTCCATCCACCAAATGTCCAAAATAACGAATTCTACTTACGTTTTTATGACTAAAATAAAAACTGAAGAAGCAAAAATTAATAACCTAGCCATCCCATAATTATCAAATACGTACTTTACTTATCATTCCTAAAAGTTCTTACTTACCCCAGTAGCAGTAAATCGTACCTTACAGTATTAAAGTGTAGGTAGATTAGCAACAGTTAAATACCTTCACTGTTTAATATTTCTGACTAACAAATATACTGGGCTATTTGTGCTATGCTCCCCACGGGTATCGAAACGCGGTTTATAGCGTTGTAAGTCCTACAGACACACCGCTGGGTCACTCATGGTGGGGGGGGTGTTAACTTACAAGAATTGAGATTAATTCGTGATGACGAGTAACCCACTTGAAGTAAAAGGTATCTCAGGACAACAACATTTGTTAGCCTGAAGATGGCTTAAGAAGGTCTAAATGTTGTTCTCTGTGTTATTAGTCACAAGAGTCGACACCCAAGATGGCTTAAGAAGGTCTAAATGTTGTTCTCTGTGTTATTAGTCACAAGAGTCGATACCCATACCAGCTACCTAAGATACACAGAACTGAGATTAGTCATAAAGTTTTCTAATATGTAGCGTATTGAACTCGGATTTGAGACGTTGTGCTTCCAAATATATTTTGCTCTTTCAGCTTTGGGAACGTTATAAGAGCAACAGTCAATTCTGCTATTCGACGAAGAGAAACCGATTCAGACTGCTGATTGTTTTCTTACTGTTTCGTATATAAAAAAACATTAAAGGGCGTAGCCTGAATTATGAGACTTTCTCACCTGGCTATTTAGTCCGGTGCTTACTTAACTTTTCGCTTGTGTAAACGAAACTGAGACGTTTAAGGACCCCTACAATGGTTGCCAAGTATTTTTTGTGAATCCATAATCGATAATTATTATTTTACAGGTACTTTGGAAATACCTATTCATATTCTGATGTTTTAAGTAAACTTATATGATATGCAAAATACATAAGATTAGCTACAATTATTTTATGTAATTCTAGATTGAGGTTACTAGCTAGCTAAACCCAAAGCGATTTGAATTTAACTCTTATAAAATTAATTTCGAACTCTGTATGTGAAAAAAGTAATACAATAGTATGAATGTTGAATTGTACTTCAACAAGAAAAAGATGACATTCGTTTTAGAAACAAGATTATATGAATTTAGTTTGAAACATAGACTAGTTTCAATTCAAACTTGGAACTAAACCTGGAACTAATAAATTAAGATCCAACTGTACCTCAAAGTCCATCAAACTTTCTTTACGTAAGAAGTTCTTAGAATAACACTATGTTACACAAATTTTATTCCTGTATAGTATGTGTTATTTCTTAATTGCTTATGTTGTAAAAGTACAGAAAACGGCCATTATTCCCTTCAAACTTTACTTTTGTGACCTGGATAATGAAATTTGGAAATCAATCTATTTTCTATGTAAAAACGGGCAAATTTGCACATTTTCATTTACATAAGGTCTGAATGAAACAACATATGAACCAAGATTTTCATGTATTTACACTAAAATTATACAAAAATGAGCAAAAATGTTTAGAAGTGAGTAGTTTTTCGAGATTTGCGACTGTAATATAAATCACATTTATGTATCAGCCCCCAAATATAGTCTTCCACCATGTTTTTGTTATGTGCTTCTTGGTAGCGGCGTTCAAAGTCCGGTGTATCTTGGTGGAAGTGCTCGCCTTGCACCTCTGAGTTTGCTTCCATGTTCCCCTTGAATTTGTTAAGATGACCATCAAAGATATGGACTTTTAGGGACATCCTGCAGCCCATTTTGCAGTAGTTCTTCACCAGAGCCTCATCCAGTTCCATGTAATATTCAGCCTTACAATTGTCCAAAAAGCCCCGAATTACTACAACAAAGCTGCTCCAGGCTTTTTTCCCTTCGTACTGAGCTTCTTGGGGAATTTTGTGCACTTCAGGATCTTCTTTATTTGTGATCCAACGATGACACCAACTTTGACCTTTGCCTCAGACAGCTTAAGGAAGAAGTCTCGAAGGTACTTGAAAGCTGTAGACTCCTTATCAAGATCTGTGACAAATTGTTTCATAAGATCCAATTTTATGTGCAATGGTGGGAACAATACCTTCTGGAGGTCCACTAGTGGTTCACACTTGACATTGTGTCTCCCCACAGAGAACTTGGTCCGTTGTGGCCAGTACTTCCTGTTGTAGTGTGATGCAGTGTCCCTGCTGTCCCAAAGGCAAAGATAACATGTGAACCTGGTAAAGCCTCCCTGGGGACCCATGAGAAATGCCACCATTTTGAAGTCTCCGATAACCTCCCAGCCATAATCATCATACTTCAAGGCCTCTAGCACGGTCTTCACACTGTTGTGTTCCTCGTTGAGGTGCACTGAATGAACCTGGGGAAGAGACGGATACTTATTCCCCTTATAAAGTAGCACAGCTTTGAAGCTTCTACAAAATTCTAAAAAGTTCTTGAAAATTTTTGTAAGTTTGAGAAAATTCTCTATCAGCTACTTAGCACTGAATCTACCTGTAACGTTCTGTAAATTTAAAAATATCATTACCCAGGTCCCGAAAGCAAAGTTCGAAGAGAAAAAAAAAGTATTTTTTGTTTACTTCAGGCCTGGTATGGCCTAGCGCGTTAAGAAGTGCGATTCGTAATTTGAGGATCGCGGGTTCGCGCCCGAGTCGCGCCCAACATGCTCGCCCTCCCAGCCGTGGGGGTGTTATAATGTGACGGTCAATCCCACTTTTCGTTGGTAAAAGAGTAGCCCAAGAGTTGGCGGTTGGTGGTGATGACTAGCTGCCTTCCCTCTAGTCTTACACTGCTAAATTAGGGACGGCTAGCACAGATAGCCCTCGGGTAGCTTTGTGCGAAATTCCAAAACAAAACAATCCGTTTACTTTAGGGATAAACAATTGGAAAATAACACTTTCCGTCCAGGAACAAGAAAAAGTAAAAATTGCGTTACCTAGTGTAATTTTAACAACATGCGCAAGTGTCAGTATTATTTGTTACCTATTAACTTCACGTGTACATGATATAATTAAAAGATCTCAAATGAATAGAATCGAAAATTCTGAAGGGCGTTTTCACTGCTTATTTTTTCAAAAATCCAAAATCCAAAATATTCTATATAAAACGTAATTTCTTAATTTTACTAACAAACTAATTGATCTGGTTTTCAACAAACTAAACCAAATAAATCAATATTAACATTTAAACAACTATTTTAAATGTTTACAAGTATTTTATTTTTGATCTTTGTATAACCTAATGGGAATTAGCGCCATCTTTAAAGGCTTAAGAAAAGTGCTTAGAATCGTTCTTTCAATACACCATTATAATTTTTTTTCTGATAACCTAAATTAAATCATATAAAATAAGTCGTGCGACAGTATAAATATTTTATTTTTGCAATTTTTCAAGGAGACACTGCCGAGCCGATGACCCTGAGTAAATTAGTGAAGAAAAAATTGTGCCGGACACTTAGCATGAAATCGGATAAGAATCAAAGATCTGTGTGTCCAGGTAGGATGAGAAGAGTAGTTTTAGTTTGGTATTTCGAATGTCCTGTGCTTTGCATGATTGGTTGTTAGATAGCTAAACTTATAAACAAGCTTCCAAACATCCATAATTCCCGCCTTTTCTTTAGAAACTTCAAATTGTGAAGATTGTTGAGTGAATAAATATTTGAAGTAAGTTGTAGTTTGTCCGAATGAAAGAACACTGTTAATTTAGATTTAGACGGTATCAATAGAACATTTAGATTGAACTCCATCAACATACGTTCTAATAATAATTGCTGACTACATAACACTAGATGCAGAATAATTTAATAACACAATAGTTTTTTTTTCTACTTACCAGACACTGGATATTTTCCCCTAAAAATTTTAACACATTCTTATGTCGCTCAAAACATACCACCATTCAAAATAGATATGTCCCTAATTGTGCGGTCAATTTGTGAATTTCCCATAAGAGTACATTTTGTTTCAGTTAATCGCAGGTAGATTATGCTTTGTGGGTACGAAATATTTAAATAATTTCTTAATGTGAAAGATTATAAAACCTAACTTACTAAAACTGCCTTGAGTTAACAATAATTTGTGGACAGAATATTTCCAACTAACATCGTTTCTCATAAAATTGTACAACGCTATATTTCCGGTAAGAAATTCTTTTACAATTTAGTTATCAAGTAATTATATATTATTTCATCCAGACGTACATTGGCATTTTAATACACCTACATGTATTCCACTGTTGTACTGCACTGGTACTGTAGAGTATTACATTTACGTATTCTTAGTTCTTGCATATCACCGAGATGTTAATTGGTTAGATAACGCACCTGCATATACATCGCTGTCGTTTTTCACCTGGACTTCAATTGGCTAATCAAAACGTTTAAATAAATTCCATTATCCAAAATGCCTCGTGTTTTTTTTCTATTTTTTACATCACACCAATATCATGATTTAATATTTGCTAAACTTGAAACATGGATCTAATAGCACTAATCAGTAACTCATCATTTCAGTTTTCCTTTTCAAATTTACGCCTTTTAAGCTTTAGTTTTGACCAGCTCTTTAATTTTGTAACTTAAATAAGATAGACGTGTCCAAAAGTAACTGCAAAATACAAAACTTTACATTAATAGCTCGAACTTTTTGTATTACGTATGTTTCATCACTTTGCTTTGTTATTCCATTCTTCCATTTTTCGGGAAACAGAACAAGAGAAAAGATCAACACCATCGAAGACAGATTTAACGTCAGAGAATGAGATTCCAATAATGACAATTGGGCCGAACGGAATTCGCAGAGGATCTGGACAGGTGTTCTCCAGAAAAATTAAGTTCAGCGGAGGTAAATTTTTTTTTCAGTTGCAAAGCAAAAACTTAAAGTACTTTGAAAACAAGTTTGTTTTTAATTATTTAGTGTGTCTTTTCCAAAAATAAAATTATAGACTTTCTCGACACTATATAGTAATTTTAAAACAATGTCAAATATTCAATATTTTATAATACATTCTACAACATGGTTGAATTTTAATGATTTGGGAATTGCATATAGTTTTGGATCATTATTAATTTCTAAATATTCGACACTAACCTAAACGTTTTATTAATATTTTTTTTTATTGTTTCGCCCTATAGCAGTACCTCTGGGAGACATCAAACTTGGATTTCTGATTACCAAAGGGCATCTAGAAGTTCAGGTCATTTGCGCTCGTCAGCTAAGACTTAACGCAACAGGACAACCCCCTGGTAAAGTTAATTTATGTATATCTTTCATCTACACACATTTAAGAACAATGAGTTACAGATACGGGGTGAAAATAATCATATAACTGGTATTATACGGTTTGGACTAAAGGAAGCGTTTCGAAGAAAATCCAAATCATTGTATATGTATTTACTGTACAGGTAATTTACTATTAAATAAAATACGTTTAGCAAAATAACATAGTTTGTTTGTTTTTGAATTTCGCGCAAAGCTACACAAAAGTTTTCCGCTATCCGCGCTAGCTGTCCCTAATTTAGCAATATAAGACTAGAGGGAAGGCAGCTAGTCATACCGCCCACCGCCAACTCTTGGGCTACTCTTTTAGCAACAAATAGTGGGAGTAACTTCGTAATCTGAGGGTCGTAGGTTCGAATTCCCGTCACCAAACATGCTCGCCCTTTCAGCAGTGGAGGCGTTATAGTGTTACGGTCAATCCCAAGAGTTGGAAGTGGTGGTGATGACTAGTGGCCTTCCTTCTAGCCATACACAGCTCAATTAGGGACAGCTACTACAGCTAGCCCTCGTGTAGCTTTGCGTGAAAATTCAAAACAAACTAAACAAAACTGAGTACTGAACGTGGGTGTTCCCATTTGAAAGTTTGTCGAGTGTAGAGAAAAAAATGATCGATCATGCCATCTGGTTTTTGTATACTTTGTTACTAACGGTGAGATTAAACAGCTGAAACTTTAAGTAAAATACTCATAATTTATTTTGAAAGTTCCTAGAGAAAGCTAACAGAATATTTTCGTTTCATTCCATTTTACCTCCTGAACAGAAAAGATTGTTTAAATTATTTGAGTGTTTCCAAACCGTATGGTTCACTGCTTTTAAACACCTCATTTTATTAATCTAGCAAATATTTACACTTTAGTTATACCAGTCAATACCAGTAATATGAACTGAAAGTGCTTTGATCTGAATATTTTAGGAAGTACCAGTGCTATTTTTGAGAGTACGTGAAATATGATAATTTAAAGTTAATTCATATATATATTTATTTAAAAAGGTACATCTGAGATCTGAGGCTATATTAGTCCCAGTAAGTACACAAACTTACTTATTATGTTACGTAACCAAACATGGTTGGCTTTTGGGTAAAATTATTATTATGAATTATTTTTATTGGAAATTTTTTATCAGGTTAAATAACAACAATACTATTTCAAATACTTATTGTTTTGTTTGTTTGTTTGTTTTTGAATTTCGCACAAAGCTACTCGAGGGCTATCTGTGCTAGCCGTCCCTAATTTAGCAGTGTAAGACTAGAGGGAAGGCAACTAGTCATCACTACCCACCGCCAACTCTTGAGTTGCTCTTTTACCAACGAATAGTGAAATTGACCGTAACATTATAACGCCCCTACGGCTGAAAGGGCGAGCATGTTTGATGCGACGGGGATGAATACTTATTGTCTTATGATACTTGAATACTACACAATATCACTGATCATGTCTGTGCCTACAAATTCTCCAAGTATGTGAGGTAAATTCCAGTACATATTCACAGCTAAATCAAGTATTGGCGAATGAGTTTCTTTGGAATTAAAAATATCTGTGTCCTATTGAATTAAAAAAAAAAAATTTACTGTTGAAACAGAGGCGGTACATTATAATATGAAATTAATGGTAGAACCGTAGACATGTATATAAATGTTTTTACTCTTCTACAGACACATATGTTAAGACGTACTTGAAAGAAGGAGAGAAACAAATACAAAAAAGAAAGACTAGAGTAGTTCGACACTCAACAGAGCCTCAATATCGCCAGACAGTAAAATACAATGCTTCAAATATCCATGGACGCCATCTATTGGTAAGTAACAAACAGTTATAATATTTTAATTTCATTCTTCAAAAACGCGATGTGGTATTTTCATTTCTTAGCACATTGCCTTAATATGCATTTAACACATTCCCAATAACTCTTCTAACTACTACCAAATACAAACATGTGCAAGGAATATCTAAAAAAAATAGTACGTTGGAGAAAAGTAGTACTGAATATTTTATGTTTGGAAATATTTTTATCGTGTGAATTTTGATTTATGTTTGTTTCAAGTTGTTGTTTGTTTTGTATTTTCATTTGCACAATATTTGCAAAATATATAATAATAATAACTTTACGCCCACAAGATGGCGATATAGTCTGTAAGCTAGTAATGAAGCCATTTTTGTCCGCTCGACCATCGACTTCATAATATTTCACAAAAAAAACATTATTATTTTGTCTCATATTTCATACTACTATATGCAAGGTGTCCATTCTCCTGAATGTTTCATCTCTGATATCATAATCAAGTAACACAACTATCTCCTCATTTTTAGCCTTTTAAGCTGGTAACAAACTAACTCATACCTTCTAACCTTCAGTTTTAAAATACAGTAATAAAAATATCATTTCGTTCTGAACGTATAACTTTTGGCGTTATAATAGGACAAGATAAAATTCTGTTCGTAAAGTTTATACTCACTATTTAATAATACAGAATCTTTTTGTTTTAAACCCTTATCTTATAAATCGGTTATACAGTACATTCTAACATTCTCACTCCTGGTATTACAAGCCAGTGATAGAAGACGATAGTACCTTTAGACTTATTATATCATAATCTAACAAGACGATGTATTTTACTTTTCTAAACTCCTTAGTCTCCTGATCTAATAATGCAACGCATCGCTTTAGAATGAATTTTCCTCTTAGATAAAAAGTTGAACTAGAGTTACTCAGAATTATTCCTATTGTTAAAAGTGGTTTCATATAAAGCTTAAAATATAAACACGGTACTGGAATATTACAAGATTGCTCTCACTTTATTGTGCGATAATAAACTGCACGAAGTACTGTCACATGTCTTAAGCTAGCACTGCGATTGGCTAGCATCCAACTAATCAGACAGTGCCACATCAGTATACTGCCTATAAATGTTCAGGCAATTTACTATTTACAAAAGTTGTGTGTCGAATACACTGAAGTTTTTGTCAGGAGAGGTACAACACATCAAGTATATAAAAACCAACACTTCGGGTAATGAACGTTACTTCAAGTAAGGCGATATGCTATGTTTCACTGAAACTAGTAATTATAATAAATGTGGCTAAGTTACAAAACTCAAACTTTTCACGGTAATTTAATTAGTTTAGGGTGTGATTTTTACCTCAAATGTGACAATCTATTAAAGATCTTATCAGTAGCCTAACTATAAATACTAGCATTAAGATACGCGTTTATCAAAAACAGATGATTAGAAAATATAAACTTATAGGCGAAAAATATTATAGCTAAAACAATGAAACGAACACCATTGGAAACGGTTGCTTTTAACAAGTTAATAGAAAATGAAGTAATTAGAAACAATCAACAATGCTTTGTTCGATAGCAGAAAGAAATATCTTGATTAATGTACAAAAACAAAACCTGCAACGAAACGTGTTTTGTCTCCACCGTTTCTATTTGAAATTTGCACGAAATTTATGGTACTGTGACGACAGATTCAAACACATTCTCGTCTATTACGTCACTTCCTCCGGAACAAAATCCGTTTAGCAGAGATTCATCATCCTTGAAGGCAGTGATCTCAAGCCTACAGCTAATGTGGTTAAACGATACCTGGTGGTAAAACAACAAAAACAGCAAAAAAAAAAAAAACCCGACGAAACACTCGCCTGCTATGGTTTACCCTGCACGTTGCACTATATGGTTATTATTAAAGCTATATAGATTTACATGAAAACTAAAATACCAAATGTCAACTAAACAACTTAGTTGAATTGTGGGAAGTAATATAAAACCTTTTGAGCCTTGTTTCACCACCGCAGAATGAAAATCGTGTGGTAAAAAACACAATATGTAGTGGTCATTTTCAAGCAAATGACCAGAATACTAGTGCGTTTTTCTTATTATTTTTACTTTTATTTTTGATGTCTGTAATAAGGTGTTGAACCAATAATAAGCGAACCATTCAACTGAAGTTACTCATTCTTTGTAACTTTTGTGTGTTTGCCACCTGCACTTGTCCATAGGTATTTTCAGTGTAATGATAGAATATAATTTTTCATATTTCATTATTTTTAAGTAGTATATATAAAAAGACTGCATTTATTTTGGTAACTAATTACTACAGACAAATATGAAGTACATATGTGGTGTTCTGCTAATGCTGAAGGCTAGAATATTATTTGAAATTATTGAAATAATTTAAAATCAGAAGTCTATTAACTGCTTCAAAAAAATGTTTGAAATTTAAATGTAAAACCAACGCGTTATAAATATCTTCCAGTAGCTAAACTTATTACCTCAAAATAGTATTTTAAAATATCAAATGAAAGTACGTTTTATCATTGTTGATTTATATTTTAGAACCGTGATGACATTCGTTTTCAAAAATAAAATAATTTAGTTAACGAAAATTAATATTATGTGTATTACTAGATGCACCTTATTTTATAGACAAAAACATGAATGTATAAACAATTCATAAAAGTGCAATCAGAGAAGACAATTAAATATTATAAAATTTTGCTCCTTTTAACATTAAAAAAATGAAGTAAATTAGCTAAGCCTAGTTAATGATCATTACAGTTTAAACCTAACCCTTTCGTTGTTTTATTTACGTCTAGGTAATGGTATGGGAAAGACAGAAAGGTTTCGAACATAACAAACCACTAGGAGCAGCCGATATTCAACTTGACAGACTGGACTTCTCAAAATTAATTGTTTGCTGGTACCCCCTTTATCCTATCTTGCAGGAGGAGATGGGTTCGAACGAATCCGTTTGATTTTATGCAAAACAATCTTGGAATTACTCCAAATGGTTTATGATATACCCTACATATTGTTTGATTTTATAAAACTGTGGGCGTGTGAACGATATGCTTATCTTTACCTCTCTGTTTTTTGCATAGTAATTACCTCTGCCTCGAATGTTCTTCGTGACGTCAGTGTATCTTTTCAAAGCTATAAATATTTTTTAAGCTTCCAATTGCCCCCCAGTGGCTCAGCGGTATGTCTGCGGAACTACACGCTAAAATCCGGGTGTCGATACCGTTATGGGCAGAGCACAGATAGCCCATTGTGTAGCTTTGTGCTTAATTCAAAATAATCCGTTCTGTAGTAAACATTCGAGGCATTCGTTTTATGTTTATCAGATAAAAATATTTGTTATTGTGTAATGTTTTCCGACTATAAACAAGTCACTTTTAAAAACGTATCATGAAAATTATGTGTTCTCTTTGGTGATAAAGTTGAAATGATTTACTAGAGTAATTTTTTTCTGTGTTTATGGTGAAAGGGAACTTTATCTCCCATGTTCTGGATTTCAATCAATTTCAGCGCTGACAAATGATTATGTTAATCGGTCAGTATTCATCCGCTGCTATTACCTGTTATGTGTTTCTTTTTTACATGCTACTGCAAAATGTTATCCGCACATGGCACAATTTTTTAACAGCGTACTGCACTTACGTTCTTAGAGTTTATAGTTCTAACTAGCAACCTGTGATTTTCCTTTATTTAATGGTCTCTGAAGGAGGGGTTTCAAAACTGAGAGTCGTATAAAGTGTTATGGGTCCGTTAGTAAACACACAAAATATACTTGAGGATTTTCAGTATCTATAGATTCCCTGGGAGGGGGCCTCAGTTAGGATTTTGGGCTGTCCTTGTGTTCAAAAAGTTTGGGAACCCCTGCTCTAAAAGAGTTTTCTTGTGAGTAACATTTACATATTTCTGATACTAGTAAAACACTTCTGCATAATGTGCTTCATAACTCTTACTTTGTGTGAGAAAGTTCGTGAAACTACAGAGATAATGCATCGTGTTGAACTGTATTAGGAATAAACTATTACTGCTCATATCTTCAATGTAACGATGTGTGTCAGTTATTTTGGTGGTTGATGCGGTTTGTCAAAAGTAAGTAAAATTCAGTTGATTTCCGAAAATCGATTACTTTGTGAAATGAAATACTGTAATAATTTGAAAGGATCAAAATCTCGCTGTAACAAAAAATGTTTTAATAATTAAAAATCATTATCACTAAAGTATGTAAATATTTTGAATATCAAATAACTGGTTATTTGTATCATAAAAAAAATTCATCTCAAAATTAATTACCAAAACATTGATTAAATAAATAATTAAATATGATTTAACTTGTTTCAGATGTCCATGGTCAAGGAACCATGACTAGTAATTTTTTTGTGGTTGAAGTGCTAAAACTGTTCTCGAAGCATTAATTTTTGTATTTTGAATAAGGTGACGCAGTCACTTTTGAACCCAATTTTATCAGTTTACTTTGAAATAACTTTTGTTATGATAATATTTCATAATCCTCAAATTTGAGAACTGTGTTGTTGGTTTTTTTCGTAACTTGTCTAAGTTGTGATCTTGGCAAGGTCTATATGTTCATGTTATGAAACAAGAAATCTGAAAAAGTTACATATTTTGATATGGTTTAATCCAAATAGAGTTTTAAAAATTCCGATGTATGACATTGGTTTACCGTTCGATTCTTTCCAAAATTAATATCATCCGCAAAACCAGATTATCCGTAATTTTGAATATAAACAGAATTCCATTTTCACATTTTTTCATTACCAAACAATAGTTTTCTTCATAAAATTGATAGTTTTTTTTTTGTTAATTAGTCTAAATTTGAACTTCTTTCTTGGTAATGTATCTCAGAACGGCTGATATTAACAGGTATTAACACTTTTACTGATAAGAAGAGAACAACGTTTCGACCTTCCGAGGTCACTTTCACCTGAATATGACATAGAAAGATCGAAACTTTGTTCTCTCCTTGTCGATAAAAGTGTTAATACCCATACCAGCCGTTCTGAGATACATTTTTATTTCAAGTGTGTTTCTCGTCATCAAGAATCCTTCTTGTTAATTAATCTAACTTTGAATATCGTTCTCGTTAACTGGTCTAACTTTGATGTACATCTTTTATTGTTAATTAGTCTAAGTTCGATGGGAATCTTTGTTGTTAATTAGCCCAACTTTGGTGGACATTTTTTTCTAAATTTGTCTATGTTCAGGAGACATCTTTTCTTATGAATTAGTCTAAGATTGGTAAAATCTTTCTTATTAATTGATCTAAATTTGGACAACATTTTATTCATTCGTCTAAGTTTGATAAACATCCTTTTTTATTAATTAATCAAACGTTGGTAGACATCTTTCTTGTTAATTACTCTAAGTTTGGACATCTTTTATTGTTAATTAGTCTAAGTTTGGATATCTTTTATTGTTAATTGGTCTAAGTTTGGACATCTTTTTCTTAATTAGTCTGAGTTGATGGATGGACATCTTCTTTTGTTAATTAGTCGTCTAAGTTGATGGATGGACATCTTTCTTGTTAATTAGTCGTCTAAGTTGATGGATGGACATCATTTTTGTTAACTAGTTTAAGTTGATGGATGGACATCGTGCTTGTTAATTAGTCTAAGTTTATGGATGGACATCTTTCTTGTTGACTAGTTTAACTTTGGACATTTTTCCTGCTAATTAGACTAGTTTTTGACACATATTTCTTTCGTGCAAACAATGAAATTCCTATGAATAAAAATCACTGAATGAATTTCCTACGTTAATATATTGTTTTTTTAAATGAGAATTGTTATTACTGTGCCAAATTCTGATATATCTTAAAATTTTGCTTGCATCCACTAATTCCAGTAAAACCAAAGTGGGTAAATTAAAAATAAAATTCTTAGGAACAAATACAAACGTTTATATTAAAATAAAGAATTGATTCAATACAAACAAAGCAGAGTGTAGCATGACAAAAATAACCTTTTGTTCACAAGAGCTCTTTTTTTAATTTTTCATTTAAGTGCAATGAACAAAACTGACTTATTAACCCACTTTAAAATATTTCGCTTTTAATAACGAGTTTGTAAGCGATCTGTCTTAATTAGGAACTGACGTCATCCAGTAGTGGAACGGAACGAATACCATTAAAATTGTGGTTATTTTTTTATTTATTTTGTGTTTCTCGAACATAGCTTTTGTCGCTATTCTCGTTGATATTGAAGGTGTATTATCATACATAACTTTATCTAGAGTTATAATTTTTGTGTTACGATGGTAAACAACAAAAAACATTTCTTTTTTAAAACACTTTTCAATTCCATTAATTATAAAAGACAACATTTCTAAATTTACTCTGACTGATAAAAACGAACATAGTCGTCAATACAATACACATTTCGGTACATTGAAAGATTATTCTGATTCGAACGTATGCTGAAACATTAGTTTGATAAAACGTTTCCGTCATGTATAAAATCCTCTGGCATTTCGTTGTGTTTAAACAGGAGTATCTGTTACTAAGTTTTAGATTATCTCTATTCTAATGCTCTTGTAATCCAATCATTGAAAATATATCTTATAGAAGACAGAATGTCATGTTACATATGTTTGAAACAGAATGTCATGTTACATATGTTTGAAACAGAATTATAACACTTAAACTTTTTATCTACAGTGTAACTAATAGGTTAGATGTTACATGCTTTCACTGTTGACAAACAGTAAAGGTGGAACAGTGCCTTATTTGTCAAAGAAACCCGTAACTTAAGAGTAGTGGTTAGCATTATCTGTGTGTACAATTCATTTGAGATGTGAAACGGTATTTAAGTCAGATTTTACTGAAAAAAACAATTGGTAGACACTAATACAATTTGTCGACTGTATAAAACTATCTGGTAAATGTTGTAGTTTTCGTGCTTTTGACAATAACATAAAAAACATATACATAAGATGAGTATTCTATCAATCAAAAATGGTGAAGAAAAATGGATCGAAAAACAACACATTTCCTCTTGAAATGCTTTGATTTTTGCATTATTTAATAACCAGTTAAAATCTCCTATCATTCTAAAGTAGAGATTCGATCAAGTTGTGAATATTAATGTTTGTTTTCCTTAATGATTTCACGTGAAAGGTGAATATTATTCAGACAGAGATGACTCTATATGGAACAGAATAGTGATGCATGTAGAGATTTGATAAAGTAAGTTGTTATGGAACAGAATAGTGATGTTGAAGAGATTTGGTGAAGTAAGTTGTTAATGGAACATAATAGTGATGTATAAAGATATATGGAAAAGTAAGTTGTTGTGGAACAAAATAATGATGTATGAAGAGATTTGGTAAAGTAAGTTGTTATAGAAGAGAATAGTGATGTTTGTAGAGATTTGGGAAAGTGAGTTGTTATGGAACAGAATAGTGATGTATGAAGAGATTTGGTAAAGTAAGTTGTTATGGAACAGAATAGTGATGTTGAAGAGATTTGGGAAAGTGAGTTGTTTTGGACCCGCATAGGGGCTGTAGCCGCATTTTGGTACCGTCAGTTGTTCTGGCCCATCGTGCTGTTGCCGCGCTTTGGGCCCGTGCGTTGTTATGGCCCCGCCTCGTGAGTCGCAGCGCTTTGGTCCGTCCGTTGTTACCGGCCGCCTCGTGATTTGTAGGGCTTTGTGTCCGTTGTGAAAGGTACAGATATGATGTTAGACATTTGGTAAAGTAAGTTGTGAATGGTACAGAATAGTGATGTATGTAGAGATTTGGGAAAGTGAGTTCTCATAAAACAGAATAGTGTTGCATGAAGATATTTGGAAAAGTAAGTTGTTGTGGAACAGACCAGTGATGTATGAAGAGATTTGGTAAAGTAAGTTGTTATGGAACAGAATAGTGATGTATTAAGAGATTTGGTAAAGTAAGTTGTTATGGAACAGAATAGTGATGTATGTAGGGATTTGTAAATTAAGTTGTGAATGGTACAGAATATTGATGTGTGAAGAGATTTGGAAAAGTAAGTTGTTATGGAACAGAATAGTGATTTATGTAGGGATTTGTAAATTAAGTTGTGAATGGTACAGAATATTGATGTATGCAGACATTTGGTTGAGTAAGTTGTTTGGAACACAATAGTGATGTATAAAGAGATTTGGTAAAGTAAGTTGTTATGGAACAGAATAGTGATGTATTAAGAGATTTGGTAAAGTAAGTTGTTATGGAACAGAAAAGTGAGGTATGAAGAGATTTGGTGAAGTAAGTTGTTAATGGAACATAATAGTGATGTATAAAGATTTGGTAAAGTAAGTTGTTGAGGAACAGACCAGTGATGTATGAAGAGATTTGGTAAAGTAAGTTATTATGGAACAGAATAGTGATGTATTAAGAGATTTGGTAAAGTAAGTTGTTATGGAACAGAATAGTGATTTATGTAGGGATTTGTAAGGTAAGTTGTGAATGGTACAGAATATTGATGTGTGAAGAGATTTGGAAAAGTAAGTTGTTATGGAACAGAATAGTGATGTATGAAGAGATTTAGAAAAGTAAGTTGTTATGGAACAGAATTGTGATGTATTAAAAGATTTGGTAAAGTAAGTTGTTATGGAACAGAACAGTGATGTATGAACAGATTTGGTGAAGTAAGTTGTTAATGGAACATAATAGTGATGTATAAAAATATATGGAAAAGTAAGTTGTTATAGAACAGAATAGTGATGTATGTAGAGATTTGGAAAAGAAAGTTGTGAATAGAACAGAATAGTGATGTATGCAGAGAATTGGTAAAGTAAGTTGGTAATGAAACATAATAGTGATGTATAAAGATATTTGGAAAAGTAAGTTGTTATGGAACATAACAGTAATGTATGAAGAGATTTGGAAAAGTAAGTTGTTATGGAACAGAATTGTGATTTATGTAGGGATTTTGAAAGTAAGCTGTGAATAGAACAGAATAGTGATGTATAAAGATATTTGGTAAAGTAAGTTGTTGTGGAACAGAATAGTGATGTATTAAGAGATTTGGTAAAGTAAGTTGTTATGGAACAGAATTCTGATTTATGTAGGGATTTTGAAAGTAAGCTGTGAATAGAACAGAATAGTGATGTATAAAGATATTTGGTAAAGTAAGTTGTTGTGGAATAGACCAGTGATGTATGAAGAGATTTGGTAAAGTAAGTTGTTATGGAACAGAATAGTGATGTATTAAGAGATTTGGTAAAGTAAGTTGTTGTGGAACAGAATAGTGATTTATGTAGGGATTTGTAAATTAAGTTGTGAATGGTACAGAATATTGATGTGTGAAGAGATTTGGTAAAGTAAGATGTGAATGGAACAGAATAGTGATGTGTGCAGACATTTGAAAAAGTGAATTGTTATGAATGGAATAGTGATGTATCCAGATAAGTTAAAAAGTAAGATGTGAATGGAACAGAATAGTGATGTATGAAGACATTTGGTAAAGTAAGATGTGAATGGAACAGAATAGTGATGTGTGCAGACATTTGAAAAAGTGAATTGTTATGGACAGAATACTGATGTATCCAGATAAGTTAAAAAGTAAGATGTGAATGGAACAGAATAGTGATGTATGAAGACATTTGGTAAAGTAAGATGTGAATGGAACAGAATGGTGATGTATGTATAAATTTAAAAAGGTAATTTGTTGCGAATTGAACTGAATTGTGGTGTAAGCTGACAATTGGTGTGCAGTGTCATTCGGATAATGATTCAGAATGGTAGAGAATACTGGTGTCTGCTGCTATTCGTAAAAAGAAGAAAGAAGAGAACATGTGTTTTGATATGAAACAGTGAATGTCGGGCGCTGTCACTAAAACGTGTGATTTTATAAGTAACAATATATTCAAGTAAACAATTTTTCGAATGAATTTTGTTATGATAACAACAAATTGTAATAATTTACCTGCAACGTAAGTCTGTTCATATATCTGTCTTTAACACGTACAAAAGGATCAGTAAATAGAGTGAAATGTTTATAACCGAAAGGTAATTTTTCCACCACAAAATTATCAGAAGCTAAGATATTAAACCTGGTATAATTCCAACTCCAATTATTTCATCGTTGGCATAAATTAATTCAAAACTTATGTTTATTATGAGTGCCACAGATTGTCTCCAAGTTGTTCACTATGATTTAGTTTTAAAACTAGGCACACTTACGTGGAATGTTCCAAACAATGCACAAATCGATGTCATAATGATGAATTACGTGTTTACATTCACAGGATATTACATCCAGAAGACAGCAAAAAAGTAAAAATGTTTTGAATAAAGATGTTGTTACATTCTAGGAACAAACTGAAGAGACTGTTTGTAGTCATGGTTACTGTCAGTTTGTATCCGATCAAGTCGTCCAACGTCTTATATTCTTAAACAAATAACCAGTTCACCGATACAATTACTGTCACATCAAATAGGCTTCATACTTCGATACAAATGCTATTTTCAGAGTCCTTGGAATTGATAGTTTTAAAATCCTCACCAGTTTCTTTGTTATTTCTTTACCAAGTATTTTAAAAGAGATATCCAAGATTTGACAACATCAGGAGTTTTCGATTCGTAATTTCTTGGTGTTGTAATGTTTAGTGTGGTGTAACAAAAAATTGTAATGTTCTCAATCTGGGCTTACATATCTGCAGAATCCATTGCATTATTTGAATGCTCCAAAACAGATGTAGACTTTGCACCTAAATAATTCAGGCACTTAAATACGTTTGAATGACGAGTGAGGACTTTTTTTTTTATGGGAAAGAACAGCTTGCGATGTACGTACTTTCAATAATCAGTCGTTGTGTAAAGTGTTAACTTGATACAAAATATCTCTTATTTTATATCAGCCGTGTTGGTGTATTTGTGTATTCTATACATTGTATTTAAAGTGTATTTTTATGATTGCAATACAAATCCGCTTGTTCCTAACTCCATCAGTAATATTTCATTGTTCTTCTTGGCTGTTCCTGTGTACATATATACATATATTTATACGTATATATTAATACATATGTATATGTATATATTTATATCATTACAATAAATAATTAAGTAAATACGCGTCATGGATTTTTCTATGTAGTATTGTTTATTGTGTAGTGAGGAAAAGCGTGAAACTGGTGTTGTTAGAAAGTTTCAATAGAGTGAAGAAAGCAGTGACTAGTGACTCATGACGTCACTTCAACATTTATTTAAATACAAAGTAACAACATCGATACATGTATGGATGTTTGTTTGTTTTGAATTTCGCACAAGGCTACTCGAGGGCTATCTGTGCTAGCCGTTCCTAATTTAGCAGTGTGAGACTAGAAGGAAGGCAGCTAGTCATCACCACCCACCCAACTCTTGGGCTACTCTTTTACCAACGAATAGTGGGATTGACCGTCACATTATATCGCTGCTGTTTTAAATCCGTTTCTGTGTTCTTTCTTTCCCGTAATAACCACCCGACAAATTTATAGGTCTATAATCTCTGGCCCGGCATAACCAAGCGTGTTAAGGCGTTCGACTCGTAATCTGAGGGTCGCGGGTTCGCACCCCCTTGCGCCAAACATACTCGCCCTTTCAGCCGTGGAGGCGTTATAAAGTCACGATCAATCTCACTATTCGTTGATAAAAAAGAGTAGCCCAAGAGTTGGCGGTGGGTGGTGATGACTGGCTGCCTTCTCTCTAATCTTACACTGATAAATTAGGGATGGCTAGCACAGATAGCTTTGTGCGAACTTCAAAATAACTTTTACAATTGAAATCGGGTGTTATAAAGATAAATTGAGGTTAAAGGATTGAGGTTCTGTTTTATCAGATTAGAATAGTACAGGGAATTGAAAAAAATATTTTGTCCTCTGAAATAAAAACTAATCAGAAAGATATTAAGTGAATCTTGTTGCCTCCTAGTGACTGAACAGTCAATACGTGTTATCTTAGTAAACAGTATACCGTTAAGATAAATGAATAATTTATGGGATATTTCAACCATTTTAATGTTACATGAGCCGAACATGGTGGTGAATCACCGATATTATCAGTCCAATGATACATAGTTCGCGTTCTGCTCTCGTCGAATCGAATTCTATGTTTTAACGCCATAGTTGCATTGTAATATTGTCGGTCAAATCCATATACTAGAATAGTGTAACCCAAAGATTGGAGGTGGTTACTATTGAATAGTGGGCCCGGCATGGCCAAGTGCGTTAAGGCGGCGACTCGTAATCTGAGGGTTGCGGGTTCGCGTCCGCGTAGCGCCAAATATGTTTGCCCTTCCAGCCGTGGGGGCGTTATGATGTGACGGTCAATCCCACTATTCGTTGGTAAAAGAGAAGCCCAAGAGTTTGCGGTGAGTGGTGATGACTAGCTGCCTTCCCTATAATCTTACACTATGAAATTAGGGACAGCTAGCACAGATAGCCCTCGAGTAGCTTTGTGCGAGATTCCAAAAACAAACAAACAAACAGTAGGCCCGGCATGGCCAAGCGCGTTAAGGCGGCGACTAGTAATCTGAGGGTCGCGGGTTCGCGCCCGCGTCGCCCCAAATATGTTTGCCTTCCCAGCCGTGGGGGCGTTATAATGTGACGGTCAATCCCACCATTCGTTGGTAAAAGAGTAGCCTAAGAGTTGGCGGTGGGTGATAATGACTAGCTGCATTCCCTCTAGTCTTACACTGCTGAAAAGGGACGGCTACCACAGATAGCTCTCGAGTAGCTTTTTCCGAAATTCAAAAGCAAAAACAACTATTGAATAGTTACCTTGTCTGTAGACCAGTTACAAACGATATATGGCTACTACTGATGGGTCTTCTATACGACTCCACGAGCAGTAGAGAGAAAGCAAACAGACACATTAGTCCTCTGAAATATCTGTCTTAAGCAACTCAGCTGTACAGAAAAGCTGTCAGTTAATTCAACTGTTATTTAGCGTCTTCAAACCTTAAGACTTTTAGTCACTACTGAGCACAAAGCTGTGCAATGAATCTTCCGTGTTCTTACCCGCCATGGGTATCTTTGTTACTTTGTTAAACAAATGTTTGGGTTTTAAATGTTTAAAAGAATTAAGAAAAACAAACAGAAGAAAACTGTTTGTTTGTTTTTAAATTTCGCACAAAGCTACTCGAGGGCTATCTGAGCTAGCCGTCCCTAATTTAGTAGTGTAAGTCTAGAGGGAAGGCAGTTAGTCATTACCACTCACCGCCAACTCTTGTGCTACTCTTTTACCAACGGGATTGACCGTCACATTATAACGCCCCCACGGCTGAAAGGGCGAGCATGTTTGGCGCGATCGGGATGCGAACCCGCGACCCTCAGATTACTAGTCGCCGCCTTAACGCGCTTCGCCTAGCAAAACAAAGCTTCTTATTTAAGTCACCCTCGTGTTCTTTACCTGATGTGAAATTCTAGGATTCATCATAATACTAACACAGGTCGATATCATTACTAAATTCTCCTTTATGTATTGTTTTAATAATGATTTCAAGCGATTTGCAATCTTCATTTAATGAAATAGGCTAAACAAAACACATTTTACATGGGTTTATTTGTTCACTAGCATACTAGATGGCGCTCAAAACATATTACTTCAACAGTGTTTGATTATCGAGCTTCTAAAATTGATTGGAATTTCATGTAACAACTGGACAGAGCTAAATGTAATTATATAATTTATAATTTTTACGTTTCAAAGATTAATTATTTATTTTATACCGTGATATCGTTAAACAATACACTGCACTGCTTTTAAAATATATTTTTATCAGCATGCAGATTAGAGTGTGGAATCTCTTTTTGTTTTTTTTGGACACGTGATATTGTACTAAAGCACAAAACCATCATATTTATCAGTAACAACAACCATAGAAACATATCGTACCAAGGTTAAAGCGTCTCTGCGTCATTTTTCGTGTATTCTTTAAATTTTCTTAGCAATTAAGAAAGAATCGATCAACTACACGAGAGTATCATCGCTAGTCGCGATTCGTCCTTGATTTTGAAGTGATAGATCAGAGACAAGGCGGCTTGTTAGCGCCATCTGCCGCCATATTTTTTTACCATTTTTTGCAACGAATAGCCGCATTTTCCGTCACATTGTATTGGCTCTACATCTGAAAAGCAAACATGAGTGGTTACAAAGTTTGATCCTGCAACAACCATGTTGCGAGTCGAACGCACTGACCACCAGGTGACACTGATACCTTTTTTTAGTAATTGACCATCATAAAGTATATTCTTAAATTTGTGCTCCGAACAAAACTTGTATCGCAACAATATTTCCCGAATCTTGATATATAACATACTAGTTTGTTTGTATTGGAATTTCGCACAAAGCTACTCAAGGGCTATCTGTGCTTATAACATACTATAAATCAACATTTTTTGTAGTTATATATCCGAAACCCCTTGAATTATAATATATAACTCGTCCTAGCACCCTTCTGTATACGTCACACTAAGTCCTTTCAGTTAAAATTAGAAATGTAGTTTTGTAAATCATTCCCTTTGTTCGAAGAACATCATTTTTAGCGAATGCACTTATTTTCTCCAGCTGACCCTGTTTGTTGGTTGTAAACTACACGAACTTCGCAACTCACTCTATAAACAACTATAACATAAATATAACTTCTATGAATGATTACCATCATTGACTATTTAAAACGTTTATTTAAGGCCGATTCATAGTTATAAAAAAATAATAATAAAATGTAAAACATTTTAGAGTAGTTGTTTGTTTTTGATTTTTTTAATTTCGCGTAAAGCTACTCGTGGGCTGCTTGCGCAAGACACTATTTATAGAGCACAAAATCAGGAAAAAAACAAAACTTTTTAAAGTCATCTTATAATAGTCATACACTGGGCTACGTTTTACACGATGATCAAACGGTGTGATTCAAACAGACATTGTATGCCATTTACACGTGTAATAAAATATTGAACATTAGTTGTTGTTGTTGTTTTGAATTAAGCACAAAGCTACACAATGGGCTATCTGTGCTCTGCCCACCACGAGTATTGAAAGCCGGATTTTAGCGTGTAAGTCCGCAGACATACCGCTGAGCCATTGGGGGGCTTGTACATTAAGTTTTATCGAACGCTTTATAACGAGGCTTAACTGACCATACTGGACTCTTTGTACGAAGTGGTATTACTATGAATGTGTCTTATGGGACTTTCCCGTAATTTGAACATAAGGGGAATGACCGGCTACAGTTTACTGACCTTTATGACATTAACCAGACAAATGTCACTCGACGTCACACTGTTGTTATGTGTACACATTTTGAAGAAGATAGACCTTTTGAAAATAGATTTGTCGTTACTGGATACACCAGATACAGTGTGGTTAACACCCTTGTTTATCTTCACTCATACAGTTTGATAGGGACTCTGTATTACTACATACGTTATTTAAAAATTGTACAGTTACATAAAGAACACAACGGAAACCGTCGTGACATAAATACGGATGTTTAACAACTCATATGTGTAACCGGCTGCAGTTAAAGTTTATGAACTTTTACCAAACGTTATTAGCGACCACGTGTTCACCACTTGTACTATGGCTTGTGATGTTTTAACTTCGCATCAATCTGGTCTGTAAATAACTACACAGTTCTTATTATTACAGTAAACATTTATTTCATTTACTACTCCCATAACAGAACGCCACAAAACATATTTTAAAGAGACGAAAACAGTTATAAAATTAGCAGTAGTTCTGGTCATCACTAGTCCTTGCTACAATCTTGAATTAATTATATTTGACGCTAAAATATTTTTTAAGGTCACTCGAAATAGTAAGGGTTCTAAAATTTATATGTTAAAACGGCTCGTTTGGTTTGAGAAAATTTTTTTTACGCAGAGGAGCGAACAACGTTTCGACCTTCTTCGGTCATCGTCAGGTTCACAAAGAAAGAGAGAGGTAACTGACCGGAAGCTGACCACATGTTTCAAAGGGGTTATGTAACTGAGTGTCGGAATGTAGAGGGCTTGCTTAGATGTTTGGATATATAATTTTATATTATTTATTTTGTTATTATTATTTATTATCTTATTTTTAATATAGATATAAAGGTGTTCCTTTGAGTTGGTTTTTTGGGCTTAAGTTGTTGAATAAGTAAGGCATTTTTAATTTTGCGTTTGTTTATGTTTGTTTCGTTATTTAGTATTTGAGTGTTTTCTATGGTTATGTTGTGTTTATTTGACTTGCAGTGTTAGAAAGCGTGTGAAAGTGACTTTTTAAGTTCTTTGAATCTGGTTTCCATTTTTTCTAACTGTTTCTCCAATATAGAAGTCGTGGCAGTTATCACATTGTATTTTATAAATAATGTTGGTGTGATGTTTGTCAGTGTAGTTCTTACATAGTATAGACCTCTATTTTATGCCTGGTTTTTGAATAAATTTGGTGTTAACTGGAATGTTATATTTTGTTACTAGTACAAGTGGGTTTTCTCGACATCACTGATTTTAAAATTTGCATATTCTTCTCATTAAACTTGTTGACAATTATCTTTTAGCTTATGACACAGACACAGCAAATCTCTAAACTAAATTTGATGGAATACGGCCCTTAATTTTAAGGTTAGAAAATGCGATTTACAATTCGAGTTGAAAACACACCTTAAGTTTATCTGTGGATAAGTCATTCGAAGTACGTTTCTTAACTGATTTTAAAGAACATTTACCAATACCGAGACCCCTCGTTAGTACAGTGGTGAGTCTACGGATTTATAATCAGGGGTTCGATTCTACTCGATGGGCTCAGCAGATCACCCGATGTGGCTTTGTTATAAGAAAACACACACAAACATACACCAGTACACGGTAAGATAATTACAAACAATATAATACGAAACGTTCAAATATAAATAATTATTTTGCTTATTCAAATAATAACTAAGTATTCCTTCTGTGACTTATGTGAGAAAAACGTTTCCAGGCAAAAAATTCTTTGGCGTTATTGGACACTTAGCGCATAACTTCATAAGAGCTAGGGCCCGGCATAGCCTGGTGGTTAAGGCATTCGATTCGTATTCTGAGGGTTGCGAGTTTGAATCTCTGTCACTTCAAACATGCTCGTCCTCTCAGCCGTGAGGGCGCTATACTATGACGGTCAATCCCATTACCCGTTTGTAAAATAGTAGCCTAAGAGTTGGCGGTGGGTGGTGATGACTAGCTGCCTTCCATCTTGTCTTATACTGCTAAATTAGAGACGGCTAGCATAGATAGCGCTCGATATACCTTTGCTCGAAATTCAAAACAAACCAAACCATAAAAGCTAGAGATCTGATAAGCACAATGGAAAATATTTTTAACCAAATTTTCTTTAAATGTATTTGGTATATAAACACTAAAATGTAAAGGAGTGTTGTTTTTTAAATATTCACTTCTATTTGAAAACGTCCATAACACAGCACAACAATTTTTTTTAAAGTTTTGCTTCCTGAAAAGTTTTTAATACGCTGTTAAGTTCAACATAATTAAAAGTGTTTTGCTCCTGATTTGCATTTGTATTCAATGTCCGGTGCATCACGTTGCAGTGTCCAACAGTAGTCAGCAAACATTGATGAATTCCGGTTGCCCTGATATCGTTTTTCCATTGTAGCAAAACTGAAGATTTCGATGAAACGGTACGTGGTGGGAAAATGTGGATGTGATTTTCATGATCAACAGCCAAAAATATATAAGGAACACCCAACAGTGTTCAAGAAGCAAAAACTTTGTTGTGCAGTGTTATTGTTATTGACTCAAGTGTCAAGAAAAGAAAATATGCCATCTGTCTGTTTTTTCACATCAAACCTTACATCTTTATCTACTGTCAAGTACATTCTAGTAACTGAGTTTGTTTGTTTTTTGGAATTTTGCACAAATCTCCTCGAGGGCTATCTGTGCTAGCCGTCCCTAATTTAGCAGTGTAAGACTAGAGGGAAGGCAGCTAGTCATCACCATCCACCGCCAACTCTTGGGCTACTCTTTTACCAACGAATAGTGGGATTGACCGTCACATTATACGCCCCCACGGCTGGGAGGGCGAGCATGTTTGGCGCGACGCGGGCGCGAACCCGCGACCCTCGGATTACGAGTCGCACGCCTTACGCGCTTGGCCATGCTAGTAACTGAGAGCAGAAGCAATCTAGAAGTTGCGTCATTAGATTTATTTGACCGAGTAGAGCAATGAAACGTGCGTCCCAAGCACACCTATTAAGGCCAGAGATTTAGGGTTTGTATTAAGGCCACGGAAACTTCTTGGGTTCTGGATTAAATTTTATGAAATCCTCTGTTTTTTCCTGAGAGTAATTTCTTTGACTTAAATAGATTTTTACTGGTAAAGTGTGAAAAGTGGGTGGAAGGATCCTCGTCTCTTGTCATTTACTGCATCACTCTAAAAATTTGAAATGAGTTTCTGAATTATTCACACATCTGTGGTCACACTACAACCTAAGCGGTTGGACATTTCTCAACAATTTGTTTTGATTATTAGATAAAAGTACATTAGGTTGAAAGGCGCTGACCTCAAACCCGTGACTAAACTCTCAGTTTGATCATAGAAGTTACTGTTTAATAGAACATGTGTCTATTCAGTTGCAACGGCCATTTAGTTTGGAGGAAAAAAAAATGATTTGGGAAGTCTTATGCTTGATTTGTTAATTTTCACTCGCGGACAACCAAAACAAAATTGTCAACAACCTTTCATACCATTACTATATGACAACTGTTATGTTGATGGTGAAATTCTAGACTAATTCTGGTATGTCCATCGCATCAAACACACCAGTGGCTCAGCGGTATGTCTGCGGACTTACAACACTAAAAAAACGGGTTTCGATACTCGTCGTGTGTAGAGCATTGTGTAGCTCTGTGCTTAACTCAAAACAACAACAACCATTGCATAATCGCCTACTGTTTGAATCACAAACATAAAATGTGCGAAATTATGAGAGCAAATTTTAGTAGATGTATTTCCACTATTTGTTTTAAATAAGTTATGAAATGTTAATATCCTAAATTCTCTTTTGATATATTTTTATTAGTATTTGTTTTGATCAAAATAATTTTTGAAAAAATGAAATTTATAGGTTTCAGCAATCTTCTTGCATAAAGTGTCAAATGTTTCGGTTAATAATTCCCTCTTTTGTTGTTAAAACTAGGGACAGAATCCCCTTTTTAAAAGGGTTAGTCTGTCCCTCTCGTCTCCAGCTCCTATTGGTGTTTTCATAAAAGAAATCAGCACTTAACGTGTAGTTTTTCTAACGATATGTTTGTGTATGTCTGTAATGATTCAACGTCCAAACTGATACAATGAACGTTGCATCAGTTCTTATATTCCGTTGCAAAATTCGAAACTCTCTTTCAACATATATTTATTAGAAATAAACGTTATCGAAACTTCCACCAGGAAACCGATTAGCGCATGGTCTAAGTTCCAGTACCATTGTAGGTCGTAAAGAACATTCTTATTTATTTATTTTAGGAAGACCCCAAACACTTAGATTATTATTTCATGATTGTGTATCTAAATATTGTTTTACGTTGAGAATAATATCGTTTTTGTTTTCAGTTTTAACAAATTTCTTTGTGACTGGTCTTTCCCGTCATCTCTTCGTAACCTTTCATTCAAGGAGACATCATTTAAAATGTCCACAGCTTTTCTTAATTTTTTTTTAAGTTCTTCAAAATTGTTACTTCCTCTGAATAGAAATGTTGAAACCTTTTATACCCATAATAATAATTAAGTCAAAAACTTAAAACTCTATTCCACTAATCTGAGTTCTAGCAAGATAAATGATTGACCTCATCAGAAGAAACTGGCTGATGTAACAATAATTGTCAAATATTGTTCCAGTTGTGCAAAATAATAACCAAACTGAAGCCTATATGTAATATTAAAGTTCAACCCACAGCCTGAAACGTTCTGTTCGGTATCAGTTGAGGTATATCTTGAATAATTAAAAATAACGTGATCAGACTGTTCTACAGCAGAAATTTCATCTAACTGTTGCCTTAGATTGTTCATTTTAACCAATTGTTGTTTTCCTACATTTATGGTTTGTTCTCGGTTTTCTTCTCGAATGCAGCATCTGATGTTTATTTCCAACAGTTGAGATTCTTCAGGTAAGTTCCTACGTCTTTCTTACAGTCCACTCTTTTGGTCAGTTCTCACCTGTAGATATGTTTAAACGATAGACGTTTCAATATTCCTATCTCGTGTGTTACCAGGTTCTGTAGAGGTATATGTGTTTAAATGTTATCATCTTGTTTGTTACCAGGCTCTGTAGGAGAATAGGTGTGCAGTTTCAAAGCAGAAAGATAGCACTATTCAGTAGTTTGTTCTAGCTGAAATATCCTATGACGTCTAGTACGAATTCATTATGACAACATATATATGTATGTGTGTGCGTACACTGCAAGCCAAAGTCGAAAGGCCAATAAACATAAGGAAAAAATATGCATTTTGCGTTGTTAGACTAAACAATTTATTTAAGTAGAGCTTCAAAAGATGAAAATAAGAAAAGAGAAAATAATTTTTTTGGTATTAAATAGGAAAAATGTAAACACTATGAAATTAGCCTAAATACCTGGTTCAAAATTTAAGACCATATTGCAACGAAATGTTAATCGGTAAACAAGTAACGAAATTTAATCATTTGTGTTCAAGCATTAACAACTTCTCCTGTGTAACATTTGATAAAAACATGGCAAAGGTTAAAAAGTTGACAAAGCTTGAACGTGGCAGAATTATCGAGCTGCAAAAGATAGGTCTTTCTCAACGTGCCATCGCTGGTAATATTGGGCTCAGTAAAACTGCTGTTGCAAATTTTTTTTAAAGACCCTGATGGATAAGGAACGAGAATTTCAAGTGGACGGTACAAGAAAATTTCGCCGGCGTTGAGCAGGAGAATTTGACGGTTGTCCGGCAAGATACCAGCCGATCTTCGAACCAGATTAAGGCCCTTACGAACACATAATGCAGCTCAAGCTCGGTATCTACGAGAGAAAGATTTTAAAACCCGTAAACATCTTCAAAGATCACGCCTCCTTCCACACCACGAAACATCTCGATTAAACTTTGCTGAGAAGCACCAAACATGGGATGTAGAAAAGTGGAAGAAGGTTTTGTTTTCTGATGAGAAAAAATTTAACCTGGATGGTCCAGATGGCTTCCAACGTTACTGGCACGATAAGGATATCCCACCGGAAACATTTTCTATACGACACAGTGAAGGAGGTTCCATCATGATCTGGGGTGCTTTTTTCCTTCCATGGAACAATGGAACTTCAGGTTATACAGGGACGTCAAACAGCAGCTGGTTACATTGGCACATTGGAGAGAGCATCCTTATTGGCTGAAGGCCCTCACTTATGTGGAAATTATTGGATCTTTCAGCAGGACAACGTTGCAATCCACAATGCCCACAGGACAAAGAACTTTTTCATCGTGAATAACGTGGTTATTTTAAACCATCCAGATTGTTCGCCCAAACTGAACTCCATTCAAAATTTTTGAGGGTAGATGGCAAGAGAAGTCTATAGAAATGGACATCAATTCCAAACAGTGCATGATCTTCGTGAAGCCATCTTCACCACTCAGAATAACATTCTAGCCAGCCTTCTGCAAACACTTTTTCGACTACACCAAAGCAAATATTTGCAGTTATTCGCAATGACGGCCGTGTAACTCACTACTGAAACCTCTTGTTGGGCATTTCTTAACCTGTTTAGATTTTTTTTTTATTTCGCGCAAAGCTACTCGAGGGCTATCTGCGCTAGCCGTCCCTAATTTAGCAGTGTAAGACTAGAGGGAAGGCAGCTAATCATCACCACCCACCGCCAACTCTAGGGCTACTCTTCTACATACGAATAGTGGGATTGATCGTCACGTTATAACGCCCGCACGGCTAAAATGGGCGAACATGTTTGGTACGACCAGGATTCGAACCCGCGATCCTCGGATTACGAGTCGAACGCCTTAACGCACTTAACCATGCCTGGGAAGTATGCATAAGACTCAACGCTGGGAATTATTTTCTCTGCCAAAATCGTCCTTTAAAAGGTGTTTTATATTCTCTAATATTAAAAGTTACTCACGAAACTGGGCAACACTGACTAGATAGTCAGCAAAGCAAACAAACGCTGCTAAGAAGGTAAAACTCGTATGCCTGGTTTATTTATTTTCTAACAAATAGAATCTTAAAAAGTGAAACACCGCTAAATCACCTGCTGGAGCGATAAACGTTTAGAAAAAGAAACAAACAACAACTCTTCCTTAAGAATTGGCCTGGCATGGCCAAGCGCGTAAGGCATGCGACTCGTAATTCGAGGGTCGCGGGTTCGCGCCCGCGTCGCGCTAAACATGCTCGCCCTCCCAGCCGTGGGGGTGTATAATGTGACGGTTAATCCCACTATTCGCTGGTAAAAGAGTAGCCCAAGAGTTGGCGGTGGGTGGTGATGACTAGCTGCCTTCCCTCTAGTCTTACACTGCTAAATTAGGGACGGCTAGCACAGATAGCCCTCGAGAAGCTTTGTGCGAAATTCCAAAAAAACAAACAAATCCTTAAGAATTAAAACGCGTTTTCAGTGATGTCGAGAAAACCCACTTGTAGAGAAATATATATACAAAAACGGCTGGTTTAGGTTGGGAAAATAATTCACATAGAAGAGCGAACAACGTATCGACCTTCTTCGGTCATCGTCAGGTTCACAAAGAAAGAGATAACTGACCGGAAGCTGACCACATATTTGGAAGGAGTAGTGTAACTGAGTGTCGGAATGTAGAGGGCGGTGTTAGATGTCTGAATATATAATTTATTTATTTTATTATATTAATATAGGTATAAAGGCGTTCCTTTAAAACGTACTCTGCTGAAAGCTAACATTTCACGGCGTCTTTCATGGAGAAACACACTTCGCACATATGAAGCTATCTCAGTTTTTGTAGGCCTAGAACGTCCATGCACGGGAATTAGCATTGCCATTGAGCTGATTTCTCCAAATATATTACAAGTGGACAACTGAATTTCTTGAATAATTGGTCTAACGACTTATTATTACCATCTATAATGTTACGATATGTGAAATCTCAGCTTAAATCTATCTTATATGGTATTCTCGTTTTATTGTTGTTGTTGTTGTTTTGAATTAAGCCTAAAACTACACAATGGGCTATCTGTGTTTTGCCCATCACCGGTATCGAAACCCGATTTTCGGCGAAGTCCACAGACATACCGCTGAGACACTGGGGAGGACTACTCGTTTTGATATCAACTGAAAAATTTTAGTTTCTGTTAAGCAAGCTTAGTTTTATCAACTAGAATAAAACTACCCAATTTTATAAACTTTACTTAAAAATACGTCAAACCACTTAAGCTGTTTATAAAACAAGCATGACCTTTATTATTCATATGTGAACTTCCATTATATTTTTAGTACTTTTCTCATTCTAATTTTCATTTTTCAATTGATTTCTTTTTCTGTTCTTTAGTTTAGAGAGCACTCACATACCCACAACTGTCAGCAGGATGTGAAGGGTGATATAGATGTGGGACGTTGTGGGCTTGAGCACCCACATTTCGCTCTCCTAACTTCTATTTATATACCTGATGCGACTGCCATATTTTATTCCTGTATGGCAGACTGGCGAGTCCCCCACTATCACAGAGGTAAATCTTCGGATTTACAACGCTAAAATAAAGGGTTCGATTCCCCTCGGTGGACTGAACAGATAGCCCATTGTGGCTTTGCTGTCGTAGAGCACACACAGACTGGCGAATGGAGGTTAAGACTGATAGACGGTGTATCCCCACCACAATGTAGGTCCTATTCCTCAGCCATCTCCAACACCAAGGGTACATTTTATATCCCACATTATAGCTTGTACCCTGAGATCTTTTTAATTATTGCAGTGTTTTTTGTTTATAAATTTTTAATTTATTTTTGTTTCATCTTGTTTTTAGATTATAACAAACTAATTTATATAGATATATGTATTTTCCTATCTAAACACTTTGGAAACATCAAATCATTGTTGTTTAGAATTAAGCACAAAGCTGCACAATGGGCTATCTATACTCTGCCCACCACGGGTATCGAAACCTAGATTTTAGCATGTAAGTCCGCAGACATACCGCTGAGCCACTGGGGGGCACATCAAATCATAGGAGAGCTCTAACACACAAGAAATAATAACCGACGAATAGATTTAAGTTTGTTTATAAGTTGAAACTTTTTGTTCTTTGCTGTCCCTAAAGTTCACCCTCATGTATAAAGAAAACAGCTGGTCAATAAATTCTAACATCTGGTACCCGGTTCTGGGCTACTCTTTTCTGAATCATTTGTGGAACTTGACTGCTACTCTTATGGTACCGTCACGGTACTACAGTGTGGGGCGTGTTTTTAAACAACGTGGTACAAAGAATGAGACCTTGGATTAACAGTTTGGGAACAGCAACCATTAGACCACACCCGGTCTCAAAGCTTCAGTTATGTAAATAGCTTATATTCACGACAGATATAAGAAACACATAACCCTTTATTTAAAACTTTTAAATATATATATCAAACTGAAATACATACACAATATATATACTTATAAATGTCGCATTCTCCAATTAATACATCTACCTATAGAGTATCACGAACAAACCTAAAAATGAAAAAAATATATATAGTAACATTATTTTAACAGAGAAAGGAATTGTATGACAGTATTTCGGTCTAAATACTGACCATACACTTTGTTTCAACATAAAAAAATTCAATCGTTTATTGTGTTTTCATATATTTTCGTACGAAACCTCTGTTTCTTTGTTATTTGTGTTAAGTAAACGTAGTCACATGTGTGTGTTGAAGGTTCTGTTGGTTTGAATGCTATGAATTATGGCATAGATATATTTACCGTGACTCAGTACTTCGTAAAGTAATTTGTTCGTACGAGAAACACTCGCCTTACTTTATGATCGGCAGAAACAATGAGGAATTCTTAGATAGAAACCGGAAACTCGTTCGTGTGAACGTTTTATCTCTTTCGAACGAAATGCGCCTTAAACAAGTTAGTACAACAGAAAAACTGCTTTGGAATAAACCGCAAAAATGTATTATCAGTTTCCGATACAACCTACTGTTAACTTAAATAAGTTTATATCTAGTACTTGAACACAATATAATTCCGGTTCTGTCGTACAAGTATTTACACAGAAAATATTAAAGTGTGAGCAACGCAAATTAAAATAATGTAATTACAGTAAGTCAATAATATATCGACTATAACTTTGCACGTACTAAAACAAAATAATAATGACTGCATACGTGTGCAATAATATTTAGTTTCAGTGTTATTTATTGTATAATATTAAGATAATAACAGCATACATTGTTATTACAGGTACACTCCTGAAGATGGCGTTGTAACGTCGAAACATATGGAGTCAACGTTTTAGTAGCTTGTTTTAGAATTCCGCGCAAAGCTACTCGAGGATTATCTGCGCTAGCTGTCTCTAGAGGGAAGGCAATTAGTTATGACCACCCACCGCCAACTCTTGGGCTACACCTTTACCAACGAATAGTGGGATTGGCCGTCACGTTACAACGCCCACACGGCTGAAATGTTTGTTTGTTTGTTTGTTTTGGAATTTCGCACAAAGCTACTCGAGGGCTATCTGTGCTAGCCGTCCCTAATTTAGCAGTGTAAGACTAGAGGGAAGGCAACTAGTCACCACCATCTACCACCAACTCTTGGGCTACTTTTTACCAACGAATAGTGGGATTGACCGTCACATTATACACCCCCACGGCTGGGAGGGCGAGCATGTTTAGCGCGACGCGGGCGAGAACCCGCGACCCTCGGATTACGAGTGACACGCCTTACGCGCTCGGCCATGCAAAGCCCCACGGCTGAAATAGCAGGCATGTTTGGTGTGACAGGGATTTAAACCTGCGACCTTAGGATTACGAGTTGAGTGCCTTGACCAACTGACCATGTCGGGCCCCTTTAAGTCGTCATATAGTGACCATAATTAAAATGTTTTAAATTATAAACCAACTTTAACATACAAGTTATAACGCAAAAATATGGGGTATCGATACCGTTATGAGCATAGCACAGACAGCTTATTACTTAGCTTCGTGTTTAACAATCAACAAACAAAAGAACAATAAAAAACCAAGAAACGCGCTTTGCAACACTGGAATATGGTGTAAAAACAATTATCTTTGTAAAATAAAACTAAGAAACATTACAGAATACCTAAGACTGTATTCACTATAGTAATAACAGACACAATATTTCAATACTAAATATACTCTTTATATTTCTGGTTGTCTTATGGTCATAAGCGTTGGATTCCAAGAAAGGGTTAACGTTTGTATTCTTTATCATTGTTTGTTTGTTTGTTTTAAAATTTCGCACAAAGCTACTCGAGAGCTATCTGTGCTAGGTTTAGAGCAAAGAGGTATCCAAATAATTATCTGGTTTAGGGTTATGAAGTCTTCAAGTGATTATCTGGGTTAGGGTTAAGAAGTCTTTAAGTGGATATCTGGTTAAAAGGTAAAATGGTATTCAAGTGATTATACAGTTTAGGGTTATGAAATCTCTAAGTAGTTATTTGGTTTAGGATTAAAAGGTCTCTACGTGATTATATTACGATTAAAATTATTTCATTTAGACGCATAAATTATTTGTATTACATTTTACCCAAATTATTCGAGTTATATATATATATATATGTATATGTATCTGTTTTTGAGCTCGAAAGGTTACCAGAGGTGTTTATATTTAATAATAACGACCAAGTAAAATAATAAAAAGGACACCCTGAACACGTTCGTTCCTATAAATAAAAACAATATTTATTTTAAAATTGTTTTGTCAAGAAACACGTTATGATACTTTATGTGTTGTTAATATTGGAAGGTGTTGATGTTTAGTTTTTATTGTTTGATAAAAGGTGGCGCTATTGACTAATGTATAACTTTTTTTTTGGTATTATTTGCATTTGTGATCTACATGTTAAATTACATAAAATATTATCAATATATTACGTAAGGTTAAATGAAAAAAATGTTGTATAAAAAACTGATAGAATTATTCAGTTATTATTATTCATGTTGACAAATGGATACTGACTTACAATGACACTATGAAAGCTGTGATAGGATCTTTTATTCTCAACGTTTCGCAACGCTCGCAGACTCGTTGCTACCTTAGTATCCAATAATTAGTCAATGTTTTATACGTAACAAGTAGAATTATTCAGTGCAATTTATTCTGAAAACAAAGGAAAATTATAGCATTCAAAAATATCGTGATGAAAGAATTGTTACCGGGAAACTGAGTGATTCTCCTCAAACGCTCGAGTTTGCAGCTGTCAAAACTATGTACATGACTATGGACCATTATTAAGGACAGATATGTTTGGCTACAACCAACAACAACGCAGTAAAATAAATAGGTAAAAAAAAAATAACACCTGCTCCTCTCAGGTCTCATCAATTGCGCCTAATATAGTTTACCCTCCTGATACTGATAGTTTTGACCACGTGCTGCACGTGGCAGCACGAGTCGTCTGCACACCTGTCTGTTAATGTCATCTTTACAACTCATTGTACAGGGTGGCCCGTAAGTCCCAACCCATCCGTATGTTAAAATGTTACATTCAATAATACTGATGATGAGTTGAAGACAGCTGTTACTGCAGTATTTGGAACAATAACCTGTGTTATGTTGAGGAAAATGTCTCACAGAACGTGGCGTCGCATAATATTATGCAGCGAGAATGAGGGACAGCACACAGATACACTGGATACATAAGATATATGGATGGGTGGGGACTTACGGGCTACCCTGTACAAAGGTCACAGTTGATAAGCACACATATACTTCAGCGACTATGAAAGAAATATATTTTTATTATATCACGAGAGCAAAATGTTTACAATTTTAGGAAACGTCAAATGAGAAAGAAGGAAATTCATTTCAGTAGAAATGACCTATCTCATCAACAGTTTGTAATAATTCATTATTGTCCCAACATCTAATGAATATATTCAAATAATTAACACTTTTTTAGGATCTTCGATGACTGTGCCTTCTATTTAAATGTTAGCAATGTAAAAATTAAACAAAATTAACAATTTATTGTTATTCCCTTGAAATATTTTATGATCGGATGTCACACGTTAAATTTTGTCTGAGACTTGGTTAAACCGTTATCAAGGCTGTTTGCATATCTTTTGATCCTGTTATGACCGTGCCGGTTATTTGTTAGGATGAGAGATTGTGAATATTGAAACACATGGTTTGAGTCCCGTTGATGTAAAATCGTGCTCCGTACTTACGGGCCTCATGTGCGTTATAAGAGGAACGGTCACATCTCACTATTTCGTTATTGCAGCTCAAGACTTGACTATTGTAACAGTGGATTATTTAACTTTATCATTATCAGATTTGAGAATGGTTACTACAGATAGCTTTTATACAGCTTTGCGTGGATATCTGGGGTAAACAAATTTTCACCGAAAGCTTCCTAACTGAAAAGTAATAATAATGGACAAAACTTTCAACGAATGTAATTTTTCTGTTTTTTTGTTTTTGATATTCGCGCTTTAGGGTTAGCTGTGGCTAATTTTGTACAACTAGCGTCGAGGAAAGAAGCTGTTCAACAACACCTTCCGCCAACTCTTCGACCACTTTTGACTGACTCAAATAGAGGGATTTGTTCGTCATTCGTGTAAGACAAACACAGTTGTAAAGTGCAAAGCGCGATTTTGCACTGATGGAACGCAAACACATAGACCATCCAGAACCACAGTCGGGAACGAAGTTAACAGTATTTATAACATTTTCTTACCAGTAGATCAAATTGAGTACTATTAATCAAAAAGAATAAAAAACTTTATTTATTACTCATTTTAACTTAAAAGATTATTGCTAATATATTATTTTTCAAATTACCTTTAATGAAATTTAAAATTCACATCAAATATAATTCTATTACTCTATATATCAGTGACTTATTTATTCCGTCAACTTATGTACCTTAACATTCACTGAGGTCGATATGTTTGGGTCTAAATGGTTATTCCATAATATAATTATTGTTTTATTTTAAACTTAACTTAAAATTAGTTGTATAACTTATTTGAACACCACACTTTTCTATATATACATATAGGCCCCCAGTGGCTCAGCGATATGTCTGTGGACTTACAACGCTAAAAACCGGTTTTCGATACCCGTGGTGGGCAGAGCACAGATAGTCAGTTGCGTAGCTTTGTGCTTAATTCATACAACAACAACATACATACATACATATAGGTTCCTTGGGTTTTATTACTCCATAAGACATCAGTAATGATGGGTTGTTGTAGTGTTTATGATGGTTCCAAATATGGAGAAGTGTTCTAGTAAGTAGAAGGATCGTCGTTTGCTACTGGTAAGTGTCAAAAGAAAAAGAAAATTTGATGTTATCATTCTTATCTATTGATCAATTACTTATTGTAAATTTTTGTACAATAATTTTAGATTTCTCTTCGCTTGAAATGACAAATACGTTGTATTGTTTTTTACTTGTTCATGTTTTTTTTTAGTATTTGAAGATTTTTCGTTGTCATGATCGCTGTTTAGGTCTCACTGAAGGCCCTGCGAAGGGCAGGTGCTACTAAGACCTCTTCCTTTTTTCCTAGGCCCGACATTGTCAGATGGGTTAAGACGTTCGACTTGTAATCTGAGGGTCGCGGGTTCGAATCTCAGTCGCACCAAACATGCTTGCCCTTTCGGCCGTGGGACGTTATAATATAATGGTCAAACCCACTCTTCGTTGGCAAAAGAGTAGCCCAAGAGTTGGCGGTGGGTGGTGATGACTAGCTGCCTTCCGTCTAATCTTACACTACAAAATTAGGAACGGTTAGCGCAGATAGCTCTTGAGTAGCTTTGCGCGAAACACAAAACAAACAAACACAGACTTAAGAACGAAAATCACAGAAACAGAAGTAAAGTGTGCCATCAAACTGAGAAAGTAAAACCACCAGAAGAAAACTACATATGAGCGATTCTCCTCAAAAAAATGTACTTATAAATTGTGTGAACACTTAACAGAACTATTCAGCTAATATTTCTCCTCAGAGTATATCCCCAGCTCTTAGAAGCAAACCATAGTTCTAATGTTATACTGAGAAGGAAAGCCAGAGAATAAACCAAACAGTTAACAACCAATCAAGTTGAGCAGCTGTGTAGGCAACACCTCAGAGGTAATAATTAGTAGTAGACCTCTACATTATTGGAAGTTACTTCAAAAATACCTGAAATTTGTGTGTTTTTCTTATAGAAAAGCAACATCAGGCTATCTGCTGAACCCACCGAAGGGATTCGAAACCCTGACTTTAGAGTTGTAAATCCGTAGCCTTACCCCTGTACTAGCGAGGGGGGGGGCAATACCTGAAATCCAAAAAAGGCTTAGCAAATGCAGATCATTTAGAAAGACTAAGAGAAACAATAAACAATAATGAGTGCACTGTCACGTGCCTTCCTCCATATTGAGAAATCATTCGACACTGTACTGGCCAATGATCTGAGTTCTGCACGTCAGAAATGGAACTGTCGCTTGATACTATTCGTTAATTAATAGGCCGAAACTTCGGATGGTCATCACAATTCGCAGACGACGTAGCTGTCTAGAAAAGTATTTTCACTCCCTCAGTAGCAGCTACAAACCTAAAACCAAAATTGAACAATATCGAAAAATATTGTGAAAAATATAGAATTAAAATTAAAATCTCCGAAAATCAAGTAATAGTGTTTCCAGTAAGTAAGTATAAAACAAAATAAATACTAAGCATAACATTAACACCTAACACAAGTAAATATAAAAAAAAAGCCAAAAATACACATGCTGGAAACCAGATCACAATGTCAGTTAAATTCTTAGGATTAACAAACGATCCAGAATTAACATGTCAGACAAACAATCTTTTACAAAAAAACTGGAAAAGAGTGAATCATTTTAAAAGTCTAGGCGGAAGAAACTACGGAACTTCATCAGAAAATAATAAAAATGTACAACATCAACACAACACCAGTAACAGAGTATACAATACAACATCAACACAACACCAGTAACAGAGTATACAATACAACATCAACACAACACCAGTAACAAAGTATACACTACAACATCAACACAACACCAGTAACAGAGTATACAATACAACATCAACACAACACCAGTAACAGAGTATACAATACAACATCAACACAACACCAGTAACAGAGTATACAATACAACATCAACACAACACCAGTAACAGAGTATACAATACAACATCAACACAACATCAGTAACAGAGTATACAATACAACATCAACACAACACCAGTAACAGAGTATACAATACAACATCAACACAACACCAGTAACAGAGTATACAATACAACATCAACACAACACCAGTAACAGAGTATACAATACAACATCAACACAACACCAGTAACAGAGTATACAATACAACATCAACACAACACCAGTAACAGAGTATACAAGTTTGGCACAGATAAACACATAGCCAAGCAAGATAAAACAAAAAAACTTCACTCAGTACAAACCACCATACTTACAACAACGTACAAAGTTCCCGGAAACGCATCAACAAGGTTTTTACACAATTATGCAAACGTACAGACCATACGTCGCAAATTCCTACAAAATTCGGTTAACTACGTCGCGAACAGTCGAAGTAAGAAACTATCTGACATGTGAACTATATCGCTTCCGCATAAATGACGATTATAGACCTAAGCGTTTTTCTTTTTGTTGTTGTTTTGAATTAAGCACAAAGCTACACGAGAGCTATCTGCGCTAGCCGTCCTTAATTTTGTAGTGTAAGACTAGACGGAAGGCATTTAGTCATCACCACTCACCGCCAACTCTTGGGCTACTATTTTACCAACGAATAGTAGGATTGACCGTTACATTATAACGACGCCACGGCTGAAAGGGTGAGCATGTTTGATGCGACGGAGATTCGAACCCGCGACTCTCAGTCGAGCGCCTTAATCCACTATACCATACCGGGTCTAAGTCTTTGTGTTACAGGGTTTTCTGACTTTGCTTCAAATTCTAACATCTGTTTATTGTAGATTGTGGAAAAAAATGGTGAAAATATAGTCTTGTATTCGGATACGTAAATTCTGACTTTGTTAAAGAAGTGTGTCTTTGTGTTCATGTCTGGTTAATTATGGGTTACAAATGTTTTTTGTGGGTGAGTTTTTTGAACGCCTCTATTTTTTTCCGTGTTTGTGTGTGCTGTTTTATTTGGCATTTCTAAAGACGGTTAATTATTGCAAGGATTTTCTATGTAAGAGTTGTTTGTGATGTGTCCAGAAGTGTTTCGGGTATATTTTGCTTACAGAACTGGTCCACGATATCTTATTTCATTTCTTATTGCATTTATTTCTGCTTCTAATGCTGCGTCTCCATTTTGCATATTTTTTCCTGCGTAGTTTTCTTATGTCTTTTATCATGGTTATGAGTTGTGAGTGTGGTTTCCGTGTTTGTGTTTCTGATTTTTGTTGGTATGTGGGTCATGTTCGTTTTGTTACTGTTACCATGCTCACAAAGACTGTATGACAGTATGCATCTATGTACGATGTTCTCGCATCTCTGTTTGTTATTTCTGATGGAAGGAATTTGTCCAGCTAGCCTTATTATAGTTGTATCTTTCCGTCATAACTATTTTATTTTTATTTGGAGGGGAGGTGAGATAGAACATGCACAGGAGCGATAAATGGTCATTATCCGTATCCTATCCTCGTTGAAAACTTACAAATTTTTGACTCATGTTGTACGAACACAATCATAACTCCATAATGTCTTTGGTACCATGTGCGTCTGAGATATTTGTCGGGGTTGCATTATTAAACTAAAACTGTATTAAAGTCTTGTAGGAATCTATATAATAATATAGATAATAATAAAAAATAATCTATATAATTCCATTAACATATGTGTATATTTACAGTTCAAGTTTTCGTATTTGCCGATATTTTTTCACCAATAATGATAATAGTTTTGCTGTGGTATTTTAGTAGGCTGACGTCAACGTCTTTCGTCAATAAGTAGTAATTTTTCTTTCACCGTTACAAATAACGTATTGTCTGTATGGATATTTACTGTTATATTTTCATTGGCGGATGTTGAAGCATGGTAACAGTAACAAAACGAGCATGACCCACATACCATTATTGTTTTTATATTCATTATTGTTATATTACTGTTACCATAATTCCTCTATTTGAATCATTTTGACTTTTTTATTTTACATTTCCTACTGTACTATATATTTCTTAGATATATACAAGTTACATTTATGACTATCATAACAAGTTGAGATGTTGTGGTGCCATCTTCAATCTTTGGAAGTGTATCTTCGATGTTGATACAAAGAACTGTGAATTTATTTTGTAAGTGAGCAAGTAATGTGTGATGTGACATGAGAGAAGTGTTGTTATATCTTAAAATACATCTCAGGGCGGCTGATATGTGTATTTACATTTTTACTGTTTGTTTTAAAATTCGCACAAAGCTACGCGAGGGCTATCTGTGCTAGCCGTCCCTAATTTAGCAGTGTAAGACTAGAGAGAAGGTAGCTAGTCATCACCACTTACCGCCAACTCTTGGGCTACTCTTTTACCAACAAAAAGTGGGATTGACCGTGACATTATAACGCCCCCACGGCTTGGAGGGCGAGCATGTTTGGCGCGACTCGGGCTCGAACCCGCGACCCTCAGATTACAAAGCGCACGCCTTAATGCGCAAGCCCATGCTAGTCCTAACATTTTTACTAATAAAGCAGATAACAAAGCTTCTACCTTCCTATGTTTCCATGAAGATCACTTCAAGTGAGTTTCATCAGGAATGTTCTTACATTTGTTTCGTAATGTTTCTTCATATAATATTGATGGAAATATATGTTTGGTTTGGTTCATTGAATTAATTCTTAAATTATATGAATATATTCTCTATCACTTTCGTAAGTGTATTTTATTATTTCTACAGTACTTTTCGTCTGTATTTTGTTTTTAAATTTTATTTAGTTGTACTGTATTATCGTTTGTGTTAGTGTTTAGTTGTACTGTGTTATCTTCTTTGTCAGTGTTTAGTTGTACTGTGTTAACTTCTGCGTTAGTGCTTAGTTGTGTGTGTTATCTTCTGTGTTAGTGCTTAGTTTTATTGTGTTATATTCTGTGTTAAGTGTTTCGTTGTGGTGTGTTGTTTTCAGTGTGTACCGTATTCTGGTGTCGTGTTGTTTTCACCATTATTGCACATGATACAACGTTTTGCACTCACAGTGTTAATGTTAGTTATCTCTGATTTGTATGTGATTCTTGTATTATGTGTTGTTTTTGAAAGTGTGAATTTTTTAGTTTCATATATTGTGGTTTTAAGTGTTTTATATTTAGATTATCCCTTATTAATTTGCTGTATAATTTTTACCACAGTTAAAGGACTTTGGTTCTGGGTTCTCCTTGGGACACAGTGTGTTATGATATTCACCGCCACATTCAACACATTTTGATGCTGCTTGGCAGGCTGATATATATAATTTATACAAACGTTTCTAGTAGCTCAGACTTTCTAAGTAGATACATGTATAAATGCTTACGTATTCTGTTTCCTTCATTTCAAGATATTCTTTGAAGCTATACTGCGCATGTCATGATTCATATGTTTACGCTGAGTGTTCCAATTAAGCTTTGAACAATTTGCTGTACAATTTGTGTTACTGTTCATATTGTAGGTAAATATTTTGATTTGTTTGTAATAATCCTTCAACAATTATGTTTTCTTTTCGAATGTACAATAAAACGCAGGAAACAAAGAATAAATTATGCCTAAATTTCTAGCAAAGCGAACTGCTAAAACTAGTGGTAAAGATGTCTTCAGAAACAGCTAGAGCACACTTATTATGTGGTAAAGATGTCTCCAGAAACAGCTAGAGCACACTTATTCTGTGGTAAAGATGTCTCTAGAAACATCTAGAGCACACTTATTATGTGGTAAACATGTCTTCAGAAACAGCTAGAGCACACTTATTCTGTGGTAAAAATGTCTTCAGAAACAGCTAGAGCACACTTATTCTGTGGTAAAGATGTTTCTATAAACAGTTAAAGCACACTTATTATGTGGTAAAGATGTCTTCAGAAACAGCTAGAGCACACTAATTTCTTCCGCTATTAGTCTTTTAATGCTTCATTTGAATTAATAAGTAAACGTATACTAAATGTAATTCCATCTTCACGTGAGCGGTTATCAAATGTTTTAAAAATGTGATGTTGTTAGAAGATCGATAGAGGAGGAATATAAACATGCATTGGAGTATTGTATATTGTATATCAATAAACCAATGCTACGCTGGGGGTCTTTTGACAAGATGCACGGTGGTGAGGTAAAGCTTGACCGAACGTGTTGACATGGATCGAAATGGCTACAAAATATAATGAACTCAACCTTTTGTGTTGAATTTTGATAAGATTGAAACATTGTTGGAAAATGTAGGGTTGCAAATAAATATTTAATGTTAAATCATGATATTATAAATATAGTAAAACATGAGTGGTTATTATGATTTCACTTCAATACATCTCGTGTGGAAGTCTGTACGATACCTTAAAACAAAGTGTCTCACACGAACACTTACACGACACAAGTGATACTTTAAAATATGCATGAATAAATTATAGTTCTTTACAACAGAAAAAGAAGCCAGACTTTTTCTTTAACGGGTATTGGACAAATCTTGAAAAAATATCTCTTTGAAAATCATTTCTCTTACATTGGTCTTGAAGATGTAAGTGTTTTGGTGAACATTCAAGTAACTTGCACGACAGAAAAAAACATGTATAATCATCACGTACCTTGTTTTTCACAATTACAATTCCTCGTACTCGATAGATAAATTTATTCACATATAATTATTTATGTGTATTGACAATACATAACTTATTGAACAGAAATGACAACAAAATATATAACATTGTAAATAAAACTGATTGCGTATGTTTTATAAATGTTTCTCCCTAGTGGTGCCCCCAGTGGCTCAGCGGTATGTCTGCGGACTTACACGCTAAAATCCGGGTTTCGATACCCGTGGTGGGCAGAACACAGATAGCCCATTGTGTAGCTTTGTGCTTAATTCAAAACAACAACAACTCCCTAGTGGCACAGCGATGTGTCTGCGCATATATACTGATATAAATTGGGTTTCGATATCATTGGTGAGCAGAACAGAAATAATCTGTCGAGTAGCTTTGTGATGAAATGCAAAAACAAAACTTTATACATTTTATAGGTGGCGTACTGTTATGTGATTTTATAAGTTTAATTTGATGAAGGGAAGAATGGGAACTTGGTTAGATTCATTTTCACGATAATATTTACACGAGAAAGTGGTCTGCCACTAGAAGGCAACTTTATTCAAGCAATATCCTTTTTATTAGTTTTTATTTCAGTAGAAAATAATGTCGAATTCTTTTTATTCCCTAAACTATGCCAGTCTAATTATTTAGAGATCCAAATCCTTCTATCTCAATTTATCTCCAGAATTCCCGAGTTGAAATTTTAAAAGTGTAAATTAGTTTCGTTTAGTTTACATTTCACATAAAGCTACACAGAGACTATATGTACTAGTCATTCCTAACTTATGAATGAAGACACCTAGCAGTAGTTGTAGTAGTTTTTGAATTTCGCGAAAAGCTACTCGAGGGCTATCAGTGCTAGCCGTCCCTAATTTAGTGGTGTAAGACTAGAGGAAAGGCAGCTAATCATCACCACCCACCGCCAACTCTTAGGCTACTCTTTTACCAACGAATAGTGGGATTGACAGTCACATTATACGCCCCCACGGCTGGGAGGGCGAGCATGTTTAGCGCAACGCGGGCGCGAACCCGCAACCGTCGGATTAAGAGTCGCACGCCTTACACGTTTGGCCATGCCAGGCCTTTACCAACGAATAGTGGGATTGAAAGTCACTTTATAACACCCCCTTGGATGAAATGGCAAACATGTTTGGTGCAGCCACGATTCGAACCCGCCACCCTCGGATTACGAGCCGAATGCCTTAACCCAACTGGCCATGCCATGCCTGACACCTAGTCAACACCACCTACTGCCAATCTCTTGGTCTGTTCTTTTCGAATGAAAAGTGGAATTGATCGATAAACTATAACAACCTCACTTCTGAAAGAGCGAGCGTATTCTGTGAAGGAGATTAGAACCCGTGATTTTTAAGAACGCTACCCTATCTTTTTGCTTTAATGGATTAATCAAATGAATTAAACTGTGACTGTGATTGGGTTTGAACCTTTCAGCTCTAATTGTAGCAATACCAAGTATCAAATGTTATCAAAGGTTGTTAAAGGGTTAATGAATCTGTCTGTTAAACAATAATTTAAAGTTCTGGATATAAATGTGGTAACCTATGAAATAATGTAATAGAATTTATTACTGGTTATCATATAATAATACAGTCTAATAATTCGACTTGTCTTTTTTATTTGTTTGTTTTGGAATTTCGCACAAAGCTAATCGAGGGCTATCTGTGCTAGCCGTCCCTAATTTAGCAGTGTAAGACTAGAGGAAAGGCGGCTAGTCATCACCACCCATCGCCAACTCCTGGGCTACTCTTTTACCAACGAATAGTGGTATTGACTGTCACATTATAACGCCCAAACGACTGGGAGGACGAGCATGTTTAGCGCAACCCTCGGATTACGAGTCGCACGCCTTACGCGCTTGTCCATGCGAAGCCCTTCGACTTGTCAGTTGGGTTTTAAAGTGCCTGAACCAACCTGTGTGGACTTTTGTCTTACAAGATAATTATTTATCAAATCTCTAGACCCAACTAAGGTTAATAATAGTGTAATAATTTTTTCTAAACATCTTCGACTTGTTTTGAATAAGTGTTATTCCAACGCACAAGGGCTGGCATGGCCGAGCGCGTTAAGGCGTGCACTCGTAATCCGAGGGTCGCGGGTTCGCGCCCGCGTCGCGCTAAACATGCTCGCCCTCCCAGCCGTGGGGGTGTATAATGTGACGGTCAATCCCACTATTCGTTGGTAAAAGAGTAGCCCAAGAGTTGGCGGTGGGTGGTGATGACTAGCTGCCTTCCCTCTAGTCTTACACTGCTAAATTAGGGACGGCTAGCACAGATAGCCCTCGAGTAGCTTTGTGCGAAATTACAAACCAAACAATCCAACGCACAAGGATTTCTGCTGTCCATTTATTTTTGAAAAAATCGCCAACAAGTCACAGACACCTGCTGAAAGGAATCGCGTCCCTATAAAAACCTAACATCCATTAAGGAACAAGAAACCATAATTTTACTTATAACAATTAATATAACGTAAGAGTAAAATATTTAAAAAGACATAAAGAAAATTTGTGCAAAATTGCGTTTCAGTTACTGAGTTTAAAAAATTATTATTTCAGGGTAAATTTACTTCAGCTTATGATGTGTTTTGCTGGGGTTACTAGGTTACAAATGAAACAACATTCTCTTTCTCAGTGAAAATACCAACTAGAGATATCAGTAAACACCTGGAAAAACTCGGTGTTCTATATCGTTATCTTCTATTTTACTCCAAAAGCACTTCCACGCAATACTTTGAGATAAAATAAATGGGTCTTGGCCCCTTAATTGTTATCTTAGTTTGAGAGTAACCATGGACGATTGTGGTGAAAATATTACTGGAATCGGCACATTGGTAATATATAGGGAGCTATCAGTTCAAGCGAAATATTTTCATCATTGTGTTCCATATTAGTCATTCATCACATGCACATTTTAGGTAAAACAGATAATTGTTTCCATATTGACTTGAATACAATTGTATTGGAAGTGATTGTCTTATTTCAACATCTTTATGATTTATTATCTAACGCATTTCAAATTTAGAATCAGTCTTGGAGCTATATAGTAATTAAAAGTTTTACCTTGGAACTGTTATCAGTAACTTTCGCTCCAATTCTGTGTTCATCGATTTTTCTTTTCACGATTACTCTGATCATAATTGACCTTATCTTCCTTTGTGCACGCTTGTTAACAACTTGCGAACAGTAACTATCATTTCGTGCCTTTTCGCTACTAGCACGACTTAGGTTAATAGCTTAAGAACGTTTAGGCCAAGATAGTAGTAATGCGATAAACTGTGTTGACATCGCGCCAAATGATCAGAGACCAACATTACACTTTCCATTGCACTCTAAATCAAGGAAAATGCTAATCTTTGATGCATGATTTCATCAGCAGTAATCCTAAAAGTACAAAACTCAGATATCAGAGTTCAAAAGCAAAGTCTGAAATTCGTCAGCAAACATCTTGTTCGTATATTTATTTAATGGGTGAAATAACTAATGTAAATGAACCTATTTGTTTAAACGTTTTATAGTCTCACATTTTTGTAAGTATATGGTCCTTTTCTGAAACACGTATGTACAAGTCAAAAATGTCATTACTCAAACGTGTTTTTTCTAGACTTAATGTATTACAAAATTGGATCGTTAATATTGAAACATCAAATTAGCGAGCTGTAAAATATATCTGTGAACATGATATTTAAGTATTTAACCATAACAAGTCATAACGAACTATGTTAAATGATACAACTAAACACGGTATTTTTAACTAAGACCACAGTTAGTGAGGTTCTTATTATCTTTATTAGAACAAAAGGATTGTTTGGTATAAACGAATACGAATCTTCAGAAGAAACAAGAACTCCAGTGAATATTTGATGAGGACACACACGCTTTCTGCAATGAGTGGCATGATGGAGTCAGATGGTGGTTTACATTACAATGGCAGTTTTCGGCATGATGGAGTCAGATGGTGGTTTACATTACAATGGCAGTCTTCTCTTGTTCCTGAACTTAGAAAAAGGAAAACTTCTCTTCCCAACACAGTACTTTAAGAATGTTATTAAGACTTAAGTCTCGCTCTTATGCAAACTGTTTTATCGTGCCAATAAAATGATTTACAGTGCCCTCTATACATTAGTATGTGGTTTTAACAAATGTACTTGTTTATTGATTAAAATTAGTGTAAAGTTTAACAGATTCAGAGTTTTAGTACAAATAACTTGTGATGTAATTTCTGTGTGTGTAAAACTTACTGATTTCGAAAATGTATCAAATTTTATTTTTGTTTATTTTTTTTTTAATTTCGCCCAAAGTTACACGTGGGCTGTTTAGGCTCGCCGTACCTAGTTTAGTAGTGTAAGACTAGAGGGAAGACAGCTAGTTACCATCATCAACCGCCAACTCTTGGGCTACTCTTTTATCAACGAATACTAGGTTTAACTGTAACATTATAACGCTCCTCTTTAGAAAGTTCCAACTCAATAACAACTATACAGGCATTAACCAAGTATGAGATTGTTTAAAAGAGGCATCTATTGACAAACTGGTGCTTTGTATGCATCATTGAGATAATTCGTCATCACCATAGACTTACCTATTTGAAATAAATGAATCGTTTCATCAGGAGCTTTGAAAATCAGTTTAGAAAAAAAAATTGAGATTGAGCAGAGAGTGAAGGCAGAAAAGACCCATCATCACCTATCTGAAAACCATGCTGGACAGGAACTTGTCATCATTAGCAATAATTTATTGAAAGCAATAAGTCACAAACAGTCACTGTAACCAATATTACATTTGCTACAGATTTAAATTGATTTGTCCCAGGTGAATGGCCAAAAGGAAAGCAATTGCTTGGTAATCATCTGAATGTACGTGTCCGACCATGTAGAGGTAATGCTAAATGATGAAACTGACAAGCTCGTAGAAGAAGTTTTTTGTCAATTCCAATGTAACACTCACTGCTGTCAGGATATCGACCTTTTCTACACTTTAAAGGTGAAAGCGGCAAATACGGAAGTTTTACGTCGACACTGGGACGGTAACCAAGGTGTGATGTTGTAGCTACAAAACGCAAAAGGTTGGCGATCGTAAGAACAATAGACACAGCTATCCACTAGCAACATAAATTATATTTTGTTTACTATAAAGTGCCAAGGCTCTGTATGAGTTGTTCGAAACCTGTTGGCACAACTCTTGGGATTGTCACCGAGTACTGAACACATCTCGACTTTAAAACCGGATATCGAGGAAAATGTCGATAGGATTTCACCAAACACTTTTTATTGTCTAAAACCCTGGCTGATTTCGAAACACATAGAACCTGCAGGATGTTGAGTACATTATGTTAACACTACTTTTAATATGTAAATAAATGTCTTACGTGATAAAGTTAAACGACGATATGAAGACAAGTGGAATAGCATGTATCGTAACTACAGTTTCATACTGTTTGGTGTTACGTACGTAGCGTAACGCCGCCAAAAACTAGTTTACGATCAAAATATTCGTACATCAGATCATAAAAATCTATTCAGATCGTGGATTTAGAAATTTCAAGACAGTAGTAGCATCTGTACTTAATAGCATTAGAAATGGATTAGATGAGGACATAGGGACCATTCAGAAAAAGACCTGCAACAATTCGTAATCGTATCTTGGTAAGAAAAACGAGTCAGCTTATGAGATCTGAGAATTTATATTCACAAATGTCAGAAGGAAAAGTTGTTTATGTGTCTCGTTAGCATCGAACAAAATGAAAAGTTTTCTCTATCTAGAAAACTGACACATGTCGCGTGTGGAAATATCATTTTCAAGCCCTATCTGTTAAATCTTAAGCAGGTGAAAATTTAAACAGATCTGCAAGATGTTACACGAGAATACAATAAACGCTGTGCCTATGTATTTGTGAGTAATCAAGCTGTTGAAACTGACACAGTGAACCGTTGGTCTCTTACTCTGGATATAATTTGGGTTGTCCTAAAGAAGAACGTCGTATCCAGTGACATAAACACAGTTAGCAAAATAGCAACACGTAAACAAATCCTGATAACTGACAAATGTTCTTTGATAGATTGTTTCGGCAGAGTATTTATACGAAACTTTATAGAGTGGATGGCAACCTACTGTTGTGGAGACACAAGTGTTTACAGGACGACGTTTCGAAAGTCTTCTGCCTTTCGTCTTTTGAAACGTCATTCTTTACACTTGCGTCTCCACAACAAACAATTGCCGTTCATTCTGCAAACTTTAATCAACAGACAGATGTATTTTATGAAGCCATGGGCTTTGTTATTATGAGGTGGAGTTAAATACGGTCTTAAGTTGATCTATGGGGAATGTAAGTGTTGAGCATTTTATTCCTGCAATGCAAAGCGTGAGATTTAATTTATCAACTGTGATATCTTAATTCACAATTAGTTGTTTAAAATTACTGTGTGATCAAGACATAACTCCAATTTCATGTCATCATTCTTGCAAGTTATAAAATAATCTAGCATTTATTTACGAGGTTATTTAATGCCTGTAATAAATTATACAAAGCAATTTCATACAATTATAATTATTTGAAATTATGTTCAATCTCAGTATAGAATTTCAAGGGTTAACCCAACATAAATAATAGTCAACAGATTCGCATATATTTTGTCTGCCCTATAATTTCAACATATAAGTTTTCAAGAGACTACGTATAGTAAAAGTAAGTAATGCCTTTCTGTTCTAGAAAAACACTACATCGATATTAGATACGGGCACCAGTTTATGCAAGAGAAAAGCATCTGATTTCTCAATACAATTTTGATTTTCACCTCTTTGTAATTAACATAATTTATGATGAAGAACAGTTTTTCTGACCTACACAAAATGTAATTAACATAATTTATGACGAAGAATATTTTTCTATGAGGAACAAAAAACATCTAAAATAGTAATTTTTCCGAACATTGCAGTTAAAACAGGCGTCATTTATAAGATGTTGCTATTACAATACTCCCCCATCAGTCTATTAAGCTGCTTTGGCAAACTGATGGAGAGAATTATCTCCAACCGTCTCCTTCATTTTTGCGAATCGAATAACATCTTTCCAGAATCTCAAAATGCCTCAAGAAAAAATAGGCAAACAACAGATCACCTTACACGACTCACCGAATCAATCTACAAAGCTTTCAACAACAATCAAGTAACCATCGGGGTGTTCCTAGATGTCAAAAAAGCATTCGACAGCGTATGGCACAGTGCCATCAAATACAAACTAAATCACCTGCAAATAAATCCCACAATAGTTAAATGGATTTCAAATTTCCTAACCAATAGAACAGCACAAGTAAAAGTCAATAAAACTATATTCAAATCATTTAATATAACTGCAGGAGTGCCCCAAGGATCAGTCCTTTCTCCACTTCTATACATAATTTTCGTCAGTGACATACCTTTTCCAAATCTAACATACACGCACAATTCACAATACGCAGACGACATCGCTATCTGGAGCACCTCCAGAAACCCAGTGATGGTCATGTCTCGCGTACAAGAATCACTTAACAGCGTCTTAACATGGAGCAACAAGTGAAGAGTCGTGTTAAACCCAACAACAACACAAGCAATCACCTTCTATAGGAAATTAAAGAAGCAAAGAAAAAATCTGGAAAAAATAAAATTATCACTTGGAAACACAACCATTAACATGAGCAAAAACATCACATTCCTTGGCGTCACTTTCGATACAAAACTAACATGGAAAAAACACATAAACAATATACACTCATCAATCAGAAAAAGGATTTCATATCTAAAGACCATAACCGGTAAACAATCGAAATGTTCACCAAACACCATTATACAAATATACAAGGCTTACATCCGTCCACTAATAGAGTACGGATGTCAAGTAACATACAATATGTCAAACAACACACTCCAGAAAATCCAAGTGCAACAAAACAGAATATTAAAATCTGCATTCAGTCTACCATCATTCACGCCAACCAATTATCTACATCAAATTAGCAATTTACCAACGATAAGAGATAGAATAACGGATATTTCACTCAAATATTATCTAAAAGCAGAAAACAGAAACAAACTAACGGCATCACTACACAAATTAATTAGTGCACCAACAAAATACATTTCACCTTACAACATATTTCAAGAATCTCAAATTACACAACAAAGAATCCAAAGAAATAAATCCATGTCATTAACATGCATTCCTTTTTTTTTCCGATACAGGGCACACGAGAGGCAAAACTTTCGGCGCCTGTCCTGTGAAAGTGGGTTTTCTCGGGGCACTCCCGTTTCCCCCCACAGCAAAAACTTAGGCATTGGATTTCTAGATCCCAGCCCGGGCAACTTTATTGCCAGACCCTGAGTTGGGTCGTTTGATTTGAATTGCATTCATGTTCACAATTGCTTGACTTCTTCCTTTCGGGACAGGTCCCGGCCATTCTTTCCAGTGCTGCTTTTGTCTCCACCCAAGACAACATTTAGAGAGACATCCTCCACCCAAAGAGTTAAAAATAATAATAAATAAATAAATAAATAAAACTTATTCCATATAACAATTCACGAGAGGGGACGAAGAGGAACCACAACGTTCCTGAACACCCCAGTTGGAGAGAGAACTCTTCTGATTTCTCTCTCTCTAAACTAAACCCCTGCCACGTTAGTTAGTTAGTTAGTTATACTCGATGATTTATATTAGAATGGGCCTGTCATGGCCGAGCGCGTTAAGGCGTGCGCTTCGTAATCTTAGGGTCACGGGTTAAAGCCCGAATCGCGCCAAACATGCTCGCCCTTCCAGCCGTGGGAGGGTTATATAGTAGCAGTCAATCCCACAATTCGTTCGTGCGAAGTTCCAGAACAAACAAAATATATTTGGATTAACGTTAACCTGGTTGAATTAGCGCCTGAGCCCAAAGGCGTGCTTATCAATGTATTAACAAGAGATTATAGTTTGTTTGTTTGTCTTTGAATTTCGCGCAAAGCTACTCGAGGGCTATCTGCGCTAGCCGTCCCTAATTTAGCAGTGTAAGACTAGAGGGAAGGCAGCTCGTCATCACCACCCAGCGCCAACTCTTAGGCTACTCTTTTACTAACGAATAGTGGGATTGACCGTAACATTATAATGCCTCCACGGCTAGGAGGGCGAGCATATTTGGTGCGATCGGGATTCGAACCCGCGACCCTCGGTTTAGGCCTTAACACGCTTGGCCTTGCCAGGCCAGAGATTGTAGACCTATAAATTTGTCGGATGATTAGTACGGAAAAGAAAGAACGTAGAAACGGATTTAAAACAACAAAACACGAGCTCTATTTTAAGCCTTTAGAGCAAATTAAGTTTAAGGAAATGACGACAACATGAAAATGAAACATTTAAAAACTTCGAATAACATCAGGAAGTTGCAACGTACACACCAGAAAAAGATCTAGTCGATAACCATAAAAATACCAGCAAGAGACGATTTAACAGGTAAAACCATTCGAATTACTGAAACTGAAATATTTTTGTTAAACGAAATCGTATTGTTCACATCTGTTGACAGGTAAGGAAGAAAAGGCGTTGAAGTGCACTGCAACTTTTTCATTCAGATAACTATCATAGCTTGAGAGTACATAATAAATCATAAAAAAGTTAAAAATACATTTGATGGTAAATGTTAATAGCCAAACATTCAACAAATAACATTATAACACGAAAGAAAATAGAAGTGATTGCATATATTGTTAGACAGAGAAATGGTCCATCAGAGAAATGGACGATCAGCCACTCAGAGACAGATGAAGAGATAGACAGTGTAAAAACACTTTTGAGTAAAAGTGTCTTATAGCTTTAAATGCTTATATCAACAGTTATCTCTAATCAGTTTTTAATGAATGATTTTGTTTTGTTTTGTTTTTTTAATTTCGCGCAAAAATACACGAGGACTAACTGCGTTAACCGTCCCTAAGTTAGTAACGTAAGACTACAGGGAAGTCAGCCAGTCATCACTACCTACCGTCATCACCTGGGCTACTATTTTACCAACGAATAGTGGGATTGAGAGTCATATAATAACACTCTTACGGCTGAAAGGGCGACCATGTTTGGTGTGACGGGGATTCGAACCCGCGACCGCCAGATTACGAGTTGAATGCCTTAACCATCTGGTCAATGCCAATGTGTTATGTTGCTTAGCGTTTAATACCAACACAATCTTTCTAGCAGCGACAATCGGGTAAGTAAATAAATTGCCTTCACGTAACACACAAGGTCAGTGAATTAACATAAAAATACGTGATAATGTTTCCACCGTACATTTGTTTGCTGTATTTATGCTAATTTATAACTTGTTGATGAAACAGAACAATAAACAGAAGCAGCAGAAACAACAACAAAGGGGTAGCTTCATTACCGTGTTACATTTATTGAACCTCAAACATATGAGATTATATCTGAAACAGCAGCAAAATAAACGTTCTTAGGTTAAACAAGTTGACATATCAATATACATTGACAAAAATAAGTCTATACTATACACAACTAAATAGGAAATTAATGACGAATTTTGCACAAAGCTACTTCAGGGCTATCTGTGCTAGCCGTCCCTAATTTAGCAGTGTAAGTCTAGAGGGAAGGCAGCTAGTCATCACCACCCACCGCCAACTCTTGGGCTACTCAAAAACTAACATTGTCGTAAGCTTTGCTACGTCGGTAACTTCTAACATGATTTAGTATAACTAACAGCTGTTTATGATTGGGTCTAATAACAATGTGAGGATTATTGTCATTCACTGCATCTGTGCTTCACAAAATGAATCCTTTATAGATCATTATAAGATCGTTGTTCGCAAGACCACCAATCATTACTACATTGTAACATCATAACTAACCACCAACATAACATACTAGCTTCGATACGCTCAGAATGACAGACATGACCTAACTGATATCCCTCGAGTTTCATCCATAAATATTCATCTTTTACTTTAATGACCTGATAGTGTTTAAAAATTAACAAATTGTAAAACTATTAAATCTGAGGGCTTATACCTGTATCTTGAGCCTTTTACAAGTCAGGTAATTACCTAGCGGAACGTTTGTTGGTTTTTAGAATTTCGCGCATAACTTCCCGACGGATATCTGTGCTAGCCGTCCCTGATTTAGCATTAAAACACGCCTACTTAACACCTCAAATTCTTAGGATACTCTTATACCGGGTAACATTATAACACCCCACGATGGGGAAAAAGCGAATAGGTTTGGTGAGAGAGAGAGAGAGATTCAAACCCGTGACCTTCAGAGGGTAGTGATATCTTTTGTACAACACAATTTTAATCGCTTTTGCTTTGAGAACTATTAGTTACAAAGAATAGTTTTAAACCAATATAAATTTTTAACAATCTGATCATTATTAAGAAACTACGACATTTCATGTAATATATTCTTTTTTTCAAGCTCTTCAATTAGCTTGACGTATTGCAGTTAAGAAAACAAAGTAACAATAATGAGCGGTTTATTTTCCGCTCTGTTAATATCGGAGTTCCTGCTTTGAGCAATCCTGTACTGGGAACTACTCAAGGTTTTCTCGAAGGGGTTTGTTTGTTTTGAATTTTCGCGCAAAATTATCTGCGCTTCTCGAGAAGAAGAACACAGTTGTCGTAAACTTTTCTTCCTTTCGAGGAAGTACATAGTTATCGTAAACTTTATTTCAAGGAATACAATCCTACAGCTCATTATATACTCGGAACTTCTGTTTAACCGTTCATTTTCTCTGTTCAGAAAATACGAGAGTTTACTAGTTTCAGTTTTAATACTTTAACTAAACTGCTTTCTTTGCTAAGCTGAAACTGTTTCACGTTTTCAGTTTTGTGTTGTTTCGAACATTCAGCTGTAAATTTGCGATAGAAATCTCCTATTCAGAGAAAAAGTATGCATATAAACACACAAACATAAAACGCCGGTGAAAATATTATTAGCTATTCTAATTAAATGAAAACATGCTGTAAATCCAGTTTTATTTACAAATGTTTTCTAACGAAATGATAGCTTAAAGAACCAGAGAAACTCCGTAATCGAAATATAACGTAATACAAATTACTAGAGATATTGTTAAACAATAAGAAAAAGAATCTTCAATAGACGCGGCAATTGAAATTGTTTATGCAAGATTACAGTGAATTAATCTGTGAGGGCTTTGTTTTCCCCTTTTTTTAGTTATATATTTTATGCTCTAGTAACACCAAGGTTGGAGTGCAAATATACCAAATTCGATTTCATTTCTCATCAGGATCTTTTCCAGCCTATCCTCAAATTGTAATTCTTCTAGGCAACATTAATGAAAATCCATCTATGAGGTCTTAGGTGTAGTCAAATAAATAAATCGTGAGTCCGCAACTGTAAATAGATCTCAAATCGGTCGAGAAATGACGGAGTTATAAGTTAAAACTTTCTACTTGAAATACGGAATCAAAACAAGCTCAGAGCAGTTTTATAAGTCCCTACACCACGACTGAAAACTGGAAGAACCACATCGCCCAAATACGTGACGTAAACTAAATGGAAATATATGTAATCCATACAACTAGGCACATCGCATGACCCAGGAATGGCGAACCTTGAAGAGAGTGTGTGCCCAAATCGGGGATAATCGTCTAAACAATTGCCTCGCGTGCATTTGGTAATTTTTAGCAGCGGATTATAATATATTATTATTCTGAATTATTTTAAACTAAACAGCTTTAGGAGTTACATGTTATTAATAATCATATTAATTCACGAGAAATACAATTAGTGAATTATGAACAATAATAATGGACTTTTTTAATGAAAAAGGAGTTCTCTTGTTCATTTACGTTTATCCATTGTTTTACTATTAACAGAGAGCATTCTATGAAATGGTAAACTTTGGTTCATGTTATGTAACATAAAACAATACAAAGGAAAATAAACATATTTATCCCTTAATGAGACGTTTCCAGTTACACCAACAATGACATATTTTATATCAGGCTTGTATTTGGTGCATGCAACAGTAGTTTTATCAGAAATTGTAATTTTTTTAAAAACACTTTACATTGCCAATCACTCAAAATAATGACTCGTATAAATACGTCATTTTTCGAACAATCAAAAGTTTCAGGAGTAGAATTCCAGAGTTTCTGGAATTTTCTGCAGTTTCCTGTGTTATTCTAGTCTTTCAATATTTTATAGCTCAGATGTTAAGTTGACAAAGTTTTTGTTTTCCAATTTGAGCTGTTTTGTAAACGAATCAGTTGTATCTCAAAATTATCCAATTCAGTCCACTGCAACATTTTCACATTCAGTTTGTCCAAAGTTACACTGTTTGCATACTTTATAACTTTTATAGCTTCTTCAAATAACCTGAACTTATTAAATCTTAAAGAAAAGTTTTCAAAAGTTGAATTAATGATGATTGAAAATTGTATTTACAAGCTACAAGTGTATATTTTCTTATTATTTCAAGATCTGTCATGTTTTTTTGAGGCTTGGGAAATATTTAAAAGTGCCATTGTAAACATCACGTTTAAACATTTTCAGTTTGATTTTGTAACTGTTTGTTATCAAACATAATATCAAATGCTTATCAGATCCCTGCAATTTGGTGTTTAAGTCATTTATATGTGAGAAGATATTTGTAATATCAAATTCACACGACATCAGATAATTTTTTAGAAGAATTTCATTCAAATGCTCACCAAATCGTTTAAGGACAGAATCACTACTTAGCCAATGAACATTGTGGAATATAAGTAGTCCTGTGTACACCAAATTTATCTCTCTCGATAAATTATGAAACTGTATTTTTTTTCAAAGTATGCGCAGAAATAACGTTAGCTATCTTGATTACAACTTTCATCACATTTTTCAAGCTCCTTAAGACAATGAAACCCTATCAGCGGATGCCCAACATATTTTGCAAACAGATTTATAAAGCTTCCTGCTTTATCATTCATGTTGGATGCACCATCAGTTGTCACAGAAACTATTTTTGAAAGGCCAGTCTGTCGATTGAATAATTCATTCACTACTGCCTTACATATTTCAACCCCTGTTGTATGTTCAGATAACGTTACCAAGTTAACCGTTTCTTCGCAGATTTCACCACCCCTACAAAATCGAACAATAATGGCTAGCCTAGTTGATGATGTAACATCAGTGCTCTCCTCAATGCAAATGGAAAGGAATTTACATGATCCAATATCTTTCGTTAGCTGTTAGTAACTAAGATAAAACTACTTGAAACAAATTTCATCAAAACATTTCACTGCATGTTGTTGTTGCTGACTTCTCGAGAAATGTGTTCTTTTTATTCTTGCTCATTCTTATTACAAAGTTGTTTATGAACAGTTTCATAATGCCACTTTACAGAGGAAGTCCTGCACACCACTGTTTCAGAACATAAGATACATAATGCTTTATTACCATTTTTATCGTGCTAAGCCTTTCAGTCCATGATTCTGGAAATTATCTGCTGCTACTCCTTCCATTTGAATGTTTTTTTTCTTTGCTGGTTGAGTTGACATTCTGACAAGCTGAAAAGGGTAAATAGAGTTTTAAAATATCTCACCGATTAATTAAATACAAGAAGTTAGCGTACGGTCATATAACAGCAAGTAAAAAAAAACAACATATCATTGTTATAAAAATAAATCTATAATTAACTAACTGATAAGAGATATACGCATGCTACACCGAATAATATAATTTAACAATATAATTCATACATTTACTGCGAACAAATAAATGGATATTTACTGTTATTATCACTAAATATCCAGTATTCACTGACAAACAACAGAAGAAAAATATAAGTAGAATGAAGTCAGTAACAACAGTTTACTTCCATTTTTACTCAAATACTGATGCGTACACTTAGTGTGCGAGGAATTCAAAATGTTTTATCCGAAGTCACGTGTTCCCGCAATCGCAAATCTGATGCCAAGAGGGCGTCAGACGTCACCTGTGAACACTTCTCACTGCTCCAGGGTTAGAAAAAAAAATCATTCACTGCTGCATTTGCAATAATGATAATCATTATATTTATTTATTTATTATGAGTTAGAGTTAGAGCTTAACGAATCAAGAGGCAGCAATGCCTGCCTCGTGCTAGCAAAATGTTTTCGCGTGTTATAGGTTCCCCAGTTCCCCACCACTGGAATAATCTAATCAAATACAGACGTTGTATACAATTTAATTATCCCCCGTCTTAAACTCATAATCTAAAAGCTAAACTATGTATATTTCGTGTAACAAGTAGGATATAAAGTAAACAGTTAAAGACGTCTAATGCATTTAAAAAACATTGAAGACGTCGAACAGCCTGAAAAAACAAACAAACAGATATTGTAAACCTTAAAATCAAAATATCTCAGTAGTGTAAACAACTGTACAGTCCACATATAATATTCTAGAGACATTATGCATCTTAATCAATTGAAAATATCATATATTTACAACTAGAATACATGTGTAATAATAATATAATCGTAAGCACACGAATAAATCGCTTAGAATGTGCAAACCAACAATTCTTCACGCGAGATATAACTAATGAAAAATTGAATTATTTAACCCCTTGTCAAAATATCTACAAAAGACCATCATTTGGAACTTTATTCTGTGACTTCTTCTCCGTAAAAACTGTGCAACAAATTATCTGATTCTGTTACATAATGAATTCGATACAAAGATAAATAACTTTTTATTATTGTTATTTATTTTGATAAACGTTATGTGTATCACATACTTTATAAAAATATTCAAATTATTGAATAAGCTTTATTAATAGTTACCCTTCAAATATGCACACATTAAATAAATCAAAATTACAGATAATCTTATTAAAAATATTATTAGCTATTACAGAAACTTAGAACTTTATAGGCATGTCGTACTTGTCAAGTGATAAGGGTTCCTGGCTTGTGACACATCGGTTTTGCACACTTCTACATGCTATATTTTTTATTTGTTAATTTCACACAACTCACAATGTTTTGTCATCTTGCACATTATTTAAACATTACTAATCTACCTTTGCCCTATCTGTCCCTGTTGATATTGGTATACCTACTCTGTAGGTATCCTTGTTTAAAAGGCGAGACAGCCTATATTCTTGAGCGCAAGCGACATGAGAAATAACATATAACTTAACAAGATTTTGTGTGCACAAAATACTTGATTTGTGTTTTCTTTATTCTCTTTCAATTGTCAATTAAATAAAATATGTTAAAAAACGTAAATGTTTATCGAAAATTCCTAGACTTGGTACACAAAAATTTACTTTCTAAATTACATATAGTTAGTCAAAACTTAAGACTAACGTGGACGACATACAGGGATTGATAATTGAAGTACGTTAGATATTTAATATATGTCAAGGTTAATAAAATATTTAAACTCTCTTTTAATTTACGACAATCTTATTTAACGTCACAGTAAATATTTTACTCACATTTATATACATGTAGATATACATATACATACTGCATGAATGTATATATATATTACAGTTGAAGATTTAACATCAAGTTGGAAATGTATAAAAGTCTACGCTCGTTTCTTCCCTCCATAATGTACTTTTTAAACCGGTCCTCTAACGTCAAGGCAACTTTCTCTTTAGTGTCAAATATATATATAACATAAAGGCAGTTTATCTTGAATAAATAAATAATGATAGCGAAATAAAAATGTTTAACGTTTGAATGACCTCTAGCTATTAAGAATAATTTATGGTGTTTTTTTTACCTCACGAATACATAATCAGTGGCCTCCTAGTACCTGTATGGTAAGTCCTTTTGGTTCCAACGCTAAAATTCGGGTTGCGATACCCACGGTGGCCAGAGTACTGGTAGCCTATTGTGTAGCTGTGTGTTTTATAACAAACTAGCAAATTATAATAAGTTTTCTTTGATTTTAGTACTATAAATACTCTCCCATACTCTTTCGTTATTCTAATAGGACTGTGTGTTTAAACGTACTTACATAATAACACAAAAGCGTCCCTTTTATCTTGAAAATATGATAATAAATTTAACAACAATAAGGGGTGGGCACAACAGACAAAAGATTAAAAATAGGATACAAAATATATTGTTGGAAGAATTACAAATCTAGTGAGGCAGACGTTTGTTTTGGATTACTCTGCGTTAGAATACCAGCTTTTGAACTGATGGTCACCAGTATTCATTACCAACCCTTAAGTTACTCCAGTCAACAGTATTAATTACCAGATCTTTGGCTACTCTAGTCAACAGTACTCATTACCAAATCTTGGGCTACTAATGTACGTAACTTGTATAGCTCGCCATTTTAATTTTATTACTATGAAGAAAATTTAATATGAAACCTGTCTTGTTTTCTCCAGCTTAAACACTATTAGATAAATAGATTATTTTGTGAAACATACGATTTCTTTTGTAATTTCTTATAGCTGCGGAGAACAATTGTCAGGTTACCAAGTAACGTTACGATGAGTAATTGCTTCTAACAGTGTAGCGGCGAACAACGAGCTATTGGATGACCTGTGTTCATGTTTGTGTATCATTAGCTGTTGATTGACTAGTGTTTATGTTTGTCATTTATTTCCTTTTTAAGTGCTTCCTTCATTTTTCTACAGTGCACCCGGAACTTCCGGAAACTCTCGAGGACACGAGCAATGTTCAATGAGAGTATGAATCAGCCACTGTGACGACAGCTGTACTAACTGTGTAAAGGGGCCAACATTTGCTTCACTGAGTGGTAGGTACAATAAAATGCTAAACAAATATTTTATGTGATCCAAAAGTCACGTGTAAAATCACGTGATGCACTCGTCATCGAGTACGATTTATTATAACACGAATGAATTTTTCGAAGTTAATAAAATCTGCTGCGTAAATATAACTTGTCGTATTTATTTCACAGTAAAATTAAATATAATTTGTCGTATTTATTTCACAGTGAAATTAAATATAATTTGTCGTATTTATTTCACAGTAAAATTAAATATAATTTGTCGTATTTATTTCACAGTAAAATTATTTGTTAATGAAGAAACAAAAAATACAACTTCTAGCAAATCGTAACATAATATCTATATAATATAGCATATATATAATTCTGTAATAGATAACAAGTTCTTTTGTTTCCACATTTCTGTTGATTCCAAAAGTATATGGATTTAAAAAATAATTTTCGAATAATTTATCTACAAGATACCATAACATTTCTAATGCACACTTTATTCACTTGGAGCCATGTATGAACAGGTAGCTAGGGCACTTGACTCGTGATCTGAGGGTCGTGGGTTCGAATTCCCGTTTCACCAGACATGCTCGCCCTTTCAGTCGTGGTAGCTTTATAACGTTATTATCAATCCCACTATTCGTTGGTCAGAAAAGGTAGCTCAATACTTTTATTGTAAGTGGTGATGACCACCTGTCTTTCCTCTGCTAAATTATGGACAGCTTGCGCAAGATTCAAAAAACAAACAAACAATCATTCGCTTAGTTTTAAAGCGGAAAGTATACACATGTGATAATTCAATAAATCTGCAATATTGTACATAAATACGTTTCATTGCACAACTGCATCAGTGTGTGTTACATGCGTCTAAATTAGTGAATATACAAAACGAAACGAATACTTTTTCTCTTGTTTAAGAGAGAAGCACTGATAGGACTGTCGGTTCTGTTTGTTTTGTTTTTGAATTAAGCACAAAGCTACACAATGGGCTATCTGTGCTCTGCCCACCACGGGTATCGAAACCCGGATTTTAGCGTGTAAGTCCGCAGACATACCGCTGAGCCACTGGGGGGCCTGTCGGTTCTGAGCCTCTTCCTATGTAAACTTTGTAACAATACAAGTAAACCGTTATTTCCAACAAATGAAGTATCACCTAAATGAGACTTTGCAATGCTATAGTATTCTCGAACAACAGTTGGATATGTTCGTTTTATAAAGGAAAAATAAGAAAGATTTTGAATTTTAAATTATATGTTGAGATAGAAATAAACAGATCGGACACGTCTGGGTCAAGCATATCCAGGTGGATAAGGCGCTTGACTCGTAATCCGAGGAGAGTGGGTTTGAATTCCCGTCACACAAAATATGCTCGCTCTTTCAGCCGTGGGAGTGTTATATTGTGACAATCAATCCCACTATTCGTTAGTAAAAGAGTAGTACCCAAGAGTTGGCGGTAGGAGGTGATGACTAGCTGCCTTCCCTGTACTATATCACTTTAAAATTAAGGACGGGTAGTGCAGATAGCCCTCAAGTGGTTGTGTACTGAGTGTAAAACAAACAAAGAAAAACATTTATTTTGTTTTGTCAACCAACCATCTCAGAAACAATAAAGACAACTTTCGACAGTTTTTTACACATATGTTTTTATTTTTTTAATCTGATATTCACTGTTTTCTAATACCTTCTTACAAATTACAGAGTAAGTAATTAATTTTTTAATCTGATATTTACTGTTATCTAGCTCCTTCTTACAAATTACACAGTGATTAATTAATTTTTTAATATGATATTTATTGTTATCTAGTTCCTTCTTACAAATTACACAGTGATTAATTAATTTTTAATCTGATATTTACTGTTATCTAGTTCCTTCTTACAAATTACACAGTGATTAATTAATTTTCTAATCTGATATTCACTGTTATCTAATTTTTTCTTACAAATTACACAGTAAGTAAATGAATACGATTCGGTTTATAAACTTCAACATTATTGTCTCTTAAACTGAAAATGCGTTTCGTTCTTACATAATTGTGCGTGAAGAAAGTTATAAGTAGGAATCCAGAAATGCATAACAAGTCATTTGTTACTTCCGTTTTAACAGTTTGTTTCTTTGAACTAAAGCACCAAGCTACATCTGCTCTCTGTACACCGCGATTATCGAAACCCAGTTTCTAGCGTTGTAAATTCACATACATACCTTTGTGTCACTGGAAGACAGAGATTCAAATAGCACAGCGCTTCGTGCTTAACCTCAAGGGATTGTTTGTTTGTTTTGTTTTTTGAATTTTGCACAAAGCTACTACAGGGCTATCTGTGCAAGCCGTCCCTAATTTAGCAGTGTCAGACTAGAGGGAAGGCAGCTTGTCATCACCACCCACTGCCAACTGTTGGTCTACTCTTTTATCAACGAATAGTGGGATTTACCGTCACATTATAACGCCCCCACGGCTGGGAGGGCAAGCATGTTTGGCACGACTACGGCGCGAACCCGCGACCCTCGCCTTAACGCGCTTGAACTTCAAGGGAATAAAATCATTTTCATGTGTCCCCCCCCCAAATTATCACGAAATAGCGGGGGGAGGAAATATCTATACGTGTAGATATCCATAGGTATAACAGAATACATCTGTATATAATTAGTTATTCGCTGATGTACGAGACTGTAATGTTCCTTATTGTGAACAATTAAATATTGGACTACCAACCTCTATATTCAGAAATAAGAGCCGTCAGAGTGATACAACACGAGATACCAGTACTTTATGAAGTTATCGTACGAATAGCACGAGCATTGTCTGTTAGTTAAAGCCCCACTTGTAAAGGGAAGATTGGAAACCACCGTCACCATACATGTTTCATATCATATGGTTGCTGTTTGGGTGTAAACATTTTCGGCTTCTGAAAATTTCAGGCCGACCCTCAAACTATAATAGTCAAGGTTTGTTTGTTTTTATGTTTTTGAATTTCGTGCAAAGCTTCTCGAGAGCCATCTGCGTTAGCCGTCCCTAATTTAGCAGCGTAAGGCTAGTTCTCTAGGCAGCTAGTCATCACCACCCACCGCCAACTCTTGGGCTACTCTTTTACCAACGAAAATTGGGATTGACCGTCACATTATAACGTCCACACGGCTGAAAGGGCAAGCTTGTTTGGCGCGATGGGGATGCGAACCAACGACCCTCAGATTACGAGTCGCATGTCTTAACGCGCTTGGCCATGCTGGGCCCAGTTACGAGTCACACGCCTTAACTCATCTGGCAATGCCAGGTTAATAGTCGAGGATAAGGTTGTTACGAAGTAGAAACGGTCTGAGAACACAGTTTTTAGGCATTTGTATTCTTTCCTTTTCCACTTAAATCGTTTCAGGATTTATTACAGTAAAACCCATTTTACAGCAGGTGTTACAAGTCATTGTCTCAGCCTTCAGTGTTTGCTAGGCGTAAAACAGTAACCTCTATTCCACTTCGTTTGTCAGAGCGCTAATGCACGTTATTTCATAGTTCTATAACACCTAATCATCCAGCTTGCGTTGTCATACTTACGTCACATTCGCGGTTTCAAGAAAAATCGTTAATTATCATGTTTAACTTGTTTTATCCAAGTGAGTACGAGATGGAAATATGTTTATTCATACATACGAGTTACAAAATTTAAAAACAAAAATCTGTCCGGTCAGTCAACTTGTCGTGCTGAGAATACAGGTGCTTAGCACAATCCAATGGAACGTTTTATGTTCCTAATTAAATAGTACATATTGTCGTTTGAAATTCTTTGTTCTTTGCGTGTGACAATTTCATCAACCACTTTGTTTAAAGTATTCAGTTCATGAGGTTTTTATTATTTCATTCCAAATATGGCCAGGTGGCTAAGACACTCGACTTGTATTTCGAGGGTCGCGGATTCACATCCCCATCGCACCAAAATGGTCATCCTTTCAGTTATGGGGGCGTCATAATGTTACAATCAATCCCACTATTCGTTGGTAAAAGAGTAGCTCAAGCTTTGGCAGTGGATGTGATGACTAGCTGCTTTTCCTCCAGTTTATTAGAAAAGATATCCCTCGTCCAACTTTGCGCGAAATTCGAAACAAAAACAAACGTGTCGCCTGCGGCACTAATAGCGGTCCTTATATGCAAATCATTCTTCAAAAAGTGCGTCAAACCTTTGTTAGGACTAGCATGCTAACTTAGTGTAATTAGTAGTGTTCCGATCATTAAAAAAGTTCCCCAGTTTAAAACAATAAGTGTAATTGAAGAAACACAAATGGGGTATTCATGTCAAATTACCTTTTTGCTCAATTAAAATCAAACAGAGACTGGCTGTACAAATGTGGACACTATTCGTATGAACAGTCATTTACGTGGTTGAGATAAAAAGTTTTTTTTTAGGATATTAATTGCCAAAATACACCTGAATGTCTCACTAACTGAATTCAGGGAAAATAAAAAAAATTCAAAGTTTAGTTTTTACGCGCGTGAATACGTTCGTTCAACTCTTGTTCGTAGTTCTGTGACTTGACTATCAGGTTGTGGTTACTTTTGTTTTGTTTTGTGTTTCCTGCTTTTGTTAAGTGACTACATTTCTTTCATACCTGTAAATAAATACTGGAATTTATTACACCTTAACCGCTATAAGCAGATTTATAATACAAAGCAAACAGGGCTAATTATAAATAGATTGGTGAATATAAATGAACAAATAAGTGTACGCTATAAATATGGAGATAATAAAAAGTGAATATTTTAAATATTTTTTATAGACCAATATGTTGGTCGTAATATATTATGATGAAATTCCAGCGATGATTTCATGAATAAATTAAACGACATGACTCGTTATTTTAGACATCAGAATTTCACTTTAATACAAGCTGACTGTGTCCACTCTAAGGACAAATCACCACAGTGACAGTCTTTGGCCCTTACATATCATCCTTTAACCACACAAATTAGCAGAATTGTGCGTGGCAACATTTCCTTACTAACAAAGAGCAACAACACATCTAACGACATTTCTACCACTTAACGTCCTACAAATCTGATAGTAATGTAAAATACTACCTAGTATTTTCCATATTTCAGGCTAGAGTGTCTTCACTTCACAAACTAACAGAAGTCGTATGTGTGAAGAAATTCTTTGTCTTACATGTGATCGTAACACCAACTTATCGCCTCTTTTCAGTTCTACCTTTACGTGAAAGACCAATTCACTTGTACGTTATTGCATTATTTATTGGATTCCCCGTACAAAATGTAAACAACTGTATACTAGGAAAACTATACCCAAATCACCTGACAGACTTTCTGAACATCTCCAACTTGTGTGCAACGGCACCCTAGAACACCCATTTCCCAAACACTTCAACTTCCAGAATCTCCCCCCTCCGTTGCACAGCGACTTGACTAACACCTCTAGAAACCGGGTTTCGATATCCGTGACGGGCAAAGCACAGATAGCCCTTTGTGTAACTTTGTGCTTAACACCAAAACAAACAAACACTCCATCGTTTCTTCTAACTATGGCCCAGCATGGCCAGGTGTTCAGGGCACTCGACCAGTAATCTTAGAATCGCGGCTTCGAATGCCCATCGCACCAAACACGCTCGCCCTTTCAGCCGTGGGGGCGTTATAACGTCACAGTCAATCCAACTATTCGTTGGTAAAAGAGTAACCCAAGAGTTGGCAGTGAGTGGTGATGACTAGCTGCATAGCCTCTCTTTTTACACTGCTAAATTAGACACAGCTAGCGCAGATAGTCTTCGTGTAGCTTTGCGCGAAATTCAAAACAAACCTTCTAACAGTACATTTTTTGTTAACGCGTTTCACGTATTATGTACGCATTTTAGAATCTTTGTGTATTCTAAACTTTCAACGATTTTGTTTAAGCCTCTTTTTTCTCCATGTAACACAATTAATATAATGCCTGACAAAAAGGACTTCTGCCCAGGACATTGCAAATAAGAACAGAAATGTTTGTTATAAACGTGTGTTATAACATTTTTAAATATTTGTTTTTCCATGTCTAGCGATCTTTCAAACCGAATATCTTAAAAATTGAATTCATGCTTTATACAGAATTGCATCAAGATCGTAATATAAGTTGACTAAATGTGAGCTCTATTCGAGACTAAAAGTTAGTATTCGTTTGATAAGGAAATGGCTTTCAATACATAATATCATTTACCAGCCGAACGTTTATCAGTCTGTGAAACAGCTATGTGACTCAAAAGCTAAAACAGCGTTTAAACACCAGAACATTCTTGTAAGACAAAGTCAAGGTTCGTGCGTTTCAGAGCAAGGTGTAAAGGACCTAATATTTGAAGTATGTTTGTTTGTAGATAAGATTATCCCTGTAATACTGGTCAGATAAAGCTGCTGTTATCCAGCAATAATAACAAAGAATGTAGAAAACCTATCTCGATTATCAGATGTCCTCTGAAGAACCAGGATAAAGCTCACATTTTTTTCTCTGGAAAAATCCGGGGTTCGATCTCTTTACATAACTTCGCGTTAAAACAAAAACAACTAAAGGCTCATATAGCTGTCACTGTTGGAATAAAAATATTATGTGTATACGTATATATATGTTGTTTCTGTGATGTAATAAACATATGCTGTTTAAACTAGGTACACACATTTGAAGCTTTACAATATGAATCTTCTGAACTGAAAAAAAACGTTATTTGAATTTAGCATTAAACTAACAAAAGTTGGATAATATTTTATTTTAAAGTTCAAATCGACATCTTATGAAACCGAAGTTTGCAAATATGAATCAAAGCCTAGGACACCTGTTGACGAATGTTCAAACAATTTGTCGTGATAGTTTATTCAGGGAATTACTAAACGCCTCGTTCAAACAGAAATTGAATCATTATTGCTATTGTTAGATCTTTTTGATAACATAATTCAGTTTAATCTCAGCAGGAAAAAAAAATCGATTCCAATGTTGCTTTTGGTTTGTTGACCAATTATATTTCTGTTTATAAAATTTTCTACTTGGTTCGTTGTTTAGTATCACGGTTGTTCAGACTACTAGGTTTACGCGGTTGTTACATATCCATAGCTCATACTAAGCTCGGAATTCTAAACAATAATGACGGATATGTCAATCCCACTGCATCTGTTATAACCATTGCCGACGAGGCCTTTCGCACAATCCTAAGGTTCAAAGGACGGACTAAGATACGAAACAAAGTAGTGGTTTAGGCACGCGTCAATAATTTTCATGAACAAGGAATATTAGGGTGTAAACCCGATTAAACAAGTGAACTGTAGTTATTATACAAACTTAAGTCGTTTACAAATAGGATATTTTACAGTAAAAATAAATAATACAACACTATTTATTTCATGTTAACAACGATTATTATTTTTTTGTCTATTTATAATTATTATTATTAAGTTTAATTAATTTTACAACATTTCACAATAACAAGCGAGGAATAACAACGTCACTGGGAGAAAACTACACAACTAAAATTAACAGTTTTATGAACTCACGAATGAAAGCGAGAGAGAATAAATGTCAAGCACAATAACATCTGCCATATCCAGTTTTGACAAGGTCGGTCGCCCAGTACAATGTCTCATCAAGTTGGCTGATTTGTGACAGTGTTTAACTGATTGTGTGAATGGGGCATATTTTAATTTATATATACATAACGTGTGACGAGTTTTCCTTCACCATATTGCTTATAGTCAGCAGATAGCTCGAGAACACACGAAAACGTCGAAGCCATTCGTCAAATTTCAGTCTTCTGATAGATTATTCCATTTTTGCGGTCCTTCCTGGATTCTTTTTTTTAAAAATGAAATATACTATGTTGCGCTTACAATGCACAAATAAAATTTTATCTTATGAAAGAGTTCATTATTATCAGCATGGCATTTTAAAGAGACATGGAGCATGTCTAAACTTGTGTGTGAAAGTTGAATTGCAATGCTAAATGTAAGCAAGTTAAGACGTTCAACTGGTAATCTGAGGGTCGCGAGTTCGAATCCCCTTTACACCAAACATACTTGCCCTTCCCTTTCAACCATGGACGTATTATAATGCGACGGTCAGTCCCACTATTCGTTGGTAAAAGAGTAGCCCAAGGGTTGGTGGTGGATGGTGATTACTGGCTACCTTCTTTGTAGTTTTACACTGCAAAATTAGGCTTGGCTAGCTCAGCTAGCCCTCGCGAAATTTAAAAAACAACAATAACAAACAAAAACAATACAAGTAGGTGACATATCATATACACACAAGTAAATATGGATCGGGAATTGATGTGATCCATCATAGCATATTGTCTTACTAATAATCCCATGATACTCAGAATGACATTCGAACCTTACAACCACAAATATGACAATGTCGGTAAAAGTCACAGTTTAAACAATCGTTTATCGTATATTAAATTACAAGGCAACAATGGTTTATAAGTATAAAGACGAGTTATAGTGATGGAGGAACATTCAGCATATTTACATAAGTTCCGTGACGATTAGTCCATGTTTCTTTAGTGTTGGTAAACCCCACCAGTGGCTCAGCGGTATGTCTGCGGACTTACAACGCTAAAAATCTGGTTTCGATACCGGTAGTAGCTTTATGCTTAATTCAAAACAGTAAAAAAACAAGAACAAAATGAGCACAAATTGAGTTGGAAAATCAAAAAAATACAGTCAGGCCTCTTTAATGATAATGTGTATAATGGTGAGGCGTATCAAATAATTCATTTAGGGCTAGGCATGGCCAAGCGTGTTAAGGCGTTCGAATCGTAATCCGAAGGTCGCGGGTTCGAATCCCGGTCGCGCCAAACATGCTCGCCCTCCCAGGTGTGGGGGCGTTATATGCGACGGTCAATCCCTCTATTTGTAGGTAAAAGAGTAGTCCAAGAGTTTGCGGTGGGTGTTGATGACTAGCTGCCTTCCCTCTAGTCTTACACTGCTAAATTAGGGACGGCTAGTACAGATAGCCTTCGAGTAGCTTTCTGCGAAATTCAGAACAAACAAACAAACTTTAGTGCTGGCGCAGATAGCCTAGTTTCTTTGCGCCATAAAACACCAAACCAACCAACCAATTATTTAGTGTTTGTAAACATATATAAGCCTTGGAATACTTGGTACAGATCATACGTGAAGGAAAGAGACCAATATCATGTTACACCATCAATAAAACTCTGTTATTATCTACTTATATTATCATAACTTGCTTTCTTACTCAAGTCTGTTAAATAAATATTTGTGAGGAAAAAATACAAAAAAAAATAATGCATAAATGATTTAATAAGAAACAAACAAACTTGACAATAAACGTGGAGTAAAAACATCTGATATGTCATGTGAATTCTGTGGTCAGTATAATTAAAACAACATGAATTATCGTTTTCTCTCAGTGATGATGGATGTTTCTCGGATACTTTTCACTCCCTGTTGTTTTATTAGCCTATTGTTTTCGCACATCCGAAACTTATTATCACGGGATGCGAAGCCCGATTTCCGGTCACTGTGGCTGAGGCACCCCTTATTTCCTCTCGCTAAGAACCACGCGCTAATATAAACAAGATTATCTATCTCCTACAAGGCCAATTTCCAAAAATACAACGTCAAAGACATAATGTGAAAACAGGAAACATCTAAGTGACGCTAAATTATACTATGGAACGGCTTGTGCGTATTGTTGTGTCCGTAAGGAAAATGTATCTTAACTTTCCAACCTCAGATCATCAAGACATTTTATAGGTTCTGAATTAAGTATTATCCAGCGGAGTTAAAAACAAACCATGATTTATAATTTTTCCCCCTTCCCGAGTTTGATCAGAATTTCATTGTTTCTTTTGATGCTACTGTCAGTGAATGACGTAACACGACTGTTCCCGCCATTCCAGTCATGACCGTTAAAAAACAAGTTACTCTTCTGGCTTGGGTTCCTTCTGATTTCACAAATTTCTGAATAAACAAATCAAACAACAATGCTGTAAGACTCAGTCTTTAGTCCTTTCGAAGGCAGTGCCATTCTGCGGGGTTTTAAATTAAACATGTCTCACTAGTTAGCGAAGAGAATATAAAAACATTCATGTAATAATCTAATTTTTAATTCGAGTTTCTATTTTACTGCATGTATATCAAGCCAAGTTTTACATTATGACCCATGTGCATCTTGACAGTTTAAGACATTGGTATATGCGACATGTCAAGAGATTGTATATATTACGTGATATATCAAAGGCCTTGCTCTAACGTGACCTGTCCAGGTATTGCTATAATGTGATATTTCAAAACATTGCTATAGCGTGATATATATCACGTGATATATCAAGGCATTGCTATTTCGACACATGTCAAGACATCACTGTAAGAGAGCTTAAAGCGATCGAATCCTGTCCAGTGGTGTTGTCACGCTCGAGGGATTACCAAATTTTCCAATGGACTACATAACTTTCAAATATGTTATTAACTGGAGAACAAACACTTATATGTTTATATGGTTAATGTGTACAAGTATCTGTATTATAAACAATGAGCAGTAAAACTGTGGCACTAAAATACGCAGATTAATTTTGACTTTTATGGTGAAAACAATTCATGCATATGTAAAGACAATTGCAAGCCTAAAATAGAAAATTGATAATAGTTTGAACTTAAAATAATACAGCTCAAATAAATATTTCAACATTCCTTAATAAGACAAATACGAAGACTTTCAACATGCTTCTCTATTATTTATAATGTTTAAAATGAGTAAATATATTACTGTGTGTGAGTGTGAACTAATCAGGAAACATCTATTTTGTTATTTTTCTAAGACTAATGCTATTTTGTGAATAAGGCAGGAAAACGAATTTCATTATATGAACATTTAGAATAATTATGTTTTAATGTTATTGAGTATTGTTTTGCAATAAATGATTTTTAGGCCACAATTGTTCACAAAATTTGCTACATGGTTCAGCTGTAACAGGAACGAATTAAATCTCAAATTTTTAAAAAAATATATCCGTTTCTTTGTTTTTTATTTCAAGCAAAGCTACACGAGGGCTATCTGCGCTAGCCGTCCCTAATTTAGCAATGTAAGACAAGAGAGAAGGCAGCTAATCATCACCACCCACAGCCAGCTCTTGGACTATTCTTTTATTGACGAATATTGGTATTGATCGTCACATTATAACGCTTTCCACCGCTGAAAGGGTAAGCATATTGGTGTGACGATAATTCGAATCCATAACCCTTAGATTATTACTCGAGCGCTCTAATCACCTGGCCAAAAAATACGAAAGAGACAAAACCATCCAAGCTACAAATCTCCCAAAAAACCTACAGATTTAGTATGCTAAAATCGAGCGTTCGATTTCTCTCGGAGTACCTAGCATATATATATATATCCATTGTACCAAACGAAATAATAATTTAATCTTAGTAAAAACATTTTTTGTTCCTGATTTGTAAAAAATCTTTACTTGATAGAAAAATAAATAAAATTCCCAAAATAAACGTAGCTAAATTATTGAAAACAAAAGAGTTTCTATGAAGGTTAAATTCGTAGGCCAGTGTAATTACCCCTCACTTGCTAAATCTCGTTTACACAATTACGGTTTCTGTTAAAGCATATGGTATCATAGCGAAGGCCTAAATCACTATATATAACTGTAGTATTCCAGTAATTAGATGACAAAATTTTGTTTATGTGATGCCGCTTGTGACTGGTCAATAATTGTAACGATTGCACCAAACCTGGCAGTGATCTTCAGACACTTCCATGAAAATAATAGAGGTACTGGTATTAGCTTCAGTATATAATACAGTACACAATAAAAATACACTTAGATATAAAACAAGAAATTTTAAAAGGAAAAAACAGATCCTCGGCTGAGGAATGTCTTTTACAGCAAAGCCCCCAGTACTGAGGATATCAGATCATTAATGTAAGTTTTGGATAAGCTGATTTGAGCCATCCTGAATCAGATCGTGTGCCTCATCTTCTGGCCTCAGGCCTAAGGGTCATGAATTTATTTGTGCTTTTCAAATCTTATGTTGGTGTTGAAGATAGATAAATAAAAGAACACAAGTGCTGGCACTTGTTCCATTGAAAAATACCATTCCAAAAACCAGGAACCTAAGTTTGTATTTTCTGAGCCTTGCTGTTTTCTACCAGAACAATTATGACAAAATTGTTTTGGTTTTGGTAGTTTTGGTATGAGATCTCTTTTTGTTTCTCTCTGGTTCTTTTTTCTCTCTCTCTCTTTCTTTAAGAACAAAGTTTTCCATTATCGGTTTCTGTTTTCCTTTTTGGAATGAATGCAATTAATCTTTGTTTTCACGTATTTCTAAAGTCAATAAACATTTTCGAACTGATTGCAAAGGCAGACTGTGTAATCGTATAGAGAAAATAAACAACAGGAAAATCGAAGACGATATGTTGTAATTTTTAAATGAATCAAGTCATCCTTTAAGTGGCCCGGCATGGCTTAGCGCGTTAAGGCGTGCGATTCGTAATCTGAACGTCGCGAGTTCGCATCCCCATCGCGCCAAACATGCTCGCCCTTTTAGCCGTGGGGACATTATAAAGTTACGGTCAATCCCACTATTCGTTGGTAAAAGAGTAGCCCAAGAGTTGGCGGTGGGTGGTAATGACTAGCTGCCTTCCCTCTAGTCTTACACTGCGAAATTAGGGACGGCTAGCACAGATAGCCCTCGAGTAGCTTTGTGCAAAATTCTAAACAAACAAACAATTATCCCTTAAGTAACGTCGATTCTAGGTTCAAAAAAAGAGAAAGAATTCCAAACACTTTTACTGTTATTTAATCAATAATGTATGCTACATTATTATTAATTACTTCCTGCCAACGATTCACAAGCTTCTGAATGCCACTTTTGTAAACTTTTTGGGGTTTTGTGGTCAAGTATACAGAGAGGTTAGTTTTGACATATTCATGTGTTCCAAGCTCTTTTCCATCAAAATAGTTTTGCAAACTTCTGAATAAATGTTAATCAGATAAAGTAAAGTCTGGAGAATAAGAAGGATGTGGAAGTTGTCCTCAGTCAAGCTCTTCAATTTTTGCAGGTGTAATCCTTGTTGTACGAAGCTGTGCATTATCTAGATGTAACACAACACCTTTACAATTGATCAAAGCAGGCCTTTTTCCTTTCAGTGTAACAGTAAAGCGCTCTAACTGTTAGCAATAGAAGTTTGATGTAATCGTTACACTAAGTGGTAGCAACTCAAAATGGATCAAACCAACAATATCCCACCAAAGCTTAACAAGACTTTCCCAAGTTGGAAGTAAATTTTAGGCTGTGCTTTAGCCAGTTTACCTGCACTGAGCCATCATCTGCGGCGCTTAACGTTTTTATAAAATATTGTTTTTCATCTCCAGTCACTAATCTGTCAAAAAAAAAGGTGAGTTACGTTCACGAGAGTACAGTGAAGTGCAATTGTCCACTCTTGCTTCAAGATTGGCTTCTGTCAAATCATGTGGGACCAAAGTTTTGACACCTTTCAAATCTGTTGCAGATGATGGTAAACTGTTGCATTGGTTTAACTAAGCTTCTGTGCTGGTTCTTTAACTGTTACAGCACAATCTTCATCAAGTACAACCAGCAGCAAATCATCATTAAACTCAACAGGATGACCTGAACGTGGCTAATCACTTAAACTGTAGTCACCTGATCTGAACTTCTTAAAACACCTCAGACATTTTCTTTCATCGAGAGACTCCACACCATAAATACCTTGAATGTTTTATATAGTTTCTTCTGCACTACTTAGTTTTTTATTAAACTTATAAATCATTGTATGTTTAATGTGGTCTTCAGACACATCCATCTTCATAAGCGTTTATTTGTTTAATGATCTGAAAGAGGAGTTGGGTTATTTTATTTTATTTGTCTGAACACTTTTATTTTCAACTTACGACATATTTTAATCATTAAAATCTTCTACTAAGATATAAATGATGCACTTTCTGTGTTAAATTTTCGGACATTACTTATGGGATGATCTGTGTTAAATTTTCGGACATTACTTATGGGATGACCTAATATTACTGCACAGTACTGAAGCTATTTAAAAAAAAACCCATATAAGTTTGACTTATGATGTTGTGTCACCTTGTGTTGTAAAAAGTTGAATTTTTTTTCAGTTTGATTGACGTTTTATTTTTTATGTTCATATATGTTATTTTGCTTATAAATTATTATTATTTTATACCAATGTAATGAAGGAACTTATTCGTTTCTGAAAGCTATTGTGTATAATTAATTAAGCATTGATTACGCAATTCTTTTAAGATGTACATTTCGTTACCGCGTTGGATAAACGAACGATGAAATCTTTCATTGTTTTGATATATAATAATATATTGTACTTATTTTCTTCCTTTATGCCATCAACCAAAGTCTGTAAGCAAAGCACCACAAGATGAATATAAATTAAATATCTGGTGCTATTGTTATTTTCGAGTTGCGCAGTAGAGAGATATTATAACAGTCACTTATATAATCTTTCATCATTGGTCTTTCCATAATTTTAATGGCCCGGCATGGCCAAGTGTGTTAATGCGTTTGACTCGTAATTCGATGGCCAAAGGTTCGAATCCCGGTCGCACCAAACATGCTTGTCCTTTCAGCCGTGGGGGCGTTATAATGTAACGGTAAATCTCATTATTCGTTGGTAAAATAGTAGCCCAAGAGTTGGTTGTGGGTTGTGGTGATCAGCTGCCTTCCCTCTAATTTTACATTGATAAATTAGGGACGACTAGCACAGATAGCCCTCGTGTAGCTTTGCGCGAAATTTAAAATACCAAATAACTAACTTACCATAATTTTATTAGCATGATGCTCAAAATAGTTTAATGTAGTGTACTTGGGACATGCAACAATGTTAAAACAATGTGTCATTCTATCTAATCAAACTATTTAAATAAAAGTTGATGTGTTTAGTTCTAGAAATAAATGACTTCATGACACCAAATAGTTGTTTTATCTTAATTGAACATTCAATGTTTCGCTTACGACTTCTACAGGAACATTCCACTGTCAGTTGAAGCCGTAAAGCGAAACGTTGAATGCCCAGTTACAGGAAAACAACTATTTGCATTATATGATCTTGCATTTATTTTATTTTAAACTTCGCGAAAACTACATGAGGGTTATCTGTACTTGTCATTCTTAATTTAGCAATGTAAGACTAGAGGGAAGGCAGCCAGCTAGTCATCACCACCCACAGCCAATTTTGAGGCTACTCTTTTATCAATTTATAGCGATTGACTGTAACAGTATAATGCTTCCACTGCAAAATGAATGAGGACATTTGGTGTGACGGAAATTCGAACTCGCGACCATCAGATGATGATTCATGAGCTCTAACCACATGGTCATGAAGGTCGTTTATTTCTACTATTAAATGTCTACTATCCACCAATATACACAACAGAAATTAAAGAAAATTCAGTAGAACAGGAGAGTTAAAAATAATTTATGTAATTTTCAGTAGTTTGTCTGTATTGTATTAATTTTACGAAATAACTTCGCTACATATTTTTTATTGATTTTCGTATACTGTAGTGTTCCCTCAAGTGGTTATTTCCATTTCGGGTTTTCGATGTTAAAGTGATTAAAATTCTAAATTATGAACACGAAATAAAAATATTATACTACTACAGGAAAACGTGAAATCAGCGTGCAAAAGCTAATAACAAAACCACAAAGGTTTATTTTAAAAACAAGAAACAAAACAACTTAAGCGGTTATTTTCTGAAATGTGACATATATTTAAAAAGTTCTATTTCATTAAACGATTGTTATGGGAAAGGTACTTTTAATTCATTCGGAATAATACAGAAAATAATACATTGTACATTTATAATACATTATAAACCCCATTTATAATCTATAAAACGATTGTAAACATTTTAAAAAAGGTGATATCGTGTTTATGTCGATACGTACATTTTCCTATCTGCCGTACTTTAATATATTTTTCTTACTTTGTTCAAAAATACTTCATCTACACGCAACAACAAAGTGAAATATTTTTCGAAACATGAAAGATATTTTTGTGAGTTTCAATAATTTTTAAGTGGCTTGTAACATGGATGTCATATTCTTTCTGGTTTGGTTGAAATGCACATTTTGATTGGATGAAGAGATTCCCGCTTGCCTAGAAAAGCGCCAAACAAAGACAGTCGTTCCGAAGAGTGTATAAAACCACGTGAAAACATAGTTCGTTAACAACTGTATAATTAAAAACTGGGATATTGTATTTTAATAAACTTGTAATAAACACTTGCTCTTCTTTAACATTTATACAATCAAATCAGATTATACTGATATTACTGCGCTCACGATCTCTGCGGACTAATACATTATAGCGCAATCTTTTTTTCTTATGGACGTTTTAAAGACAGTAGGCAGTACGAATTTACTTGAGTTTGCGTGGTTAGTTTCGTAATTGTATGAGTAGGGAAAGATAAATCAACTTATGGTGCGCTGCGTTCATCTGACTATCGTTTATAAGGTATGTAAGAATCCCACGAACTATAGACGTTTGTTGGTAGCTTTGTATTACTTTGCGTAGAGCGTGTAGACAAATATCGTATATTAATTCAACCAGTAGTAAAACTACGTGTTATCATTTAACCCTAACGTCGTTTTGGGCATTTGTAAAGCTCCATCATTTAATTTGTTATAAGAAATATTAACCCGTGTCTACTAAAATTTCTGTATAACAAGTTTAAACAACCATTACATTATATTGTTTTAATGTTTGCTAATATGATCTGAGAACACATTTACTGTTGTTATAAGTTGTCAAGGTCTATACAAATTCAAGTAACAGTTTTGGTTTGTCATAAATATTAGTGTTGTTGGTCGCTAATTTCTACGCAACATTTATTTTTTTTAATTATGTGACATAAATTTCTATTTCTATTTCAAAATTAGTATTGCATACCAGAAGGTTTTACACATCTTGATAAAAGTTAAGAAAAAAACTGTATTTACATTCCAGATTAATATATTTCTTTTATATTTATATCGAATCTAAAGGTTTTTCTTAATTGTTGTTAAAATGTGAAAGTAATATGCAAACATTTAAAAGAATAAACAGTTTCGTTCCCATGCTACTATTAATAATGAAGTACTTTCTTTATAGTGCTGTTGTTTTGTAGATATATAACTTTTCTTTCTCGCCTGTCTTTTTATTTTACGTTTAATCGAAATTCTTCGCGTGTGTGACTGGAACCACTTTAGTTTTCATGATAGGAAAGAGATACAATGAAACTTTTTTTTATTATTGTTCCACCATTAAGTTAGACCAAGTTGCCTTACATAGAACTTTGGGGAGCAGGTGCACAAGAAACCGACAATCTATGTAGAGGTTGTTGCTTTCGTATTAATTATATAGAACGTATCACAGAAGAACTGACCTTTATCTCGGTATAGTCTAGCTTTTAGACTTTAAAAGCAAAATAACTACAATTAACATGTTAATTAAGAAATGTGCACATATTTTTTGTCATATGGCATATTTTTTTAAGTAACTTGTTTTTATTGTTTTGTGGATTAACTGCCCTAAGTGTGTATGAGAACTATGTTTTGGTATCGTTTGGCGATTTGTAAGTGTTGTGTCACCAAATATTGACACACTAGTCATTTGTGTTTAAAGAACCTGTAATACAAAAGAATATGGATCGGCTTGAATCACCAAGATAATCCAAACAGAGACGTGCAAGAAAACGTATCCTAGCCGTAGTAAGCAAGAGTACGGCATCTTGTAACAGGTGTGAATGTATGAACGCCAGGTTCAATGATAAAAGTCATCCTTTGTACCCCAGATAATAGATAACATGGTCAAGAGATATCTGTCTGGAAACAAGGGCAACAGTGTATGGATACATTAAGATAAGGCTTCCAATCATACCTATCGAATACCTGAAATAGCTGATGAATGAAAGTGGTATCCGTGCTATTCAGTAATTAAAAATGGCGGTCAAGTTCTTTATGAAATTTTGTTGTGTCCAAACAAGTGCTGGAAAGCGTTGTCATCAAACATTACTTGAAGCACAGAAAGGTTTATTTGCTTGTTATTAATTTCGCACAAAGCCACACGGAGGCTGCCTGCACTAGCAGTGAAATATTAAAAGTAAGACAGCTAGTCATCATCACCCACCGTCAACTCTTAGGCTACTCTTTCACCAATTAATGGTGGAATTGAACTTTTACCTTGTAACGCCACCACGGCTTGAAAGGACCAGTATGTTTGGTGGGACGAGGATTTTAACCCGCTACCCTCGAACTGCGAGTTGAGCGCCATAACCGTCTGGCCGTGTCTGGTCATTTAGAGAAAGGAATTGAGTGTTTTAGACATGATTTCCTTACGACGGCGTCTGTTACGGTGTAATTTATTACACTTTTAGGGGTATTAACAAAATTTTTCAAACATAGCGCCACTGGACTCGTGCACTGTAACGACATTGTGTACGTATCTTCATAAAACGCCATGTTTAACACTCATTATTGAAAAAGAGCAATTTATTTAATGTACGTTTCAATAAACGTCAATTTCTATACTATGCAGTTAAAGTGTAATCGGTATTTGCGATATTAAATCTATGATAAAGCAAGAACCATTGCTATAAATAATTCTCAGTTCGTTACTTTGTTAAGTATGGTGTATGATGATCGGTGAAGAAATGTGAAATGGAAATGATTGGTCACTTGTTACCACTTGAGAATCTGAAACTAACTCCAATGTCCAGTTCCGTACATGGATTTGATGAAAGATTCGTGTGACCAGGAGTAAGCAATGGTAAACACACTGATTTTTATTGTGCAAAAGAATAATAGGTATATATGAATTGGACGCCACTGGATGATAACGTTTACCCCTACTGTAATAAACTGGTCGTTGTATTCCTTGGATGGCGGTTACCGGATGGAAAAGAAAACTTTCAAACTCACTAGAACGTTTAATCCTATCGAGCGTGTGTGGTGTGTCTTGGAAAGTACATTTCAGGCATTAAGTCTATCTTGAAAGAAATATTTTCAGAGAAGAGGTTGAAAATCTACGTAGATATAATAGTATTGTCTGTGATGTGTTCATGTAACTGTTTTGTAAGGTGTGGATGAACCTTCACAATAACTGGTATATAGGTCCATTAGGTCCGTGCGGAAGTACATACAAACCTCTCAGTTTTGTGGTTTTCGTGTGCGTGTTTGTTTGCCCCCTTTTGATGAATGTTCACCAAATTTCGCATGAAGGATTATTTAGGTCCAAGGAAAAATGCTTGCAAAATTACGGTTTCAAATTTTGTTTTGCATGTAAGGGAAGCAACTTTTCGTGTATTAAGATAAACTTTCATTCGTCACGAATTTACACAATTTCCCACCAGGGGAAAAGTACTTCAGTTAATACGTCAATATTGTATTAATTCTCCGAATTCAAGCTTTCATCTTTAGCTCCAAGCTGCACTTAATAATTATGTTGGTCATAGTTCATACCAAAGTTAAATGTTATGAAGAGTAAATAATATAAAGTTATCCACAATAACTGGTATATAGGTCCATTAGGTCCGTGCGGAAGTACATACAAACCTCTCAGTTTTGTGGTTTTCGTGTGCGTGTTTGTTTGCCCCCTTTTGATGAATGTTCACCAAATTTCGCATGAAGGCTTATTTAGGTCCAAGGAAAAATGCTTGCAAAATTACAGTGTCAAATTTTGTTTTGCATGTAAGGGAAGCAACTTTTCGTGTATTAAGATAAACTTTCATTCGTCACGAATTTACACAACTTCCCACCAGGGGAAAAGTACTTCAGTTAATACCTCAATATTGTATTAATTCTCCGAATTCAAGCTTTCATCTTTAGCTCCAAGCTGCACTTAATAATTATGTTGGTCATAGTTCATACCAAAGTTAAATGTTATGAAGAGTAAATAATATAAAGTTATCCAAATCAAATGCTTAGTTATTAGCGTAAAGGTAATAATCAATCATTTCAGATTACTTGAAAATCATTAGGGACCTTGAAGGTTGATAAACACTATTTTACAGCAGTAAACTTTCTTTTGATAGCTAAATTTTTCAAAAACTCGTTTTACTTGTTTTGTGTTGTGTATATTTACCGAAACTGCATAAGCATATTTTTCTTTAATCTATATAATTTTTATGACTTAGAAATACATAGATTAATGCGTGGTTAAATTTATTTTATAAATGCTATGATGTCGTTTATCGTGTTCCATCATACCAGTTTGTTTTTCATCGGTTACAGCGTGGTGAGAAGCTATCGTCTCAGAAAAGCATCCACTAATCGCGAGTGTACAGACAGACAGACAAAATGGGAACTGAAGACGAGTTTTATAAAGGATGTTTAGATTCGTGTTCATCAGCGTCGTTCCTTGCGAATGAAGGCTTAGACTGCTTCTCATCGGGCAACGAATTCTACAGCACTCCAGCTCCAAGTGAAAACATCTGGAAAAAGTTTGAACTCCCAACTCCTCCACAATCACCTGTTCACGTTTCTCACGAGGACTTTCTAGACTCGTTTGGTCCGTGCGAACGTCTGGAGCTGGTCTCTGATCTTCTAGACAGTGACTTTCTGCCACACCAAAAATACCCAGGCCTTGATAGTTATTTGGATTACTTCAGTAGTTGGCGAGGACTGTTGGAATCAAAGGCTGGAGACTGGCACAAAGTGGAACTTATACATGATTGTATGTGGTCTGGTTGTTGCACCGAAAATTGCAAGCAAAAGGAGTTAGATAAAACAAGAGGACGGGAACTACTTTCTTCGTCAAGTAGCAATTCAGTAGATTACAAACTTTCAGAAACAAATAGTTCTGTTAAGTGTACAGATTCATCTGACGTTTCGCCTTGCGAATCGGTGTCATTTCGTATTGATCACAGTTATTACCAACCACAAAACAAAGATGCGAAGCCAACAGGTCTGCATCGATATCATGACATGGAATTTAAGTTTGCCACGTGTAAACGAAGTCCAGAACATCTGAACAGCGATACACCTTCTGATTCGGGTAGGTAAGGTGGTAGGTACATTGTTAACAAAACTTCGTATCAACAGGTAAAGTATACTGTATCTCCTAATGTAAAAATGGTATTTGAAAATTATTGTATTTTTGGTAATTGTAACCATTACGTAAGAAATATTAATGTGGTGAAAAGCCGAAAAATGGGATTTGATTGTTGTTAAGCGCAAATTTATTCAATGGGTTATTTGTATTTTGCCAAACCATGGTATCGAAACCAGACATCTAGCGTTGTATTACCATCTCAGTTGACAATCAACTTAGTTATGACAACTTTTCTTGTGTGACATTGTTTTAACGGAAAACTACACATGGGCTATATGTGCACTCTGTTCACCGCAGAGAATCGAACCCAGAACTTTAGCATAGTACATCTTTAAACTTATTGTGATTCATTGGGAAACTTCTGTATCGCTTTTTCAAATTATAATAGAAAAATCCAAGATATTCCACTCAGTCCAGTTCATCGAAATTCCCCGCCCATCAGTTGCACATTGCACACTTATATTGTTCGAACCAGCTTTGCGCTTAGCAACAACAACGGATACTCAAAACTCAATGGAAAGTAACAATTGTTGTTTTTAAATAAATTCAGCTGTTGAAGAGCACTGAAATTTTATTTTTATTTTAATTGTCTATAGCAAAACCTTTCAAGAATCGTAATTTTAACTAGTGTCAAATTTTTAAGTAATCTATAGTATTGGAAACGAACTGTGGCTAACTGCCATCATACGAAAGGTGTTTTGTTGAAATTGTATTATTTTGAATATTATTATAAGTTACAATTCAAATATATTCGTTTAATATGTCGAGTTCATCACTTTTAAAAGAAAACCTAAAAATTACAGGATTCTGTTGATCGAATTGGTATTAAACCTAACTTATTTATTTTCCCTTTAAATATTAGTAAATTAATAAGACATAAACGAATAAAAAAAAAATTCAAACGGCTGAACTATTAGATTTCAGTAGCAAATTAAGCAAGTCATCACGAAAAGGTTTTGAATTTCGCGCAAAGCTACAAGAGGGCTATCTGCACTAGCTCGTCCTTAATTTAGCAGTATAAGACTAGAGGTAAGGCAACTAGTCATCACCACCCACTGCCAACTATTTTACCAAAGAACAGTGGGATTGACTGTCACTTATAATGCCCCCACGGCTAAAAGGGGCTAACATGTTTAGTGCGACGGAGATTCGAATCCACGACCCTCGGATTACGCGTGGAATGACTTAACCACCTGGCCATGCCGGGCATCATCACGTAAGTATTTTTAAATGGTTATTTGTGTACTCCGAATTAAACGTATGCATTGTAACTCTTCGATGTTAATATTAACATGGATGTTTGGTTCGGTGTGTAGGAACTTCGATTTTATGAGAATTACAAGAGATACGACATTGGTGCTCTGTTAAGAAGCATCGTTAAAGAATAATTTTCTTATTTAAATTGGTCTGATTATTTATTGATTGTCGGTTTCAAGAACCACTGAGATGCAAAGGTGGACAGTAATATTTGATACCTGGTTTGATTATTTGTTTTGAGATATTTATGCAAAACTAATCAAATGCTATCTGTGTTATCGTCCACAGTTTTGAACCAATTAACTTAAGGGAGAGTATTTAGTGAACAGTAAGCAGTCAACTCTTAAATTATAGCTCACTTATGGCTGGCCGAATAGTACGATTTGACTGTCACCCTTCTAACGCACCTAAGGTTCCTATATGTGTTGTAGTAATTAACATTGTCTAAAAGGATGTGAAACTTCATAGACCATAGTGTAGCACGCTCACCATAGGACCACGCTTGGCCCTGATATTATAGGAAACTACGATGTTACATAAAAGTGCCGAGCAATATAATTGACAACACTTTAATGTACACACGTACATGAGGACTGTTAAAGATTTTCATGGTCTTTCACTTGGTTATATGCTCTGTACTTACAAGTATCGGTCACGCTCTATATTTTATAGCCGGTGTTGTTTTGTATGTAGCAGCCAAACGCGGTTATTATTATGTGGGTAAAATTCTTCCTTTGAGAACCTTTTTCTCTTAAATAAAACATTATGCTACATTAAATATTTATATTTAGTTTGAAACTTTCTTTACTAATACCAGAATATTTTAAATATTCATGCAATTTTTAAGTCTAACTCCATTTACGAAACTAAACTAGGGTAATGAGAGATTTGTAGGTTGCTCCATCTATTGATATATTTGCGTAACACAAGCACTATTTTAAATTTTTATCTGATCATAACTTGTGATATGTTTTAAATAAAAATGTTAACTTTGGCCCAAGCTGTAGTTATGCTAATAGACAGAAAGCTAGTAATTACAACAATATGTACGACGTATAATTTAGGAATTGTCTGTTATTTGGTATAATTATAATAAATATTTTTTGATTTTTGTACAAAGATGCACAATGGTCTATGGAAATCTGATTTTATCTTTATAAGCTTAGCAACATCCCAGTGAACTCCTAGAGAAAGGTAGAATTCAAACTTGTATCAGAGAAAAATGAATGAAAATGTTCAAAGAAATGAAGCCAGTTAATCTCCAGTGAACATTCTGTTTATCTATAGTTTTTGTGAATGTAGAGAAGAGACAAAAACATAACATTATATAAAGTATGATTTAATTGTATTATTAACAGCTACTTTTAGTTGAAGTGTTTAGCCACGTATCACAGTTCGAATTTTGGACCTCACGATACGAAGATCGACACGCCAACAGCGCGAAAACAACTGTAATTTGCATATTTCAAGATACGGATCAGTAATGTAAATCAGAAGGCTTATATTTATTTTTCATTATGTTTCAGATGAGGAAGTGGATGTCGTTACAGTAGACAATTTGTCGACTCGCTGCTCTGCAAAAGAAAATGTACTTAAGGCCTACGATGAAGACACGTGTCTTACGCCCAAAATGCTTTCGTATTCTAAAAAGAATGGACAACTGGTGGCTCGAAAATCAACAAAATCGCGCCCTTCTTCTGAAACCGTGAGTAATGTTCGTTTTTCCGTTGGACGGGGCGAAATGCGAAGGACAAATAAAATATTTGAAAGAAACGATGACAGGAAATCAGAGAGAAGAGGTTGTCGCAATAGTCGTTTCAGTTCTGACTCGGATGATCCGAAAAGAGTGAGGAAAGAACACAACACCATGGAAAGAAAAAGACGAGACGACCTACGTTTTTCATTCCAGACTCTCAGAAAAAACATACCTGAATTGATACACAGTTCCAAGGCTTCGAAGGTGGTAATCTTGAAAAGAGCAACTATGTATGTCCAACAACTGGAAAGGACGGAACGAGTGTTGGAACATTCGTTAAGCACAGAAACACAGAGGAACAAAAAACTTCAAAGAAGGCTTCAACTACTATCAAGTATCGTCAGAACTTCCCAAAAAGTTTAAACAAATATGATGTAACGGTTGTTTCTACCTCTAACCTTTTTACTGACCAAATGTTGTTGTTTTTTTATAGAAGAGCAGAAAGCATATTTGTTCTTTGAGAACAACATCTTATGCAATGTTTTTCTCTTAGTTGCATTTCTAAAATTACCGTAAATGCTTTTCTTTAGTAAACATGAAATATTTTAAAAGCACATTTGACTTACAAAACAAGAACACTGTTCGTATAGACGTTAAATACTGGCTAATTTTATAAGATGAACTACTGGTTTTATTGATCGAAACATAAGGTTTTTTTAGCTTTAAGTAAACGACCAAATATCAAAGTATTAACTCGAATATTTTTTACTCAAGTTGTTTTCTTACTGAGAAACTTTCGATAGTTAATGAAAATTTTAGGTCAGTTTGTTTGATAAAAATCTTATTTGAAACATGCTTTATAATTACTTTGATAAAAATTTGTACAATGGATAGTTTTTTCTCTTACGGACTATAAAACACGTTCGTAACAAGATGTTTGATATTTTTCACTATGATATAGGTCCAGCTTGTTCCTCTTTGATTAACTTGTGTTCAAGGTTACTGACGAGGAGTTGAATTCTCCAAAACTAATATAACTCAATAACACGTGTATATTGTACTTGACCTCTTGAACTGAGGCTTTGAACTCAAATAATTTTCGGAATACTAAGTTTTTATTTATTAAAATCTTGTATAAAGTGTTCATAGATGGTTGCACATCTAGTAACGATTATATAAGGAGGACGGGAACATGGAGTGAAGCTTTTGTGTGTCCAACTTTTCAGTTGTGTAATAAACCTCCACATGACTTCTCTCAATGCAACAAGCTTCCTCAGGCATCTTTGTTATTTGTCTGGTGAGTGTTCTGGGGTACCGTTTAAGTATTTTCGTGGTACATCCATCAAGATCGATATGAGTGGCTAGATGATAAGAGTTCATAGCATAAACTTTCAGTATAATCGAGTAAGGAGATAGTGATGACCAGGAAATGGACTCGCACAGTCAATTCATAGCCTCGCTAAAACAGCTTAAAGTGAGTCGTCACTTCTTGTTAGAAGAAACACGCGAGTCTGTAATCTTGCCACGTCCCGAACTGCGGAAAGGTAATGTTGTACTTTATCTAAAGGTATGTGAAACTTGTGATTCAGTTTGTAAAGTGACAGGCAGAGTTATCATGTTTCCTCGAACTCGGAAACTTAATTTCTGTGTTCGACACTTCAGTGACATGTTGTAAATGACATTGTTCCAGAACAACAGCGTGAATTTCACATCAGGAAATAATTGATTTCTTGTGTCCTAAATAACCACTGTCTGCCGGCAATATGTTGAATCCTGGCCTAAACTGAAAAGTGGAGAGATGAAATCGGATTTGGGGAATTTTTGAACCACAGCTTACTTACCTCGTACCTTTTATGATTCTTCCTTTTGGCATTTATTACGTATGACCATCATTAGACACTTGTAGAAGCTCAGTTATCATCAGATAACTGTCTTCTAATTTTAATTAATAACAAACAAATTCAACTATAAAGTTACACACGCGCATAGTGTGACTGAAATATTATATTTCCTATACAATGTTTTTAATATTTTTTTGTACTTTCCAGATTACTTTACCCTTTTACGAGTTTCATTCAGAGAATAATCTCGTGTTTGTTTGTTATGTCATAACATTATATTACTCTGTATCATGTATGTAATCTTGGTTGTAGAGTTACGTAAGAAATCGTCGTTATGATGAACTGAAACAGTCAATACACTACTGATAGAAAATTAAACATTTAATATTATAGCCATAATATGAAAGACAGTTATTAGTTCTGGATTGGTACACCATTTTTGGCAGTAGATTTGTACACAATACAAAATAATGTAGACTTTTCAATTTTAATGAAAATATTTGTTAATTGTTTATATGGTTATATGTTGACTATATGAATGATTTCAAAAGGACAGAATTGTTACTACATGTATTTTACAAATGCATTTGAAATTATTCAAGAATTCATCCTCAAGGAAATCGTACAACACTAAAATCCGGGGTTCGATTTCCCGTGAAGTTACAACTTTTTAGTTTTGGAACCAGTAAACGAACTTTACGATTCGTTGCGGTTAAAGTGACTTTTAGAACGACAAATGTAAACAAATATTTATGTAAAAAAAGCCTGGTAAAAAGTTTTCTTAACCCAAACGAGCCGTTTTTACATATACTTTTCTCTACAAGTGGGTTTTCTCGACATCACTGTGACAAATATTAATGTCTTCCAGTTTTTGTACTTGTACTCGGAGCATCCATTGTATGCTGTATCTCAAAAATGAAAAATATATCCTCGACTGGTTTTCTTTTTCTTTCTTTAATTAGCAAACCTTATTTACATTTCAAAATGCATTTAATTTCAGATTTTGAAAATCTTATCACAGCTGATAAAGCTGCAAAAATTAAGTTTGCATCAGTTTTACAGAAATTCGTAACCCAGTTTACAGTGAGGCCTTTGTCCTCCAAACTAATAAAAGTTATTGAACCTTTGAACTTTATAAATCCTGTAAATGTCTTCGATTAGATTAATAATAAAATCCTCATCCTCCTATATGGACATCATAAGAAACTCTATACAAATATTACCATTTATTTTGTAAACACAAGTAGTGCTGCAGATTGAAGTAAAACATGTTTCGACAGTTTACTACATAGAATTTATTACCCATTTATAATTGTAAAATTTCTTTTAAAGTACTTAAACCTCAGAAAATTAAAACGTATTGTATTTTACCCTTCTAGCCCGGCACGGCCAAGTGTGTTAAGGCGTTCGACTCGTAATCCGAGGGTCGTGGGGGCGTTACAATGTGACGGTCCATCCCTCTATTCGTTGGTAAAAGAGTAGCCCAAGAGTTGACGGTGGGTGGTGATGACTAGCTTAAATATTGTTCCGTGTTGATGTTATTAATTAGGTGGTTTTGTGAGTGAATATTTTATTATTGTTTAGTTGTTTTTAAGTCATAATAAGAGAGTTAAAAGCAGATAATTTATGTAATAAAAGGTATAAGATGAGCGGGGAAAGAGAGACAAAAGCAGAAGCAAAAGAGAGTTAGGTCGCAGCCGAGGAAATGTTTGGGGTGGAGTCGTCATAAACATTGTTAAAAGTTGATATTGTACACAAAACCAACAGTTCGATGTATACCAGCAACACATTTCACTAGTTCTCAACTAACACGAGAACATTTTCCACACAAAACCCTTTTTGAAATGTTATATTTGCCTACACCTTGTGTGGGCTTCATTGTCTAATAAAAGGTGGCTTTATATGATGTCAATTTCTAAAACATATATCAACAGCCCTCCAGTGACACAGTGATATATCTGCAGACTGACACTAAAAACCGGGTTTCAATACTTGTGGTGGGCAGAGTACGGATAACCCATTGAGTAGCTTTGTGCTTAATTCTAAACAAACAAACAATTTTTTTTTTTTTTTGGAATTTCGCACAAAGCTACTCGAGGGTTATCTGTGCTAGCCGTCCCTAATTTAGCAGTGTAAGACTAGAGGGAAGGCAGCTAGTCATCACCACCCACCACCAACTCTTGGGCTACTCTTTTAGCAACGAAAAGTGGGATTGACCGTCAAATTATACACCCCCACGGCTGGGAGGGCGAGCATGTTTAGCGCGACGCGGGCGCGAACCCGCGACCCTCGGATTACGAGTGCACGCCTTAACGCGCTCGGCCACAAACAAACAAAGAGAAACGAATGGAAAATATTTATGTGTCCCCCGCAAGTACAGCAGTAAGTCTACGGATTTACAACGCCAAAATCAGGGGTTCGATTCCCCTTGGTGGACTCAGCAGATAGCTCAATGTGGCTTTACTATAAGAAATACACACGTGTATTAACAAGAGAGAAGAACTTTCCATCACGTATGTTGTAGCGGTGAACTTGACAAAGTTGATTGTTCTTTTTACCAATATTTATCAAAGTAATTTAATAAATTATGCAGAAGTTTATCGTCTATAGTTTTTATACTTGCATATTTGTCTATAAGTTTTAACGCTGTGCTTCGAGGGACTTTTCATACTGCAGTTATTTTTCAGTTTTGTATTGTATTTTACTCGTGTTTGAGTGTTACGGTTTTTCAATGTATATTCAATGATGGGGTCATGTACATCTTTAGTATACTGACCAATGAGGTTCCTAACTTTTGCCGAGGGCCGTCATGGCCAGGTGGTTAAGGTAATCGATTCGTAATCCAAGAGTCACGGGTTCGAATTTCTGTCACACCAAACATGCTCGCCTTTTCAGCCGTGGGTGCGTTATAATGTGCGATCAGTCCCATTATTCGTTGGTAAAATAATAGCCCAAGAGTCAGCGGTGAGCGGTGATGACTAGATGTCTTCCCTCTCGTCTTATACTGCTGAATTAGGAACGACTAGCGCAGAAAAAAAGCTCTCGTAAAGCTTTGCGCGAAATTAAAAAACAAACAAAACTTTTTGCCGGGTAACTTCTTGCATATTTTTCGCACTTCACATTCTTGTAAATATATTAATTTTGTGTCTCATTCACGTTAGTTTTTTTTGTCGAAAGTTAAACTAAGGAATTTTTTCCAATGTTGCAGTCTGGAGAAGTTTTCCACTTATGCATAATTTTCTTGTTTCTTTATGATTTGTTTGTCTTGTGAATGTTGATGGCCTGGCATGGCCAAGCGTGTTAAGGTGTTCGACTCGTAATTCGAGGGTCGCGGGTTCGGTTCCCGGTCGCACCAAACATACTTGCCCTCCCAGCCGTGGGGGCGTTATAATGTGACAGTCAATCCCACTATTCGTTGGTAAAAGAGTAGCCCAATGGTTGGCGGTGGGTGGTGATGACGAGCTGCCTTCTCTCTAGTCTTACATTGCTAAATTAGGGACGGCTAGCACAGATAGCCGTCGAGTAGCTTTGCGCGAAATTAAAAAACAAACAAACTTGTGAATGTTCATAATTTATTTTTGTTATTTTATGTGATATTTCTTGCAGTATTAGTATATAGTGGTTGTACATTTGTCGCTGTTATGGATCGAGTGGGGAACTTTTCCGAACCGCAACATCGTAAGTGAAATGTGATACATACCCACAGTTTAGGTCTTGTAAAGGGCATATTGCTCACATATAAAATAAATAGAATAGAGCTAGCTACCTCTCCTTGGGATATGCTTGCGTCTATGTTAAGTGACTCAGAGAAGGTTCCCCTTGCATTTGTTTTGCCACTTTTATTTTTCAAAAAATTGGTTTTCCAAAAAATAGTAACCCGCGAATGTTCCATTTCTGCCATGCGGAGTCATAAACCAGTGTACCACATTATATTGAAAGCTTTTTTCTATATCGAGAAAGCAGGTGACAGTGTGTTCGTTTTTATTGAAACTGTCGTAAAAGTCTTTTTTTTTAATTTATCACCAACAAGTCCCAGACACCTGGTGTAGAAAAATCCTAAGCCTAACAACAACTTTGTGTATATTTACAATACAAAGAAAGTATGAGTAAAAGTCTTTACTTGACCATCGGAGAATACAGCGGAACTTAACATTTGAAAACGGGCGAATCACAGCCAGGATTATACAGTGGTAAATGGCGATAAAAATAACAACACGTGAAAGACAGCGTAAATGAGTTGGCCTATATATGCAAAACTGTAGTGATAATGAAATTGGATCAACAATGCCACTAGTAGCAGCATTATGTAACAAAGATGAAGATGGGCCAACAAATCATCATAGGTAAATACTTGAAGAATATGTTGCGAAAAGAAAATGAAATTGATATGAGATACTAAGTGCAGTATTGCATCAGTGAGAACCAGTCTGGTATATATTATCAGATGATAGGTAAAGTACATCTACATATTCTAATCGACAAGACAGCGAGAAAGTTTCCCACAGCAAAAATAAATGTAGATATTAAATGTTACGTAGCCACGTGTATGAAGGAATCAAAATACGACTTTGTGACAGAAAATGTAGCAGGTAGTAGAAATTTGGATGAACAGACAGAAATAAGAATAATAAAGCATCTGTTGTCACAACCAGAGCTCAAGAAAGAAGAGCAAACAAGGAAACACTGAAGAAAGACCCTTCACTGCAGAAACCTTGGGACAATTCCTAGGAGAAAGTTGAGCACAAGACAAAAGGGAAAGATGCTTACAGAATGGAGACCTGAAAGGGAATACTATACCAAATCAGTTACACTGGGGAAATAAAACAAATCATGTTACCTACACAATACTGGACCCAAATGATAACGTTGACCCATGAATCAAATGTGGAACGACGCCTAGGGACAAAGAAAATGGCAGTTAGAAATACCAGTAACTTCCACAGACGAGTCAATGGAGATGTGAGTATATTCTGCATATCGTGTAAGATATACCAAAGGACAGTACCTAGAGGGATGGTGGCCAAAGTGCCACTGGGAAATAAGTCTTTCATAGAAGAGCAATTCAGCATATTAGCTGTGGACTTGACTGGGCCACTGATGCCTGTGTCTGATAAAGGAAACCAGTATGTGCTGACATTAGTCGACTTTGAAGCACATTATCTAGAAATAATATCACTGGTGAAAATAGAAACAGTGGAAGCCCTCCTGAAAATACTTTACGAAATAGGCTTTCCAAGGAAAATCCTGAGTGACAAGGGGCCAGTTTACTCCAGAACTGATGCAGACTCATGAGTACTCCGCAGCTCTTTACTACCTTGTAAACTCCTAAATGTGATGGATTTCGTGAGATAATCACTGGAGTTTTAAAGAGCATGCTAAATAAAGGTGCCAACAGAGGCCACCTGAATGGGACAGGCACTTACCGACAGTATTATTTGCTTATTGAGGAGTTCCATAAGCAAATACATAATTTTTATCCTTTGAGCTACTGTTTAGTAGAACAGTTGGAGGAACTGACTGGAGGAGACCTGTTGATTTGCTCGACAGAGTTTGTATGCAACATAAAGCAGTCAAAAGTATTTCTATGACAAGAAGTCTCAGGATTTGTGTTTCAAGGTTAGACAGACAGTTTTATTTCTGCTGTCCACGAGTCACAATAAACTCACCCTGCAATGGAAAGGAGCTTTTGAAGAATAGAAAATATTCAACAGAATGGACTCAAGGTTAATGTAAATTGGAAGACAAAGATCTACCATGGCAATCTGTTGAAGACGTATTTTGAAAAAAAAAATCTAATGGGTGCAGCTACTAAGACAGTGATAATGTTGCAGATATGGCCATTATAGATGCAGAACCAGAAGACAGTGGACAGAAGATGAGGACCTACCAGACCAAAAGCTAACAGGTAAAGATGAGACATACAAAGATGTCATCATGAGCAAAGAATTGATTGACAAGTCTTGTAATACCTAAAGTACAAGCACACAGATATCTTCACGGATAAACCAGGAAAAACAGACCTGGTGCAACACAATATCGAAACCATAATCAAGGATCCAGTCGAAGCGAAGCCCTTTCAGATGCCTTATAGAATTAGAGACCTGAAAAAGCAGGAAGTTGAGGCAATGATAGAAGCTGGAATCATTGACTCTTCAAATTCGGCAGTGTTTGGCCATCATATTTGCAATTCGGAAGTTCCAGAACTATCTATAGGGAAAGAAGTTCATTGTCCGAGGATCATGAGGTGGGAGTTACAATTTCAGAACTAAAGGTTCCACACTGAAACCATCAAAAGAACTGCAAATGTTGGAGCAGATTTTGTGAATGAACTGAGAACAGTATTCATATATAGTAGAAAAAATATTATAAATATTTCTCTTGAAGAAGGGTTTATATCTTGATATAAAAGACTATTTAGTGTAGACATTATTAATTAGTTTATTTTATGATCGTTTAGTTTTTATATTTATAGCAAGGAAGATAAAAGCATACGATTAATAAAAACATACGATTATTGGAAGCTGTGTTTGTAACTCACTGATGTCGAGAATATAGTGAACAAACGATTAAATAATAAACATATAAAATAGGACGAGATTAGCGGAAAAAGACAGCAATAATAGCAGGAGAGATTAAAGTTACGGCCATGGAAAAGATCAACGTAAACTTAACTAACATAGAAGTGATAGGCCTAACGTTTAATACGTTAATTTTGGTTTGTTTTCAATTTCGCGCAAAACTACACGAGAGCTATCTGCGCTGGTCGTCCCTAATATTTTAATGTAAGACTAGAAGGAAGGCAACTAGTTATCACCACCCACCATCACCTCCTGGACTACTCTTTTACCAATGAATAGCGGGATTGATCGTCACATTATAACGCCCCCACGGCTAAAAGGGCAAGCATGTCTTGGTGCGATGGGGATTCGAACCCACGACCCTCAGATTACGAGTCGAACGCCTTAACTCACCTGGCCATGCCGGGCCGGAAGGGATTTTATGATGATCTATTTATTTCACTAGATTGCATTCAACCACTCTCCAGTTACTAAGGTTTCTTTTGCATTTTTTTATATTTGACAGATAATGTTGGAATCACAATGATTTTTATTACAAAAATATAACAGTAAAAAGTACATGAAACATAATAAATTATGTTTTAAAAGGAAGAATACAACTATAACATTATCGATACAAAGACTTACCTTTATCTGGAGCAAAGGGAGAATGAGAATAATAGTGTGAATATACCCATAATTTGTTTTCTGAATTTCGCACAAAGCTACTCGAGGGCTATCTGTGCTAGCCATCCCTAATATTTCAGTGTAAGACTAGAGGGAAGGCAGCTAGTCATCAGCCAACTCTTGGGCTACTCTTTTTACCAATGAATAGCGGGATTGATCGTGCCATTATAACGCCCCCAAGGTTGAAAGGGCGATCATGTTTGTCGCGATGGAGATGCGAACCAGCGATCCTCAGATTACGAGTCGCAGGCCTTAACACGCTTGGCTATGGCGGGCCAAACAAGTGATGAATTTGAGAAAATAAATTAAATGATACTGTACTTTTAGCACCAGCTAACAGCAATTCAAATAACTTATTTATAATGTTTTATACAATTACAACGCATGAGTAAAATTACCAATCGTTCCACGAGTAATCTAACCCTGAATATTTTGTCTTTAAACTCTCCTGGATGAGGATTTTAAAAATAGAGCAGAAAATAAATCTTAAACTACGGGTGTTGTAATATATGTAGAAATGTATAAACAATCGTTTCTTTGTTTGTAAGGCCTGGCATGGCCTAGCGCGTTAAGGCGTGTGCTTGGTGATCTGAGGGTAGCAGGTTCGCGCCAAATATGCTCGCCCTCCCAGCTTTGAGGGCGTTATAATGTGACGGTCAATCCCACTATTCGTTGGTAAAAGAGTAGCCCAATAGTTGGTGGTGGGTGGTAATGAATAGCTGCCTTCCCTCTAGTCTTACACTGCTAAATTAGGGACGGCTAGCACAGATAGCCTTCGAGTAGCTTTGTGCGAAATTCCAAAACAAACAAATAAATCTTTGTATGCAGCTAAGCAAGTGGCTACACAATGGGCTATCTGTCCTCTGCCCACCATGAATATCAAAACCCACTTTCTAGCGCAGACATACCGCTGTCCCAGAAAGGGACATAAACTTTCATCAATGTAAATTTTAACGTGTCTTCGCTTAAAACTTTGAAACATTTGAATATTTTTCGTTGTAAGCAGTGCTTACACTCAACAACAAAAGGTGACAGGATATTATGTACAAGTTATTGAAAACATCGACGAGTTTTCTTGTTTACAAAAATTCGGTAGATGATGCTACATTGTCGAGGTATACAATTCTATTTAATTAATTTACCTTTAAGTGGCATGTTTACAAATGATAGATTAGTTATGTTATTTGATCTTGTTTTGAATTAAGCACAAAGCTACACAATGGGCTATCTGTGCTCTGCCCACCACGGGTATCGAAACCTGGTTTTTAGCGTTGTAAGTCCGCAAACATACCGCTGAGCCACTGGAGGGCGTTTTTTTGATCTTCTCGGAATTATATAAATATTGCAATTTATGGATGCCTTTCAAGCATTGCTGAGGATACGTAAACATTCATACAAATATCATGTCTTTACTTACGGACTGTTTAAAACGTGCAAGTCTATACAGTTAGAACGCGTACTAATGTCAGTTATGACCGACTAAACAAGCGTCAACAATCACATGTTATTTGTAACTTGTAGATTCGAAGATTTTATCGCATTGGTCATGAATCTTTATATGATAGTTTGAAAAGAAGTTCTGTATTTGTTCTTGTTCACTTTCCAAGATTAATAAAGCTCGCTATTTGTCCTTCAGTATAAAATGCATTAATATTCGTTACTATCGATTACCTATTACAGAAACTTTAACAAAAATACAAGGTTTTCATGCAACAAACACGAGTTGGTTTGCACGAGAAAAGAAAAAAACAAACCAAGTTGTAGCACTTTACTATGAAAAAGGATATAAAATAATAATTTTAAATTTGTATGGTAAAGAATATCTATTTTAATAGGTCTTTATGTTGCACAATAGTGACTTTAGAAAAATTTTTAAAACTGATTTTATGATATTAATGTATGATGTAGAATCCTTTAGTGATCAGTAAAGGTAAAAGAATACACTGGTAGTGAAGTAAACATCTCCCAGTGGCTCAGCGGTATGTCTGCGGACTTACACGCTGAAATCCGGGTTTCGATACCCGTGGTGGGCAGAGCACATATAGCCCATTGTGTAGCTTTGTGCTTAATTCAAAACAACAACTGAAGTAAACTGACATTGGATAGACTATAAGTACATTAGCAGGAATATGTTTTTGAGTAATCTGTTGGTAGGCCAGTATGTTTCAGATTGCTCAGTGAGAACAATAATTTAAATTTAAAATTCATTTACTGATAACAAAAGGGTTTTATTTCTTCGAATAAAAGTTGACTTAACTAATGTTCATTGTAAACGTTAATACTATTATTTCGCTTGCCAATTCTCTGATATCTATTTCTTCGTGAAATTCAATGAACTTGGTAACTGGTTAACAACAGCAAAAGCGACCAAGTATACAATTATTACTCATCAGCCAACTGACAGACTCACAAAAAATCATTTTTCTTCCCTAATCAACAGTTTATACCACTCAAACAATTCAAATGTTGAAACATTCCAGATCTTAAGTCATGCATTTACGAAGTGACATCGCAATTGAGGCCAAACAAAAATAAACACCCGTAAATTTAAAAACAAAGGAACAAAAAACAATAACCTACAACGATAAGATTTAAACAACGTAAGAACCTTGGCAAAATGTCTTTTAAAGGAAGTATAGAAGATAATAATTGTTGTTTTAAACTAAGAAAGGAGTAGTGTTAATAAACCTGTACATATAGAAAAAAATTAGACAGTATTTCCAACCTCATTTGTTTACTTAAAAGAAAGTCCCTACTTGTAGGCTTGAAAATATAATCATTTTGATTCAACTTTTTCCTGCACTTTTCTGACGATCCCTATTGCCCTTTCTAAAGTTACAATCTGTATTCATCTTGTTTTTTTCATTTTATGTACCTTTATGAATAATACGTTTTAAGTTATATACGTGCAAATGCATTCAATTGAATGTTATATACGTATTTTGAATAGTTTATTGCAGCATTGGCTTTTTGTCACCCAGCTCTTAACTGAACCAGGTGGTTTTGCGCCTGAGGTTTCGCGTAAATTCGCGTTTAACAAGAGTCGAATACAAAGGAAGCTGCTTACAATAACATCTCCTATAGATATATATTTATAGCCCCGTAAATCAACTTGCAATGAAAAAATCACCTTTTAAAATAGGCCATGAACGTTTAAGAGTTCGTGTACTTATTTACGTTTTGGTGCAAAATATTCAGCTCATTTTGCAGATTCTTAAAACAGAGAAATGAATAATAATAATAAAATAATATTAAAATATACATTCACAATTTCAGCGAAGTATAAAACTCAGTAGAATAAATCACTTGTCGCAAAAGAAGATTTGTTTTGAATTTCGCGCATAGCTACACGAGAGATATCTGCGCTAGCCGTCCCTAATTTAGCAGTGTAAGACTAGAGGGAAGGCAGCTAGTTATCACCACCCACCGCCAACTCTGGGGTTACTCTTTTACCAACGAATAGTGGGATTGACCGTCACATTATAACGCCCCCACGGCTGAAAGGGCAAACATGTTTGGTGTAACCGGGACTCGAACCCGACACCCTCCGATTACGAGTCGAACGCCTTAACCCACCTGGCCACGCCGGGCCCCACATGTTAAGAGAAATATTCTATGGTTAATCTTTTACTGTTGGAAAACACTGAAATAGTCTTAGGATGTCGCGTAGAGCCAAACTACAATAGCAAATCCAAAAAATTAGTAACGTGTCAGTTCCCAATTACTGCGCTTAATAATTAATAAAGTTGCACACAAATTATTTTACAATTATGTATTTTAGTAAGATATGTTTCACTGGCGGTAAATGAATAATTTTGAGAAATTATTCAGGGTGGAAAAACGAAGACCCTTGAATAAATTTTAAAACTACCTGACCGCATACTCAATACTGCATTTATTACAAACTTTCTTTGTAGCGGCTTGTAAAATTACAACAATTAAAATTTAGGCTGAGGTCGCTGTTATAAATATTGTTTAATAAAAGAAAGCGTTTCCGTACAAAGCAGAGCATCTGCACTCGAATAGCGTTACTTGAATGGCTTCAAAGAGATTCTTGGTTAGTAGCGATAAAAAACTGTTGAAATCTCTTCTTATTTTACACAAAAAATAGGCATATGACCTGCCTTTTTTGTATACTAGGGAAACAATAATAATATGAATAGCAACATGAAAAAAAAAATTCATACCAAGAAAAAACATCATTCCAAGGACAGTACTCTGACAAAGTTTCTTATCCCTCTTATATCGTTAGGAGTACTAGTTATGACTGAATAATGTTTAGTCTTACTTCTCATTTTATTTAACAGACCAAAACTGGACAATTCTTTGTTCTTATCAAATACTGTACGATGAACGTACAGTGTTCCCTCGTGTATCGCGGTAGATGCGTTCCAAAACCCCCCGCGAAAGGAGATTTTCCGCGAAGTGGGATCGCCGATTTCTACGTGTATATTTATGTGCATTTAGACTTTTAAAACCCTCCCTGTACAACTATTTAACCCTCCCATTACAATACTGTTCATTATTGCTGAAATAATAAAAACAATTATTAAGATATTAAGCCTTAAAATTAAAAATTACATATCTTCAGCAAGTGGTGTCTTTTCGGGGGACACCACTTCCTCTTCTGTGGAAGGTGAATCGGCAATTTCTTCGTCGGTCGTTACAACTTCAGAAACAGTACTTGTCACCGGCACCCTTTCTTTCTTGCTCGGCTGGAAAAAAACATTGTTATTGGCAGTTGTTTTCTCTGCCTCTTTAGCCTATCGAAAATCATTTGATAAGGAGTTATCAGTTCTTCTATTTTATTGCAAAATTGTACTGATCGAACCATATCGTTGTCCCATTCCTGTGAGCATTCCTTCACTTCGTTAATTAGTTTCATTAGTTTACCTTTCTTCTTTCGGTGTTTCCTCTTCGTCGTCTTCCTCGGCAGCAGACTTCGTCAGTGCTTCTAAGTCTTGGTCGGCGAGTGGTTCGGATTCTAAGTCAATCAGTTCATCTACGTCTTCCTTCGTCATATCGGCAAATCCTTCACCTTTGATTAACGAAGCTAATTGCACAGCTTTTTGAACAGCCTAGTGTTGGATTTCTTCAGGCGTGAATCACTTGTCGTCGTGCACAACCTCAGGCCACAACATCTTCCAGCTTGCATTAACGGTGCAGGGCTTCATCTCTTGCAATGCCTTATGAACATTTTGAAGACATGTAGCAATGGTGAAAGACAATCAAAATGGGTAGCTGTCATTGGCCGTCTTTCATTCCGGCACAATCTAGCCTTTGCACATCGCTACGTGAAGCTGTCCGCGAGCCTCGACGACAACTATAGCTTTCGTGTCTGTTCATTTACGGTTATAACTCAAATATGGTTTTATCTCAAAATACGTTTTTTTTTACACTATATTATATATTTAACATGGTATTAATGCTATATTTAGATTTATGTCATATTTTAAATGTATTATATAGTGGGGTTTGTAAGCGAAGTGGCGAGGGAACACGTATTTGTATTTGTAACTGTGGAGACTTAATCTGTCTTCTAGGCAATACAAGGTTTATATATCGTTACAAAAACAAAACGCAGGATTTAAATGTAACGGGGAACAGTGTCAGCGGGTGGCAGGATATAGGTAAAGGTCAAATTTATGAAAGCTGAATACAACTTGCCAGATACGGCTGATATTACTAAAACCGTTTTGACGGTTTAGTGAAAAATTGTTTATTCCGATTATTTCTTCTAGATATATTGTACGCTGTGTTTGATCTGATGAAGAACATTTCTCCGAATCGTGAATTCTTCATTGTTTTATTAACGTTTACTTATTTCATTCAAAGAAGTTAAAAGGGAATTTGAGGACGTTAAAGTCAGGCCATGTTACCCAGTGTTTTTCTGGCTGTTGTTTTCAAAATCCTGAAACTAACAGTATTACAGTTGATTCAAGTACGAAATTGGGCAAAATAATATAGTATATAAAAGACTAACAACTGAGCCACTGTAGGGAAATACTAAAGGATAAAAAATTTATATACATTTCCTGAATTCTTTAAAGCACTTCAATGATATAAACGGTTTTAAAAGTTAGCCGTTATTTGACTGAGCCCACAAGACAAAAAACTGCTTCATACTTTCGTAAATAAAGTAATTTATAGAATTTCTTTTAGCTCAACAAAATAACTGATTTCAAGAACTATTTTCTAGTGGCATTTTATAAAAACCAGTTTTCCGAAGTTATCGTTCGTTGTTGTTTTGTTTTTTTATTTCTATTATTAACGAATTACTGGTGCACAAATCACAACAACGTTCGGTACTGTAGTTCCCCATGAAAACAGGATTGACCAAGATTCCTGTGAAAGGCGGTGGCTTAAGTGGGCAGAGATTTTGTATTTCTCAGTCATGTTTTTAGCCAACAATGACCTCTCGTCTATTAACCTTGTTACCACAAAGTTCTAAAGTGGAAGACAAGTTAAGATACACACACACACACACACGTAAAGATAGCGTGATAAAATAGAGCAAATAATATCCGGTTTTCTTTACACCAAAAATATCAGTGAGGATAAAAGATTGTTAAAAATCTGATTTCAAAAGTAGAGAAAAACATATCGATTAAAACTGTGGGTAGAAGTGATTACTAAGTGTTGAAAAATTGTTTCTATTAATTTAAAAAAATATATTCTAGTCATACGAACAATTGTCACTAAATTATTGGTCAACTTTTCGTCTAAAATATTTGGTTTCGTTTAAATAACAAAGGAGTGAAAACAAAACAATAACACAAGTTCCAATTAAATCCAGTATTTAATAGCTGGATTAAAATTTTTAAGAAACAAAATTTTATCTTGATGAACAAGGTTGTAATAATTTCATGATACGCATTTATAAAGTTTATATAGATGTTGTAATAATTACACCATATGTCAAAGTAATGAAGTAAATATCACGTTATACACTAGATTTTATGATAATTGCATGCATGTTATTTATATTCAGTTTACATAAAACAGTATTTTTCGTAGGTTTCGCCCCCCAGTGGCTCAGCGGTATGTCTGCGGACTTACACGCTAAAATCCGGGTTTCGATACCCGTGGTGGGCAGAGCACAGATGTGTAGCTTTGTGCTTAATTCAAAACAATAACAATAACAACAATTCGTAGGTTTCAAGTCGGTTAACTTTTTTGTCTGATTGCGAACCCTACGGAAACGTGTTCAACGTTTAGCCACAACTTAGAGGGCGTTACAGGATCTGTTGCTTTATGTCTTTAAGGGTGAATGAACTGCGGTAACATTTCAGTTGATGGTTGAATCCATATTCTGTGGAGCACTATTTTATTATTAAGAAGTAAACTGGTGACCTCAGAATTTTCGAAGCAGAGAATCTTATTAGAGTAACGCATAATAAGTTGGTGTAATTCTTAAAAATAAAATATATTTTAAACTCAGATTATTTGTTATAACACTTTGATTTTACACTTACGTTGACTCTGATATAAATGTGAATCGAATATACATCGTATGCAGTAACTTACCTTTTTAAGATGTCTTATCTTCCAAAGTTTTTATTAGTTCTAAACATCATGTTAGGCAAAACATTAACTCTTTACAGACACATACTGCTATCATTTTAGTTTTATAAACGTATTTTTTTGCGTATTTTACACATCACAAGTAATTGAAAAATGCTTAAAAACACTCTTCAGTACATTTAATAGGCCCGGCAGGAGAAGCGTGTTTAGGCGTTCGACTCGTAATCCGAGGGTCGCGGGATCGAATCCTGGTCGCATCAAACATGCTCGCCCTCCCAGGCGTGGGGGCATTATAATATGATGGTCATTCCTGCTATTCGTTGGTAAAAGAGTAGCCCAAGACTTGGCGGTGGGTGGTGATGACTAGCTACCTTTCCTCTAGTCTTACACTACTAAATTAGGGATGGCTAGCGCAGATAGCCCTCGAGTAGCTTTGCGCGAAATTAAAAAAAAGTACACTTAATAATGAAAAGTGTAAAGCTCGTTCGTGTGACTCCGAAAACATTTTGTGAAGTTATTGTATGTACAGTGGATAAGAAAATAATAATAAATTAGTTTCAAAGAATTCAGAAACTTGGTATTTACACAAATAATTTGCCAGTATATTTTGTAGATTGATCTTTTCACCTCAAAAACCAAGGTAAAATATTACTATATTTACTGGTTTTTAACATTACTTTATCCAGTATCGTTGCTGGATTTTTGAAAATATTATTTAGTTAGAAAATGAAACATCTTTTTTTAAAGATCACCTGAAACATCTATGGAAGACTTAAAATACACTAGAAGTATATTGAAAGATGAGATAGCATTTTTAACGTTTGGTTTGAATTTTGCGCAAAACTACACGAGGGCTATCTGCGCTAGCCGTCCCTAATTTTACAGTGTAAGACTAGAGGGAAGGCAGCTAGTCATCACCACCTACCTCCAACTCTTGGGTTATTCTTTTACTAACGAAGAGTGGGGTTGATCGTAACATTATAACGTCCCCACAGCTGAAAGGGCGAGCATGTTTGGTGCGACCGGGATTCAAACCCGCGATCCTAGAATTACGAGTCCTACGCCTTAACTCACTTGGCCATGTAGGGCCTTAATATTATATTTCATGTTATATATAATATTTATAACATTATAAAACCCCTTAGCATAACGCCCCCACGGCTGAAACAGCGAGTGTGTTTGGTGTTACGGGATTCGAAGCCGCTATTCTCATGTTACACAAAGCCCGTTTTCAATGTTACCAAGATTAGTAAAAGATTGATTTGGCTGAATTATTAATTGATATAAGAAAATAGTTTCAATAAGAATTCAAACAAAATTGACAGGTGTTGGAAAGATGGTAGAAACAATGAAAACAAGAAAATGAGGTTTAGAATTGTACATCATGTGTGGTCGTTCTCTAATAATCTGATTGAGGCATCCTTGTCAAATACAGGAGATTCCACTGCCCACTGACACTACCCACAATGGAGCCTTAAAAGGTGACATACTACAATGCCAAACAAGGACACTGCTGTAACACTGGAGTTTTGTGAGCACTATACCCAAACGCTAGCATCAGCCATAATTTCCACAACACCTGCTGAGAACGTCCAACATTGGTACTCAGTGGACTCTAGCCCAAGAGGACCAAACCAACTTCTCCTGAAGGGCTACCATGGTTTCCAGGATCCTCTCCTTTTCTTCATGGCAAACATGTGGGTTGATGTTCATATCCAATTGGAGGTAAACTGAAAGTCCAGAACCTTCTCTGGGAGGTCCTCTCACCAGTACGTGAATTCACTTGAAGGGGACAATAAACATATTCGTTAAATGCTACTGCATATTGCATTACTACAATACAATAAAAGTTAATTAAGGTGAGTTTGATTTGTTTCAGATCAGCACGTGTATAATTAATCCTGTATCATATACATCAACACGTTGGGTGTGAGATTGCAGATTTTACAGTTAGTTCTGTTCACCCATCATTAATGCACGTTCTAAAAATTAATATATTGTTTTGAATTTGATAAGTTTCTTTTCTTATAAAGATTTATTTTCCCAGCATAAAAGGTTAGTCAAAGTGATAATAAATAATGTGACTGATGTTAAACCAGAATTAAAAAAACAAATTCACCACATTCACATGAAGAATCCAAATTATTTTATAAAAACTACCTTTTGACTTGATTAAAAAAAAAAAAGTCATAATTAGGCTTAATGAACAACATTATTGTACAGCTGTAAGATTTAAATATTAAGCCAGTACACATCATCAGTGCATGTTAATTTTCCCCACAAATATAATTTATCTTGTTTTCTGCTCTCCTTAATTATAACATGCCTATTCTTCTGACATCTTTTGTGTCATTTAAATCACGTGCCTTAGAAATGTATAATTTCTAAGATAAAATAGACAAAAGCATACTTCATCAACTATGTACCAACAAGCAAATGAGTTAAAAAATATTTGTACTGTCAGTCAGTGAAAACTGAAATTAGATCCAATGTTCCTAAAATATAACGCAGAAAAGCTATAAAAAACAATATCTTACAGATACACCCAAGTCATCAAGAATGTATGAAGTTCTGAAATACTAATGATTTTAAGGTGAACTAAATGAATATGTCATACAATTATTCTCTGACATTTCTCCTAAAGTACTGAATGCACTTACCTTTACCTCCAAAAATTTAATTAAGCAAATCCAGATAACAGATATTAAAATGACAGAAACAAGTGTCCTGGTGATCATGTTAATGAAACTTCCATGATTTTTTTGAGGAATGAAAGGGTATTTCTCATTGTATTACACCTAATGAAAAGAAAAACAAACAAAAGCTATGACAAGTAAGTCACTATCACAGTGTTGCAACTTATAATATGCAAAACTTACAAATACACAGCTGTTTTGTAATAAAACAATATATGTGAAATGAGAAACATCTTATTCTATCAAATGTCATATCAGTCTATACAAAATAAATCTCATGATTTATTTCAAGTGTTACAAAGACAAGTTAGACAAAACTTCTAATTAATTAAGAACCTAAAATTATTAAATATATTTATAACAAAAACTAAAAATTACATTATCACCTTTATGACACAATTGGTGTACAGTTCTCAGTATAATAAAATCAAAACAAAAACATTCTTGGTCTTCGAGAGTACATAATAAATTTTTATACCATTATTTATTAAAACCAAGTAATTCTTCAATTGACTCTAGGTGTGTAAGTGTTCATGGTTCGTAAAAATATTAAGTTTGTTGACTGAGAGTGTTATATCACATAGGATAAAAATCTAGAGATGTCATTCTACTAACAACAGTTCTTTTATAGATTCTAGAACTTTTAAGAAATTTTCATATTTGCAGGAATGTTCATGAAACTTATCCAGCACGGACAAGGTACTTGCAGGAATGTTCATGAAACTTATCCAGCACAGAGAAGGTTCTTGCAGGAATGTTCATGGAACTTATCCAGCACAGACAAGGTACTTGCAGGAATGTTCATGAAACTTATCCAGCACAGAGAAATTACTTGCAGGAATGTTCATGGAACTTGTCCAGCACAGAGAAGGTTCTTGCAGGAATGTTCATGGAACTTATCCAGCACAGACAAGGTACTTGCAGGAATGTTCATGAAACTTATCCAGCACAGACAAGGTACTTGCAGGAATGTTCATGAAACTTATCCAGCACAGAGAAATTACTTGCAGGAATGTTCATGGAACTTATCCAGCACAGAGAAGGTTCTTGCAGGAATGTTCATGGAACTTATCCAGCACAGAGAAGGTTCTTGCAGGAATGTTCATGGAACTTATCCAGCACAGACAAGGTACTTGCAAGAATGTTCATGAAACTTATCCAGCACAGAGAAATTACTTGCAGGAATGTTCATGGAACTTATCCAGCACAGAGAAGTTTCTTGCAGGAATGTTTGTGGAACTTATCCAGCACAGAGAAGGTTCTTGCAGAAATGTTTGTGGAACTTATCCAGCACAGACAAGATACTTACAGGAACATTCATAGAACTAATACAGCACAGACAACATAATATGTGTCTGTAAGGCTATTGTAACAGGTGGATGATTCTGAACGACAAAAGTTATGTTGTTCACTGTAAGATTATATATATATGGCTTCAGCCAAGTAGCATTCAACGCTTATTATCCTACTCAGATCGACAAGCAGAAGGTGGAATACAACTTTCATTGCTTTGATTACCAGGACTGAGGCGTGGTGTTTGTTGGTGTTGTTGGGACAGAAGTGTTTTTAGATCATTTATCAGCACGTCTCCGTTGGGTACAGACAAGAGATACAGCTGAGACTTTTGCACCTACTTCCACCTAATTGATGGAAAAGTCAGATTCGTTGTCAGTTTTGGTAGAGTCTTCTGATTCTGTAGTCTCGTCACCTGCTGCAATACGTTCAGCAGGTGGAACACAAACGATTGATTCACCTTCATCAATAAGTATCATTACGCCTCATTTGAACCACATATTAAAAGTCTACAGTGTGAAGAAGACCAGCAATCAAAACCTCCCACTTAAAATCTAGTAAAGAAAAAAACCAACAAATATGAAATAAAGCAACTGAATAAATTCATTATCTTTATTAATAAGACTTACAAACTTTCGTCATTATTTCTAAATTAGTTGCATTTACATTTGTTCTATCAATATAATGTTTTAATTTGTGCTTCTCCTAGACCATTCAGGGAGAGAATTCTTAATTTCTGAAACACTTTATCCAGTAATAGAGTGGGTTTATTACCATTTGTAATTTATTAAAACGTAATAGGTCGATTTTTGTTTTTCATTAAAAGAATTTAACTGTTTGACCATTGTATTAAAGATGAAAGTTGTAACTACACTTTCAGTAGAGAGTTTCATACAGTTATAGAATCAGACTTGAGAAATATCACGAAAGTATACATCCAGTTACAACAGCTATATAATTCAATATGAATGCAACTGAATTCTACAAAATCTTTGTAAATATATACACACACACATTGGGAATAAAATTAATACATTAAACAATAACACCAGGAGGCTAGTAAAAAAAATCAAAATATCTTCTGCGATTATAAGTGGAAAACTTGGCATGTTAAGTTTTCTCTGTACATCTATACCTGATTTGTACACACAAAGTAATGTTAATGGGTGAAAGGTGAGGACTAAAAAAAGACTGTTTTTATCTTTCGTTTTTTGTTCAATTTCTATTTATGGTACTTTAAAAATCTGCAAAATAACATTTATTTCAACTATCCAAACATCAACTAGCACAAACTAGCAACTATCAAAATAAGGAAGTGTGCCAAGAAAATCTACTTAAAGGGTAAAAGTGCATTGTTTAAGTCAAGGTGAACAAAACAGGTAAGTGGACTTGTCAATGCATAATTTGGATACTTTACAACAAGTTTCAATTTAGCAATGACAAAAAGCTATTATACATGTTGTAACTGTATAATAGTTAACATCTGCAGTAAGTAAAAACAAACAACAACAAAAACCTTACTAATTTAAAACCACAATAACTAGTTTTTCCTCCTTTGAAAGCAACTTCAAGATTTCCACTGGTTCTCTCATCACACTGCAACAAGCCATTATGTCCTTCATAAAACTACTGGTAACCATCTTAAAAGACAAGTGTAGTTCCAAGGCTTTCAACTGAAAGCAAGTTCAGTGTTTCCAGGTAATTTAGTTGAACTTCCTTGAAAGAAATGTATATAAATGTATAAGATTAAAAATTATTCAGCAAATCCAACAGCTATAAGAAAACTCCAAACTACTTAAAAGAATACATTATCTTTTGGTAGTCGCATTTTCTCTCTTCTCAGTCTATAAGAATTCAAAAATATACACAATGTGGAAAAAGAAATATACACAAAACTGATTTTAAATGTAAGTACACTTCTTAAGAGTAAAAAATATAATATTTAATAAAAACAAAGAATAAAACTCTCATGATAGGTCACAATAAAAGTCATTTTGTAAATTTTTGTTTAAAAGAGACAAAAAATTAAGAAAAACAAAGTCTCTCATGATGTTATCATTGGCCTTACATTTTTATAATAAAGTCTCTCATAATGTTATCATTGGCCTTACGTTTTTATCATAAAGTCTCTCATGATGTTATCGTTGGCCTTACATTTTTATCAGTAAGTTAAAGACTAAAATCCATAAAAGATTGCTAACAAAAATGGTTATAAATATTTGCTTAGTTTCATATAAGCTTCAAATTTTGCAATGAAAAGTGATTCAAAATTTGAAAGTACAAATTACACAACTTTGATCCAATGGATGACACATAATGTAGGTTTTTATTTTTTTTCTAACTGATATAACAGAAAATTCACCTTAAAAATATTTAGCTCACCTTCTGACACATGGCACACATTTTGCTTTGATTTGCTACTCCTTTAACACATAGAAAAACAAAAATGTGTTGATAGAAAGTTTTACAGTATGTATACAAGATTGTAGACAGCACATTGAGATGTTTCCACATTCTTATCCTGTGAGGATACTAAAAAAAAGAAAGGAGAGTTTGTAATTTACTTTTTAATAGCATGCAAATATCTTGTAAGTGGAATGACCAAGCTTATAAATTATTACTCATGTGCATGATAAAAATAATGCATATACATTGTAAATTACAGAAAGAATTACAATTAAGGAAAAACTTTCAACATATACTATTAAACATAGAGAAATAAAAACATGACTACTTTTTAGTGTTGCTTTTACATTTATAATATCTTCACTATCAAGTTCTGCTTTAGAAAAACCTGTTTAACATTTATTTCTTAATTGATAGAATATTCCTTTAAAGAAGGCCAGGCATGGCTAATTGTGTTAAGGCATTCGACTCGTTATTTGAGGGTTGTGGGTTTGAATCCCTGTCGCACCAAACATGTTTGCCCTTTGAGCCGTGTGGACATTATAATGTGCAGTCAATCCCATTACTCATTGGTAAAAGAGTAGCCCAAGAGTCGGCAGTGGGTGGTGATGACTAGCTGCCTTCCCTCCAGTCTTACACTGCTAAATTAGGGACGGCTAGCACAGATAGCCCTGGAGTAGCTTTGTGCGAAATTCAAAACAAACCAAACAAAGACAAATCACGTGTATAATAAAAAATCAATTAATTATTCATTATCAAATTGTGTTGTTAATTAGAAATCAATTGTGAAGTCATTGAAAGATATCTCAGAAATAAGAAAATTTTTGTTATGGAATGGTAAATTACCTGATATTATTCTAACTTAAATGTTATGGGCTGAGTATTGCGAATTAATACAAGATCACAAGTCAAACATGGAAAATTAACTTTTTGAAGTACTCAAAGAAATATGGCAGTCAATCACTCAGGATTATTTGCACAAACTCATAGAAAGCATACCATACCAATGCGAAGCAGTTCTGAAATCCAAGGGAATCCCATCTAAATATTAACTTGTGAAACAGATTTGTATAATTTTGAATTTCATTTTTGCATACAATTATTGCAGATAAAATTTTTTGATCATTTTGCTGACTAGCTGGATTAAGATCTAATAAACTACAGCAGGTGCACAATGTTTTTATGAGAAGATGTAACTAAAATCTTGAAAAGTTCAGTTATTTATAAAAGCCAATGTTAAAATTAGGATCTTATCAAGCGTGTTCTAAAAACATAGTTTTTATTTTTCTGTTATCTAAAAAAAAGATATAACAAATTAACAATATTTGGGGGTTTCACTTTTTCTGTCCACCTCATGCAGGTGAAGAGACGACCTGGATGGGCCAAAATTGAGTTTCTCACTGAGCTTGTCATTAAAATTTGGTAACATTGTAAAAACAAAAAACACACCATACATTTCCGCAAAAACTTTTATATTATTCCAAAACCAAATGCACACAGTTGATTTTATCATAAAGTAAATTCATAACTTATATGCCAAAATATGAAAGACTCTCTACCCATTTTTATTCACTTTTTTTTTACTTGCTTCAGAACCAGAACTCTAAACCTGCTATCCTGGTGGAGGTGTTGCGATTAAACATTTGGAAATGTAACATTACTCACAAACGAAACTTCTTCCATCATATTTATAAAATATGACATGTTCTTATTTATTTACAATAATAATATGATCAAACAGTGCTACAGCTTGGAGATGATATTATTTACATATATATGCATATACATATAACCTTTTTATTATTACATAAAATTACATGCAAATTGTAAACAATTATTTGGGCTCTATCTTACTCAAGGCATGATATTTACAAAGTTAATGCTGCAAATCTGTTGCTATATGAAAAAAATTGCTTTCTATGAATGGCATAAGAATGAAATAAATAAAGAAAACATTCACTACTAGTATGACACTAATATGATTATTATTTTAACATTTATTAGAAACAAATGAGTTAAAAATACATATAATAAAACATTTTCCAGTAATGATACATCACTTCATGTTTGACTTTTCTGGATTTCAAAGTGTGTTTGATACACCTAAGTTTAGTCTTTTGTATATATAAACAAAATATGATGTAAATCTAAGCTAAAGTTTGGTTAATTAAAAACCATAACTACTGTTTGTTTATTTGTTAAAAGTGTGGAAACATAGTTTTTACCCATGCTCAATAAACATGCCTTGAATATTTCGTAAGTACATACATTTCACTGTCTGTAGATTAAAGAAAATACATTTTATACAAATATCAATTCTTTTAAAATTAGAACGTGTTAAAACGAACATCAAATCTCTAAATATTCAGTTCTCTCCAGAAAATGCATTACCCTAAAGATAGCCAGTTTATTTTGTTTAAACACACTAATGTATTACTGTAGAAAGTTTATTTTGTTTAAACACACTAATGTATTACTGTAGAAAGTTTATTTTGTTTGTTCCTCAGTAAATGTAGGTTAATAAACATGTAACTGTAAGAAGTATGAATTTTAAACTAAGTCAAAGCTGCAGACACATTGAGTTAGGTTTTCTAAATCTGAGGCATTATGGGATACATTTGGAAGTAATCCATTGCATTTTTAAAAACTTTCAGAGAATAGTGCCTGCTACTCACGAACTTTTGACCAATGTTTTTGGACCAATATATTTACAGGAAATTCTGAATAATGTTCATTTACATAGACTGGGATTTGTTCCTCTTGAAAACTTATGTTGTTTCTGTATGTACGTGTAGGAGAAACATATTGTTAAGTTTAAAAAATCAAGCTACTTGAAAGGAAATTCTACTCTTGAATTGTAGAAAACAGCATCCTAAATTTGGAGAATGAAACCAATAGATTACAATGTAGTACATTAATCAATGTAATACCATCTAAAGTACTTTGATAACATTAGACTGTTAAATCAAGATATTGTTGCTGTATTTATTAAAGTGGTACTTAACAAAAATGCCTATAATACTGTACTTTTCAAATAAAAGGGACAGGTGTAAGAATACTCGAGTGATTAAACATTTAAGACCTTATACAACGACTCTCATTCTCAAATACTTGTTGCTTATCTATCTTATAGACAACAAACCCTCAAAAGTTCTTGAAACTGCAAGGTATCATTTCAAAATGTATCCCACAAGGCCTCAAATGAATAATACTTTTCTCAGCCTTGTGCCTGTGACTCTAACTTCAAATTCCATGTTTCATACCTTCACATGTACATCGATATTCCATATTAACACAGGGTAAGACAGGAACACGAAATCCTTATGAATACAAGTGAGCATTCCACACTCGTGTTTTGCAGGGAATCAACTTTTTCTTTATCTACACAACAAACAAATATGCAGTAATGTTTTTATAGCTAAAACTAACTTTAAAAATCGGTTTTAAAATTAGTTTATGAATTATTTTCAAAAGTAAATAGATATATACTTTTCCAACTGAAAAAAATGTTTTTAGGCTACAGGTATTAAATACACAAAAGAGCAAAATTTGATATTTTAAGCTACTTATAACCCACTGATGTATGCATTTATAGTTTTGGATTCTAGTACAAACTAAAAACCTTAAACTTATATGAAATTAAAAGTAACACAACATAATTCAATTCCAATTAATTATAGAAATTACTTCATCAGTATACACATATTAATCATCTCAGATTATCTAAAACCATAATATAACTGGAAAACTTATAACCCCACCTAACTAAATTGTGGATCACTTTAAGGCTTAGGAAGAGAGAAAAAGTATGAATCTAACACAATAGAAGAAAAAAAAAGTATTTATTTTCAACATTACAAATCAACCCTCCAGTTACAGATCTCATATAGTTGGTGTAACTTTTTACAATGCATATTTTAGTTTAAATATACCTCAGGATGGCTAGTATGGATATTAACACTTTTACTAACAAAACAGAGAACAACATTTCGACCAGAAAATGACCTAGGAAGATCAAAACATTGTTCTCTGCCCTATTAGTAAAATTGTTAATACCTATACCAGCCATTCTGAAATATATTTTTACTTCAAATATTTACTTTTATCATTAAGCATGTTTTAGTTTATTCCCTGTAGTATTTTCTAGGCTATTCTGTGTAAACAGATATTAAATATCCATGAAAAATTGACAAAAATCGCAACTCTTGTTATCTGTCAGGTAGGAAAAAATTGGAAATGATACAAATATGATTAAAATTGAAAGTTGCCATCACCTCCAGATTTAACCATTACTTTAACACTTTTTAATTATCATGACTGATCTCACACAGACCTCTTAAGCCACTCTCTTAAACTTCCATGCTGCATAAACGTCTCTTCTTTTCTTTTGTCTTGAGATCTCTTTCTGATTCCTTTTTGACCACTTCTGTGTTCTGTAAACCACTCACCAGTGAAACTTAAAAAGAGTATTTTCTAAGAACACCTCTGCTGGTGTTGACCCCATTGGTGACACCTGATCTATCCCACATTCTGCTGCAAGACCAAGCTTCACTGAACTGGCATACTGTGCTGGAAACTTAAAAGTTTAAGAAAAACTCAACCAAGTATTTTCTTAAGACAACTTTCCCAGATGAGGCTATGCAGGGGCTCATTAAGACTTTACATGTAGTAGTCAACACACTCTTGCATGAGTTCATCATAACACAACAAATCAAAAACAGACTTTAGAACATCCAACACAGCATCACCTAAGCCACCTTCACAACACTTGTATCTCTCTGGATCTTTCAAATAACCACACCATTTTTTACTACATTATGCTGTTGATATTATCTGTCAATCAGGTTTCTTTTGTTATGCCTTATAGCTATGTCCAATTAATTTTAGACCTTGTTCATCATTGACTCTGTGAGTCTTCCTTTGGATCCAAAGAATGGTGTACTTATATTGGAGTTGTTTGCTTTTATAGTTCTTTTTCAGTTGTAGAAAGCAGATGCCAGTTATCTGCTTGACGTGGTCTAGATATTCCCTCTTTACAATTTCTTTTGCCTCTTGAAATTTTTAATAAAAAATCTGCTTGAAAGAGGCTGAGTCCACACCTCCATTGTATGTCATGTCTTGTATTCTAGTCCATTCCTTAATTTAAATCTCGCAAAAATTTTCTTTGTGCTATCCATTTCTGTAAGTGAGGCTGTGCCCTTGTGTTTCACAAGAATAATACAGATGACTTCCCACTGTATGTTCTCTTCTGAAGTCTTGTCTCTCTTGGACCAAACAATCTATGCAGCACATTTTATTATAAAACACCCCACACATTTTCAATAGATACATAAGAATCTCTATATCACTGAGAGACATATATACCCTTTTCTGCTACTATGTCCCATCCACACTAATGATGCAATCATTACCTACAGCTTTCACTTTCTTTATTGCTCTTCTCATGGAGTCCATGGATTCAGCTATGTATGCACTGTAAGGCTATCTTTTAATTTGTAATGACTGGAGCTGGTATCATATTTATTTGTAAACAGAAGAATTTCATATGCTCATGCCTCTGACCCACGTTATGAAGTACCATTACCATTACCATTACCATTCATTCACTCGACGTATAGGGTTTTTAGTCTTTTAACGTAGTGGTTGCACGGAAAGAGTTAGAAAATAAGATGTCCCAACCATATTAAGCATGTTAGCTCAAGATAAAAAAACAAACAAACTTTCTGACCAAATGTTCCTTCGTTACAAAAACATTATTTCTTCCCACTATGAAACACAACAGTTGACTGAATGTAAGCTGTAGCAATTCAACATCAAAAATAGGTAGCTACTTAATCTACACACTATAATCAGAAGCCCCTACATAATCTTCTCTTATACTACCACAACAACTTTTAGTTTTATTCCTTGTTATTCCTGTTATGTTCCATATTCACAACTTTTTATTTTCGACTTTGCAGGTTTATTCCAACCGTTTTCGATAGTTAGTCACTGAATTATAAATGTGTTGGTTCCCATGAAACCTCTAATTTCTTCTTAAATTTTTTCGTGTTAAATAAAATCTTAAAATAATGGACTTAAATTGCAAAAGGAATTGATTGAATGGTTGGTTTGGTGTTTTTATGGAGCAAAGCAACCTGGCTATCTGCGCCAAACATTCAGTAAATGTTGATATTAAAGTAAAATTGTTAAAATTCATAAAAAGAAATCAAGGTGAAACAAAATAAGTTTATTTTTTTAAATTAAAACATAAATATCATTAAATCAAATTTTTACATCTAGTCTACAGTGGTAAGAAAAAAAACTACAGTAATACAAGTTGTAAAGGATTTTCTATAGCATAATTGTAATTATCGTAACTCGTCAGGATGACTAATTGAGTAAGTCCAAAAATCAGCGTTAGTCACGTGAAGTTGGCCATTCCAGTCCTTCTTTCAAGTTATTTGATCTTACGGCCATTTTCTAATATAAAATCAAACGAGATGTAATTTGATTCTTGAAAGAGAATCACATTAAACAAAAGGTCTAATGCATAAAAAAACACTTAAATGGCATTAAAAAGATTGATGACCTTTAAAAGACTAAAAACATTTAAGGGGGACAGTGTCTAACAACACTAACAACACTGCCTAACATTATGGACAAACCTTGGGACAGATAATGGTTAAAATGGCGTCATTGTTGAGAGTCATAATGACGACATGAAAGTAAAATGTGGTTTATTATGACCTGAGTGTCACACAAACTGCACAATGATGCATTAATTCCAGATAAAAGAAAACGATGAGTTAAAAACTGTGACCAATGTGTAGTCTAGTAAGAACTTCCTCATTCTGATCCTTATGGAAGCAAGATGGCCAAAGTCCAGTAGAGCGCTTTATTTGGAAAAGCTTTTTTTCACGTTGTTTTCTCCAATTCGACTGCCAACTGGCATAGAGCCGAGCCTTGAATACAGAACAGTAGTCCATGTATGGAAAAGACACAGCAGTGATAGCGCCAGAGCAGACATATTTAGCTCTGGTGTCGGCGAGCTCGTTCCCGGGAATATCAACGCAGCCCAGTATCCAGAAGAACTGGATAGAAGTAGATGTTAAAGTGAAATGGGCCAGTCAGATTTGATGGTCGGCGAGAATAGGGTGAGAACTAACGTGAAGCAATTCCAAAGCCAGTAGAGAATTAAGTGAGTCAGAATAAATATTGCAGTTTGAGTATTGCTTAGTTTCTCAATGATACAGGGCAAGAGAAATGGTGTACAGTTTAGTAGTGAACATGGAAATTGTAAAGGAGATTCTGAACATAACCACTAAACCATAAAAAACCATGGCAGAACCCACAAAGTCATCTGATATCTAATCATCCATATAAATAGGAATGGAAGGATGGTTTGAAAGATTCAGCAAATAACAGACAGTATTTACAGTTGGGAATATCTGCTTTTCTAAGATGAATTAAATATAGATCACATTTGGGTACTGTAATTAGCCATGGTAGGATGGGATGACCAATGGATACAGCAGTATTATCCAAGGACATACTCAATTCATCCAACTGTTCCTGAATACAAAGGCCAAAATGAGCAATGGCAGATCACCTGGTCTGAAACAGAATGGTACACCAAGGAAGGAAAAGAAGACTAAGTGGGATGCTGTGGTAATGATCAAAGTTTTGAAGCATATAGTAAAGACAGTTGCAAACAGCACAGGTGAAGAGAAAGTTCGTGAAACTCTGTGTATATCCCTAAACTTGGGAAGTGCAGAAAGCCCCAGCACAGAGCCAAAGTCCCTGATGATGAACGGAGTCCAGCATCTTCAAGGCAGAGACAGAGACTAGTTATCGATAGTCGAGGTTCGATCAAAGAAGAGCGTGATATGTCTTTAGCATAGATCATCAATACACTCCCCAAATGGTGGAATAAAGAACACGGAAGATATTCAGTGCTCTCGTACATTTGACTCACAGCTGCTTGATGTGTGGTATAAGGGTCAGCTTATGGTCAAATATAAGTCCCAAAACCTTTGTCTCAAGGACCACAGGTAGCACAACTTCACTGATATGGAGTTTAGGATCAGGGTGAACACCCTATTGGCGGCAAAATTGCATGCAAACAGTTTTAGAGAGAGAGAAGATAAGGCAATTTCCCGTGGTCCACTGCAATAAACAATTGAGAGCAGTCTTTAACAGCTGCTCAATATACCCCATGTTCGACGACTGCCATGAGATGTAAAAGTCGTCGACATAAAGCCCATTTGCAACAGTAAGAGGGAGTCTTTCAGTGATGACATTAATCTTTATACTGAAAAGTGTGACACTCAAAACACAGCCCTGAGGGACTCCAAGTTCCTGTAGGAAACAATGAAATAGTGTTGAACCCATACCACCCTTGGAATCGCCTGTCCATCAAAAAATGGGTAAATGGCTATGTAACCCATATAAATAGAGTTCTCGCAAAATACCAAACCTTCATATTGTATCATAAGCCGTCACAATGTAAAAAATATTGATATAAGGCGTCATTTGAAATAGGCTTTTCTGATTGATGTTTCAAGTTGAATTAGGTAGTCCATGTTGAAGCACTGTCGTTGGAACCCACACTGGGTGAGCGAGAGGAGGTTGTATGATTCGAGGTACCAAACAAGACAAGCATTAACCATCTTTTTCAGATATTACAGAGACAGTTCATTAAACCAATTGGACAGTAGTTTGAAGGAATCTTGAGATCCTTCCCAGGCTAAGAGAAAGGTAGGACAATAGCCTGGCTCAAGGCATCAGAAACACATTTTCCTGTCAGATCCAGTTAAAAACAATCAGAAGAATAGCAATAGAAGCAGAAGATAGATGGCACAGCATGTCATAGTGTACATCATCAGGTCCAACCCATGTAAGGCCAGTTTGAGTTCCACCAGTGTGAAGGGACAATTGTAGTCATAAAGACCGTTTGAAAAGAAAGAGGTGATTGTTCTGCCCGAGTCTTTATTACTAAGAAAGTAGAAGCAGAAGCAGAAGTGCTAGATACCCAGCAAAAGCTTTTACCAAAAGTATCGACAATGATCTGGGTATCAGTTACTTCCTGGCCATCAGAGAGCAAGATCGAGAGGGGGACAGAGTGATATTGTCCACTGACCTTTTGAATCTTGTCCCAAATTGCTTTCAAACTGCTGATAGAGGATATGTTGGTTGTGAACGTAATCAAAGATTCCTTCTGGGGTTGCTGTCTTACCAATGCGGTTTGAGGTTGTGGGATATCTCCAGAAAGTATCCCACGCTCATTTTTAGTCTTCCGTGCCATGTGGCAGGCAGTATTTCACCATGGACGAGGATATAGTGGAAAATGTGTTGAGGGTTAATGAATACATTAAGCAGCTGCTTGTATAATGGTATCAGCTACTGCTACCACACAATTGTCTATTGATTGCTTGCAGATGATGTCAGGATCAAATTCTGTAAGAGCAGTTAAAGAGAATCAGTTTGATTGATCCAGCTTTCATTGTGGCACAAGGGTCGGGTGATATCGAATATGGCCAGTCTCTTAGAATTATTGGAAAATGATCAATGCCTCATGGTTATTATCAACCATCCATGAAAAGTGAGACAATAACAAAGCAGAGCAAATTGAAGATCAAAAGCAGTAAATTACTAAGTACATGAAACTAAGCACGAGAACCACTATTGAATCGAAAAAGGTTGTGATCAGAGAGCATACGCTCTACTGAGTGACCCCTCCCATCAATATCAGCACTTCTCCAGAGGGGAGGATGTCCATTAAAGTCCCACAAGATTAAAAATGGTGACAACAACTTTTAAATGAAAGCATCAAGGTCTGATTGATCATAGGTCTTTCCAGGCATCAGGCAGAGAACAAACAGTAAAGGTATGACCTAAAGAAACACGGATGGCTACGGCCTCCAAAAGTGTGTTGAGTGGAAAAGACAAGGTGGTCACATGTTGATCGACCAACAGTGCCACCCCTTCAAGCTTATCCATCATACAGCCAGTCATTTTTATACAAAGAAAACTTCTGAAAGGTTACTGTATCAGCAGGTTTCAGAAATGTTTTCTGTAAGTAAAGGCATACTAGATGGTAGGAACTAATCAATATTTTGATTTCATCCAGTAGAATGTCAACTTCGACATTTCCATTGTATCAAGGTGGCCATTTTTATTTATGTGTAGGCGAATTTGGTGGAGAATCCTTCTGTTTACAACAGGTCTTTTTTCTTTATGCTTTATTCAAGGAGGTTTGTCGATCTCCATGGATCCTTTCCTGGGTCGATTGGGCAGGTCTTTGTTTTTGGAAGAGGATTCCAGCGACTGAGGACGTAAAGAAATGATCGTTTTGCATCTTGAGGTGGGAGAAGATGTACCCGAGGATGGCCATACCCGAAATCATAGGAAGCGGATCTTGAGGTTTGCTGAAATGTAAATGTATGTTTAGAAACAGAGATGGGTGTTGATGTTCATTCATCAACTTTTCTAGCTATGAAAGTCAAAAGACTTTTCATTTAGTTTGAGAACGATTATTTTGGAGGCACAGAGAGATCCGTTTGCTCTCCCACTGCAGTAGTGGAATGAAGTGGAGCAGCATACGTCTGAGAAGAAGCGGTGGACAGCAACTTTCGAGCCTCAGAGTAAGTAATGTTTTGAATCGTCTTCAGTTGCGGCATCTCTTTTTCTTCCAACCATTTAGGGTTAGAACGAAAGTAGGACAGGTGAGAGACATTGCAACTGATGCAATGAAAGTTCATTTCACACTCATAGGAATCGTGGTCCTTACCATTATAATGAACATACTTTAAAGAACCACGATGAGATGTCTTCAAGTGACTGAACCACTGACACTAGAAACATCTGAGAGGGTTTGGAATGTATGGCCATACTTTGCAATTAAGATAACCTGTCTTGATAGTGGAAGATGGGTGCGGTGATGTAAATGTTAAAATGATGACATTGGTCAGCATCATAATTCCATCCTTGCGAGTGGAGATCCACCTCACTGCAGAAATTCATTTGGTGGAGAAACCGGTGAGAATCTCCGACTTGCAAATGTTCTTCAAATCTTCTCAACAATAGCTTCTCGTAGCGAATTCAAAGTAGCATGAGATGTAACTTTACTAGGTATATCCCTATCACCTTTTAATGGAAGAGGAGTTCACTGTTTTAAGATGAGGATGTTTCCACCAATATGTTACCAGAGCAAAGTTTTTGGACCATCTTTGGAGAGCCAGCAAGTCCCTCTGGTCCATTTGGAATGAAAAAGGGAGATATTTGCCATAAAGGTTTGTTTGAAAGAGAATATATTAAAAGAAAATAAGGTACAGGTGTTACAGATGCTGAAGATTGCAGCTCAGAATATTCAAGATGTGGTCGTTTACCTATTGACTGTTTTGTTCACTATTTTTTTTCGTTTTTATGTGGATTATCCACAATGAAAAAGAATATTTTAGTGCCCACTGACCTCACCCACCATGGAACCTTACGAGGGTACGCATTAAATGCCAGACCAGGACACTGCAGCAAAGCCAGGGTTTAGGGAGCAAAACACCCAAACACCAGCATTAGATACAATGTCCACAACACTTGTTGAGAACATCCGACACTATTACTTAGTTGACCCTAGCCCGAGTGGGCCAATCAATTGACCCTAAGGTGCCACCCCAACGTTGTCCATCTTCAGGAATTCAAGAAAAAAGTGGTTTGTACGGATTGGACCCTTCAACCACCAGGATCCTTTCCTTTTATTCAGGAATCACCACGCATGGCAAACACGTGAGTGAATGTTTAAATCCCAGAGGAAGTTAATTGAGAGAACAGAACTTTCTTTCGGAGATACCCTCACCACGTTCAGGAATCCACACCGAGAGGTGCAAAAGACAAGGCAGTTGGCATTAAAGCCAGCAAAGTATCACATGGAGTTGAACACTGTTCACTTGAATCTTTATTAGCTTCACTGGAGTGAAGTTAGGGAAAAACTTTCAGCATTGTTGCACTTTTAAGGACCAGCCAATTATTATGCATCAAGTTTGTGAGAAAAACTGAGAAAATTATCACCTAAGAGACACTGTGAATTGCCAGGACAGTTTCTATAGGTTGTTGTTGTTGTTGTTTTAAATCAAGCACAATGCTACACAATGGGCTATCTGTGCTCTGCCCACCACGGGTATCGAAACCCGGATTTTAGCGTGTAAGTCCACAGATATACCGCTGAGCCACTGGGGGCGTTTCTATAGAAAGATTTTAAATTCAAATACAGTATTTCGATTTTCAATATCATTTTTGAGAGAATATAGGGTTAATTTTATAAATACATGCTCAAAAGTTGAACGTAGACATTTCAAAGTGGCAAATATCTATTTTTCAAAAACGGTGAAAATATGAAAACAATGGACGAGAAATTACCTTTCACCTTAAATAATTAAAAACAGGTCTTATTTAGTCAAAATGGTTTCATGGTTGTCATTTGCTATGAATAACTGTTCAAATTTTCAAAGGTTTTGTGTTTTGGTTTTTATCCTACTTTCTCAAAAATAATAAAACTTACCTGATCAAAGTAAGCCTATATCATGGATTTGTCTTTAAATGTAATGAACACTGCTTCTTGACGTGATCTTATTTTATTTGCTATCAATCTTAAACTATTAAACAAGGTGTATCTTAATAATGGTAAAGTTAGAATTATAATATGATGATGGTAATAACTGTTAAATACAGCTTTAATCGTAGTTGGTAAAACGTTTAAAACCTCAATAAGTTAATTACTAATTCAAATCTTATTCTTAACAAATTTTTTGCTCTTCAACTAAAAATTCGAGCAAATTTTATGAAATGCATTTATATCACAAATGTTTTTGCTTACCACGTCACGTAATGATCTGAAATTTTTTTTTCCATTTACGTTGTTGTTAAAGTATTTAATAAAAGATGAATATTAAAATTAAAGACGACTGTCATTACGAGGTTTTGGGTCTTAAATTAGTCACCTTATTCCTCAAACAGTCCAAGTCTACTAAGAAAACTGAAACCTAGTCATACTACTAGCACAAGTACAGATGTTCTTAACCTGGGTTCAATTGAACCTCAGGGGTTTGGTGAGTCAGTCTCAGGATTTCGGCGGTGGTCAAGAACGGTGATCCGTTCCGTTCACCCCACTCGTATGATTCGTGACGTCATGCTCCATTTGGCCATCATTAGCTGCGGCTGATCACGTCACATCACTTGACCTTAATATTTGAGCTTCAGGGAAATTCGTGCGCTTAGCAATCGACTTGTGACTGTAGTAATCGTCCGTCATTTGTGATTGTTTTCCTAATCTTTCATTCCCTTCATACTGACTATGTCGAGCAAAAACAGAAAGTGGTGGGACGAATACGTACAATATGGATTCACTTGTATAACGTAAGATGGTGGGAGTCAGCGTCCTTAATGAATTATTTGCAATGCCAAGTTGAGTAATTCTATTTTAGCATCGGAAAACTAAAGCTGCATGGAGATGGGAATTACAAGAACATAAGGTTTGCTGAATTCAAGGTAAAGAAAGCCAGGTTCGATGAAAAGGCTACTTTGCCTGTTCTCGGCTTTGTACTCATCGACAAACCGATCCTCACAGCATCATACGAAGTTGCGTACTTTATCGCAAAGCAGGGCAAACCATACACCATTGGTGAAGCACTCGCAAAACCAGCTGCGTTTAAGGTGACGAGTATCATGCTGGGAAAAGCTGCTAAAATAAGTTATCCCAAATTCCTCTTTCAAATAGCACCATCAGCAGCAGAATAGATGACATGAGCGATGACATCTTGGCTCAAGAAGTTGCAAATCTGATTTCAAGCCCAGCAAAATTCAAACTTCAATTCAACGAGACCACCGACGTTTCCAATTTAATCAGTTTGTTGTATTCGTGCGCTTTGTGAAGAACGATGAGATATTTTTTTATTATTATTTTGTAATCCTCTTACAACAACAACTAAGGCAGCCGACGTGAAAAAACTTATGGATAAGTTCTTCAAAGTCAAAGATCTTTTGTGGGATATGGTTTCTGCAATTTGTTTGGACGAAGCTCCAGTCATGCTGGGACGAAACTCTGGTTTTGATGCGCTGGTAAAATCCGATGCATTACACATCGTTGAAACGCACTGTGTTTTGCACTGGCAACAAAACCTTGCCTTCAAAACTGGCAGAAGTGTTAAAAAATTGTAGTAGAATGTGTGAACTTTGTGTGAAATAGTGCCCTGAAACACCGCATCTTCAAAGAGCTGTGTAATGAAATGGACTCTAAATTTGAGGTACTCCTGCACCATTCTAACGTTCGGTGGTTATCCCGGGGAAAGGTGCTGAATGTGTTTTTGCAAAGCGTGTAGAATTAGCCTTGTTTTTGCGAGAGAACCAACATTGTCATGCAGATCAATTCAAAAAATCTGAGTTCATTCTCATTTTGGCGGGCATGGCTGATATCTTCAATGCTCTTAATCAACAGATGCAAGGCGGTGGAGTCAACATCATCAAAGCGGAAGAAAACCTGAAGGATTTTTAAAAACAGCTACCGTTATGGAAACGACGAACAGAGAATGATAACTTCGCAAACTCTCCCCCGCTGGACGACAGTGTAAGTAAGATCGAAAATGTGGCTGATATTGGAGACATTTCTATACCCGGGAAACTGAAACAAGCAATTTTCATGCACTTAGATGAACTCGCAAAGTCTCTCGACGGATACTTCCCCACCAGAGAGTCATATCCAGTATTGGTGAAACAGCCGTTTACGTTTATTGTTGTGACAGCAGATGTCAATGATGAATACCTTGACGAAATTATTGAACTTCAGCAGAGCCAGGTTTAACAGCAACTTTTCAAAACAACAACGCTCTCAACGTTTTGGTGTAACCAAATCGTAGCATACCATTTTGTTGTTAAGAAAGCCCTTGAGATACTCATACAGTTTGTTACAACGTATCTTTGCGAGCAATCCTTTGAGAGGATGGTAGACAAAAAAACGAAGAAAAGGAACAGACTTTGTTGCAAAAACGATATGAGAGTGGCACTTGATAAAGTGAAACCGCGCATTTCTGAACTTTTCTCTAAAAGGCAACAGCAAAAGCCTCATTGATTTCCAGTAAATATTCATTGAGTTATGTTTTTGTTTTTGTGTGAAATTCATGTATTGTTGATTTTGTTCTTTGAACACAGTGATATTGTGTGTAACTGATGCCCTAATAAAATAGGTACTTATGTTTTGAATTCCAAATAAATCATATTTTATTTTTCGAATTACGAAGGGTTCAATGAGTGCAAGTACGAAACTTCCAAAGTTAAGTACCTCCAACAAGGTTAAGAATTGCTGTACCAGTATAATTAGTATTAGCAGTAACACTAATTATATTACTGGTACCATGTATTACCAGAAATAACGAAAATATTTCCAGATAGTTGGTGTATGAGTAACATTTAAATAACAATTATTGTTCAGAACAGTGTTCAGCTGATTAAATATTTTAATTTTTCTCCGAATTTTATGAAATTTATCGAAACAGAATATTTTGTGTTTTACTTTTAGGTAACTTCACCATACTAGGGACGGCTATCGCAGAAAGCCCTAGTGAAATTAAAAAACAAACACGTCTAGAGTTGATCATATGACGTTCTAATAATGTTTTTGTTATCAGTAAATATATAGTCATGTTAAATCAAAAAAAGGTAACTGATAAAGTGTTGTTACGTCTAAAGTTAAAGTTTTGTCGAAAGTTTATAAAGAAAATCAAGTAAATCCTAACTATCCATCCTCACACATACACATTCAGTTCCACTTAATATGGCTTCTTATCGGTACAGCAGCATACTCGCGGATATACAACACCAGAAATCTGGTTTTGATACCTGGTTTTGCGCTTAACTTCAAACAAATAGTAAAAAAATGTTTATGTCCCTTACTAAATCATTTGCGTGTAAAAGTAACATTTAAGATCCAAGCATAATATTTCGACAGCTTTCGTTGTTTTAACCTCAAATTTTAAAGTTAGAGTTAAAATTGAGTGAAACATTTTTGTAGTGTTATGTTAACCTAAACTTTAAGGTTGACTTACTTACCCTACACTGATATGCGTTGCTAGCACTAAACTGTAAAAGTGCTGTTGGACTCGACATGGCCAAGCGTGTGACTCGTAATCTGGGGGTTGCGGGTTTGCATCCCCGTCGCGCCAAACATGCTCGCCCTCCCAGCCGAGGGGGGCGTTATAATGTGACGGTCAATCCCACTATTCGTTCATGAAAGAGTAGCCCAAGAGTTGGCGGTGGGTGGTGATGACTAGCTGCCTTCCTTCTTGTGTTACACTGCTAAATTAGGGACGACTAGCACAGATAGCCCTCGAGTAGCTTTGTGTGAAATTCAAAAACAAACAAACAAAGAAAAGTGCTGTTATTATATAATGTCATTGTTAAGCAGGCTATATTGTATTTTTTAAATAAAACGTAAGGTTATTAAATGTCGTACTAAGCCTAAATTGTATGTGTGATTTGTTTGGCCTCAGTGCTACGTTTCTTCCTAAACCTAAACGACTGATTCATTTATGATAAGAAATACAGCAGTACTTGTGCAAAATTTTCACAGAAAAACATATTGAGTTTTAGAGACGCGTCCATTTGTTGTAGTTTTGTTGATGACTCAATATTTTACTTTTAGTGTTTTATTTATTTGATCCATAAACAAGTATAACTGTGATGAGGTTCAGTACATTCTAATTAGCATTATGAAAAATAATTGTAACATCAACTGAACTAATACAAATGGATGCATCTGTAACAGTCGATATTTTGTAGGGGAAATTCTGTTCAAGTAACCTAAATGTTGTTTTTTTTTAATTTTCTAAGACTTTTTGTGAATCGCGATAGTCTTTAAGTATCTGCATAATGACTTAAACCAAAATTTGCGTGTTAAAAAGTACTTATGATGTACAACGTTGTGTAATAAATACCACTTATTAGTAGTGATTACTGTAATTGTAATAGTATTATACTAGTGGTAATACTTTACCAGTATAAGGTAAATTTCATAATACCAGTAAACGTTAAATTTTATTAATCAAGTACAGTTAGGCTTCAAGAGGATTGTTTTTGAATTAAGCACAAAGTTACACGAGGGCTGTCTACGCTAGCTGTCTCTAATTTTGCAGTGTAAGACTAGAGGGAAGGCAGCTAGTCATCACCACCCATCGTCAACTCCTGGATTACTTTTTTACCAACGAATAGTGGGATTGATCGTCACACTATATCACCCCTACGGCTGAAAGGGCGAAAATATTTGGTTGGAGGGCGATTCGAACCCGCGACCTTCAGTTTACGAGTCAAGTGCCTTAACCACCTAGTTATGCCGGGCAGACTTTCCATCTTTCTTTATTCACTGTGTGAGAAAATCCCCATATTTTACTCGTTTCTCGTCTGTAATCGTACCCCTGACACACAGGGCGACGGCTTTTTTTGTAGACCTATATTAACTTTATTATAAAGAGAAAACTTAATCAACTCGGATTTGTTATGTTCTTTTCCGCTAAAACAGATATTCATAAACTTAGAACGTAAGTAGATTTAACATATAATTATTATATTGTGAAAGTAGCTATGTTTACGATAATAAATCGTGATCTCCACAGGAAAAATGTTTGCAAACAATTAAGTACACTAAAATAACAGACAACTGCAAAAAATAATCGGATAACAGATGGATATTTATTAATGCATGACAAACGTAACCAAATACTAAACCGTTCATCAAAACGGTTTTGGAAACGAAGAATGGTAAATGTGGACATGTTTTTCGCATAGAATCAGACTGGTTAAAAAAAAAGAGCCCTGTTAAAGTAAAAAATAATGGCAAGTAATTGCAAGTTTGAAATAAAAAACTTCGACCTTTAGGGTTAAACTATGAAAAGAATACATAATGGTAGAGGGAATCACCTATATATGTATAAGATATAATAACAAATGATAGTATGTTTAAACGATCATAATTACTAGTGAGGGTAGTGCGGTGAGAGAACAAAAGAGAACAAGTCGGGTAAATATCTTGACCAACGATTTTTGTAGGTCGGCTGGGAAGTTGGCCTCGTGTCAAGTATATTAAAAAGAAAGATGAAATATTAGTAAAGAAAATATAAGACATTTTATTGAAAAAGTTCCAAAACTACTTTGAGTCAAAACAAATAAACACATTAACACTACTTAAGCACTTGACAGGCGTATATTTCTTTGTGATAGGCCTAACTGTAGCCTAACTGGTGCCTGACGAGAATGCGTGAAGTTGACTTCCTTGTCGAAATTACGTACATTACAGGATTAATTTAATATTATCATAAAAGTGAAATAAACTTGCCTGGCTGTACTATCTAGGTTTCTAGTTGTGCTAATATTATAAATCTGTTATTTTCCTATTAAAACAATTAATATTTAAAGTAATAATGCTGTAGCGTTAGGCAACAAGCATTTAACTTTTGTACAGTGTGTGCCGTAAGTCCCTACCCATCCATATTGTGTCTAAACAACGTTATAATATTAATGATGCGTTGAATGCAGCTGTTACCACGCCATTTGGAATAATAACCCCTGCTATGTTAAGAAAAACGTCTCACAGAACATGGCGTCGCATAATATTATACAGTGAGAATGAGGGACAGCACACAGATGCACCAGATACACACGATATATGGATGGGTAGGGACTTACGAGCCACCCTGTATAATAATAATGTTTTAGTATAATTGTCTGTGATGCATATTTTTAAGCCTAGCAAGTGTAGAGAATCTTTTTAGTATTTTAGAGGCTGTGTGGTCTTGGTATATTGAGAAATATTGTTAATATTATACACAAAAAAGATGCTCATAGTTCGTTTACTTATGTTCGGTGTGAAGTGCTTAGTGTTCTGTATATTTGTTTGGGCTATCTGCCGTGTTTACTACGAGTAATCAAACCCTGGATGTTAACGTTGTAAGTCCACACACTTTTTTGTAAGCTGTAATCCTGAAAGAGTCGGGCTAGAAATTTCACTGTATACAGTTTAGTTACTGGTGACCTGTTTAACAACATTATTACGAAAAGTGCCACACAGATATTTTAAAAAACTAAACTAAACTATCGTGGCAGGGGTTCAGTTTAGAGAGAGAGAAATCAGAAGAGTTCTCTCTCCAACTGGGGTGTTCAGGAACTTTGTAGTTCCTCTTCGTCCCCTTTCGTGGATTGTTAATTTAAGATTAAGTGGTGTTTATTATAATTTAATAAGTTAATTTTCGTTATAGTTCTTTTACTTTTTCCGGTGAGAAGAGTCTCACCAAATGTTCTTTTGGGTGGAGGCAAAGGCAGCAGTGGAAAGGAAGGCCAGGACTTGTCCCGAAAGGAAAAAGTTCAGCAGATGTTAACATGAATGTAGTTTATTCGAATTTAGATCAAATCAAACGGCCCGGTTCTGGGTCTGGCAAAAAGGTTGCCTAGGCTGGGATCTAGAAATCCAATGCCTGAAGATTTTGAGGTGGGGGAAACGGGAGTGCCCCGAGAAAACCCACTTTCACACGACAGGCGCCGAAAGTTTTGCCTGTCGTGTGCCCTTTACCTGAAAAAAAAGAAAAAAAAAAAAAAAAGGAATTAATGTTAATAACATAGGTTTTATTTGTTTAGATTTTTTCCTGAGTAGATTGTGATTCTTGAAATATGTTGTAAGGTGATATGAATTTCGTTGGTGCACTTGATAATTTGTGTAGTGATGCCGTTAGTTTATTTCTATTTTCTGCTTTTAAATAATATTTCAGAGAAAGTTCTGTTATTCTATCTTTTATAGTTGGTAAATTACTAATTTGGTGTAGATAATTTGTTGGCGTAAAAGATGGTAAACTGAATGCAGATTTTAATATTTTGTTTTGTTGCACTTGGATTTTTTGGAGTGTATTGTTTGACATGTTGTATGTTACTTGACATCCGTACTCTATTAGTGGACGGATGTAAGCCTTGTATATTTGTATGATGGTGTTCGGTGCGCATTTCGATTGTTTACCAGTGATAGTCTTGAGATATGAAATCCTTTTTCTGATTGATGAGTGTATATTGTTTATGTGTTTTTTCCATGTTAACTTTGTGTCGAAAGTGACGCCAAGGAATGTGATGTTTTTGCTCGTGTTAATGGTTGTGTTTCCAAGTGATAGTTTTATTTTCTCTAGATTTTTTCTTTGCTTCTTTAGTTTTCTATAAAAGGTGATTGCTTGTGTTTTTGTCGGATTTAACACGACTCTCCACTTGTTGCTCCATGTTGCGACTTTGTTTAGTGATTCTTGTACGCGAGACATGGCCATTACTGGGTTTCTGGAGGTGCTCCAGATTGCGATGTCATCTGCGTACTGCGAGTTGTGTGTGTATGTTAGATTTGGAAAGGGTATGTCACTGACGAAGATTATGTATAGAAGTGGAGAGAGGACTGATCCTTGGGGCACTCCTGCCGTTATATTGAATAATTTAGATATGGTTTTATTGACTTTTACTTGTGCTGTTCTGTTGGTTAAAAAATTTGAAACCCATTTGACTATCATAGGATTTATTTGAAGATGATTTAGTTTGTATATGATGGCATTGTGCCACACGCTGTCGAATGCTTTTTTGACGTCTAGGAATACCCCTATAGTTACTTGATTGTTGTTGTAAGCTTTGTAGATTGATTCTGTGAGTCGTGTGAGGTGATCTGTTGTTTGTCTATTTTTTCTGGAGGCATTTTGAGATTCTGGAAGTATGTTGTTTGATTCACAAAAATGTAGGAGACGGTTGGAAATAATTCTTTCCATCAGTTTGCCAAGGCAGCTTAACAGACTGATTGGGCGGAAATTATCTGGATTTGTTCTGTTAGTTTGTTTCTTGGGGATCGTTGTTATGATGGCTTTTTTCCACGTGTCAGGGTAATACCCTGTCGCTAGTGAAATGTTCATGATGTTTGTGAGGTGTTGTAGTAGGAGAGTGGAACCTTTTTTGAGAATGATATTTGGTATTTGGTCATGTCCAGGGGAAGTATTCTTCAAGTTTTTGATATTAATCTTTAGTTCGGTAATGGTTATTTTTCTATTGATTGAGTTTGAGTATGCTTCTAGTGTCTCTCCGGGAAATCCTGGTGAGAATGAAGCTTGGTTTATACTTATGTAGTTGTTGACATGGTGTTTGTGTTGTGTGTCAAAATCTGCTGAGTTTAAATCGCTAAAAGCGGATTTGTAATAGTCGGCTAATAAGTCGGCTTTCTCTTCGTCCGTCCTTGCGATTTTATTGTTGTGTGTGATGTGTTGTAGCATGTGATTTGTGTTTTTGTCTGAAGCGATACTCTTGAATTTTTTCCAAAATTCTTTTGGATTGTTCTTGGTTTTTTCTAAGTTTTTGCAGAAGTTATGCCAATTGTTTTCTCTTACTTTTTTGATTTCTTGTTTAATTTTTGTATTTGTTCTATTGATTTCTGTTTTAATGAGTGGATCGCGTGTGATGTAGTGTATTCGTCTTAATTGTCTGCGTTTGATTATTAGTGCGTGAATTTCTGGTGTTAGAGTCCATTGAGTAAGTGATTGTTTTCTTTTTGATTTAGGAATTGTGTTTTTTATGGCTTTCTTTATGGCTTCTGTAATTTGGTCAACATATTTGTCTAGTTCTGTTTTGTTATCTACCTGTTCGATTGGATGGGGTAGGTATGAGTCCAGAGAGGCATTAAAAGTGAGCCAGTCTGTTTTAGTGTAGGTGTATGCTGAAGGAGTCACGTACGCCACAGCAGGGTGGCGCGGGTGAATCATGCATGATACGGGGAAGTGGTCACTGGTGATCTCATCATGCACTTTAAACAGATATTTTGGAGATAGGTGGTCTTATATATACATATCTAAATGGTTGGGGAACCAATATATATATTTCCAGCGGCAGCAATATCTGAAATATTATAAAAACTTATTTCAAACCAAGAAGAAAATTTCAATTCCAAAACTTCATACTTGAACTTCGAAGAAAATACTCTTCTATAATATTAAGAGGGTCACCAAACATCATTGTCATTCCCAGATATATCTAACAATTATCAAAAAGGATAACAACATGACATTATCTTTGCCAAATGTCGCTTAAAAGTATCAAAGAACTTCAAAGTGAGTTAAATTTGGTCAGTTGAAAACAAAAAGTAAAGGGAACACAAGAGAAGGCCGGGTCGATTGACAATGCCGAGACCAAAAATGCTGCAGTAAAGAAATCTTCAGTAGTCGAAAGTCGAGAACCAAGTTCCAAATGGACAATGAAATCTCAAAGAGATTAATTATTGATGTCGTCTTGATATCCCATCAAAATCGAAACTATTCATCAACTATTTTTCATTTCATTATAAGGGAAACTGAGAAACAAGTCCTGAGGATTGCTCTTCTAGTACGTTTCATACCAGCCATATCTTCTGATTAAAAATGCGATGATAGAGGGATAAACAAACACACTTTGCAAGAAAATGTTCTTGTATTGGAAGAACAGGAGGTAATTTTCAGAAGAGCACGAACAGTTACACATTATAATTACTTAGGTTAACTCTGCTACCCGGTAGTTGGTGAATGTTTTACTGAGCAGACAAGCTAGGCAAGAACAAATTCATCGATATCATAAAGCTATCAAAAATTGATACTTTGAACAACTGCGCATTTCTGAAGCTCTTTGTATTTCTTGCAAAATATGACAGGGTGCTCGAGAACATTTCGGAGAGTTATGGACGAAACAATGGTAAACAATGTAAAGATTACCACATGGTTGGCGTGTTTCAACTTTTTGTTTCTCAAGATTTGAACATCAAAACAAGCTTATCCAATTTGTTTCAATTAAACGTCAGACAGTAGCCACTAAAGTTTAAGTCTTAGACGACTGCACTACTATCCATAAATTGGATGCATTGTAATCAGGTATGGAATAGATAACCTTTATGTTGTGGAGTAAGCACTTCCTCAAAGTGGTCAGTGTAGAAATTCCAGCACTTCCTCAAAGTGGTCAGTGTAGAAATTCCATCTTCCGAAAATCGTTTTAATATTTTATGGACATACTTGGTTGGTAAGGAATTTTACTTATAACGTGCAGTCAGTAACTCGACCATATGAAGAGAGTTTTTTTTTTAAATCTAAGGACAGTATGGCGTTGTCTAAAAGGAAGATTCGTGTTGTTTCTATATTTACATAATCTACTTTGAAACGTCACCTAAGACAGGGAGACCCGCAAAACCCTTATTTTACTTGTAAATCTCCTTACTGCTTATTCATTCAGGTGTTGTTTTTCTTTTATATCATAAACTGTCTCGAACCCAAATGAACTGATGATACAACTACAGACTATGAACCTCATTCGACTTGTGAATTTCATGTCTAGAACTTCGAAGCAATATAAATCGCACAAAAGTTTCTATTATGTATGTAATAGTATTACGCTTCTTGTACACGAAAAGTTGGTGAGTAATTCCAACAGCAAATCAAGGATTGTGCTTTTAGTTATCCTGCATTTGCAAATTTTGAAAATCACAAAGTTGTCCCACCATGAAAAGTAAAACTTATGTATTTAATACAAAATAAACACATAATCAACGCTATTAAAAAACTGAACAAAAATAATGAAATAGTTCCAATAAAATCCATTTATCCGATTTTGTTTTAGGGCAAAAATATTCTATCACTGTTTCACTACAATCACTGTAATAATAGACATCTCGAACAGATGCCGCCACTTTCGACTGTCCTTGTAATGAAGTTATTCCGAAGCCAGGGCAGGAGTTACTTTCAAAGCGATCAAACGAATATGTACTTTTTCTCTGCTCCCTTAACAACAAAAATAGGCTGCTTATGTTTTATCATTACACGTGTCCCTTTGTTAGGCATGGCTACATCGGTTAACAATATGAACCATTGCAACCAATGTCAAGGAGCATGCGCGAAATAGTTTGAATACAAACGAAGATAAGAAACAACGGGAAGTTTTAGAAGTCAGGTGAGGTAACTTATACATTTGGTGAGTTTTATACGCTTGAAAAAAAAATGTGAATATTAGTTAATAACATCTGCTCCACAGCAAATATAAAAAAAATTACAAGTTTCTTTCACCTAATAACTTCACGAGCGTACAATGAATTCAAGAAATAAGAACAATAAACTTAACATACAAAATAGGAAACAACGTAATGATAACTGTGTGTGTAATCAACTAGACGTATGAAACAAATTGGTGTGAATTTTTTGTTTGCTTTTTTGATTTGAATTTCGCACAAAGCTACACGAGAGCTATCTGCGCTAGCTGTCTCTAATTTAGCAATGTAAGACTAGAGGGAAGGCAGCTAGTCATCACTACCCACCGTGAAAAGTTGGTGAGTAATTCCAACAGCAAATCAAGGATTGTGCTTTTAGTTATCCTGCATTTGCAAATTTTGAAAATCACAAAGTTGTCCCACCATGAAAAGTAACTCTTGGATTACTCTTTTATGAACGAATAGTGGGATAGACCGTCACATTATAACTCTTCCAAGGCTGAAAGGGCGATCAGGTTTGGTTCGACAGGGATTCGAACTCGCGACCCTTGGATTATGAGTCGAACTCCTTAACACTCTTGATCAAATCGAATGGACTAGAAGCTATCAATAAAAAACATCTGGTACTCAAAGTAAAGTATACTCAGAATGGATAATTAACAAGCTGTGATAGTTTTATTTTTTTTTGATAAATAGTAATTCTAAATTCATTAAAATTTCTGAAATAACTCCGAAAAGTTGTACTTAAGCTGATTAAATTTAATATTAAATGCTTATTGTAACAGAAATTCGCATATATAATAAATAAATGATTTGCCATTTAGAATCACATCGAAAACATAAAATCAGTTTGTAGTTCCGTCAATAGGCTTAGATAATGCTTTGTTTAACGTCGGACAAAAAAAACCTCACAATGGTTTCTTTGCCCATAATTTAGGTATATCTGCGGTCTCACACTTCTTCAAACTGGATTTCGATACACATGGCGGAGAGGGCACAGAAAGCTTATTGTACACTTTTGTTTGTTCTTTTCATTCAAAAAACAAGCAATGAATCGACTTAACCACTCATCTATGACTAAAGAAAACCATAGTTAACTAAACAGCAATAAAGCGTGTAAGGTTCAAACTATGAGTTTTGGGTTGAGTTTTTCTTATAGCAAAGCCACATTTTACTATCTACTATGTCCAGTGAAGAGAATTGAACGCATGATTTTAGCGTTTTTAGAGTTTTATACATCTGTTACTGCCATAATCATGTAATCTGCTAAAGAAGCTAATTTTTTTTTTATTTTTAAATCACGATATTTAAAAGGTTTCTATTGATTAATATGTCTGGAACTGATTTTGTGTGTTTTCAAACAGGCAGATCACAGATTTTTAACTTTAACTTCACAGTGAATCTGGTTACAGAGTGTTGAGTATGACATAGTAAACCAACCTTGGATATGCATTGAAACAAGTCACGTGACAACCACAGCCAGAAAAACAACAGCTCGTGGTAGAACTAAACGTAATAAAATACATTTTGAGAATTTTATGAGTTGTTTAGGTAGTATAGAAGAAATGACAACTGCAGTCTTTCTGGAAAAAAAATATTTAGCAATCCTTTATAATCTAAAATATTCCTACATTCAGATCACAAAGGTGTATTGAAATAAGGGACTTAGCGATTACAACACATAGATATAGACGGTATTAATAAAAGGCATATTGGTTAAACTGGGGGCACCATGATCACTCAGAAGTAAATTTAAAACAAGTTGTTTTTCTTTGACAGATTGTTCAGGCAGAGTATTCATGATGAAACTTTGTAGAATAGATGCCAACTGCCTGTTGTGGAGACACAAGTGTAGAGGACGTCGCTTAGAAAGTCTTCCGCTTTTCGTCTTCAAATCAATGTGTGTGTGTGTGTGTGTGTGTGTAGGTGCTGACGGTCTTTTATAGTATCTAATCAATCAAAACACGCTCTCCAGAATCCACCAGGACACTATAAAAGACCATTAGTACTTACACATACACTGACTTCCGAAACGTCGTCTTCTACACTTGTGTCTCCACAACGGGCAGTTGCTGTCTCTTCTACACTTGTGTCTCCAAAACGGGCAGTTTCCGTCTCTTCTACTAAGTTTCATCAAGTTGTAGCTCAACCGTGGAAAGCAACGTGCAGCGTTTAGGTAGTTAAAAATCTATAAACACAAAAGCTGGTGGTAAACGCCATCTAGATGCCTCAGGCAATGATACGTTAGACAGTCAAGAAGTATCAAAAGGTAGAAACGAGGCCAAAAAAGCATGGGTTCGCGAACAAAAGGCTTATAATTATATTACCTATTCCATCACTGGATACCCAAAACAGATAAAGAATGAAATTGATATATACTGTTCAATATGAAGACATACCACTCAAGCCGTTGAGTCTGACATTTCTTGGGTTTCTGTTCAATTGAAGTGTTGAAATGGGTATTGGTAATTTTCGTAAACTTGGTACAGTAGGGAAAGGTGCAGGGAAGAGGTGGAGGAGTTTTACGTGGTATTTTTACGATGGGACATCTTGCAATGAAAACGCGCTGCAGGGCTATTGTCAAGATGCACAGTCGTTAGATAAAGCAAGACCGTATGTTGAAACAAGGACTATAACAACTCGGTGAGGATTCTAACTTATTTTACCACTACTCACTCAGGTGCATATATACGTCATGAAGAAATACCCTGTTATCAACGAGCCATACGCAGAGTTAAGTATTTCCATTTGTGTTCTCACATAATTTTCAATACCAATACAGTTCATAATTCTGAAAGAAAATCTCCAGTGCCATAGACTTCTTGTTCATTCCAAACTTCATACAAACTTTGAAGTAATTCAAATAAAAAATAGCAATAACAACAAAAAAACACACTCGAACAAGCCCTAAATCAAAAAGCCTATAATACCAAAATCCGGATTTTAATACCCATAGTGGGCACAGAACAGATAGTCCATTGTGTAGCTTTGCACTTAACAACAAATGTATTGTATGAAACGCTACGAATTTTGGATGGATTTATTGCTTTTTTCTTCAATATTACGATATATTCAACCCAGCCCAGTTCTTGCAAAATATTATATTTGAGAAGGTTCATGAATCTGTTGGATTATAGAGAGGAATTTCATAAAGGCAAAATACATTGACCGAAGTTTCGGAAGTTATTTCTCATTTCTAGCTCATAACACTGTGCGTCTGGCCTTGCGGATAGATGGAGTAAATGTTTTGTCATAACATAAGTATTTTTTTACTGATAATACAACAAGATGAGAAATCGTAACTTAAGCTATAAGAAAGGACTTCTCACTTTAAAACAAAGCATCGTTTATGATATTGCAATGTACAATGGAATAGCATGTGTACTGTATTGGGGGGGGGGGGTAATTGTTTGTTTGTGTTTGTTTTTGTTTTCTTACAGCAAAGCCAATTGGGCTATCTGCTGAATCCACCGAGGGTAATCGAACCCTTGATTTTACCAAAGAATTCAGCAGTCTTTTGTTTTTGTTTTTTGAATTTCGCGCAAAGCTACACGAGGGTTATCTGCGCATTTCGCACTGTAGAATCTCCATTGTGGCATCAAATTTTGAGGTTTCTTATTAACATTCATCATCACGTGGTTCCACAAATAAATTCTGTTACGTTATCTTTCTTCTTATATTTTCAAAACAGCTTTCAAAGATATGTATTCATAACTACATTCAATGGCCACTTTATTATATAGATTTGATCTTTAACGCAAATAGATAAACAGCGAATCATATGGCTGCAACTCAATAAATAAATCATGGTCAAGAGGTTCAGTTGTTGTTCAACCGTATACTAGAATGGAAAAGATGTGTGATCTAAGATCTAAGCAACTGCTGATCTTCTGGGATTTTCACGCACTAGGTAGTATATAAAGTTCACAAAGAATGGTGAGAAAAAAAGAACATCCAGTAAGCGGCAGTTCTGTAATTGAAAACAACTTCTTAATGAGAGTGTTAGGAGGACACTGACCAAACTCGTTCAAAATAACAATTTTATAACAGTGGCGTGCAGAAGGGCATCTTTGAACCCACACACAACACGTCGAATCTTGAAGTGAATGGGCTAAAGCAGCAGATGACCGACGTGAGTCTCCTAAAATGTGTTTCTTTTCAATTTCGCGCAAAGCTAATAAAGGGTTATCTGCGCTAGCCGTCCCTAATTTAGCAGTGTAAGACCAGAGGGAAGGTAGCTACTCATCACCACCCAGCGCCAACTCTTGGGTTACTCTTTTACCAAACTAATAGTGGGATTGACCGTTATACTATAACGACTGAAAGGGCAAGGATGTTTGGTGCGACGGGGATTCGAACCCACGATCCTCAGATTACGAGTTGAACGCCTTAATCCACCTGGCCATGCCGGACCAGGGTCTTCTAAAAACTCCTGTGGGCTAAAAATAAGATGATGCTACAGTGGACATGGGGTCACCAAAACTAAACGTGACAGTATGTCACAGGATGCTGGTAATAGTATAATAATATGAGAGATGTTTAATTGGTACACATCCTTTGAGTGCCACAGCACACCAGAGCATTTGCTGACCATACGCATCCCTTTGTGGTCACAGACTACCCGTTTTTCAATGGCTACTTACAGCCACGAATCATCTCAAGATGGTTCCACAAACATGAAAGTGACTTTAATGTACACTGTTAAATTAGGGACGGCTAGCACAGATAGTGTTCGAGTAGATTTGCGCGAAATTAAAAAACAACAACAACAAATAAACAACCAAAGCAAAGAGAAATTTTACCACAGTAATAAATAATTTGAAGCGATCATAATACCAGAGATACTGGATAACATATTAACTGGATAATATGTTACTTTAATTTATAATTTTTTAAAAAAATTGGAGAACGATAAATAACGGACTGACGCCACTATGATCCAGTTTTCGATTTCCCTTGGCGAATTCATCAATTTGGTCTTGCTTGAACAAATATTACTTTAAAATGTTACCTATAAATATATATACATTAATATTTATTAGAAAACTTTTTAACAAGTTTACTGGTGAAATACATCATTTTCAAGAAGATGGTTCGTGATTTGGAGTTTTTTTGCTCTCTAGATTCTTAAGAACACTTTCCCCTGATAGCATCTGCTTCACTGAGCTTTATTTTAAAGCAACATCACATCTTATTTGTTTTTGAATTTTGCACCAAGCTACTCGAACACTATCTCCGCTAGCCGTCCCTAATTAAGCAGTATAAGACTAGAGAGAAAGCAGCTAGTCATCACTACCCACCGCCAACTCTTGAGCTACTCTTTTACCAACGAATAGTGGGATTGACCGTCACGCCCACACGGCTGAAAGGGCGAGCATTTTTGGCGCGACGCGGATGCGAAACCACGACTCTTGGATTACGAGTCGCACGACTTTCCACGCTTGACCATGCCGGGCCACACCACAGCTTAACCTTACATTTGTGCATTTATCACCGCTACATATTCTTTTTCAAAGGCCACTCATAAGTGTAATCCAAATGTTAAATGATTTTATTTTTGTTTTAGCAAAAAGATAAGAGGCGCAGCATGGCCAGGTAGATTAAGGCGTTCGACTCGTAATCTGAAGGTCGCAGGTTCGAATCCCTGTCGCACCAAACACCTCTCCATTTCAGCCGTGGGTGCGATATAATGTGACGGTTAATTTCACTATTCGTTGGTAAAGGAGTAGCTCAAGAGTTGGCGGTGGGTGGTGATGACTAGCTGCCTTCTCTCTGGTCTTACACTGTTAAATAAGGGACTGCTGGCGCAGAAAGACCTCGAGTAGCTGCTATGCGCAATATTCAAAAAAGAAATAAACAACGAAAGCGAAGAAAAATTTTACCATAGTAATAAACCTTCGTTTCAACAGAACGTTGATCAATCGATTTTCGGTTTTTAATGTAATATGTTCTCAAATATTTCATTTGACCATCGAGAAAAATATACGGTTTACAGTTATGATACATTTCCATTGCATAAGGCAACGATGTCTCAAGTGTGTTCACCTGAATTATTTCTTTAATTTTTATATGTTTACCAGCTGCAAGGAAACTTTAAGATGGAGTGTCATGAACTTGGATTTTTGGGATTTTTAAGTTTCCACTTAGGCATTTATCTGAGTGATGTCATGAACAAACAAAAAAGTGAATTTTGCGTAGAATTTGCTTGAAAGCGAATTTCATACGAGTAGTGCACAAAAGGCTACAACTAAGTTCTTATCCCGGTCGCACCAAACATGCTCGGCCCTTTCAGCCGTGGAGGTATTATAATGTATCAGTCAATCCCAATATTCCTTGGAAAAAGAGTAGGTTGGCGGTGGGTAGTTATAACTAGCTGCCTTTCCTTTAGTTTTACACAACTAAATTGAGGACTGCTAGCGCAGATAGCTCTCGTGTAGCTTTGCGCGAAATTGAAAACTACTTTCTTACAGCAACTTCATATGACAGACAGTTTCTTGGTGCCTTGTTCCAAGTAGTTCACCTAGTAATCACTAATAGTTTAACAAGTAATCACCAGTAGTTCACCAAGTAATTTTAGTAGTTCACCTAGTAATCACCAGTAGTTTACCTAGTTGTTACGTATTTTTTATGTTTTTCGTAGACTAAACGCAACAGAAAGACACAGATAACAGCTTGTATAATTTATTACACTAAACTATTAACAGATATAACATGAATTATATAATAACAATGACAGGTATTAAGTTTAAACCTTCAAAGTTAATTACAAAACAAAATGTTATTAGTTTCAACCTTCAAAATTAAACACAATACAAAATGGTACTGGCCTGTATCTAATATAATGATCTAAAATGAAAGTCTCAAATTCCAGTCTAGGGTGTGAATTTGGTCCCACGAAGAAATTCCGAAGCTTAAATGAAGAAGTTCAGAAAGAGTTCACAGTTCAATAAATTCGCCGAAGTTCTTTTCACGATGCCTCCGATGAACGTCACAAAATTGTCGCCTTTAATTTTTCCGATTTCCCGTAAATTGTTCCACACGTGTTGACTTTTAGTGTAACCACTAATTCGGATGAATCGTAGAGATTGACGAAGTAAAATCACAGCTTCCGTAGATCTAACCTCAGTCACAGATTTAAGTTGAATAATCACAGCAAACACTTAATCTTTCTCAAACGAATGACTGACTCTTCTTTTCTAATGACTCTTCTCTTGAATAAAACTAATGTCTGACTCCTCTTCCTTTCTTCAAATAAAAACTGATGACTCTCTTTTATCTCTCTCGCATCTTCGTCTGTTTATATATTGTAGGCCTAGACTCCTCGAAGCACCGCGAAACTTCTACAGATCTCCAGAACAATCTGCGCATGTCCGTTCTTGCACGAGACTAAACGTCTAGACACGAAGTCGCCAGCATTTCATTTACAAACATATGATTTGTCTACTTAATTCAAGAAAATTCTAAATGTTACCCTAAATGAATAACAACATATTTTATTAGTTTAAACTTCGAAACTGTAATATAAACATGGAAATATAATAAATAGAAATGAAAAGTTAAACACAACACGACATGTTGTCGTTTACAAAATATTTACACGACATTTACATAACACTAGTAATCACCAGTTGTTCACCTAGTAATCACCAGTAGTTTACCTACATCGAACGTTGTTGATTTTTATTTTCAAGAATCTTCTACAAATTTAGAGAACAAGAGGGACTTGCGCACTTAAGAAGGTACGTTACATGCATTAACCTGAAACAAACGTAGATATTAGGATAAATGTATAACACTAAATCCGTTACACTACAAACAAGATCCAGTCTCGTAAACCCAGTTTTGAGCCTGCCACATTAGTAGTTTTATGCTTATTTGTTTCAGATGAAAAAGTATTTATAAGCCATTCGTGTAGAATATAATTTAAAATTTGATTCACATTCAAAAATATCACTTTTCACACACCATACCTGTGTTACAACGCAAGAGAAAAGGGAACAGTGTATTTCGCAGCTAAAATATTGCATTAAATATTTACGAACTTTAACTGAGATATTTATTACTTAACATGAGGATGAAGACTCTACCTGGTAACATAACTATTATGATATACAGACTTTACTTGCAAGTAATAACGCATAAATAAACAAAATGTGGTGGAAACATTGCTCTGTTATATGTTATAGCTTCAATGAAAGTATATATGTGAAATAAAATATGTAAGATTACATTTATTAAAATATACGTTCACTTGTAAGTCAGTGTTAACCTTACGGATTTGAAAAACTAGAATCCGGAGTTGAATTATCTGTGGTTGATAGAGTGTAGAAAATTCATTCTAGAGTTTGTTAAATTGCCAAGATGTATTTACCAAAACCAGACCAAAACATTGGAATATAATCTAGAGTTAGGAGTTTGTTATCAGTATATTTGACACGTTTATGTTTTTTACTTGTTCTCTTTACCATTTTAATGTCGCACAAAATTGTTATTGATTCATTGGTCATCTTAAAATTCATACTTGTGAAGGATGCAAATAGATAGAATACATAATATCGTTAAAAAAAACGAAACGCTTCTGCGAACGAAATTGAGATGACGCACCAAGACTCACATCTGAATTGTTTGGTTTGTTTTGAATTTCTCACAAAGCTACACGAGGGCTATCTGCGATAATCTTCCCAAATTCTGCAGTTTAAGACTAGAGGAAAGACAGCTAGTCATCACCACTCACTGCCAACTCTTGGCTTACTCTTAGTTGGATTGACCGTAACAATATAACGCCCCCACGCCTGAAAGGGCGAGCATGTTTGGTGCGACGGGAATTCAAATTCGTGATCCTCAGATTACAAGTCGAATGCCCTAACTACCTGGTCATGCCAGCCCCACATCTGAATGAACTTACTCAGGAGAATGCTGTTCAGACGTTTAACACTTCCAGAGTTCCAGAAAAGCTTCACAGTACATCTGTAGTCATTTTAAATAATTAGTTGACCTTTCTGTCATAATAATTGAGAAAAACCTTTCATTTAATTGAATTATTAAAAAAAATCAGATCTTATGAATAATTGTTTTCTTATAACAAAATTTTACTGGAATTATCCACAATTAGTGAGATCGAATCCCACTTAGACTAAAGATGTTCGCTCTTTCAGCTGTGAGGGCGTTATAATGTGACGGTCAATAACATGGTATGATTTGTATATATAAAATACTATTGTTTGCCAGTATTGTCACAAACCAACAATATTAAAATAGTCTCTCCGTATACTGTAAACCTCGGAAACAATAACGGTGATAAAAGCTTATTGATAAGAAAACTACAGATATTTGACAAAGAACATTTATACATTTCGAACATTACAAAACATTTAACTCCAGAGAATTAACTTCAAATGGCAGTAATTCTACAAGGACTTTAAATATTTTTGTTAGTAAAAATCTTTCTCGTGCTCAGTGCAGCTTTCCGTCAAGCGAATTGTACCTGTGTATCAACATAGAATTAATTCACTCTCCGTGAACCGTCGATAAAATATTTAGTTCCAGACCAGATAGAAGACTCAGTATTGTATGCAAGTTTGTGAAACTCTTTTACATAAATCACTATTTGTAATAATTGTCATTTTAAACGGTATTGTTGCTTGAATATTGAAATTTATTTGTATGAAGAAAGAAAATTGCGTTCATCAATATTGTTGGCAAACATAATAAACTTGATACATGTTAACAATCAATTAACTTCTAAATTAAACCGTAATACGCAACGTACGTAACATAATACATGTAAATCGTCCAAGATAAGTTATAATATGTAACGATGTCTATGAATCAAAATATGAGGAACCAATTACATTTGTAAAACAAATTCCTGTTAATGATAAAGAAATCACACAAGTTAAAAAAACAACAACAGAAATTCAAGGCTGGCAAAAGCTCGCTGGAAGTTAATAGGTTGAAAGAATCAAACTGAATGGAAAATAAACTGAAACAAAGTAAATAAATGGAAATATGAAGGGACTGACATAGCCAAGCGCGTAAGGCGTACGACTCGTAATCCGAGGATCGCGGGTTCGCGCCCGCGTCGCCTAAACATGCTCGCCCTCCCAGCCGTGGGGGCGTATAATGTGACTGTCAATCCCACTATTCGTTTGTAAAAGAGTAGCCCAAGAGTTGGCGGTGGGTCGTGATGACTAGCTGGCTTCCCTCTAGTCTTACACTGCTAAATTAGGGACGGCTAGCACAGATAGCCCTCAAGTAGCTTTGTGCGAAATTCCAAAAATAAACAAACAAACGAAAAATGAAAGTAATGACCACAAAAAAGGTAAAATATGACCGGAAACTTTCAGAAAAGATTGTTTAATATCAGCTGTGTTTTGTTAGTGTTTGATAACTTCGTAGCAACCGGATAATAATCTTTGTAGTAATCATTATTCTATACGGTCACGTAAGGCTAATTATTAATTATTTATTATATCATGATACTTATGATGCATACGCACTATTTTACGTACATTTATTTTGCATTTCGTTTACCAGTCTATTTCAAAAACAATTTGATAAAAACTGTTTCTGTTGTGGTATTGACTGGGATTCGATCCTGGATTTTATGAGTAAATGGGCTAATAAGATAGATTCCTATTTGGCGTCAGGTGGCTACAGAACACGATTCGTAATCTGAGGGTCGCTGATTCGAATCCCCGTCACACCAACTACATTCGTCTTTTCAGCATGACTGCTGATTTCCGAGTCTCATATAACTATCATGCTTGGAATTGTAAAGTTCGTTGGCCTTTTGTTTCACACGTGTATTGGAGTCTACATTTACAACACATGTCATAAAACGATGGTTTAACTTTCTATTTTGTCTTTAAATTATTTGTCGTTTGCCGAGTTCTTTCACATTGTGTAATGACCTCCTCACGCTGTACCAACAATAGATAGTAAAATGAAAACATGACTGTGTTTTACTGCTAATTCTAGATGTCTTTATAAAGACTTCGGGACTTTTTTGGTTGCAATGATATACTTTTATTCTTTCTTCGTAGCGTCTTCGATGTTATAAATGTTTCCCATTCTCTACAAAAGGAAACTGACAACGGGTTAATCGTGTTGAGTTGTTTTTATCTTCATTCCTTATAGTCGAACCGTGTTTTTTTTTTTTTTACAAATCTACTGTAAAGTGCATGAATTAAGTATCTTAATAACCACCACATCTCGATGTTGGAAGTTCGTTATCTTCTATTTATATCGTAAATTTTACCGCGGGATGTTGTCTGTTCATTTGTTTGTTTGTTTGTTTTGGAATTTCGCACAAAGCTACTCAAGGGCTATCTGTGCTAGCCGTCCCTAATTTAGCAGTGTAAGACTAGAGGGAAGGCAGCTAGTCATCACCACTCACCGCCAACTCTTGGGCTACTCTTTTACCAACGAAAAGTGGGATTGACTGTCACATTATACACCCCCACGGCTGGGAGGGCGAGCATGTTTAGCGCGACGCGGGCGCGAACCCGCTCGGCCATGCCGGCCAATAGTTCATGAATACTAAAAAAGTTTCTTTAAGATATCTCAGCCATATCAAGGAACTTAAAATAGCCGTGGTATGTATCATCATGATGAAATTAGATAGCACTGCTACAGAAGGTTGTGAGTTTTCTATCGTGGAAATGAAAGAAAGACACATAACTACATCCTTGCTTGACAGTAGATACCAAAAACACTTAAAATAAATAAACACCTAGAATTAGAAGAGAGAAAATTACAGACCCGTAGCCGTACTCCTTTATGAAGAAGGTTTTCTAAAATCATACAGATAACATGAACATACCTTAAATTTGGAACAGTACACAGAGGTCACAACAAAGATAATGCATAACAATCACCTAGAGACTAGTAGATAAAGAAAACATGTTTTACATCATTCCTTGTGAATATAGACTTCGACACACTTGATATGTGAACAGCTCACTCACGCTTCCCTTTCGGGATGACCCAGAATTGAACCCTAGCCACTAAAGACAGTAGCAGGTTAGCGTCCGAAACCTGAAATAAAAAAAATAGCTAATGATTAGAATATGTTGTAAAAATAGTAAATAAACAATAATCGCACTTGAGCATTGCAATCGTATTGGTCAGGAACCATGCATGACAAAATACTCGTGTTTGGTTTGTTTTTGTAATCCAAATGCCAATTTGCATGTAATAAAAATAAAACAATATAAGTGAACACGAAACATTGAAGCAAAAACTACTTTGAGAAATTCTGTGAAATTCCTTTAGTTTCTGATTCATGATTCAATTTCGTCGTCCATGTTGTGGTTTATCTGCATAATGTAATGCATTATTTATGTCTCAATGATTCAAAATACGTCTAGAATGTATATAAAAAAAATATACTTTGAATAACCTCACTACTGCAATACAAAGTCATCTAAAGGGACGTATCAACCTGAATTGTCACTCAGACGAGAATATTTCGTCGTAGAGTTAGCGTTTACAGGAAGTAATAAACAAAAAACTAGTTTGACGACTCGTCATGCAACAAACAGCCTGACCGGAAGGCATTTGGAATTATTACCAATAACATGAATATAAAATTAAAGTATGATTCATTTTTCTGTCATTTTATTATTTCTTTATGTCAAAATGATGTGTGTTTTTCTTTGCTAATAAACAGCTTTAGAAAAAACAACAACATACGAGCAATAACACCTACTCAAGTAATACAAAGACAAAGTTGGCTAATCAAATTTTCAACAGCAACTCTTCAATAGAAATAAAGTAGCTTTGAATTAATTATAACCTGAATCAGCGAAGGACAGTCAACTGTACGAAAAATATAAAACTCATACTGACACTGGAAGCTTTAAAACACCATTCTGTATTGTTATTGGACGAATACATTTAAGTAACTCTTGAAAAATGAGCCATATTCGTCTCAAAAGCTTATAGCTTTAAATATGAAAGAAACGCCAAACAAAAACAATAAGTATGTGTGTAAGACGACACCAATCTTCTGGAATGTAAAATATTTATTTCATTTATATTCTTAAGTTCCGGTTTTTGCAATTTTACCAACGATTTCAATTGCCGGCAGTCTCAGTGTAAATTAAAAACTCAACTTGGAGGATGTGGATATATTTTATATAGAAAAAGTGGCATATGACAATTTAAATTGTTATTTCAATAATGTTAGTTTCAGTAATAAACCAACAGCGATATTTCGTCGTAAGTGCGAGCACTGTTATGTAAGAAAAGGAAAGACATAAATATGTTACAGTTAAACATGATAATGATAATAGAGAGGTAGAGAAAATTGTATGCAACTTAATTTGGATTTTTCCCCCGTTGTTACAGAACACGCTGTCGCTAATCGACAATATGTACCTGGCAAGTGTTCATCTTGACAGCGGCACAGTTCCAAATGCTTACTTCATAAGTCTGCCTTGTCGAGCCCGGCATGCTCAGGTGGATTAAGATGTTCGACTCGTAATCTGAGGATCGCGGATTCAATTCCCCGTTGCACCAAACATGCTCGCCCTTTCCGCCGTGGGGGCGTTATAATGTCACGGTCAATCCCACTTTTTGTCGGTAAAAAGAGTAGTCCAAGAGTTGGCGGTGGGTGGTGATGACTAGCAGCCTTCTCTCTAGTCTTACACTGCTAAATTAGGGACGGCTAGCACAGATAGCTCTCGAGTAGCTTTGCGTAAAATTTAAAAAACAAATTATTTTGTCGTAGGCTCATTCTTCCTTCTTGCTGTGTCTCGTAATTCATGCAATGTATAAAGACGGCACTTTCACAATGTTCTTTTCGACAGTAGAATTTGACATTTACCAATCTCTATGCGTATACTTTCACACAATAATGTTTGTATTTTATTTAATTTGTTGCCTGGCATGAACAGTTGGTTAAAACGCTCGACTCCTAAGCTGAAGGTCATTGGTTCAAATCCCTGTCACACCAAACGAGCTCTCCTTTTCAGCCGTTAGGGTGTTATAATGTGACGGTCAATCCCACTATTCGTTGGTAAAAAGGAGCCCAAGAGTTGGTGGTGGGTGTTGATGATTAGCTGCCTTCTCTCTAGTCTTACACTGCTAAATTAGGGACGGCTAGCATAGATAGCCCTCGAGTAGCTTTGCGCGAAGTTCAAAACCAAACAAACGAAAATATTTAATGCCCATCAAACTTTTGTTTCATTTACCTGTCTACTTAGAGAAAAGAGTAATTATATTTACAAATTTTCAAAAAAACCCTATTTTGCGCTATTTACCACACACAGGCCCGACATAGCCAAGTGTGTTAATGCGTTCAACTCGTAATCTGAGGGTCATGGGTTCGAATCTCGGTCTCATCAAACACGCTCACCCTCCCAGCCGTGGGGGGCGTTATAATGTGACAGTCAATCCCATTCTTCGTTGGTAAAAGAGTAGCCCAAGAGTTGTCGGTGGTTGGTGTTGACTAGCTGCCTTCCCTCTAGCCTTACACTACAAAATTAGGGACGGCTAGCGCAGATAGCCCTCGTCTAGCTTTGCGCGAAATTCAAAAACATTACTACACACACACACACACGCAAAGAAAAAAAAATACAATGAAAATTTTGTTAGAACGATCATTTGGTTACTTTGTTATAGCCGCTCTGAGGACACTTTCTGTTTGACATTACACCGAAGCAATAAGTACTTCAATTTGTTGTAGCTCTGGTTGTGAGAATCGTACTCGTGTTTTCTTCTACATATTCTCTCAGAATACCCTCAAACACCCATTGTATTCTCTTGCATTGCATCTGTACATTCTCTAACCAAATGTTCTTCATTTTTCGGACTTAGTGCTGTGCAATTTGTATCGATCAATCTGATTACTCACAAGCCAGGAGACGATTCAGAGAACTGTTGTTTAAAGTGAGGACCAAAACCTTTGTAAAGTCTGTGTGTTATTTTCTATGTAATATCCATTATTCTATTAATGTCCAAGCTAAACTTTTGTTTGAAGTGAGGACCAAAATCTTTATAAAGTTTTTGTGTTACTTTCTATGTAATATTCATTATTCTATTAATGACCAAATTAAAGTTCTCCCAGAAACAACAACAAGTTCATTATACTACCTGAGAACGCAATGGACATCAAAATATCTTCCATTTATTCGGAAAGTCATTCACCTTCACACACACTTAAAGCTCTGATCGTTTCGTTATGATTTCTTTTTATAACGTACTATTTGTTTTCCTTAACTAATTACTTTTCCAAGTTCATTTTTTTTTATTTGTGAACCATTGTTTTTATTTCATTTAATGGTTACGGGTTTAGAAGAAATCCGTCATTTCATTACCTTTTGCGTCTACCATGGGGAATCGAACTCCGGATTGTAGTGCTGGAAGTGCCTAAACTTACCGTTGATACTTGCTGAGAGGACACTCTTCTACGTTTGATTTTAAATTTCGCGCAAAGCTACTCGAGGGCTGTATGCGCTACGCATCCGTAATTTAGCAGTGTAAGACTAGAGGGAAGGAAGCTAGTCATAATCACCTACCGCCATCTTTTGGGCTACTCTTTTGCCAACGAATAGTGTAGATTACTTTAATATTATAAAGGCCCGACGGCTGAAAGGGCGAGCATGTTTGGTGTAATGAGGATTTGAACCCTCGACCCTCTGATTAGAGTAGAGCACCTTAACCACCTGACCATGCCGGAGCAGCACATTTGAAGTTAAAACCAAAATATGAATTATATATAACGTAAAAGATTTGTTTGTTTATTTTGGAATTTCGCACAAAGCCACTCGAGGGCTATCTGTGCTAGCCGTTCCTAATTTAGCAGTGTAAGACGAGAGGGAAGGAAGCTAGTCATCACCACCCACCGCCAACTCTTGGGCTACTCTTTTACGAACGAATAATAGGATTGACCGTCACATTATAACGCACCCACGGCTGAAAGGGCGAGCATGTTTGGCGCAAAGAGGATGCGAACTCGCGACCCTCAGATTACGAGTCGCACGTCTTAACGCGCTTGGCCATACAGGGCCAACGTAAAAGAAGGAGAGCCCATGTATAATAAGAAAATTTAGAGTAATATATTTATTTTGATTATAAGATTTATTACTAAAAGTAACTATTTGGATCTCATCGCAAAACTACATTAGACTGTCTGTTGTGTCTACCGCGGGGAGTAGAACCCCGGTTTTTAACGTTGTAATTTCGTAAGTGTACCGATGACTCGTCGGCAACACAGTAATCATTTTTCTACCACTTACTCGGTGTGAAATATGTCGTATTTAATGGTTATAATATTTAAAATTTCTTATAATACTTATTTTAATTTGTTCTATATTTATGTTCAGTGCAGAGATGTTAAAAAGAGTATGTTAGCGTTACAAGCCCTCAATTTTTTTTTTTAAATTTGAAAACCACCGGGCTGTTTCCTGTGTCCGCCAAAACCAACTGAATATTTTAATTTCTTATATGCAATGACTTGTTTGTTTCGTTGCATTTTACGCAAAGATACTCGAAGTTTACTTACTTTAACCGTCACCAACTTGAAGTGGTAAACTAGAAGGCAGCTAGCCAATAACACCCACCGCCAACTGTTCAATTGTTCTTTACGTTTACGTTATTGTTATTATAATTTTACTTAATTATGTCAAGACGGGTTTTTTCTTTGCTGTGACTTACTTTCAATATCAACAACAGTAGTTTACGATTTAGTGTCAACTAAACAAATCAGTAAAAGAGAACCAACATTATTAAAGTGATAAAACACCAACTGACCTCACAGAACAGTTGGTTAACTATTGGAAGCGGCTGGTAGAGGCCAGTCATATAACTCTTATAGAAGGCTTGTGTTTTTGTTATAGCAAAACCACATTTGAGTAACTTATATATCTACCAAAGAGAAACAAATCCCTGATTTTAGCGTTTTAAATTCTAAGACTTAGTTACAGCTGTACCACCGGGAGACTATAGAAAGTTTGTAAATCTCTAAAACAATGTTTTTTTTTAAGAGTTCTCTTTACTCTCATACCAATAAAAGTATATTGGCGTCTTGTCACTTTAAGATATATTGGCCGAGATAGGAATATCCAGCCAACGAGAATACACCGTGAGTCAGTTGGTTGCGAAGGATAAGTTATTTTAACATAAAACAATGTAGGTAAGCAACCGTACATAGACAATGGTACCAATTTATAACGCTTAACCCTAATACACTTACATACTATCTCCACTTAGCGACCTAAATAAATGCCAGGAAATATACATAAAGCACATAGTTCAATCACGATTGAGCGACTGGGTCTGCATTCTGAATGAATCAAAAGTAATACACAAGGTCCAATTGTCTAGAAGTAAAGTAAAAATTATTCTCAACAACTCTACCCAACTACAGGAAATTTAAGTTAGTAAATATCTTAGCTGTTACCGATTTTGATCATCCAGACGTCTGTAAGAAAGCATTTGTTTGTTTTAAAAATTCGCACAAAGCTACTCGAGGGCTATCTGTGCTAGCCGTTCCTAATTTTGCTAAGGAAGGCAGCTAGTCATCACCACCCACCACCAACTCTTGGGCTACTCTTACCAACGAATAGTAGGATTGACCGTAACATTATAACGCCCCCACGGCTGGGAAGGCGAGCATATTTGGCGCGACGGAGTTGCGAACCCGTGACCCTCGGATTACGAGTCGCATGCCTTACGCTCTAGGCCATGGCAGGCCCCTGTAAGAAAGCAAAACGTGGAAAATGGTTGAGTGATGTGGAAATTGGATACTAATCGTTCCAAATTAAGAATGACCTTGAAAATTTTGCTAGTTTTATGTTTGTCTCTAATCTTCCACATAATCGACTCAAATCCCTATCTAATAGCATGTTTATAATCCATGTTAGAAAGGGCTGATATATGACTGCAGCAAAAGAGGTTGATTTGGCTGTGACGTCACGGGATCAATTCTATGGATTCCTTCTCAAAAACTGAAAGAATAATAATAGAAAAGACAGGTGAGCAAGTTTCCAGGAAAAGTGGGAAAGAACTAGATCTTGACTAACAAGAAAATATTTTACGATCAGCACAAAACTAACCAATTCGGTTTAAATAGATTTCCTAATCCTTGTGTGGTCTAAAATATGCGAGATGGCACAGAACCATACAGTAAATACGGAAGACTTCAAAGGGGGGGTCAAGTTCTTAGACTATTATAGTAAGAGCTAAAAAAATCAAGACACGTGGGTTTGAGTCATTTGTTAAGGTAGACATAAATATAGAATTATTCATCAAAAAGAAACCAGCATTTGAAATTATAACATAAATTATTATCAGAACGGAATCAATACAAAATACACCTTACCAATCTTTCTTAACACAGATTTGATGTCAATACCAAAACAAAGAATACAAAAACATTTATTTGTAAGTTCTACGGCCAAAAATAGAAAGGGAAAACTTGAGATCTATTGTAAGTATATATATTTATGGTGAACTTGATAGGTAGTTCGGAAAATTGACATTCAAATTTTGAATTAGAAAAGTTTGCGAGACACTAACATATAGTTGAAGATAACGATGACGCATAGGAGTAAAAGTTTCTTACAGATGATTCTTGGAAAACATTGATATTTTGTCCAGTTTGAATCAGAGTAGAGTACAAGATATCCACAGCTAAGAACACCAATCTGCTTCCCAAGATGTGAGATACAGGAATCAATAAGAACATTCAATTTGTCTCAGGAAATAAAAAGTAGAATAGAAACATTTCTCTCACGAAAAAACTGGTGTTTCGCAATGTTTTCTTGTTTTTGTTGTTGACATGGGTCAACCAAAAACTATTACAATCAAAGTAACAGAATAATTTGGATGTAAGAAAGATTTCTTAAAAAACAATACGGTGGAAAAGCTTGTTTGTTTCTGAATTTCGCATAAAGCTACTCGAGGGCTATATGTGCTAGCCGTCCCTCATTTAGCAGTGGGAGACTAGAGGGAAGGTAGCTAGTCATCACCACCCACCGCCAACTCTTGGGCTACTTTTTTACCAACGAATAATGAGATTGACTGTCACATTATAACGCCCTCACCGCTAGAAGGGTGAGCATGTTTGGCGCGACGGGGATGCGAAACCACGATCCTCAGATTACGAGTCGCACGCGTTAACACACTTGGCCATGCCGAGCAAGTGGAAATATACTAATATTTAATAATTAAATCACATTGGAGCGTCTCCTAAATTATGCTGTAGAGTTTTTTATCATTTAGAATTAAGCACAAAGTTACACAATTGACTTGTGCTCTACTCACCACGGGTATTGAAACCCAGTTTCTAGCAGTCTGAGTCTGCAGACAGACCGCTGTGCCACTGGGGGCGTGCTGTAAAAAAAATCCAAAGAGGGTTAATTTTTTTATTTGAATTAAATGCAAAGCTCTGTCAACCACGAGAATTGAAACCCGGGTTATGTCGGCGTGAGCCTGTAGACATATTACTGTGACACCTAAGGCAAAATTTTCGTCTTTTTTTTTCTTATAGCAAAGCCACTTCGAACTATCTGCCGTGTCTATTAAGGGGAATCGAACCCCTGATTTTAACATTGTAAATCAGAAGATTTACCGCTGTTCCAGCGGAGAATGGCATGGAAGGAAGACGCTAGATAAACAATATTAAGAGTGGACAAATCGAGATTGCGGATATCAAAAATAATATTCAAAAGAAATACGAATTTTTAAACACAGTGATCAAGTCTTAAGAAAAATAATGAAAGGCTCAAACACATATGTTGAAAATGAAGCAAAACCTGTAACAACATATATCTTACCACGGTTTTCCGTGCAGTCTGCAATACTTTTCGGCACACCTACACCCTTGTGCAAATTAATTGAAACAAATGGTCATTTTACAATATTTTTAGCATGACGGCCGGTGTAGACTCGCTGGACCCGCTGATTTCCTTTTATTGTCATTTTTTTTCCCACAGACGGCGTCATTTGGTGTGTTTTGCAGTACGGTCGATCTATTTTTGGGATATATGATGAAGTTTTGAAAAATATTATGTCATTCGAAATTTCTGGGTAGCATCTGTTGAGCAACACTTTAGCAGCAAGTTTACAGCTATTTAGCAGCAGATTTAGAGTCCTTTAATTTCAGGTTTACTGCTCTTTAGCAGTAGATAACCAATTCCTAAGTAACAGGCTTACATATACTTAGCAATATGTTTACAGCTCTTTTAAGTTGTTGTTGTTGTTTGTCGTTGTTTTTGAATTAAGCACAAAGCTACACAATGGGCTATCTGTGCTCTGCCCACCACGGGTATCGAAACCCGGATTTTAGCGTGTAAGTCCGCAGACATATCGCTGAGCCACTGGGGGGCAATTCTTTTAAGCCAATCCGTTGAGAAGTAATAACCGAATCTTGATAAACAATAATTAATTACAAATGTTTAACTCAGTTAGTTCCTAACACTTAGATTTGAGTTTATTCGCTCATAAACAATGCCAGGTTACAAAATTTTGGCACATTGCGAGTAACGTTCGTCCGAGTAAACTGATTAATTTTCCATCTCTATATCGATATCGGTTTGTGAGTCGTCAAAAATACCACATTTCTCTTTATTATCCTGTTAGTGGAGACACGTTTGGCTTTATCACCAAGACTTTTGAGATTAGAGTCCGCCATTTTAAAACAATAACTTATGCTCTGTAAATGAAAGTATTTTTCCGGACGTGTTTGGGATAACGTTTCAGTTCTTAACACAACTGCGCAAGGTTTTCGTTTCCACTGAAAATATCAGAAACTTGATTTGGAATGTTGTAGCGCTTTATGTTTCATGATTTCAGCTGTGATAAAATCTCAGAAGTATTTATCCGATTCTTCAGTGCGATTTAGTTTTTGTTTCGATATATAACAGAGATGAACGGCTTGAATCTGAACACTTAATTTTTCCCAATGAATCTTTGAGGATTGAACACTTAATTTTTCATTATGAATCTTTGAGGATTGAACACTTATTTTTTCATTATGAATCTTTGAGGATTGAACACTTATTTTTTCATTATGAATCTTTGAGGATTGAACACTTATTTTTTCATTATGAATCTTTGAGGATTGAACACTTAATTTTTCATTATGAATCTTTGAGGATTGAACACTTAATTTTTCATTATGAATCTTTGAGGATTGAACTTTCTTCTATAACAGATACACGCTCATAAACACTCATATTGTTTAGATGTTGAACCAGAATGACATTGGCTATGATGAAATTACAGCTAGAAAAATAAAATTAAGTTCTGCAAACTTAAAATAACTTATCACGTGTAAAAAATATGACACTTAATTATACACAAAGGTGTAAGTATTACTCGTATTTTAAATTTTATTTTAAATATATCGCGTTTCGGAAGTGCTCTCAACAGTGTTATTGTACATCAGATAAAAATTTCAAATAATATGTGACATCACTGTCAAAAGACTCTTTGATTTATTTAGCAGCATCAGTAGTTTTATTTTATGACATTTTTTAAATCAAAGACTGAAGAAATGTCTTTTTCTCTAAAACATTTCATATGCCAAGATTTAAGTACTTATATTACAAGTAAAAATCATTATTTTAACGACTGTCCATGGAATGTTTAATAAATCTATTGTTTTGCTTTCACAATTCAACTGGACAACCATTATACCATTACAACTTGTTCTTTAACCTTTATGTTATTCGTCTAATAATTCATTTCGTTTAAACTAAAAGTAATATGTTTACTAGGTGTCAATTCTTTTTTCATTAAAAGTTCACAACACATTGAAACTAGCTAACTCATAGGTCCGTAAGAACTCGGACTGACTTCAAGCTGGGTAAATTTTGATATAAAGATAATCACACGGCCACGCCCATACACTTCTGTTAGGGTAAGATGATATACAAAGATAATCACACGGCCACGCCCATACACATCTGTTAGGGTAAGATGAGATACAAAGATGATCACAAGGCCACGCCCATACACTTCTGTTAGGGTAAGATGAGATACAAAGATGATCACAAGGCCACGCCCATACACTTCTGTTAGAGAGAGATGATAACCTTATAATCTCAATTCGTCTTCAGTGTTTAGAAAGAAGAGGTTGGCTGAAAGCGGTAACTTTTCACCAGTTTACAGATCATCACATATTACTCTTTAACCAGTTACTTCACTTATAGAGAAAAAATAGCAAAAACTTACCGTTTTATATAGATTATTCCCTTTAGGTTTATATCATACCATATAAATAAAATTTATAAAGCTTTAAAGTAATTTTTATAAATAGCACCATTAACACTGAAAGTCACTAAATATGAATATAGGGTTGTTATAACCCAAAGTTCTGTTTGACCAGTAATATTATTGATTTTAAATGAAACTTTGATATCACACTATTGTTAGGTGGGAGTCAAATGGTCAGTGACACATAACAGTTCAAGAAAAAGTCTAATACTTGTTGCATATATATTTATTTTATCACATTATTATTTACGTACAAAATGATCAAGATACCTAAAATGGGTTGACAATCATAATTATAAAAGATCCTTTATTTATAAACGAAGGAAATATTATTTGACTGTTTAGAAATAGTTATATTTACTAACGTGGATTTTTAAAAGTGTTTCCTTATCATGAAATATCTTTCATTTAGACGTTATACGTAGATATCCAAATATAGTTGGTCCGTTATGGCCAAGTGTGTTGAGGCTTTCGACTCGTAATCCGAGGATCGCGGGTTAGAATCCCGGTCGCATCAAACATGCTCGCCCTTTCAGTCGTGGGGGCGTTATAACGTGATGGTTAATCCCACTATTCGTTGGTAAAAGAGTAGCCCAAGAGAGTTGGCGGTGGGTGGTGATGACTAACTGCCTTTCCTTTAGTCTTACACTGCTAAATTAGGAACGACTAGAGCAACTAACCCCCGTGTAGCTTTGCGCTAAATTCAAAACAAACCAAATATAGAAAGTTGACTGTTTAAGAGTGACGTGTTTCACCCTAATACACTATCTTAAATATATGTAAGTAAAGAGCTGTAGAGTTTCACACGAACAACATTAGAAAAAAGAAAGATGAAGTAAGACGATCGTTTCTACAGACTGACAAACAGCTATCTTGTTATCATGTTTCGTAATAACCAACAGCGTTAAGAAAGATGGTCTCACTTAGGAATATATATAACTATCAGAAAAAAAAACAGGTCAGCTAATAATTAATGGTGACGTTTACCGAAAATATGAAATATGAGATACTTTGCCTCATTAGAAGCGATATGTGCCATAATATCCTTCGATTTTTCTCATAATGTGGTCGTCGTAAAATGAACCTCAAAATTTTCGTGAACCTACACAGAATCGTTTCTTCTTTAGAAGAAAAATAGACTTCATTTTCATCATTTCCTGATCGATTTCTCATTTGAAATATAATATGCCAATTTTAGATAATACCAAAGTAGTAACTGGAGAATGTTTAAATGTTGAATAATATGACTACGTAAAGAAAACACGTCTTCATTAACAAGATAAACAGAATTCTTGCAAAAATTATTTGTTCGGGTTGAGTATTTAGCAAATGCTGTACACCAAGAATGCATTCGCAACCTATGAATTTATTTATATACATTTTGATTATTATTTTACGCGCACACTCACGCAAACAAGGAAACTCACAGAAAACACACCAAAGAGTGCCCAGTGTTTTGACCCTTGCTCGTTACTCACGTGTTGGTCAATACTCATGTTTGTAGTGTGACTGGAAATGTCGCATATAAACTTGAATACTTTAATAAATGATGTAACAGTAATATCTGTTACAGTGTTCCGACCGATTGAGAAAAACAAGTATTGTGTTCATTTCTACAAGGTCTGGCATAACCAGGCAGTTAAGGTACTCGACTCGTAATCCGACGGTTGTGGGCTCGAATCCCCGTCACACCAAACATGCTTGTCCTTTCCGTTGTGAAGGCGTTATAATGCGACGGACAATCTCACCGATGGGTGGTGATGAACTAGCTGCCTTCCCTCTGGTCTTACACTGCTAAATTAGGGACGGCTAGCACACATAGTTTTTTTTGTAGCTTTGCGCAAAATTCAAAACAAATAAACAAAGCATTTCTACAAAATGGACAAACTATGCATTTTATTTCAATATCTTTCAAACTTCTTAGGATAAATAACAATTAATTAATGTAGGTATCAAGGTGTTTGTTCATATTAGCTCAATTTTGGTTTTAGTTCTTTTACAAGTATTTTTTTATTTTTATTTTTGTATTCGTTTCCCTAATTAATATATTGTTTTTTTTTCAACGGTCGTGTTGTGTTTATTTGATTTATAGTGTTCGAAAAAGGTGTATGTTTTTGTTGTTTTTATGTTCTTTGTATCTCGTTTCCACGTTCCACATATTTGTTCGTTTCTCCAATACAGAAGTCGTGACAGTTGTTGTATTGTATAATGTTAGTGCTGTGTTTGTAAGTGTAGTTTTTGTGGGTTTCTCGTCTTTGTGGATTTACAGTGCCACACGGCAGTTCTGACAAACACCCACGTATTTTCATCATTCCTAATAATTTTTGTCAATATACTGGTAAAATACTCTTTATCAGATTCACGATGTATTATTTTTTCTATTAAAAATAATTAGATACTTCGGTTTGTGTGAATTATTCGTTCATAATTTTGTTGGTGTATTTTTTTCTTCTACGTAATACACTTTTGCAGAATTAGATTAGCACCTTCAAGCTTTCCATATTTAAATACTCGAAAAGGTATTTTTGCTTTATGTTAACAAGAGATCAGTGGAAAGCGTTAGTGTAAAGTCATTCAAAGACGCTTTTTAATGTTTTATAGATTAAAATACACGTGTTCCATTCAATCAACAAATTAAATTTTGTTTAAACATCAGGTTGTGATAAACTTTGTTTATTTTCTTGTTGTTTAATAAATAGGATATTTGATAAACAGATATATATTTTACTTGTTAGCCTATGGAATTGAAATGTGTATCATTAAACACAGCGTATTCTTACTCTGATTTTTAAGTCATCATCCTTTTCAGTGCCGTTGACGAGATAACTCGTTCAAGCCAATCGGTATTACAATGCCATGGACGAATTATTCGTTCTCAATAATACCTAACTTCAACGCTAGATGTCAGCACCATAGACGCATTTGACCTACTTACATAATTTTTTCACTTTCGATCCAAAATGGCGTCACGAAAAAGTTACAAAACGCAGAAACATTAGAGTTGTATTGTAGTACCTGAAATGCTTGGCAATCAACAGGTTAATACAGTTTGTACATACATAAAGAGGTTCTAGTTGTGCATTTCTTCTATTAAAATATTATCTTTCCTTCTTAAATTTTCAATAAATTCTTTTGTGCTGAATGTTATACCACTGGTAGTTTCTTTCGAAAGTACACAAGACAAACTTCAACAAGAAACATATTTATTACATCATGGTAAGGCCTGGCTTGACGAGGTAGGTTAAGGCATTCGACTCGTAATCTGAGGGTCGCCCTTTCAGCCGTGAGGACGTTATAATGTGACGGCCAAGCCCACTATTCGTTAATAAAAGAGTAGCCCAAAATGTAGAATTCAACCTATACGTGCGACAAGGGCCCGGCATGTCCAAGCGTGTTAAGGAGTGCGACTCGTAATCTGAGGGTTGCGGGTTCGCATGCCGGTCGCGCCAAATGTGGTCACCCTTTCAACCGTGGGGGTGTTATAACTTGACGGTCAATCCAATTATTCGTTGATAAAAGAGTAGCCCAAGAGTTGGCAGTGAGTAATGATGACCAGCTGCCTTCCTTCTAGTCTTGCACTGCTAAATTAGGGACGGCTAGCACAGATAGCCCTCGAGTAGCTTTGTGCGAAATTCAAAAACAAACAAACAAACAATACAACACAATATTTACTCTATCTTGTACAGCTTGCCTTCATTTATAATATTACAAAATGATGTATCATAATTTATTGGTCGAAACTTCTGACGCTTCGTCTTCATGAGCGCTTTTAAAATGTCACATGATGCAGTAGAAATAATAACACAACTACTATTTCATTCAATAAGGCTGGGACTGATGTGAAAACGTTGAAAAGAATAACTTGTTTTCAAAATCAACTTTTGATGTGAAGTCTTGTGGGGTTGAATACTTATATCTTTGTTTATTAAATTTTCTCTTTACGTGAGAATTTTGCGAATAAAGACTAAATAGAATAAACGGTACATCTATTCCTTTAAGGCGGTTTCACTTCGGTCGACGCTTCACTCCACGTGTAATATAATTTGTTTCCTGATTTTTATATATCAGTATATATCCACCTACGCACGTCTTCACACAAAATGAAAAGCAAATCTTACCTTAAAAGACTTTGCTATTTGTTAATAAGAGTAAATGTGCCGTATTATACCTAGAATACAGAAAGACTCATTTCGTTTTACTTCATTTGAGCACTGCAGTTTATACATTTAAAAATAATGTTCTGGTAATTATTTTTACTAAAAATTAATGACTTTTGCTAAGCATATAATAAATTCATTAACGATTTATATGATGCATCTTATAGAGTGAATAACACATGTCACTCTTACGGCAGTTCCTCTGCCTTTTAAAAGTCGTTCCTGGAATAATTTAATTATCTGAGTAATATTAAAAAGAAACATCCGCCAGAAATTATTAAGTTTTTCCAAAGTTCAATAGTTTAAACCTATATTCAAACTCAGGCTTATCTGTAAATATTTTTGTAATGTAACGTAGAATAAACCATTGTGATATCTGTTTGTTTTGGAATTTCGCACAAAGCTACTGGAGGGCTATCTGTGCTAGCCGTCCCTAATTTAGCAGTGTAAGACTAGAGGGAAGGCAGCTAGTCATCACCACCCACCGCCAACTCTTGGGCTACTCTTTTACCAACGAATAGTGGGATTGACCGTCACATTATACACCCCCACGGCTGGGAGGGCGAGCATGTTTACCGCGACGCGGGCGCGAACCCGCGACCCTAGGATTACGAGCGCACGCCTTAACGCGCTCGGCCATGCCAGGCCTTGTGATATCTACCATTGATTCTTGACTCAATTATTAACTCCGGTTTTTAGGTTTTCAGTTACACGATATGAACATGTTTTGAATACAATTTAACTGGGTTTTGATCGATCACCAACAGAACAAAATTTTAACATAATATAAAGGCGTTGTTCTTCCAATATCAAAAAGAGCAGAAATCAAAGATGTAAAATAGTATATTTAACGTTTGGAATCCCTTATTTTTCGAATAATATTCAGATAACTGTTTTTAAGTACCATCAAAAATTGAAGGTAATGAAAAATAACCCTTTCAAAATTTTGATTTCGTTGGTTTGAATTGAGAGAAAAGCTACAAAATAGGCTATCTGTGCTCTGCCCATCACGGATATCGAAATCCGATTTCTAGTCTGTGAGCCCCCAGACATGTCGCTATGTTGCTTGGGGGCTGCAAATTTTAATAACGAGAAATAAATGACACGAAAATCTTTACTTTTTAAAACCGAGCCGCTCATGTGCGGCTCAAACTTCCATCTCCATGGAAATATACAACAATTTGCAAGATTTTTTTTCCACTAGGGGTATCGATCGCTTGATCAGTTTACCAGCATGCGGTCATCACAATCGTTACTGTGTTGAAAGAAACAGTAATATCGAAGTGTGATTTATAATTTTAAAACAGTTTAATAAAGGAAGCAGGTAAAAAAGTTTCGCCATAAAAGAATGGATAATTAATTTGTTTGTTTGTTTGTTTTGTAATTTCGCACAAAGCTACTCGAGGGCTATCTGTGCTAGCCGTCCCTAATTTTGCAGTGTAAGACTAGAGGGAAGGCAGCTAGTCATCACCACACACCGCCAACTCTTGGGCTACTCTTTTACCAACGAATAGTGGGATTGACCGTCACATTATACACCCCCACGGCTGGGAGGGCGAGCATGTTTAGCGCGACGCGGGCGCGAACCCGCGACCCTCGGATTACGAGTGCACGCCTTAACGCGCTCGGCCATGCCAGGCCTATTTAAAAGGCGACCATGCTTGGTGTGACGGGGATCCGAACCCGCTACCCTTTGATTACGAGTCGAGTGCCTTAACACTCTTGGCCATGCCGGGCCAGGATAATTAATAGTTTCACAAAGTAACAAGTATGTCGCACGCATTTTGTGACGGAAAATGCAATGACCGTGACAAAATTGATTTGTTATGACACAGCTTACATTTAGACTAAATCTAACCCCCTGTGGATCGGCGTAAGTATAAATAATAATAACGCTAAAAATCGGGTATATATCCCCGCGGAGGACACATCAAAGATAACCCATTATACAACTTCGTGCTTAATAATAAACAAGCAAACAAATAATACACCTGAACATAAAACAATAAAGAGTAAACGCGAAAAACAAGCACTCCAACACTGTCCAGGAAGTAACAGCTTCGAAAAGTGTCAATGTTAGAGAAAGTTTTATTTTTTATTTACGTTAAAAATGCTTATTGTGAAGTTGAAGGTTCACAAGAAACAAAAAGTTTGAATGAATAATCTTTGTTTCTGATACTTGTAATCGTGTTTTATTCGTCTCTAATAAGAAGAAAATATTGGCTAATCCATCATTACATCACATTTGATTTGTCATTGCAGACAGCAAAATATTAAATGGATAATTCTCCACAGATTCTTAATAACGCAGGAACTGGTTGTGGCCAAATTGAAATTGTTGTGAGTTCAAAATGTGTTCATGTTGACAGGTTTGATTGATAGTCAAATGAGACAACAACAAAAGCTTATCGGTGACTTAAAAGGGAAATTGAAATACAACTAACGGTTAAACAAAAAGAAGTTTTGTGTTGAGATCTTAATGACTTCTGATTCAAGTGCTTGGTGTTTTATCAGACTACCAAAGGTAAGAACATTTAGATGGTTATTTGAATGTTTTGAACCAAGAATTGATGAAATGACGTCTGGGCGAGGAAATTACCACATTGATGCTCAAATACAATCTGAGGACCACAAAAAAAATTGTAACTGAAAGTGAACTGCTTAATGTTTTAGTTCGTCGTAAGTTAGGCCTTTTAGGACATCTTGGTATCATATTTCTCCAAATGACAAATTAATTGTTAGCAAGTTTGGTGCATTAAAAGTAACAGGGTCAAGTTATAATAAAATGGTAGACAGAAATTTCTAGATATAAATGATTTAAGTAAAAGAGATGCTAACTTAGGTTTAAGTATGAAATGTTTCAACCAGGTGAAGAATACATGAATTTCTTAAGTGCTTATTCATGTTGAAGGTGCAGTTAAGATGAAACTGGGTCTGGATCGAATTAATAAATCTAAACTATCACAGAAGGTAATATTATGTTATTATTGATATAATTACTTTATTATTTATGCATTATTTGACATCTGAGTTAATAATATATGTGATGAAGATTCTCAATCCATAGCACTTGTGTAATTTCATTTGTATAAAATCCCTCATTGGGCAAGATAATACTTGCTTTAAATCTATTGGCTGAGAAATAGACCAATATTCAAACAGTAAATTACAAGAGTGTTTGTAGTGATGTATGATTTATAAGGAGCCGCGCATGGCCAAGCCTGTTAAGACGTGCGACTCGTAATCTGAGGGTCGCGGGTTCGCATCCCCAGCGCGCCAAACATGCTCGCCCTTTTAGCCGTGGGGGCTTTATAATGTTACGATCAATCCCACAATTCGTTGGTAAAAGAGTTGCCCAAGAGTTGGCGGTGGGTGGTGATGACTAACTGCCTTCCCTCTAGTCTCACACTGGTAAATTAGGGACGGCTAACACAGATAGCCCTTGATTAGTTTGTGCGAAATTCAAAAACAAACAAAATTTTTAAACTAGTTTTCTATCAGACTTGATTCGTGTTGAACGAAAACAACAGATCTCAAAACTGAGTACTAGACAACAAATAAGTTTAAAGTGTATAACCCGTAGGTTATTGTCTAATAACGTCAACATAGTGGACTTTGTGACTTAAAAAATAAGAGAGCCATTAATCACAGATAGTTCAATCATATTTATAACATGAAATTCAAGGGTCCAGGAGACAACATGACGAGAGCCAACTCGACGACACTGAAATCGTCGATAACATAACTAGTCGACAGAACCCTCGGCGACGACCCATTTGCCGACCAACTCGTTCACACACCAATATTTTTAATTTACCGGTACTCTTGCCAATAGTAAGCTAGGCGAGTGCTTATAGCTATCGATTGTTTATTTGTTTTTGAAATTCGCGCAAAGCTACACGAGTGCTATCTGCGATAGCCGTCCCTAATTTTGCACTGTAAAACTAGACGTAAGGCAACCAATCATCACCACGAACTGTCAACTCTTTGTGGACTTTGTGACTTAAAAAATAAGAGAGCCATTAATCACAGATAGTTCAATCATATTTATAACATGAAATTCAAGGGTCCAGGAGACAACATGACGAGAGCCAACTCGACGACACTAAAATCGTCGATAACATAACTAGTCGACAGACTTTTACCAACGAATAGTGGAAATGACCGTCACATTGTAAAGCCCCTAAAGCTGAAAGGGCAAGCATGTTTGGTGTAACGGGGACTCAAACCCACGACCCTCAGATTACGATTTGAGCGCCTTAACTATGTGACTGTCTGGCTGAGGCCGAGTTATTACCTTCGCAAACAGATCACTCACATGTTTTAGAAACCAGATTCATGCACATGTGATGTACATCCATTCCCGTAAGCAAAAGTAAACACATTAATAAATCCATCTGAGGACACAATTGTCGACTATCTGCTGTCGATAAGTTAAATTTTTTACTGGTTGTGTTTCGACAACTTGTACAGTTGACGACTTTCTTTCTGCAGAATTTACTGTCATCGATTAGCCTCTCGCCTCACCGAAATACAAGATACGAACAGAACGAGACAAAGTAAAATATTAATTGTTAAAATGTCTATTGAGAAATTTTATGCGCTAAAACACTGAACAAATATAGAGAATTACTCGTAATTACTTTTACACCAAGATAGATGCCATTTAAATACAGGATAAATAATGTAAAAATACATTATTTTTTATAATGTATAATTTAAAGAATAATTTAAAACACAGTCTTTTAAGTAGGAATCTAAAATATAATGTTTGATATATATAGCTCATGGAAATGTTTAGTTCATGATGCTGGGAAAGCAAGTAGACTTACGACAAAAAGTGTTCGTACCCCTGAGTCCCGAGTGTTTTTTTGCTCACAACTTAAAAAGTATAACATATTATAAATATAAAACTAAAACACATCTACATAAATTTATTTATGTAAAGTAAACGCCAAGTAAACAAATAACCAAAAATAGGAGGAGCAGAAAGTGTTTGTACAGTTCAGAACGTGTAAAAAAAAATTGATATTCCCGTAAAAATTTTGTTCAGTTTGGGGGATAAACTACATTATACCATTCAAGAACTAGACACTGGATTCATAATTATTGGAATTTGGCTCGCAAAAAAAACACAACCGAATTATTGTAAAATACAAGTCTCGTGTGTCTCTTTCCGGTATTGCTACACAACTTAATGTGCCGAAATCTACTATTCAAAACATAATTGCCAAGTTTTACCTTACAAGATCAACTGTTAACCTCTTTCGTGCCGGATTCCCCACTAAAATTCCTGAGAGAACCAAGAGGAAGGTTCTCGGAGAAGTTAGTAGGAACCCTCGTTTAACACGTAATGACATACAGAAACTGGTAAGGAAAACTGGGGTTGAAGTAAGCACCTCTACAGTTACGAACATGTTACGCTCTTCTGGATTCAAAGCATGCCGTCCTCGTAGAACTCCATATTTAAAGCCTGTTCATTTAGAAGCACGATTGAGGTATGCTTGTTTGTTTGTTTGTTTGTTTGTTTTTTGGAAATTCGCACAAAGCTACTCGAGGGCTATCTGTGCTAGCTGTCCCTAATTTTGCAGTGTAAGACTAGAGGGAAGGCAGCTAGTCATCACCACCCACCGCCAACTCTTGGGCTACTCTTTTACCAACGAATAGTGGGATTGACCGTCACATTATACACTCCCACGGCTGGGAGGGCGAGCATGTTTGAAGATAAATTCTTTACCTATTGAAAGAGTATTCTTTGGTCAGACGAGACTAAAATCGATCTTTTCGACCACAATGATGTTCGCTATGTTTTCCGTAAGAAGGGGGAACAACAATCTTCCAAAGAACACCGTCCTTACAGTTAAACACGTAGGTGGTTCGATCATGCTATGGGGTTCCTTCAGCTCTTCTCGTGTAGGCAGTCTCCATCGCGTCAACGGAATCATAAAAAAAAGAAGAGTACGTTGATATATTAGGCACTTATATCAAGAATGATGCTCGGAACTTGTGGCTTGGGTGTCGTTGAATCTTCCAACACGACAATGATCCTAAACACACATCGAAATATGTGCAATCCTAGTTGCAGAGGAACAAATACAGCGTTCTTTAGTGGCCATCGCAGTCACCCGACAGTACATATAGCGTCAGTATTGTTTCAATGAGCTTTCACATGGTATTTTCTGAAGTTTAACTCTGTTTACAAAAAAACTTGATACCTAAGCCTAAATTCAAACGACGTACGGTGTCAGTAGCAAACTACGTTTTTATTTTCTTTTATAATAAAATATTTCATTTCGAAGTTATAAGGTTTCGAAGTTTAACAGAAATATTTGAAGTTACACTTCATGATCTATCCATCACGTCTCCCGCTAGTACAGCTGTAACTCTACGGACTAAAATCTAAAATCAGAGGTTCGATTCTCTTCGGTGGACTCAGCACATAACTCGATTTAAAAAAACACACGCAGACGCTATTGGTTATTCCTTAGGAGAAACAATCGAGCGTGTTGAACGTTACAAGGTTTCCTATACGAGCCTATACTGAAAATTAAGGATGTAATGTTTTCTAAAAATAGGTTTAATTTCCCGTATTTGCAACAGCAAATTTATAGAAATTGAGTACAACTAATTCAACTCTATATTTGCTCAACTTTTTGAGATTCAACTGTTAATAAAATACCACGAACTTTTTAAAATTTAACTGTACTGTTTTTTTTTTCTAGTATTCAATGGAAGATAAATAGATGTAACAAATATCAACTAATGATGGATCAATGGTATCTGGGTATTTTGCCCTGGAAGGTCAGGTTCACTTTGACCTCTTCCTCCTTCCTGAACTTATTTTCCCTAACTGTTTGTATGTTAGGTCCTTCTCAGGGCAATGTCCATTTATAGTCTATTATTCACAGTAGGTCAAGTTAGCTGGTGGGAATTTATTTTATTTTATTATTATTATTTTAAAATACACAAATATGTAAACTATAAATATAATATTTAAAGTTTATATACATACATATTTTACTTTAATTTATTTTTCTTTATATTTAAAATGTATCTTAATTGGGGAAGAGATATTTAGGATTTTCTTCATCATGTATGAGGTACCTGTCTAGTTCGCATAATAAATCATTTTTCATCCAATTTTTGTTAAAATACCTAATTGTAATATTTAGGAGTCTATCTGATATGGTTGGTATGTTCGAGTAATTGTGAATGAATTTAGATGATGTTGATCTCGGGACTCTGTATGCAGTTGTGAGAAGTGTGTTTTGGATTGTTTGTAGTTTAGTTTTGATTGTTTCATTACTTACAGTTACCCATGCTGGAGCTGCATAGTCTATTACTGGTCTAATATATGTTTTGTATATTTTCAAAATGTTATCTGTAGATGCTCCACTGTGTTTACCAGTTAGACTCCTTACATAGTTGGTTCTTCGCCAAATTTTATTTTGAATTTCTTTGACATGACTGATCCAAGTTAATTTTGAATTATAAGTCAGACCTAAAAATTTTGCTGATTGGGCAATCTGGAGCAGAGTGCCATTCATATATATTTTTGGCTATTGTTTTTTGTGTTTTGTCGATTTCGTAAAGAGTACGAGCTGAGTTTTTGCTGTATTTATTTTAATTCTATATTTTTCACAGTATTCACTAATTCTATTTAATTGTGGTTGTATGTTTGTAGCTGCTATCGTGGGTGTTGCAGCACTTTTCCAGATTGCCACATCATCTGCGAACTGTGATGAGAATCCATGATTTGAATCCTTCAATGGCATATTGTTTACATACATGATGAAGAGTACAGGGCTAACCACCCCTCCCTGTGGGACACCAGCTAGTGGAGTAAAGTATTCGAAAAAAGTTCCTTCTACGTTTACTCTACATTTTCTGTTTTCCAGAAAGTTAGATAACCAGCGAATAATTCCTCGCGGTAGTTCCATTTCATTCATTCGGAACCTTAGACCGTCATACCAAACGGTGTCGAATGCTTTCTCGATATCGAGGAAGCAAGCGACTATACATTCGTTTTTGTTGAAACTATCTATTGTGGTTTCGGTTAATCTTATTAAATGGTCTGTCGTTTGTCTAAATTTTCTGAATCCATTCTGTTCTTCTGGTAATTTTGATGTTATCTCCAAGAATGTGGAGAGTCTATTACTTATTATTCTTTCGAGAATTTTGCCAACACAGCTGGTCAGGCTGATTGGTCGGTAGCTATTTGGTTTATTAGCTGGTTTTCCTTCCTTATGGAACATTAAAATATTTGCTAACTTCCAAGAAACTGGGATATATTCTGAGGATAGCGATAAGTTAAACAGTAAATTTAGGTGGTCAAACAATTTCGGAGTGCCCTTTTTTAGGATTTTAGGAGAATAGCTTGTATTTCATCTTCTCCTGGTGCTTTGTTTTTGGTGTTTTTTATTGCTTCTAGTATTTCATGTAGGGATATTTCGTTTGTTAGTAATGTGTTTTCATAATCAGTGTTAGAACTTGTATTTGTATCAGTTATGTTTACTGAAAATATTGGTTCATATTAATGTTTATTGTTTGCTATGTGATTAGTGACTTTATTGTAGAAGTTTGTATTCATATCTGGATCTGTGTGAGTTTTAAATGTATTTTGGAGTTGATCCTTGGAAGCTTCGGCTATTTCTTTATTTGTGTGTGAAGTGGTGTTATTATGTTCAAGTGGAGGATATTTCTTTGTGTTTGTGTTTTCATTTGTGAATCTTTTTAAGATGTGACCAGAATTTTTTCGGGTCAGTTATGTCGTTTAGTTTATTACAGTAATTGTCCCATTTATTTTGTTTTTGTTGTTTTATTTGAGTTCTGATGTGATTTCTAATGTTGTTTATTTGTGTTTTAGTTTCTCTGTTTCTTGTAATCATGTACTGTCTTCTCAGTTGTCTGCGCTTTTTTATTAGATTGATTATTTCTGTGGTGGGTTTCCATGTGTTGTTTTATGGTGTTGTTAACTTGGCTGCTTTCTGAAGGCAATCCGTGATTGTTTGACAATAGTTTTCCATTTCTACATGCGTTATAACTTCTTTAATAATTTTATTAGGTAATAGATTATCTAATTCTTGTTTATAGCATTGCCAATTTGCCTTACTGTAATTAAATTTTTCTTTCCTATATGTTATATTTTTTATAGGGGGTGAGATCGAAGACGCAAAAAATAGGGAGATGATCACTATCTACATCTTTTCCCACTTGAAATTTTACTAATTTCTGGCTTAAATTATATGTACACATACACAGATCTAGTATGTCACTAGTGTTAGTGGAAAAGGATGTGTGTTGGGGTAGTATCGTTTAATAAAGCCATGTTATTATCATCTATAAATTGTATTAATTTTCTACCATTTTGAATTAGAACTTCGGCATCTAAAGGAAACATTTTTACTGTTTAAGTCTCCCATAACTATGGTGTTTTGATTGTGAGAAAAGATGTTATTAAGTAAAGTTGTATCTAATTGTTTATTGGGTGAGCAGTAAATTCCTGCTACGGTTATTTTAGTTTTATTCGTTTGGAGGATATCTACAGTAACATGTTCATTGCTACTGTTTAATTTGATTTCTACTACAGATAAGTCCACTTTGTGGATTAGCATAATGCCTCTGTTTTCATCATTTTTATTTTTTCTGTCTTTTCTAATAGTTGAATAATATGGTATTTTAAATCTATTATTATTATTATTATTATTATATGTTAGAGTTTCACTTATTATTATAATCTGGGGGTTTAATTCTTCTATTAGATCTTCGATCTCATGTTTCTTGGAAGCTATTGCACCTTGAATGTTGGTATACACTACTGTGAACATTGTGCTGTGAGCATGTAACCTGTTAGTGTAGTTATAATGTAGGGTATATGAGATGTGATGTTTTATGGAGATAGTGATCAGTAGTTCTTGAAAGTTAGTTGTCTGGTTTGGTATATTCTGTTATAAAATCAGTTATTACATTTTTGAACACTGTTGAAAACAGGCTTGTTTTATCTGTTGTGTTAATATTAGTTTCTTGTATGGTGTTGTTGTTTTCTTTTGGTTTTTTGTGTTAATGTGTTCTTGTTCTGTGTATTAGTCTTCTGTACTTGTTGTTTATGTGGTTCTTTTCTTTTAACATTTCTGCATATGTGGTTTTTGTTGTTTTATTGAGTTCTGTTGATGTGCTTGTTTTAGGTAAACGGTTTGTTTTCGGTTGATTCTGTTCTGTTGGTGTGTCTGTTTTAGGTAAACTGTTTGTTTTCGGTTGATTCTGTTCAGTTGGTGTTTTGATCTGATAAATACGTTGCTTTATTTGTTTATATGTTTCGCAGCCTTCGTAATTTGCTGTGTGGGTTTGACCACAGTTACAACATTCAGGCGTTTCTTTTTCTTTTTTGCACTGGTTGATATGGTGTTCCCCGCCACATCCGCAACACCTCGGTGATGCTAAGCAGGCTGCTGAAACATGTCCATATCTTTGGCAGTTGTAACACTGTGTTACAACAATTGCCGGAGTTTTCAATTGCTCAACTTGGTATTTTTGATACCAGAGCAATATTCCATTGTTTATTAAATTTTGTATGTTGTAGCTGTCATCAATGTCAATTCTTATCAGGTTTGTAGGTGTTTGCGTTTTCTTTGAAATTATTCTTTCTGTTCTGGTGCGTGGTATGTTTTGTTCGTCAAGTGCCTGCTTTACAAGGTCCAGGTCAATCGTCTGATGAACCCCTCTTACCACTATTGCTTTTGGTTGCGGCTTACTTCCTGGAAGGTGGATTTTGATATTTCCAGGTTTAAAGGCATCTGTTGGCCATTCTTTAAGTAGTCGGTTAAGATCGACTACATCTTGCCCTTGCACCAGTACTCCGCCTCTAGGCAAACGCTTAATGTTAACTATGTTAACATTTGGTTTGCATCTCTTTACTTCTGTGGCAAGCAGTGGTTGGTTATATTGACCCGGAATGCCTTCTATTATAACTGCGTATTGTGGTGGTCTTGTTTTTGTCACTGTATTATTGTTTGTTGTTAGTTTGTTTTTCTTTATATTTCTTTTGGATATGACAGTGATAAAGTCTTGGTCTTCCAATTCTTGATCACTGTCATCATTTTTTTTCTTCATTATTATGTTTATCAACATCCTCGGTGTTGCTATTTTTAACCATTACATTATTGGGACTTAACCCTACTTTAGTTACAGGAGTAGCTACCTCTACCTCAGTATTAGTAGCCATCACTGCTTCTTCTTCACATTCAGAGTTTTCCGAATAATTAATTTCTTTAATTAATTTTCGCTTTGCTTTACTTTTTTTTTAAATTACATTTTTTGCTTTCTTTACAGTATTTAATTCCCTTTTTGCCAAGCTACAAAGAGTTAGCAATGGGGAATTATTGATATCATTGCCACCAGTTATACTTGACTTACCTGCATTAGTCTTTTGATGAGCCGTAACGGCTTTTCCCGCCATTTCCTTAGTCGGTCTTATAGGACCCGTAGTTGTTAATTTTTTGCGGTTTCCCGCTCTTCTGTTCTCGATTTCAGCAGTCCTCTCTGTTTTCTTAAAGTAATATGCTGCCTTGATGAGATATGTAGTAAGTTCAAATGATTCTTCTTAAATTTTCAAATCAAATTCTCTTAGGCCTAATTCGCTTCAAGCAAGAGCCAAACAAAGTACATCCTATTCGTCTTGAGCCTTAACAAACCATATCAACTAAACTTCCTTTCCGATGGTGTTTGGGTATTTGCCCTGGAGGGTCAGGTTCACTTTGACCTCTTCCTCCATATCAACTAAATGAATACAGGTTTGTAGAATTTATGTATCGGCGCTCATTCTCTGGTTGGTTAATTTTCGACCAATCAAATCGATAGTACTACGTCACTAAACTATTCATCAACTCATTAAAATGTAACAATTTTCATCAGCATGGTAAAGTTCATTTGTATGGTTATAAATTGTGTGTGGCGTGCAATGCTTAATTAAAACCTTCCTATTCTGCAATTATGAATTTTAGTATATAACTAATAAAAACTGCTTAAGACAGGGAAACCACAAAGATGTCCCTCATTTGTATTTGTTCAGAATTTGTGACTGACAGATACCTAACAGCTGTATAAGCTAAGAATATTTTGTGTCGAGAAAATATAATTGTTATAAAGAAACTGTTTCAAAAAGAAAGTAGGACTTTTACTTGTATCAAATAATCTTACAAAGAGTTTCATGAAGTTGTATTACTGATGAAGGGTGTACTATAATCCATTTACTCAAAGCTATATTAATATATAGATTGGTCTATGTGTAACAGCTGGGTCTAGTCTCTTTTCAAATCCTACGGATACTTTTGTAAGTTAAGTGAACACGTTTCCGTCATCCTTCAATCTCTTCTCTTTGCTGTTCGTTTTGTGCATACGTTTCAGTGCACCCACCTTCTTAGGACAAAATTTATTACAATACGAAATTAAAATTGTATGGAAATTTTTTGTAGTCGTTCGCCAGCACATCAAAAAAATACTTCAGAGATAGAGTCTCGTACGGGCTCTGTATAATATACACATGTTCGTCTACATATTTGCACACGTTACGTATTTGCATCATATAACTTTTGATACAGTACATAGATCTTCACAAAATTTGATATACTTTTATTAAATATTACAAGTATATTGTGTGCAAGAAATCTGTTTCTTTTTTCAATGAAATATTTTTACTGAAGATTTGTTTGTAAAAAATAGTGTTTGTTTTGTTACTAATCGGAGTGCAAAGTGAGTGTTACGGTGCGTAAGCTGAGTGTTATGATTAAAAATTACTTTTGTCCCAAAAGTTACAAATATTATTTGTGTAATCTCTAAAGCTTCCTAAACATACTTCAAACGTTTGATTTTAGTAAGATTATATTTGTTATTTTCTATACTCTAACTATGTGAGGTCTGTCATTTAACCAACCTCGCAAACATCATAAAAAATTAGGAAATTGATATAAATTATGCTTTCTCCGTGCTAAAATGACAACATATTTTATGACACGAAAATACAAATATTTAGTCAAAATAGCTTGAGTCCCATAACGCGAAATATTTACATATATTTTTGTATTTTTTTAGTTTATTAACTTCCCAGTCATTCCGAGCAAACATTACATAACTTGCATTAACGCGGTGCACGCGCACTCATGTCGCGTGTCCAATAATACAAACTAATCTTTAGTCTTTCCTGTCTTGGCTGTATTTTAGTGGACTATTATTTAATTAAGGTAATTTTGGACACTAAAAGTATAAAACGTCGAGCAGACTGAAGACACAACTTCCCTCATGGAAACTTTTGGATCGAAAGAACGTGGAAACCATTTCAAAGATTAAAATGGCGGAGAAAACTTATCTCGAGACACTTTGAGCTGTTGATTGGTTATTCACATGTCGTATATTGAAGTAAGTGTATATAAGGGACTGTTTCCAAAATTTGAAAGTAGTGAACGAAGCCACAGTGTTTCTTTCAATCCATAAGCTGCACCTCGGCAAAACGAAAAGGTGCGAGTTTCTTATTTTATATCCTAGGTTAATAATATCACTATTCTGAGTTCATAATTTGCACGAAAGTATAGAATTTTTATTTTGACATCACGAACATATAGCTTTAAACTGTGCTGCATTTAACATACCGTGTAACTCACTAAAATCTATATTTAAATGTGTTAGCTTAATATTTACTTTTAAATTAAGAAACTGATTCATATATAATATAAAAGTTTAAATTCTAGTGCACAATTTGATCCCAAACGTATTAATATGAGTGTATAATAAAGTAACTCAATAAAATTTTGAATTGAAGTCAACAAACGCGATGATATGGCCTTTCACCTGTGACCTGTCTCAAAAGGCTTAATTAAATGAAGTACGTTTTTGTGCAGTCTTTTCCTTTGATTGTCCGTGTTTTGCACACGTCTTAGTTAACTCACCTTCTTATGAGAAAATTATGTGGACATTTTTGTAGGCGTTTTCCAGAACGTTACAAAAAAATCTTCACGTCGGAGTTTATTGCATAAAATTATTTATTTAATCGTATACATAAAAATGTTTTAGGTTTCTTACAGCGCGAAATAACATAAGTATTTTTGCATTTTCTGAATCTTTGTTGAGTAGGTTTATTTAAAAATACAGGGTGGTCGCTAGAAAAGCGGAAAATTTGAGGGTCAGATGAGATCATGAATAAAATGCGTGCTTACTCATTTCTATTTTGATTTCTTTACATCATGAATAAAATGCATGATTTTAATATCATAAAATGCATATTGAGCACCTATGAGTGTAATATAACATATGCCTTTAAAAAAACTTTGTAAAAGTTATTTTTTGTAAAAATAAATATCTGTTTGACAAATTTTCCGCTTTTCTAGCGACCACCCTGTATATAATTTAATTAATTGTATTTCCGTCAATTGTACCGAATCACTGTTTTCACTGTGTAGTATAATTGCTTATATCTCAGTAGGGAGAAGATGTAGTTTTGCGAGCGAAACGCTTAATGAAAGATTTTTTTCTCTTCCTTTCAACTATGTAAGCCAATATGCCTACCAGTTCACAAAACGCATCATAAAATTCTATTACTGCAGTATAGTGTACTATAATCCAATTAATCAAAGTTATGAGTTCGAAGTTGAATAACAAATAGCTCAGTTTGGTGATGTATTAATAGTAAAAATATTTTATAAGCATCTACTTTCACAGTTACAGTTCTCGTAGTTTCGAATCTTGCAAAAACATGGTTTATTAATTTATACTTTATTTCAATTATGATGCTACAAAATTTCATAAAAATAAATGTTTTCTTTATCTTGGAACTCCGTGAAGTGGAAAACTTAGTTTTTTACATTATTTTACAGTAAATCATTTTAAGCCTTATTTCACTGTAAAAAGGACTCTCTTAGGTTGTTTTAATATCAGGTCTTATTGAACCAGGTGGCGCCTTGAGTTGTTATGTATTACAATTTTAAATGACCTAAAACAAAGTTAAATTTAATTTAGATTTAGAAATTGAATACATATCTGCATGTGAACATTTATGATACTTTTTTTGTTTTGGAATTTCGCACAAAGGTACTCGAGGGCTATCTGTGCTAGCCGTCCCTAATTTAGCAGTGTAAGACTAGAGGGAAGGCAGCTAGTCATCACCACCCACCGGCAACTCTTGGGCTACTCTTTTACCAACGAAAAGTGGGATTGACCGTCACATTATAACGCCACCACGGCTGGGAGGGCGAACATGTTTGGCGCGACTCGGGCACGAACCTGCGACCATCGGATTACGAGTCGCACGCCTTAACGCGCTAGACCATGCAAGGCCTTTATGATACTTACCAACAAGATTAAATCACACAGTGTTCTTTTTTTAAAACATACGATATATTTTTAACTATATGAACAACAATACAAATTATAATAATGGTTATTACAAATGCTTGTTTAAAATAACGATTTATACACAAAAGTTTCACAAACGTATAAACCATATTGAGTCTTCTTTACGATTCGGAACTTTCTTGATATTTTATCAAGGATTAAGCATGAGCGAATTAATTTCGAACTGGCGTAGATACAATTCACTTAACAGGAAACTAACTAGCCCTGTATTTATCATCCTTTGCTGATCAAACGTGGAGTTTTCTACTGTTCAAATGATTTATTGTTTTCGTTAAAATACTAATGTCCATTGGGAATTCGCTTAAGTTAAACGATTTGTAATGCTCGAAATTTATAAACCTTCCTGGTTAAATATACGACGTTCCCGATTAATAAGCGTTAAAAACAGTTTTAGAATCTGAGGTTTATAATGTACTAACTTTAACAAACCAACAATATACACTGTTTCTCGGCGAGCCGAGTTTGTTAAATTTGTGAACGTGAGTTTATAGAAATATCAGCTTGCACAAGAATATTGACAACACACAACTGTTTATGTAGACATACATATACCGTTGATTCTTACACTCAAGAATTTCCTACAACTTTAGTGAATAGGTGGGAATATCGCAATACGTATTTCACAGTATAAGTTATGTTCATTTCCAAATTTCAAGCCCCCCAGTGGCTCAGCGGTATGTCTGCGGACTTACACGCTAAAATCCGGGTTTCGATACCCGTGATGGGCAGAGCACAGATAGCCCATTGTGTAGCTTTGTGCTTAATTCAAAAAACACCAAAAACAAAAACAATCAAATATTAAATACACTTAAACAAAGATCATTATTAAAATAGGTATATAATAGTAAATACGTCTCAGAGTAAACAAAGCGATTCAGTTTGAAGAAAAAATACACGTAAAAATGTATATTATTGAGCATTAAACGCATATAAAATTTCTTACATACATTAAACGTCCAGTGACACAACGGTGTGTTTGAGGACCTACAACACCAGAAACGGTTTTTCGAAACTCGTAGAGGGAAGAGATAAATCATTGTGTAGTTTTGTGACTATCTATAAAGAAACGCTGTCACTAAAAAAATTGCTTTTCTTAAAATTTGTTTTGTTTATTCCAAGTTGAACACAAAAGTACACAATAGATTGTGCCAGGTTCCGGCGTTGTAAGCTCAAAAAATGTTGTTTCACTGAATGGCTAATTTTCACAGGGAAAAAAATGTTTATATTGCACCCTGATTATAGTAAATAGTGAATTTACAGTTTGATAAAATAAATATTTTGTGAAGAGTGTAAGAGGAACGTCAGAAACTATAAACACCCGTAATATAAATTTTAAAAATACCATACAGTGACACGTTTCGTATTTCCAAAGCTATGAAATAACCATACATTATTAATATATTATGTTTCTGGAATGTAAACACCCAGTAAAGAGGCCTCCTCATTTTTCCAATATCTTTTAGTGGTACTGTATTTTTTATATAACGAAATAAAGCAAAGCTAGCAACAGCTATGGGAAATCGAACACCAACGGTTTTAATAATAAGCGATATTACACATTTTATTACTTCAGGATAAAAGAATTATGTTTATGATGTGATAAAGTGTTTTTTTTTTAAGGATAAAGTTAAGGGCAATTACTTTAAATCATTGGATTTAATGATCTTCAATATAATAGTTAAACTTCAGTGATGTCGAGAAACCCACTTGTTGAGAATTTTATATGCAAAAACGGCTCGTTTTGGGTTCAGGAAATATTTTAAATAGAAGAGCGAACAACGTTTCGACCTTCTATTTAAAATATTTCCTGAACCCAAAACGAGCCGTTTTTGCATATAAAATAGTTAAACTGTCCTTTCATCAGTGTACACACGATTATGATGGAAATAAACAGTTTTATATTAATCTCCTTTAAAATGAAATGAATATAAAAACGTCAAACTCATTACTGTAACTGAAGAAAAGGTAAACTGAATTACGTTGACAAACAATTGTTAAAACCGTTTGATGCAACTTTGTCGCACGTGTGTTTTTGTTTTTGAATTTCGCTCAAAGCTACTCCAGGGCTATCTGCGCTAGCGGTACCTAATTTAGCAGTGTAAGACTAGAGGGAAGGCAGCTAGTCATCACCACCCACTGTCAACTCTTGGGCTACTCTTTTAGCAACGAATAGTTGGATTGACAGTCACGTTATAGCGCCCACATGGCTGAAAGAGTGAGCATTTTTGGTGCGACGGGGATGCGAACCCGCGACCTTCAGATTACGAGTCGCACTTCTTAACACGCTTGGCCGTGCCGGGCTCTTATCGCGGGTATAGGTCGAATTGTACATTTTGGTTTCGTTCGCTTATAATATTTTATTTTTGTTTAATTATTTTGAACCTTTTGTATTTATTACTGACTAATTTTTATTTATTTTTTATTATTTTTTCTTGATTTAATTATTTTGGATATTGTAGGATTTATTAATTAAGTTACTTCTTTTTATGTCTTGGTATGTTAATACATTCGTAATAACATTCATAGTAAAATATAATGATAGTGGTGACCAGATGTCTTTTGTCTGGTATATTCTTCAAAAGCAGGGACGGGTAAAGCAAACAGCCCTTGAGTAGCTTTGCACAAAAAATAAACATATATATATAAGATCTTAACTTCAACTATAAAAGGTAAGAGACATGGACCCTACTGATTCTGACTGGTGAATGAATGAATATTGTCCTCACTAAATCTAACTAGTAAATTAATAAATATTGTTCTTTCTGGATCATGGACCTTTATGAACCTGACTTGTGAATGTGTTGTAAAGAAAACCTTAAGTTCATCATAATAATAAGATAAATTTATGATACTTTCAATAGAATCCTTTGAATGCCTTCGAACTGAAAACGCTCGAAACCGATAACTCGAAACTGTAATATGTTTATCTTCAAGACACTCCACACTCATGTGTTTTACACGTATTTATATATCTCCTATTGTGTGAGCTGTATAAAAAAATATCATAAAAACACATAAACTAAGTCAACTCGGTTGAAGACAGGTAATTGGAATATAAATGAGAATTATGAAAAGATATGGTCAATCAGCAGAATTGCAAACAACATATTAAAGTCAGTTACTTAAAACCAGATAGCAATTCAAATAATATATGGATGAGCATCTCAAAGTAAGTAAACCAAGCTTTATCACACGCGGGTGAGTAACCCTCTGGAATAACGGTGGTCAGTGATGTTAATACAAACTTGCAACGCTCAGATTAATGGTCAAGCGACCAGACATCAAACCGTACCAGGCCCTTTTAGATTTGTACTTCAGCACATAATGTGTTTGCTTCTACAACTTGTATACCACTGGACTAGAGAAAATGCAGCTAATCAACATCACCTACCTAAGATACTTGGAATACTAAATCGACGAGACTGACCGTCACCCGGATAAAGTGGGTGAGGGTATTGTGTGACCCAAAACTTGCAGGCTGACATGCTAGACTCGAATAATGTTGAAACTTCAACGGTACTTAAACTCGGCGATCAATGAATTATAATTATAAAATTTATAAACTATCTTTTATGTCAATATAAACAATTAACGTAGAAGTGGTGTGACAAAATAAACAATGTAGTCAACTCTTTAGAAACAACAAATATTTTACAAGATCGAAAATTTGGCACACTTCTACACCAATACCAAAAGCAAGTTTTACGTGACTGATTCTTTGGATTTAAGCACAAAGCTACACAAAGGGCTATCTGTGTACTTCCCATCACGGGTATTAAAGCCCGATTTCTAAAAATTAGGTCCGCAAACATACTGCTGTGCCACTAGGGGCTTTAAAACAAGATAGAAACCAGAAACATTATATTCTGGTTTATCAACATCAGGGTAATATCTGTTTACTCATATAAAACAGTACTAATTGCTAGTCTATCTGAATGACACTATATACATATATAATCAGCTAAAAAAAAACTAGATAAGTGATCTCAAGACTACAGACAGAGATCTTTCTAATTTTGATCTGCAGACAAGAGAGAACGCAACATGTCACCTGAAGAGACTTCCATGTTTCTTTAACAGATCTGATAGAACATTACCAACTTTGAAAACAGCATTGATAAATATATTTCGTCAATTAATCTACTAAAAATGAAAATAAAATACTTATCTCACTTGAGATAGATGGCGTATTTCCCACTAAAATTTATTTATGAATTTCAGATACATTTTTTTAGATGTGTGGTATCTTTGTATTGATGTTCTCCAAGACTCATTATCAGGATACCATCTTATTGGTTGGTTTCAGTTTTCCAATCTAATAGCTTTATTTCCCAGTAATTCTCTTGAACTATTAAGAGCAGTTTTAATTTCTCAAAGGATTTCTGCTTGCAGTTCAGGTCATACGCCATTTTAAAATGCAATTGAAACATCTATTATCCTGCTGTTTACTTTTAGATTCTGAGTAAACAATACCTCAGTTGAAACTAAACATTTCTAGACCACCATCAGATGATGGCTCTACACTTATCTTATATTTCTATAATTTATGGATCATAGAACTCTTACTTTATTTAATATTTTATCTTATTCTTATTATAATGCAAAACGCAATTATGTGTTATTTATATTAAGTCTTCAGAATTTATTTTCCGCTTTCGCTAGTTTTGAACAACTGACCCCAGAAAAGACATTAGGTCAAGTAACGCCTTACTGTTATCACATACCTGTAGTTTAAAGCTAGGGAAATAGTTTGCAGTACCTCAAATATTCGAATCAGGGTAGCCTGCTCCGAAATCTAGAGATCTCTGGCAAGCCTAACTCATAACATTCCAAAAACACTTTCTATATTGATTAAAATAAAAGTTATTTTCTGTATAAACCTAGTATTTGAAAGATATACAATCCATTACAGTCTTCAAGTTATCGGGGTTCTTTGGCAAGTAATCAAAACACTTGGAAAAAATATTAACTGTAATAGAATACCACATACCTCGTAGCGGGATTTGATTTTATTGAAAAAAATAAAGCACATGGATCTATTCATTTTCATCCTTATTTTCAGCAGCTATTTATTTCAGTTTTTGACGGGCTTAAAACATTCCATGATTATTCCTATATGCCGCTACTGAGACAAGCCTCAAAGCAATCATTGATTTTTGAAAGGCTTACAGGCGAAGGAATACGTATTTTACTGCCGTTAAAATTGTAGAATACCAGAAACAAGCTCTGCAGGCCGTCAAAATTGTTTTAAGCGAATGTTCTTGTCGATTTGTGCACATACACGATCCCTTCTTTCGGATCCAAGACACAGAGCCCCAATGATGCGTAATTGTAGCTTGTACCATTTGTACCAAATGAGCGATGTTTTAACATTAGTTTCATAATAATAGCAAAAGGCAGAAGCTTAAGCATTTGCTCAATGTGTTCCAAAATTTTAACTCAATATATCTGAATAAAGATATTTGTACCTGTATTTTGAGGTTTCGCACAAAGCTACACGAGGGCTATCTGTGCTAGCCGTCCCGAATTTAACAGTGTAAGACTAGAGGGAAGGCAGCTAGTCATCACCACCCACGGCTAACTCTTGGGCTACTCTTTTACCAACGAATAGCGGAATTGACCTTCATATTATAACGCCCCCACGGGTGGGAGGGCGAGCATGTTTGGCGCGAACCCGCGACCCTCAGATTACGAAGCGCACGCCTTAACGCGCTCGGCCATGCCGGGCCCCTGAATAAAGATACATCGTTGACCAGTCATGGAAGGGTGTAATTCATGATTATATCAGTCATTATACACATAAAGATTGTACTGCAAAAATTAGTTTTCATTACTGAGAAAAGAAATAACAATAATATGATATTAGCAGGAGGTATAAAGAACTTGCCTACGTTAGAATAATCTAAAATAAAGCTTTTGGAAATTTATACGTAAACACTGTTGTAGAAGAAAACTGCACAATGCAAGTGTTAGAATACGAGTATTTAACGTAATGTTTGTGTGTTTGTTTGTTTTGAATTTCGCTCACAGCTACTCGAGGGCTATCTGCGCTAGCCGTCCCTAATTTAGCAGTGTAAGACCAGAGGGAAGGCAGTTAGCTAGTCATCACCCCCCAGCGCCAACTCTTGGGATACTCTTTTACCAACGAAAAGTGGGATTGATAGTAACATTATAACGGCCCCACGTTTGAAAGAGTGAGCATTTTTGGTGTGACCGGGATTTGAACCCGGCATCTTCGGATTACGAGTCGAATGCCTTAACACACTTGGCCATGCCGGACCTTAACGAAATGTACTTGGAGGAAGACTACGATACAATATTTTAGTAAAACGTACCCACAGCTAAGAGAGCACACATTTAGAAATCGTAATTAAAATAATGATTTATAATATTACATGAAATTATTTAGTTTCCTTCAATTTTAGGAACTTATGCAGTTAAGAATCTTTCTAAACAAATAGTTAAAATAACTGATGATTTTTTTTTTATAAATTCTGTTTTAAAGTAAATTAAAACTACACAATAGGCCTTGTGTGTTCTGCTCACTGCGGGTATCGAAACCTGAATTCCAGCCTTTCAAGTTAGCAGACATACAGTTGTGCTGCTCATTGAAAAACACATAATTAAAACCTGTAAGCACTCACATAGAACAGTTAGACCACCGGAAAAGCAACTAGTCATCACTACTTAGTGTAATCTGTTAGCCTGTTCTTGTTTTTATGAATTGTGGAATTTTAATATCACTCTTATAATGCACTCATGACTCCAAAATGCCCAGTTCTAAATATCTCTATTTACGAGCATTTTGTTACATATTAAACAACAAAAAGTACTCATTAAAACTTAAATTAATTAACTGCAAAACGTTAGTAAAATTCTATTATTCCATTTGACGAACAAATATTAAAGTTGAACTTGAAAACCGTTAGGAGGGAACATTAAGATTTACCCTAATATGATTTATTAAAGAGATCGGCCTGGCAGGGTCAAGTGCGTAAGGTGTGCGACTCGTAATCCGCTGGTCGCGGGTTCGAATCTATGGTCGAACCAAACATGCTCGCCCTCCCAGCCGTGGGGGCGTTATAATGTGACGGTCAATCCAAATATTCGTCGGTAAAAGAGTAGCTCAAAAGTTGGCGGTGAGTGGTGATGACTAGCTGCTTTCCCTCTAGTCTTACACTGCTAAATTAGGGACGGCTAGCACAGATAGCCCTCGAGTAGCTTTGTGCGAAATTCCAAAAACAAAACAAACAATTAAAGAGATCTTATTGTAAAATATATACCAAACCTACCAAATAAGTAATTAGATACGTAGGGAATATGTATATACCATCCTGAATCATATGCAAATGCATGTATAGTCATTAAAGGTAAGAGAATTAAAAATATAATTAAAAACACAAGATGCTATAAACCAAATATTTTTAGAAATTAACACTATTTTTATTAGGTCGCATAGTTGGAAAATGGAATGCCTCCCAAAGACAGCAAACTATCTCCAGGTTATTTGCAATATCCTTGTTCTTAGCAAATAGTGACTTTGCAGCTCCACTCACGTCGAAAAAATAGATTCTGCATGGGGCAGGTGGTTGAAATCAACAGAATCTTCATCTCGTGAGAAAAAATGCGGAGAATGACTAATATCAAATGACTATCACTATTACAGGACAAGTGCTATGGGGCATCGTATGCACTTATCTTTGGACATCACTCCAAACAAGTGTTTTTCTTGTAATAAGTCAACATTGCAGTTTCCTGATAGCAGACTTCTCTGGATTTGACGAATATCATCCCATGAAATACTGGTAAATCGTTTGAATCCAAATAAAATATGACTATATTTCTGCTACTATGAAGTGTCTTTTGGATCGCTGAATGGTCGCATTTTACAGTATCCGAAGGAATAGTCATCTCAAACCAATAATGGCAGTTTGTGAACAAGGCCTTCTATCAGGTTTACAAGAGAAGAAAATGTTTTTTATTTAAGAAATGGAATCCCTGATCATTATATCTCAGTCAAAGCGTTGGCATTTTTCCAAAGCCAGATATAAAAATGTCTAATACGAATCTTATTGAGCGTGAGTACTCCGTCCTGGATCGTTCCCCTCAAAAACATTCCACACGACCAATTTCTATCACAATCCTCAAGAAGTTCTTTGTCAAGAGCAGAATACAATTCGAAAGATCTGTCCTTCAAATAGGCTTGCGAAATGTATCTGTTTCTGCATTGAGTATTGTTATGGATTAAGATGATTAATTAATGGAATGTTATGTGCCTTCTTATTCTATGTGTCAGACTAATTCAGATTTAATGAAAGGTAAACCTTTAAATAGGAATCCAGTATACGATGGATTTCTTGATTTTATGAATCGTTCTAATTTACACTGACAGAAACAAGTGAACCAGGAAATACTACAACAACGACATAGTATAAGTACCATGTTGACTGAATATGTCAACGTATTTGTAGGACCAGAGAGCCAATTGGACCAAACAGAAGTAGCTAATTATCATATGATTACAAATAATGTATGTGTGATTAAACGAATAGAACAGATTGCTCCGTAATCATTACTTGAATACAATATATTTTCAATGGAGAATCACATTGCTTTTTGAGACTATTGGACATTTTCGTTAATAATTGTCAGGAAGAAGAAAAGTAGTCAAAGTTTTGTGTTGATTTCGTTTGAGTGGATATAGTGACCTTTGTAAATACCCTTGCGTACCCATAACAAATTATAGTCCAGGTGCAATAAAAGAGGTATAATAATGTTACACCTTATATCTGGATGCTGACAAGTCAAGCTAGGTGATTAAAATGTGAGATCAATTTACTTTCAGCACTTGCAATCGCTTGTATTAACTTTTTATGTAATACCATTAGGCTTGAGTAAATACCCAATACTTTAGAGAGACTGTTGAGTATACGCTGAAGGGGCTCCATTAGGAAGGAAAGCTGCCTGGTATAGATTGATAATACCTTGATGTCTTCCTGTACGCGTGAGTCGGCTGCTAAAAACCTATGAATGGTACTTTAGCAGATAAAAATGGCAGGTTTGTGATTAAATAGTGGTGTTCCCAAGCGTATTTAGGTGTTATGTCTTGGTTATATAAAACCCGGCATGGCCAAGCGTGTTAAGGCGTGCGACTCGTAATCTGATGGTCTAGTATTCGCATCCCCGTCGCGCTCAACATGCTTGCCCTTTCAGCCGTGCGGGCGTTATAAATGTGACGGTCAATCTCACTTTTCGTTGGTAAAAGAGTAGCCCAAGAGTTGGCAGTGGGTGGTGATGACTAGCTGCCTTCCCTCTAGTCTTACACTGGTAAATTAGGGACGGGTAGCACAAATAGCCCTCGAGTAGCTTTGTGCGAAATTCAAAAAACAAAGGAAAAAACAAACAATCTTGGTTATATTGAGAATTAGGAAGTTTCTACTGACTCTGTAAATATTGCAGTTACAAGAGACAATCTTCAATCTGTAACTAAATGAGAACAATACGGTCCCTTTGGTTTCATGTCATATTAGTGATGTTTGTGAACAACTTTTCCAAGACTGCCACATCATTATCTGCTCCTTATAAAGCCAATCAAGAGTTTACTTGAACTTAGAAGTGTCAATAGAAAATTTTTGTTTCCAAAATGTTCATTCAGTAAAAGCGCACTAGCTTTATTAAGAACAGATAATAAAACCAATCAAGAGTTTACGTGCACTTAAACGTATGATAAAATTCTTGTTTCTATTCTGTGCTATACTGAGAGCTCTAGAACTGGTGTATTTACAACAAAATTCTGAGTTCTATTTGAATACTGATCTCAATGACAGTGGAATAGGGGCAGTGTTATTATAGTTGTTTGATGCAGTTAAACGCATGTTAGCTCTTGAATAAAAAATACATTATGAAAAAAAGAAATCATAGCAGTTGAGATTTCCATCAAGCCTTACGAAATCACATGAGATAAGTTACTTATTAAGCCTTGTATGCAGTTCTCTCGTTGTGTCAACCACTCCATCCTTGCATGTGGAAATCAACGTTAGTAAGGTAGCTTATAAACTTTAAGAATCCGGAAGGAGTGATGAACAATTCTCGCAGCCCCATTCACACGAGTAAAGTTACTTGAGGAACAGATATTAGCCATACTTTACAGCAATGTCTAATCTTGTATAGTCCTCTCGTTGTGTCAGCTACCCCATCCTTGCATATGGAAAGATCTTTTTAAACCTTAGTTACATCTGTGCATAGAGTGACTCCTTGGTCCATACATTAGGACGACAATATTTCCCAACTGTGACATCAAGGTTTGATATTTATGTGGTGCTGTAACATTACTCAGAGCTTTAAGTGCCGAAAATTATTTCATTAAACCATTTCTACGTCTTTTGTGTTGATAAATTGAAAACATGATGATGTCTCGTGAAATTCCGGGAAAAACATAGCTCTTGATTGACTTTGATGGATCGAATCATTGGAAAGTAGCACGTGTTGGCAGGAACCTGATACTCGTGCCTGCGCTAAATGCAATCCAAATCCTAATTTAGATTAATCTGTTAAATTACTATTATATCCGTAACGAAAACACCCGTGTCAGCAAGATCTCTAACATTAGCAGTAGCCTTTTACATCAGAATCTTCGTGTTTGCACGGTTGGATGTCACAAAGCACCAGTTTGATTTTGTTGTGATAATCTAAATGTGTAATTGAATGTCGAAGCTCTTAAATGCTCAGAATAAGATGTTTACATTAGGGTTAAGCCAGTGAAGTTAAGCACTAGTTCTGAATTAACTTTTTCTGCATATATTTCTAGTTCAGCGAATGTGAAGTTTCTTGTTTATTTTTCTATAACAGAATCAGTTTTTGAATTTCGCGCAAAGGTATGCGAGTGCTCTCTGCACTAGCCGTTCCTAATTTAGTAGTGTAAGACCAGAGGGAAGGCAGCTAGTAATCACCACCCACCGCCAACTCTTGGGTTACTCTTTTACCAATGAATAGTACGATTGACAGTCACCTTAAAACGCTCCCACGGCTGAATAGGCGAACATGTTTGGTGTGACAGGGACTCGAGCTCGCAAACCACAGATTGCGAGACTAGTGCCCAACCACCAGCCTTGCCAGACCCGGAATGGTATATTACCTCCTGTGATATCAGATCTCCATCATCTCCCCGAGCAGGTAATTCTAAGACAGGTTCTTGATGGAAGCTTTACGAAAATCACCCGAGCTTTGTCTACAGAAGAAACACCTGTCAGACAATACACATCACAGTTATGTGTTTTAATCCATTGAAATGTTTAACTTCTCATCATTGGCCCTTGTTATTCTTTTCTCTTTCGATTTTAATTTCTTAATCTGCTTCATTGTGTCACTTAGTTTCACATTTTATTGAAGTTTCCGCCATACTGCTTTCCACTGAAAAACACTCAAGCAAATGAAATTCTTCGATATTACGTTATTGACGTCGGGTCATCAAGTTTCAAATGGATATTCTAATCTCTCTGTAGAGATTATTTGGCACTGTATGTTTTGGCTAGTTTAATATACGCAGGTTAAGTGAGGATCCTGGTGTTTCTCCTTATATTCCCGTAATTTGAGGGTCGTGAGTTCGCATCCCATTCGCGCTAAACATGCTCGCCCTCCCAGCCGTGGGGGCGTTATAATGTGACGGTCAATCCCACTTTTCGTTGGTAAAAGAGTAGCCCAAGAGTTGGCGGTGAGTGGTGATGACTAGCTTCCTTCCCTCTAGTCTTATACTGCTAAATTAGGGACGGCTAGCACAGATGGCCCTCGGGTAGCTTTGTGCGAAATTCCAAAACAAACAAACAAACATATTTTCATTAATGTCTTTCAACTTTATGTCAGAAATTGTTTGAAAGAATAAAAATGAGAATGATTTTACTCAACTAAACACAAAGACAAAAATCATAGCTTTATTGAAAAAAAAACATTAAATACCTTTGCAAAATATTATGGATATAAATAAAATAACAGTGGCAAGTCTACGGATTTACAACGCCAAAATCTGGGGTTCGATTCCCCAGGGCTCAGCAGATAGCCCGAGTGGCTTTGCTAAAAGAAATAAACACACGAAAACTAACACATTAATAAAAGAAAGTCCAAGATAAAAATGAGCCTTTTAATATATTTTTTTAAAAAATTGCGTCTCATAAACATTTTTCAAAAACTTAAATTACAACCTAATAAACTACATACGTATGCTAATCAAATTACATAATTCTTATCAAATACAAACTAAATATGGAAAAATGACTTTCGAATTCCTTGCGTAATGTTAAAGAATTGAAGCAAGGAAAAAAACTCCAAAGAACAAGAGTCATCAGTGTAACCTTGCTAGCCCATAAGTGTTAATGCCTTAAGAACAGTTCTTAAAATGGCCGAAAGATGAAAATCAGTACAAAGAAGCAATATGAATGCATGTTGGCTTTGGCATAGTTACGAACAGTTCGAAGTGCATGAGAATATGTTGTACCATTCTTACAATCTACTGTAACACTGTTCTCAACCTGTATTGAATTCAGTAGTTTTCAGAATTTTATTAATGCAAGTATTAGAGGTAAAATAGTATTTCACACACTTTCGTTAACGCTAACTGAAATGGTAGCTTTACTAGATTTATTTTGCTAGCATGTTTAGTCGTAGTGTTAATTCTTAGTGGCGTATGCTGACCAGAGAGGGTAAAGGTGACCTAGACAAGGTACACTCCAGAAAACAAAGCAACTAGTAAGTGCTGGTCATTATTAACTATTCCATTAAGTGGACAGAGACTTAACCATCAGTTGATACTCCATAACAGCTTATTGCTTGTGTTATGATGGGCTTGATGACTTGATTTAACGCAAAAGAAGATTTGTATCCATGAATAGAAGTTAATTTCATGACTAAATAACTACTCGGTTGTGTAAAGTGTTGATTGTCGTGAAGATACACATCTGGTCTTGTTACACATGTTTGAAAATTTGATGTTCTGGTTAATACAAACTGTCAAGTGAATGCTTTCAAAGTTTTTTTTATCTTGACTGAACCAGGTGGGATTCATACTTTATGGACGTCATGAAGGAACATCATTCAGTGGAATAGAGATCTAATCTTTCGTCGAAATAATTTGTTAACAAATCTGAACTGCTTGTGCTCCATAAACTTTAAATATTTACTAAATTTTTGTCAAATTTAATTGAGAATCACATAATAAACTAAGAATTATAATAAAAATTACTTCTCCAAATGCAGCACAAGTATAATGAACATATGCTGGGCACACAGTGATATACAGTAGTGAAAGTACAAATATTAATAGAATTCTGACAGAAGACCGAAGAGTCTTAGTTTGGTCAAATTCTGCAAATGATAATTATTGTGTGAAGTTCAGAAAATAAGTTTAATTTAATGATTCATAGATGTCAGTGCAGTATAGCACAATAACCTCAATGCATATTTAGTGGAGGCATCACATTTAACGGGCTTTTGAGATGAAAAGGAGTCTGCCTGTATCTACCAGAAAGTGAGATGAAGGGTAACATTAAGATGTATATGATAATAGAATTATAATTAAGTATATAATTATGATACATCCGTAAGATATGAAGTTAACTGTGCTCACTGAACTTCAAAGATTTATTTGAAAATACAACTTCTTTCATATTTTCGGTTTTTGCAATTAAATTTTCTGCAGACAACAAAGTTTACAAGATAGGAATGTTGGTCTATGGGTTCAGAATAAAAAAAAACTTCACCTTTTTTTGTCATTTCTGTTAACAGTAGTAAACCACTTCGTAATTGAGTTGAATGAGGATACTTGTAAATAGTTGAAATATTCTGTGGAAGGTGAAATTAAAAAAAAATGATAACTTATATCGTTCTAAATTTAAGTTGGAAAAATGGAATATTTTTCATTCAGATTGAATTAATTTGAAAAGAACACAGATTTACTGATTATTATTTGCATTCTTTTTATAACAATATGATTTAAAATGAATGAAAGTCCAGAGTGTAAGTGTAAATTCAAAATGAAGAATTAACATCTATTAATTATTTTTTAGTTGCTTTTAATTATAGTAACATTCTATGTGAAAGGAATATAATAGAAAATTAGATGTCAGTTTTAATGTGTCTCCGTCATCAAAAGTATAGAAATTTGGTCGAGGCCGTCACTAGGTTTCTCTTGTCCTAGCTACTCAAAGAACTGTATCATTCAACAAGAATGATACGTGTACTTCCTCACGAAAAAAATATTTCTTTGGAATACAACAATGTATAGAAACAAACGGCAATGTTTTTTCCATCAAGAATATAACATTTCTTTCAGTCACGTAGGTAGTGCCTCTTGTTCCCCTTAGTATATAATCTGGAACATATTTTAACACCAGTTTCATGACTGACTGAAGCTTGATTACAAATACCGATTCGTTTTCCAATAAAAGCATTACACAATAAATTATCTTGAAACGCAGATTTTGTTTTTCTAAACTAAAGATTGTTTTACTGTGTAATACATTGTATCAAGTTTTTGTTTCAAACTCAGATTAAAAGAACTAAGACGTTCCTCCGTAATCGATTTTCAAGCAAGCTCTATTTTGTTTGGCATGGCAGCTCCCACGTTTTTACTATAAAAAGAAATCAGTGAACCTACAAAGAGAGTGATGTTGAAAACCAAACAACAAACTGTGAAATGACGTAGTTGTAAGGAAAAATATCGAATCAATTAATGTATACATTTAGGTGCTTTTATATATAACAACATTACATTTATTTGACCACAGTTAGGGGGGTTAGGGCGTTCGACTCGTAATCTGAGAGTCGCGCGTTTGAATCTCCGTTGCACCTAACATGCTCGCCCTTTCAGCCGTAAATGCGTTATAATGTGACGGTCAATCCCACTATTCGTTGGTAAAAGAGTAGCCCAACAGTTGGCGGTGAGTGGTGATAACTAGCCGCCTTCACTCTAGTCTTACACTGCTAAATTAAAGACGGCCAGCACAGATAGCCCATATCAATATTAAAAATATATTGCTTTATTTATTTAATATTTTTCCTCACTCAAACATTCCTACTAGATGTTTTACAAAATATTAGTATTCATCATATGATTCACATTTTTAGGTTATTACTCTGTATCAGACGAGGAACGTTAGTTTGTTTCTAAGATCTATTAAGTGCTTAAAATTAATCCATAACAAAAACATGAAGAAACCGCAGTAATAAAAAACCATAAAAATGTTTCAGTATCAAACGCGTTACGTCATATATTTTCACAGATTCACGTCCATAGTAATCATAAAAGAATAAATATTCGTCCAATTTCATAACACACACACATATATATAATACCTAAAAACATATTAGAAGCTAAAAATATTTAAAATACATGATTATATATTTGTAGAGTTAACTCCACTCTCAAACTATTTGAATTGAAACTTTTAAAGTACTACCATTTTAAAACCTATTCTAATGTGCTGCATAATGAATTTGTTTTTTCATAACGAAGTATAAATACGTAGATATGTGTAACGAATAATTATACAATTATGAAAGTCTTAATAGTTTCAGGCGTTATACGATATATTACATCAACTCACTTATTTACCATAATTTTGAAAAACACCTGTCTCCACAAAGAAACAGAATTGTAAGATACTTCAATTTCAACACTTTGTTATTCATGTCTTTCTGTCTTAGGTATCATTCATCCAATTTCTATGGCTGCCTATAGTTTTTGGCTTTTTACTACATTTCTAAGGCTACTATATATGTTCTTTTCGTCCAGAGGAAAAGTGAATTATATTCACTATTCCAAGTTGTACTAAATTCAATAAACATCATTTCGTGTGGTGACGGCTTTCCACCAAACAGAAACACATAAGTGTGAAAATAATAATTCAAGGTATTTTCACACGGAAATACGCTTACAATTAAATATAATTAAAATAGATGAACTATTAATGAGATAATAATTAACTAATAAGAAAACAATAGTATATAATAATGGAACTGAAAAGGATAGTAGCTTCATAAAAGGGTTAACAAGCAACAATATCAACGTTTCCTTTAGAAAGCGTATCTTATCAGCAAATCGTGATTTTCAGATAACGGGATCGAAACATGTTGCTGATTACGCTTCTTTGTTATTTAAGCTGTGGCGATAGTATAACGTGACGATCAATCCTGTTACTCGTTGGTTAAAGAGTTGCTCAAATGCAGTTGATGGAAGGTGAAGATAACTAGCCGCTTTCCCATTTAGTATGACAGTTCAAAATGAGATATAGTTAACCATCAAATAGTTTTAAGTAAATTTGAACAAACTAATTTGTCTTCTTAGAATTTCCAACCATCGCCTTTATAAGAGATGGTTGGAATAATATCTCTGAAATAATTAATTAAAAGCGCGCGGAAATATTAGAATTCGCAATATATTTTGATAAAAAAACCATCCTACTCAGAATTCAAAATAAATCTGAGCACATTATATCTACTAACATATCGTATATGTTGTAATAATCATACAATTTACTGCTGCTTGGAAGAAACTGCAGGATCGTTTGCATAACAAAACATACCCATTTATGGTTGAAAGTTATATAAACCTGTATATATATGTCATGTAAAGCAACAGATCAAATGTGTTTAAAATACTTTGAAAAGAAAACCAAAGTTTTACAATTAAACGACTTATGTTAATATGTGTTATTTTAAGGTTTAATGAAGGTTTTCAGAAAATAACGGATAAAGTTAATTTTTCTGTTCTTCCCAGTTTTAACTTTCGATTCAAAACACATAATGCAACAATAAGAACAATAAAAACAAGATGTTTTTACATTTACCTCGTAAAAAGTAAAAATATTTAAAAATCAGATGGTTTTTAAATAGGGAATAACATGACCATTTATTTAGTCAGAAAAGGGTAAACCAAGAGTTAGCGATGACTATTGATGACTAGTTGCGTTTCTTCCAATTATAAGCGACACCAATTTCAAAATCGAGAAATTAAAGTGGCCACAAATAAAGGTATATAACAGAAATAAATAGGGTCATTTACGAGTCAGCTACAGTTTATATTCCACGACAGTTGGGTTGGCTTTCATTGCTAGAGTTAATTTATGTTCAAAAAATAATCACTTGAAGTAACTGCACTTAAAAATGGAAGAAAAATGTTTAATTTCAGTAACTTTTGGAAACGGTTGAGGTCTGCTAAAGTTTTTGGTTAAATACCAGTCTTCACAGTCTAGGGCATCAATGATATGAATATTCGTTGCACTTGGCACCTGGAGACAGGTTACGGTTATCCACTCTTGATAGGGTTTAGTTTTATCCCAAAATGAAAAGTTGAACATTTCAAAAACAGCTATGTAAACTTCTAATCTCATGTCCCAGCAACTAACTGGGATTTGTGAAGTCAACAAATGCATAAATGTCATCTTTCAAAAGGAAAATGCATAAGCAGTTAAAAGGCATCTTTTTATAAAAATCACTCATAATGATAGAAACTACACTGCTTTATTCAACAAAACCTGGATCATTTTTTTAAAAACTCAATCAGCACTTCTTAAGCATTTCGCCTGAGGTAAACTGCTTCAAAAGATAAATTGTCCGCCAAGTAATTCACATCTCGTTGGATCAGTTTCTCGATTCGTCCATACAAATACTTCATAAAATTCTGAGTTAGTATTTTCTTAAGGCCTGGCATGGCCGAGCGCGTTAAGGCGTGCACTCGTAATCCGAGGGTCGCGGGTTCGCGCCCGTGTCGCGCTAAACATGCTCACCCTCCCAGCCGTGGGGGTGTATAATGTGACGGTCAATCCCACTATTCGTTGGTAAAAGAGTAGCCCAAGAGTTGGCGGTGGGTGGTGATGACTAGCTGCCTTCCCTCTAGTCTTACACTGCAAAATTAGGGACGGCTAGCACAGATAGCCCTCGAGTAGCTTTGTGCGAAATTCCAAAAAAACAAACAAACAAAAGTATTTTCTTTCTTTCTCACATTCAGACTGTAACTTGTAAATGATTTGTTTTAATTCTAAAAAAACGTTGAATTAAATACACTCTTGAAAATAATAGACAAAAAGTGCATGTTAGTTTTCATGTAAAGGTGCTCAACATTGCATGATTAACACAAAATCATCGACAGTCAGATGAGTTCAGTGAAGTCTTAGTGGATTCCTCTGTTAGATAATTCTCTTTACACATTTTTGGAACGACAGTCACCTAATTGGGGCACTGAAGTAAACTTGTTTTTACGACTTTAACAAATTCCTGAAATTTCTTGAATGCATGCTGTCTTAATAGTTGGACAAAACTGGATATAAATAGTTTTACACAAATTCTTCAGGCTTTTAGAAGTTTCTTGCGACGTAACACATATTAGCGTAAGTGACAACTGAATCTCATATATACCATAAATGGAAACTTGTCTTTAATCAACGTAATGACTTAAAACATAGAGTTATTTGTGTCAGAAAAGAAACACAACCAAGTGTTTAATGGTGAACTGGTACATTCAAATTTTTCAAGAGATTCACAGAATTTTTTCAAAGGTTCATTCCACTATAAGTTCCATCAGGGCATTTAACAAAAACAAAAAAAAATTTAAAGTATCACGTTTAACTTACAACTTCACAAATAAGGCAATAAAACTCAGATGATGGCTTGCTAAACCGCAGCTTAAACTTCATCAACAGAGACAAGGAAAGTAAACTCTGGAGCTTATAACTGAACTCTGATAATAAAGGGAAGAACAAGAAATAGAGCTAATCTGATGTTAATTTATTCATCATGCACGTAACTTTTATTAAACTTGTGTGCTGTGGGCGTGTCCGGTTATGCATACATTAAGATCGGAAATGATGTCGATTATAAGTAAAGTTATTTTAAATAAATTAAAAGTTCCGCTGAAATTAGTTATTCGGTATTTAGGGCATTATTCAATGGATAAATCATTATTCGAAGAAAGGATTGTTATAGATTGTTAAATTTTGTTTTAAGTGGAAACAGTGACGTACAAGGAGTGCACTAAAAACCTGACGTCTAAACTTATTAATACATTAAATGTTCTTATTTAAATATCTAATGATCCATTAAACACGAAAACAAGCAAACTAAACATAATTGCAAACACATCCAGTGTCCATTTCTTCATGCTAATAATCTAATGAAACTTTTGAATAGTATAAACTACCGATAATGTAATATTTAGTTTTGTGTGATTAACTATATGGCATATACATATACACATATGTGTGTATTGTGCTTAAGTGTATAATTTTGTGAATGCCTTACACGTCTTACATCTTTAAGCACAGCCACGTACAATGCTAGTTAAAATAGAATTTTCCCCAAAGTTTTTAAATATAAAAGATACATCTAGTAAACAGTGTAAATCACCTATTTCTCAAGAATTTCTGTTCCTATTTATTTGCCACCTTCATATATGTGTATTTATTACAGACACCAGCGTTTGCTACTGAAGTCAGACAAATTGGAAATGACCAATTGGTAAAAGATCAACTCTTATGGTATCAAATGTTTGTATACTGAATCTGACATTCTCTCTCCAGAAATTCAAATAGTATAAATTCTTCAGAAAAGCTCAGACGACAGCACTGAAGTTATTAGAAATAGGGCCATCTGCCTGAGCAGTCTTAATTATTTAAACCTATGATTCGTTATATTTACTTAAACTTATCATTAAATACCTCCGTTATTCTAAAACTAATAAGTTGGTTAATAGTATTTTTTTCCGATAAAACACTAGATAACATAGTTATAATCACATGTAAAAGCATTTTAAAATCAGAGATGTATTTAGACGTGACCTGAATTAATACTTTCTTGATGAAGTATGTACATCCGAGTCATTTCCACAGTTAATCTTTCCAACGTTCATTTGACATCTTTTGAAAGAACATACGAATTTGTTGTGTAAAGTACAGCATTATACATTACAGTGTTGGAAATATATTTGTTTTGAATTTCGCGCATAGCTACACGAAGGCTATTTGCACCAGTCGTCCCTAATTTAGCAGTCTAAGACTAGAAGGAAGATAGCAATTCACCACTACGCATCGCCAACTCTTGGGGCTATTCTTTTACTAACGAACAGTAGGACTTACAATCACGAGTTGAGGGCCCTAATTACCTGGCCATATCGTGCTCATTGGGCATTTATTTTCATGATGTATCAGTTACGAAGTTTCAAAGTGAATCATATTGTATTAATGTCACTTTCGAAGACACTGTTAAATTATGTATTGGTCTAGTCTTTTGGAAAACATAAACAAATTAATTAATCAATTTACAATGATTCAGTTTCTAATATTTTACACCAAATGGTCACAGTTTATATTTGGCTAGAAAATATGCGCTCACATATGTAAGAAAACACACGGGATTTAATTTTGTACCTTGGCATGGAAACGGATTGGCTTGAATAATAAATATTAAACTTTACCTTGACGTTATCATGGTAAAGACAGTATTGAAATTTTTAATCAGTCCCTTAAGAAAGTTTTAATGTATTAAGAAGCTAACTGTGGAAGAATGAATTTCTTGTTCTTTACCCTCTTGTGGATTTGGATTTTGGTGTTTTACTCTACAACTTGGACTTTTATGAGGATGTCGTTTTCAACAAATGATTTTTCTGGTTCGTTAACTTCAAATATTTTAATGCAGATGCAAATTAATTAATATTCTTGTACAATTTCCCTAGAGCTATTTCGATTTTTATGTGTTTTCTCATTAACTAAAATCAATTGTTTTCTTCCATGCAGTACGTTTGCAGAATTCAGTACAAAACAACATCGCGAGTAATAGTTATAATGATTACTATGACTCTTTGTTGGAACATAGATGGAACTGTACGTGGTTTTGTGGTTAACATACTAGGCCAAACAAAACGAGTTCCACCACTCAGAGTCTCGTGTGAATTGTGGAAACTATGGTCAAAGTCCACTGTTTAATTAAAGTATTCCAATAACTGACGGTGAAGGCTGTAGAATGTACGTCTTCCTTCTAGTCTAAAGATTCTAAATATCTTCTATTTACGTAAGCCATTTGTTAGAAAAACAGTTGTTAAGTATTAAGCATTAATAATACTTGTCACAAGTATTGTTGTTTGTCAGGATTTCGCGCAAAGCTACACGGGGGTTATTTGCTCTAGTCGTTCCTAATTTAGCAGTGTAAGAATAAAGGAAGGGCAACTAGTTATCGCCACCCATCGCCAACTATTGACTACTCTTTTACCAACGAATAGTGGGATTGACCATCACATTATAACGTCTCCAAGGCTGAAAGGGTGAGCAAGTTTGGTGCGACCGGGATTGGAACTCACGATCCTCGGATTACGAGTCGAACGCCTTATCACGCTTGGCCATGCCGGGCCCAAAATTTTCCATTCCGAGAGGAAGCAAATAAAGTTGTGTTATAATATATCAAGAGTATTACATCTCCTACAGACAGCACCGACAACTGTGAGAGTCCGATTGATGTATTACCTAATGGGCAGTGGTCTAGATATATATCACCAGTTTTTAATGACAACAAACTTTTACTCTATAAACCAGAGTAAGCAGTTAAATTGTTTCTATTATTGTTTCAATTGAATCATTTTAATATCAGATTTTTAGGTTATGAATGAAAAAAATAAAATTTTAGTTTTTGTTTCTGACACTGATTGGTTATTTTCACTTTCCTTTTTGGTTTTATTTTATTTAAATTAACTTTACAGTCTTCAACAGGAACTGGAGAACCAGATGACCAGTACTTTTTCTCTCGATCGAGTTGGTCCGGCATGGCCACGTGGTTAAGGTGCTTGATTCGTAATCCGATGCTGGCGGGTTTGAGTCCCTTTCACACCAAACGTCCTTGCCTTTTCAGCCGTGGGGGCGTTATAATGTGACGGTTAATCCCACTACTCGTTGTTAAGAGAGTAGCCTAAAGGTTGGCGGTTATTGGTAATGACTAGCTGCCTTACCTATAGTCTTACACTGCTAAATGAGAAACGGCTAACGCAGATAGCCCTCGTGTAGCTCATCTCGAAAAACAAAAAGGCAAACAAAACAAAAAAAATATCTGAACGGGTAAAACAATATTAGTAACGCTAAGAACTCACGAGTAAAAGAAAAGGACAACATATTATCATATGAGAACCACGCTACATCTGCTATATCCAGCGCCGATGAGGCCTTTCACATAATACTCGAACTCATTACTCTGAATGAGGAACAACAAACATTGTAGTTGTCTGTGCACTATTTATATACTGTTTATGATTCCGAACAAACACATTATGGTGTGAAACAGATTAAGCGAAGAAATTGTGATTATTGTTACGTAGTTTATAAATCATATTTTTTCGTTCAGAATTCTGAAGATTGTTATATTCAACAACTGGGTCCATGATCTTACTTGAAAGAATGGTGTTTCATTGTAATGATTGCTGTATACACTACTTGGGTCCATTAACTGACTTAAAAACATGGTGTTTTATTGTAATGATTGTTGTATACAATACTTGGGTCCATGATCTGACTTGAAAATATGGTGTTTTATTGTAATGATTGTTGTATACAAGAACTGGGTCCATGATCTGACTTGAAAGAATGATGTTTCATTGTAATGATTGTTGTATACAATACTTGGGTCCATGATCTGACTTGAAAAAATGGTGTTTCATTGTAATGATTGCTGTATACGATACTTGGGTCCATGATCTGACATGAAAGAATGGTGTTTCATTCTTATTTCTTCTGTCTTTGTCTTTTGTATTCATGGTCTTCAGCATGGTGCCTTCAATCTGTGAAGCTCCGTATATGGTCAGTAAACTACGTCACTGTTTGAATAAACACTTTTTTTTTATATACCAGTGTAATTATATACTTCTTGCTGTCCATATATGAAGTATCGGTCAATATAATATTCTCAAAGCCTGCACCATGCAGGTGTTCGAATTTACTTGTCAGCTATCGGAATATCTATCAAATTACACTTTGGTAACATTATCTAACGATTGGTTTGTCTTTAGCTAATATTGATTTTGTTTCTTTTTTTTTATTCAATTTCTCTTTGCGGTGTTGTATTTCTCGAAAGTCGTAGTCAATAGAGAGAGACGTTTTTCAAGTACCACATAGAACTTAAAAATGAGAGCCAGAAGCTATGTAGGAAGTGAGGAATAAATCCAATAACTCATCAAGATCTTTAAAAGGGACTCTCTTGGATAAAGAAATGTTGCCAAATGTAGTGAGGTCCATATCTCTCTTCTTCCTTTATCTGTGTGACAAACAAGTTTATAAATGGCTGAGAGAAACTGAAGTTGTTATTAAGAAACCATTAATGTTTGTCAGGAACATAAAATAGTATAGAAGGGTAGTGAATGTCCCAAGACTTGGTGGAGAAATCATCATGGAAAAGCAAGATACTTGCTTACAAACTTTGGTATTGCAAGTTGCTGGTTTGAGCCATCTTTTATCTAGGTCGTTGGTAAGGTAAGTCTATTGAATGAAAAATGTCGAGATGTTGTAAGGTGCTTAAATTTACTTCTTGGCGTGATATAGACAGCTATCTAGATGGTGAGATGTATGATAACACCTGAAACTGTGTCTAGCAGTAATAAAGGGGTCACACAGTGGTAGAAAAGTTGGTGTGTGTGTTGTTTTTCTTTCTTATAACAAAGCCACACCGGGCAATCTACGGGTAACAGAAAAGTTGGTATCAAATACCTATTGATACCAACATAATTACGGATTTTAACGAGAAACATGTTACTTAATGAAATAGTAAAAGCTGCACTTTTGACACACGCGCTGAATGGCTGTTGAAGGGCGGGAGATTTATGTCACTAAAGATGACAAGGCATAGTTCTAAATGTTGTCCCAAGAGGGCATGTCGTTAGGCCCCCGTTGCTAGGCCGCCATGATACCATATTAAACAAAGTGTAAAAAGAGGGAGGAACAAGTTATTAGGCGATGAAATTATTTTTCGATACCAGACATGCGGCCATGATGGATGATTAGGTCACAAAGCAAAGAACTAAGTTTTAGATCGCATTCACAAGCGAGCATAACTCAAAATGTATATTTTCAACAAGAATATAATCAATGAATTATGTCGTTATGAAGAGAATACCCACTTTTAATTTATTTATAATTAATTATTTCTTAAAAAGAAGCTTAACACTAATTAAGTTATAATTTATTCATCATAAAGAGAGCGCTAATTAGTTAGTTAATCGTTTTGTTTTGAATTTCGCGCAAAGCTACACGAGGGTTATCTGCGCTAGCCGTCCCTAATTTAGAAAAGTAAGACTAGAAGAAAGGCATCACCACCCACTGCCAACGCTTGCGCTACTCTTCTATCAACGAATAGTGGAATTGACCGTCACAATATAACATCCCACGGCTGAAAGGGCGAGCATGTGAACCTGCGACCCTCAGATTACCAGTCGAGTGCCTTAACCACCTGACCATGCTAGACCCAATAGTGAATACAAACTCTTAAGTTAATTGATAATTAAATCGCCCTTACATAAAATGGATAGTGTGTTTCTAGATCTCCAGGATAGGCGACCAATACTCATAGAATGCATGTTTCATCATGTTCATAATTAATCAATTAAATAGTCCCAAAATGGACATCTAACATTAATTCGTTTAATTATTAACAATTATTTCTTTTTAAACCCGATGCTTAACACTAATTCAACACATAATTACATATTATGTTCTAGAAGGACGATATTTTAATTATAAGTACTTTTTTACTTGTCGATCAAGTGCTTTTCAGTAACATGATTTATTATTTAACGTCACTTGATCACAATTGTACACATGCTTACCACACATACAATACATGACGACCCTGTAAAAGGGTAATATCACACAATAATTAAAATTTATAGTTTTACTAATTTGATTCCAAACAACAATTTATATCATCAAAAAAACGTTAATTTAAGCAATAACACTTTTACTAATCAATGAAAAAAATATTTATTTCGTGTTTTACAAAGTATCTCACCATAATCAGTGATGTCGAGAAAACCCACTTGTTGAGAAATGTATATGCAAAAAGGCTCGTTTGAGTTGAGAAAATATTTTACATAGAAGTTGTTCGCTTTTCTACGTAAAATATTCTCTCAACCCAAACCAGCCGTTTTTGCACATGTATTTATCTCACTGTAAATATAAATATACAAGCTGTTAGCGTTAAAAATGGATACTAATTTAGCAATGAGACTAGGAATGCCATCACAGGATCTTCATTTGCCCAATGTTTCAATTTTGAGTCTTTATCAGGAGAGTGTAACTCCGTAATAAGTGAGTAACTTGGTCGTGGTTTAGGTTATAATAACAAATAATTCCCAAAGGAGCTTTAGAGACAAGTCTGAAGGGGGAGCGCTCAGAGACTCGCGTAATTAAGGTTTGGTCCACTGGGAGTGAAAGATATTAATATTAATACTACTTGACGAGCACGATGCATAATGAATTACTTTCAACATGGATTTATCTAAATTAAAATTGTGCAGCATTCGAAGAAATCTGTGATACTAGAAAGAAGAAAGATAAAATAATATAAAAAGAGTTGACTTTGGTAATTGACTTCAGCAGCTTCATTGTTGGCTTGGTGGTCGTTAATTGGACGATGAGACCAAGGCTGTAGTGAGGTTGCGAATTCCTGGTTTTCGGATTTACAAATGTAAAGTTATTATACTATAATGAAAAGTGTTAAACCTGACCCTGATTTTAGATTTAACTATTAATTTAAACACTTACTTTAACTTTACATGAGATGATACCTATTCATCAATGCTTGGACCACAGTTCAAGGATGAAACATTTCGCAGGGGGGCGAAGGAAGTATCCCGAAAAAACTCATTTTCACGGAGGACAGGCTGGCAAATAAATGATACTGATAGTGCTCAGAAAAGGCTGTAATCTAAGAAATACAAGGGATGTGAGAAATCAGAAATTGTACGTTAATAATAAAACACGAATAAACGTGGATACAATGATAAGACATTACTTGCCTATACGGTTGAATAGGCACATAAATGGTACATCATGTTGACGGTTTGTGGTTGTACATAAGAATCTGTAGAAGATGGAATCTTATTTTGTATCAATCTGAAATATCCTCTTACTCCTGATCGCAAAGGTCTGAGTATGCCGGCTTGAAATTAGACATTGGACTGTAAACGTTGTGAAATTAGCCGTGACTGATCGTGGGGTCTGGGTCTTGATTGTAGACGTAGGTGTTGACTCTGTCTTGCTCGGTGGTGTCTGGGTGAATTAGGTATGGATAGTTGTCGTTTTCCACTGCTGGTTCTCTTCTGCGTCTGTAGAGGAAGAAGTATCCTTGGCCTGTGGAACAGGTAAAGTTACCCGAGAATTCAGTGGAGTTGTTATGAGGATTGATATTCGGCTCTAGACGGACAAACAATTTATTAGCAAGGCTAGTCAAACCTAACCAAAGGCTTAATAATAACCATTACAGAATTGCAATCTTTCTGTACGTAAAACAAGCATTCGACACTGGCGGTCAAAATTACCTGAAGTACAAAACTGTCTAATAACAAAATTACTATTCTATTTATGAGATGACTTTCAAGATTTATCACACACAGAACTGCCAAACCTAAGCTTAATAGTTGCATGTCCACCTAATTTCCACTGAAACCCCAAATCTTCCAAGGTCCCGTCTTCAGCCTACTGCCTCACATCCTGTCTGTAAACGACATACTACTCCGGCATCTACTATATACAACATCTGTTAATGTGTTTATTACATTGCCGTCTGGAGCACTTCACGTGATTCGCTTATCTCCACGTTCATAGTCGAAACAACAAAATAAATTAGCTGTGTGACGTATTAATTGGAGTTCTCAATTCAATTTAACACAGGGGTGATGACATTTCACAACAGGATTGGAAAGAGATACAAGAAAATAAAAAAAACTCCAACCCACAATATATAAGTTTCCAGTCGTTTTAAAAACTACCTTCACATTTTAAAGTATTGCAGGAAATTCGCTCCTATCATGGACAACTCACTACAACAACGTGCTCAAAATGACATGTACTAGATTGGCACTCCTTTGCCGAATTGGGAATTTAAACAAAATATGCAATAGCCACTCCATCATCAAAAACTACAGCAGACCTCTTTCGATTATGGATACCCCATAACATGTAATGTGCCCAACACGATATAACAAAACAGTATTCTGCCTCCACAAATACATCTCACAGTTCTACATCAATAACCTCACCAATACACCTGTCATCAAAGACCGCATTCACATTCTAGCTCAGAAATATGACAGGAAACTACAAAACAGAAACAGTAAACAAGTACTTTTCCAGCCCTACTTGCAACACCTTCTACGTGGCAAAGACACATTTATCATCTAACTATCTCAATGGCATATAACATTCATGTACCAATCAATCCTTTTATTCTTTTCTAGCATCACATTTTGGGCACGAGTCAGGCGTCTAATCAGTTACACCAGTTTTCTTTGTGACACAATTTCATAATGCACATGATAATCTGTACCAGCCTCCCTGAAAAAAGGGCTGTTAATTAAGTACATCAATTAAACCAATTATCATGACCAACTATTCTTTGTTGATTATCAAAATTTTACAAAATATCCTTACCTTCGTGATGACGAGAAACACATTACATTATAATATAGCAAGACCACAAAGGGCTATCTGCTCAACCTACCGAGGGTAATCGAACCCCTGATTTTAGCCTTGTAAATCCGGAGACTTACCGCTGTACAAGCGTGGGGCGACGAGAAACCCACTCGAAGTAAAATATATATCTCAAGGTGGCAGGTACGGGTATTAAAACTTTAATTACAATTAAGCAGAGAACAACATTACGACCTCCTTAGGTCACCCTAAGGTGAATAAAAAGATAACCTGAAAATGACCTAAGAAGATCGAAACGTTAAACTGAAGGTAACCTTAGTAGGTCGAAACGTTGTTCTCTACTTTATTTTAATAAAAGTTTTAACACCCACACCTGTCGTCTTGAGACACATTTTCCTCCTTAGCTTTAATAACATTTCTTCTGTATAATCACCCAAAACAAAATCAAATTCACCCTGTCGACATTTCCCTGCTTCTCACGTGACGACGTCTACACCATTCACGTGTTCCATATCTACTTCAATACGTGAGTATCGCTATGGTTTTAAGAATTCTCTTACGTCTCATCTTCCTTAAATCAGTGAGTCCATCATAACTGATTTTTGAACTTTTACGTCCAACCTAAGATTAGTAATTCAGTACACATTCGTTTAGCACTTAATCTCTCAATGTAATGAGTGAAGAGAAACAAAAGTTTCTGGCCCGGCATGACCAAGCGTGTTAAGGCGTGCGACTCGTCATCTGAGGGTCGCGGGCTCGCATCCATGTTGCGTCAAATATGCTCGTCCTTTCAGCCGTGGAGGCGTTATAATGTTACGGTCAATTACATTATTTGTTTGTAAAAGAGTAGCCCAAGAGTTGGCGGTGGGTGGTGATGACTAACTGCCTTCCCTCTAGTCTTACACTACTAAATTAGGGACGGCTAGCGCAGATAGCCCTCGAGTAGCTTTTTGCGAAATTCTAAAACAAACAAAAGTTTCTGACCATCCAAATGATTTTTCAGGTCCCAAAATTTAATTTTAAAACGAAAAGATTTTCAAACCTCAATTTCTGTCATGAATTTTGATTTTGCGGTGTCACAATGCTACCATAGCCAATAATGATGATGACAAAGTTTTTTGCAGTACAGTGCTTATATAACACCTCTTTGAAAAATGTTTGCCCATCTTTTGCTTTATAATGCTTATACAATATTTATTCTGAAATATGGATGCTTATTTTTCCACTATAATACCTATATTAGACGTATTTGGGGACTATAAATACCTAAATTTCCAATGCCTATATACGAGTAAGATCTATTTTGGAATATGGATGTCCATGTTTGCAATATAATGCCAATATAAGATTTATTCTGGAATATAAATGTCCATTTCCCACTATGAAGCCTGTATCAGGCCTATTCTGGAATATTTATACCAATTTTCCTAATAAAATGTCTATTGTTTCCTCATGCTTTGGGATTTTTGAATTTTTGAATCTTTCTTATTACGAGCAATTTGCTCCTTAGAAAGATTTTTCTAAATTTATTGTACAGAGTTGGAAAAAATAAATTATTATTATTATTATTATTATTTATTATATGAGACCTGTATTGCAATATGGATGCCCATTTTCCCACAACAATGCCTGCATGAGATTGAGTGTGGAATACAGATGTCATGCATCAGACAACATCTCTACAAAGAATAGAATATATCAAACTGACAGTAATTCGAGTAATCTGCTCACTCCACGTTTACACCCACGATTGTCACTTACACAAAACAAGCAATTCAGTGTCATCACAAACACTCTTCTCAATTCTAACAAACAAATACTATGACAAGTACAAAATCAGAAATATCCTAATCACAAAACATGACAATCTGCAAAATCACTCGCTTCATCTCTCTCCCAAATCACATCACCTAACAAAACAAACAGCATTTACTGCAACAAGCACTTGCCTTGTACCTTTCCTCTTAATGTTACCAACCTGAAGAAAGAACAGACCAAATTTAATGTGTCGTGTTTAAATCATTCAACATGTGTTTAAGCTCTCTGTTTTGGTAATGAACAATGGTCAGTATTGTTCATGAATTGTGTAGTTTATATTTTATGTTTAAAAAGTGTATAGACACAGTGCAAAGTAAGTTCTGTGTTTACGTAAAGTTCATAACAATCTGTAACTGTCCTTTACGATGCTCTAAACTATGGTTCCAATCTTCTCTGGTGCTCTGGCTTTCAGGCACAAACTTCTGCAATCCAGATCTATTGATGGTGATTACTTGATCAATTGTAAGGCTAGAATCTCCAACACAAACTACCATCAAGAAAGTAACCACTCTTCTGTTCTTCTTCACAGGCTTTCCTTGATGTTTGAGCTACTAAAAACAATTATTCAGAGAAATCACTATTAACTCGTAAAATTATCGATAGCCAGGAAAGCGGGAGAAGGGAAATAACATTAATTTGTGAGTACTCCTATGTTTTCTGCTAAACCTAAAATAACTACTGAGTTTTTTAGCTAAGCTATGGTGTCACAAAGCTCCTAGTCGAGTATCCAAGACGTATCTTTTATCTTCTGTTATGATGTTTCCTCAAATAGTCAGTTCGTCGCCAAGAACCAAGCTAGTTCCACTGATAATTCTGAATGGATTACCCCTTGACTTTTCCCCACAACAAATAGTAACCTTCATCGACAAATATGAGTCTGGATTAACCATCAACCCTACGAAGAGCAGGTTCCTTCAACGAGGGGAATTTTTTATTAAACATCAAGCTAAGACGACCTCTCATATTAATGTAGCCTTTGGATGTGTATTTTAACTTTTCCTGTGAAACTAGAACAAAATTTACCGATCTTTTTTGTGCCTTTCTTAGGGGCGTCAAACGTATCGTAAAACGAGAAGAAATTCTACAAATTCTAGAAAGATGTACAACACGCCGTTTACAGAATCTATTTCAGAATAATAGGCCAAATCACTCAGTTCATCATAGCTGTAACAACATCTAAAATCACAGCAGACTATATCTTTTCCAATGGTTGTTTTACAATCAAGTCTTCTTTTCAGTCCTCAAAACCGGTAGAATATCAGAGCAACTATCAACCTACAAGGCCACCTTTGATGCCAGTGATAAGAACACACAAAAAACAATTATCATGAAGACTTCACATGAATCATGAATCAACATGTGCGATGTCTCCACGAACGGCCTTCACGTGATATGCCAAGAAGGATAGAACGAAAAACAGATTGAAGAAGCATTTCGAAGATTTGCTAGATCCTCCATGAAACCGCAGCATCCCAACATCTACATCAAGTATCATCAATCCACGAAATATGCCATTCCTGCACCTATTAGGTCCAAGTCAACCTGCGCCCGACACGGAACTAAATCACTTTTCTGTGATTGTTTTCTTCAATTCTTCTTCTGAGTACGGTCAGAATAATTTTAGTTAGCCTTCTGGCGTAAAAATTGGTTTTGAGGACACTCAGGATTTTGCAGAACCTAAATTTTCAAGTCATTCCAGATGATTTGTTTATCGGCTAAAACTTCTTCCAAAACATGATTAGACAAAAATAAGACGACTGCTGCACCCCTCGTGAAAACCAGATCCACAACTGGTTACAAAACAGATGTCGACATTCAGCGAGTAAGTGTACTCTTCTTTTATTGACAAACCATTGTTAATACAAGAAGAAAATGTCTGCTAAGTGCATAGTTTATATGTGTGGTAACTGTCGCAAATGCTCTCGGTGTCAGTGTGGATGAAACGATTTACATCCAGAGGTTAAAATGGCAAGAAAAACAGGGGCGTAAAAGCAAATGTGAAACACCAAGAAAGAAGAAAAGAATTGATTACGTTATTCCATTGATGAATATGAAACGTCTAGCGATACTTCTGAGGATCCTTGGATTTCGTGACATCGAAGAAACGACGCAGATCATCCAAGAACTCAAGTGTGAAAGTAAGACGTTCTTGTAGTATATCAAAAAGGTGCGGGAACAATGACTATTGAATTCGACAGTTCTTTGGTATCGAATACATAGCAACATTAAACTTTCCAAATGAGAAGCTCGAAAGAAGGCATCAAGTCTCAATGCTCTTGACACGAAAAACTGATTGGTCTTGTTTTACATGACTGTATTGAGGATTCTTTCTATGCACAATGTTACTTTCAGGAGATCCAGATGGCCTTATGAGCGAGATTGGATACAATTTTTATAAGAAATCTGATGATAAAAAAAATATTCTCATCTGCCAATGATATGCAACCAGATCTGCCAGAGAAATATATTCAGAGAAAAGTTGAACTTGCACTGCTATGCTAGTCTAGATCATTCAAAAAAATGGAAGAGAGATTGAAGACTAAAGCTGCTAGATAGCACTTTCATCGATTGAAGTCTGGGTTTCAGCTAGAACATACAGCATGATCTGTCCAGCATTACTATCAGCGAGCTACGCTAAATGTGGTTGAAGAGCACCATTAACCTGCTGACTGACAAGTATTTCAGCTGCTACGGTAACTCCGAACGAAGTTCAAAATACAACTATAATGCTTTTTCATTTTGTTACCTTTTTGTGATGCCATTTTGGATCGAAAGTGAAACAATATGTAAGTAGGTTAAATGCATGTATGGTGCTGACATCTAAGTTGAAGTTAGGTATTATTTAGAACGAATTAACTTGTTCTTAGCACTGTGTTACCGATCGGCTTGGACGAGTTATCTCGTCTACGACACTGAACAGGTTAAAAAAGACAATGAGAATTATCCCACAAACGCCAAAGTCAGGACTTTCCTACCTACTATGAATACGAAGGAAAAGAGTGGGATCAAATAGCCAAGAACACAATAAACAATGTTTGATCTTAGTCAAGAAGCGTAGAGGCCAAGTCAAAACAACAACACTTGTGTATCTCTTAAGTTTACTACTGTGCGAAATACTAGGTTTAAGTCACTAAATCTGAAGTATTCTTCAGTAAAAGTTTGCGTGGAATTTTAGCATAACTTGAGAATGCTGAAAGTAGAGTTTTAGCTCCTTCTGGGATAATGTTATGTATTAAAGTCTGCCATACAGCCAAAATCTGGGGTGCTTGGACCGTGGAAGCAATGCTAACTGAAAAGATGCTATAGTTCTTCTGAGTTGCATTGAGTGGGAAAAGTAGAAATGGTTGAAGTAAATACATTCTTATTTTGGGCAATTTTAACTTTAGAAATATGAAATAGGTGTTTCTTAAATTGCTAGTTATTTTAATGTACAAGATATTTTCGTGGAATATTAATAATGTCTTTGTTCCATAACATATAAAAACTAACTTTATGATGCCAAAATACGAACAAGCATTAAACTGTAGACATTATCTATAAGACATTTACAAAAAACTTGCTACAATTTCGAAGAGGAAGAAATATAATCAAAAATCACCAGTTAATAAAACCTGTTAAATTCGAACTTTTATTTACTTGATGTTAGAAGTGATCCTCTAATATTATTTCAATATAATTCACTGAATTATTTCAAGAATCTGTGTGTAGCTCATATGCCATAAAACACTATTACACTGCGAACACAAATTTTGTTCCTGGGTAGTATGTGTTATTTCTTTATTGCTTTTGTTGTAAAAGTATAGAAAACGGCCATTATTGCCTACAAACTTTGCTTTTGTGGCCTGGATAATGAAATTTAGAAATTAAACTGTTTCTATGTAAAAACGGGCAAATTTGCAAATTTTAATTTACATAAGAGGTCCTGCATAGCCGGGTAAGTTAAGGCGTTCGATTTTTAATCTGAGGGTCGCAAGTTTGAGTCCCCGTTACACCAAACATGCTCGCCCTTTCAGGAGTAAGGGCATTATAATGTGACGATCAATCCCACTATTCGCTGATAAAAGAATAGCTAAAGAGTTGGCGGTGGTTGGTGATAACTAGCTGCCTTCCCTTTAGTCTTACACTCGTAAATGAGAGACGGCTAGCGCAGATAGCTCTAGAGTAACATTGCGAGAAATTCAAAAACCAAGCATTTTACATAAGGTCCAAATATAACAACTTATCAATCAAGATTTACATGTATTTACACTAAAGTTATACAAAAATGAACAAAAATGTTTAGAAGTGAGTTGTTTTTCGAAACTTGCGACTGTATGTAAACCGCTTTCATGTGTCAGACCCCAAATATAGTCCCCCCATCATGTTTTCGTTATACACTTCTTGGTAACGGCGTTCAAAGTCCAGTATATCTTAGTGGAAGCGCTCGCCTTGCTCCTCTGAATATGCTCTTATGTTCTTCTTGAATTTATCAAGATGAGCGTTAAGGATATGGACTTTCAGGGACATCCTGCAGCCCATTTTACTGTAATTCTTCACCAAAGCCTCAACCAGTTCCACATATTTTTCAGCCTTATGATTGCCCAAGAAACCCTGAACAAATGCAACAAAGCTGCCCCAGCTTTTTTCCTTCCTACTGAGCTTCTTGAGGAATCCTGTGCACTCTAGGATCTTCTTGTGGTCCAACGAACACCGAACACGTCAGCTTTGACCTTTGCCTTAGACAGCTTATGGAAGAAGTCTCAAAGGTACTTGAAGGCTGCAGACTCCTTATCAAGAGCTGAGTCAAATTGTTTCATAAGACCCAATTTTATGTGCAATGGTGGAAACAACACTTTCTGGAAATCCACTGGTGGTTCACACTTGACATTGTGCCTCTCCACAGAGAACTTGGTCCGTTGTGGCCAGTACTTCCTGTTGTAGTGAGCTGTGGTGTCCCTGTTGTCCCAAAGGCAAAGATAACAGTGAAACTTGGTAAAGCCTTCTTGGAGACCCATCAAAAATGTCATCATTTTGAAGTCTCGGTTAACCTTTCCGCCATACTCATCATACTTCAAGGCTTTTATCAAGGTCTTGGAATAGCGAACTTCATGGTTCTCTTTTTCCCCTCTGTACCATCCTGCAAAGAGCAAAATTGTCATTATGAAGGATAAATTTATTTTATCCACAAGTAATGTGTAAGATATTCATGCAAAATATTTTATGTGATTTTTATGTAAAATTAAAAAAATATTAAAAGAATTTAAAATTTAAAAGGTTTTAAATTTGTATAATATAAAATTTTATTATTCAAGCAAGCAAAAATCATCAGTCTTACCTTTTAGAGTTTTTTTTTTTGCAGTGATCACTGGTAAAATGAGGTGCTCAGGGTTTGTCTTGATCTCCGACAGGCAGGCAGAAATACGCCTTATAGGCTTCACACATTTTAACAGGTGCTGTCATAGGGTACTTTTTTACTCTTGTCTTGATACATTAGCCACATACATAGCAGAATGTGTTTGGATAACGCTTGCAGCTTCTTGATGCCGTCTCTGATAAAATCAGATCGGTCTATGTGTTCACTTAGGCAGTTAGAACTAATCTGAAGCGGTGAGGGGTGAGCCCCTGTATATATATTACTATGGAAATTTCTAAAAAATTCTCGTAAGTTCTACAACATTCTAGAAAATTCTTGTTAGTTCTACAACATTCTATAAAGTTCTTGAAAATTCTGTATCAGTTACTCAACACTGAATCTACCTGGAACGTTCTGAAAAATTGGTAAATTTGAAAATTACATTACCTAGGTCACATTACCTAGTTTGAGGAGAAAAAAATAGTTATTTTACATTTACTTTAGGCATAAGCAATTGGGAAATAACTCTTTCTGCTCGGGAACAAGAAAAAGTAAAAATTTTCTTAGGTATTGTTATATATCAAAATGATTCGTGTTTTTTTTTGTATGGTCGTAGCGTTTCATTGATTTGTCTTCCAGTAGTAACGTTCTCTTATATCGAACCAACTTTGTTTGAAATTTTTTTAATAATGCACCTTTTCTTCATTACTATATTTGGTTGTTTCACACATTTTCACACACATAAACACACATTGCTACTTTAGCAATGAAAATAAAGTAAGCTCGAAACAGATGTAGTACATTAAGTAGTCATGCTCCTAGGATAATGTTTATCAAGCACATTGATAGACTTAGAACCAAAAGTGTTTTTAAAAAACATGCATTCTTTTACTGATGGATGCTAGTGATGATTTTTAGTCAATTATCTTGATTTAGGTATTTAAAATAACACACCTGATAGAGATTAGAGTATCTTTCTGTTTATATATAGACAGATAATTTGAGCTTTTAGAAATGGCAGCTATGTTCTGAGGTGTGCATGTTTCATGAACAGCTCAACTTCGAAAGCGAATGACAGATAATGAAATTCAAGATAAAGAAAAAAAAACTTAAAAAGGTCTCATCCATCTTTCATAAAGATGTTTTCGAAATCATGGAGCTTTGTAAAAAAATATTTTAGTAAACCTGGTATTATAATAATATTGGTGTCAAGTGAGGGACGAGTGTAAAAATATATTACATAGCGATCTCACACTTTATACGTCTTCGTGTTGAATTTATCGTTATGTTTATCGGAAAGTTACTCTTTGGAATGTTATTAAAATTTTAACACTATCGTTATTATGAAAAATGTCATCGTTTCAATGAATACGAAATTTTGAAGCCTGCGTAGTAACTTAATTTAGAAATATAGTATGCTTTAAGAAGTCCAACTTTTACCGACTGATTTAATATCAAACTTTTGTTGTTCATTTTCAAAGATTTATAACTGTGGGAGAAACTCACACGTGCGTATTTTTTTAATGATAAACAGTGGTTAAATAATTAGCTCGTGATACATCAAAATAATTTTATAATTAGAGGGGGGATGATTTATTAAGTATCATAAATGAGTATTATGACAAAATCTGAAAGTATGTTTGATCGATAATAGAACTGTAATTAATTAATTCATTTGTATCTTATTTTCATCTTATTCCAGATTTCAGTTTAATTATCACTGAAAATAAGTCAATAACTTTATCAGATTTGTTGATCAAATAAACCTACTTAATGGCGAATTGTCAGGAAGTGCAGATAAAAGGGTGCTACCAAGGAGGTGTATTCTTTAGACCGAGATTAGATAGTTAGATATAGTGGCGTCAGAGAATAAATAATTCCAAAGTTTAGGGGTGCTTTACCACTAAAATGAGGGTCATGTGTTCGAATCCTTGTCACTCTAAACATGCTTGTCTTTCAATAATGGTGAATTATAAAGTGACGGTCAATTCCAGTATTCGTTGCTAAAAATGTAACCCAAGAGATGGCGATGAGTGGTGATGACGAGTTACCATTCCTCTACTCTTACACAACTAAATTAGGGATGGCTAGCGCAGATAGATCTCTTGTGACTTTACTCTAATTTCGAAACAAACAAACAAACCACAACAATAATTAAATTTAGGTAAAGTCTGTTCACACATGCAACTTTTCAGATTTCTATTATATAAACTAAGTGAAATAAGTAACAACAGTTGCCGCTTAATTTTTGTTACAGCATCCACATGAAATTTAAACTTCATGAATTTCTGTATATTATATAGAGTCACATCTGCACTTATGCAGTAGAATTTCTTTACTAAGCTTCCGGTATCCTGAGTCTATTTTCAAACGACACAAATTGACTCACACACACGACAGATGTTATGAAACATTTGTTAAAAGTTATGTTTGTTTTGAAATTTCGCACAAAGCTACTCGAGGGCTATCTGTGCTAGCCGTCCCTAATTTAGCAGTGTAAGACTAGAGGGAAGACAGCTAGTCATCACCACCCACCGCCAATTCTTGGGCCACTCTTTTACCAACGAAAAGTGGGATTGACCGTCACATTATACGTCTCCACGGCTGGGAGGGCGAGCATGTTTTGTATTTTTGGATTACTAGAGATGGAATTCTAGGATTCTGAAACGTTTGTCAAATGCTTCGTGTTATTACGTTTGAGTTTTACTTTGTTATTAAATTATGTTCTTTGAAAATAACTCGATCACAAAATTTTTTTAAAGGAATTTTGTTCCACGAAGAGGTCCGGCATGGCAAAGTGGTTAAGGCACTTGACTCGTAATCCGAGGATAGCGGGTCCAAATCCTCGTTACACCAAACATGCTCGTCCTTTTAGGTGTGGAGATGTTATAATGCTCGGTCAATCCCACTATTGGTTGGTAAAAGAGTAGTCCAAGAGTTTGAATTATGTGGTAATGACTAGTTTCTTTTCCTCCAGTCTTACACAGCTGGCTCGATATGGCCAAGTAAGTTAAGGCGTTCGACTCGTGATTCGAGGGTCGTGGGTTCGAATCCCGTCGCACGAAACGTGCTCGCCCTTTCAATCTTGGGGCTGTTATAAAGTGACGGTCAATCCCATTATTTGTTGGTAAATGAGTAGCCCAAGAGTTGGCGGTGGGTGGTGATGAATAGCTGTCTTCTCTCTAGTCTTACACTACTAAATTAGGAACGGCTAGCACAGAAAGCTCTCGTGAAGCTTTGAGCGAAATTCTAAAGAAGCAAATGAAAACTGTTTTCAATATTCTCGCAAAAGCTAAATGTTTGTATGATTCATACAAACTATACAAATAAATTTTTTACTCACTCAAAAAGGTACTATTTAAGCATTTTACGTAACGGTTTGTAATGTTAAAAAACACTACAACTTTTTTGAAAGCAATATTAGCTCTTGAAAATATTTCAAATCACGTGTATTATATTACAACGTAAAGAACACGTCACAATATAAACCGATGATTAAAAGTCTTTACTTCAAACTTATTTTTTTACAGTTGCATTTCTATCACAGTCATTAAGAAAAAAAATAGTTTTTCTTAATTTTTTTCTTAAAAAATAATTACGTTTACTTGCATGACCAAATATTTAGGTCTTGTAGTTTGAACTTAGCTAATCAATAACTTACTTTGCGTCCAAATTCTGCCTGTCTATATCGAATTTAATGTTTTGTGTTTATGAATGTAAAATGTCCTCAACGACAAAATAAATTTATATTTACAAGACATTAAGGATTAGGCTTATCCTCACTAAAGGTGAACGGATTTTATGTGTCATTCAACTTTAATCTTATCACTCTGATAAACGAGTTTATTAAACCTCTGGATTTACGTAATGTTTGGGGTTTATCTTAAAACAACAACAACAACTAAAAATATATATCACGAAAGAACGTTACAAATGTCACATTTTTCTCGCATAATAATACAGAATAGTTTTTTTTATTATAATACGTGAATGAACTTTTCATAAGCTTTATGGAAATTGTAGGCCTCCCGATGTGATAGTCTGCTACCTTCAACGTTAAACCCTCGCGTTTGATTTCTTGTGGTGTACAATCTGGATCTAAAACAACGAAACGGAAATTATCGATGTTCATAAGATTATAATAATGCATCATTTTCCATTTTAAATACCTCCCATATATCGTCAGCTCAAGGTAATAACCAAATGTTCAAAAGTGTTAAATGTATTAACCCGCCAGTAGGTAGTCAGTCTCTTTTCCTGCGATTATAGAGAGAACATGAAAGATAGTTTGTTTAATATCGAATCTAAATGTTGACTTTTAAAGCCTAAACGTTACTCTATTCACGAATAATATTATAGTGCTCGTATTTAGAGAGACGGCACTATATGGGTGTCATTTCCAACAAATGTATCTTGAACATCAAATTCAATACCTTCTCAGATTTTCTACATTATAAATAATAGCGCCATCTACTTTAAATAGACAGTCATATTTAAACATCAAAAATAAATATAAGTGAAATTATAGAGTAAACACGGCCATCACGAACACTAAAATTTGTTTTGAAATGACAAAACTTTACAGGATATAATGTTCCCAGATCATTTATTTAAAATTATAGGTAATCGTGCATTGTAAGCCTGAAAGAACAAATAAAAATAAAATAATGAAGTTAAGGCAGAAAAAATAGGTCTAGTGTGCTTACAGTTAAGCACAAAGGGATTGAAGGTCCATGTGTACTCTGCCAGTCACGGGTATCGATTGTCGAATTTCATCGTCACACTCAAAGGAAGTCAAACTTACAAATCGATAACTAACTAGAAGAACATTTTTTCACTGTTTAGTGACATATCACTTACGATGCTGTTGGAAAATAATATTATTTTCTGAAATAAGCCTAAAACCAACGTTACTATATAGTCAGATTTTAATAACATCAGCCACTAATGAAATTTACAAATTGTGTTACAATACAGTGTTATGAGTTTCATTAACACATTGTGCCATGGTCTGTACACATTGTTTGGTCTGTTCACTTTATTTGTTCTGTACGTTTTGTTTTGTCTGTACACTTTGTTTGTCTAAATTTCGCGAAAAGCTACACAAAGGCTATCTGCGCTAGCTTTGCACGAAATTAAAAACAAACGAACAAAAACTGTTTTCAATATTCTCGCAAAATCTAAATCATTGTATGATTCATACAGACGAAATAAATAAATTTTTTACTCACTTAAAAAGGTACTTTTTATTTATTTTACCCAGCTGTTTGTAACGTTAAAAACACTAACTTTTTATATGGTGTTATTTGACAACAGTATCAGCTCTTGAAAATATTACGAATCACGTGTATTACATCACAGCGTAAAGAACTCATGTCGCTACACAAACCGACAATTGTTTGTTTTGAATTTCGTGCAAAGCTACTCGAGGGATATCTGCACTAGCTGTCCCTAATTTAGCAGCGTAAGACAACAGCTAGTCATCACCACTCACCGCCAACTCTTGAGCTACTCTTTTACCAACGAATAGTGGGATTGACCGTCAAATTGTAACGCACCAACGGCTGAAAGGGCGGGCATGTTTAGTGCGACCGAGATTCGAACCCGTGAATCTCGAATTACGAATCCAACGCCTTAACACGCTTGGCTATGCCGGGCCTTAATATTATAATGCTTGTATTCAAAGACACGGCACGAGATGGGAGTCATTTCCAACAAATGTTATTTAACCAACTAATTCAAATCTAATTCTTGGATTTTCTACAATATAAAACCCCTTATCTCATTCTTTAATAATAGCTCCAACTACTTTATATAGACACAGTCATATTTAAACATCGTAAATAAATATAAGTAAAATTAGAGAGTAAAGAAGGTCATCATAAACACTAAAACATTTGTTGAAATAACAAATGTTCCCAGGTCATTTGTTTAAAATTATAGGTAATCATTCATTGTAAGCTTGAAAGATAAAAAAAACAAAACACATCAATCAGAAAAATAGGTATGGTGTGCTTACAGTTAAGCACAAAGGGGTATAAAGGACCATTTGTACTCTGCCAGCCACGGGTATCGATTGTCGAATTTCATCGTTACACTCGAAGTCAAACTTGCAGATCGATAACTACTAGAGGAACATTTTTTCACTGTTTGGTGACATATCACTGACGATGTTATTGGAAAATATTAAAGAATATTATTTTCTGAAATAAGCCTAAAACCAACGTTACTATATAGTCAGATTTTAATAACATCAGCCACGCATTAAATTTACAAATTTTCTTTGAATGCAACACGCAGAGTATCTGCGCTAGCCTTCCCTAATTTAGCAGAGTAAAACCAGAGGGAAGGAAGCTAGTTACCACTACCTACCTTTAAATCTTGGGCTACATATTTAGCAATGAGTAGTAGAATTGGTTCTCACAGTATAATGTCCTTATATATGAAAGGGCGAGCATGTTCAGTGTGACAGGGATTCGAACTCGCGACCTTCAGAGTGGGAGTTGTGTAAGCTAACTACCTGGTCACGCCATTCTATGTAGGTTGATTCTGTATTATAGTTGTTGAAATAATGTAGTTCATGTTAATATTATGTTAATGAGACTTTGGTTCATTCACTATTAAACTATGACTTAATAACGAAAGTGGTTAATCATGTACTGATGCCAAAAAGTGCATACTTACACTGAAAGCGAATGATTATGAAATAAACATTAATAGTTTACATTTGATGTTTTTGAAAATCATACATTTAAATTGGATGGGTAATCAAATCCTGGTATACTTAATGCTCAGTGAGATGGATGGTAGAAAGGTCTGTCTGAGATTCAGCTTTGTTTTCTACAACTGTTGGAAATTACTAGTTATACCATGTTGCCATAGAAACTACTTATTAGAGTGATCGTATGTCTCACACCGTAAGAAACAAACACACATAATTTTCTTGTTCTTTGTTTCTTCCATTCGGTGCTAATCCTACATCTTTAATATTTCGTTTGGACCTTAGAGAATTTTCTAACAAATGCTGTTTGTCGCTATCCTAACCGTATTTATTTTTTCTTTCAAGAGATCGAATTTCGATCTTAATGGGCTGAGTACAGAGAGCCCTTTGTGCAGATTTGTGTTTTACTTTATATACCAAATAAACAATGAATGTGAGTGCAGCGTTCTTACAAATGGGCATCGCTTTTATTCTGCGCTCTGTTTCATTTGTTCCCTTGGAGATTTAAAAAAAATGGATAAAAATTGACAAGAAAAGAAGTTTCAGAATAGCGCCATCTATAAAATATACTTTGATATAATCTAAACACCTTGCGATGAAACTCAAAAAAAAAACTTGAAAAATTATGTTACACATTCCGGGAACCTAATTGTTCAGGGAAAATTTAAAGAGGGTCCATTATCAATGTAACAATGACATTAGCTTTCCAGCCTTTAAGAGATACAGTAGTCGGTGATAAAAAGATCCGGGCAAAGATTTTCTTTCGATATGTTTATTTGCTCAGCTAAATTTATATTTTACGAGAGAATAAAACGGCTCAGCAGTTGTATGGTATGAAATATGGCACGAGGGATTCTTGCAGAAAATATTGTGCCAAATGTGTTATTACAAATCATAACGTCTTCACAAAGAGACGAAAAGTGAAGGAAGAACGAAAGTTTGGGACGTTAAATGCAAGTGGCAGATTTATGCTCCCTTCTCAAACAAGAGTTTACGGAACCATGATATAATAGCCAGTAGCAACTAACCTAAATGTGGGCAGAAACGTTTTCAGGGAATACAGCGTTGTGTTTAAGGTTCGTAATTTAAGTTAAAGCCATTTTCTTTCGTTACAGAAGAATGTTCTATTATTCATATACATTATTTATGAGTAATAGTTCTGTGATCTTTCTTAAGAGCCTTAAATCTCGGAAAAGAGTTGCTTAGTGATACGTTATTTGCAAAAAAGTGGTTATTTTGCAATGAGACTTACATTTGAAGAAATATTCTCTTACAAATCACAAATAGTAAGATAAATATAGTAAATAATATTATTTTATAAATAATCTTATCCAACTTGAACTCTAACCTTTTTCTCGAAGCGTTGAAATAAAGAGGGAAACTTTGATCGGTTGCACAATAAATATTTTATACTTATCTGAATCTAACTGAGAGCTTGTAGTTACTTGTGGTTTATGTGGTTGAAAGTGAGTTTCAACTGCCCTGGTTCTAGTCCCGCTGCCCGAAACTGATATTGTGCCCAGCATTTTGAAGACGTCAAAACATGATAAGAATGATGGATAAATAACGGTATCTAATGGGTTAGCTGTGAGTGCTGTTAAATAGCTACACTTCATTTACCTTGTTTGTCCAAAATAATGAATCTCAGCTCAAGGTAATTTTTGCTTAACTTTGTACATATCTTCAAAAATAACCGAACTGAATCCCTATAGATAAACAAATTATCTTATAAATGTTTATTGCAATTTCAAGGTATTTCGTTTTTATGATCCATATTTTCTGCAATGGCAAACATCTTCATTGATATAAGAAATTCAAACTGTGTAAGATGTCCAGTGAAGCATTATTTGTTTGTTTCTTGAATTTCGTGCAAAGCTACTCGAGAGCTATACGGCAAGCGTTAAAAGCCTTGGAAAGAAAATCACGGTCAAACAAGCGACAATAATGTCATCTGCACATTGACAATACTATCGCTTGCTTTGGCCGTGAGTGTCGCTCTTAGACTCTTTAACGATTTTGTGGTTTGGCAGAAAAATCAAAACTTTTTATTTTTACATATGTTTTCAATGTGACGCTTGTGCCTGCTTCCGAGAGCAAATCAAATTGAAGCGAGGCTCTCACGTAGACAAACAAGCTCGCATTTCATCATCGACTTTGCAAATTACGAAGATGCAAATGAAAGCAGAATTTCAACTGCTTTGGAACTGATTGCAGGATATGAATTTCTAATGGAGATTCAAAATTCATCCAATCTCTTTTCGGGAAACAATGACTGATAAAATTAGTGGTTTCTTAAATCGATGAGTTGTTCTTCCTCCTCAGTTGTAAGATTTGTTGTCTCGTTGATTCAGAATGGACAGGTCACCCAGTTATATTCGTCGACAGCAAGTGACGAGAAGCAATGTTTCATTCCAAACTTAGGGTCACTTAATGTGTTCAAAATTTGAGGAACAATTTTCTTCTTTAACGGACATTGGTTAATAGAAGTAAAACAATCAAGGACTCTTTTCGAGATCTTATTCTTCTACAGCGTCACTTTTTCGTCGAAGACCTTCAGTTTGGACGTTGCGGTAATAATGATTTTCAGATGGTTCTTGGAGACTTAAGTTCAGAAAATTTAATTTGTCAAACAAGTCAGAGATAAATTGAACCTTTAGCCACCAGATCTCATCAAGAAAAGAAAATTCAAAACCTGCTTCCTCAACCTCCAAGAAAGAAATTACTTCAGTTTTTAGTTGGACAAGACCCTTTAACACCTTTCTTTTTAAAAGCCATCGAACTTCAGTGTGATACAGTAGCTTTGTCTAGTCTGAATCCATCGTCTCACAGAGAAGAGAGAAAAGTCGAGATTGAAGTGGCCGAGACTTGATGAAATTCATCACTTGAATAACTTGATTCATAACAGAGTGCAAATCTTTTGGTAAAGATTTGGAGGCGAGCACCTCTCTATGAATCATGCAGTGAACAATCCTAATGTTTGGATTTTGTTGTCACACCAGAGTGACGAATCCCTTCTCTTTTTCCTTGCATTGAAGGACAGCCGTCGGTGCAAACGCTGACACAGCTATTCCAATGTAATTTGAAGAGAAAATGTTTTCACGCACCAATTCGTAAATATCTTGGCCTTACGATTTTTCCATCTTTTTTGAATTCAACAAAACCCAGAATTTAAGCTTTTCCACTAACGTCAATAGATTCATCAACTTGAAGAGAACATAGCAGAGAAAATTCATCTTCAGGCGCTTCGAAGTGTTCGCAAACTTGATCTTTCAAATCTGACAACAAGTCTGCAATTCTGCGCGAAATTGTGTCATCAGACATTGGAAGCTGTTTAACCATTTCGGCAGCATCCATTCAAAGCATAGTTTCAACAATAATTGCTAACGCTGGTGCAACGACTGATTTGGCCTCCTTATGATCTTTCTTGCGTTTTGCCTACAATTGAGCAACTTTATAACTTGCAATCAATCCTTTTTCGGGCAGCTTCATGTAGTTCACAAGCTTCCTTGATTGCTCATGTTGTTGAACTGCGAGATTCTCGAAGTATTCTTTTGGTCTATCCTTCAAAGCTGAATGTTTTATTTCCAAGAGTCTCTTTACTTTGCTAGGAACACGCTCTTTTTTCGATAAAGTTTTATTGCAGAATGATAATTGAGAATGTTCTGATTCCAAAGCAATGAAACCGTATTCGATTTTGCACTTTAGTTTGATTCCATGCTTTTGATTCAACACATTTTCCTTTGCAGCACCAGACTTACTTAAATATTTTTCAATGGATAAATGATGAAGCTAATTCATACACGGTAAGCACGGAGTTCTGCAGTTGATATAAAATTCCTTCCTACATCGTAATAACTGTAGCTTACCTCAGAATAGGAACGTGTTCCAGAAAGCAGTTTGATTGTTTGATGGATCATTTACGACGTACAAAGCGCTTGGTGCGTCTGAATTAAACTAACGGTAGGAATTAAAAACAAACAAACTTACACTGCTAAGTTAGGGAGAGCTAGAGTAGATAGCTTTCGTGTATCTTAGCGAGAGATTCAAAATCAAAACCAAACCGTTCCACGAATAGTGATCTCACGAGAATGAAAAGTGTTGTTTTTCGCACCTTTTTTATCACGTGACATCATAGTTACACACTTTGGCGCAAGAGGATGGATAGTTTCATGATGCACCAATATGGTTGAGTGAAAAACCACCTCGTGAGGAAAACAGTTTGGAGCAGCTGTTTGTTTCGTTATGGACAGATAGCTCGAGATTTGAGAGATGGCAGCTCAGTTCTGGGGTGTTTTTGTTTACGAATAATTTAATTTTGAAAATGAATGAGAGGAGATAAAATTCAAGATAAAACAGAAAAACGCTTGATAGGTTTTAACCATCTTTTATAAAGATACTTTTGAAATCATGGAGTTTTGCAACAATATCTTAGCAATCCTAATATAAAAACCCTCGTACTGAGTGAAAAACGACTCTTAAAATATTACATTTTACAAGTCTTTGTATTAAATTTATCACTATATTTATAGGAAGTCTACCGTTACATATTTGGAATGCCATTAGAATTATAACATTGTATTTATTATAAAAAAAAATCGTTATCTCATTTAATACCAAATTACGAAGCCTTTGTCGTAGCTTGTGTGTTTCCCAACAGGAGACTGTTTCGGAACATAGTTCAGATTATATAAAAAGCAAAATTTCAAATAAAATCCACATACTAAAATACTCAGGTGTTACACTAAAACACAAAACACATGTCACTCTAGTTGTAAACAAGATATAATGTTCTTTTAATCAATTGTTTGAAATATTGAGTTTTATCAAATATTTCAAATGGATGGGAAATCAGCCTTTGGTGCAGTTAATGTTTGGTTAGATACTTGAAAAGCATACAGCGGGAACTATTTGTTCTCTATTATTGCACGTTAAAACACGTGCCCTAGTCACACAACTTAGAGCTATTCTCTTGTGTCACTTTATGTAATTATAACGTCGTGTGACTTCAGGTTATCCTTACCAGTGACGAACGAATTTCATATGTCACTGCACTTTAATTTTAACGCTCCAACAAACCAGATTATTAACGCATCTGATTTACATAATGTTTGTACTTCGCATTTACTGAAAACTATATTACATGGTTGCAAACTTCAGTTACAGAAATATACAGGTGTATATAAGACAAGATTCTTCGAGAAAACATTTTGGTTTGTCTTACGCTAAACTCTGTACAAATTGTACGATTTAATCTTTCATTTGTAAAATGTTTAAATACGTTCATATTTTATAATGTTACAACATGTACGACTTTGATGAAAGCTCTAATGGTGATTATGCTATCTCTCTGCTCTTAACGTGCTTGGCATGACCAGTTGGTTAACGCACTCGTCTCGTAATTTGAGGGTCACGGGTTCGAATCCCCATAACACCAAACATGCTCGCCATTTCAGCTGTAGGGGCGTTATATAGTCACAGTCAATTCCACTATTCGTTGTTAAAATAATAACCTAAGAGTTATTTCTTAGCCTAAAATTTGGCGGTGGGTGGTGATGACTAGCTGCCTTCTCTCTAGTCTTACACTGCTAAATTAGGGACGGCTAGTGCAGGTAGCCCTCGTGTAGCTGTGCGCGAAATTCAAAACAAAAACTGTTTTCAATATTCTCGAAAAAGCTAAATCTTTTTATGATTCATACAGACTATGTATATAAATTTTTGACTCACTTTAAAAGATACTATTTATTTATTTTACCTAGCTGTTTGTAACGTTAAAAAACACTAACTTTTTATATGGTGTTATTTGACAGCAGTATCAGCTCTTGAAAATATTACGAATCACGTGTATTACATTACAGCGTAAAGAACTCATGTCGCTACACAAACCGACAATTGTTTGTTTTGAATTTCGTGCAAAGCTACTCAAGGGATATCTGCACTAGCAGTCCCTAATTTAGCAGCGTAAGACAACAGGGTTGGTAGGTAGTCATCACCACTCACCGCCAACTCTTGGGCTACTCTTTTACCAACGAATAGAGGGATTGACTGTGACATTCTCACTCCCCCACAAAGGGAGAGTATGTTTGGTGTGATGGGGATTCGAACCCGTGACCCTCGGATTGCGAGTCGAACGTGTTAACACGCTTGGCCATGCCGGGCCAAACCAACAACTAAAAGCCTTACACTTCAAACTTATGTATTACAGTTTTAGTTTTATCATAGTCATTAAGAGAAAATAGTTTTTCTTACTGTGAGTTAAAGAACAATTTTTCACTTGTATGACCAAACATTCAGGTCAATAGTTTGAACTTAGCTTATCAATGACTTACTTTGCGTTCATATTCTGCATGTCTATATCGAATTTAATGTATTGTGTTTATGAATGTAAAACGTTCTCAACGATAAAATAAATTTATGTTCACAAGACATTAAGGATTAGGTTTATCCTCACTAAAGGTGCTGCGACGATTACAGACTTTGTAACCGGTTAATCTTGTGTCTCATAACCGAACCGTAACCGGTTAATCGTGTAATCGTCACAGCCCTACTTAGCACTCTGATAAACGATTTTATTAAACCTCTGGATTTACGTAATGTTTGGGGTTTATCTTAAAACAACAACAACTAAAACATATATCACGAGAAAACGTTACAAATGTCAAATTTTTCTCGCATAATAACACAGAATATTTTTATTATAATACGTAATGAAATTTTTATAAGCTTTATGGAAATTATATGCCTCCCGATGTGATAGTCTGCTACCTTCAACGTTAAACCCTCGCGTTTAATTCCTTGTGGTGTATAATCTGGATTTAAAACAACCAAACGGAAATTATCGATGCTCATAAGGTTATAATAATGCATCATTTTCCATTTTAAATACATCCCATATATCGTAAGCTCAAGGTAATAACCAAATGTTCAAAAGTGTTAAATGTATTAACCCGCCAGCAGGTAGTCAGTCTCTTTTCTTGCGTTTATAGAGTGAACATTAAAGATAGTTTGTTTAATATCGAATCTAAATGTTGACTTTTAAAGCCCAAACGTTTTCCTATTTACGAATAATATTATAGTTTGTTTGTGTTTTTTTTATTTTGCGCAAACCTACTCGAGAGCTATCTGTGCTAGCCGTCCATAATTTAGCAGTTTAAGACCAGAGGGACGGCAGCTAGTCATCACCACCCACTGCCAACTCTTGGGCTACTCTTACCAACGAATAGTGAGATTGACTGACACATTATAACGCCCCAACGGCTGAAAGGACGAGCATGTTTGGTGCGACCGAGCTTTGAACCCGTGTCCCTCGAATTACGAAGCCTTAACACGCTTGGCTATGCCGGGCCTTAATATTATTGTGCTTGCATTCAAAGACACAACACCATCTAATTCAAATCTAATTCTTGAATTAAACCCCTTATCTCATTCGTTAATAATAGCTCCAACTACTTTAAATAGACACAGTCATATTTAAACATCGTAAATAAATATAAGTAAAATTTTAGAGTAAAGAAGGCCATCATGAACATTAAAATATTTGTTGAAATAACAAATGTTTTCCAGATCATTTGTTTAAAATTATAGGTAATCATCCATTGTAAGCCTGAAAGACCGAAAAAACACATCAGTCAGAAAAATAGGTATGGTGTGCTTACAGGTAAGCACAAAGGATCTGCATTGTACTCTGGTATCAATTGTTTGATGACGTTCGAAGTGCTTGTTGTGCCACAATTAAACTAACAATCGAACCCTTGCAGTCAAAAATGAAATTTAAGTATAAACTTCTCAATGCTCGAGTTCTATGAAAACCATAGAATGTTTTGGAAGGTTTAAGAGTGTCCCTATAGTAGCTTTTATTAATTGATGTGTTCGACTTTCTTGTGTTGTTGTTGTTTTGAATTGAGCACAAAGCTACACAATGGGCTATCTGTGCTCTGCTCACCACGGGTATCGAAACCCGGATTTTAGCGTGTAAGTCCGCAGATATACCGCTGAGCCACTGGGGGGCTGAATGTGTTTCAAAAACTTCGCGGCACACTTGCCAATCTCTCGCGACACACAGGTTGAGGTCACTGTTTTAAATGATACCACCCCTACACACATGGCGTATACCACTAACTCCAGTGATATACTTGACCTGTGCCTTTGCACATATAACATGAGATAAAAAGTAATAAAATTCCAGGTGGGTAAAGATGTTGTTAGTGACCACTTACCAATCTATTGAGTCTTCGATCTTGCCCCCCATAAAAATATAACCTTCAGGAAAGAAAAATTTAATTACAGTAAAGAAAATTGGGAAAACCATAAACAGGAATTAGATAACCGTTTACCTAATAAAGTTATAAAAGAAGTTAAAACCCTTATTAAAATGGATAACTTCTGTCAAAAAATAACGAAGCACCTTCAGAAAGCAGCTAAGATAACAATACCAAAACAACACCATAAAACAACAAACAGCACATGGAAACTCAATACAGAAATAATCATCCTAATCAAGAAACGAAGACGATTAAGAAGACAGTTCATGATAACAACAGACAGAAAAACAAGAAAGCGAGTAAACAATAGAAGAAATCACATCAGAACACAAATAAAATAACAGAAACCTGATAAATGGGATAACTTCTGTTTAAAACTACACGATAAAACTGACCCCAAGAAATTCTGGACACACCTTAAAAGACACATCAATGATAATTGAGTCGCAAAGAAACATCCTGCACTCAAACACAATAATACAAAAGCACACTCAAATAAAGAACAAGCCAAAGCTTTCAAAGCTCAACTTCAAAATGCATTAAAAACTCACTCTGATCCAGATATGAACACATACTTCAACAATAAAGTCACCAACCATATACTAAACAATAAATAAAACAAGTTTAACCAATTTTCCCAAAAAGCATATCTGAGACAAACACAAGACCCATCACAAACTATAAAAACTACAAAGACACGATTCTAAGGAAGGAAATATCCCAACAAGAACTTCTTGAAGCAATAAAAACAATCGGAAAAAACAGATCTCCAAGTGTAGATGAAATACAAGCCATTCTTCTAAAAGAAGAGCACTCCGAAATTGTTTGGCGACATAAAAACACTTTTTAACTTATCTCTATCCTCAGGATACATCCCAGTTTCTTGGAAGCTTGCTAATATATTAATGTTCCATAAGGAAGGAAAGCCAGCGAATAAATCTAATAACTACCGACCAATCAGCCTGACCAGCTGTGTAGGCAAAATTCTGGAAAGAATAATCAGTAATAGACTCTCCACATTTTTGGAGATAACATCAAAATTACCAAAAGAATAAAATGGATTCAGGAAATTTAGACAAACGACAGACCACTTAATCAGATTAACCGAAACTATGATAAATAGCTTTAATAAAAACGAATGTTTAGTAGCTTGCTTCCTTGATATCGAGAGAGCATTCGACACTGTATAGCACGATGGTCTAAGGTTTCGAATGAGTGAAATGGGATTGCCGTGTGGAATTATTCGCTGGTTATCTAACTTTTTATAAAATAGAAACTGTAGAGTGAATGCGGATGGCACCTTTTCTGAGAACTTTACTCCAGAAGCTGGTGTCCCTCAGAGAGAAGTGGTTAGCCCTATATCATGTGTGTAAACAATATACCACTGAAGAATCTGAATTGTGGATTCTCTTCACAGTTCGCAGATGATGTGGCAGTCTGGAAAAGTGCCGCAACACCCACGATAGGAACCACCAACATACAACCACAACTAAACAAAATAAGTGAATACTGTCAAAAATATAGAATAAAAAGAAACACAGCTGAAACACAACTCGTAGTCTTTACGAAATTGACAAAACACAAAAAAACAACAGCCAGAACTATATATGAATGGCACTCTACTTCAGATTGCCCCATCGGCAAAATTTTTAGGCCTGACCTATGATTCAAAACTAACTTGGATTAATCATGTTAACGAAATTAAAAATAAAGTCTGGCGAAGAACTAACCATGCTAGAAGTCTAACTGGTAAACACAGTGGAGCATCTACAGATAACATACTGAAAATCTATAAAACATATATTAGACCTGTAATAGACTATGCAGCTCCAGCATGGATAACTGTAAGCAATAAAATAATTAAAACCAAACTACAAACAATCCAAAACACACAGGCCTGGCATGGCCGAGCGCGTTAAGGCGTGCACTCGTAATTCGAGGATCGCGGGTTCGCGCCCGCGTCGTGTCAAACATGCTCGCCCTCCCAGCCGTGGGGGTGTATAATGTGACGGTCAATCCCACTATTCGTTGGTAAAAGAGTAGCCCAAGAGTTGGCGGTGGGTGGTGATGACTAGCTGCCTTCCCTCTAGTCTTACACTGCAAAATTAGGGACGGCTAGCACAGATAGCCCTCGAGTAGCTTTGTGCGAAATTCCAAATCAAACAAACAAACAATCCAAAACACACTCCTCACAACGGCATACAAAGTTCCAAGAACAATATCATCTCAATTCATTCACAAATACTGGAACATACCAACCATACCAGATAGACTCCTACATAGTACAATAACGTACTTCGATAAAAATTGGATTAAAGAAGAATTACTATTTGAACTAGACGGGTACCTCATACATGATGAAGCTAGACCTAAACATCTCTCCCGGGTCAATATATATGTTACACATAAAAAATAATAAATAAAAGAATATATGTGATAAAAAAAATGTATGTATGTCTGTATATATATATATATATATATATACATATAATGAATAATAAAATAAAAAAGTGCCACCAACAAATTTGATAGGTCAAAATAATACCCATATATGTATCACAATACATGGACATTGCCCTGAAAAGGGTCGGAGAAATATTCAGTTCACTCTGGCCCAAAAATGAGATAACTACCAATATCAAACACTGTAAGACCACATAAGGACAGTTTGGAGGAAGAGGTCAAAGGGAACCTGACCCTCCAGGATATGAACATATTATACCCAAACACCGAGAGAGAACAATTGTAACACTTCAGTGGCACGGTAGTATGTTTGTGGACTTAGCTGGCTGGAAACCAAACTTCGTTACCCATGGTGCCTAAAGCACATATAGCCCATTGTGTAGCTTTGTGGTGTGTCCATTACTGTAGCCCTCTTCGGACTTACAATGCTAGAAACAAGAGACAAAACATGGGAGACAAAACATGTTTTTTTTGTGAGTGCAGGTTTGTATTTAACTACAACAAATCGATTACTATAGACCTTTGATTTGTTTTGTTCATCGTATTCAAAATACGAAAATGAACCTTACTAAACTAGGGTGTATTTAGAATACGATGAACAAAACAAATCTATTACTAATGACCTTTGATTTGTTTTGTTCATCGTATTCAAAATACGAAAATGAACCTTACTAAACTAGGGTGTATTTAGAATACGATGAACAAAACAAATCTATTACTAATGACCTTTGATTTGTTTTGTTCATCGTATTCTAAATACACTCTAGTTTAGTAAGGTTCATTTTCAACTGCACGTAACAAACTCCTGTGAAGTTGATATATAACACAAGCAATATCACACCAGTATCAACCTTGAAAAGAATTTTATGTATATTGTCAACAGGACAGAAACGACACGTTATTATTGTGCTGGGCTGCGGATCGCATGGTCCAGAGTTTGAGTTACGATATATCATTGAGAAATTTTTAATATGGCATCATTATTGCAGTAAAAGTTAATCATCTTTTTTCCGCATAATGTGAAATGTGCGTTGACATCATCTTCTTCCGTATAATGTGAAATGTGGGTAGGCGGATAGTGTTTCTGAGTGTTTTTCCTTTTTGTGATCAACGATTATAATATCAATGACTGAATTCAAATTTATATTTATCTCACCTGTCTGCTTAGCCTATGTTATCACGAAATAGGTAAGAAAGAGATGTCCACGTACATTCTAATGAGTTGTTTGTATCATACGATGACCAACCACTCGTCATGAACACGTTTCACATTTTTCAACCTAAAAGAAATACAATATTAAAATATAGTTCTTAGGTAAAACCGTAAAATATATGACACTATTTTGTTCTTGTTTCGCATCTATTTGAATCCGATGATTATCCTGATTTCGAAGAATTGATGCATTTGTAAAATGCCATATTCCACTTGCATTCCCGACTCTCCATGTTACCAAATACTTTATGTATTTTTTTTTCACTTTTTCTGAAACTGAGTGATGATCATTATAGTAATTGTTTTGTTTTGTTTTTTTGAATTTCGCACAAAGCTACTCGAGGGCTATCTGCGCTAGCCGTCCCTAATTTAGCAGTGTAAGACTAGAGGGAAGGCAGCTAGTCATCACCACTCACCGCCAACTCTTGGGCTACACTTTTACCAACGAATAGTGGATTCACCGTCACGTTATAACGCCCCCACGGCTGGGAGGGCGAGCACGTTTGGCGCGACTCGGGCGCGAACCCGCGGCCCCCAGATTATGAAGCGCACGCCTTAACGCGCTAGGCCATGCCGGGCCTATCATTATAGTAAATATATGTAAATGTTTTTTTTTATTATTTCACAAGGATTATTAGAGAAGTACCAAAACGGCAGTATGCGTTGGAGAAAAAACACACATTTTGATGTAATTTTAACAACTCAGTGAAGTGTTACATACTCAGAACTCTCCAGAAATGTCAATTTCGAAATTTTGATCGCAAATCTCGAGGCTCGTATCGTTCTAATTTCGGTTAAAATATGTCATCCGTTTTGCTTATATTCAAACAGTAGCAGTTTCAATATTTCATTTTGGTCATAACGTGGAACTTTTGTAAGATTGAGTGAATGAAAGTTTGATTAACGTCGACAATGTTTCAAATTAAGCTACTTCATTCAACAAAAGATTATGTTTGAGCCTTAAAAAAATCTAACGATAAGGAAAATGATTATTCCACACAAAAATAAATATCGTTTTAGAAAAATACGTATCAAGGAACTTTAAAGGACACAGGAAGAAAATTCACTATTATATCTTACTATAAATATATACAGAATAGAGTTTTGTGTTATTGTTTTTAAGAGAAGCCAGATTAAGTTAGAACATTTCAAATTAATTGTAGATTTTTCTTTTACAAAAAGATCCACAAATATACCTCAAAATTCAAGACATTATGTCCAAAATAAAATATTTTATGAATATTTGCCATAACAAAATTCCTGGCAACACAAATAAAATAACTAATTATACAAATGTATCTAAATAATAAGATAATATTCGAAATGTCTGTTGCGTTTTGGTTAACACTTTTATTGTTGTGATAAACCATTTCGTGATGACGTGTATAATGTATTTTTCTCCGATATTTTCGTATAATCTTGCGGTGTCAATGACGTTCATTGTAGTTACATCCGAGAAAGGAGTGAATATACTGTTCTAAAAGACAAATTCAACTATTTTCTTATATAAATGGTCCAATATATTTTGGATACATTTTAGACTTAAATACCACACACTTAATATTTAAAATACCATTTTATCTAATGGTCCGACTTTTGAAGCACGATAGAATAAATGAAAATACGTTGAACAGAAATAATATTACACATAAGTAACAGTTAATATAAGGCAAAATAACATATGGATTACACGCTCAGCAGAATGTATATAATATTGCCACAGGCAACGACGTAAAGTGTGTAAGAAGACTTTTGTTAGAACTAAAGACGAAGTATTGTTTTTTATCACCAACTTTCGTGATTAGCAGTTTCTCCTCATAACAAGCATTTAATCATTTTCTCCTACTAAAAATTGGATAAAGCAGTTATAAATTAAAAATAAAATTCTTTCAAATTTATTAATGAATTCTAATTAATAAATTTAATAATCAGTATATATGCATTGGAAAAAATTTAAATGTCATCCATCACGAAGGCAGGTATCAGACAGTTATTTGTGATTTTGTCCTCTGGTGAGAAAGCGGTAAGTCTACGGACTTAAAACTCTGAAATCCAAGGTTTTCGATTTCTTGCGGTTAACACTGCAAATAGTACAACGTGACTTTACTCTAATGCAAACAAATAAACAAGGCTTGTGATCCGAGGACTAACAGATATTCAAAATAAATTCTTGAGTTTCACAGACCGAGCAATAGCATTTTGCATTTCAAGGTTACAAATTAAAATATCTTATTTTTACTTGTACGAGTGTGGTTTTTTTTTTACACACTGAGTTATCTGCTGAGTTCGCAGAATCACTGATTTTAGCGTCGTAAATCTAACGAATCACCGCAAAACCATCGAAGCACTTTTATTTGTAAATAGACGTTTCAGGACATTCGTTGAGACCTGGCATGGCCAGATGGTTAGAACGCTTGATCCGAGAGTTGTTGGTTCTAATCCTCATCACATCAAACATGCTCTTTCTTTTAGCCGTAGGAGCGTTATAGTGTCACAGTCAATCCCACTATTTGTATCTCAAGAGTTAGCAGTAGGCGGTAATGACTATTTGCATTCCCTCGATCTTACACTGCTAAATTAGGGACGGTTAGCGCATATAGCCCTTGTGTAGCTTTGTGTGAAATTCAAAACTAATAAACAAACTGAGAAAACAATGAAACAAGGTTTCATCGATCGCCGGAAGACTTAACGCTTGTATAATATCTTCTTTGTAACTTTATGATAATTTTGTCAACAAAGCTGTAACTCTCTTTGAATCCAATACCACATTTTGTCAACTTGTCTTTCGAACACAAGTAGTCGAAGGTTTTGATACAGCTCGAAATGATTAAAACGGTTGTTCAAACAGTAAGACAAGAAAGAGGTCTATATGAATGATACAGAGATTAAAAACAAAAGTAAAAATACATTAATGAGAAAGGTATTTACAAAACTTAGATCCACAGAGCAGTGGGAATACACCACATGCCAGGTGGTAATCTTTATACAAAGGTCAGTTTTTTGTTTATATATCCAGACATGTTACACAACTTTTCGTTTAGGGTTTTAAACTCACGAAATTTAAAATATTTTAATTGAATTCATTACTGTGAAAAGCTCTTTTTACAATTTATATTAATTTGTTTGTGATTAAGCACAAAGCTACACAAAGGGTTATTTGTGCTCTGCCTTGCACGCGAATCAAAATTATGTTTCTAGCGTTGTAAAACCCGCAAATAACTACTGTGCGAATGACATAACATAAGTATTAATACCAAATGTCAAGCAACTAAATTTAGTTAAATACGATGATCACACAAATCCTATTTTTTCTCATAATTTTAGAGCTCCCTTACGATTCTTTGCGAAGTGTTTTTATTTATTTATATTCGGCGGAATCACGTGATTTATGTCCTTACATTCAGTGTGATCATGGTTTTATGTCCTCGTATTTAGTTGAAATCATATTTTTATCTCCTTACGTTTAGTGGGAATTATGATTTTTATTAACTTGTGTTGAGTGGGGAATGTGTTTTTATATCCTTGTATTGAGTGGGGATCATATTTTTATTTTCTTTTATTCGGTGGGGATCATGTTTTTATTTCCTTGTATTGAGTGGGGACCATGTTTTTTATTTCCTTTTATTCGGTGGGGATCAAGAACAGATACTAAAGATGAAAGTATCGATATAACTTAAAATATTTATTATTAGGAATAATAAATACGTTTCCTTGACGAGACAAAATGTAATCAATAATAACTGTAAGAATGATTGCTAAAGCCCAAAGTAACCCCTACTTTATTACAACTACTAACTGATTATTTGTTTATCTCGAAGTTCATGCAAAGCTACACGAGGGCTATCTGTGCTAGCCGTCCCTAATTTAGTAGTGTGAAACTAGGGGGATGGCAGCTAGTCATCACCACCCACTATCAACTCTTGGGTTACTCTTTTTACCAACGAATAATTGGATTGATCGTAATATTATAACGCCCCTACGGCTGAATGGACGAATATTTTTGGTGTGACAGGAATTCGAACCTGCGACACTTAGATTACGAGGCGAGCGCTCTAACCACATGGCCATACCCAGCTGAAATAAAGGGGAGCATAGAAAAATCAAACCTAATTGTGCATATTTGCATTTTACATGTGTTTCTGGAAACTGAGTAACATGTGTTGGTATTCCCATTTTATAGTTTGCCCTGTGTAAAGAATAGAATGATTATTTACGCCATCTGTTTTGAGTCAAGTGTTCTTGCCATGACGGACAACATGTGTTGAAATTAGCATTCCAACCGATGACATACAACAATGTCACAGCCAGACAGATTCAGATAATTATAATTTATTTGTTTGTAATTAGGCACGAAACCACGTAATAAGCTATCTGTGCTCTGCTAACCACAGGTATCAAAACTCGGATTCTAGGGTGTAAGTCCGCTGTCATACCTCTGTGTCAATGGGGTGGCAGATTCAAATAAAGCTAATCTACCTCTAGACTATTTTCAAGCCTCGTTCAGCAACTTAAATTCGGGTCCGGCATGGCCAGGTAGTTATGGCGCTCTCTCGTAAACCGAGAGTCGCGAGTTCGAATCCTTGTCACACCAAAGATGCTCGCACTTTCAACCGTGGGGGCGTTATAAAGTGACTGTCAATCCCACTATTCGTTGGTAAGAAAGTAGCCCAAGAGCTGACAATGGGCAGTAATGACTAGCTGCCTTCCTTCTATTCTTAAACTGGTAAATTAGGAACGGCTAGTGAAGATAGTCCTCGAGTAGCTTCGCGCGAAATTCAAAACTAAACAAAGCAAACCAACTGAAATGTCCAAAACTTTGATCCCTCACAACACATTACAAAAAGTGATTCTATAAATTCTAATTCCCCACTCTTTACCTCACATGTCCCAGTCCACAACTCGTGAGACAACACTAAACAGGATCTTATAATAAACAGAAACAAAATAGCTGTCACCGAACTTAAACATAAAAAACAATAACACAACCCCCAGTCACGATAAAATAAGAAACGTGATATTCAAACATCTTATCCACGTAACAAACATCATAAAAATACCTATACGTTACGGATATTATCTGGATACCTGGTAAACAAATAATCAACTCAGTACCTAGAACATAACAATAGTTATAACACAGACAATTTCTGCTCTATTAGTTTGGTAAGACATCTTGGTAAACTAATGGAAAAAGATAATATTTAAATCGACTTTTATTTTTCTGTGATTCAAGCAATCTTCTATGAGACTGTCAAAAACCCAAAAGAAAACAACAGAGAAACGATCAACCACCTGACGCGACTTATTGGTTTGGAAACCATTTATCAACAACAGTTGGTGTCGTTCAAGAAGTCTAAAAATTGATTTTGACAGTGTCCGGCACGACGCCGTAAGATATAATTAAATTATTTAAATATTAAGAATATAATATTCAGATGGTTTTCAAGTTTTCTAACCAACCAATCAACCAATGTTAAAGTCAACGACATGCTTTCCAAGCCATTTAATATGACATTATTCGTTAATGACATTTCATTCCACAAACTAACTTATATGTACCATTCCCAATATGCTGATGACATTATAATGTGTAGCATATCTAGAAATCCCATCATTGCTACTATACGTGCCCAGAACTCAATAGACCCGATACTTAACTAGTTATTTCAAGAGTCTAAAACTCCATAGACCCGATACTTAATTGGTTACTCCACGTGTTCAAAACTCAATAGACCCGATACTTAACTAGTTACTCCACGTGTTCAAAACTCCATAGACCCGATAGTTAATTAGTTACTTCACGTGTCCAAAACACAATAGATCCGATACTTAACTAGTTACTTCACGTGTCTAAAACTCAATAGACCCGATACTTAACTAGTTACTCCACGTGTTCAAAACTCAATAGACCCGATACTTAACTAGTTACTCCACGTGTTCAAAACTCAATAGACCCGATACTTAACTAGTTACTCCACGTGTTCAAAACTCAATAGACCCGATACTTAACTAGTTACTTCACGTGTCTAAAACTCAATAGACCCGATACTTAATTAGTTACTTCACGTGTCTAAAACTCTATAGACCCGATACTTAATTAGTTACTTCACGTGTTTAAAACTCCATAGACCCGATACTTAACTAGTTACTTCACGTGTCTAAAACTTTATAGACCGATACTTAACTAGTTACTTCACATGTCTAAAACTCAATAGACCCGATACTTAATTAGTTACTTCACGTGTCTAAAACTCTATAGACCCGATACTTAATTAGTTACTTCACGTGTCTAAAACTCTATAGACCCGATACTTAACTAGTTACTTCACGTGTCTAAAACTCCATAGACCCGATACTTAATTAGTTACTTCACGTGTCTAAAACTCTATAGACCCGATACTTAACTAGTTACTTCACGTGTCTAAAACTCCATAGACCCGATACTTAATTAGTTACTTCACGTGTCTAAACCTTTATAGACCCGATACTTAACTAGTTACTTCACGTGTCTAAAACTCTATAGACCCGATACTTAATTAGTTACTTCACGTGTCTAAAACTCTATAGACCCAATACTTAATTAGTGAAAAGAAATAGTGAGTGATACTCAATCCAACGATAACACAAGAAATAGAATTGTACAGAAAACATAAAAACCATCAAGAAAATCCAATAACTATTGGAGAAACACAAATAACCATTAGTAACAATATCACATTTCTCGAATTACTACGTCATTAATGCCTCAATCAGCAAATATATCAACTACATTGGATTAATCGTAGATAAACATACAAAATGCACATCTATCACAACCCTCGAAATATAGAAAACATTCATTCGCCCACTTATAGAATACAGTTGTCAAATAGCTTACAACATGTCAAAAGTATCTAAAAAAACTCCAGACACACAAGAACGAAGTATTACGCTTAAATCTAAGGCTCGCAAGACACAAACTAGAGAAACATATACATGAAATCAGCACTATCCCCAAGTGTAGACAAGCTGAACTATCGCTTTTCCCAAGTGTAGACTAACTGAACTATCGCTATACCCAAGTGTAGACAAGCTGAACTATCGCTATCCCAAGTGTAGACTAGCTAAACTATCGCTATCCCCAAGTGTAGACTATTTGAACTATCGCTATATCCAAGTGCAGACTAGCTAAACTCTCGCTATTACCAAGTGTAGACTAGTTGAACTATCGCTATCCCCAAGTGTAGACTAGCTGAACTATCGCTATCCCCAAGTGTAGACCACCTGAACTATCACTATTCCCAAGTGTAGACGAACTAAACTATCGCTATCCCCAAGTGTAGATTAACTGAACTATCGATGTCACCAAGTGTAGATTAACTGAAATATAGCTTAACTGTTTTGTGTTTTTTTTTATTTTACGCAAAGCTACACGTTGGCTATCTGCGCTAGCCGTCCCTAATTTAATAGTGTAAGACTAGATGGAAGGCAGCTAGTCATCACTACCCACCGCCATCTCTTGAGGCACTCTTTGTACCAGCGAATAGTGTGACTGATAGTCACATTATAACGCACCCACGTCTGAAAAGGCGAGCATGTTTCGCGTGGCCAGGATTCGAGCCCGCGACTCTCAAATTACGAGTCGAGCGCCCTAACCACCTGGTGGGCCAAAACCGTTGCTTAAATACTACCAAAAATCAGGAAAACGAAACAACTTGATAACAGCTCCACACAAAATCACTAGCGTTCCTACTAAACACGCATCACTTTGTAATCTATTCTACCAACTGATAAACAAAACCGAGACATGGGGTAATTTATTACTTTATATTTATTTATCACGGTGAATCTTCTTTCAGCAAGGACACAAAACAGGTAAATATTTGGTGTCTGTCCCACCTTAGAAAGTGGGTTTTCTCCGGGCACTTGTGTTTGCATCAAAGTATCAGACAGAGGACTTCTGTTCCCGCTTCCTTGAAAATGGTCTATTGCCTACAGCTCTTAACCAGTTTCTCGGTGGGCTGAGCAGATAGCCCTTTGTGTCTTTGCTATACGAAAAACACACACACACTTAACCAGTTTCAAAGTAACTGAAAGTAACACAAGTAAAATTTAAAATTACCAATTCGCTAATAAGTGTTGGTGTTTTTCTAATAGCAAAGCCACATCGGGCTATCTGCTTAGCCCACCGAGGGGAATCGAACCCTTGATTTTAGCGATGTAAGTCCGTAAACTTACCGCTGTATTAATAATAATTAAGCAAACAAATTCACGTGACAGAGAACTTGACATTTGGAGGGCATGTTTGGATAGCCTTCTCCTGTCTTGTCTCTTCTCACTCCCCGCTAGACATTACATATCTATAGCCCGCCCGCTTTCTATTGGTTTCTTTCTTCAATACTTTCATAGCTCTAGCTCACTGATATTAATAGTTTCAACTCTCTCAATTATAAATCATTATCCCGAAAGTAACGCAATCCTACGGGTGGGTTCGGAGAGGTACGAGGGTTCCCGAACGTTCAGATTAAAAAGAGTAACCAAGCCTTATTCACGTTTTCTCTCAAACTCAACCCCTATCACGATTCTATATTCTAATTCACACTATCGTACCAGACAAGAACTGCGGAGTACTGATGGTGGACAAGTGCGGCTGACTAGCCAGTTCCCGTCTCTCAAAATTAAGAACGTTAAAACGCATGTATTCTGAAACAAACAAACTAGTTAGAAAAAGTCTATATACACGTTTAAAAAATAAAGTTTAATCGAACCAATAAACAGAAAAAAATACTTAATAACAACTATAATCTTTATTCTGTAAGTCTTTGCTTGTTGAAGATAAACACAAAGCTACCCAATGGGTTATCTGTGCTTTGCCCACAACGTGTATTAAAACATGGATTCTTGTGTTGTAAGTTCGCAGACATACTTCTGTGTCACTGGATGGCATTATTTAAGCTACTGGCATCTAAGTTTTACATTGAAAAGACAAGAAATAATTAGACGCATTACCCAGAATGTTCCATGAGGGAACAGAAGACACGACTGTTACTTCTGTGTGAAAACTATAAACCTTTTTTTTGTATTCTGTAATCGTGCAGCAATGTTTTGAGGTATTAAAATAACACTAGAATGCTTCAAAGATGTTTAGTCACGTGGGAAATAATAAAATAAAAGTTCCAGGAGAATTTGTATGAAATATTTATATTGAATACTTCCACTGAAATTTGTAAGAAATTTTAGTTGTTTATAAGCCTACATTATATTTCAAACTAGAGAGGCGAGTATTACAAAGAGATATAAACGTGTTTTCAATAACATAAGCTATCCCAAGTAATAGCAAGAAATTACATTGCACATGCCACGATTATTAGCCACGTGTCTTAAACGTCATCTTTGAAATGGAGTAGTGTGGTTTGTTTGTTTTGATTTCCGCTGCAAAGCTACACGATGGCTATCTGCGCCTGCCGTCCCGAATTTAGCAGTGATAGACTAGAGGGAAGGCAGCTAGTCATCACAACCCACCTTCCAACTATTGAGCTAGTCTTTTACCAAAGAATAGTGGGATTAACCGTTATATTACAATGCTCTCACATGTTGAAAGGACGACCATGTTTGGCGTTGATGCCGGGCCTAGTGGAATATGGAATATAAAGTTGATACATACAGTGAATGTTGTGTTTATGAAGGTATTAACGCTTATGTCAAATTTTTAGCAATGTACTTATTGGATGAATTACTTTTTTTAAACAAGTAATTGTAAGCTCTTTATGGAAATGATAAATTGTTGGAATGTGAACCACGTTAAGTGGTTTGGAAAATACACAGTGCTTTACTTAGAATTACTTTGGTAATATTAGTAGTGTAAATCAGTACTGTTCTAAGCATTTTGTTTATAAAGAGATGTTACAAGGTGGCTACTTTTCCTCAACGTGGCTGAAAAATGATTCAGTGCTGTTCAGCACTTAGCCTCTCCAACGCCAGGTGTTACAAGGTGGCCACTTTATCTTTAGTTGGCTGAATAAGGTTCCAGTGTTATTTATCACCTGGCTATTGAGACACAAAACAGGTATGGACTATTGGAATTAAAACAAAACTCTCGTGATAAAGCATTCCAAGAAATCTATAGTCTTGGAATAATGTCCAACAGTCTGTATGTTTAATGTAACAGATTTCAAACAATTACACTGTTTTACACATAACGTAAATGTGTTATTAAATTTATTAATGCTATATATGTTTTAAGCATTGCAAAGGAATTTACAGAGCACAAAATCTTTGAGACAAAGCAGTTCATACATAAGTTTATTATGTTGCAAGAGAATTTCGTCTATACTCGAATTTTGTACATGTGCCAAAGAGTGTGATAAGAGTCTAAATAGGGTGGTACATGCAATTCCAAATGTGTTTTGTGAAGAGATATTTGAATACAACCCGAGACTGTGTGGTGTTTGAGGTAAAGTTAAACACAGACATGTTGACGGTGTTTTATGATGGAAATGAGAAGTGAATTATAAACTGTACCAATAGAATATATCGTGTACAACAGAAAGCATATAACAAGATAAAGTGACATCATTTAAAATCCACACGAAACTTATCAGACTGCTGATCTCTGCACTGGAACCTCCCACGACATATGCTTATTTTAAAGTATAAAATAGACAAGATAAGAATATACGAATGTATGCATGCAAATGCATCTAATGTTTTAGACAGAAGCATTAATATACAATCTGGTAGTAGATATTATAGAAGTTAGGCGTTTGTAGCAGCTGTCTGTGATATTAGATGCATGTTTGTTTAATATGGAAGTTACTATAAAGCGTTGGAGAGTCGTATCTCAGTAAGCGTAAGACATAGGTCTTTAAGCGTTTCCAAAATTTAGGTAATAGTGACAACTGTAATTGATTTGAATTAAAACAGAACAGAAATGTCATCTGATTGCCATATAACAATATGAAAGACATGTGCACGTTCCACAACTCCACACCCTGAAATGCCTTTGAGTGCTTCAAGCAAAACTATGGAGATATATATCTGTAAGAAAATGTTACATAATGTGTTTCTAATCACTTACGCCACTTCAATTGCACTATAAATCAAATATATCAGAATAATTCTTAAAAAATATTGTCACAAACAATAATCATGTTAGTACAAGGACTGGTGATTGTCATTCTGGAAACTATGATCTTTTAAGGATGTACGATGTACCTCGTCACATGTGTCATCATCTGTGTAAATATTCATTTAAACTAATAAGAATCACTTCAAGTTATTCTTGGTGTCTGTACTATGGTGTCGTAGGTGTTGTTGATGACGATATTTGAACAATATCCAAGCATGTCAAAGTTATTAGGTTAGGTTTAGCTGTAAATATATTATATAAATTAATACTGCATGATAGACTAGGTACTCTAGTGGTTAGTCAACACATTTAGAGAGCACGTTGCTATGGAAAAAGAAAGAATTATTTATTGAACGTAAAAACTCGAGTACAACTGGTCTGTTGAAAAAGATCACAAAACTCCAACTACACACGTTACGTCATATCCACAAAACGCTCAAGAACGCAACTGCCATGTTCAACATAAACATACAATTAGAAAGACAACTATTACTGGTAAGTAAACTGAAATACTTATCTGCTCGCTCAGAAAACACGTGCTCACACACTCCCTCTATCTTCAGTCTTTCCAAAACAGGTGTTTGTTAAGAATTACTTTTATTCTTGATCTGGTCGATAGACACTTCCTGGTGTTGGTTTTGTTTATGAGATAAAGGTCAGTTACGTCTTTCCGTACACGTAATTATTTTATTGATAAAGTTTTAAACGTGACTTCAATTATTTATTTATTTTTAGTTTCGGGCAAAGCTGTTTATGTTACTTGCATCGTGGTCGTAAATTAGGTATAGTAAATACATACTTGTATAAGTTTAAAGATATAGTTTTATGAAAGAAGTAATAAAACTTAAAAAAAGAATACTAGTGGTCAATATATACTTGGTGTAGGGCACCCTCACGGTGGATTTGTTTGTTTCTCAGACACAAAGCTGCACAATGAGCTATAAGTAATTTGTTCCTCTAAATTCGCCCCCCAGTGGCTCAGCGGTATGTCTGCGGACTTGCACGCTAAAATCCGGGTTTCGATACCCGTGGTGAGCAGAGCACAGATAGCCCTTTGTGTAGCTTTGTGCTTAATTCAAAACAACAACAACAACATCCTCTAAAGTCTGAAGGTGTCGAAACCCAGTTTATAACTTTGTAACCACTGGACGGCTCTGGATAATCCAAAGTGGCTGAATTCTGTAATAAACAATAACAAATAAACATTTAAAAAATAACTTTGGAAACTAAAGATTTTCAGTATACAAATACTAAAATTACTTTGACTGTGGTTCTTATTATTTTAAGTAGTTGAGTTTCTTAACCCATGGATCGAGCTCCACTCGCCAGAGTGTGTGAAAGGTTAGAAAAGACTTTAAAAAAAGAAATGATAGTTTATGTATATAAGTGTTTAGCGAACCATCTGCTTTTTGCATTGAAGTAAATTTACTTTGTGGTTATGGACCATAATTGCTTACAAATGGATCGTTGAGCCCAAGAAATATGAATAACTGCTACCTTATGGTGACGTAAAAGAAGGACATGATTTTTGTTGCTTAACTTACCCAAGGTCTTTCCTAATTTTAAAGTGATATATTTTAGGGTAAATAGCTACTCAACTGCAGACACCATCAGCCCTTGTGTCACTCTTCACCAACAACTAACGTCATTGGCCATCACGTTATATCACGCTCACTGCTGAAAGGGAGAGCGTGAACTGTAACGGGTTTCGACCCAGTTATCTGTAGACAGCTAGTCGAGCGTTTTAGCCACCAGACCACAGAAAGACAATAGCACTTTGTTACGTCCAAGCAGTCTGCAAGATCTTGTGGATGAAATGTGTTTTCTTGTCGTGAAAAAATAAAGGAAAGAGTGATGTCCAGTACAGATTGATTGATATTTGTGTAGAAAATCGAATCTTGCTCAAAATGTCACGAGAAAAATACTTCTTTTGTTGTATATTAAGTTTGTATAGCCTTGTAGTTTCATGAGCGTCGGTAAATATATACAGTATGCACAGGGGATGATATACGGCTGGTAAAAGAGCACAAATAAATATCCCTAACAGTACATTCTAAGTTATAAATATCAACAATCATAAGTATGCAGACAGCTATTGTGAATAAGTTATAAATATGTATGGCGAGAAATAAAACTTCTCCATTATAAACAACACGAAAATACTATCCATAGCTAGTTAGTTAACAGAGAAACGTAAGACGCAACCAAAACTAACATACATGAGACTTACAAACAGAAAAATAGATTATTACAAGAGATGAATTATTCAATATGTAATAGACGGTTCTCGGTCATTTATACTGATTCGTGGAGAAAACGTCATAAGCTCCAGTTGAAGTGCTATTGTCTTAAAGGAGATGTAGTCTAACATAGCAGGCGTTGGATGAAAAACAAAGAATGAGTTTTATTATAGCTCTGTTAATACCTGATATTAAATTTCAACGGTAAATACACGTAAAACACAACCAGTGCAAAGTGCGTTATATTGGAAGGACGCTCAACATTCCTTGCTTTTTTAGCGTTATATAAGAAGTAACGTGAACATGAGTTAAGATGAATTATTAAATTTTAGCTGAAGCTGTTTATATCACAGACGAAGAAACAAATTACAAGAGAATAATTATTTAAGCAAGACGTGCATTTCGTTAAGAGCAATTTTCTTTGATGTTATAAGCTTCGATTCGAAAATTGAAGAAATATAAAGAAAAGTTGTTCAAACACTGAACAAAATGCATTCGTTCTGAGATTAATATAAAAAAATGTCTATTTTAATGTGTGTTAAATCAAATGAAGAACTTTTTAATAATATATGTTTACCTTTGTTTGTCGAATTTCAAGCAAAGCTACTCGAGAGCTATGTGGTATAACTGTTTCTAATGTTAAGGTGAAAGATGCTCTAACCGTGTAAAATATAGAAGAAAAACGAAATGAATGGCTACCATTGAACATAATACTCCGACAATTCTAATAGTTGTTGAAAATGTACCAAACTTTACTGAGAAGTTTTAAAAAATAATAAATACTGTCAGAAGCTATACGCCAATATTTGTTTGTTTTGGAATTTCGCACAAAGCTACTCGAGGGCTATCTGTGCTAGCCGTCCCTAATTTAGCAGTGTAAGACTAGAGGGAAGGCAGCTTATCGTCACCACCCACCGCCAACTCTTGGGCCACTCTTTTTCCAACGAAAAATGGGATTGACTGTTACATTACTCATGCCAGGCCTTTACGCTGAGAATCTCTAAATGGTGATTTCATAGGTGACAATAACTAGTCTAAGAGATGAATTGCACAATCACCTTGGAAGGGTTAGGAAGAGAAAATATAAGGTTTCGTACTGATCGGACTGTTTTGTTATTTTAGTCTTCACGTGTAGTAATATGAAACCGGATCAAGATAAATACGGACTGTTTTGTTATTTTAGTCTTCACGTGTAGTAATATGAAACCCGATCAGAATAAATAAACGTGAACTTTAACTTATCCGTGAAAAGACCTACAGATAAAAAGAGTAGTTGAAGACGGCAGAAAATTCTGAAGACATGAGTTCAGCTTATATCAGTATATCAATACGCAATTTTTGTACTTGCCAAAATAAAACATAACAATCGAACATACTCAGGTTTTGAGAAATATTCCTGAAATGTAATATGCCTTTAACGTCATACAATATTTTTTATTATCCAAGATACAAAAACTTCACTGTACGATTCATAGCAGTTTTAGACAGTATCGAGTTATTTTGTGATCCTCAATAAATTTACACTTACTTACGTCTTATTCTTACAAATAAACTGACTCATAACACGTTTCATGCTCTTGGTTGTGGCCTTATAAAACAATTTACAACCAAGTGATTCTGGTCCACGGTTTCTCAACCCTTTAAACCCTTCAGATGTTAAGTTTGTTGCTGTTTTTTTCTCATAATTCTACCACATTCTCTTGTCTCCAGATATTCATTAAAAACCTCGAACAGAAAATTACCAATATTAGTTCACAATGTTACTAGCTATTAAGTTAATAAGCACCGAGTTTTAGAATTTTTCGCTTAATCCTTTAGTTAAACCGATATTTTCCTTCTGTTTATTTTCATATCGCTACTCTGGCTTCTTTGAATGTTGTCATTGTTATCCATGTTAACTTGTGAAAGCCATTTACTTAATTAGTTTGAAAATTATTTGATTTTATACTAATTTAAACTATTGGTTGATATAATCCCTCATTACATTTACTTCGTCAGTCCAGGTTTTCTTTATCTACAGTAATTAATTGTTCGTGATTATTCTTCGATGTTATTTTTATAAAAGATTTCCGTTCAGATCATGTTATTTAAATTTGTTCTATTTTCTTATTCGAAGCAAGCCCCCCAGTGGCTCAGCGGTATGTCTGCGGACTTACACGCTAAAATTCGGGTTTCGATACCCGTGGTGGGCAGAGCACAGATAGCCCATTGTGTAGCTTTGTGCTTAATTCAAAACAACAACAACATTATTCGAAGCAAAAACTTTATGATAAAGATTTCATCGTTTTCTTTGTAACACTTTCTTTTTTCGGTTGTATAAACTGGTTCTGTACGATCCTTTTTGTATTAATAATTGTTTGTATATGTTCCACGAGTGGTTAAGGCACTCAACTCGTAATCTGAAGGTTGCGGGTTCGAATCACGGTTACACCAAACATGCTTGCCCTTTCAGCCGTGAGGGCGTTATAATGTTACGGTAAATCCCACTATTCATTGGTAAAACAGTAGCCCAAGAATTGGCGGCGGATGGTGATGACTAGCTGCCTTCCCTCTGTTGTTTCACTGTTAAATTAGGGACGGTTGGCTCAGATAGCCCTCGTGTAGCTTTGCGCGAAATTCCAAACAAATCAAATTTCTTCGATTTATTTGAAATATGTTGTTCTTTTTGACAATATTGTACATCACTGTAGCCTGAGTTATATCAACTAACTTTGCTGTTATCTACGGATTTTGGGTAGGGACATAAAGAAGGAAATATTGTATTGAGCGCACGATGATTTGTTTTTTAATTTCACCCAAAACTACACGATGGCTCTCTGTGCTAGCCGTCCTTAATTTACCAGTGTAAGACTAGAGGGAAGGCAGCTAGTCGTCACCACCCACCGCCAACTCTTGGGCTACTCTTTTACCAACGAGTAGTGGGATTGACCGTCACATTATCACGTTCCCTACAGAGAAAGCATGTTTAGTGTGACAGAGATTCGAACCCACAACCCTTGGATTACGAAACAAATGCTTTAACCACCTTGACCATGCTAGACCTCGAAACCACGACCAATTGTCTCGTTCTCACGTGACATTATACTGAGCGCACGACTTGATATTTTGAGAGCACGAGATAATCATGTCTTTTGATAATAATATCTCGTGTGCACAAGAAACAAGTGATGAATGCACAATAATGATTTTTTTTCTTCTCCATCTCTTCTTCCGGACCTTATAGTTACCAAGTTGTCATCCTCTGTTCACAATATATCATCATTATTTAGATTAAACTTGTAACCCTTATGTTATTTTCGCCTGAAGTGATAATTAGATTGAAATTTGTTGATATTCGCTACTTTTGAGAGTCAGCTACGGTGTTGATTCGATTCGATATGTAAGAAACTCCAATGAACAAAAGTTATTCAAATAAAATATTTACTAGTCCTAAATTGGGTGAAGCATATAACTCCATTGTCTGCCGCCTATTGTTAGGCCCGAACAACACATTGTTTTTTTTTTTAATAAGAATCATTTAGGTTTCCAGCTTTCCAAAAATAGTAGTCAAAACTTATCAACTGGTCCTTCAAGATCAGACAAATTTTCAAAGTTTTCTTCTCTTCATTTTCAATATATTTCCCTGTTACTTTTATTTTATTTGTACAGACTCAACTGAAGTTATGTAGTTTGTTTGGACTTCAGGTATACTATAAAATTATTTCTCGTTAAATATATTTCATATTCGAAGATAAAGTTAATTAAAAGGTTTATCAAGCATTTTGTGGATTCACGTTAAGAGCCAGTTACAGAAATTCAAAAAGTTACCCAGAATAAAATTAGTTTCCTTTCCAAAAGTTTAAAGCAAAGGTTTCTTTAAATACTAAATATAATGTTTTAGACCTTATTTTTTTCTTGTGGAAACACTAAATAAATGTCTTTTACAACAAATAAGCTTTGCATCAAATGTCTCTTGTGGAAAAACTAAATAAATGTCTTTTACAACAAATAAGCTTTGCATCAAATGTCTCTTGTGGAAAAACTAAATAAATGTCTTTTACAACAAATAAGCTTTGCATCAAATGTCTCTTGTGGAAACACTAAATAAATGTCATTTACAACAAATAAGCTTTACATCAAATGTCTCTTGTGGAAACACCAAATAAATGTCTCTTACAACAAATAAGCTTTACATCAAATGTGTCTCATAGCAAAACATTTCCCAAAGCATTTACAGCAAATAATTATAAATGAAATCCCTTCTACTTCAAGTGTTTCTGGTTAAAATATGAAATATAAACCGAAAACACGTTATTTGCTAAGCAGTTGTTCTTCTTTTCTGCCCTAACGTTTGAATTATTTTGTTAAATAAAATAAAATAGTAGCACACGACACGAAACTTGAATAAATAGTTGAATCCGATACACTCAGCTTGTTGAAACCTCTTGTGTCGCTCTCTTTTTGACTCTCCGTTCACTTTCTTAGAAGCTTTCAAACAAACTGAAATCAAGATTTTTGGCTTCTTTTCAGTTTTTCTATTTTAAAGTTTTCTTTTTTGTTTTCTGGCAGATTTGATAGACAAAATATTATGTAATGCAATATGAAATGAAAGTGTCAGCAAACATCAAGTCAAGATTGAACTATTCGATGAAAAAATGTTATATTAATAAACTACGTAAAATGGATGTACTTTAGTTTAAAACGTATTCCTGTAGTAACAAGTTTGTTTTGTTTTGTAATTTCGCACAAAGCTACTCGAGGGCTATCTGTGCTAGCCGTCCCTAATTTAGCAGTGTAAGACTAGAGGGAAGGCAGCCAGTCATCACCACCCACCGCCAACTCTTGGGCTACTTTTTTACCAACGAATAGTGGGATTGACCGTCACATTATACACCCCCACGGCTGGGAGGGCGAGCATGTTTAGCGCGACGCGGGCGCGAACCCGCGACCCTCAGATTACGAGCGCACGCCTTAACGCGCTCGGCCATGCCAGGCCTTTAGTAACAAGTATTCAAGATTTACGCACCTTGTTGTCTAAACGTACAAAATCAGTGTACCTCATGTAATACTGTCACGAGAAGTTGACTTATTAAAACCACATTTAACAAGTAACTGATTTAAATACTTTTATATTAATGAACAAAAAATATTTTTAAAATGAGAAAAAAAGAGAAAAAATAAAAATGAAATAAGATACTGCCATGTGAAGGTATGTAAGATAAAATTTACCTCTTAAATTTAGCATTTCTGTCCTCAGAATGGTAGAAGCACTATTTAACACGACATCAGCAAAGATAGTTTACTGTGACTATAAATGACCAAAGAAGGTCGAAACGTGTTTCGCTCTTATACGTACAATATTTTCTCAACCCAAACGAGCCGTTTTTACATATACATTTCTCTACAAGTGTATTTTCTTGACATCACTTTAATTTTATTGATTGATGTAAACAGTTTTTATATGTACAAAGGTTATTGATTGATGTAAACAGTTGGTATATGAACAAAGGTTATTGTTTGATGTAAACAGTTTTTATATGAACAAAGGTATTTAATGGATTGTGTGAAGGTAATACAATTAAAAATATGTCACCAATGTATCATTTCCAGAAGTACTCTTTGATTGAGCTTTTCTCTGGAAGTTGATTTTCAATCCAGCCCATAAAACTGTTTACAAAGTGAGAGGCTATGTTAGTACCAATACAGAAGTACCGTTAATTTGAATGTAGATAACTTTGGGGTGGGAAACTCGTGGCTCATTTATTTACCTTGTTGTTTGTTTGTTTATGAATTTTGCCCAAAGCTACACGAGAAGTATCTGCACTATCCTTCCTTATTTTAATAGTGTAAAACTAGACAGAAGGCAGCTAGTCATCACCACCCACCGCCAACTGTTAGACTACTCTCTTACCAAATAGTAGTGGGATTAACAGACACATTATTACGCCTCACACAGAGGGAATGGAGAGCAAGTTTGGTGTGAGGGGGATTCGAATCTGCGACCAATCGGTTTTTCGATTCGAGCGCTGTAACTTCATAGCCATGCCGTTTCATTTATCTTATTAAATATAAGGCAGTTACAAAAGATCAAGAGATGTATCCAAGAGGGGTCAGGGGGATCAGGCCCCCATCACATGTTATTTTACAGCTCATATATATATTATATACTTTTTTGAATTGTTTAATGAAAATAAGTAAACTTTCTATAAACACTATTAGAATTGATCTAATTTGTTTTAATAAATTTGTATTAAAATTTAGATTAATTTGAGTTTCTAACTTAGTGTTTTCCTTAATAATTTCTGTCCTTCCAATGGAAAACCCGATTATCCAACTGAGAAGACACTAAACCTTTATTATAAACATCCATTGAAAATTAGCAGTCTTTGATATATGAAGAAACAGTAAAGGGAATGTATTTCATCTATTGATAAATGTAAACAGATTGTTTTTGGTAGCTAAATAAGTGTTAGAAATGTTGATCTGTTTAATTTGAAGGAGTTTGTTTGTTTTTTTGGATTTCGCACAAAGCTACTCGAGGGCTATCTGCGCTAGCCGTCCCTAATTTAACAGTGTAAGACTAGAGGGAAGGCAACTAGTCATACCACCCATCGCAAACTGTTGGACTACTCTTTTATCAACGAATAGTGGGACTGACCGTCACATTATAACGGCCCCACGACAAGGAGGGCGATCATGTTTGGTGCGACAGGAATTCGAACCCGCTCGCCTTGGATTACGAGTCGAACGCCTTAACACGCTTGGCCATGCCGGGCCATTTGAAGGAGTTATTAAAATCTTCGTACATAGGTTTGTTCGGATGACAAGTGTTCTAAAGTATCTTTATTGGTCGGAAAGTGTTGTATTAACTTGTTGTTAATGATTTTTGAGTGGTACTGTTTACAGTACAAAAATTAGGTTGACTGTGAACTCTGTATTATTGTCTTAACACACGGGAACAAACTGTGTTCACAGTAACTAACAAGTTGGAAGAGAATTAGTTGTTTCGTGTCAAGCACAGACCGAAACAATGAACCATCTGCGACTTTGCTCACTGCGGATACCTAAACTCGAATTTTAGCGTTATAAGTTTTCAAAGTTAGTGTTTAATTGTCAAAAAGCGAAACAGATGGGTATCTTACAACATCCCTATCTATTGTTAATAAGTAGAACATAAGTATGAATTACTAGTTCTTGTTGAAAAGGAATTGCATTTTACATCAGATGAAGATGTAACGTTACTGTGCAGGAGACCCACGATCTATGCAACAAATATATAGAGTAATGTATATGAAATGAAATTCCTCTTTGGTAAGAACTTTTAATTCATACTTCAGTTATACGTATTACGAATAGGAAGAGAAACATTGTAAGGTATACATCCAGTGTTCAAATTGCTGGTCAGATTACCATGGAAAGTGTATAAGACAAATAGAGAAGACAATATATTGTTTTCTACACATGTCATTTGTCACAATAATTATAGGTATTATTAGTCAAAACGTCAGTTTGTTCTGTTTTATTTTTCTTAGCAGTTTATTGGTCATTTATGCATTTCTCGATTATTCTTGTAGTATAATGAAAATCGTCATATACGATAACCTTAATGAATATAATTAGTATATTTTCGAGTTGATTCAAAGAAAATATGTGCTATATTGCATTGTTGAGTTAAACACACTAAACAGAAAACGTTGAAATTCAAATGTCTATACAATTAACATTATTTGGGTAGTTACATTTACTTAACTTGAATACCCGTTTTTTTCACACTTTACCAAGGAGACCTTTTGCTCAGGGCTCTAATTGGTGGTGAAATCGGGGCCACACTTATCATTACCACGAGAAACAATCCATTCAGGCAATAGCTTTAAAATACGAATATTAATTACTTATAATACAAATATATTAGATTATTTAAGCTGTTGTAATTTGTTTAATTAAATTATTACACGAAAACACGAGACTCTTTTCTCCTCATTGTCTTAATATAGATAGTCCATGTGCTGGAATGTTGATATGCTAATTATTATAGATCACCAAATTTCTCTAAATCTTAAATCTTCTGAAGAAGACTTAGTGAGTGAGGAAACACGTAGATAAAGTCTAGCAGTGATTCACTATCTCGTGATTTATACCTTCATTCAAAAGGCCATTGGGTAGGAAGCTTTTCCGTGTTAATCAATGCTTAAATTCCTTTTAAAGTGGGTGGGAAAGTGTACAGAGCTTGATAGACGGCTTACATTGAAAGCAAACTATTTTAAGTTTCCAAATTATTCGTATTTATCAACGTTAAGAAAGCTAGTCTGCTCCTTACTATACTCGTCTTTCCAGAAAACCAATACTTGGTGATTTTATTATAGTAGGTACAATTACCTGAAATATTATTTTGTTCAGCAAAATATTTTATTACACTACAAATACACTTACTTTTACATATTGAATGTTATTTTACATAACCTCCAACACTAGCACTTCTAGAAATCAGATTTCGATACCCGTGGTTGGCAAATCATAGATAGTTCATTGTGTAGCTTTGTGTTTAATTTCAAATAACCACTCAGTGCACCTTATAGCTTCTTATGATGCTACGAATTTTGAAAAGAGCATCTATTTAGAGTTAGTTGCTGTCACGGTTAGGAGTTACAGAAGTTTAGGCAGTAGAAATAAACAACAACATAACGGACCAATCATATCGAACTCAGTTTATTAGGGAAGACTTACGTTATTAGTAAGGAATTAGCAACTTATTTGGTTTAACAATCAGTGATGTCGAGAAACCCACTTGTTGAGAATTTTATACGCAAAAACGGCTCGTTTGGGTTGAGAAAATATTTAACATAGAAGAGCGAACAACGTTTCGACCTTCTATGTAAAATATTTTCTCAACCCAAACGAGCCGTTTTTGCATATAAAATTTATTTGGTTTGAAAATAATAATTTTGTAAGCAGGGACCTGACTGAGAATCAACTGTTTTGTCCTACTCTATTTCCAGAAATGGATATGGGTTACGAAAGAAATAGTAATGGATTATGAAAGAAAGAAATGTGGGTTATGAAAGAAAGAGATATGGGTTATGAAAGAAAGAGTAATGGGTTATGAAAGAAAGGAATGTGGGTTATGAAAGAAAGAGATATGGGTTATGAAGAAATAGTATGGCTTATGCAGCTGTGGGTTATGACGCAGATCTGGGTTTCACGCCCGCGTCTGGGTTCTGCCCGCCCGGCCTGTGGGTTCTGCCCGCCCGCGCTCTGGGTTCTGCCCGCCGCGCTCTGGGTTCTGCCCGCCGCGCTCTGGGTTCTGCCCGCCCGCGTCCTGGGTTCTGCCGCCCGCGTCCTGGGTTATGACGCCCGATCTGGCTTATGACATAGATTTGAGTTCTGACCGTAGATTTTCGCTTATATGGATAATTACCATAGCCTACAAAAAACAACCATGATGGTATTCTGTCTAAGCAAAAAATGTTGAACAAAAATATTTATATATTGTTTAGAGGTTTAGATGAAATCTAAAATTTCATTAAAATAAACTCGTGTAACAAAGTTATGAACGACATCACACTTTAACGTCTTTGTGATTTAGGATAACAGGATTAGTGCCTATTGAGAGATTGAGAACAATTATTATTACTATTACTTTCAATGTTGCTATTTGTTTGTTTATTATTTTAGTTCGACGGTTCGCAATTATCTGTCTTTGCTCTGCCTACTAAATATATCAAAACTCCGATTTTTCACATTATAATCTTTCAGTTTTGTCGATATATTTCAAATAAGTATTCACCAATCAGGTGACAAAAGGGTCAAGATCTTTCAAACAAATATTCACCAATCAGGTGACAGTAGGGTCGATATCTTTCAAACAAGTATTCACCAATCAGGTGACAGTAGAATCTAGATCGTTCAAGCAAGTATTAACCAATCAGGTGACAGTAGGGTCTAGATCTTTCAAACAAGTATTCACCGATCAGGTGACAGTAGGGCCGAGAGTGATGTATTTGTGGAGAGAAATTTCTTCTAATTATTTTTGTTATCAATGAACTTGATTGTATTATTGTTAGGTTACCTGCATTATGAGTGAAATGCATCATAAGTGCATACGGATCAGACCTGTTCCAAAGTAACCATAAACGTAATGACATGACGTGCAGATATGGAAGCGTACATATAATCACGGATCAGGTTTGAACAGACAAACAAATCATATGGATGACATTTCTCTTCTACTAATGATTTACCTAATTGTTTGAAGCCAGTTCGCAACATTCTGCTGTTACTGGCTCGCTTTTATTTATATGGTGAATTTTCACATCAGAAGCACATGAAGAGGTTTCCTCTTATCTGTAGTTCTTGAATAATTTGGAGCAAACCAACTCGGCCCGGCATGGCCAAGCGTGTTAAAACGTGCGACTCGTAATCCGAGGGTCACGGGTTCGAATCCAGGTTGCGTCAAACATGCTTGCCCTTTCAGCCTTGGAGGCGTTATAATGTTACGGTCAATCCCACTATTCATTGGTAAAAGAGTATCCCAAGAGTTGGAGGTGGGTGGTGATGACTAGTTGCCTTCCCTCTAGTCTTACACTGCTAAATTAGGGACGGCTAGTACAGATAGCCCTCGAGTAGCTTTGTGTGAAATTAAAAAAAAAACTCACATGTAGTGTATTCCGAAAGACGTTTTCAGGGAAAATCAATTTATTATTATTTTATTAAAAGTGTGTTTGTATGTGTTTTTCTTATCGCAAAGCCACATCAGGCTATCTGCTCAGTCCACCGCGGGGAATCGAACCGCTGATTTTAGCGTTGTAAATCCGGAGACATACCGCTGTGCTAGCGCGTCTAAAATATTAGATTCTTATTTTATTTATAAATGTTATTGCAATTCAGTTCTCATTTAACTTGCATTTGAAATAAACTAACAAACTATAAACTACTTCATACTTCAATAAGTCTGCCCTTGTAATTATTTCTTTCAATAATCTTCATTATTAGGATAACAGTATGCCACATAGAATTCAAATCACATTAGAGGCCATTATTAGGATGTAAAGATAGACTTTAAGGCATACTCAAAACTTTTGTTAAAACACCAGAACGTCAGCTGATTTTTTTCCATATACTGCTTATGGTTACATAAACGTATAGACCACAGTTTAGAAGTGATTGTTTGTTTTGAATTTCGCGCAAAGCTACTCGAGGGCAATCAACGTTGGCCGTCCCCAATTTAGCAGTATAAGACTAGAGGGAAGTCAGCTAGTCATCACCACTCACCGCCAACTCTTGGGCTACTCTTTTACCAACGAATAGTGGGATTGACCGTAACATTATACACCCCCACGGCTGGGAGGGCGAGCATGTTTAGCGCGACGCGGGCGCGAACCCGCGACCCCCGGATTACGAGTCACACGACTTACGCTCTCGGCCATGCCAGGCCCCTACTCGAGGGTTATTTGTGCTCGCAATCCGTTATTTAGCAGTGTAAGACTAGAGGTAAGGCAGCTTGTCATCACAACCAACCGCCAACTCCTGGGCTACTTTTTTACCAAAGAATAAGTGGGATTGACTGTAACATTATAACGCCCTCACGGCTTAAAAGGCGAGCATAATTGGTGCGACCGGGATCGATCTCGCGACCCTCGGATTAAGAGTCGAACGCCTTAACACGTTTGGCCATGCCTGGCACATTTAGAAGTGAGTATTCCTGTTACATGGAAATCATCATGTTAGAGAGATCCCTGGATTTGAAGACTATAAATAAGCTTTTATATGTCTGGTACTTTACTTATTATAGTTCTGAATGTATATATTGTCATAAGGAGCTAACCCTAGCGGAATTTCCGTGAAAAATGTCGCATTTCCAAGGGCGCAAGCGCCTTAGTTTGGGAACTGCTGTTACAGTTTGCTGATTGTCATCCATATTTGATTGTAACAATATTGAAGTGCGCGTGATTTCTTTTAGCAAATCCACATCGAGCTCTCTGATGTGTTCGCCGAGGGGAATGGAACCTGTCATTTTAGCCAGTAAACCCGAAGACTTACCATTGTCCTCAGGCTGGAGTAAAGAGAATGGTTATATAATTTATAAGAATGAACAAAGAAACATTTTTTTTTACTACCACTCTTTGTTTCTGTTTTTCTTAACCAATGCATAATATTTTTATCCCAGCTATTGTCATATTTAAATGATTCTCCATGAAATTTAAATTTTACAAAATGTCCATTTATAAACTATTTATAAAGTATTCCGAAATTCATAGCCCTCTAGTGGCAGAGCGGTATGTCTGCAAACCTACACCGAGAGAACTGGGTTTAAATATCCGAGGTGATCCGAGTACGGATATTCCCTTCAGTACCCTTGGGCTTAACTTAAAACAAACAAACAAATCAAAATTTATGACATGGTAATTCCTCAGAATTTATTTCCGTTTCTAGATTTTCAGATGTCTAAGCTAAAAACAAGCGTAGAAACTCTAAGTGAAACTGCAGTAATTTTCTTTGTCGAAATAAGACTAAACATTGTTCTTACAATTGTTGGAGCTTGTAATTAGTAGTATCTCATCAAGTTCTACTGATCATAAAATGTTTTTGAAGAATAAAATATAAATTTACTAGATTACAAAACTAAAAATTAAATGGATTATCATGACATAGAAAACATTTGGTCCTTCGATTCTGAATGACAAGGTCGTTAGGGTGTTCTCTACTCAAAATCTGTGGGTTGCAGGTTTGAATCCCCGTCACACCAAACATGCTCGCCTTTTCATTCGTGAGGGGGGTGTTATAATGTGATGATCAATACAAATATTCGTCGGTAGAAGTGTAGCCCAAAAGTTGGCGGTGTGTGGTGGTGACTAGCTGTCTTCTTTCTAGTCTTACGCTGCTGAATTAGAGACACCTTGCGCGGATAGCCCTCGTGTAGCTTTAAGCGAAATAAAAAAACGCAAAAACCAAAAATTTGGACCTTCGAGAGGATTCCAGTAGAATCACCTTCGAGGAAGAAGTAGAAACTTAAAGTTCACTTTTTGTTCATTAGAATATTATCAAGTCATCTTTTAAATGATTTTAAAGAACCAAACGCTACTACTGCGATAAAAACTGTAAGCCAATCATCTTAAGTTGGGCCTAACCCTAATTTTACAATTCTAAACTTGATTCCTCCAATTCAGTTTTTGAAAGAATGTATCAGAGTCTTTACTCTATCGATTTTTCGGATACACTCGCAAACTTCAGTGAAATTACCTTCAACCATCTATTCTCCAGAGAATGTTAGTTAAATACCTATAACCATGAGATAACCGTTTCAGTCTGCTTCTGAATCCGCGGCATTATAAAGCGTTATCAGTTTCTCCACTGTCGTAATTGCAAAGTGCTTTAACGAATAACATTGAAAGTTGGCAAGCTCAGAGAATAAACTTTATTACAGTTAATTTTGAGTTTTATTAGACCCATATGAGCAGAATCGTTTTAGAACATTGTCTAAAAAAAGGAAACTGTGTTTCTTTTGAGAGTAGCAAATATAAATGAACAAGTGCTAAAGAACAATTTAGATACATAAATACATACACAAATATATATGAACTAGAACAATTATGAAAACATTTTATTTTTATTCTGATTATCGTAACTTCGAAAGCCCAGAAGAGGTCACAAAAATTAAAATAAATCATTATAAAAACGTAAATATGATGTACAAACTACTTAAAAAGAAATGTACAGTACAGAGACATATTATGTTTTCAACCATGTAAAAGTTTAAAAGTTGTCCTATTTTTCATATATATATTTTTTTCTGACGCACTGAGACGCTCCAGACAAATCAGGTCTGCACCACCTGTTGGCAAGCTCAACTGACAAGAACCAATCAGAGTTTTGATATGCTTGACATATGGAGATGTATTGGTATTTTTTAAGTACCATGTTCAAAATTTGTGACGAAATTGTGTGTTTCTAAATTTGGTGTGGCAGTAGATGTGTAATTTTTTTCTGTTTAATACTTCAAGTTAGTGTTTTCATCAGACATGCTCAGTTTACGCTGTCTTTTAACCACCACTATATTTTCTTTAAAATCTCGAGTGTATCCCGTGTTTGATTTGCACTAGCCTTAGGCGAGTGCAACGTGTCTTCTCACGATAAATGTGAATTGTTTTTGATGTGGCGTTTACTTCTGAGCAGAAAATTAAAGCGTTTTCAGTTTCGTTCTGAAATCTAGCTGTGATATTTAATGTATTAATTAACATTAATATTTTACATAACTTGGGTCGCTTTTAGTTTAATGTGATTGTATTTTACTTTGTGTAACTAACACAATTATTGTTAAATTACTATTAGCTCTTATCAGTTCCACACACACACACATACACACGATTTTTCGTCTCATTCTATCTCATTGCTGATTTCATATTATAGTGTACTGCTTATTGTACAGTTAACTTCAATTGTCATTCAGTATTTATTATCAATGTGAACTGGTCATCAAACGCAACTGTTCAAGCGCCATTTGTGCGAACAGCAGTCGTCGTGTCTGATTTCAATACTTTAAAATATTGTCTCATAAGTAATGCGAATTGAAATCTACTGGACAAGCAACCTGCATGTACATCATTTGAGTTGTTATTCCATACAAATGTCCTTTTCGTGATGATATGTAGAAGACTTTTGTTATTGACCTTTATAATTGTGAATTCTGATCTGTTACAAAATGAATCACAAGTTGATGCAGGTTCATTTATGGATGATTACCCATTCTTCTTTGTTTATCCAGATTAATTTATGGATGATAACTCATTCTTCTTCATTTATTCAGGTTCATTTATGGATGATAACCCATTCTTCTTTGTTTATCCAGGTTAATTTATGGATGATTACCCATTCTTCTTTGTTTATCCCGATTAATTTATGGATGATAACTCATTCTTCTTCATTTATTCAGGTTCATTTATGGATGATAACCCATTCTTCTTTGTTTATCCAGGTTAATTTATGGATGATAACCCATTCTTTGTTTATCCAGGCTCATTTATGGATGAAAACCCACTTTTTGTTTATCCAGGTTCATTTGTGGATGATTACCCATTTTTCTTTGTTTATCCAGATTCATTTATGGATGATAACCCATTCTTATTTATTTATTCAGGTTCATTTATGGATGATAACCCATTCCTTTTTGGTTTATCCAGGTTAATTTATTGATGATAACCCATTCTTCTTTGTTTATCCAGGTTAATTTATGAATGATAACCCATTCTTTGTTTATCCAGGTTCATTTATGGATGACAACCCATTTTTTGTTTATCCAGGTTCATTTGTGGATGATACCCCATTATTCTTTGTTTATCCAGGTTCATTTATCGATGATTACCCATTCTTTGTTTATCCAGGTTCATTTATGGATGATTACCCATTTTTCTTTTTTTATCCAGGTTCATTTATGAATGATTTCCCATTCTTCTTTGTTTAACCAGGTTGATTTAATGAGGTAAAAACTGAATCTTTAAAATTCTAAATCACTACCCTAAGTATATTTACACGATCCCAGTGCACTGTTATTATGCACTAACAGTGGTTGTTAGATATATCTCTCCCACACGTTTTATTTCCTTTCTGCATCACATTACGTAACGCCAAGCAACATCAAAATGTAGTTCTAATACAATCTTTTCCACTGTAGTTTTTACTAACATAAGTACGGCTGTCATTTAATTTGCTTGTTTGCATATTCACGATCTTTTTAATTAACATGATGTACTTAACAATGTATACTGGTGTCCTCGAATGTGAAGGAAAACGCCCCCTGTATGAATAAAACTAATTTTCATCATTAAGTACATAAAGAAAACAACCAGAGCTGTCCATAACATAGAAGTTAAGGGATCGGTATCTAATCTTTTAAAGAATAAAAATACATAAACTATAAAACAAGAGTGAAAGTAAGTTTACGGAAGTAAATGGTAACTTGTTCTCCATCATCAGAAGGGTGAATGTGTAGGTAAAGATATTATGTGGTTTACGGAAGTAAATGGTAACTTGTCCTCTTTCATAAGAAGGGAGAATGTGTAGGTGAAGATATTAAGTGGTTTACGGAATTAAATGGTAACTTGTTCTCTGTCTTTAGAAGGGTGAGTGTGTAGGTGAAGATATTAAGTGTTGGTCTTACACCAAGCTCTAATATATATAAGCAAATATATACTTTCATTCACAGGACTCAGGCAAATATGTACTCGTTTCGGAATCATACCTTCTAGACTGGACGTTTTTACTTATTATAAGGAGTGGTACAGAGACATGTACAAGTTGGCATCATTTGAGTTTGGATTTCACAAGAATATGCATATTTGAAATAATCATTGAATAATGATAAACCTAATCAAAGCGTTGGTCTGGCTGTAAAAGTGGGATATCTACATAACTGTATCTATTTATTAAATAAACTTTAAGCATATTTTGATTCAAATATAACGAAGAAAAATCAATTAGTCTATGATCTGTCGTTTCGAAAATACCAGAACAAAACAAACTGAGCTAAATATGGTAGAATCAAGAAATAAAAGTTTTTGGAATCTTTTTCGGACATTATTTGGTGTGGATTCAGAAAAACCGAGATGAAATCAAAGCTTATTGAAACTTGAAAACGTTTTCAACTTTTTTGGTTTGTTTTGATTTGAATTTCGCGCAATGCTACACGAGGGTTATCTGCACCAGCAGTTCCTAATTTAGCAGTGTAAGACTAGAGGCAAGGCAGCTAGTCATCACCACCCATCGTCAACTATTGGGGTACTCTATTACCAACGAATAGTGGGATTGACCGTCACATTATAACGCCTCCAGGGCTGAAAGGGCAAGCATATTTGATATGACGGGAATTCGAACCCGCGATGTTCAGATTACGAATGGCCTTAACCACCTAGCCATTCAACTTTTTTATTATTACAAAAAGAAATATTAATTCCCAATCAAATTATTGGTGGTATTAGGGTTAGGATTAGGTTAGGTTAGATGGCACAGATTTCAGATATTACAACCGTTTAAGGACTTGATAACTGCTTTTCAAAACATTTTTATACAATTTCTTTGCAAGAAAGCTCATTGGGTGAATAGAAACATTTTATATTTACCTTTTGAAGAATATGGATGAAATATTACATCCTTGAATATAAACTATTTTTAGAATTTCTTATTTCGAACGTGTATTACAAAATCCAAAATTTCACCCATCCGAATTACAACTAAAACTAATTTTAAACAGACGTATCAATGTTTTAATTTTCTTACAGTTCTTTTAATGGATCACGAAGAAAGTTAGGAATGCTTTGTAGTTCTGTTAAATTAAAGAAGATGGTATGCCGTTAACATAAGAAAGATTCAAAACTATTACAGTCGAGCATTTCTTAAAGAACCTGTCTTGATGAATTTTTACGCATCAGATAATACAAGGAATCCAGTCTGTTCTTCTTTATAGCTAGTAAGTAACGTGATAACAGAATAAGACATTGTAGATAACGTAAGTTAATATATCTGGTTTAGAAAAACCAACATCAGAAAAGGAAATTAAAATATTGTACATATTAAAGACTTTTGCATGATGCATTACATGACTCACTCTAGTTAAAGCGAATAAATGAAATTAGATATAAGTTATGTCTGTATTTGACACAAATTTACTTACTCTATCACAGGTATTGTTAGATTTTTGAAAATGGAACAATTGCTCAGTTCATAAATTGAAAACGGAAAATATAGAAATAAAGTATTTCCGTCTTAAATTTCTAATCAAAATATGTTTGTCCATTTTTTTTATAATTTTGCGCAAAGCTGCACGAGGACTATCTGCGCTAGCCGTCCCTAATTTAGCAGTGTAAGACTAGAGGGAAGGCAGCTAGTCATCACAACACACCACCAACTCTTGGGCTACTCTTTTACCAACGAACAGTAGGATTGATCGTCACATTATAACGTCTCCACGGCTGAAAGAGCGAGCATGTTTCGTGCGACCGGGAGTCAAACGCCTAAATCCACCTAGCCATGCCGGGCTAGGTGGTGTATGTGAAGGTATTCCCTGGATGCGTGAAGCCTCTAACAAGGTGTACGAGTAAAAACACTGAAAATGTTAAAATTTTTGGCAAGTCAAAAATTTGATTATTAAATATTTGTGAACGTAATCACCTTCTAACACAAAATAAGAAACAGGTTATGTGGAATATTATTTACTTACGTTACTATAGTACACAAGTCAACAAATGAAAAAGGATTGTTAAATATTTATAATTATAAAAAGCATATCTTTAATTTCATTTATTTACCTATTCGTAAGAAAATGAGAATAATGATTAGCTTCTGTTAGGTCCAAGATTCAATACCTGCTGTCACTGAACCTAGAGCACACTTTCACTTGGGACTGAAAATCTCGTTATAAAGTTCAAAGATTCAAACAAAGTTTTTATATTTACAGATGGAGTTGGCTAGATGATTTTAATTTCTTGGTAACTGAAAATTTGGTGTACCCCAGTGTGATAGCTCCAGGTCTTAAAATCTACAATACTAAAATTTGGAGTTCGATTCTCCGCAATGAATTTAGGAGATCGCTCAATATGGTTTTGTTCTAAAACAAACAAAGAAACTTACAGACGATCATGTCTCATTCTCAATGGCCTCACGTCTGGTTGTTTAAACTACGCATACGTAAGGTGTTCAATGTTGAAAAAGATGGACATCGCCAGGTGGTTAGAGCGCTTGACTCGTATTCTGAGGGTCGCGGGTTCAAATCCTGGCGGACGCGTATTTTTATCCATACGTAGGAATTCTGGGTGTTGCACCTGTATGTGGACGAACAATGGGTGTAAGTATCTCATATCTGTTTCTTAGTCCAGTGAGACTTCCATATCGGATGGTTACGAGGTCGGTGCAGCTTGCAACTGATTTTCCTCGCCACAAGATGACAAAGTTTACTCCAAAAACAAACATGTGCGATGACATTCTGAAGTAATTGTACTCACCAGGGACGTCTCTAAACTCTTATACGTCTCTCAAGAAAGTTTACCCTGTAGCGGGACTCGTCAGTTAACAGAGTAGGGTCCTCAGTTGTTGCGCAGTCCACCTTCTGTGTTCTCTAGTCTACTGTGCTGTTGGCTTAAAGGAACACGGAAAGCAGGAGGTATAGCACTCAACTGAAAGCGTCTGTGCAGACATTAGAACTCTGGTAGCATCTTGAAAGGAGTTACAGAGATTAAAAGCTGGAGCAAAGGGATTACTTTGAACCTGGATGGTCAAGTAGAGATATTATTATGTTGTTAGTCTTGTCCTTCCTCCACCATGTGTTCTATTGATATTATTATGGTGTTGTTAGTCTTGTCCTTCCTCCACCGTGTGTTCTATTGATATTATTATGGTGTTGTTAGTCTTGTCCTTCCTCCACCGTGTGTTCTATTGATATTATTATGGTGTT